>JAEIFN010000011.1:4800000-7200000 GCA_018903675.1 Zaprionus capensis
TTTAACGATTTGTAAACATAAAATATACATACATACATATATGCGTGTAAAAATCCTATCACCAGCCGCCGCCTAGCAACAATCTTTCCATATTGCTCCTTTTCTTTTGACATTTCCGCTGCACATACACACGCACACACATGCACGCGTGTGTGTAAAGTAAAGGGCGCTTGCCCAGCCTTATTAAATTCCAATAAGAGTGTCAGTGATAAGTAAAGTAACAAAAAACAGCTGTTCAGCCCGCGGCCAGTGATGGTAAATGTGGCACACACATGTGTATGAGAACATATGAGAGAATGAACGATCGAAGACGCGTGCTAAATTTAATATTTAGAAATGCATTAGAAAGAAAGACTGACTGAAACTAAATGTAAGTATTAAATATTTGGGTAAAAACGAGTTTATATTTCTATTTGCTCTCTTACAGATGGCCGGCTTGAACTTCTATGAACTACTAAATGCGACAACGACGGCGACTTTTGAAGAGCTTAAACGAAATTATAAGCAATTAATACTACAATGTCATCCTGATAAATTACAACAAAACCATCAGAGTGGAGCATCAGCAGTGGAAGTAACTGTAAACTCCAATGAGAGCGACCCAAATGTGCTGGAGAACAGCACTTTCAATGCTATAAACGAGGCCTGGAATACGCTCAAAGATCCCATAAAGCGTAAACACTATGATGCCGAATTATTGCAGACGAAATTTCAAACTCATAGCAATATTTATGCCACCATAACATTAAACGACATGCAGCGTACTCGAGTTGAGATGGAGGAGGAGGATGAGGAGGGGGAAGGGAAGGAAGAAGCTGACATCAGAAGAACAGACAAAGAGACGACAGCAACGACGACGTGGAGCTTTGCCTATGCGTACAACTGTCGCTGCGGCGGTCAATATCTGCTGGATGATGATGAGTCAGCGGGTGGTGAACAAAGAGATGACCGGCTGAAAGCAAGTGAAATTATTGTCGAGTGCAGTGAATGTTCTTTGGTTATCATTGTGAAACCACAATAATAAAAAACAGAGAACAGAAACAGCAAAAAGCGGAGATGGAAAAAAGAAACAAGAGAAAAAGAAAAGCAGAGCTCAAGACATTATGAAACTCTGTTTACCGTTCGTTTCTTACTCAGAACACAATATGTTAAATATTATTTAAACTATCAAATTAAGCGACTATTGTTATCAATGTACAGTGGACACTCGAGAGAGCATACAATGGTGGTCAGAATTATATTAGTGCTGAGCAAGCTTTTCAATTTGTATCCATATTTAACCGATTCTGAGAAATAGCTGTAGTTTCATAATAATGCAGATAAATATATGAACCTATCCGTAGTAGTTCCAGGCTAAGTGTTATAATTCTTACATTGTTTACAAGTTTTATGATTTTAAATCAAATTTAAGAACACAAGTTAACGGTTTTTAGCATTTATAGCTTATTTTTATTTGGAACAGATTTTATGGGGCGTGGCATACCTTGAACTGCCAAGGGACGAAAGCATTTTGAGTAAGCATTTTTTGACCAAGACTACATGAATCAGGTATCAGTTAAAATACAATGTTTATATAATTTTATATTTGATCTACAAATAAAGTAAAGTGGTTTTATTTATCGTGCGTTAACTGTATTGTCAACTGTGTGTTTAATCGGTTTCTTGAACCTTGTGCAGCACAGCGCACCCTCCCCATACCCATTTCGATATGTATGCAAAACTGGTTGTCTCATGCGCGCATATTTAATGCCCTTCCTTTCTTTCTCGACCAACACAACGAAATGATGTAATATTTTCGTATGGGGTATGGTGTGTGGTGTATGGGGGTATCTGTTGTACACATCGTTTGGATTACAGCTACAGCACCATCGCGACAACCATTTCTCATTTCCGTTGTGCAAAATAAATGTCTTTATTTTGGTGCGTTTTAATGCTGTTTATGTCTCCGGCGCGTGTGAATTGTTTCTTTGCATAGACTTTGTTGTGCTGCTACACGATCATCATATAGCATACAAACATATATTTGGGTCACATTCAAATTACCAAATGCTATTTCCTGCAAAAACGTGGCGATTTATGCGGGTTTAATGGCAGAGATGCCCAAAATACAGTGACTGTTAACTTAACAGCAGCTGATAAATGTGTATAGCAAAGTATCCTATACTGTTATTTAATGGCAGCAACTCTCCATATATTGATATTTGTTAAATATGGTATTATTATATTTAAAAAAGGATATAAATTGAAAAAATATATAGTACCTCTATTTAATGTCATATATTATTTCTATTTGATTTAAATTCATGTAACGACTTACTATGAACTGAACACTAGGAAGATTATACAGTAAATTACCTGAACCCAATAACATTGTTCTCATTTTTGAT
Source organism: Zaprionus capensis (assembly GCA_018903675.1). Taxonomy (NCBI): domain Eukaryota; kingdom Metazoa; phylum Arthropoda; class Insecta; order Diptera; family Drosophilidae; genus Zaprionus; species Zaprionus capensis. Next base: position 4,802,388 of record JAEIFN010000011.1, read on the forward strand.
AGTACAACATTGAAGAGCTGCCAATCCTGGCTGTACAACATCAATTCACATTCATTGTAAACTAAACAAAACTTGTACCCATTTTAAGAGTGAATGATTCATTTTTCCATTTAAATGCATTCATTCTAATAACTATTGTGCGATTAAAGCACGATAGACGAAACATTGAGTCAGGCTAACGATGTACATAAAACTTCCCTCAATTTTTAGAACAGAACTATAATGATCGTATCTGAGAAACCTTTTATCTGAGACAAAAGAGGCAGCACAAACTTCCAGAAAGTAAGTAGTCGAGCTTATTTCCAGACCTGGCAACACTGGCAGTTTACCATGCGATTGTAAGTTGCCCTTAAGTTTCCTAAACCCGAGGGTTAAATGAAAAGTTATAAAACAATGCGATTTAAAAAAAATATGAATGAAATAGGAAATTGCTAGAGCACATGCGCCCCTTTAACTTAATATCTAAAAATAAGATAAAAATTGATCGCATCGTTAAGCGGCTTAAATATTTCAGTTATTTTTTTATTTGTATTGCTCATAATTACTGTCACTGTTTTTTCAATTTTGGGAGAGCGAAATTCAATAACCTCGCCAGGTTTTGCCGGCACGCCGAGCGTTTACTGATCTGCTGCTGATGATGTCAGCAACTGCAAAAAACATACGCAAATGCGAATACAAATGCAGGAGAAGCAGACAAAAATGTATTAAAATTTATAAACATTTGCGAAAACAGACGCAGAGACGCAGACAGGCTCATTGGAAATCCATTTGTTTATGCTATTATTGCAAAGTAATTTAATTGGCTATTTATTTATGTATATGTTTAATGGTAGCTAGCTCCATCTCTCTTTCTCTTCTTCTTCCCCCTCTCTCTTTCTCTTCTTTTCCCCCTCTCTCAAGTTTTTATGCATAAGTGCGTAAGCTTTATTGATAATTAACGGTGTCTGCGCTTTCGTTTTCTATTCACTCACACACACAATCATACACGTATGCTTGCATACAACTTGATAAAGAGCGCATTAATTACTCCGGGTGACTGGGAAAACAAAAGACAACACACACACACATATGCACACGGACAAGTGCGTCTATCTCTTTAGCATCTTTCACTCATCTAACCTTTTGACACAAAAAATTGAAACGCTTTAGCGCATTTGCTTGTCCTGCTTCCTCTCTCTCCCTCTTTATCCCTCTCTCTCTCTCTCTTGCAATGTTACTTATTGTTGTTGCTTGACACGCGCTGCGATTTCAGAGATAACACACACTCACACACACATGCACTAAAACTAAAACAAACTCAACTCCAACTCTGCCCGCGGTTTCAACTCCAACACGTCAACCACGTCTCTGTCCACTTTCATTTCGTTTTCACTGCGCATTAAAGACGCTCGAGCAGCTTTAATTGCCCAAGAAAAATGGCAGAAGCCGTCGAAGACAACAGAAAAACAGTTTAAAACACCGGCGAAAAAAACGTAAATAAAAGACACAACAAAAGTAAATGCTTGGCACACGCGTTATGTGTCGGAACCTGAAGAAAGCTCAAGAAGTTTCAGAGTTGCGTTGTCTGTGTAGGAAATTGCGTGGAAAATTTTGTCACTTCAGAGCGCTCTAACCGTAATTCCCTAAGACAGGTAGACGGACAGACAGACACGCAGTCAATTACTGAGTTAAAACGGGGTCAACACAAGTAGGAAAGAGAGACCCGAAAATATTCTGTAGTAATTTCAAAAACAGAATATTTATGGCATTTATAATGCATGCATGCCCACTGTAGTGCATAGTGCCCACTGTAGGCCCTTCACCCTGCACTGCTGTCCTTGAAATGAATCACAGGTTTCTTTGTCGGATAAACGGAATACAATTTTGCAATATTTATTGAATCAGTTTGAGTTCCACAGAAATGCATAACCGCAAAAACAAACATAGTAATGCCATGACATTGAAATACCCTTCGCTGAGTTTTGAAATACAGTTACAACTATAGAGTCCTTTGCTTTCTTACTGTTACACACAGAGAAGAGTGAGTGCCGGGAAGCGTGCACTTAAGCAATCGCAAGATGATCAACCCTGATCAGTAATATAGACATTTTGTGAGATCACGCATCCTTCCTCGCATTTCATACATTTTTACAAAAGAAGTATACCCTTTTTAACCATTTTCAATGGACGAAGGGTATAATGAATAATCAGAATATCCATAAATTGTTGTGTAAATGATTAGCGTGAACGCAGCTTGCCCAAAGTATGCGATTTTGTTTCTTTTCCATTGTGTACTCTTCTGTTGCCTACAATCTTTCTTTTGTCTACGCTTTATGTCTTTCTTTCGATTTTAATTACACAAAAGTGCCAATTAATTGTTGATAGAGTGGTGAATGGGGGGGGGGAGAGGGAAAGAGAGGTATAGCCTGAGGCCAAGAGAAATGTCTGCCTACAATTTTGTTTATACTGTTCTGTTTTCTCTCTCACTCTCTATAGCTCTCTCTTGAGGAGAGCTTTTCCGATGCGTGTTTTGGGAATGTTTGTGTGTTGTTGTTGTGATGAGTAGCCATGTGAGAAGATGAAGATGGGGGAACAAGTAGAGCAGACAAAATGAACAGCATCGACAACAAAATAGATCGTTCTCTGTTGCGCTTTGCGGATTTTCTGGAGCACATTGACTAATAGCGGAAAATATTCCTTTTCCTTCTATTTTACAGACGAAAGCGCGTGATCTCCACGCCCGTAAAAGACTTCAATCTGGCCGGAAGCGATAGTGTCGTTATTCCCACTGGCAACGGCACCGCTGGCACCCCTGGCTCACCTGGCACCATCGCAGCACTCAACAACAAGACTGACCACAGGCAGAAGCTAGCACAAAAAATGGCATCCACAGGAGAGATTTGGCTGCAATGGTTCTCCTGCTGTTTCCAACAGCAGCGATCGCCCTCGCGACGACGTGCACCTCATCAACGCCTACGCATCGATCGATCAATGATCGGTAATCCCACAAATTTTGTACACACTGGCCACATTGGATCCGCCGATGTGGAGCTCTCTGCCAATCGACTCAATGCGATCTCAACCCAAATGCAAAGCAAGGGCGGCTACGAGACGAACTCGATACACTCGTTACATGTAAGTTAAATACTTTAGTTGTTATGGAATCTGTGTGGCTGTGTGCGTCTTAGGTGTGGATTGCATCAAGACAGATTTTTTCGAGCGCTTGAGTCACTTGTCTGCAAGTTTGATATTTTACCCATGACATATATTAATATAGGCATAATATATTATATAATAATGTAATTAAATGAATCGTCACACTTTGAGGTTGACGGAGAAAATAAACAGTATCGATGATATCAACCTTAGTTTTAAATCTTTTAATTACTAATAAAAATGTATTAAAACCCAGACAAACGATCCAGTCCTTCTCTTCAAGAGATGAACATTAGTTTTTAATGAAACAATAAGATTTTTATTCATTCAAAATCAATGTTGTTATTTATTTTTTAGTTATGCATTACTCATTATATCCCATTAGCACAGATTATTTTAAGCAATTAAACTGCAATGTGATATATATTTCTGCTTTATTTCTCAATTCAAGGTGCATTCCTTTTATTTTGATATAGAGTACTTGTTATTCGATCAATTTTATTGTTGTGATAGGGAAATTTAATGTGCCAATCACGATATTTGCAATTCGAAACGTTTTGGGTACTTAGCACCTACGTATGAAAATGACAAACGACCAAGGTAACGATCAAAGATCACAGCAGCGATGTTCGAGTTGTGGTTGGGGGTGGTTGGCTGGTTTAATCGCACTAAGTGGGGCGTTAAGTATTACACTCGAGGTTAGATTGAAAAAATCGAATATATTTATAGAACCAATACACATACAGACATACAATTTAAAATATACAAATTTAATACAATAAAAATATATCATGTTGCACGAAATTCTTATTTGATTTCAATTGTTCCATAGTTTTATTTCCTTTTGAAATTATCTTTCTATTAATGCGCGTCCGTCCAGTTCGACAATGTATTAATGTATTTCGATCTTCGATAACGAATTGTTCTAATTACACGATGATTCCAAAATATAAGAAAAACTATCGGAAGTTCTTAACTTATATTCTAACGTCGATTAATCGTTAACTGCGATAAAGCTTATTCGAATATAATATAAATACAATAATATATTGTAGATATAATGCTACAATTAATATGATGTAAATACTTATAAATAAACGTAATATAAATACATGATTTGCAGAATATCCTTAAGAATTCGATTATATATTTGAAAATAACTTTATTGAGGTGTCAAGTCAAGAGTGTCTGATAACAAAAGAATTCCGAATGAAAGTCAAACCCCAAAAGGGTTCAATGCACTTTGAGAGACAATTATCGGCTGTGATAGGTGGAATCCACACCCAAGTTTAGTTGGAGGTTTTCAATTAAATTTGTGTGGCATGCATTACATGCCATGCAACCATTTGCTTGGCCACAGAGCTGATAACATCTGCGGGGGAGGGGCCCGGCGGGGAAACCCTGTCTCCGGTCTCTTTAGAAGTTGTAAACAATACCAAGTGCCCAGCCCCAGTCCCAGTCTCACTTTGAGTAGTTGCCACGGTCTAATACATCGCTTAAACTACTGACAACAGCAAAAACAACAATATGAATTAAGCCTGGAACTTATTTTCTTTTTATTCTTCTCTCTCAATTTTCGCAGGCCTGCTGATGAAGAAGAAGGAACTGATACCAGGGATACGAAATGCATTTTGTGCAATTTTCTTTGAGTAACAACAACAACAACAACAATAATAATTATATATTAATAATTCTTTGTTAAACCTGTGAGCGTGTGTTATCAGGCGGCGAGGGTGACTAACAAAGAGTGAGAAAGAGAGATGGAGAGCGAAAGAAAGAAAAAACAGAAGCAGCAGCAGGGTGTGTGGTGCCACATAAATGCGATCCACACGGCAGCACAGTGACACCACAGCACACCAAACTAACAACAGAATGTGGAAAGCAAGTGGAATGAACGGACAATGGGCTCCATGTGTGATGTGCGGGGGTGATCGGATTTGGCCTTAGCTATAAGTGAAGAACTGTGCTTTTTGCGAGTATTATATAGATGAAAAATCGCGAAGAGATCGATTAGGCGAGAGAGAGAGATGGGAGACAGTTTGCAGTTTATTGTAAACCCAATTTGTACTTAATGCTAAAATCAGAGTAGTTCATGCAATAATAACAATAATTAATGATTGCTATTGCATGTAACCGAAACATTTCCATATTATAATCCAAATGACACTACTGCCACGCCACGCACACCATACGAAACTCTCCAGATCGATCACGGTTGATATATGTATATTATTATTATATATTATGTATATGTCGAAAGTTGTGTGTACTCGTAACTAGCAAAGCAATTTTACAGAGCTGATTTAGCATTTATATAATGTTATAAACTTTACAAAACAAAAACCAAACAATTGACAAAAAGTTGTCGCACAATCATTTTTCAAAAAACAAAAACTTATATATACTGGATAATTTATGATATTTATAAAAGTCGAATATTTGTTAACAAAGCAAAAAAGTAAAGGAAATCAAAAGGAAAATTGTACTAACTACATTTTTAGATAAGTATATGTATTCATAAACAAAAACAAGAGATAAAATCAATAACCAATGCAAAGTAGTAATAAATGTTTTGTAGTGAAACATGCGACAATGCAGGAGATGTAGTAGAACGTGTACCTTTATAGAATCCCTTAACTGAAGAAGAAACTCATATATAATGTTCATTAACAAATCATATATACAATTTGTAGATATTTTAACCAGGGGGAAAGAGTAATAAAACAACAAATTTAAAAAGAAATGTGCGTTGGGTTAGAAGCGCAAAAATTGAACGCAGAAATAGACTAATTGTATAAAACAAACATATTTAAGTAATAATTTATGGAAAATATATATTTAAAAACCAAATAACTTCATGTGTATTAATTAATATTTGTTTCCTTGTGCATTTGCTTCACTTTTGTCATAAACTCCCATTGGTTGTTCTATTTGAGCGCCATAATCAAAACAACCTCGCTGACGTTTTGCAGTACTAGTCGCCATGCCGGCGTTGCCATATCAATTAAATTCAGCATGCCATTAAGACTGAGAGCTACAAAGCAAATCAAAATACAAAATGTTGTTTTGTATAAATGTTTAATTTGTTGTTTTATTCTATCAATTCTTTTCGCAAATATATTCAATTCTTATTCAACTAGTCATCATTATCGCTGCCACTGCCACTGCCACTGCCGCTGCCAGATCCGCTGCCACTGCCCGACCCGCTGCCACTGCCAGATTTGCTGCCACTTTTGCGGCTTTCATTGTCACTGCCACTGGCGGCGCCTCCACTTCGGCCGCTCTTGCCACTGCCACTGCCGGCATCGGATTCACTGTCCGAGTCGCGTAGAGCTTTGCTTGCCTTGGCCTTGTTTACTTTCTTGCTGCGCCGTGCCTCGAAGTCGGATCCTTCATCCTCGTCGGATGAGTAAATGGTTGATGCCTTCGGCTCTGATTGGCCACCAGCGCCCGCTCCCGTCCCCTTCTTGTATCGATTCTTGATGGCGCTCAGGCTGATGGCATTCTCATCATCGCTGCCATCGTCGTGCTGATAGTGCGAGTTGCCGCTTCCGCTGGCCAAAGCTTCACCTGCTCCAGCCTTCTTCTTTTTCGGCTGCACCTTGTGCTGCGTACGCATCGCCAGACGCAGCTTGGCCTCCTCCTCCTTCAGCTGCGAGTAACGATCTGTTGTGGGATCTTTGCCTACCTGCGTGAGTATTTTGATGCCACTCGTCTTGGTGGAGCGATCAGCCAGCGACATGGTGATCTTCTTGTGCGTGAACGACTCCGTAGAGTGTGGCCGGAACGTGAGCTTGGTGCGGAACACTGACTGGCCCTGCAGACCCGTACCCTGGCGGATGAACAAGTGATTGTGGTCGCCCACCAATGGCTGGCGATACGCATCGAAGATCTCGTTGCCCAAATGCAGGCTCATGCTGCCGTCGGACCAGCGCACAAATCGCGCATTCGACTCGCGCACCATGTCTCCCTTGTTATTCATGTACTCACGCCAACGGATCGTGTTGCTAACCTTGAGCTTGATGCGCTGACGACCCTCCTCGTCCATAGTTTCCTCCTCGTCGATCTCATCCTCATAGGTCTCGGGGTCAAAGGGATGCGTGACAACAGACAAGAAATTGGGCAACTTAATGAAGTGCTGTTCCTTGCCAAGATCAGCGGATATGCGTGGGATTTCCACATCGATGCGCGTCTCTGGCAGCGGTTCAGGCTCCGGCTCCGTAGGTCGCTGCGACTGTTGCGGCTCTGCGTCGCGTGAGCGCGATCGTGAACGGCTCCGAGAGCGGCTGACGGAGCGACTGACTGAGCGTGATTTGCTCATGCTGCGACTACGCGAACGCGCCGTACTGCCACCCGGAGATTTGTGTCCCTCTGCCGTTGTTCCTTGTGCTGTGGTCTCCTCATCATCGCTAATGTCATCTGCATCACCAAAAATGTCCGATGCGGCAGGTGCTTTCTTGGGCTGTTGATGAACAGAGATTAGATAAATGCAGATAATATTGGAAGATCGATCACCTACCGATTCATCTTCATCGCTGTCGGAATCAATTAGGCGAGACTTCTTTGCCTTTGTTACAGCGTTTCCATCGCTCTCGCTGCCGCTCTTGCGTTTCTCGGCATCCGATGTGCTCTGACGACGCTGCTTCTTTTTGGGCACACCAATGTCACTTCCCGAGCCGGAGCCAGCAGATCCGCTTCGGCTGCGCGATGTGCGTCCCGAATGCGGTGTACCCGACTTGGAGCGGGAACGTGATCGGGATGTGTGTCGGCTGCCGCTACGACTGCGACTTCGGCTCTTGCTGCGACTCTTACTCTTTGAATTGGCACGCTGGTCATCAATTTGTAGATTGGGAGAGTTCGATCGGGAATCCTCGTTGCCGCTGCGCTTGCTATGTGGCGTGCCGCTTCGTGATCGTGAACGGGAATGGGCACTTTGAGCTGTGCCCGAGCGTCGACTACGTGCCGAGCCAGACCGAGAGCGTCGGCTGCGTGCCGAGCCAGAACGAGAGCGTCGGCTTGCCGCCGAACCAGAGTGTGCACTGTGTGGCGAACCAGAGTCGGAGCGGGAACGGGAGGACCTGGATCCAGAGCGCGACCGATCGCTGCCGCTGCCGCCTGACTTACGACTTTGTGGTGATCTGCGAGGGGTAATATTGATTACTAGTTTTATCGACATGGTAACTTAATTAAAAAACCTACCCTGGTGCGCTGCCTTGTGGTGTCACACTACGACTCCGGCTGCCGCTGCGACTTGAACCAGACCCTGAACCTTTAAGATGTAAAATCAAGTACAGCTGCTTCTTGCAATATTAATGAATCACTTACCACTTTCATCGTCTGAATTCGGATCAGCCATTTTTCAATCTGTTTATATTATTATTGCAAGCAAAAACTGAAAATGCCAATGCCAAAAATGTAAAATTTACAAACTGAAAGATTGGTGGCTCATACACGTGCAAGCAAAGAACGTAACAACAACACTTATTAATTACACTTTAATAATAATTAAACTGTAGATATAGTCTAAATTTGATAATGCCATCAGATTAATCAAACAATTAGAATATTTTAGTTTTATTAAAAGGCATCAAGATTTCTTATTAAGTTGACGTGCCTTGCACTCCTAATTTGTACAAGGCAACCCTGCGATGCAAATCGATAACAATGCTGCATCGATAACTCGCAGTATCTCTCTATGTGTTTGTATTCATATGTGACGAGCCACAAAAGTTTTTTGCGGAGCATTTTTTGTGTACATTTGAAGCGTTTTTCGAGCGCTCAAAAATTGTTTAATGCATTGCAATTGTAATTTACAGACATTTGCCAGTGTTTAATTTGAGTGCATTCAATTGTGCGCAGTGTAAGAGGTGCATAAATCGCGAAGCGAATTTACCCCAAATTCGCGTTCGGGTGAAATTTCAATGAGCTGAGAAACAAAGACAGAGACACACACATACACTCGCAGAGTGGAAGAAGCAGCAGTGCAACAGCGCAATAGCAAGCAATTATTTACTTACAAAAAAAGCCAACATATTATACATAAACGGTGAAACGGAGGCAAAACAATAGAAAAAACGTTTCGAAACAAACCCAAAAACGCGTTTACTCTAATAGGCTTGCATAGGCGGGCGATTAAAAGTCTGTGTAGTCGCACTCGCCGCTTTCTGCAAGGCAAAAGGGAAGGGAAGAAGAGGCATACAAAAAACCTTCGGTACTCCTTCTTTCGGCCAGGCACGACGAAGTAAAGTTCACCAACACACGGATACAGACAGAGTGCGTGTATACACTTATACATGTGTGTGTGTGTGTGTAGGGCCATACATATAAAAGTATATATGCAATATATTTAGGGACGACACGGCGCGGAAAAATACCAACTAACCTCTCCGTTACTCCGCACGTTTCGGCTACACTTTGCGCATCATCATCGACATCCACAACGGCAACGACGGCGTGGGTGTATTAGTGTTTTGTGTGTGAACGTGTCCCCGTGTACATGTATCCTGCAAACGCCGTGGTGTGAGTGCCATTTGCCAATTGTAACTGTAATCGATCTGGCTCACCAACAACTAGTATTAACCTATCAAGTAAACAACAACAACAATAGCGGTAAAAAACATTCTAAAAGGCAACTACTGCGTCTCCCCCTCAGTTGTTGGTGCAGCAGCAGCTGACAAACAAAAAACGAAACGAAAAACGGAGCTAGGACGACGGCGACGCCAGCAGCAGCGTCAGCGTCAGCAACGACAACAACCAAATCGTCCCAGTCGCTTTGGAATGTTAAATGCGGTGAGAACAAAACGTTCAGTGTATGTTGTTGGTAGCAGCAGAAGTCGGAAAACAGTAGCATTAACAGTGGAAGTGGAAGCGGAAGAAGCAGCAGCATTATCATCCAACGTTCATTTAGGTAAGCAACTGTGCTCAATAGTACAGCGTACTGTCTTAATTTGCATGCCAGTCGTATTTCTTTATTTTGTTGTTGTTGTGTTTCAAGGCTACACCTGAAAGCAGACGGGGACCAAACTAATTGGCCAATGTTAATATCGTAGCAGTTTGTTGTAAACGAAACAGTGTTGTAAAGCTCCAATTGGTCAGCTGATGAAGTAACACACGCACGCACACAGACAGACAACGATCGTTGGTCAGCATCGCTGTAATCTGAGCACAAAAAGTGCCCGGCAAATAGAAAAGTAAAGAATGACTTTGACATATAATTAACTTGTCCATAAACAAGTGCAGGGATTCTCTACAATCTACCTGCAGATCTGCAGACAAGAACAACAATACCCAACGCAGACAGTAGTCGTCTTTGTTTCGCACACAGTCTGACAAGCGTGCATGGCGGCGATCCTTTTTTCACCGTCTCCTTTTTGAATTGCCATTTGTGCCAGTTGCGCAACAGACGCCACATCCTGTGGCTCGAAAAAGACATTTAAAGGGTTGCTTCTTTTTTAACCTGTTTGATTTAATGCTCGACTCATTATCACCTATTTTTGTTTCAGCTGTAACAGTTTTTTACGTCTCAACAACTGATAGCCTATAGTGGTTGTTGTTGTTGCTGTAGTTGCTATTGTTGTTTGTAAGCCTACAATTACGTAAATTTCCAGCGACCTTGGATTTATCGAAAGCCTCAATTTAATTTCGTTTTAAAGCCCAAAAACAATTTACACTCAGAGAGGAGTCTATCTCTCTCTCTCTCCCACTCGTTGTGTTAATTCATGCACATACTTTGTGTATTTATTTATAAACATATGTTTGTGCTTTTAAACGCGCAATAATAATTGGCTTTGACTGTATTATCTTCGCAGCCAGTTTGTTGCTGTTATCAAATTGCGCGCACTGTTTTGTTTGTCTCTCCTTGGGATCTCTGCGAAGTGAGTCACAAAAACTCATAGCACACAGCTCTTGTCTACTTGCCGGCCTTGCGTGTGCTGTTGTTGTTGTTGTTTGTGGCCAATTGGGACATTTTGTTGCTGCTTTGTGCGCGCCAAAATGCACACAAACAAACACACTGCGCTGCATCACAGGGTGATCGGTGAGAGATGAACATCGCATAGCCTATCGATAACAATCGACTTGATTTCTGTTTATCAATTGTAAATCATCTAATTGGTCGACAAAAACAACAACAGCAAAACAACACGCAAACAAGTTTTTTTTTAATACTTATTAATTGTTGTGATTATCATGTTTTTTCATTGTTATTATCATATTTATAGATTATGGCGAATTTAAATTTTCAACAACCCCCGAGAAGCATAGCAAACGCAGCTCTAACGGGCCGAACAACAGGCGGATTTGGTGGTAGCTCCATGTCTGGCCATGTAACACCCACGTCCGGCATGTTCCAAACCGGTAATTAATGTTGTAAATCTTAAACAACATAAAGTTTTATTAAATTGTGTTATTTGTTTTGCATAGATTTCGCCACCTCGTATCCCGGCGCAACGAACTATGGGCAACAAACGCAACAGCCGCCTCAGTTATCACCAAATCGGAATGCGCAGTTATCGGTCGGTGGTCCTGCTTTATCGAGTGCCAATCGAACTACGAATCTGTTTGGCCAACGGCCGTTCATGGAGCGTCGTACCATGGGTCTAGGGAGTGGGCCAATGGTGAGTACCCACAAATACACACACACAGTATGCATACAACATATTTACATATATATTGTTGTTCTTTCTACTTTGCAGTCGAGCATGGGCAGCTTAATGCAGTCCGGCCGTGGTGGCTATGGCACGGGTGGAGGTGGCGGCGGCGGTGGCGGGGGAGGGCCGTTAAATAACTTTCATGTATTCGGTGGGGGCAGCGGCGCAGATTCAACAACGCCAGCGCTGCTCGATCCCACAGAGTTTCCATCGCTGACGAATGCGCGCGGTCAGAATGATCAGACACTGCCCCAATCGAATCCCCTCCAGCCGCCGGGCAGCAAACCCTACGGTAATTTCTTTTCTTGTGAGTTCAAAACAAAATCCACTTTATTTATTATTTTAATTTGTGTTACGATTAGTTTTGTTACTGTTTGTTTACGCTGGTTGTGGTGTAACTAACATAATTTATACTGTTTATTTATATTATGCAAATATTCTTATCGCTTGCAACGTATGTGTGGCATAGTTCTAGTTTGTTTGCCCACAGAATTGTGCTTAAAATTTACTTGTCTTTTAATTGCTTTGTGTACTTTGGTATTGGTGTTGGTTGATCAATTAAAGATTGGATATGTTAAAAGCTTTAGGCCTTTCGATAAACATTTGTTATGCCTCAAGAAGTGCTGTTGGAATACTTGATAGTCATCTCTGATTCTTGCAAATTTCTATCTGTGGATAGTTATGAAAAGTAACGCTTATATTATCATCCAATGAAATCTTTGTTTTTTACAACATATTCACTGCTACCTAGCTAAGTTGGCTGCGCCGTTTTTACATTTATTCAGAAAATTAAGCTGTAATTAGCTTGTAAAGTAAAATCAAATTATTGATATACCTATGTTTATCTATATAAATTTGAGCTTATACGTCCCTGTATAAGTATTGATCATATAGAATTTTAAATGTGCACTATCTATCTATGAGAGATGTATCCTCTTGCGGACTCTGAAAATAGTTAGTTTTTACACTAAGTATCACTAAGTTGGTTCACTGTATGCGTTATTTATCCCTGTTCGCCCTTGGCCTTTGCTGTTTTTGTGCCCAAATTCGCTAATCTCTATTGACTAATCTATTTGCAGTTGGCATGGTGAAACAACCGACGTCAGAGCAATCGGAATTCACGATGTCGAACGAGGACTTTCCAGCGTTACCGGGCACGCAGAATTCGGATGGCACAACGAATGCGATAGGCAACAGCAGCGGTGGCGGTAGCGGCGTTGTCGGTGCTCCTGGCGGTGGCAATGGAGGCGTCGTCGGTGGCAGTGGCAGTGGTGGCATCACAGAGAACAATCTGGACGGCACGGAAAAGCCAATGAATTCAATTGTTGTTAGCGGCGGAGGAATTGGAGGAGGTGGCTCGACGGGCACAACATCATCTGGTGCCGTTGTAGGGGGCAATGGTCACGGCGCCGTTGGCAGCGGACTTGGCGGCGTTGTTGTCGGTGGCGGCGGTGCAAGTAGCACGGGGGGCAGCGGTGTCAGTGCGACGCATGTAGGATTAGTGGGCACCGGCGGAGGTGGCGGCGGCGCAGGCAGTGGTAGCGGCACTGGTCTCAACACTGGTGTTACCGGCAACAATGCGATGATGGGCGTAGGCGGCGGCCTTGGCAGTGGCAGTGGCAGCGGTACTGGCGCCGGCGACCATATGAACGATAATTCCAGCAATGATAAACTTGTGAAAAGCGGCGTACAAACATCGCCAGATGGTGAGCATGAGAAACTCTAACAACACCATCCATTCCTAATCAACTCTCCATCCAATCTTGATTGCAGGCAAGGTCACAAACATACCAGCGAGCATGGTGAATAATCAGTTTGGCATGGTCGGTCTACTGACTTTCATTCGAGCGGCCGAAACGGATCCCAATCTGGTGACACTGTCACTGGGCACGGACCTCACGGGCCTCGGCTTGAATCTGAATTCACAAGAGAGTTTGCATCCAACATTCGCTGGACCGTTCGTGGAACAGCCCTGCAGGTGAGCAAGGATACCATTAATAATGCTTTGCAGTTGGAAATCGAACTAATTACCATTATTATTTTTACAGAGCACAAGACGTTGAGTACAACGTGCCACCCGAATATCTGATCAATTTTGCGATTAGAGATAAGCTCACAGCGCCCGCACTGAAAGTGCTGCAAGAAGATCTGCTCTTTTTCCTCTTCTACACGAATATTGGCGACAAAATGCAGTTGATGGCAGCATCAGAATTGTAAGTGCCATAACAAAATTGGTACAAGTTGGATTTTTAATTTTGTTTTCTTGAATTCTCCTTAGGCACAGTCGCGAGTGGCGGTATCACGTGGATGAGAAAATTTGGATTACTCGAATTCCTGGCATTAATCAATACGAAAAAAATGGTACAAAAGAGCGTGGCACTTTCTATTACTTTGATGCGCAAAGTTGGAAACGTTTGTCCAAGGTTTTCCAAATAGATGCAGAGAAATTAGATAAATGTCCCAATGTAAGTGCGTTTATGAATGGAAAGTCTGTATAATAATAATAAAAACGAAAAAATTTGAAAAAAGCAAAAGAAATTTATCGAGTGTTTCACTTAAAGTTGGCATTTGTATTTACAAATTTGTTTCAAATATTCAAAATGTATCTTAAAGCGCCATTTATTTAACTGTTGTCGGTTCCACTTCTGTGTTGTATCTGCTGTATTTTTATCATATTGCGTTTACTTAACGGGTCTTCAACATGAATGTTCCCTAAAAGGATTTCAATCACTTTCGTTGACGTCAACAACTTTCATTGACCCCTGAATTGCAGATGAAAAAAAGTCATAACCTTTTTTCGCGTAGCCCGACGAGAGTTTTTTGAAGCCATTTTTCGAAAAATATACATGCAAATACTGTAATTAATTAATATTTATTTATTCTTTAATTTCTTTCTCGTTTTGCTTTTTCAAAATTTTAAATGAAAAAAAATCGCGCCTTTTTTGTAATTTGCATGCAGAGCCAAGCAGTGCACTGCCTACCCAATGCTGTCATCCGGGACGCAAATGGGGTGGTGTCTTGGGAAACGAGCTCTTTTCGCTAAAAACAAGCAGTTTTTCATTTCGAATAACGGCAGTTTTTTTCAATTTTCAATTCGAAATTGCGGCCAAACCAGACGAATTAGCGATATGCGGCTATTTCCAATCTGTTCGTTTTTTCTCTCTCTTCGCATTGCAGGTGACTCCAAGTTTCCAAAGTGTACGGCCCGCCCTGGAGAGGCCTCCAAAGTTTTAACCGTTGTTTTCAGTTTCTCCACATTTTTGAAGATTTGTCATCCCAAAACCGCTTTAAAAACGGTAAAAACGGCGCCAGCGGTGCAAAAAACTTGAAAAATAAAAAAAAATAAAGTTATCCGAGACACACAACAGTGAACGGCAAACAGCGCTAGTGGTTGTCTGTTAAAAACAGTGGTGGAGCGGAACAAGTAGTTCCCTTTACAGATGAACTACTTCGTGTAGAGTTGCCATATTGTTTTTGTTTGAATAATTTTAGAGTATGCTGCTGACTGGCAAAACAAAAACCCTGTAAAGCAATGAATATTTTGTATATTAAGTGATGTTGATATTTGTGTGAGCAATGTTTAAATTTCACCATATATGAATTACAGACTGTTTAATTGGGTCTGTGTAAGGAATGTTTTTGCAAGCATCTGTTGCGCCCGGGCAAACTGTAAACTGCATACTGAGCTTAAAACAAATAAATAGAACAACGCTTGCGCACTACGTTTAGATTCAAATTTAAATTAATTTGTTTTTGACAAGCGCCTGTGGCGACGTCAAACATGAACACGCCAGGCGTCAGCCTTTTCCAGGGCGCTGAAGCCCTCAAGGTGAACTCAACGCTGGAGCGACAGGAAGAAGAAGAAGCCCTGCAGGATCAGAAGCGTCGTGAGGCGGAGGTGAGTGTAAAATCGACGCAAACATCGATTGAAATTGTGCTCAAAAAATTCTATCAAAAATTTCAATTAGTTGGGAAATTTACTGGAAAATGCTTTCGACGATTTGGATGACGACGACGAGGAGAGCACAATTGACTCGACAACAAATTTCCCCTCAAACATATTACCCGCCCAGCCCTTGCCCCACCTACCTACGCTATCCGCCAAGCAACAACATCATCAGCAGGAGCAGGGGGACTATGTGAGTGCCAGCGAAATGCATCAGATGCAAATGTTGCTCGATTCGAAGAATCGCGAGCTGAACACCATCAATAAAATGGCACTGGACGCGCAGAAGTCAGTGGATGAGTACCAGAAGCGCTTGACCATTGCCCAGGCAGAACTGGACAGGGCGTTGCGGGAGAAACAGCACACACACGAACTGCTTGTGGACAGCAAAGAGAAATGCTCGAATCTGGATAACAATATTGAGAAGCTACGCACTGAAAAGAAGTTCCTCGAGACGGAGAACACCCAGCTGGTGGGCAAGCTTGAAACGGCGCAGACTCTGTTGGCTGATGTGCAGCGTAAATATGATATTGTGGAACGGGACATTCACAGACGGGACGATCGCAATGCCGAACTGCGAGTCAAGCAATTGGAGGAGCATCAGCGTGCTCAGACGGAGCTGATGCAACAACAGCTGCACCAACTAAGCGATCAGTTGGATAAGAAGAAGCAGGAGCTCGATCAGATGCACATGCGCTACAATGCCCTTCAGTCTAGCCATGAGTCCATGTTGCTGGACAAGGCAGACAAGATCAATGAGCTGAATGCAGCGCTGGACGTGGCCCAACGACGCTACAAACAGCTGGCCTCGAAGCCCGACTACGAGGCAGAGTATACGCGTCAGCAGCAATGCATTGCGGATTTGCATGGGCAGGTGGCCAGCATGGAGCAGACTATAGCGCAGCTGACGGAGCGGGTGAATGGCACCACGGCAGAGCTGGATCTAATGGACACGCTGATCCAGCAGCATCAGTCTGATGTCGGGGAATCGCCCAGTCGGTTGCCATCTCGTCTGGCGGGCAGTACACCAATGAATCCAGCTGATCGCATGGGTCACATAAAGCAGGAACTCTATCGGACGTTGGGCAACTTGAAGGGCAAGCGCGAAGAAGTGCGGAAGCTGGAGAAGCAGCTTAATGAACGCAACGCCGAGTTGCGTGTGCTGCGCGACGAAGAGAATAAGACGTTGGTGCAGTTGGCCACTCTCAAGGAAGACAAACAGCGTCTGGAGAATCGTGTTAAGGTGCTGCAGGAGCAGTTGACTGAGAGGCAACTGAACGCATCGCTCAATGTGTCCAAGCTGCAGAGCGAACTTGATGATGTGTTAGTCGAGCGGGATTCACTGCGTCTGCAGTTGGAGGCACAAACTGCTGAGCACCAGAGTGTTGATAGGAAACTCAAGCAGGTGCAATTGCAGTTGGATGATTTGCAGCAGGAAAACGACAATATTCAGCGCAAGCATGATCAGCTCTTGGATGACAATCGCCAGCTGCGCACACGAGTCACGGCGGACAATTTGCGATTGGAACTGGAGCGCCATAAGATATTATTGAAGGATGCGCAGGGTGAAGTGGAGCGCCTGAAAATGCTCTATACGGAGATTGCCAATGAGAAGGAAACGCTCAGTTATCAGCTGCGTAAAATGAACGATTCGGACAACGTTAAGGAGGTGCTCGAGCTGCGCCAACAAACGGCTCAACTACAGCGAAATATCGAACTGGCAGAGATCAAGTCGCAGGAGCTCACCAAAATACTTGACACGGAAAAGCTGCGGCATGAGCGAGAGCTGCAAACGTTGCGCGAGAAAATGGAACGGCAAAAGCAGGAGGAACTGGCCAAGGCCAGCAAAGAGGGATCAAGCAATTGCAGCAAATGCGTAGATCAGTTGGCAGAGATAACCAAGGTGAGTCTGGGAATGTTTCTAGAGAATTCACTTAGCTAATGCTTTATCGCTCTTACAGATCGAAATACAAATGCTTAGGCTGCAGAATATGAACTCGCTGCAGGCAAAGGAGTTAGATGAATTGAAAAGCGAGTTGGAGCGGTCAAAGAATTTGCAAGTGCAGCTGGAGGCGAAGCTCAAGGAGGGTGCAGCACAGCAGAAGGAGCAGCAGGTGACGAGCCCTGTCGGACAAGTTGTTGCAATGACATTGTCCGGTGCTGGTGGAGACGGCGATGAACCTTCCTCACCTGCCGCAGCAGAACTCACGGAGGCGCGCATCAAACGCATAGAGCAGCGTGTACGGGATGAGATGGCTAAGCTGTTTGCCGCCGAGTTGAAACGGTTCACCTTGCGTGTGCAGCAGGCAGAGGAACGTAGCTTGTGCCTGCAGCGCGAGTACCAGGTGGTCAGCCGGGATCTGCAACAGCGTCAGACAGAGGTAGACTTGTTAAAGCAAACAATACTTGCCGAGCGAGAACAGATGCAGGATCTGCTGGGCGAGAAGGATGAGCACTTTAAGCAAAGCATGCAGAAGTATCGCATCGAAATACAAGCGAAGAATCGAAGGATTTCCGACCTGATACACGAAATGGAAGAGCACCATTCGAGCATTGAATGCGAGCGTCGCTCCATGAAGGCCGTCATGAGCGAATGGGAGAAGCAGAAGCAAACCATCGAGCAGGTCGAAGAGCATTGGCGCGGCCAGATGCAATCCCTTCGCGATGCCCATGAGGAGGCACTGCGTACCGCCCATCAGCGCTATCAGAGTGCCAAGCGGACCGCCCACAACTATAAGCTGTACGCCGAGGATAAGGATGCACACATGAAGCGGGAGTACGAGCGTATCAAGCAGGAGTATCACAATTCCTTATCACACATCGAGGCCACCATGCAAACGCACATGCAGCGCCGCAATCGAGAGAATCGTCAGCACAAGCACAATGACAGGGAAAAGGGACAAGGAGACAAGGAGAAGGCACCGCTCAAGAGTAAGGATAAGGAGAACGAGCCCAGCAATTCTTAGATTCGTAACCTGTGCTTAGTAAATTGTTCATTAAGTCTTCTCTAGTTGTTAGAAATGTTTTATATCTACAAGTCATGTGTTTTTTAATAACAAAATAGATTCAATTACTGTCGATGCATTCCAATATTATTCGTCTTATTTTTGTGGAACTTCTCTGGTTCTTCGAAGAACAGTCCCTTCGTTTCAAAGGTGGTTAATGAGTTTAGATTAAATAATCATGTACCCACCTTTTCAGATATTTCTGCAACCAAATTAATTTTACAGCTTATACGTAATTGTGTTATGGATAAAGATACCCTTAAGATTTGAATATTTTAAATTTTAATGTTCACAGGTTAAGCAATATTATATATTTAAAATGGTTCTTCGAAGAACAGTCCCTTCGTTTCAAAGGTGGTTAATGAGTTTAGATTAGATAATCATGTACCCACCTTTTCAGATATTTCTACAACCAAATTAATTTTACAGCTTATACGTAATTGTGTTATGGATAAAGATACCCTCAAGATTTGAATATTTTAAATTTTAATGTTCACAGGTTAAGCAATATTATATATTTAAAATGGTAATTTATTGTGTTTATCGACTATATAGAAAATGGAGGTTTGCAATAATTGGGAAGGTTTGGATGATATATAGCATTTTTAAGATATCACAACCACTAATTACCTACATCATTAATGTAATATGTAAACAATATGCAGGCCCATCCTTATCAAAGGCGGACAACTGCACACATATACAAGATATACTTACCGTAATTTGCTGAAATAAGACTTTTTTGTATGAAAACCTTTCTTTTCTGATGTTAAATTAATGTATATATTTTTAATATATTTTAATTAAAATGTGTGTTTTTATTATTACTTATTCTTCTTCTAAGAGAAGGAATCCGAGTCTGCGTTATTTGTTCGTTCAACGATGTTTGTCTCCAAAAGTTTAAGTTTTTTCCGTTGGTCTTCTATAAGTTATATCTTTTTACGTCGCTTACAAATCAAGTTGAATAATTAAGTTATCAATTTGCGGGTGCGGGTGAATTAAACTTGATGTGCTTGGGAAATACAGGAACCTTCATTGTATTTTATCTACAATAGGTTTTATAATAGCTGAGTTCTGTGCTTTCAAACAAACAGACGGACATGACTCAATCGACTCGACTAGTGATACTAAGCATGGATACATATATACAGTGGGGTCTGCCACGCCTCCTTCGCTTTTTCACTTTCACAAAGTTGATCATTTACATGTTTGCAGGGTATTAAAATAATAAAAAACAGTGCTATAAAATTCAAACGTAAACTGTAAATAAACTAAGGAGGACCAACTTCATGAAACATATTCAAAGTATGATTATACTTTTTAAGAGCTGGTCACACTGACATTGGCTTGTAAATACAGCATATAAAGACATATTAGACTTATCGACCCCTGTGTCTCGTAAACTAAGCAATAATATTATATTCTTCTTATATTCTTAAAAAAATATTAAATAATATATTTAGTAGTTATGTGCATGTTGTGTCGAACGATAGGTACGATATTTTCATACCATCCCTAATGTCAGTGCTGTCAAACGTTGTATGTCGATTGGCGTCCACTTTTGTTTTTAATTCCACTGCATAAGTAACTGGGAAAATTATTTATTTCAAAATAAGCAGCGCTACATACAAAATGTAAGCAAATTAATTAATATGTAATTAATTAATCTCATGTAAATTAAATATCTAAAGGAAATAAACAAACATACTCTCCCTCTATTAAATTTGTGTGTGTAAAATTTGTAAACAAGTGTTTCTTGTGCAGGTCGGATGCCGTTGAAAATACAATGCGCGAGCTGGAGAGTATTCTAAATGATTTGGAGCCAGATGCCAGTCGTCTGAGGGTATTCATAAATCAGAAAACATCTCGCAAGCCACAGGTCAATCAGCAGTTTCTACTAGCTGTTCCGGACATCTCGTTTGATATTGACGTAGACTTGGTGAGGCATCCCACACAGAAAGAGGCGAAACCAAAACAATCAGCTGGAGCGAGGAATAAACAACTATCATGCGATCCAGTGGCGCAGGATCGTGTTGCAGACTCTCAACCGCAACATGAAAATGGGCGAACATTTTCGATGCCTCTTCAACGCTCTTTAAGCTTGTCACCATCCATGGCCCGAAGTAGAGTTGGTGGTTCGTCTTTAAAGAAATGTACTCACACTACTGTACTTAAGAACAGCAATGTTGAGTGCATCAGTGCATCGTCACCGAGTCCTATGAGTTTTGTAAGAATGCATTATTAGCATTGACTTTTGATCAAAAATAATAATTTCCTTCTCTTTTTAGAAACCTGCAGTCAGCAGCACTCCGGCGCTTGTAAGTAAACCAATTGAAAAACAATCACCAAAAGATGCAAAACCAACGCCTGCTATGGATAAAAATGGGCAAGCGCTGACCGCTGACGATTTTGAGAACAGCTATCTAACATATATGCTGATCACAAAGGGCATACCGTTATCACCACCCAACAAGTCGCAAAAGCTGTCGACAGCAGCTGAACAAGACTTGCGGAGCAGTTTCAGTTTAAAAAACGAAACTGGTAGTTCTCATTTGAAGGCGACACAAGAAGAGGGAAAAACAATGCGGCAAAGAAAACTTAATGTGCGTTTGAAACGCACATCAATAATAAAAAAACAATCTGTAATCGAAATTGCAAAGGAATTGGACAAATTCTCCGGTATAGAGCAGCATGACATGCCCGACTTTGCAAGTGTTCCTGATCCTGTGTCTGCGGTGCAGGAGAAACCTGTGCCTGCCAATTCACCACCAGCAACATTACCTGATTCACCACCAGTATTATCAGCTGCTTCACCGCCAGCAATATCACATGCTTCTCCAGCAAAATCACAATCATCACGTTCTGTGCTAGCAACAACATCTCGTGCTTCACCTCCAGCATTACCACCTGAGCCGAAGGAGCAGCTTGTGCTCAAAGTACTAGGTAGTGCACCACGACTAACTGAAGATGTGTCAGCTCCTCCTGAACCAACACCAACATCTCCTGCCGCAAGTACTAGTTGTGGCATTCAAACCTCCTGTTTTCTGGCCGATACACATCAACAGAAAGAAGGTGCCGACAGTTTGATACTCCTAAACATGGAGCTGCCAGGTGGGGGCAAGGCCGCAAAGCAGCAAGTGCAAACGCCAACGGTAAATGAACATGGGAATGATGATGATGAATTGGTGTTCGACCTAGACATGTACCGCTCCAAAAATCTAACTCGTACAATGACAAATATGGAAAGTGCAAAGTCAGTGCTAAACAAACCATCCCATCCAGAAGTGAATGGACAAGAGTTTGCCAAAGAGCTGGCAAAGATAGTTGATTTACGTAAACGCGATTCCGGGGGCCTGGTCAACGGACAGGTCTCAGAGGATCAGCAGATTGTAGAGATATTACGCCGGAAATCAGAAGAGAATGAAACTAGCTTCATCAAATACACTGTCAATAAAAACCGAAAAAATAGAAGGCGTCCAGTACTAATGGTACGTAACCTGATTAGACACATTAAGAAAATAAATTTAATTTCTATATCTTTCTCTTTCAAGTCTCAAGAGTTAAGGCATTACATGTCACTTACACGTACCATTCAATTGCGTATGAAAAATAGTACCACCTCGTGTAGTAAGCGTAGTCTCTACACAAAGGGTGATTCAGATAACGATTTGTCGTCGCCGTCACCTACAAAACAAGCTCGACTATGCGATCCTGTCATTCATATAGCACCATCACCGCCATCAGTTTCACCATGCATTTATGATGTGAGCATTGCACCTGCTCCGCCAGTCTCAATACGCTTCTCTCAGCAAATCTCAACAAAAGGGAAAACAAGTATCACTTTTCAAGAGAAGCCGGCAGCGTCTTTGGAACACCCTTTATCTACGCCCAGCATTGATGCTCTGCCCATTGTACCACCTCCGCCTGTCTCATTGCAACTAAAACCCAGTAAAGTGAAATTGAGTTGCGGTTTTGGCAAAGATGATTCTGAGCAACCGGCCATGTCTTTGGAGGAACCTTTAGCTATACCCTGCCTTGATGCCCTGCCCATTGTGAAACTTCCGTCAGCCTCATCGAATTGCAATTCTGGAAAATATGTTTCTGACCAGTCAGCGACAAATGCACTCGCAGAGCCTTACTCGCCAATAGAAGAAAATACTGTTGAAGCAGAGGACCAAAGCATTTCAGAACATATGGAGCCATTGCGTGTGCAATCTGCCCTGCCCATTGTGAAACCTCCGTCGACCTCATCGAATTACAATTCTGGAAAAGATGTTTCTGACCAGTTAGCGACATATGCACTCGCAGAGCCTAACTTGCCAATAGAAGAAAATACTATTGAAGCAGAGGACCAAAGCATTTTAGATCATATGGAGCCATTGCGTGTGCAATCTACCTCGCCGCCTCCTCTAGATGACCAACCAAGTACCAGCCACGCTGCTCGTAAGGCACTTGAGCGCTCTTTAATTGAAGCAACGAAAACTAATAAGAAAAAAACCAAAGAGAACAAATCAAAAGATAGTGTGTACAAGCCACACAACTCAAAGAAAGGGGAAGAAGAAGATGATAATATCACAAGTAAGCGATATACCGTTAATTATTAAACATTCAAGTTAACAAATCTATTTAACAGTTCGTAGATCAAAACGTGGTCATATTCCGCTGCGCAACGATTTTTGTCATACCCTCAGCGACCCCTTCCGTTATATGCGAGAAATAGAGTTGGGTGCTGGTGTTAGCAAAACACTTAAACGTAAGCGTAATGCTTCAAGCCACAAACAGGTTGAGAAGCGAGTGAAGGAGCAAGCGACTGTAACTCAGCACAAAAAGCAAACGCTACCTGAACGGCAAGCATCTCCAGGACAGCAGGCAGTGTTGGAGCCTGAGCAGGAAGCAGTGATGGAGCCTGAACAGGTAGTAGTGATGGAGCCAGAGAAGGAAGCAGTGATAGAGCCTGAGCAGGTAGAAGAGCCACAGCCACAAAACGAGACATCTCCAGTGTTTTCCTGGCTTCGCGGTGTTAGCAATATTCCACCCAACTCCTTGAATCAAGTTGCTCCACAGTTTGAGTCAATGTCTATCTGTAGGTTATTATATTTCTGACAAAAAACGTTGAATACTAATTTATAATGATTTTAAAGCGCCAGCAGCAGATTTAAACTTTTGTTCATTGGAGAATGTCGATTACGCATTTTACCTAACTGAAGGGGCCTGCTCTCTGGGCTATATGCGTCTCCAGCCGTATCAGCAGCGTGGTTTCAAGCGAAACAAGACTAACAATTTGGTGGGTAGAAAAACAAAGTGGTAATTTACAACTTGAAATTAATCATTGTGTACTTTTTCAAAAAAAAAAAAACAGAATTTTGTTGCGATTTATGGAAAATTCGGTATTGAATTGGAGAAAGCGGAGGCAGCCACAGAGCGCTATGTCATAAATGCCGGCGACATGGTGGACATCAAAATTGGTGGGTTAAAAAACAAGCTATAAATTACAATGAATAAATAACTTATAAATTTATCGCTCTTTCAGGTTGTCGCTTCAATATTGTAAATCGTTTAAATGAGGTCGGACTTTTGTTGGTTACTCGCATACGTGGATCCACCTAGTTTTATCCAGTTAGACTTGGTAAATTAGAGTGTTGAAGTTTCTTTTGTTGTACTTGGTACTTCAAGTATTTTGATATGATTGTTTTTTAGGTGATACATAAAAAATGAAATATATTTCGTTATATAAAAAATGTACATTCGATCATTGTTATTTGTTATTTATATTTGTTATTATTTAACAAATATAAAATATTAATGAAACTTGGGTACACGTGCATCTTGTTAGTTCACGTTGTAAAGAAGTCGGAAGTCGAGCACTCTATATACATAAATCCGATCGTCCGATTTTCGTTTTTTTTGTGTTTAATTAACTCTTGCAATTATATCAGAATCAGATCTATATAGAGCTATAATAGAAAAAATCGTTGGAAATGAGGAAATCGGACCAATATAACATATAGCTAACATAGAACAAGTCGGCTGAAAAATTGTATGACCAGCGACTTAAATTTGTAACCAATATGGGATCAATCAAAGGAGAATGATGGCAAAATAGACATGGGTATAAAAGCCTAAGCATGCCGATGCTAGCCTCTATTTCTACTGTTTCCCTTAGTTATTTGAAAGGAAGCCAGCCAGCCTTGCCTTATTTTATATCGTTCTAACGGCAAACAATCCATTAGACACAGTACTCATTACTTGGACTGACCCCTTTGAAATTCTTCACTAAAGGTTTAGATTCAATGTCAATCAATGGTTAATCCAGTTTTCGGAAATACAAAAATACGGTTGCCTACTCCAAAGTTGGTTCTAACTCTTTGTTGTTGTTGTTGTTAACACAACAAGTAGGCACAAACACAAGACGGCAAAGGGCAACACAAGTTGTGTCTGTGTGTGGCTGAGAAAGGGGAAGGGTCGTGCACCTACGCTTAAAAGATGAGACGATGGCATTGTTGTTTTTATTACTGTTGTTGTTGGTGCTCAGGTGCTCATTGTGTGCTTTATGGGCCAGTGCGCGACGACAGGTGTGAGGTGTATGGAGGCGACTATATCTCTATCTGAGTTTTTTCACAATTTCAAGTTCATTTAATTTCCATTTTCTCACAATCTTGGCGTGGGTGTTACTCTATGTGTGTGTGTATGTGAGACTTCAAAAGCAAAACGCAAACAAGCAAAGGGCAAAAACAACGAAAAAAGCAAGACGAGCGAACTCAACAAGAACAACAACACTGATGAAGGCTTAAGCCATGTTTCTGTTTCTGTTTCTTGTCCTTCTGCTCGGCATGCAACTTTTTAACACATTTCTCACGTTTGCCTTGTGTAGCAATGCCTTAAGAGAACAAACAGACACACGTGCATAAAAGTGTAAAGGAAAAATATGTATATACATGTGCGTACGAAGACGAAAGAGTCACATAAACATTGCAAAACAAGTGAAAATAGCTACAGTCAAACCCGCTCGACCATAAGTTACCCTCCGACCCCACAAATATACATATACTCGTATGTATTGTAAGTATATACTACTATAGATATATGGTCAATACCGATACTCGATTTAATCAGTTTTCTTCTTATTTGGCAATGTCCAATTCGAATGAAAATAAGTTGATATGTCATACATAAAATAATCATCCTTCTTAAGTCCTTCTTAAAAATAAATATAAAAATAAATTTTAAATGCATTTGAAAATAGGAAAACATCAACAAAGTAATTCGTTACCAATGCGTGAACCCGAATCCTTTGATCAACCCAGTCACAGCGCGACACCAAGGGTGACAAAGGTGATTGGAGATTGGTAATGATAATCATGACGAGATAATGATGATTGTGTCGTCAATCGACTCTAGCTATCCTGCTGTGTTGGCTTTCTCTTGGACTGTCACATGCAGCTCATGCATGTAAGGTTGGCAAATTACCGTTTTTAGAACAAAATATAAGCAATAATAATAATAATAAATTTCAAAATATGTCTGCCTTACGAGCTCATAATATTTTTTCCATTTATAAAGCTTTAAGAATTCTTTTTCGAACTCAATGTGATGCATCCATAAATGGATATTCTTAACTATATTCCAAGTGAGCTGTTTAGCCGCTGTTAACTTAAATAACTAGATATATCTTACATTCTCAACGTCAGTCTACCGAAATGAGACCCTCTCCACCCCCTTTGATTCCCAGTTAACTTGATGTGGGCCACACCCATGATGATTGATGACACTCGAAGATGACGATGATGAGCACTGACTGTGTCCACGCCTAGAGTTACGAGCAGGACGTAGACTTGCTCTATATGTATAGTAAATTTGTTTCTGCTGCCTGCCCAAGCACCTGACAGAGAGAGACATTAAACATCAAAGCTCATTACAAAGGTAAACATTTTAATTTTGCGCACACATTTGCACAGCGAATTGCGGCACACTTACACACACACGTACTTGTACGCTCTTTTAGTCTGGGCACTTTCTCTTTTTCCTTTGTCTTTTGAAGTTAACCAAACCAAGCCGAGCTTGTCTGCAATTGAATTGCTGGCAAAGAAATTTAATTAAAAATCGTCAGTAATAAATCGCGTATAATTTATGACATTAAATTATAAAAATCGTCCTCTCTGCGCTGAATTTTGGTTTGTCTTTTGTTTCTGGCGTTGAAATGAGATTTCTGTTATCAAGTATGCGCCATGTGTGTCCGCTCTGCCACCAGCTCGAAAAGGTGTTCATGCATATTTAAAAAAGACTCCAGTCCCTTTCCCCCTCTCTCTCCCTTTCTAGGTGTGCGTGTGGAAGGATGTGTGTGTGTATCTGTGTGCGGCAGTGTTTGTGTCCACGCAAATCCATTTTGAAATTGGACGAGCATCCTCAGACGCTGCACTGTAAGAATAACAACAACAATAGCAAAGTATGTGCGAAAAGAGGCTGACCAACAATTCGAATAAAAACTTTTTCCGACACCCACTTGCTATCTCACTCTCGTAATCTCTCATTCACTCATTCTATCTCTTTCTTTGTATAATGGACCCATGTCAAAATTTAATGTGGTTTTCTGTTTTCGGCGATGACTACAGCGACGGGTCAACTTCTCCTATATGCCAAATAGCTGACCACAGCGTTTGCTGTTGTTGCTGTGTCGCAAAAATTGGAAACGTATAAATATCACATTTAATTACCACCTAGATATGGATATTTGAAAGCGAAATTCGAGATAAATTAATAAACATAATAATTTACAAAATTTAATAAATTTATAAAATTAAATAAACGAAAACATACATATGTAAATAAGTATACAGTGAAACTAATAAATCAATATATGTATTTATAAATAAAAAAATGTATGTATAAAAATACAAAAAAAATAACAATTTTATAAATAAATAGGCAAACGAAAATATAAATAAATAAAAAACTAATATAATCTTATAGATCTTAATATAATATTATTTATTTTATACTTATTATTATATATTGTAATTTAAACATATATTAACAAATTGTTATAAAAACATATTTTATATATTTTATGAAAAAAT
Source organism: Zaprionus capensis (assembly GCA_018903675.1). Classification (NCBI taxonomy): domain Eukaryota; kingdom Metazoa; phylum Arthropoda; class Insecta; order Diptera; family Drosophilidae; genus Zaprionus; species Zaprionus capensis. The sequence continues at coordinate 4,830,196 of JAEIFN010000011.1, forward strand.
ATATCACGTTTTGATAAGCGACTCATTTAAATTTACTCGCATTCTGCTCGCTTTTATCTCTTCGTCGCGACGCCCCAAAAAGTAGGCAACGTTAATTTGAAAATCGCCAACGGCCAAATGCAACGTGTCAGGTTGGCCTAATTGCAGGCCGCACTCTAATAGCATGTCGCCCGCATACATACGCATACTGACATACGCACACAGACATTCGAACACACTAGCACACACACACATCCACACACTTAAAGCCTTTTTAACGCAAATTTTTCGACTGCACCATCCGCATCACGTTCTACAACACAATTTTCGCTGGACTGAAGCTTCCTTCACAAATTAGCTTTTGTGTCGGATTATGGCATACGAGGGAGTTGTCCAGAAAACAAAACATTAACTCAACATTTAAAAGCCGCACATTGGCTAAAAACCGAATTACTTTTGTCTTTGTTACTTTTCTGTTATTGCTTTACCTATACCTAAGTGCACATTAAATTACTTAAGTCATTTCCATACTAATTGCAATCCCGTAAAGTTAATTCTTGTTACTCTTTCGATGAATTTTTAATAAATTATTCAAATTAGTTATAGAATTGCAAAGAATACGGCGTGAAGAGTGTGTGGGCATGAATCCGTAACGGTTGTTGTGTGTGTGCAACGCTGGTCAGCGGTTACACTCGAGCGGTTTGCCGCTTAACCAAATACGGGTTTTTCATTTGCGGTCGTTTGTTTTGCATTTGTTTATATGTTAGGCAAGGGGCTACACACAGGGGAGGCGGACGGGTGCCATGAGAGGTTTGTCAGGTGCTTGAGAGTTAATTAAACTGCAACAATTTGCAAAGCTTTCTAATGTAATTTCGGTAGCTTTTAAACAACATAAAGAAAATTGGAATTGAAAATCAATTGCAGGAAATTGAAAAACAAAGTTAACTGGGTATGCTTTGCAAACAGATATCCCCTAACATTCAAAAACAGAGGTAACTTAGCAAACTAAACTAATGATCTTTAAATTTATTTAACTACGATAGATAGAACTTTTGATAGAAATAAACAGATATCAATTTAGCAACTATCGCACCGTTAACATATCTTTAGCAATTCAATCTTGTTGGCTTAACATTTACTGGGTGTATTTGATTGAATAAATATATAAAACAAATGTTTCTACAGTTGGAAGTTTACAAAAAGAGCTTACAAAATCATTTAATGCGATTAAAATTTCGGTTATGGGAAATGCAAATTGAAAACACAAAAGCAAAATGTGCAAAGGTTTGCCAAACCCAAATGAAATGTTGTTACACACAAACACACACACAACGAAAATCCGCAAATAGTGCAAAAAATAGGAGGCAGAGAGGGACGGAATTTATCTCGTATTGCATGGGCGGATGTGCAGCTTGTGCGGCTTTTTGGGCTTCCGTTTTTCGATAAGCGCAGCGAAAGCGGTGGAGGAAGAAGAAGAGGAGTAGTGTAAGGGCCACCTGGAGTTCACCTTTGCACAGGTGGGCAGCTATATCACAAGTCAAGCTGAAACACACACACATGCACACATACAGCTTCACTTTGGCGCAAAGGCCATAGGCAAATGCAAATCCTTTTTTGCCAACTAACCGCAAGGCTGGCACATCCCAAAACACTTAGCGTGTCCGAACCGAGCCGAGCCTCGTTTCCATCACATTCCGCTTCTTTCTCCTCCCTCTCCCTCTTCCTCCTCCTCTTCCTACCATGCTGCAGCGTAATTGCAATTGATGGGCAGTCAGCTGCAGGCTCAGCCCGGTCAGGTTGCAACCACCTGGACTAGCGACTGTAGACACGCGTCCAAAGTGTTTTCGCATGTAAAGATGCCGAAAATAAACGTGCAAAAAAATCATCGTGCGTGCAAAGGGTTTTTGCCGCCGGGATGTCGAGTTGCTTGCGACACAATTCCGCTGGCAAAATGAGCAACAGTTCGTTTTGGCACGGAATGCGGCATTCCAGTAGCAGGTGGTAGGGGAGGGGCCTGGCGCAGGCGCAGTAAAAGTAAATATTGTGGTAGACTACAAAAAGGTAGTAGAAAGTGGAATAGAATAGGTAGTAAATACAGTACAATTCGCATAGCTGACTCGACAGCTTTGCACTTTAAATGCATCAAGCCTAAAAATGTAGACAAAATAAGTTTATTATTCTATAAAAGATTTAATGCATTATGCAGCTATCATACAGATGCAGCTAAGTATCGAGGGAGCTAATAATAATAATATAATAATTCAAAAACCCTTACAATAATTTTTGGTATTGGTAAATATTAATGGCAATTATAATGATAATACCAAAAAAGAAAGCTAACCTTCTACATGCCGTAGGTCATATACCCTTCTTAAGCAATATTTGAATATCTTTAATTTGAAATCATCAGATTTTTAGGAACATTTATGGAGTACACACGCAAAAACTGGTATAATTTAAATTATGTATTTTCGACACGTTTTATTTTTGTCAATTGGAGCTTATGGTAATTATAGTAAATTGGTGATTCGGTGACATCTCAAAAAAAGACAATAATCAGTCGAGAGAAGCCATACGATATATAGTTCGCATCAGACTCGTTCGGGCTTAATCACATTTACTTTATGTTGCCTAAAGATCCCTAAAAATGCCTTTTTCCTTTGTTTCTAAAGCATTGGAATTTCTACTCCTTTTTTTCTTTCAACCGGTACCCCTCATCTCCCACACATGTTGGCAATTCGCCAATCAGCTGTTTAGGCAGCAGCTGCCAGCTGACTTCGTTATCAGCCCAGTTACATGCCACCCTATACCATTCTCATCACCCTCGACTGGAACGCTGTGCAATTGGAAGCCGCTTGAGCACCGCTAACTTGGCACTGCCGACTGGGTACTCGGTGCTCGGCGCTCGACACTCGGCACGCTTTGCTCGTCTATTGGCTTCGACTGGCGCTCGTACTCGTACTCGTCTTGTCTTGTCTGTGTTGTCGCAACAGTTTGGGCCACATTCAATTTCAGTTTCCATTTCAGTTCCTGGTCGGCGTCGCACGTTAACGGTTGCAAAATAACCGAGCTAACAAAAAGTCCACGAGTGAAAATCCCAATCGGTATCGAAATACGAGACGAAATCAAGTCGAGTCGGGTCGAGAGCACACAACAAGTGACCGTTTTCAGATTTCGAATTTCAGTTTCGGGAATATTGCCGTAAATTGTTTTAAACTGTGTGTTAGCCCACCAAATCTGTTGTTGTTAAATATCGTGCACTATATGCCCCATTCAGATACTAAATATTGTTCAATGTGCATGCACCTCACGCACTTCGTTGGATGTAGATATTGACTCATTCGTTTCGGATCTTTCGCAGCAGGTAATGCCAAAAGTGTTGTGGCTAATTGTTTTCATATGTATTCAGTGCTTATTAGGCAGATTTCGCATCTATCAATAATTTATTGCATTCGAATATTGTGCAATATTTGCAAGTTCGTTAAAAATAGTGTTAAGAGCGGAGTTTCAAGTGTTAATAGAATAAAGTACATTCAAAATATTTGGTTTAGTTTTTCTGAGGACAGAGTAGAAATCAATTACAAATTTGTATCGGACTGTGAAGTTTTCAAATTAAATTAAAATAACAACCAAATGAGAACTTTATTAAATAAAAAACTTTCTTAGAATGTGAATTATTCAAATTAAATTCTAATAAAAAAAAACCTTGTTTGTTGTTTACTTCTTATTAAATAATATAAAATATTTCGCATCTTTAAAAACAAATAAATCCCAGAAAAACTTCTAGTATGGGTACTTTTCAAATTAAATTCTTCTACAATTTGTTGTCTATTATATTAATATTTTATAAAGACCATTAAATGTGGCAAAATATATTCGAAGATTATATTGTACTTCATATTCTTGTTACCTAAAAGCATTGAAAAAGGCTAAACTTCTAAAGCATGTATATCCCCCACAAAGAAATAATTATACTCACTTAATCTTCAGTACATTTCAATCTTCACTTAGCTGCAATATCGTATATTTAAATTTTAATTAACATCTTATGCTCTTAACTCACTTTGAGTGCATTTTGGACTCATTAGCGCATTGCAAACGACATTAGGATCGAGTGTATAAAGTATATGAGGCTGCATCATATAATCGTGCATAATTTCGTAAGCCTAAGTGAGTCTGGCACAGGCGAAGTTTAACCTGGCGCCAATTGTGTGCGTAAAATTTCACATTTCGTTGTAATAATTGCAAAGTGTGGCGCACACACACACACATGCACATACATAGGTAGCATACTTTGTTTGGATTAAGCACAGGCTCGAGGCCGCCAGGCACAAATCATAAGCAGAGTTGGCTTTGACTTCGTGTGGAGTAGCGAAACTGGGGAACCTGCATCCTCCTTCAGTGCACAATGCCGTGCCAGGACTATGGCAATAATAATAACTACAACAACAACAACACCAACCAGAATAACAATAGAAAGAACAACAACAAATAACCATTAAAATGCAGCCAAACTAAAGTCGAAAAAGAAAGTAACATTCCCCTTTCCCCGTCCACGAAACACTAAGAATAATAATGGTTTAAGAGCAGGAAATTCATTTGCCAACGATAAGGATGGAAGAGGTGGAAATAGCAATGAGGAGCAGCAATCAGATTTGGAGTGCCAGCGTAGCCTGCTCGGCCCGGCTTGGATATCGACAGCCTAATGCATTCGGACTTGTTCGCTATGTCCGGGCTCTTCTCCCGTCTCTCTCTATCTCTTTTCTTTCTCATTGTCGTTTGCCGTCTTAGCTGTACTTATCTTATTGCACGCTCCTTTGTTTTGCACCCGCTTTTGTTGGCAATTTGTTTTGTCCAATGGCTTTGTAATTGAGTTGAAAGTTTGTTTTAATTTTCCGAATTTTCAAGCTTGGCATCCATAACAAAACACTTCGGGTTTGCGCATACTTTCAAGGGGTCTGAAATAGGAAACTAGTTGGAATTGATTCGACAGCTTTGCGAGGGAACTCTCTTGATGTAGGACACAAATCGTAAACTGTTCAAAAACCAGTTCTTAAACTATGGAAAAGCTATTATTAAATTTATATACTTCCAAAATTTATAATTATGAACTAAATTGTGGGTTTAGCTTCTCTCTAGGCGATTCTCAAACTTCTTATAGAAAGTTGAAAGTTTCTTGGAACAATTTCTTCAGTTCTCGCAAAAAAGCAAGTAGCTACCTCTCAAGGAGATTTTCAGAAGCAGCACAGCTTAATCAACTGACATTTAATGTCCATAAACTTGCTCTAAATGCCTTTGTTGGGTCAATAAATTAAACAATTAATGGACGCCGCATCGTGATTCAGCTACAGCTATCCGAATTGCCATCGATAAAATGCAGCATCATTTCCCTCGCTCTATATCATCTGTCTACCTCTCTCCCTCTGTCACTCTTTCTCATTCCTGCCTGTGGTTGTTGTGTGTGTGCTGTGGCCACCGCTTTGAGGCAGTCTTGCGAGGACTTTACGGACGCAGCAGCCTTCTTTTGTTGGCACGACAACGTTCCGAGCTGGCACGCAGGCTTATCCATTACCCGGCAAGGAGAGAGCGAGAATGAGAGCTTCGAGGGAGGCAGCGAGCCGGCGGTTTGCAATTAAAAATGGTCATAAAACGTGGAAATTCTTTGACCATTGAACAATTTACAAGGCATAAGCAAAATGAACAACATCGTGCGGACATCTTTCAGCTTCAGCTTCAGTTCGCATTCTCCCATTCTTCTGCGCAAAATGTTCATGTCACGTTTCATCATGTTTCCCCCTGGCCCCTTTCTCTCTCTTTCCCTGTCTCTCTCCATTTCTCTTTGTCGCTTTTGTTCCCTCCTTTCTCTGTCTTCTCATGCAGCTCTTTACTTATTTAGCGTAAAATTTTTAATTAAATTCTCGCTTGAATTAGCCGCGTTTCAGTCACGTGTTAATAATAACAATCAAATGTCCAACCAGAAGAGAGAAGAATCCCCTTTTCCTGCTCTACCCCCCCCCCCCGATCCCAGCACCCTTTCTTTTTGCAACATTCGACGTAATGATGACGGGCGCCGTGACTTTCGCCGTGACGTAAAACTCCCAATGATAACTACGAACCCAGTACGGCCAATTGATTCTGGCTGTGTTTTAGAGATTTATGGCTAGAGTCGACGTACCGACAGCTGATTATAAGTATACTCTGCACCGGGTGCAGTTAAGTGTAGGGTATGCCCGGCTTAATCAAGTTATGTTACGTTATTCATTCTTAATTTTAATATGAAACTTTAATCAATTGATGATAGTTATAATCAAAAGATATTTTAATGTATCAATAGGTTGTAGTTTATACATATATTATGTTTCTTTATGTGAAGATAACTACATATATTTTAGATAGCTATTCATAACAACGAATGTTAAATAATGATCTCTATTGATCCATTTCAATTAGTCTTTACATTAAATTCAGAATTATAATTAGGGTATGTGGAGGGCAGCAGACGTGTATATAGCTCTTTTGTTTGACGTTTATTTGTGTTTTTGATTGTGTTTAGTGTTTATTACAGCTGAGCAGCTATAACTGTTGCTGGCTTAACGGTAAATATCGATAAGCCGCATTATGGTTTATTTACGTATGCCTGTGTGTTAATTATTGGGATAGTCGCCCAATATGGTTGAACAGCAAACAATTGGAATACGATAATAATATGTGAAAAGAGTTAATACTTATAATCTAATAATAAGGAGAAAAGCAACAAATAAAATAACAATAGTTAATAACAATTATTCCAGATATGATTAAAATAATACATTAATTACAACTTGAAATAGAAAGCAGATAAGCATAGCAAATCTTATAGAAAATATCAAGGCACTTTGACGAAAGTCAACTCCAAGGCAAACTTATGCCGTGGAATGCGTGTGCTCCCGTGCGTGCCACGCCTCCTACGGAGAATTGCAAGAATATTACTCAAATACTAAGACTATCAAATTCCCATGAGTAAATTTGCGCATATTTGTGCTAGTTACAGGATTCTTTTTTCACTGCCTCTCATAAATTGTGCAGGGTTTGCGGCATGCCAAAATATTTCCGTGCTTCCCTCGGGCTGAATGCGAAGTTAGCGGGAAGGAGACGCAGAGGGGGACGTGGCTGACAGCTGCAAGCCGAAAGTAAGAAAAATCTGTCAACGGCATTTTTCAATTTTCCAACAGAAGCTATTTGCCACGCGGCACCTACTCCACTCCCTTTTTCACCCGCCTGTGGTCCCCTTCTTCTCTGCTCGTGCCAACCATCGTTTGCATCATCTTCCCTGCATCTTCATCCTTCCACTCAGAAAGAACCACTAAATATGCCAAAGCGCGCGTAAATTGATTTAAACGCGACAACAAGCAAAATTCTGTGCAGGGAGACGGGCAGGGGCTGTATGTTAGTGCAGAGACGCCACGTATCGCACAGCACAGGAGCTGCAAAAGGAGATAAGAGTGGAATGGGGAAAGGATAAGTGTTAAAGGAAAGCTCTCCCCTTGCCAAGACGAGCTAATCGCGAGCAGGGCATTGTATAAAAAGGGTGCGAATAGTAGAGGATGCAAGTGTAAAGTGGGAAACAAATTGAAATTGTAGTGGAATATAAGCGCAAAAGTCAAAATGGAGCATGGAAATGATCATTAAGTAATGCCGAAAGAATAGTCTGTTATTAGATCGGAATTGCAACAGTCAAAGGTTATTTTTCTCCTCAAAAGATTATTGTCTATTCATATATTAAAGGCCACTAGTAATGGATTTTTTATCCTTTCTCTAAAAGAGAATTTTATCATATTAAAGAATGACAACGTTATAACCACGGTAAATATATTTAATTTTCTAGCACAACTTAATTAGTTGCTGGTATTATTTCTTACTTTGAGTTGGGTTGAAACCCTAAAAAACCTTAGTGAACATGGAAAACTCAGTTAATAGTTTAAAGCAACTCGTTATTTAGTTATATTCGAAACGGGAAAGTGAAATGGAAACTGAATTTAATTAGCTGGCAAATGAAATAAAAACAATGAGCCCGAACAAATGAAACACACAAAGGCAACACCCGAAACTGAGCAATCTCGCTGAGGGACCTTCAGACGTAGTTTCAGATACAAAGATACACAGGAGAGCGAGAGGGAGGGAGGTAGATTGGGGGTACTTTCGCCAACATTTGAATGTTTGTTTTAAAAATGAAATACGAAATGTATAATGTAATGAGTACTTGGCTAACAGATACCCTGTACTTGCGAATTATGTATATTCAGTGCATTTCAATAGATTCGTACTAAAACTTACTACCCTCTTACCGAGTACAGGGTATTGAAAATAGACCAAGTTCCGCCAAGTGCACAAAGCAAGGCCAAGACCTACAATCATGAACATATGCATGAGGCTCACACACACGCACACGCAACATACATATTGATAGCTTCAATTAAGTGCTTGGGCGCATTTTGGTTCATTTTGGGCCGGAATAGGGCAGTTTGTGAGTATGCTCTACATACATATAGTATATATACATATACACCATATACCATGCCATACATCCCAAAATACCATGCAAAGTATGCGGATACATATAGTATAGTATGTATGCGTGCTCCGCATAGCCATCCATCCATCCATCCATTTCGTCGAGCATTTTCCACTCTTTTATTGACAATTTTTGAACCTTTTCTTTGGCCTAAGCTGCTGCATAAATATTTAAATTTGTTGTTGTTGTTGACGAAAATTGATAGGATTTAATGACATTAAGGACGAGCCATAGCCGTCGGCCCTGACGCCAGAACCTGTCCGTACCGAACCGAACCAAGGCGAGTCCTTGATAAGCTTCCTTCTAATGCGATATTACATACAACAATTTCGTGCATGTTTACAGCGAGTGTGGGAAAGAGTTAGTGTGGAGAAATGGTGCGCGTGTGTGTGCCCCAACAATGTGTTAACTGTTGTCTCACTTACAGATTTAACTGATTTATGAGACCCCGCACATTTTGAGACCATTAAAAAGCCATAAAGCGCACCATTAGCCAAAAGATCACGACTTCAAAAGCCAATATAATATCATTAATACTTAATTAATTGCTTTGTAAAGAGTTGAGTTTATAAAGCAAGAATCGCGACATCTATTATGCTAATTTGTCGAGAAAAGAACTTGCAATACACCGGAAACATCGCCATATTCTGCGATTTAGAGGAGGATTGAGGCTGCTACGTTTACTCATTCTCTATTTAATTTATTTTTTACCTTTTTATATAATATCAACCTATGTAAGTCGATTAAGAACCAGTAAGAAAAGCAACAGTCGCGCGACACGCGACAGTGGGATACTCTTCGACCTATGTATGTACACATATACACATATCCCGACAGTTGTTGTTCGCGCTTCGCTCTCGCCCGCCTTCCTTGTTAGCTGACACAAGCACTTGGTTTGATGCCCATACTTTCTTAAATAACTTCTGTATTTATTGTCCGATAAGTAAGTTGTATCTTTTATACAGCGCTTACAAATTGAGTTTAAAAATTAAATTAATCGATTTGCGCGGGCGGTGGGCGTGGCACCTAACATTTGAAATAAACTTGATCTGCACCGAGTACATAGGCATCTTCATTTCGGACACAGCTCAATCGACTCGGCTAGTGATCCTGAGTAAGAATATATATACTTTATTGGGTCTGCCACGCCTCCTTCTGGCTGTTTCATACATTTGCACAAAGTTAGTATACCCTTTTTTGACCATTTTCAATGGTCGAAGGGTATAAAAACGAATTTTAAAGTTTTAAGATTAAACATAATTTAATAAAAGTAATTAAAATGAATTAACTAATGAATGTTATATTAATGATAATAATAACGAAATAAATAAAAATGTCTTTGATTTCTTATTTAAAATACACCTTAAAAAGTTAAAATTCTTATTGGAATTCTTATGGAATTGGATTTTAACAAGCCATAGTGGGCATTAATGGGAATCTGGCTAAGATTAATTAAAGAAATGTGGCTATTTGTATGGTAGATAATGTAATTTAGAAGATATATTTTGTCTTTATCATTAAAGGTACAGTCTTTTTCGAAATAAAGAAATTTGTTCAAGTATTTTCATTCTCTTATTAAATGATTTTGTTTAAGATATGTTTAATTACATAGATATTTTTGCAAAATTAAGTACAGCTCTCTTGAGTGTTCACGTGCTTTTTGTATCATTTCTCTCGGTGCCTCTCATGTGCTTTATAGTCAAGCGCTTTCATATTTTTTTCTCTTCAAACTAACATTTTCTTAGGCAAGGCTCCTTATAGAAAGTTTTCCCAAAATGTATCTTCTTTATATGGTAGCTTCGCCGTAGCGTGTCATTCTATACGCTCCTCTTCTATGTCAGAAGCTTCTGTCCAGAACCCTCTTTCTAGCATCCATTCCCTAGATGCTGCCTAAATTCTGCCCCTCTCCCAAGTATTTTTATCCCATCTTCTCCCGTACGATCGAAATTGTCGGCAACTTTTGAACTTGGTTTGTATTTAAATCTTCTGGGATGGGCATATATCACGAAGTTGAATTCGATTTAAGCCTATTTAAATATATTCCCAGAATTACACATGTCCTTTTCCATTGTCTCCTTGCTATTGTTGCTCTTTGAATTGTTTGCATATGATTCGCATAATAACGAAATAAATAAAAATGTGTTTATTTACGATATTATTTTTGTTGTTTATTTATCACTTTGCTGCTGCAAATAGGGGGAACATTGTGCAATTTGATAATGTATTTGTAACGCTAGTTAACATTACTGGGGAGGCACAGGGCACTAAGCCATAAATAAATCTCTCTTGTTGATTGGATTTATGCAATTGTTACTATCTCCCAACTAGTTTTGTAAATAATGAATATTTTAGGACATCCGGCAAATTTAATAAAAACTTGAATATAAATTTGATATGGTTTCAGATTTTGATAGAAGTGAATGTAAAGTTTTAAATTTAGCTGGAGGAAATAGAAATATGTATATGAATCTCCTGTTTTTTATCATATTTTACTGAAGCTAATAAATGTATGTATATCGTATCAGAATTCAAATAAGTTTTTACTATGCAAAAAATGCATAAGTTATATACATATATGTACATCGATTCAAGTTATATTTTCACTTTTAATCTCTTTCGTATTTCACACAAATTTGACATTTTTCACTTTTGCTCACTGGCAGGATAGGGAAGGTAACATGGCACGAATGGCATTTCAACTGTTGCTATACTGAATGCATTTCCATTCAATTGGCATTGCCAGCCGTCTGTCGCCTGTGTGCCCAGCCACCCCCAGCTCCCTTGTCACCCTTTTCTTTTCGAGCGATCCGCCACTTTCTGCCTCCATAGCGACAATTCAAATGCACGAAACTAATAAATTTTCCATGGGGCTCTTAAGTGAGTGCTGCGTTTTTGCATATCGCAATTTTATAACAGTCTAGCCATATGTGCGTCGACCTCGCTCTTTCCATCTCTCTCTCCCTCTCTCTGTCTCTTGTGCGTCTGATAAGTGCTCTTCGCATGCATCATCATATGAAAAACTCATATTTATTCGTGATAAACTGGGCATATTTTAATATATCCTGCATATTTTATAGTAAAATAACTTCGGGTTCGGCTTATTAGACTTAAGGGGGGAAGCTGGTCTAGAGCACAAAAAAATGGGCATATTTTATAAATTTATTAATATATCAATCCAAAATCTGTGAAATAGGTTTAATTGTACAAATACAAAATTTTTCATGTGAATTAATTTAAAAATGGCCGCTGTCCAGCATTTCCCCGAAGACGCATTTTTTTCTAATGGGTCCATGGCCGAAGATGTAAGCTCCTTAATTTTTGTCCTGGATCAAAAATTAAATTTTTTTAGTTTCTATATAACAACAGCAAGAGACGTACATACGTAGTATTTTTTCGATATTTTGTTTTTTGCGAAATGGTGCAGTTTGAACAAAAACTTACAATTTTCACTATAACGAACGATATAAAATTGTTGATTAAAAAAAACTATGTAATATAAATAAAATCCTACGTACGTCTGCGGAGAACGGTATTTCGAATGTACTGTCAAAATTTCGTAAGAATCGGTGAAGATTTGTTCGAGTTATGTCTCCGGCCAGTTTAAAATAAGGGATTTCGAGAAAAACGCGTTTAAAATTGTAAGTATTGTACGATATACCTGCGAGGCACTGCCGTCGAATGAAAAATTATGGTATTTAGGCATCCATCTTTTGGTATGTTGTTTCTAAGACCCTAAAGCACCTTTTAAGACAAACAATTTTTTTCGATTTTTTCAAAATTCTAAACCAGATTCCTCCCTTAAAATACACAGTATTCATTTGATTTAATGGCTAGTAGAGTTTAATTTTATTTATGTATTCAACATTTTTACAAGTATGTTTTTAAAATAAATTACCGATTTTTGAATTGTTCTAATTCCCTGAGTTATCTAGTGTTGCACGAAATTCTTATTTGTTTTTAATTGTTCAATAGTTTTATTTGCTTTTTAAATTATCTTTCTTTTAATGCGCGTCATCCAATTTCACCAGCTCTCGTATTAATGTATTTCAATCTTCGATAACGATTACCTTAACTATTGTTCTATGGTTCTAATTAAACGATGATTCCAAAATATAAGAACAATTATCGGAACTTCTTAACTTATCTTCTAACATCGATTAATCCTTAACTGCGATAAAGCTTATTCGGTTTTTCATTTTTAACAGAGTATTTTGTTATTGCGCTTGAGCTAGAATTGTGCACTTGTTAATAACGTTAGAAAGTAACCAAAAATGTTGCTAAACTTGCTACCGCACCCACTGCCCTCCCGCTCACACAAACCAAATCGTCGCTTTGCATGTGTCGCTTTGTATGCAAGTGTGTGTGATAAGTGTGCGTGTGTGTTGAGTGTGTGGTTGCATTGGCAAGCCAGCAAGCCATCTGGGGAATGACGAGTAGAAGGGCTTTGGTTATGGCAAGGGGGCAAGAGTGAGGCCGGGCTACCAGGGTTGCTGCAACGCAATGCCGCATGGATGCATGCACAATTGATTGCATTGATTGCGTATGGAGCTGGGAGCGAGAAAACTGTTTGTGTATGTGTGTGGGATGAGTATCTATTTTATGTAGTATGAGTGCGTGTGCTGGTGTGTGGATGTGTGCGTGGGTGTTTTGTTTGTGCACTTGTTGTGGCCATAATTGAATTTTATGGCCGCTTATTTTTATTGCCGCCCCTGTCAGTTGCCAATTTATGACACAAATCGAATTGTGCAATGTGCCGCAAGAAGAGTTGCGCCACGCATTTGTGCGTGTGTGTGTGCACGTTGTAAAGGAGGTGGGGGGCATACACATAAATAATTGATGCACGCAAATAGAAAAATATGTCATCAAAATGTTGTTGTTGCCAAGTCAGGAAGTGTAACGTGCCCTTGTCCTGGCAAATTTCTTATCCTTGACCAAATCAATGTAATAAAATTTTATTTATTTATTTATGTCTTTTACTCTCGTAGCTAAATTTGCTCACCTGCTGTTGGTGATATTCCATTAATGTTGCTATAGTTGATGTTGCTGTTGCTGTTCTCGACTCTTTTGGTTAGTCAAGGGTGTGCGGCACAGTGTGTACATTGCATGAAATGAAGCAGAGAAAAGATATGGAAGTATTGCAGAAGGCTGGAGGACTCTTTATTATTTATTTAATCGTCTTTCTTAGTCTTCCAGTTACCAGTGCCCCTGAAAATTCATCTGGTAACTCTAGGCGAGTTTTAATTTGCAGTCGCTTTTCTAAGCTATTTACCAACACTCGATCCACATGCAGCGTTGCCATCTGGGCAATATATCAATCAGTTGTTCACTGCATTTAATTGTTGTGGAATATCACAAATTCGCTATGCACTTGCCTCACTGTGCATGCAGGTGCGAAACAGACAGTCGGGCATACTATAATCATGGAAAACAACATGAAAAATTGAAGCAAACAGCTGCAACAACAACAACAACAACAGTAAAGGGAACAGCGCACGGCGCGCTGACCTAGACACACATCGCTGCGCTCATAAATCTCAATTTGATTTGGGTTCCTATGTCTTGCCTGATAAGAGGGACACAACGAGTGTGGGGAGGGTGCTCAGTGATTTCTGCTACGCTTTTACCAACTGGATATTTATTTGATTTCTTCTTTCTTTCTTTCTTTCTCGCTTTCTTTTGGATCTTTGGCTTTGACTTTTGTCCAGTAGCGACCCAAATCACAGTGTCGGTGTCAATGATGCTGTCTGTGTATGTGTGTGTCTCTGTGTGCATGTGCGTGTCACGCCTCATTGCGTTCGCCTGCCCATTAGCCACGTCTGCCATTTCCTACTGCTCCCACACACCTCGTCCTGCTGTGCCTGCTCCACCTCCTCCTCCGTCTGTCGCCGTCATTACCAATGCCTAATTATTTCGCCATTGTCAATTTGCCTTTAATTGCCGGGCAATTAGAGCTATTCAAGTGCAATGGGCGTGGCAAGTGGCTAAACAAATAAATGAGCTGTCACAAAACAATGTAATACGCTTAGAGGAGCCACGACGCGGGCCGCGCGATTTGCCAGCGATTTTAAACGCGCGCGCGCACCCTGCTCCAATTGAACTATTGACATAGACTTTGACCTCCACTGGTTGTGCTCTGAGCATGAGTAGGCGAGAGGATAATTGGCTTAGCTTGCTTCTAATTGCTGTTCCGAAGGATATATTGGTCCTCGCTTAGGTTTTAGCTCATCTCCAGCGGCAGCGACAAGCTAATGAAATTGCTAATAAAACCGCAAGCGCACAAGGGCCAACCAAGCACACACACACGCAACAACAACACACACGCTTAGTCTCCCAGTCTCTCTCTTTCTCTCTCTTTGCCTCTCTCTATCTTTCTCCTTCGCCTTAATTGATCCGCCCGAGCGCCGTAAAACGAATTTAATTTATAGCCCACGCTGTACTTGCAGTAAGCCAGGCTAAGCACGCTGCCACGCCCACAATGTCGGCTTGTGGCTGCTGTGGAGAAAGGAGGAGAGAGAGGTAGGGGTGAGGGGTGGTTCTAAATTATAACAAGCACTGGCAAGCACGACGCCTGGTTCCGCACCATTGGCAACAATGTCCTGGACTGCGTTTTCGGTGGCCACGCTGTGGGCAAGTACAACAGCAGCAAGCAAGCAAATAAATTATGTGTGTGTGCAGAAGGGTGTGTGTGTAGATGGATAGATAATAATGAACGATAAGTGTTAGAGTTGCCACCCATATCACCGTCACGTCTTTGCCTCTCCACGCACACGCACACAGCGCGACTGCGTTTGAATGTGTGTCTGTGCTTGGAGAGATCCTTGCCTGCTGCCTTCCTCTGCTCCTGCCTTCGTCCTGAGTGCATGTGTAAATTTTGCTAACGGTTTAAGTGCCAACTCGCTCGCTGTGACAACTAAATAGTTTTACTGCGTCGGCGTAGGTAAAAAGTGCTGCCGGCGCTGGGAACCGAACCTGCTGCCGCTGTAAGTGTGTATGTATGTGTGATTAATGGTGCATTCTAAAGTTTACCCCATAAGAAGGGAACAACAGCGTCAACAAGTCCAGGAATTTAGAGTACTTTGCGTACTTTTGCGTTATTTGTACCCTTCAAGCATTGAAAATGGCCAAAAAGGGTATATTACTTTGTGCAATGTATGTATGTTAAAAGGCTGAAGAAGGCGTGGAGGACTCCACAGAGAACAATATATATATACACTCCACCATAGAGCTTTTTACTTTCTATCCTTTATTTCTTGGGCTTACATTTAATGTAATTAGTTAAATTCATACATAGATACATGTGTTCAAATTATTCTAGGCAGTGACAGTTTAGATGAAGCGCGTCCGTCTCTCTATTTGTATGTGTCGATTTTATAAAAGTGCATTGTTGAGGATGGTGCGTAACGGCAAAGGAGGCATCCCCAAAGACTTAAAACAAGTCTGCTTGTCGGTCTGTCTGTCTGTCTATCTGTCTGTCGGTCTGTCTGTATGTCTGTATGTCTGTATGTCTGTATGTCTGTATGTCTGTATGTCTGTATGTCTGTATGTCTGTATGTCTGTATGTCTGTATGTCTGTATGTCTGTATGTCTGTATGTCTGTATGTCTGTATGTCTGTATGTCTGTATGTCTGTATGTCTGTATGTCTGTATGTCTGTATGTCTGTATGTCTGTATGTCTGTATGTCTGTATGTCTGTATGTCTGTATGTCTGTATGTCTGTATGTCTGTATGTCTGTATGTCTGTATGTCTGTATGTCTGTATGTCTGTATGTCTGTATGTCTGTATGTCTGTATGTCTGTATGTCTGTATGTCTGTATGTCTGTATGTCTGTATGTCTGTATGTCTGTATGTCTGTATGTCTGTATGTCTGTATGTCTGTATGTCTGTATGTCTGTATGTCTGTATGTCTGTATGTCTGAATGTCTGAATGTCTGAATGTCTGTATGTCTGTATGTCTGTATGTCTGTATGTCTGTATGTCTGTATGTCTGAATGTCTGAATGTCTGAATGTCTGTATGTCTGTATGTCTGTATGTCTGTATGTCTGTATGTCTGTATGTGTGTATGTCTGTATGTCTGTATGTCTGTATGTCTGTATGTCTGTATGTCTGTATGTCTGTATGTCTGTATGTCTGTATGTCTGTATGTCTGTATGTCTGTATGTCTGTAAGTCTGTATGTCTGTATGTCTGTATGTCTGTATGTCTGTATGTCTGTATGTCTGTATGTCTGTATGTCTGTATGTCTGTATGTCTGTATGTCTGTATGTCTGTATGTCTGTATGTCTGTATGTCTGTATGTCTGTATGTCTGTATGTCTGTATGTCTGCCTGTCTGTCGGTCTGTCGGTCTGTCGGTCTGTTTGTCTGTTTGTCTGTCTGTCTGTTTGTCTATCTGTCTGTTTGTCTATCGATAGTAAATAACGAAGGTATTAACGATTTTAAAGAATGCCCTTAGCATCACCTATTTTTATTTAATTATTGTTTTGCAATCTCAATAGAGCAGAGATAGATATTTTATTCAGCCATATAAGCTATAAATAAAGTAAGAAAGTTGTATCTTTTATATGTATCTTACTAATTGTTTTGAAAATTTAATTATTGATTTGCGGGGGCGGTGGGGGTGGCACCCAACATCAAAATTAAACTTGATCAGATGAGATTTGCTCAGTCAGCAGTATTGCACACTTCATTCATATGGCATATGCCACTCACTCGTGCCTTGGCACAGTGGTCCCTGTTACTGATCTGAAACAAGCCGCAGAGAAAAACAACATATGTTCACAAGCATGTTGACCGACGTACGTAAATAAATCAGGAGTAGTTAAGGTATTTGGTTGCGCTTCAATTACTTAGCAAATACTCTGCTCAGGAAGGGCATGCAAATATTTGTCAAGTGCGCTCCTGTTGCTGATGTTATGCGACTTCCTGGTGCGTTGTTGCTCGTAACTTATATTCAGGACACCCATACCCCTCCCTCCATCTGGGGGTAAGTGTTTTCGTCATTGTGCCTAAAAATAAATGGCAAATCGTCAAAGGGAAAACCGCATGTTGCCTCACCTGTGAGCTGGGGAACTGCGCAAAAAAGCAAAAGCAACTGTGATTAATTGTCGACTGTGCTGCAGCGCGGCTGAGCGCACGGCAGTTGTTGGCGTGGAGGTTGTTACAAACACAAGAAGTTCGCGCTTGGGTTGCCTGGACTGCTTTCCTTGCCCCTTGTCCTCACCTTCCCCTTTTTGTGTTGGGTGCGGCTGACAGAGAACAAAGAATGCGAACAAAACAATATTTTTTTTCGGTGAAACCGGAAAAGTCTAGTGTCGGGTAATACCTATTACATCAGCGCACGAAACTTGTGATACAGTTGCGGCCAAATGTATATGTCCGGTGTAGGAAAAAGACAAAGAAACCAAATAAAATGCAAATATCTAAATCAATTATGATCGAAATGTGTGCGAGGCAAAAGAAATCAATTTCGAAATTCAATTACACAAAATACACGGTCGCCCACAAACACACACACATACAGAGAGAGAGAGAGAGAGAGAGAGAAAATAAATGAAATTAATTTGCATTAGAAGCCAATGGAGGCCAAAGCTGGCAATCGCTGGCGGCAAATTCAAACTTCCAACAAGCTCTGCACCTCGCCCACTCGGTTCGGTAAATTCTTAAAGCAGAAACATAAATAAATATTTTAAGAAATTAAATGAAACAGGCTGCTTTAGCGCAAGACGCAAATAAATATGCCAAGTGACACCCGTTGAAGCCCAAATATGCCCCGTGTGCCTAAGGCTAGCAGGGTAAAGAGGAGAAGAGGGGAAGAGGAACGGGGCTCTGTCACTGGAGGCGGAAGGAGCATTGACAAGTTGATTCTTTTGTTATCGTTGACACATAAAAAATACTTTACGCAAATATTTCCCACAGTCGCATTGTCGCCGTGCAGACCTGGCGTATGCGTGATGTGTCTTCCACATACATATATGAGTGTGAGTATGTGTGTGTGAACTGACTGACAGATTACAGCAAGAAGTAACCAAGTAGGCACATAAACACGACACTTATTTATTGCTTTAAGGCGACTTGTCTCCATTAAACCGTTTGTTATGCTCTTAAATGCTTATCCGATCTGAGTTTGCTTTTTTAAAAGAATTATATAATTTAGATCTGAGAGAGATCTGCTCTAGCATTAAAATTAAAGCGATCCCCAATTATATAAAGTGTTTGCTTATTTATAATATTCATAGTTCAAATTCCTCTTTAGCTGATTTATTCATAGTATGTGGCCACTTAACATACTATTGCAATTATATACGATGTGTGTGTGTGCCTTAAAGTTGTCCATATTGCAATATTAACTGTACGCAAACAACGCCCAAAATTGACCCAAATATCGGCTCTTACATGCGAATATGTGTGCATGTAAACATATGTGTATGTGTGTGTTCGTGCGTATGTATATATTTGTTTGTTTGTTCGGAAACTGTTCATACTTTAAGGATATATCAGTCAAAGGAGCACAAGAAATGTAAGCCCACAGCCTATAGTCTGAGCCCGTGCTTGAGCTGGCCTAGCCTGGAGCTCCTCGCTCTGTCCGCCCGTCTGTCCATTTACCTGTCCACCAGGTACACCTGCCCAGCTGGCTGCCTTTCGCAATTTTACGACTTAATGACTCTGCTGGGATTAATATGACTAATGGTGCGCTGCTTTTTTTATTCGATCCAGCCTGTCCGAGCTCGAGTCTTTTCCACTCGACTGGCAGAAAGCGTAAGAGAGAGATAAAGCGAGAGTGAGAGAGAGAGGGAGAAGGAAAGTGAGAGAGGGAGTGAGAGTGTGTATGGGCTTTGTGCAATTCATGTCCAAATGGCCGTCATTGACGTGGCACAAACAAACAAACAAATACACCAAGACACGTGCACGTGCACAGCACACGCACGCACGCACACACACACACACACACACTTGCACACTCACACAAATAATTATAGCTCCAGGTCGACTTTGACTTCGTTTTGCGAGCTGACAGGCCATTTATATACAGGTGAAATAAAAGATATACGCCATATACAATATACAGTTATAGCCATATGTCTTGGCTAGAGAAGCGAGCGTGCACGACTACGAGATATGCTGTAATTGCTAACATCTTTTGAACAAACGCATTCTTATGATCAGTTTAACAGCCAGCTAGCAGCTAGTCAACATTACCGACCAGCTGAAGACCATGTTATCGTCACAGCGTTGCCAGACTGTTAACTTGCCAAATAGTCCGTTTAACAGCAAGTTAACATTACAGATGAGGTAAAGAGCAGGCTTACAGTGCAGGGCTGCTAGACTGTTGACTTGCCAAATAGACTGTTCAGTTGGTCAACTGATCTCTCAGTAATGCCAGACTGTTAACCAATATTTATTTGCGTTCTTTAGTGAGCGAATTTACTTAAAACCCATCAATGAATGAGCTTACTCAGCACTTGAAAAACTGTGGCATGTAGTGTGTACACCTCTTATGGCTTAGCCGCAGAATATGCAAACACACAAACACACACATATACACAGCGAGTGTATAAAAGTGGAATAGCTTGAAATTTAAACACTCGAATTTGAGCTGAAGAGCTCTCTTGGCTGTCATTAGGCTGCTGCAGTGGCAGCATGAACAACAACATTAACAGCAACAAGAAGGTAAACAGCGACAGCAGCATCAACAACAGCAACAACAACAAATACTGTAGGAACCGTTTATCATGGCAACTAAGCGGCCACTCGGACAAGGGATCGGGTCAACAGCAGCACAGCTGGAACAGGAGCAACAGCACAAGCAGAAGAAGCAAAAGTGGGGATGTAGTAGGGTGGTCTCTTATCTATGGCATGCATCAGTCAGTCAGGAAAATTAATTAACAACAACATTGACACTTGAACATTTGACAGAACATGCAGACAGCTGGTCCCCAAAAGGGGTTGGCCGGGGACGTCCTTGGCTGAGACCAGGGGGCGGATAGGGAGGGAGAGTGGGGCACTCGTAAAGTCAACAAGCTGCTGTCGAGTCGAGAGGCGAGACGAGGCGAGTCCTTTCGAGCGTTGCTCCGTTGGCTCGTTGTGCTCAATGTCCGTATGAATTGTTCTGTCATTGTTGCTGTGGCTTCTCTTTATGAAGTGCCACACACGCACACACACAGGCACACATACACGAGTGGGCCGCAAAGCCAATCAGGTTCAAAAATAACCGACTGCCAAAATAGGACACTGGGAATACAACGTGCTGCCTCCCTGCCTTTATTTTTTTCGCTCTTCCTCTGCCTCTCCTTACTACTTCCTCTTTCTTCCTCTTTTTCTTTCCATCCATATTCCTTCACCCCCTCCGTCACATCTAATATTTGTGGTCTTACCTCGTGTGAGAATAAATTTCATTTTATTTAGCTTGTTGTTTGTTTACCTGTTTTTCGCTTCATAATATTTCCTTCCTTTCTTGCCCCTCCCCTTCTTCTCTTATTCCATATTTCCCTTTAGCTTTCACCAACTGCTTCTTGTGCTTTGGCTTTAGCGGCTTATCGTTAAATATGTCTCGATTAATTATCCACACTCGCTGGTCAAATCACTTCGTCTTGATTTGATTCGATTCGATTTGTTGATTTCCCTTTTTATACCCTTTCTGACGTCACTCGGTCTGCCCTATAAATTATGAGCAGACTCAATAGAATTCCTCGTATTTTATTTATTGCACACACCCCTCTCTCTCTCCACAAATCAATTATAATTTCCAATTCGCAAGCGCGGGTAATCCTGCATAGGTAATGCGATTAATTGTCGATTGAAAAACGCAATATATAATGCGGGTGAAAATCAATTGGCAGTTGACAGCGCGTTTTATATGGATTTAGTTCGGGATTGGCGTCGTGTCGCATGTCATATAAATAAGCGACCAATTTGCTGCGCTGATTTCCCAAACAAAAAAGATCAATTTGTCATTTGATTTGGATTTCTTTCGTATTCTTAACGTTCTCCCATCTCTCATTCTTTCTCGTAACAGACTTCCGGTAATTCTGGGTCGCCGTAAAATGTTTGCCATCAATTTCCGCTGGGTTCGAGTCAAGCTGACGTGCATTGCGAACACGTAGAGACCGTTTACCGTTGCTTGGCTTGGCCTCCATTTCCGCTTGTGGCATTTCCGCTTTGACATTCTGCGCTGCAATTTGAATTTGGCGAGCGGCAACAAAAGCAAAACCAAATCATATGCGCAAGCTAATTACTATGCGACTGCAACAACAACGACAACAACCGCAACAGCAGCAAGTGGAAGAAGCATAAAAGGCAAACCGAGAAGGAAACCCAACCTGAATTATGGAAGAGGATGTCTATGCAACACTCGTCTATGGCGAAGGAGTCGACGACGCGGACGCGGGCGAGACAGGGGAGGCGGACAACGACTGGCGCGGCCTGGTGCTAAGCATGGAGCAGCTGCAGAACGTGCTACTTTGGCAGCTGCCTAACCCGAACCAACCCAACTACAGTGAGGACCAACAGCAAGAGCAGCAGCAGTTGGAGCACTTGGTCAACGGTTCGCTTGGCAATATGTCCACCACAACAGCGACAACATTGTGGCCGTCGAGTGAAATTCCACCCACGCCCCCCGACAGCTTCGATGCCAACAACTATTGGGCCCTGCTTGCCCTGGTCCTTGTCTTTGGCACCGCAGCGGGCAACATCCTGGTGTGCCTGGCCATTGCCTGGGAGCGTCGGCTGCAGAATGTGACCAACTACTTCCTCATGTCGCTGGCCATAACGGATCTCATGGTTGCCGTGCTGGTCATGCCCCTCGGCATACTGACCCTGGTCAAAGGTGAGTGACAGACTATAAGACACTCCGTAATTGTTGGGAATACTATATCGATATCTCATCGATTTTGGGAGATAAACGATATTAATAATATAATATTTAACACAATGTTAATAAACATTTCAGCTAACTTGATTGTTCAGTATTTTCTCATAATATCCACACTAAATAAATAAAAAAGGTTAATAATTAAAGGGATGCGATATTGCATTTTAGTTGATATTTATATAGATACTTTCTTGTTCTTGTTTGTTGTTCCTGTCAGAGAGTTGTCATATCTTCATTATGATGCACTTCAATCTGTCGATAGCCGGGGGTCATTAGTCCGCCTCATCTGGTAACTTTTATCGAGCCATCATTAGCGTTAGCTGAGACACAAAAGAGAACACAATGCTGTGCGCTGTCCTTGGATATCCTGGTGGCATCCTTTGGCTGTCGCCAACACGCACCCTAATGAAGCTGCTCGTCAATGGAAGCGAAGACGGAGTGACTGCTTCTGTTCCAGCTACTGCTCAGCTCCACGCCTCGACGATTGCATTATGTGCCAGATATTTCGATCAAAGCAACTATACAAACACCAGAAGAAAGTGAATAAAAGCAACAGACAGACAGTAGTGGGTGTGTAAACAGGGGGATGGGAAGACGCTGTGGAAGACGCAAACAATTAAATAAGCGCGTCACATTTTTTTACTCCCGCTTTCAGGCGCAGTGCAGCTCAGACGCAGCTCAGCGTCAGCTCATGCCCGACTCCACTCGCAGAGACAATGGAAGGACGCTTCGTGGCAGCTTGTTTGGCCAAAAGGAACAAACGGAAGCGTTTTTGGCTGCAGTGCAGCATAAAAATTGCATTAGACAACGGACAAAACGAGCCAAGCACTTCAAAGCACTGCAGAACAGTAAATGGGCCAGGGGGATGAGCCGGAAGGAGCGGGGAAGGGCATGAGCAGTGGGTTCAAGTATTGGCAAAGGAGAGAAAGAAGAAATGCAGGGAAGGGAGGGGAGGAGCGAGTGGGAGGTCAGAGAGTGCGGCTGTCTTCTGCCGCCGGATGTTGACAGCTTTACTTGTGCGCTTGGGGAGCCATTACAGCAGACACACACAAACAAACAAACACAGACATAGACACAGAGACACACAAACACAGGCACCTGCAGCGACACAGAAGTGAGCAATGCAGTGGCACAACCTGCTGCTGTGGGCGTTGGGTGTGGCGCTTGTGCAAACAAATGGTTGACTGTTATATCAAGTGTGAAAAACATGCAGCATGCAGCTGCCAAAAGAAAAACAATAGCAAAAGCTCTGGGCAAAGCATGACCAGCCGATACCCTGTAGAATAAAGTTTCGGACAGTCTATAAGTAAATGAACTGTACAATACCTTCAATATTATCAAGTATACGTATTAATCTCTTCCCCTTTGGTTATGTAATTCCCAATTCGTGCCTTCAATGATGCTAACTTCAGCTGTCTACAAGTTATATTGAATATACCCTGCATTTGCTGCCTACAGGGTATACAATGGAAGAGAGAATCGCCAAGCTCGACGACAATTTTGCGCTGTCAAAAAGCTGAAGGTAAATTTGACTACGGCCAGCAACGGCTTTTAGTCAGGGTCAGAGTGCAGCTGCTGCAGCAACGCTTTTTTCAGGGCTGACTATAAGATATTGCAGCACATCTGTTTCCAGAGTAGGAAGGAGATAACGCAAAGGTGCTGCAGCAGCTGTTTCGGATTGAATTAATGAGAAATGAAAGGTGGATTTCCTTTGGTTTCAAGAGAGAAAAGACCTTGTTTAGATAAAAGTCCTATTGTCTATGCTCATGATAAGTACGAGTATATTAGATATACATAGTATGTTACTGGGTGGGAGTCCGCAGCTCAGCTAGGGTATAAGAGATTCAAAAGGTGGCAATATATTTCATCCTTATTAAATAATAGTTTACTCACAGATCTTTACCACGCACAGCTGGCGCTGTTAATGTGCAAATTATGATTACATAATTAATGTATAATTAATTTGATTTAAAAGTGTGCATTAAGCGTCAGTCAATTAATAACTGTAAATGCAATTAAGGCGCAAACGCCTATAAAAATCTACGGACACGGCCACGCCCAGAAAACAGCAAATTGAATTACAGGCAAATAATAATAATTTGCTTGTCAGCGACGTGAAAAGTGGCAAGTGGAAAAGTGGAAAAATTTGTGCACAGCGACAGAGAGCGAGGCAGCTTTATAAATTAAGCGACAACGCGACGGATGGAAATGCAAAGAGCTGCCACAAATCATAAATAATAATAATAAAAGCAGCGTAATAAACGAGGCAGGCAGACGGGCTGGGGGGGGGAGAAATAAACAGAGAGAGATGGAGAGACAAAGTACAGAAAAATAAACAGCATAATTAATTGAGCGCAAATTGGGCGACGCAGTGATTTTTGCCGCCAGCGCTGAAAAGTAGGCAATGTAAATTATTAGATACCAGACGGAGTGATAAAGACAGCGATAGAGCAGGAAAGTGCGAGAGAACTCAGTAATTTTTGGCGTTCGCGCTAAAAAGTAGGCAATGAAAATGGTTTGGCACCGCAGCGCTGGAGAGTAGGCAATGCAAATTAGACAAAGACAGTGGAAGAGCCAGAGAGCGCAACTAAGGTGTTCAGTCAAGAGGAAAGGGGAGGCGTGAAAGAGGGACAGCAAATTACAGCCAGCAATAGCAAATGGGATAAAGCAAATTTATCATTGCGTGCGCCCTTGTTGTTGTTGTTCCTGTTTTCGTTGTCAAAAAGCATTTTAAGCGCTTAAGCTGCGACACGCACACCAGACTGAGTGTGGGCGTCAAGGCGTGGCGTGGCCCACTCACTGGGGAGTACAACTTAAACTTTAAACAAAGCAAAGCGTTTCTAAGTCTAAATTTAAATGTGCCGCCTTCCCTGCAGACAGTTGAGCAGTGCAGAACAGAAGCAGTGGGTGGCAATTGAATTGAAACAGATTTTCGACGCTTTGGTTTCGTAGTCGGTTGCGCAGTTCCTCTCGTCGCATAGATAAGCCGAGAGACGCCGCCATCACCGTTGCCGTCGCTGCCGCACTCAGCCAAAGCGAAATCTAATACCAAAGTTTGATAAAGTTTCCCTGCCACGCCCCTGCAGCCCCTTTCGCTTTTCGGCATTTCGGGCTGACTTTATCATAAATCTTTAAGACTACACCTGGACGGGAGAAACAGTGTGCAGTGCCAGTGGAGTGCAGGGGGGGGGGTGGTTTAAGGGAAATTGACATGTCTCTGTGGCAGGCAGTGAGTGGAGGAGGCCCAGCTAAATGGCAGCTGTCGGCTGCTGCCGAGCAGCCAATTAATTTTTGGCCAGCCCCAAAAAACACACACACACACACACACACAGAGACACAGCAAGCCGCACGTAATGAAGTTGGCCTGTTGTGAGGTGCTGCTGCTTCTTCTTGATATTTTTAAAACACAATCATTGTGTATGCTGGGCGTAAAGTGTGGGCGTGGTCAGCTTGAACCCTTTTGACAATCGCTGTGGCTATTTTTTCCCAGCTTGTGGTCAGGCAATGCTACCCACTCTGCTCTCCCCTTGCTCCGCTCTTGCTGCCCTTGCTGTCCCAGAGCCGCACATCAATCAAGTTGCCAGCGAACATAGCTTCACACTTCAGTTTGCCTTCCCTCGTCATCTTCTCTTCCCTTTCCTTCCCGGCTCGTGCTGTCACGACGCGTGCAGCAATGTGTGAAAAGTGAGAGAACTCATCGCTTCGTTGCGCCGTCATTCAACTCGCTCGGTTCGCTTTTAGTTTCCAATGCCCTTGCTTCCGTTTCCGTTTTAGTTTTCTGTCTTAAAGACGACGCCATTTTGCATATGCTGCTGCTGCTGCTGTTGTGGCGCTCATTGGCAATGCAAAGTCCTCTTTAGCTGTTAAGTGTTTTGTGTCGACTTACAAATGTAGCTGTAAATCAGCCGCAGCTGCCCCAAAGGGGCAAAGGGTAGGGGGCATAGGGGCGTGCAGGTGAGGGACAGCGGGTGAGGGGCAGTGGAGAACACTGTGCTGCGCGTGCAGGCATTAAATTTTGCATCTTTGGCCCCTCAGGCTGCTAGGTCGTGACTGCCTGTGTGTGTATGTGTGTGTGGGGAGAAAACTACTTACTCCAGGGGCTGGAATGAAAAGCATATCAGATTTTCATTGCGATTAAGAAAAGCGTGTGAAAGATTGCAGGCGGACAGGCGGAAAGGCGAACAGGCAACTGCAGCGAGATTTCCCTGGACAAGTTTTCCCTCGCGGCAATTTCCCGGCACATTGAGTCGTCGCGCAGCAAGGACAAATTGAAAACTGAAATGTTAATTAAAGCCATTTCACATTTACACGAGAATACCCTTCACGTAGTGTAAGGTATACCCTGATGGCGGCAACAGGCAGCAGATTTTATATATTTTTATTTAACTCATTTTAATTGCAATTCACTTGTAATGTTTCTGTTTACAAGCGACAAAAGTGCGACAGAAGAAATGGCAAAGAAATGTTGTGAAAAACCATTAGACTAATAATATTTGAGTTGATTCGATAACTTGGCTAAATTGGAAATAGCTTTGGGGGTGACCGAAGTAAACAGAAGGACGACAGGCAGAGAGCGACAAAGAGACAGACGGAACGACAAAGAGGCAGGCATCCAGATATGGATACCCCCAGCACAGGGAGTGAGTGTGAGATGAAAGAGAAGCAAACGGGGAAGAACGAGGAAGGACATGGAAAAGGGGAGAACGAGGGGACCGACAGGTAAACTGACAAACAGCCGGCAGACATTGCAGAGCGTAAAATAAACACAGCAAAAGGAGACAAGTCAAGACAGTTAAGCCAAGTGGCAGAACGGGGCCGGGGAGTGGCGAGAAGCACAACACTGACAGCAATGCAACTGGAAGCAACTCAAGCTCAAGCACAAGCACAAGACCCAAGACCAACACCCGAGACAGACATAGAGACAGAGACCCAAGACAGAGACCGAGACCCACAACCCAAGACCGCACCCAAGACCCAGAGACCCAAGACCAAGGCCCGACACACTGTTTCGCTCACCTTGACAGTCAATGTCAGAGCAATTGAGCCGAGCCAGCGGCACACACAGTTAAAGATACAGTTAGATATATCTACACACACACACACACAGAGAGACTGAGGCACACGCAAGACAGTCGTCCTGCTTGTATTTGCCTTTGTGGCTCAGCACCGACAAGGCAAACGACTGAGATTGACTGACTCGCCTGACTGACTCGCCTCAACCTGAGCCAGAGCCAGGTCAACCGGGTCAGGGAAGAGCCGGTACTTGTATGCCCTTACCCAGGTATATACAACACATACATGTCTCATTTAGCTTGCCTGATAGACAAGCTTGTTACGCATTCCACTGTCGTTTAAGGGGAATTACTTTTTTGAACATTATCGAATGTGTTTTTTTTTAAGTTCATTACTGAAATAATGTGACAGTTTATCAGAGCAAAGTATGTTATGGGAATAAGTTAAAGAAGGGGCCGGCCAGCTCAATGAAGCTTTAAAATATTATAAGATAACTTTAGGTTAAGTGGCAAAAACTTGTAGGCACACAGCTTGAAGATAATTTATTCCCAATTGAGCTCTGATATGTATAGCACACCCTTTGTATGCCCTATAAAATTATCCTTAAGACAAAGTGCATGCATGATTGTGGGGGCATAATGCGCTTAAGTCCAAGGCGGAAGATACGAATGCACTTTCATAGATTGTCTTTATTGCTGTAACTGTTGTCTGTTTGTGTTGGTGTGTGTGTGTGTGCATGTGTGTGTGTGACACCCTGTTACCCGCACTCAAGGTCCCCTGTAATTATTTAAATATCGATTGTTTCGCATGCAGCTTGTGGGCGTTGCAAGAGCCCTTAAAACGGTGAACTCAAGCGAACCGAGCGTAGTGAGTTGTTTTATGTTGATTTTCATTATTGCGCCCACGTTATGCGAGTGCGAGTAGTTTTTCCAGTGTTTTCCCAGTGTTTGCGCCCCTCACGAGCCACGAGACTTTCCACTAATGGATTACACGCTGCATTTTTAATAGCAGCGCCCGCATTTGCGTTTGTCAGTTAAATATTTAATTCGGCCACTGTTTCAACATTAACTCGGGCTGCCGCTGCTTGCGGGCGACTGCTTGCTGGACATGCCACAAATGGCCGCAAGTTCATGCGCTAAGTAAGTGGCATGTAATTTATGTGGCTTGCGCCTCGTTGACAACGCAAAGAGTGCGAAGGATTTCGCCCCGAAGGCGGTAGCACGACGACGAGATGTCGCCGAGAAACTGCTGGGTGAACTCGCAACGCCTGCTAGGGCTTTTGTCTGCAGCTGAAAAGTATGCTACGCTTCTTTTTCTTACGCTCAGCACACAAGTATGCAACACTTTTCATACCCTTCGACCATTGAAAATTGTCAAAAAAGGGTATACTAATTTTGTGCAAATGTATGTAACAGGCAGATCTCAGCTATTATAAATGCTAGAGACACCAAATTTGGAATGAAAGTTCCTATGTACTCGGCGCAGATCAAGTTTATTTGAAATTTTAGGTGCCACGCCCACCGCCCCCACAAATCAATAATTTAATTTTTGAACTCAATTTGTAAGCGCTGTATAAAAGATACAACTTTCTTACTTTAACATATACTAAGCTGAATGAAATATCTACTAAGCTGAATAAAATATCTAAATGTCTCCAAATTGCAATCCGATCGGACAATAATCACAGAAGTTATTTAAGAAACTATGAGCATAAAACCAAGTGCTTCTGTCAGCTAACAAGGAAGGCGGGCGAGTGCGAAGCGCGAGCGCCATCTGTCGGGATTAATTTCAAAATATATGCATATGCATACGAGTATAAATTTAACAAATTAAACTACACGGGAACATAGGTCGAAGGGTATCCCACTGTCGCGTTTTGCGCGACTGTTGCTCTCGTTCTTTCTACCGTTTCCTAGTCGCATTTGTCAGCGGGGCAGATAAGAGGTTGAAAAGGAAAGAAAGGGGAAGGGCAGAGGGGAAAGTGGAAAGTGCATTGCAGGTGACGACTTTGCTTTGTTCGCACGGCTTATTGAATTGTCACGCTTTGTTTATTTATTGGCAAAAAGCTCTGCAAAAGAAGTGAACAAATCCAAAGCGCAGGCAAAGTCAATTAGGTAATGCGAAATGGTGCGTTAAGACAACCAAAGTAGATTTTCTTTGTAAAATACTTTTTAGTTAAGTCGAGACTCTAACAAGGCATGAGATTAAAGAAAGAAGCCTGAGTGGGCGTGTTCAAAACAGTCAACCTCAAATCATATTCTGAAGAGAAGCGATTGTGTAGTGTGAAATGTGCTTATTATAATCAATATTATATTGTGTACGCACTACAGATTTATCAGGCAAATTACTCACTTACCCACTGAATCCATCGACAATTAGAAGCCAAACGTATTGCGTATACGCTATGCGGGCCAAGGATCTCGTTGTGTGTTACACGCCCGTTTGTGCCTTCGCCTTCGGCCTTTCGCTTGGCAGCAGCACTTAAGTGACAGGATATTAACTGATAACAGGACACGGCGCAGTAATGAAGGTAGCAGGCAAAACAAAAACACCAGTAGCAATGACAACAACAACAACAACAACAGCAAAAAACAATGG
Source organism: Zaprionus capensis (assembly GCA_018903675.1). Classification (NCBI taxonomy): domain Eukaryota; kingdom Metazoa; phylum Arthropoda; class Insecta; order Diptera; family Drosophilidae; genus Zaprionus; species Zaprionus capensis. The sequence continues at coordinate 4,860,204 of JAEIFN010000011.1, forward strand.
CGCATAGAAAAACTCGATTCCAGCAGCAGCAAACGAGATTAGAAGCACAAGGCGCACACACACAGTATACCTGGATATCGAACGTGGCGCAAGCCGAGTTGGAGGCGTGGCCAAGCAGGCGTGCCAGACCTGCCCGCCCTGTCTGTCTGTCTGCTTTGACAATTTAACGCTACTAATTGAGAGTCATGACGGCGATAATTCCAATTTGTGCACGTCCTGCTCGGCCTGCTTGGGGTGCTTAGGTGCTGTTGCTGTTGCTGCTGCGGGCATTCCGCAAAGCGTCTGCTAAATATTTATAAGCATTCTCTAAAATTCTCTCTCCGAGCAGCTGAAACAGCTCAACGCACGTGACCAGCATCTTTGGCAATGAGCTCCATGCGATTATTGTCGACGCCGTTGCCGACGGCCGCGTTTGGCACTCCATAATTATTTATGGCAGGCCGCGAAGTTGTGATTCACGCGACGCATTCGAGCCGCAGACACAGCTGTGCGAGTTCATCGATATTACGCATACGCAGCGACTGCCGGACTCAGCCGCAAGCACGTGCCGCTGTGTGGCCGCTTGAGTCAAGGTGTGAGTATGTGTGTGTGTGTCGGGATGTTGCGTGTGTGTTTCTTTTTTTTTGATGCGGCCGAGTTGCTTGTTGACAGTTGTCGAGCTTGTCACGCAAATGTGTTGCTTGTACTGATACCCTGTAGCAGTGGCAGGAAAAAGAGTGTTTGAAGGCAAGGTAAGCAGCTCTACGATTCTATGGAATAGTTGTGTCTCTAAGTTATCCGTGTCTCTATAGCTTTCCTTTCAATATCTGAAACACAACAGAGCATCTGACAGTCAGTCATTCGAGCAGTTTGCCGCACCTCGCCTAGGGCCAGATGCAAATACAATATGACATTTCATTTGAATTTGGGCGACGTCCTCGTGGGCGTCTCTCAAAGTGAAATATGACTTGACAGTCCCGCAATGTTGTTCAGCTCGAGTTGTTGTTGCTGTTGTGTTGTTGTTGTTATTGTGCTAGTGATACTACTATGCCTAACTAGTCGCCACACAGCGCTGTCTCTTTTCGTTTTATGTGTCACTTCCTTTTTTTGGGGCCGGTGTCGTTAATCAACTCAACGAGCAGTGAAACTGGACACAAGCTCGCGCCATCGTGTTGCTTGTTTCCTTTGTCCTGGCGTGCGTCAAAGTCTGATAAATGAAGTGAGCACTGCGGCATTACGGAAAGCCCCGCCCTAGAACGAGTACAGTAGTTGTATTCAGGGGCTCCCCCTGCTGCCGCCGCCTCCGCTTCAATCGATGCGAGGGCAGCTTAGGCAAAACTGAGCTTTGATTATGACGAATGTTAGCCTGGAATTGTCAGGAGTAGGGATAGCAGAGGAAGTGGATAAGGTGGACTGGCTGACCGGTAAATAATTTAAATGATTATCACAGCGCTCGCTGCTCGACTCGGCTTACTTTGATAAATCTTCAAGAAGCGCACAAAGTTTTGGCTTCGTGTCGAGCTTAATGCGCCCAGGCTGAAGCTGCTATAATCAATCAAATTGAAGCGTGTTTTGCAGGGTATTTCTAGCGGGTATGCCAGCTAATGCCTGAAAACTGTATAGAGATGAACGTCTACACTATAATGCGCTGAATTCCCGCCGAAACTGGTTTAAATTAGAGTGAAGTTCTCAATGTGTAGACTGTGTTCTCTGTCTGTAGTTAGAGTATACAAACTTTGATATGCAGTACAGTTGCTCTCACCTGTTTCTTGCCGCCTTCTTTCTTCGTTCTTCGTCTCGTAATTCTATTTGCAGCTGCAATTTGCCGTGTTCTTAGGTTCCAATCAAAACGAGATGAAATTTAAGTGTTTAACATGATATGTCAACATCAACTACACAGACGCCATACACTCATAGCTACCCTAAGTGTGTGTGTGTGTGTACATTTATAAACACATGTATTTGCATGCAGCACCGTTTCGATTTCCATGTGTGCTACATGAGAACTGTCCGCTTTGTGCGATTCGTGCATGAACAAGTGCAATTCTCATTTAATTGAATGGGGACACACTGGCAGAGAGCCTTCCTGCTGCTTTTGCGATTGTTCATGTTGTTTGTTTTGCACAATTTTTGGACTTTCATTAAAATTGTAACACAACCAGCTAAGCAAACAACAACAAAACATTGCCAAAGCACACGCAGTGAAATCTGTACACGCTCGAGTGAGGTTAGGTGTACGGCCAGTTATGAGTGAGGTTATGTGTGAATGTGTGCCAGTGTTATACACGTAGCTAGCTTCTAATTTTGCATGCCACATGCCACATCTGCACATAATTTCAAGTTCGTTTTGATTTGCTTGTTTAACCGAGCATGTCGGGGGCATTTTGGGTGCTTCTAAAACTCGCAACATTCCCCAACAATTTTGCTCAAACACCTTTTCACTCAGGTAAACAACAACACATTCGCAGTCGACACGTGTCAAAGCCTTGAGTCAATAACAAATCCAAACAGAAGACTCGCTGTTAATGAAAGGAAGAAAATAAATAAATAAATTTAGACTTGGACTCATTATCTTTCGGTTTACTTTCTTGATTTAATTTCTTGTTTTTGTTTTCGTCCAGATTCAAACAGATAAGTCATCAGATCTTGGCGCTTACAAAATTCTCCTTGAGCAAAAAATTACACTTGCCGCCATCGATAAAAGAGTAAAATACAACTGCGGGACAAACAGACTGTTCATGCGCTGTTATCTTTTGTTATCGATTAATAAAGTTTTTTTGTGGTTCAGACTTTCAACTCTTCTGCTGCTATCGCATAAAGAATCTATTAGTTTATTCCCCTTTTCCCTGTATTTATAGAAATAGATAAGAGGCCAAGTAAAAGCGGTTCTTAAAGGTAGAAAATATCTTTGTTTTAACCATAAATTTCAATACGTTTGCCACTTACAAATTATACATACCTATATTTGTTTGCAAATAAAATAAAACATAACTAAAACAGCAATTATAAATACAAATGTTCACAAACCAATCCAATAACGCAATCCTCGCTCAACTCGTCCTCTCTTCATTCAAAATGAACTTGGTCTTTGATTGCAAGTTCAATGGGAACTTCCACGACTTGTGCAAATTGTCATGAAGCTAAACTTAGAGGTCTATAAGGCCAGATGTTGGGACTCCCAGCCGGGCTGTCTGTCTGTTAGCAGACCAATTGGCCAATAGGTATTTTTAGCGCATTTGGCTTTGAATTTCTAATGTCGGTGAGTGCGTGTGTAGTAACTTGCGAGCAAAAAACTTGTCAATGTCGTCTAACTCGTCGCTTTCAAATTACTTGAATTATTCATAAATCTCAGCGTACTCAGTGTGTGTGCGTTTGTTTGTGTGCGTAACTGTAATTACCCGCAGAAAAAGAAAGTTCCAAAGAGTTGCTGTCGTCGCCAAATTTAAACCGTCTATTTTTAAATGTCGCCGACGCAAGCCAAATATCCGGGCTGACTTAGACCTATTTGCCTCTACCTGCATAATGAAGCTCGAAGCATATTTTGGGGGTGACATGATAATGAAATTGGAAACAAGATGAAGGCAAATCTATTTAGGATGCTTGCCTAGCTGACTAGACCAAAGTAGTCGATACTTCACAATATTGAAAGAAATCATTTAAAAGTTCTTATAGAATTCCGTATCGTTACCAAGCTTCAATGTTTACCTTGCCGATTAGTCTAAAACATTCGATACTCAACCTTAAACACAATATATGAGCACCAAATCACTTAAAAGTTCTTATAAAATTCTGTAAGCAACTTAAAGTTATTTCCCGTTTCGTTTCAGGAAGTGCAAAATAGCTTTTGAACTAAGTTTAATGCGAAACTTTCTTACAGTGTTGATGCTGAGTTGAGTGCGATATCTCTCCAGACTGGCTGTATACTTTCTGCTTTGCCATTTGCATAAACTCTGAATAACCCTATACCTATACAGAAACAAGGCGTACTAAAGCAAACTCACTACCTTTCTTTTCATTCCCCTCTACATATCCTTCTACCTCCTCCTCCTTTTCACGCTGCTTTTGAGTATTTTTCTGAATTATGCAGCAAGTTTTTCGGGGCCAAAAGTATTTAAAAGCCTGTGCGCACTTTACTTGCAACAAGCAACCTGCAACTGGCTTTTTGCAAGGCTTTTTGTGGCACAACATTGAATTTGTATGTTATGCATTGTGGTTGCCCAGTTGTCCAAATGTCAGATGAGTTGCAAAGTTGCAAAGTTGCAACGGGCACATGATGGTACACACACGTCGAGGCATGACTTTCAAAAAATGCGCAAGACAGTTGAAAGTTTGCACAAACTTAAATTAAGCAGAAAAAGTGAAGAAAAAAGGGGAAAAAGTTGCAGAAAGTCGACTGCACAGGCATAAATATTGCAAATCCAGTGGAATAATTGTAAGATATTCTTCTGTATATAGACATATTGCCAGCTAAACAGAATACTCGCTCTCTATGTTTGCGGACCAACAACCATAAAGATAAATTATGACAGTCGGATATGCCTTTGTCACATACGTCGTCGTCAATGTGCTGGTAATTTTATTTTATTACGCACACAGACACACACACACATACTCAGCCACAAAAGGGAAACTCGTCTCGCCTCGCCTTATGCCTCGCACGGTATCCTGTTTGGGACAAACTGGCGAGACCTTTTGTGTCCATAAAGAAAAGTTTCTAATATCTTTGCATGTCTTCTTATTACTAGGCTAGACTTTGTCGTTGTCGTTGTTCCTGCTGCTTTTGTTGTTTTTGTTGCGGTTGTCTTTATAAATTGTTATAAGGAAATATGCTAAATAAACTGCTCACAAACCCCGACGAGACCCAAGCTCTTCTCCATTGATTGGTCTGGCCAATGAGCGTAAAGAAAATGTTATCAGAACCTCAATCGATAAGCTACTTCTGGGATAACTTACCAGTCGTAACCAGATTCCACATTCAATTTTTCATACATCGTTTGGGAATCTCAAATAATCAATGACTTTTAATAATATTCGCAGGATTGTAGTACAATTAATCATTCAGTTGGTTGGCAACGAGAAGAATACTGAATGAAAATTTTGTTATTTGCCTCGCAAAACTTTTCGCGAAAGTTTATCGAAGAAAAACAACAACAAGAATATTAACTGTTATACTAAATGCTCATCAATAAGTTGAAAGAGAGTGAATGCGAGAGGAGGGAGGGGTTATTGTTGCCGTTTCGCCAAGCTATTTAAACAAACTTGCAGTAACTTTGCAATGCAGTGCCCTGGGCATTGAAAGAGGCAAGCAAACGGATAAGGTGAAACAAGTGCTTTGTAATCCATTTGAAAACTTTGGCGTCCAAACACACACATACATACTCACATAGCCAGTCGCACGCACACACATAAATATGTATGGGGGTGCCATAAGAAAAGGTCTCCTTCTCTAACTCCCTTTCTCTCAATAGACAAACAACGAGCAAAAATGAAACGTTAAAGCGACGCGTAATGAGGCAACAGGAGCATGAGCAATTTGCCTAAGCTCCCCACAACGGTTAGGGTATGAAGTAGAGTGCTTTAGCTAATGGCAGTAAATGCCGGAAGGGGGCGAGGCGTGGGTCAATCAAATCGAAAGAGTCGCCATTAAGTGCGCCACATATAAGAGGATTCTCGACTGATGCCTGGGGATCAGCAGCTGAGCGGGCATTAAGGAGGCAAGTGGAGAACAAAGGAAGGGAAGTGAATGGGGGAAGTGTGAGTGAAGGGAGTCACAAGTGACGGCGCTAGGTGTTCGAATTAAGCGAAGCGTTAACAATGCTAAATAAAGCAATAAAAAACGTTGTGTAAATATTAAGAGCAACATTGAAATAAAATGCAAGCAGCCACAAAAAGGTGTAATGTAGAGAGTGTAAAGGGGGTGGCGAAGGCAAGGGGAATATGTGGGGAGGAGTCATGGACAGTTGTGGCAGCAACAGCAACACAAAAATTACAACAATGTAAATGAAAACACAACTGAGGCAGCGCGCTGCACTTGCCGCTGGTGTTGCTGTTCAATTTGAATATACCCTAGCGTGAGGTACATAGAGTTTGTCACGAGATATTTGCAGAAGAATTGATAATAAATGTTGAAAATGTTTAAATGTTTAAATGTTTAAAGTGCAAAACAAACAGAGACTAATAACAAATTGACAGTTAACAGTGTTGCAAACATAAATCGCTAATGAAATGTCTGTCTCTTAACAGTGTCTGTAAATAAAATTGTTAAACAGCTGTTAATTGAAATGCATCAGTTACACTTATTCTGCTATCGATAGCAATAACTAATTCACAATTGCATTTAGAATTTTCTGAGTTAGCTTTATTTACTATGTGATTTGCTTGTTTTTTAATGCTGCCTAGGAAAGCGTATAATTGTGTGCAGCTGATGCCACAATCTGCTTCCTTCGTTTTATTGTTTTTCGCTGTATGATATTGCTGTCAGTGTATTTGTGTGAGCCGCTTAAGTTCTCCGAAGTGTGAAATAAAGTAAGGAAAAAACGAATTCGATGCGGGCTATCGCGCATCCTGTTTCAACAATCGAGCCAAACTTGGAAAGGAGAAACCCATATTAAATATTCAATAGGAAAATCTATTAAAATATAAATGAATTCATGCAAAAACTTGTTGGCAAATTAATTGATTTGTTTTTGTGTGTTGTTTGCCTGGCAGATTTGGCAGAATGCTCAAGGGAATCCCGAACAGAATCAAGTGCGCGATTTGCATGACTTTATAGTCACGCACACGTACACCCGTACACCCGCACACACACACGTACACACTTCTTGGATATGTAAATCTATTTACTGAAAGTGACGAGTTTGAGAGCTTAGCACTTTCATTCTTATTCGTAATCATGATCCTCTTTCTGTGTCAGACTTCTTGTACAGTTTCTGGAAAAACTAAAGCCCTACTATAAACTCTAACACACACATACACCCATAGCCACACACACACATAGTAACTGGGGAGTGTGGTAAATCTTAGCGTTGGGGAAGCTATTAACATGCATATGATAGACACTTCCGCACAAGTGGCAGGACGCGCACGAGGACATGAACTCAATGCCCAAGCGGGACATGTGGTGGCTACGTGCATCAACTAGGACACCACATGAACAACTCCCACACACACACACACGCACACACTTATGGATGCGTCTGTGTATACACCGGGGAACACGTGTTGGTTATTCTTTCGTGTTGCTTAGACAAACAGGGAAGATGGCAGCAATCGAGACAAGTGGAGAGTGCAAATACCCTGTAATTGCAATGGAAGTGTTAGCTGTATTGTATTAAAATAGTATATCAATCTATGTTAGATTTTACTTTTGATTATTCTTTCATACAAAATATGCTATCGCAATTTAAATACAACCCCTTTCATATTCCACCCTTCGCTCGACATACCCCCTGGCAGTTCATATTGCTGAGCATACAAATTTGGTCGAACGTTCTTAGTTTTTGCCCCAGCTCCAACTCCAGCCCCATCCGCAGCTTTCTCATCGCCCATTGTTGTAGCTTTGGCCTTTAACTTGCTTTATCCTTTTGACGGGTTCATCATCGTCATCGTCCTCGCCGTCGTCGTCAGCGTGAGCGTCGGAGTAATCATCATCATCATCCACAGCAAATGGACGGCAAATCAAATAAATAACTGTAGGGCGAAATGTGCCTGCCATGCATAAAGTAAACTATTTAATGGACTTTTGTCGGCGATGGCTGCCATCAGTTGAGCTTGAGCGTCGACGGAGGACGCGCAATGGAGGAGAAAAGGGAAAACAGCTGCGAAGGCAGCCCACAGTCGAGCGGAAATCGAAAGCCATTAGAAACGAGGCTGCCTGCAGGGAAGCGTAGGCGATTGGTCTGTGTGATAGACGGGCCTTGCCACGTTCACGTTCCCGTTGACTTTGAACTCATTTGCTTTTCTTTTCTATTTCTATTGCTATTTCTATTTTGTATTTCCATTTTCATGCAAAATTTTACGCAATTTGACTTGGGGCGTCGGCATGCACGTACATGTCCTGGTCTGTCGTCCTTTTCTCTCTGGCATTTGACTTTCGGTGTCGTTTCAAGTTCTCGAAATACGCTGAGCTGTCTCTGCAGCTAGTACAGGTGTGCACAGACACAAGCACCCACATGCCCAGCGGGAGCACAGAGCAGGTAAATGATGCAAATGACTTGGGCTTCCGCATGGGCCCGCACGGATTGTGATTCACCCGCCAAGATGTGCGGCCTTTTGCATTGTGCTCGCTGTCGTTGTAGTTGTCGTTGTCATTGTGTCACTGACACTTTCGCCTTTTCGCTTTAACATTGGCTTTCACTTTTACCTGCGCGAACAATGCCAGACAGAGACAGCGAGTCAGTTGCTCGATATGCCGTTTGATGTCGCTGCATGACATCCGATCCACTCAGTGCGATGCCTTGCAAGATAAGAAAGTATCTCTGCTAAGAACCCACATAGTCACATAGTTGCCCAGCATACAACAGCTTCGGCATTATTTCTATTTTCGAATTGTGCTGCGCATTTGAATTGCGTGTTTATATCTGAATTACCAATGTAAATGTAAACGAAATTACTTTATCTTGTGTTATTTGTGGATTTTCTTTGACATCGTAATTTAACTGAGAGCGAAAAGGCACATAATCTGCATGAGAAATTTTCCGTGATCTTGTGAAAATTTACATTTTATCAAATTGAACTGATCAAACTGTTGAATTAAGCAGTGGTTCTCAACGTTAAAATGTTAACAGTTGATGTGTTCATTGCTTAGTGATTAAACTGTTTAGTTAAGCCGCGCTCTGCAATGTTTAAATGTCAACAGTTGATAAAACTGTTCTGCTGAGAAGCTCACTGCAATGTTAACATTACACAACTAGTTTAACAGAAGTGTATTTATTTCGCTCTCACTCTCTGCTCACTGGCTTAGCTGTGTCAGGGTAAATTTATGCACACTGTGACGCACACATTTAATTATCCGTTAGTATAATCCGCATTGATTTTGCACTAATCTAATTTACTATAATTTTTAATGAATTAACATTAATCCACAGTAATTGCTGATAATTGAAGTATGACAGCGTACTAATGTACATTTATGTACGTAGTGGCATAAGTTTGTGTGTACAATTCTGATTGCCTGTCGGCATTGCCACAAACTGACCACAAAACATTTTCATTATACGTACCGCGTCGCCCTTGCCATATGGGGAAACCTTTGGAGATTTGTCGCATGGTAGCACTCCCCGCACTCTGTCGCTGTTAACGCAAATATTCGACCACAGAAGCACAACAAACATTGACAACAACACTAGCAACAGTGGCGCAAAAATAAAATTATAACAACAACAGGAGTGAAAACCGGTAGCAACAGCTGCGACAACATTCGGATACAGATTCTGAACCGACAGCAATTTTTGCACAGCATTCCGACATTAAAAACACACACATGAAAGACCAGGACCAGACAGAGCGTCGATAGACTAATACTCTCGCAGGACTATATGCAGGAAAACATACGAAAAATGCTTTGAAAATACAACTGAAATAAAGTTAGAAGCGTAAAAACAGGTTATTGAGGATTAAAGAGAAACTACTGTTATGATAATGTCAAAGTTAAGCTGCCACAATCCCAAACTATCTAAGGGGAAACCTAATTTTATTTTAAATACTCTACAGTTGTACAAATCTCTCCCAATGAAAATTAACATCCGCTCCCAGTTCCAGCATCCTTTAAAGGAACATGTCAGACAGATAGACAGACATGTGGTTGGGGATCCTAAAGGCCAAATCAACGATGCGTAGCAAATTTTGTGACAAAATTATGCTGTCCTTTGCGAGGGTATCTAAGAGCACAGAAAGGATACGATGCAAAATTGATGCAAAATTCGAGAACAACTCTCGTGGGGGTCAGAGATACAAGCCCATAAACAAGAATAAACAAGAAAAACATGAAAGCAATGGCAGCATACCCTCAGCATGAATTGGTGTGTAGGGTATACGCGTGGTAGTTTACCATAGACTCACCCACACACATACATACATATTCATGCAAATATGTCAATGGGGCGCGTGAAATGAAAATGATATTTTCATGTAGATGCGTGAAAAGTGAAAAAGGACTTTATATATATAAAATACATTTCCATATGCATAAACACAGCGGATTTTTTCTGGCAAGGTAATGAAATGTGTGCGAGCAGGACGGGTAGCAGGCGTTGGCAACTCATAAATTTGCTGACAGCGGAGGTGACAACATGTCAACAAGCGCCGCAGGTTCCCAGCAAACACATACAGAAGAGATAGCGAGAGAGAAAGAGACAGAGCAATATAAACAGCAGGCAGGCCAATTACGTGGGGAATTTAAAGCGTGCGCTCAAAAGCAGGCAACACTTTAAATGATTGATTATTAGGCATGTGCGACAAATCGTGCCCCAGTCGACGCGTCGACGGTGTAAGTGGATGTGTGTGTGTGTGTTTGGCAGAGTGATTCTCTGTATGTGTGCAATTGTACACCTCGCCTGCCCCTCTCTTTCTCATCCACCAGCCCGACGCTCCGTAGGCTATCATTTTTTCCCTGACAACGTTTTGTCTACCCGCTGTCTGTTTAGCCGCAACGCGCATCAGAAAGCCCAAAGCCCTCCCCCTATTATCCCTCCATATCCAACTCGACCTTTGCCCTCGCCCTCAGCCTTGGACCCATCTCCTACCCCCTGCTAAGTAGCTGTCATATGCCAAAGAAATGTATTTCTTCGTGCGATTTGTTATTGAAATTGTTATTGTTGTCAGCTGCTCGGGCGAATGTGCGTGACACAGCAACAACAAGAACAACAATGATAACTGAAAATTCGACTTATTCGGCTTATTTTATAATCGCTACAAATTTTGAATTGTCGCACAAAGGTTTTATTTGCGTGCAACACACAAAAGAAGATACACTACGAAATGGGCTATATTCGTTTATTGATTTCAAGTTAATCTGTACTATAATTATGCATGTTTTATATATATTTCTTGTTGTAGTATTGCTACAACTTTCGTACTAATTTACTAATGTCATACTTACAGTTGATTGCGATCTAGTTTCAATTGAAATTTAATCAAACTAAGCTGATCGAACAGCTCATTGCGCTTGAAAGTTAAAATGCTAACATTGACAGCACGATCTCGGCAGAAGATCAACCGAGTGAACTGTATAGTAAACCTTATCATTAAATGTTCCCCTGACATCTCTATTCTTTAGTCTATATTTTTGTTTACTAATTTTTACACAAGAGTATTCAACTATTCGGCTCTGACCGCCTTGTAAAGTGTAAGCTCGTGTTATTTCTAGATTTTTTACATGTGAATTTTGATTGTTAAATTTATTTCTTATTGACACAAATCATTGAGATACCTTCTGTGAATTGTTGTTGTTATTGTTATTGTTGTTGTCGAGCTCTGAGTTTTGCTTGCTTGTCAGATATTTGATATTTTACTTGTGATTTGCTTTACGATTCGCAGTTGACGACTGCACGCCAATTCAAGATTTGTTTGAATAATTTTATGCCCATTGAGCCGCACGACACAGGGCGAATTTCGATTGAATCCAAATCGAGAAATACCGTAAAATGCATCGAATTCATGGAATTATTTATTGTCACAGCAAATGGCAAAAGGATATTTTCATATTTTTGATAAGCATTTTCGCTATATTTCGTGTTGAAATTTGTTTGTTTGCAAATATACTTGAGTCAATTCACTTGAGCCAATTGGCAACTGGAGACGAAAAAGAAGTGAAGACAGAGGCGAAAACGGTGGCAACCCTTTTAGCCAATGGCAAACAGTTTTTCCCCGAAAATGTATCTAATTGTTGTTCAAAGAGATGAAAACAAACGAAAATGTTTGCCAAATTGAAATCGATGCTTTGCAAAACAAAACAACACACACACACACATATACACCCATACTTGCCCACAGCGGCCCATTCATAAATCATTTTTGGCATATTTCTGACTCGTTCAGCTCCTCCAGCTCCAGGTTCGTTTGTTGCGCGGTCTGACCGCTTGGAGCGCTGCACGCGAATTGTTTGCCAACGCAGAAAACTGTTCAAATATTTGTTGTATCTGGCCTCGTTGCTCTTGATGTTGTTGTTGCAGAACGGTGCCACGCTTGGCTTGTCATACAAAAGCTTATGTTGTCATGAAGCAGAAAAGCAGAGAAAATCTGTAACGATAACCTCAAGCAGACGCTTACTTGTCTAGCTTATACCCTGTAAATATAACAAAGGGGTTGGTTGTAGTTAGTTTCATTCAAAATGTTTATAAACTTGGAAATAACTTAAGAAAATCATCCTTTAAAGACCACCTCTATCTTCTCTTGCCATCTCTATTAGTAAGCCCGCCTAGCATACCCCCTTTTACACTATCATGGGTAATAATGAAAGCAGAAGCCGAACAATTTCGATTTTCTTCATATTTCCGGCATGACTTGAACTTCTGTTCGTTGTGGATCCCAACTATGAGTCGATTTGACAAATAACAAAGTCATTATTAGGCCTCCCTGCCCCCTTACCTCCTACTTTTTCATCCCCACCCTCTCAGTCATACTTCCGAAAACTAAAAAGCAAATTAAATAAGTTTCAACGCATTTACAAAGTCATTTTGGGTGCCAAGTTACAGTTGAGCTCGTCGGCTATTTGTGTTTTAGTTTAGTTTTATGACTGACCTGCCCCCGGTCGCCCCTGCGACCCACAGAGCATGCAAAACACACATACACACATATACACTCGCACACGCACAAAAGAGAGAAATCAGCTAAAAATTTATTTGTAAGGGGAAACTTTGCGCTTTTGTTTGAAATTTGTTTCGCATTTGTAAGTTGAAATGTTTTTTTGCGAGTGAAACAAAACAAAACAAAAGCCGAAACAAGACGAGACGAACGAAAAAAATAAAGACCGAAAGAAATGCGGAGAAGAAAAGAAATCGAAACACAAATAAAAGCGTAGCGTAACCCCCCAAAGGGCTCTGGCAGACCTCAGACTCTCAGACCTCAGGCATGCAGCACTGGCTTGGCCCTTTGTGTTTGGCCCAACTCGGAGGAGTTCACCACTGAACCGGTCCCTCTCTCTCTCCCTCTACCTCTCTCTTTTCTTTTGTGCACAATAAAACGAGACAGGAACCGGAGAAAACGAAACTTCGGTAGCAGGCGCATCCGCTTGAACTCGCCTTTGCCTCTGTCACTCCCACCTCTTCCCTCTCCTTGCACCATATCAAATTTAATTTAACCTTTTTTCCTCACTTTTCTTAAACAAATTTATTTCAATGCGTTCGCCCCGCGGCTGTCGCTCGCTTTGCAGGTTTAAAGTGAGATCCCCAAATCGATTTAATTGACACTTAAGGCCCTGAACACAGCATAAATCGCTGAGGCGAGCGAAGAGGGGAATGGTGCAGTGGGGGAGGAAAGTGGATGCGCAATAACCGTATCATTTGTATTTGCAACACTTTGTTGGGGCAATTTCTCGACTCTAAATGGATCTCAACTCACAACGATTGCAATGTGAGCATGGGGGAGGGAGAGGTTTGACAAATTCCGATGGACGCGCACGGAAAACCTCCTGGACTCCGCACGCAACAGTTGAGTACAGTCAGAGAAAAAAGAACCCCATGGGAGTCTGGAGGCAACAATTCAAGCTAAGCTTCGTTTGCAGAGCACAGCATAACCTGACGCCTTTGAAGGTGGATATGGGAATGTTCTGTGACCTTTCTTTACAATCTTACATTCAATTTAATTTGAATTTCAAGGGAAATAACATACAAAATATTCATATAGCACAAAATTAAAGAATAATTTGTCAAGCCCACATTGTTATAGTCCTCGACTTTGAGGATAATTCCTTCGAATTATTGCTTATTATTATTGCTTATTTCTTGAAGTTCCCAACTTAGACTTAGTTTCAATTAACTTTGTCATAAATATCTCTGCACGAAATTTACTGTGTGTAGCCTTCCCCCATACCTAAGCATTCCACTGCAGTCTACCTTCTACGCGTATCAATTACAGTATTCAACCCGCTCGACTGTCTATCCGACTGACTGTGCAGCTGTAAATGTAGCTACATTTCCTATCTTGTCATATATATCAAATCATCTGTGGAGAAATACTATATCAGCTGTAACACGATATTCACGCAAAGTTTCAAGCCGAGTTCCAGCCACAAATCCCGCACACAAATCTCACCGTTACAAATGGACGCACACCACACAGACACACACAAATGTTGTGCCTTCTACAACTGAATATAGAGTACATATTTCGTAGTATTGTGGGGAGGCCATGCTCGGCTCGGAGAAGCTCGCTGAGTTATAACGTCCGACAGCTGCGCCGAACGACTGACAAGCCTTGGCCCGGGGACGAGCCTCTCATATGAAGGGGCTGCCGCAAATATGTTGCATAAGCCATAACAACCCCCTGGGGTAGGGGAGGGCCCCTACTAAAGGCCAATAACATGTGAGGGACCAGAATGAGCAGCAGCAGTAGCCATAAGGTCGGAGAAGAAACGAAATATGAGTTTGTTATTTCTGCAACAGCAGGACAAAGAAACAAGCAAATAACAAACCGTATAGGTTTCTTTTGTTGATTGGACTACCTCGACAAAAAAACACCCTGTAGAAGTAGAAAACCACTTAAAACTGAATTGTGGCAAAAGGGAAGTTAATAGATAGATATACCCTGCAGGTACTTAACACAAATTTTATACTTCTGAATTCTGCTATATCAGTATGCCCCTTCTTATTACAGGGTATAAAAATCACATCAACTGACCTTTGAAAATATCTGTTAGGTGGAAAATATTGCAGCCACTTGCTGTGATATCTCCCAACTACTTCCTGCCCTGCCCCCTTCTTCCTTACCCCATAGAAATGGCTATTTATAATGCGAATGCAATAAAAGTCAACGCTGCTGTTTTTGCAGGCCACTTTCCGCTGAGCTCGGAGCACTGCCTGACCTGGATCTGCCTGGACGTGTTGTTCTGCACGGCGAGCATAATGCATCTGTGCACCATATCGGTGGATCGTTATCTCTCACTGCGCTACCCCATGCGATTCGGTCGCAACAAGACGCGTCGACGGGTCACCCTTAAGATTGTCTTTGTCTGGCTGCTAAGCATTGCGATGAGCCTTCCACTGAGTCTCATGTACTCCAAGGTGAGCACAAAATATATTTAATTTTTGGCAAAAAAACAAACTCTTTTCTGTTTCCCGCTGTTTTTACAGGATCACGCCTCGGTGCTGGTGAACGGAACTTGCCAGATTCCGGATCCGGTGTACAAGCTTGTCGGCTCTATTGTCTGCTTCTACATACCGCTTGGCGTGATGCTGCTCACCTACTGCCTGACCGTACGTTTGCTAGCCAGGCAGCGACAGAATCTTGGCGGTGGACAGCCCACGTCAGCAGCGACGCCCGGCTGGGCAAGCGGTTGGCTGGGACAGGCGCCCGCATTGGGTAAGTTTATGAAAAGTCAAAGAAAATCAGACCAATATTTTCGTTTTTACATTTATGTCCTTAAAAAGGGTATATTCATTTTGGACTGGAATTTGCAACGTACCTTAGACATCTTCACCCTGTAAAGGGAGACGAACTAGCTCAGTCGTTCTGTCCGTCCATCTGCCTGTTGCAACGCAAACTAGTCTCGTAGTCTCAGAGCTATGAATGAATTTTAATGAAACTTGGCAGACATGAACGAACACGATCGGATCAATATATCAAACAGTAGGCATTCATCTAATCGGCCGATTTGCGTTATTTATTTAAAATATTTATACAGAAATTATTAGTTTGTATAAAAATCAGTTTTGATTTTCGAAATATAATAACTTATCGCATTATGCATTTCATAAAATCGTAGAACTGTATCCTATACCTTTCTTAGGAACAATCACTCAGTAATGAGCATTTTCATGTGAAACTTTAACAGAGTTCTGCTTTTAATCTGCTGTCTTATCAGCTGTCAAGATTGTGGCCGTGTGATAACAGTAATAGACAGTTAGCCGACAAACATAGCTAACTCATCGTCATTGTTGAAAGTAGCTATTTAAAGCCAGAATTTAACTTGAAAAAAACCACATACATTACATACATACATGCCACATTATGAGTTTGAAATAATATTTTATGTTGGTTTCGTTGCGATTGAAAAATTAGATGAGTTTATCTAATTAAATAACTATTTCCGAAAACTGCGGTGGCTGTAATTTGTCGAAAACGAAAGACGTGCGTTCAATTTCAATGTATAATTTCAACTGTCATTGCTTAGCCTAGCTTAACTACGGCGGCGAAACGGGGCGAATTCAACAACGAAGAGAGGACTTTATTGCGCTCCCGCTCCGCCCTAAACTAATTTACACTAGACTTCAAGGTTTTCTATTATAACAACTAACTTAATTTTACACCGGCCCCGTTGAAGGCCTGTAAGGCTTCAAGCAATTGGTAGCGGAGCCAGTTTATGAATGGCCCGTCTAAATATTCGCCCTTCGCTGGTCCTAAGGTCTACGACCCTGACCATGCCGTCCTGCCCTGCGTGAGTTGCCACGATCCTTCCGAGGAGCCACTGTTGCGGAGGAAGATTGTCCTCTGCGACGACGACGAGTGTTCCCTCGGTGATGTTGGGCTGCTGCTGCTGCCATTTGCCCCGGATTTGAAGGCCCAGGACATACTCGCGGGACCATCGCTGCCAGAACTGTTGCCTGACTGACGAGACAAGTCGCCATCGCCGCAAGCAACTGAGACCCGTCTGGTCCGGGGTCCGGAGTGCTGGTGGGGCGAGTAGCGACCCGCCTGTCAGCAGGTGCCCTGGTGTTAGGGCCTCTCCGTCGCTGGGGTCCTGGCTGATTGGTCCTAGCGGCCGCGAGTTCAGCACTGCCTCGACGCCGACGAGAACTGTCTGCAGCTCCTCCGCTGTCAACTGCGCGCTGCCCACCGCTCGAAGGAGTAGGTGCTTTGCAGTTTTGACACCTGCCTCCCATAGTCCTCCCATGTGTGGTGCTCGAGGCGGTGTGAACGCAAAGTCGCATCCGCTTTTTGATGCGAATTCGCGAATTGCGTCCGCTTGCTCCTCGATCTTCCTTCGCAGATCGTCGAAGTGGCGACTCGCTCCGACGAAGTTCGTCGCGTTGTCGCAGTGCACGATCTGCGGACATCCTCGGCGACCAATAAACCTTTGAAAACATAATAAAAAGGAGTCAGTGGAAAGATCGGAAACAACTTCTAAGTGAACTGCCTTGGACGCAAAACACACAAACAGCGCTATGTAGGACTTATAAGGGGGCCTACCACGGATTTTAAGTGTCGTGTACACTGGACCACAAAAGTCAACGCCACAAATGTCAAAGGGGCGGAGAGCACGGAGTCGGTCTGCGGGTAAATTCCCCATTATTTGAGTCAGAAGTCGCGGTTTGCATTTGAAGCATCTAATGCATGAACGAACTGTCTGACTGCAGACCTCCTGAGCGTTAACAATCCAAATGCGCTCCCGAAGGATACTCACAAGTGCTCGTGGGCCAACATGAAAATTGGTTTGATGCAAATGTCGGACATAGCTCTGTACGAATTTAGAACGCTTAGTCAACAACAATGGAAACTTGGCATCATACGATATAGGAGCATTTGCTAGTCGCCCCCCAACTCTCAACAACGAAAACGTACACCAAGTTCCTTTGTCTTCGTGAATAAATGGATTTAATCGTTGAAGACAAGGGCCAAGCTTGGATCCCTTGCGAATTCTTTTAATGTCATCAGAAAATTCGTGACATTGAACAACTTCTATAATTTTCAAAAAGGCTTCTTTATATTCCGTTGGTGACGGAATCTTTTCAAATTGAACATTTCTATTCTTACATTTAGCTATGAAGCGGAACATATAAACAAATACCCTTAGCAGTTTGAGGTGAGACGAGAAGCCCTCGATGACGTCCACTAGATCCGATTTAACTACGGCAGCGGCCAGTCCAACCGCTGTTTTTCTCTTTTCCAGCTCCATCATCTCCCTGGACAGCTCTAGGTGCGGATTAACGGGCCAATCTTCCTCTTCGTTCTTTAAAAACGAAGGTCCACCAAACCAGATTGACTCCTTCAAGTCATCAATGTCACAACCTCTTGAAACTACATCTGCTGGGTTTTGTTTTGTCGGTACATGTCGCCATGTAGCTTCTTTGGACCACTCCTGAATCTCAGCCACTCTGTTCGAAACGAACGTCGCCAACGACGAAGGATGAGATCGGATCCAGTGAAGTGTAACTTCTGAATCCGACCAGAAGACGATTCGTTCGATGTTTATTTTCAATAATGGCTTGATTCTGTGGCAAAGATCTGCTAGAAGGTGAGCGGCACATAACTCAAGTCTAGGAAGTGTTTTCGTCTTGAGCGGCGCTACTTTTGACTTTGAAGTCAATAACGAAACCTTGTAACCTTCAACAGTTTTGCTACGAATATAGACGCAAGCACCGTAGGCTCTCATAGATGCGTCGGCGAAACCATGTACTTGTATTGGTGACATCGGATTGGTGAACACTTATCGAGGTATGGAGATTTCTTCCACTCTCGACAATGTTTCCTTCAATTTATTCCATGCTGTTTCCATCTGCTGTGGAATAGACTCATCCCAGTCCAACTTATTAAGCCATAACTCCTGCAATAGGATCTTGCCTCGAATGACAATTGGACTTAATAAGCCGAGGGGGTCAAACAGCTTCGATGTCACCGATAATATGTTCCTTTTTGTCGCTCGGAGAACCATGACTGAGGTGTCTATTTTGAACTTTAAGGCATCTTCGCTAGGAGTCCATGAAATACCTAAAGCCTTAGTTGAATCTGAATCCGAGATAGTTATCGGTTTAACTGTGCTCTCAGATGCAGTGACATCAGGTGAGTTTGAAAACCACTTGCTCAATTCAAAACCTGCTGTTTGAAGAACCTGAGTCACTTCAGACTTAATTTTCTTAAGCTCATCTATGCATGCAGCACCAGTTAACATATCATCGACATAAAAGTCGGACCGAATAACTTCAGAAGCTCTAGGGAGAGATCCTCTTACGGCTTCACTCAACCTCTTTAAACACCTGATGGCCAGAAAAGGGGCTGGACCAGTACCATAAGTCACGGTGTTGAGCTTATATAGTCTCAAGGATTCAGATGGATCTCGTCTCCACACTATTAATTGGAATGGCCTATCAGCTTCATTCACCATTACTTGGCGGTACATCTTCTTGACATCAGCTGTCAAAGCGAAACGATGCAATCTGAAGCGAAGAAGAGTTGAGTACAAGTCTTCTTGAATTGTAGGCCCCACCATCAGAATTTCATTAAGAGACACGTGTGTGGACGTCTTACAGGATGCGTCAAACACCACACGGAGTTTTGTTGAAGTACTCTCAGGTCTCAGAACGCACTGATGGGGAATAACATAGTGCGGAGTAGACGTAACATCTATGTCCGATGGTGACATATGACCTAAGGCGAGATACTCTTCCATAAATTCGAGATACATTTTCTTCAAGCCTTGGTCACGAGTTAGTCTTTTTCGAGCGACAAGAAACGCCGTTTTGCAACCTCGAACGAGTTGCCTAAAACATTTGGGTCTGATTTAAACGGCAGTCTAACTTCAAAGCGACCCGAGGGCAAAATCTGAGTAGTCTTCCTATAGTGGTCTTCACAGAGCTGTTGCTCTGGCGACCATATTTTCCTAGTAGATGGCAATTCCTCAAGTGACCAAAACTTCTGCAGAGTGTTATCTATCGAAACAAGCAATTCTTCTTGGCAACTTAATGTTAACGAGGTACCTTGGGGAGCTGGACTCTTTGGAGCATATTTTCCAGCTACAACCCAGCCAAGAAGGGTTTTTTGCAGAATCGGATACTCCGGACCTTGCTTTATTTGACCGACGGACAACAACTCGAAAAAGGACTCTGCACCAATCAACATATCAATCCGTTGAGGTTTGTAAAAGTATGGGTCAGCTAATGGTAGGTTCTTTGGGATTTTCCAGTCGCTGACGTTGACTGACTGGTCTGGGTGATACCCAGAAATTGATTTTAATACCCAAAAATCAAACGAAAACTCACTACCAGTTATTCGCGACTTCACCACCGTATGTATTTTATTCTTGACTTGAGAATTGGCTGCGCCAATACCAAGCAAGTTTATACATGACTCTTCTTTGCGGATCTGTAAGCGTTGAGCCAAATCTTCAGTTACGAAGTTAGTTTGTGACCCAGAGTCAAGAAGTGCTCGGGCCAAAATGTAATTTCCGCTTTTTGTTCGGACGCTTACGATCGACGTTGCAAGAATTACCCTTTCCAACGCTGACGCATGCATAGAATGTGTAGTGGAAGGGTGATCTTGACTTGGAGGAGGAGAAATATTCTCTAAAGGTGGTGGTAGCGCTAAGTTATTTTCAGTCACTGTGTATCTATGCAATAATTGATGATGCGAGCGACCACAAACTCGACATTTTTTAGATTTGCATTTTACAACAGTGTGACCCTTTTTTAGACAATTTATGCATAACGATGCGGACTTTACAAACTCAAATCTCTGCATGACGGAGAGACGAGTGAACGGACTACACGTTTCTATTAAATGGTCATTTGAATTGCAGTAACTGCAGGTCTGATTGGTGCTAGTTGAAGAGCAGGCAAAGGAACTTTGATTATGCTGCCTGTTTGGAACTACTTTCTCCGATTTTGGCTTTGTCGATTCTTCAGCAGTTAGATGCTGGTATCGACGGTTCAATACCCTTTCAAAATCGGACCACAAAGGTAATTTGTCATAATCTAGCTGCTCTTCCCATTTTTGTTTGGTCACATTATCTACTCTATTTAATACTAAATGAATCAACATTGCATTCGCTATTTTAGTGTCATCGCCTATCGATAACAATGAACCATATATCGATGACACCGTATCGATAAGGCTTCTAAGAGAGGATGCAGATTGTTGATTCATTTTAGGAAGACTGAACAATGATGAGATATTGTTCATAAAGATAAGGCATTCGTTATCGTATACTCTCCTTAGGCTTTCCATAGCCTTTTCATAGTTGCTCTCGGTGACTTGGAATGCC
The DNA here is from genome assembly GCA_018903675.1 of Zaprionus capensis. Classification (NCBI taxonomy): domain Eukaryota; kingdom Metazoa; phylum Arthropoda; class Insecta; order Diptera; family Drosophilidae; genus Zaprionus; species Zaprionus capensis. The sequence goes on from JAEIFN010000011.1 coordinate 4,881,313, forward strand.
TTGATCGTTCCCAAGGCATCACCAGAGAGACAGGAGATCAGATGGTTAAACTTTTCGATGGCAGGAATGCTCTTATCATTATGAACAAGAGTCTCGAATAATCCTATAAAATTCTTAAACTCAGAATAATTGCCACTAAATTTAGGTAATGCCAAATTAGGGAGTCGAGCTCGAGTTGGTGCCATCGGAACCGAAACCTTTTCTTGTGGTTCGCTCGATGACTTCACGGCTGAAAGAAGCGACATAATTCTCGCTTTGGTCGTGATTGACAATTCTTCCAACTCGGCTCCAAACTCGTCATTTTCATCAAGGCTTTCAATATGTTCCTGAAGTCCAGTTGCCTTGACAATAGCTTCGGACAAAAGTTGAAGCCTGCACTCAAGCTCGGAGACGTCTAGTGGTATAGTACCAGTTTCTAGACGCTGTTCTACCCGGCGAATGCTCTTGACATATACTCGTAGCCTTTTTCTAAGGTCGTCAATAGTCGGACGACTCACTTTTGGCTTTTCTTGTTCCATATTAATGGACGAAAACGAGATAGTATATGTTTTTTTTTTTATTGTATAATACAATAAACGACGAAAACAATTATACTTGAATAATTGTAGAAGCACTAGTTATCAAAAAAATAATTCGATGCAAGTGATACCGAAAAAGAGTTATACCCGACCAAAGGTAGAGTATGCGTATCACTTGCCGTTTTGAGTTCAAGCGCGCAAACGAAATTGACAACAACAATGCTAGTGAGCGGGTGACGTGCGAAAGCGAAAACGAAAAAATCACCGCTGTAGCTTGCTGTGTAGATGTGCGTATGTATGTATGCAGCTAGAAGCGCAGCTGGCGGACGAACGAAGGAAAGCAAGAAACGAAAAATTCGCCGCTGCAGCTGGTATATACGTAGGTGTGTGTGTGTATGTATATACGTACATACAATTGCTTGAACTCAGTAATTATTATTGCAATCGAATTATGGACAAAGTTTGTGAGAGGGGGGCGACAGTGGAGCATAAACAACAACAAACACTAGCATCCAAGAGCAGTTCAAATTATATTTATGTACATATGTATAATTATTTAACTACGATGCCTGTCTGTATGTATGTATATACGTATATGTACATATATATATGCATGCAAATAAGCTCAACTATTATAGTGTACGTATGTGCCAAGAATTGAAAGCGAATGCCAAAAAAAACCAATTTAAATACGCTTTCAATTTTTCGCACAAATACCTGTGGCTCTGGAACGGGTTGACCGGCTGCTACTTTCCTGTAGGCTTGCAGCAATTGCAGGGTATCCCTCGATGAATTGCAGCACCAATTTTGGGATTAAACGACCGACGCGAATAATTTGTCAGTGATCCACCCACGAACCGAAAGGCAATTTAATTAGCACTTTGTAATTGCACTTATCACTGTGCAATTGTTCTCCAATTGTTCTGCACAATTGTTGTTTTTATTTGCACTTGTCTATGTGTCACTGTCACTTTTTTAAATTTCACAATGCCTTTTATTACTGTCCACCCGGGGGCGCCATGAAAAATTAGATGAGTTTATCTAATTAAATAACTATTTCCGAAAACTGCGGTGGCTGTAATTTGTCGAAAACGAAAGACGTGCGTTCAATTTCAATGTATAATTTCAACTGTCATTGCTTAGCCTAGCTTAACTACGGCGGCGAAACGGGGCGAATTCAACAACGAAGAGAGGACTTTATTGCGCTCCCGCTCCGCCCTAAACTAATTTACACTAGACTTCAAGGTTTTCTATTATAACAACTAACTTAATTTTACAGCGATGTCACGATTTACTTTACTTTTAACCAGCGACTTCAATTGCATTTAACTTTATTTATTAAGTATTTTTATACTTAAATACAAAATACATTAATTAAAACCAGGTTTATGATTTAGTAAATTTTGTTAATAAGCAGAAAGAGTCATTACAGTTTCTTCCACAATGTATTTTCCTGATCAGAATGAAGTCTTGTCTGGTTTAAGCGCATCACTTCAGCTTTCTTCACTTGTTGTTGGCACTGATTATGTTTAAAAGTTTTCATGTCATCAGGGAAGGGACAGCGCCAGAGAAGGTATAAGAAGACGGTGCAGAAGTGTAGCCAGAGGCAGAGGCATGTTTGCTGACAGCTGCACTGCTGGCAGGACATGCATGCGAGTCGCCAAAGCCGCAGCAAAATGCACATGGCCAGCAATCGAAGGCAATTGTATCTGTGTGTGTGCGGATATGTTTGTTCTCATCCGTGTGTAAGTGTGAGCATGGGTACGTCGATAGCTAATTTCCATGTTGTCGCTCACACGAACACGGCCATCCACATAAATGTCCTCCCATGCTGATAGGGATCAGCCAAAGCTCTTGTTCAAGTGCCAAACAATTTTCCAGTTTAAAACGAAACTTTTCGCAGCACACACTGGGAAAAGTTGGCCGGCGCAAGTTGCAGTTAAACTCAATGTCAATTGGCCAGCATGCCTTCCCAAAATTGAGTTCAGTAATTTCTTTTGGGGTTGACTTTAAGTTCTGTAGACAGCTTGAGCTGGGCTTAATAACTCACTATTTGGCAATGTATTCTTTGACAAAAATAAGTAATGAAAACAAACTTCAATTTTAGAATCTGTTCTCGTCTTTTCAATCTTCTATAGTTTTGGGTAAATTTTTACGCCTACAGACAACAGAACAAATACCAAAAAACATTTGGCAGTGTTTCCTCTTAACTATTCATGGAAAACCATTCAGCCCAGTTTTCCATTTAGTTTCACTTGTGCTTGTCCGCAACTTTTCGAACTGGTACAACTTTTTGGCATTATTTTTAAACGCCTCAATGAAAACTGCATTGAGGAGATTCTGTGTCGACATTTTGCAGACATTTCGTGCGCCAATAACAATAATCAATAAAATGGAAAAGAAATGAAAAAGGAAATGAAAACTAAGCATATTTAATGGACTTTTAGCTACTGCTGCAAGTGACTGCATTGCAGTTCTTAGATAAACTGAAATCAGTGCTGCCAATTTCACTTTTTCCCGCCAAATCGTTGGCTTTTAGTTCTTTTCACATTGGGAATGTTTATCGAATTATCAAAGTATCAATATATCATTGGAGATTCGGGAAACGCGCACTTATTGTTTAACGAATCATAAACAAATTAACTAGCTTTAATTAAAACAAGCATCTTGCTCAGGGTCACTAGCCGAGTCGATTGAGCCATGTCTGTCTGTCTGTCCAGATGTCCGGATGACCAGATGAACACACATATCTCAGCTATTATAAAAGCTAGGGACACCAAATTTGACTGGAAGATTTCTGTGTACCAGGCGCAGTTCAAGTTTATTTCTAGTGTTGGGTTCCACACCCACCGCACCGTAAATAAAGAATTTAATATTTAAAATGAATTTGTAAGCGCTGTATAAAAGATACAAGATACTTTCTGACTTCAACATATACTAAGCTGAATGAAATATCTACGTATTTTCCAAATTACAATCCGATCCGACAATAAACACAGAAGTTATTTAAGAAGGTATGAGCATTAAACCAAGTTCTTGTGTCAGGCGCGTGCATATGTATATGTGTATGAATTTAACAATTTAAACTACACCGGAACATATGTAGGTCGAAAATATCCCATAGGTATCCCACTGTCACGTGCCGCCCAACTTTTGCTATTCTTACTGGTTTTTTTTATCTTGTTAGTGAAAGAATTTTGTTGGCTTTTTGTAATCCTTTCCCACTAAAAATAGCTGTTTTGGCTATCAAATGTTGTCAGCACTGACTGAAAGGGCGGAAGAGTGGGAGAGAGACAAGCTAATCGGCGAGGAAACCAACACACACACGAATAACGAGCTGAATATTGCGATGGGTGCTGCACCGCGCCGAGTGCAGCATGCAAGTGTGTGTGCATGTGCGTGCTGTGTACATATGTATGTGTGCACGCGTGCGTGTGTGTTAGTTGCAGTGCAGTAATTTTAAGCTAAAGCTGCTGTAAGGCAGCTAAAAATGGCGCAGGCACGTAGCACAGTCTCCCCTCTCTCTTCCACTCGCTTCAATTCTGCCGGTTCGTGATGGATTTTTAAGCCGCTTTATTTGTCTTATAGTCTGGTAGTTGAACTGATTTTTTCGCCAGCATATGATTGGATTTCCGTTGCATTATTTCCAGAACGTCGCTGCACTTGGCGGCGCCTGTTGAAGCCTGGCCAAAATCACGCCTCCTCGGTGCTGCACGCCCACTCGGCAAACTCAACAGACACGGATCTGAGCACACTAGATAATCATGAACTTTGGCTGCCCGACACCAGGTGAGCTCTTTTAATCCGTTTCCAGCTGCTGCCAGCAGTTTTCAGGCAACGGCTGTTACACGTTTTCAACTCAATCTATTTGTAATTCCGTGCGCATCTAATCCACACAGCATACCTGATCCAACACCAACGACAATGACGGCACTGCATCAGTTCGGTGCGGAAATGTTGAAATTATCGCGTGGCCTGGAATCAGTTGCCTCCTCATCGACAACCGGCTCGCCCACCAAATCCGAATTTTCCATATCGAATCATTTGCCATTTCCGAGTAGTCCTCAGCGCTATGCGACAAATCAGCAGCTACACCAGCAGCAGCTTCATCATCAGCAACAACAGCTGCATCTGCTACACTCACATGGAGGAGGTGGAGCCAACTACCTGCAGCAAACATCGCCAAAGGGCAGACAGGGAACCGCAAATCTAGGACTATCTAGCACTACGTTCGGCCTGGAGCGCGAAAGCACACGTAATTCTCTGGCCAGCAGTCGAATGGGCGAGCAAAGCGATGGGTAAGTGTATCCGGAATTACAATATGTACTTTACAGTTTAGATTGGTAGCAACACGATTTAGACATAACCTTCTTTAGACTGCTCGTATTTGGGTCTCTCATTGATAGTGTTGGCAACACTGTCAGGGGCAAGATAGCAAACTGATAACTAACTGCAGTGGCACTGACAAGAGCAGCATATTTAATTAATTGTTATGCATTCATTAATTAATTAATTAATATTAAAAAACAGAGTATTTATTGCTTACTCTGTTTAGTTCGATTTAAAATTTGAATTGCCGAACTCAGGTTATTGCAGTTCTGACGTGACTGGTGCAAGCAAATCAATTAAGAGATCGCAGCATCTTAGGATAAGGTGGCAACGCCTTTTCTGACTAAGTGGCTAACGCTGGCACGAGCAAACGAAAAGAAACTGCAGTGACAATAAGGATGGCACCATAAAATTTCACAAGCCATTTTAAAATTAATACTGTAAAATACTATATAACATGTCAGATCATTTAAGTGTTTGGTTTGCATAAGTGATATACTCAATTATTGAAGCTGTGACGTCACTGGTGTCAAACTCAACCAAGAGATCGTGCGTTTGATATGCCGACTAGTTGGTAAACCGAATCAATTTACTAATTATAGAGCACCAAAATGCAAATGACAGGGCTGCCGAGAAGTAAAAGAAAAGTATTTAGGGCTACCATAAAGTGATACTGTTCCATTTTATGTGCCGTAAACAAGTATAAAATAAAACAAGCTAATATAAAAGCCAACGCTTTGTGCAGCCTTTTGCAATTGGTTTGCGCTCAATTGCACACTCGATTGCCAAACAATATTATATTACACACACCTACAAGCACACACATATACAAGTATGTATACATGTACTTAAGTACTTTCGGGTGGTGACCCTTCAGAATGACATCTCTTTTGAATGGAGTCAGCGCGCGCAGTGCTCTGAATTCCAGGAAATTCCACAAGGTTTTATGTTTCTTCACCTGACAAAAGGACAAACTGCTGCGACCAGCAAACAGAATACGTCACCCTCGAGCATTTCTCGAGCAGCCCATACCCGCCAGCGTCTCCGCCTCCTGGCTGGGTTTGGGACTCTCCTTCTTTGCGCTTGACCGCATCAAAAGCCAAGCCAAATGTTCACCTCGTGCCTGCGTTTTTTATGCTTTTTCTGTTTTTGTTTCTCCGTCGTCGACGTCGTCGTAGTGCGCGCCTCGTTTATTACGCCTTACTTCATGCTCGTTTTAGCGTTTTGCCTTTTATTGTCCTTCCGCCTTTGAATTGTTGTGAAATTATTTGTAATAATTAATTTTTTTTCTTTTGACGCGTTTTTCGGGTTTTGTTTTTGAAGCCTGCTTTCGAAAAGGTTGTGGGTTTGGTCTGCGATGGGGCAGGGCACAAATGCAAAAGTGATTTTGGCATCAGCATCATTTGGCGCTTCTTTTTCTTATTAATATTCTAATTTCAGTTTACTGGTTTATGTTGCCAACGGAGATGCACGGTGAAAAAAAGAATTCAATTAAAAATGTTAATTTAAAACGAAATTAAATTTTTTCCATTTACAAGATTTGAAGTTCATGATAATTTTATGCTTTCGCTTCTCGTGCACGAGTAAGAGATCAAAAAGCAAGCAGTACTTAACGAAGATATTTAATGTAATTGAGCAGCTAACCTGGCTACATTTGGTGGAGGAAAACGCAAGGGGAGCTCATGATTAGAGTATACTTTTCATAAAAGAATACCATCAAATGTTGTAGGGGTATCGAAATATCGAGTGTGATATTAACTTAAAAAAAATCGCATACAACAGCAGATTGAAATATATTGAATATAGGTAGATAATATCTTAAGATATTGTTCAAGCACAAGGTCAGAATCGCTTTATTTTCATTGACTTACAGGGTATAAACGAAGTAACGTAAGCTCTTTACTTTTGCCTTTGCCTTGTATAAACTTGAACTATTCATTAATAGTTATAAGCCCCAATAAATTAAAGCGAAGCGCGCCGAAATTCTCCAAAACCAGGTCATCTGTTCTCTCTTTCACTTGCAACTGCCATCTCTCTCCCTCTTTTTCTCTCACTCTGGTGGCCTTGGCTGTGGCTTTTGTGCCTTCATATTTGCCAGTTTGTTTGACAGTTGAACGAATTTGTGCAATCAATAAAATGGATTTTGGTTTTTTGTCTGGCTTTCTTTGCAGTCCCTGTCTCTCTCTCTCTCTCTCTCTCGTTCTGTCTCATTTTTTTGTGGGTTTCAGTCGAGTTGCGGCCTTTTCACGGCCGGAACTGAAAGTGGCGCTCAATTTAAGCCCGTCATTGTGGGGATTCGATTCGCTTGGAAGTTCGAGCCGAGAACGAGAAAGAGTCGACGGATCGGCTTTTAATTGTTTGACTATTTGTCGTCTCATGCGACGAGGGAACCCATCAAATCATCATGTTTGTTTCCCTCTCTCCTTCTCTTCTTCCTTCTCCTTCTCCTTGTTCCTCCCTCCCCTCTTTGCTGCCTTGCTTTCATTCTTTTTGCCAGCTTTCTTTCTTTTCTTCTTTGCATCGGCCTTCTGCCTGCGGGCATATTCTAATTTCAGGACTTGTTCCACACAATACTGAGAGAAGGAAAGGAAGAATGAGAGAGAGAGAGATGGGGGGCAGCGAGCGAGTTGGCAACAATTTCTTAGCGCGGCTGATGATGAGCTTGGCAGCTGTTTAATTCCTTTGTGGCTGAAACAATAATAAAGCCAAGCCGAGCCAAGCCAGCTGCTTGGCTTTGTTTAACTTGTGCATAATGAGATGGGCCACCTCGTGCTGCTCCAGCAGTCGCCTGCGACTGTCTACTTCTCCCTCAGCTCCCTCACCACACCTTCCTCCTTCCTGCTCCGCCAGCTGTTGCAGCAGCAGCTCAATTTATGCGCACGTCTCGAGCAAACACAAAATCTGAAGCGTCAAGGATGCATAATGAGCTGGCACTGACAGTGGCCCCTCCCTCCTGTCCCCTTCTTCTATACAAAACTCCCGCTTTCGGCCCTCCCTCTGGGTGGCGCAGTTGGTGCCCCTGCACCTGCCACGTCGCCGTCACCTTCATTAGCTGCTAATCTTTGCCGCAGCAAATGAAGTTGCGGCTCCTTCAACATTTGCATGCAAAACAAAAATATCGTGTGCCGCGGAACGTAGGGCGGGCATTGGGGGCGTGGCGCGGGCAGGCCGCAAAGCCGACGCTGCTGAAATTCATGTGCTTTATTAAAATGAATTCGAAATGAGGCAGACTGCGAGACCAACTGCGAAAAACCCGGAAAGCCTTAAGAACGAAGCGAAAACACACACACACACACAGAAAAAAAAGGCAAAATTGAAACAAAAACAACAATAAGTGGCACAACAACAAACAGCAACAGGCAGGGGCAACCACAAAGCGCATTTTGTGGATTTTGGGTGAGTGGCAAAAGCGAACACAAACACATACAAACAACACACAAGCACAGATAAACAACTCGCACAGAGAGAGTGAGAAGAGAGGCAGCGCGTTGCAAAAAGCATTGCCTACTTTTCTGCATACACAAGCCAGGTGACCACAGAGCGTGTGGTTGCGTCTGTGTGTGTGTTCGAGTGGGTGTATCTGTGTGTGTGTCTGTACTCTCGGACAGGGGCTGAATAACTCCAGGCACTCTCTGTTTGCCAATTGGCTGAACAATTTTAATTAAAAAATGCACGCAAAGTAAGCGAAAAGCGAAAGACCTGGAAAAACAGCTGAAAATGGCGCAATATTTCCAACGAAATCAAAGTAGATGTGTTTGCTCTATAAATAGATATGTATTGTAAATGTATGCACACTGTACAGTTGGATTGCTAGAAATTTCAACATTTGTATACGAAAACTATAATAATATTATAATAACGAGTAGGAAAGTTTGCCTGCGAAATGTTGACGGTTTTATTCCCTTGCAGCTTATGATATTAGCATATTCAGATTGTTTCTACGCTTATGGTATAATTTGGTGGAAACATGATGCAAGATTGTTGTTATAGATTAAGTTATCCTTATTGAATAAATCTGAACTGTATATTATGACACCTAAAGTAGCTATAACTGGAAAGCTTGTAAAACTTCACCAATATGTCTTACAATGTATTGGTCCGAGAAGGAATAAAAAGACGTGCTTCAACTTTATCATATATAAAGATTTATCGACAACTTTTCCTTACTCTATCTCCTCATCTTTCTCTCTTCCTCTCTTCCAGCACACTCTCCCAGCTGTCACAAAGATTGCGTGCCTACAATCGACGACGACGCGCCTCGTCGGCGGTTGCCGGGCGGGAACGACGTGCCGGCAGCGAGGATCAGGACGAGGACGAGGAGCAGGAGACGCTGCGAGGAGGGCGCAAGCGCCACAATAGTTTGCCCAAGAACGCACTCTTCACTCACCACAAGACACTGCACGAGAGCATTGACGATGAAGACGAAGATCCTCATCATCAGCTGGAAAATGGGCGCAGCCACGACGACGGCGATGATGACGATGAGGAGGACGAAGAGAAGCCTTCGAAATCGTCATCGATTAGCAAAGGCTGCCATTCGGACACGGAACTGGAGTCGAGTAAGCAGTGCCGCCCTGCAGACGACACTGGCAACCATCAGGCTGACTATCTACAGTTGCCCGCGGTCTGCACATGTCCTTACTTTGGGGATCGGCCGCTGCAGAGCTGCGTGAAGACCGCAGAGGTCAAGATCATTTCGTCGGCATTCAAGGTGACCACAACAACAACAACCAGTGCAGTGAGCAGCTCGCCCAGCGAAATGGAACTGCTGCTCTGTACGGGCAATCCCAACCAGAAGGCGGGCCTGACAAGCAGCGTCAGTGTAGGCGTTGGAGCCGGCACTGCCCAACCAGCAGGACCAGCTTCAACTGCAGGTGTCTCATCCAACACGTTATCGCCTCATTCGGCGCATCATCTTCATCAGGGCAGCTCGCTGACTGTACAAAGTGACTCCGGTGGCTCCGGTGGCTACCTGGCTGCACCGGGTACGCCCTGTCCCGGGCGACGTAAGCTAAGCATTTCAAAGACCGCCTCAGTGGTCACTTGGGATGCGAGTCGACATCGTCGCCGTGGCAGCAGCTTCGGCAATGCTCGCACCTCCCTCCTTCTTACTCCCACCAAGACCGCGTCGGGTACATCGGCGACATCAACGCCGCTGCGACGCTCGGCAACGTTGCGAAGCCATCAGAACATGAATTACCAGGCAAGCGGAGGCAGCGAATCCCGGTCGTCGAGGACTCCGCAGTCGTCGCCATGTCTGCTGCAGCGTCAGCAGACAGTGCGATCGCATCACTCCCGCAATTCGAGTGTCATCTCGCGCAACTCATCGCGACACGGACGCATCATTAGGCTGGAACAGAAGGCGACCAAGGTGCTGGGCGTGGTGTTCTTCACGTTCGTGATACTCTGGTCGCCGTTCTTTGTACTTAACTTGCTGCCCACGGTGTGTGCGGAGTGCGAGGAGCGGATCAGTCATTGGGTCTTCGACGTGGTCACCTGGCTGGGCTATGCCAGTTCCATGGTGAATCCCATATTCTACACCATATTCAACAAGGTCTTCAGACAGGCCTTCAAAAAGGTGCTCCTCTGCCGCTACTCCAGCAACAGTGCCTGGCGTCCGAGCAGATAGCAGACACCAGTGAAGCCGGGCAAACTCAAATCGGGTGGCTCCACTGGCGCACGAAGCACGCTCAAGCCGCCGCCCATCAAGTGCTCCAGCGTGGACTTTGACATCGGACGGGGACACCAACAGCAGCACCAGCAGCATCAACATCAGCGTAGCGCGTGCGGGCTGCTGAAGCGAGCCAGCGAGGCCAGCAGGGACAGCTGCGGATCAACAGCCAATCTCTAAGTCTCTAAGCGTATCTGTCCAAGTGCTTTCGGCATGTGGTAAACCGCACGACGTGTCCCTCCATAAGCAGTACGTGTGTGAAAGTATGTGTGTGTATATGCGTGTGTGCTTGTGGTCTTAGGTCTCTAATTAATTTCAAATTCAATTTGCATCCCATTGAGATGCCTGGAAAACCGACACCGACTTCAGCTGCAGCCCCAAGCAAAACCCGCTGCCAAACCCCTCAACTCCCTAACCCCTCCCTGACTTTGCCACAGAACAACATATCGTTCTCTAATTGTGGGTTTCAAGGTGTATTAAGTTTGTCTACCACATCCTCATCCACATCGAAACCAGCCCAAGGTGCCGTTCGGTCCAATTTGGATTATTGCGCTGAGCAAACAGATTTTCGAGTATGTCTGTGAATGCATCTCGAAGGGTTTAAGGTTAAAGGGTTAAGAGATACCACTGTTTGCTGCCTTTTTTTTACCCAATTCATCTTTGCTTTTCATATTTCCATATTTTCCTCGTATTGACCTATAAAATATTTTACAACTTTAACAGGCTTGGCAAACTTTGATTTAAAGTTGGGAGGTTTGAAGAGGGAAAAAATTAAATACGTATAATTTGTATTTAATACTATTTTTAAATACATTGCACATCTGGCCGTCCACTAAAATTATTTTAAAAATAACTTTAATGTTAATTATCATTTGCAAATAATTTGTAAGTAATGTTTATATGGTTATATGTTTATATGGTAATATTTATTGTGCACACTAAAAATGATCGATTTTCTGGGGCGGAAGGTGCGTGGTCAACAGACATGATCTCCGTTAAATATAAAGACATGCTGTCAGAGATTTTGGTTGTCCCAATTCTTATGTTGACGCACTCAAACATTTATGTTATCCATAGCATAGTTAACATACGATAATGTTACCCGATGCATAACGTAAGCGAGATCCGGGCCTGCACAAATGAGAGCAAAACTTCTAAACGAGAGAGTAAAATTGCAACTTCGTGGCGACTTCGCTGAGGCAAGACTGCTTTGCAGATAGTTAAAAAAATACACTAAACTAAATGCTTTCAGATAATTCGTCAAATAATTTTGTTTTCATATTACTTACAATAACTTTGCTTGTATTTTAGACTTGCCAGCCTCTGGTTTATACTGGTCAAACGAGAAAGACAACCATATCGAGAGCATATTAAATATTGTCTGGTTTCCATAAAATAATCAGCTTAAAGTTCGTGTTGCAATTGAAATGTAATCAAATTATTTATTAAACGTTTCCTACCTATTTGGCTGACGAGGAAAGCAAGTTAAATACAAACCAACAAACCAACATACCTACACATATGACATATACTTATACATATGTGTGCATTAAAATTGAAATCTCCGCCCCACCTCCAACATATAAATTTGACCTATCGTATTGACAATAAGTCAGGTAGGATGCGAAGGTCCTTCTAAGGAATTTATTCAAATTGCAGATATTCGTTCAAATTCCCAAAAAATTATTTATTAGCCCATGAAATTCGATCTTTCTATTTCCCGTTGCAACCACATTATATATTCATATATGATTTCGAGTTTAAATTAATAGTCACAAATTATTGTGTTATTATTATTGCTCTTGCTATTGTTGATGTTATATCGATATAGATTTCATTAAGCCAAAGGCAATCAATAAGCCAAATTTGGTTTATTCACCTGACTATTTGCCCACAATTGTTTTACGTTTAATTTATGGCAAATTTTGCAGCCGCAAATGTTAGAATCATGCAAAATTCATCGATGCGATCCACGTCACGTGCGCTAAGTCCATACAAATTGTTGCCCCTGTTGTTGTTATTGTTGCTGTTGTTGTTCTTCCTGTTGGCAGCTGGAGAGAGATTGGTATTTTTATTTGAAAAGTTGATTCATTTGCTTTTATTTCCGTGGCGAAATGAAAAATTTTCAGCCGGTCACGTAACCAGCAAGAGAGAAATGCTCCCCACGGCGGATGTCCCTCAAAAGGCCAAACAGCTGTTCGAAACACATCAAACAGCAACAGCAACAACAAAACGAAGTGTATCAACTACAGCAACAACAACAACAGCAACGAAGAGAAGCAACAAAAATAAGTGAAGCCATAATGAACGCCATTTGGCTTGAAAGTTTCTCCCGGCCGGGCAAGTTTAAAGCGCAATTTTGTGATGTGGCTACAAAGTAAGCGACAATTTCAGCCAGGACAATGAGAAAGAGAGGAGAGGCAAGTGAGGGGATGGCAGACCAGGTAATGGCGCCATTAGTAGCACCTACTCAAAGAGCTGCTACACGCACTCATCACACGCAGCAGCAGGAACGCACACAACGCACAGCAACAATTTGCCGCGCCTCAAACAATCCAACTTCCCGCATTCTTATGCTTTGTCCCTCGCCATCCACATCTACTTCCCTCACTGCTTCTTATTTTCCCCACTGTGGGTGACAAATTTTCGCTGCACAGACAAGAAAACGTGGCTCGCGGCATTGGAAAATTTATAGCTATTTTATCGCTAGCGGAAATATTTTTTCCAATTCATTGCAGGCGTTTTTGGGTAGTGTCTCCCACAGGGTTTGGGCAAGTTAGGAGGGGAAAAGGGGTGCTAAATGTCACACTGAAGTGAAAACTTCATTGAACTTTAATAGGCACCGCCGCTGGGCGAACAACAAAAACATCTTCGGGGTTCAGTCTTCAGTCTGCCGGCGACAGTCAACTGACAGCAACTTCTGCTTCCGTTTCCGCATTCTCAGCACAGTCCTCCTTGTAGCACACCACACCGGACAATGAGCATATGGCAAAAGTGCGAAAAATGCTAAAAACAGATGGACAATTTTTGAAGGTGTAGACAGAAAAACAAAAACACATTGAGATTAGTAAATATAGATAGTGTACTGTAAAAAGATAAAGACTCTTATGCAATATGCTGTTTTACAAGGCTTTTGATTACCTTGCCTTTCTCATATTATCCATATTTTGTTCCAAAAATAATCATTGTTGCTTCTTCAACTTTCCAAAACTTTATTATATTGCTATGGTTTTTTCGTCGAGTGTATTTGCAACACACATAAGTATTTTCACTCTTTGCCACTTGGACAGTTGCACAGAAGTTGCCTGTCATCATATTGTCTTATTAGCAAAGTTGAACAACTTTTCCGGCCTCTTCCTTGCCTTTTTGCCTTGTTGCAGTCGTTGTTGGTGAAAGTTGGGCATAAATTAAAGCGTAAGAAACTAAATGAAATATCTAATTGAAATTAGTTAAGCAAATACGAATTTAAACTTGATAAATGTTTACAGCAATCAACGGATAATTTGATATGGCGAAACTTGAGTGTTTTATGTGCTTTCAAGGAAACGCTGTACATAGTTCTAAGTACTAAATATATAGCTCTTTATAGTGTTACTGATAAATCTACTTAATAGGAACTAAAAAGGGGAAGCATTGTCACAAAACGCTTTTACCAGTAGTAGAAATGCAAGTCGCGCAGACCTTACCAGCTGCCGATAACTGTATTATAGTCTTATTCTAGAGATATATATATGTAAATAATACCTATAAACAGATATATATATGAATCATGCTAGTCAAGAGAATTTTGTATATATTATAGAGAAATAAACAATAAAACCCCTAGGGCGAATATACTAACCAACTAACTAACTACTTAACTGAGATGATAAACCTATCAAGCTATGCTCTGATTAGACATAAGATGAACGTTGTTTAACTACAGTTTCCCACAGATGGGTTACACATGTGATCATATAACGAATAACACAATTCGCATATGGAACGTTACTAAAGATCAGATCGATAATATACATACATACAGCCGGAGTACTACGAGTTAGAACCACAAGTTAAGTAAATAGTAACAGCGCATTTTCTGTGGAACAAACTGCAGGTTTCCCTTCCCAAAAAAAACACTAATATTTTGATGTGAATTCTCGAATTTAAATAAGAAAATAATTAAAGTAAATATCTTAATAAAGAATACAAATACATATTGAATGGAAAAACTAAAATCAATAATCCAGTAAAGCTCACACAAAGAAAATGTATTAGAAACCAACCTAAGCTAAGAATCAACATATTTTCTTTGTGCGTTGATGTTGTTTACAAAATCGGCATTCGATAGTCGATAGTCGTGCTGTATTATTATACTTGTATGTGTGTGTATATAAATTATGCATATGTATGTTTGTATGAACTATATGAATGTATATTCCTTCAAGCAAGTCAAAGACACTGAAACCTATTGAATAAATGATATATGTATGACATATTAGTGTTAATGGTTTATGCTTAATCTAACGGTTCATTTGATGTATACACATGTATTTGAAAAACCTTTACTGATTTATATTAAATGTGCATTCAATTCAAATATTACTCTCTTCTTTTACTGTATAAATGCCGCTAAAAAGAATAGAATATACTGAGCTGAACGTGTGATTAATGAGTGTGATGGGTCCCACAACCGTTGTTTGCCTCATATTGCTCTTTTGTTAAATTTATTGTCAACGTACTCACATGATTTGCATTGAAAGTTCCACTTAATTGAACAATGTCGGGTAGCATTAGCTGATTGGTAAGTCTAAAATGTGTTAGAGAATTTAAATGTGACACGTTCCTCTGTTTTGGACGTATTCTTGCATTTATAAATGGCTCTACTTAAAGCATACGCTAACCTCATTCATACCTTCTCTTACTCAACATTGCGTATGCGCCACAGCTGCTGCATTGCGATGAAATGCAGGTGAAAACAGTTTTCGTTGCGTTTACAGCTGCTGCTATATATCATAATTAGTTGAACGATTATTACGATAATTATTTGCAGGCACTTGAAAAATTAAAGCACGCTAATGCCCCGCAAATTTGTGAGCAAGTAGCGAGGCCACCAAAAAAGCGTAAAGTAAATCCCTACAAAGTGGCGGGCCAAAGCCATAAAAAATGAGCAAAAGTCCGAAATTGCGACTACTCAGCGTCTCTTAATTTTATTTCAGCTTTAAGGGTCTCTCGTAAAGTCCATCGTGGAACGTGGGGCGTGGCAGCTGGGACACAGCCGCAGCAACAAAAACAAGAACGGCAGCAACAACAAAACAAAAATACTGTTATAAACGGTTTTCCCATGATGCTGCTACGGCTTTCCTTGTTGCTGTGCTGGCGAAGCGACGGCAACTTAAAAATTTGTGCACAAGTGCGCCCCGGGGGCAAGCAACGAAAATATATAAAAAGTGTAGTGCACTTTTAGGCTCTTGCCTGGCGGAAATGGAAATGGCGCGGCAAGTCTGCCCCGCCTCGCTTATAAATAGAAGCATATTTGCCAGCCTCTGGCCACACATCACTGTAAATATGCCAGGCAAACTGAAAAACAATTCTAATTACATTAATGGCAACGTTTAGCATCAGAGATTTGTTTTCTTTTTGTTATTCACAATATAAACAAACGTCCTAACAGATAGGATTATCAAAGATTTGTATAAAACTTAATTCAATTTAATTAAATAACAAAAGGTGTACGTATTTCTTTATTTTAATAATCTTTAAAATTTTAATATTCAATATTGGCTGTATCATTGAATTTAGTTTACTTACTCACATTAAAATCGACTCTCTCATTTAGTAGCTTGCAATAGACAGATCAACTAAGGAATAATGCAAACGAAATCTCCGTTATCACTTCATGGCACAATGTAATGTACAAAAAAAGAACGAGAAATTGCATTATCTTTGAGTTTCAGATACACATCTATCATCGATATGCCAATACTCCCACAATTCATGTCTAACTTCCACACCATGAGGTTTTAAGCTGTTTCATTCCTTTACTGTAATTGTTCTTATCACATCCTCTGTTTTGTTTTTTGTTTTTGCTCAATTGGTTGCATTTTTCATTAATTTTCCACTGCTTTTGCGTTCATCGATTCTTGTTAACACGGCCAATCAAAAGAAGCTACAAAATGGGTATTAGATTTCTCAAAATACAATATAATAAACAAAAGCAAGGCTAAAATTCTTAGAATATCTACTCTCAATGAGGCTTTTCAATTAAGTTCAAGCAGTTGAAAATGCTTTTTGGACTATAAATAGAAGCAAATTGGACATGAATAACAGTGACGCAGACATAACAGAAATTATAAATAGGATCCCAAACTTAAATACTTTGGTAGTTATCTTTAATAACTCACTGCCCCCTTGAGAATACCAAGCTTTTCTAAAAGTGGTTTTTGCCAAACCGGTTTCGCACTTGCGTTAAAAATTTCCGCTTAGTTGCTTTAGCTTTGCGTGGAAATGCGCAAGTGTTGAGCATAAATGCATATTCACACACATCAATACCCACACTCATATTCACCTTTGTTTGTTTGCTTTTCACGCGAACAATTCAATGACACAGCAAAGAACACAAATGGCGTAGTTAGCGGAATATTTTCGGTTAAATTGCATGCAAAGCAGAGTGAACAAAAGCCGTAAAACGGCTAAACGATTGTGTGCTTGTTGACTATAATAAAAGTTAAGCCAGAAGTAAGCAATTTTTGTTGATGTTAAAATTCACATTTTAAACGAGGAATTCGCCAAGATAATAAAATGAATATATATATTCGTGCTCGACTGCCGAACAGTAAGATACCCTTCGTCCTGTTTTGCAGTTACCAAAGACAAAGTCTTCTTTCATTTCTGTGTTTGTTGTATTATCATTAAAGGTGTATGTATATTACAGATAGGTCAAACTCAGAAATTGCATCTTCTACACGTTGCTTGCAAATCAAATTGAACCAGAACGATAGTTTGTATGGCATACTATACGATATATCAGTATATCGATATAACTAGAAGCATGTGTGAAAAGTTTCTAGATAGCTCTAAAAGTGCTTTGTAACAGATTGACGGTCATGGCTTGTTCGACTCATGTGTTGATGCTGATTCAGAATATATACATATACTTTATGCGGTCGAAGATGTCTCCTAAGGTGCGTTGTAAGCTTCTGTCCAATATTAATATTCCCTCTGCACGGGTTAAAAATTAAATGATTGATTTGCAGGGTCGGTGGGGGTGACAACTTTGGAAATAAACTTGATCTGCTGAGAAAATACCTTTATATCAAAATTGGTGTCTCTAGCTTTTAAAATAGATAAGATCTCTGTGTGTTCACGCAGATAAACGGACATGGCTTAATCGACTCGGCTACTGCCCCTGATCAATAATATTATAAAATATATATACTTTGTAAGGTCTGTCACGCTTCACTTATCCTATTACAGGCTATTTTTCTAAAGTATGAATAATCCCTTTTGACAATTTTCGAAGAGTATAAAAATATATTTATACTATATTGGTACTTCACCAATTGCCCATTATCTTTGCAAATATTAAATGGAACTGAAAACTACATTTATCAAGTGGCCATTAATGCATTGGTTTATTGAGTAAGCAGCTTGTTGAGCATTTTCTGCCCATTTTGACGATATGGCAACGATGAGATCCTCTCTCGCCCCATTCCTACTCTGTCTCTATAGCTCTCTTCAACTGACATATGCAATACGGCATTGGCAATTTACAATTTTGCACCATGTCGAAGCAGCTTTAGCGGACAAACGCAAATGAAGGCGCAGCCCCCTTGTAATAGCATTATGGCAATCAAAATCAAATGGCAAGTGTACACTTTGCTTGTGGGCCAATGTAGATTGAAGTCAGGTTACTCACCCATTCAACTTCACTATGGGTGCGCGAGAGCGAAAGAGAGAGAGACAGAGAGAGAAAGGGCGCTGTTGGCAGCATTTAATTGAAAGCTGCATTTCAACGCGCTGACAGGATTATTGTGCACATTTGTCGTGGAATTTAGCATACGGATGGCAATGCAGGACCTTTGACTCATACAAACACAAAGGTGTACAGACATACACATACATTCACACATACCTTCGCACAAAAGTTGACTCGCATTTAAATTATACATGGCTTTTGTTTTGTTACTTTGATTGCCCTCAGGCTTCTCGGGATATTTCCACATGTGTGTGTGTTCGAGCACCGCCCGCAGGTGGCAACTCTGCTAGTTATTTGCCATTTACTGACAGCAGCGTCAAACGGACAATAACAAACTGGTCGACACGCCTAGCACGACACGCATACGACATGTTGTACGACTTAATTAAATTTTAAATTCCGTCAGGAAAATCAGAAAATTAGCAGTCAAATGAAATTAGCCCAAGGTGGTAGATGACAAAACACGGTGTCCTTTCCGTCCTTTAAATTGGTTAAAAGATCCTCAAGTTGATTGATTTGATTATGCGACAAAGTGTTGAGTCGGGGTGCAAAACAGTTGAAGCTATCGTTGAAGACGGTTGAACTTTCATTTAAATTTTGTGGCACATTTATGTTGAAAACTATTTAATAAAAGAACCGAACTTGGAGTTTATTTAATTGTGTAAATACAAAGATGAAATCAGTCTGGTTTATTGGAAAGGAGAATGGTTAGCCAACTAAACGAAAGATTATGTATTATATAGAACCTTACTTAATGAAAAGCAAGCTTCATAAATGTCGATAATAATCTATTCCTTAATAGTTCCTTTCGTTATACTGAACTGTAAGCCAAGCTAAATCGAAAGACTTTATCAAATCAATTCAAAGAACTCGTAAAAACTTGAGGGCAGCCACTGAGCCCAGTTAAATGGCGCGTTCAATACAAATCTCTCGACTCTTTACGACCCTCGACAGTGGAGAAGGGTAGCCACTTTTTATTGATTGCTTTCAATTAAAACGCCGCCAACTGGCAGTCAAAAATGTTGACACGAAATGCCTTTGTGTTAATTTAATTTCGCGAAACTACTTCAAAGTTGTCGACAGGTCCGATGCGGGCTTAGATACTCCCTGCCTCCCTCTCTCTCTCTTTCTCTCTCTCTCTCTCTTTCACTCTCTCATTCTGTCTTTATGGCAGGCCATTGACAGGCAGCTGGCATCCCAAATAGGGGCCAACAGTCAAGCGAGTGTTATTCATTTACCCAACTTTTGTTGGAATGAAAACAAATTTGTTTATAAACATATTTTCGCGCATTGCTGCGCCAAGCCACAAACATTTTAAAACAGCGACAGCAAAATGCGCAGCTACAGAGAGATAAAGATTTAGTTGCGGCTTTGTGGCCAGTTGCGGAAATTGGAAAGCTGTCTAACTGACAAATCAATTACAATAGAACAACATGCGTCGCAGAAGTTTTCCATATGTGTCTGAACATCAATTTTAAATCTTTTTTGATGTTAGACACGATTTTAAATTACTTTTGATTATAATTATCTTATAAGATGTTTCTCACACTTGATCGTCGTCCGTTTTTTATCGTGTCGATATCGACATCTGATAACACCTTCAGTGTCGATAAGTTAACGAGAATCGTAGCACATCGATAACTAATGCTATTAAATTAAATTGTTCGACCTGATGAATTATGTTATGACAGTTGATAAACTAAGAAAAATAAATCGAACATCGCTGTTCCCTTTAAAAAAAAAACTGCAGCTGCTTTTAAGTTCACAGCTTGCCCTAGAGTTTGCTATGGTTATTGGAGCTGCGCGTCATCTCATTTGGGCCATAAGTACGGTTCAGATTCTGCCAGTTGCCAACGCTCTGGGGGATGGGGGAGATGACAACGAAATATGGCAATCACATTTATCTACAGCTGCTGCCAGATTCCATGTTTCTGTTGTTGTTGTAGCTGTGCTCTGCGCTTATCAGATATCATGTAATACAATAAATGTCATTCCCGGCTCCCAGTAGACACGCATAAAGGTAGTTAGCCAGGCGGCTAAAGAACGAATCGACAATGTGAAAGGTATTTCCGCAACGACGACACGAAATGCCAAAGAACAATGAGCAGAGCAAAGGCAGAAAAAAGGAGAATGAGAAAAAACCCAGTAATAATCTAACGAGCACACGACAAGAAAAACTCGCCTCAAAGTAGGCAGCAAAAACTGAAACAAATGACTCACTATAAATATACACACACACACATACCATATTCGCACACAGGCAGACATACAAGCGAGTACACAGCTGTGCACAGACTTACACACGAGTGAGTTCGCATGTGTGTGAGTGTATCTTTGGCACAATGAAAAATGCAAAGCGCAAATGAGTTGAAAACTTTTCCATAAGTTCTTCTACGTGTGCCCAACGAGCGACCAAAATTAAAGTCAACACGACAAAATCTCAGAACTTTGCAGGCTGATTTTTTCTTTTGTGCTTATAGCAACGCATTATATGTTATGGCACTTGAAGAAACAAAAAATAAGAAAGATAAAATAGCTTCTCAGACTTTTGTCTGCTTATTAGCAAAGCAGCGCACATTGGATACTCTCAGCAAAAGGTGTAAGCAAAGGGAAATTATTCAAAGATTGAATAAGTACTCTGTGCGAGGGTTGCCACTCTTTGGCGTGTGCAATTAGCAGAGGCCTACCTTACCTTCAGTGATGTTATCTATGAAGGATCAACTGAAATTGAACTAGTACTGATAAAATGCAAATTAAATTAACAGAGACTTACCTTAACGTAAATGCATCAAATACTGCGCTTCAACTGCATAACATACAAATTGAATTTCTTAGTCTGGTGCTAGAGTTGCCGTATTACGGAAAATGCAATTAACAGAACTTACGTCAACGGGATGCACGCCATTCACAGTTTCAACTGAGTACTGAATGTGGCTTAAAAGTTGCCATATAACAGGAAATGCAATTAACAGAGACTTACCTTAACATGATGCATGCCATGTAGAACATGAACTGCTTATTTTGGTTTCATTTAAATAGCAAACTTGTTACATTTGTGACTGCCTTTAAGCAGGGCTGAATTATTGTTTTTCCCTCCACTTTTTGTTTGCATTGTCTTATGACGTGCACAGGGGCTATAAATTATTGTCTTTTCCTATATCATGTGGAGAGTATTACAATCTCGGCTTGTTGCTTCTGCGAATTTTGAGTTGGGTTTCGTTTGCTTTGCTTAGGCACAGGCTTTCTTATCGAAGATAGGCCAAAGGCTTTAAACACACATACATTTACACATGCATAAATACACACACATAACGCGAACAATTTGCACCCCATATCGCAGTGTCACGCCCACACTCCAGCACACACTTATATGCACTGGCTGTGTAAAATGTTACGCAAATAAAGAAACACGGCACGGAAATGTGTGTAAATATTTTTTTGCATTTCACTCGACATGTTTTTAATGAGCAAAATAAATATTAGCACAAGCAAACAATGAGAGCTCCTCCTACGGCTCGCTAGCTGTTTTCTTGGCTGCCAACTTCTGCAGCAGTGTCAGAAAGCTAAAGGCCTGCGTTATGACCTGCAGATGGAGAAGCGGAAACAAGAAGAAATGAAAGGTTCCCAGGCGATTCCCAAACACTTACCGATCGCAGGCGATTCACGTCCATGACATAAAACTTGCCTGCAGTCACCTGCACGGCGCGTTGACTGTTTGTCAGAAAGATGAGCATGTCCATGCGCATCTGAGGTGCATGCTTCCACCAGGCACCACGCCAGAAGGCATCGCCAACACGCACACTGTGGCGACGCAGCATCTCGCCGCAATAGGTGAACATGAGTAACTCAAAAAGAGTGAGAGCCAAATACTGCAGCTGATTGATGACACGCACCACCTCTCGTGTGCCCGACACGCCCACAAAGACCAACAGACACAGCTGTATGGTGATCTGCAGCGACTTGATCAGGCAATACGGACTAAAAAGCTGTTCCAGCTCTGCAGCACACTCGAGTACGAAACGATGCAGGCGCACGCATTCAACGAGTCCAGAGTGGGCAGCTTTTGTCAGGGTCAGCGGCGGCTGCTGGCGCTGCCCTATCATCCGTTGCAAATCCGACGAATGCTCCTTTAGCATTGCATATTGGCCTAGTTCACAGGTAGCATTGTCTAGCAGTAGATGATGTTGCAGATCACTGAAATAAAAAAAGGTAGATGATGTTGCAGATCACTGAAATAAATAATGGAAAAGGTAAGGGTCGTTAAGCAGGTGAAGTCGCAATCGGACTAGCTGGCAGCATTGCAGGACTTAATGATATTTGACAAAAGCTGAATATCACAGACATGCTAGGCTTGCTGGGTAAATAACAGCACTCTAAATGGTGAATATCACATTGTCCTAACAGTTCCGCTTGAGCTGACAATGTTAGCTGAAGCTGATACTGTTATCTAGAATTGTGAATGTTAGCTAGAGCTGACACTATTGGCTAAAGCTGACACTGTTAGCTAAATCTGACACTGTTAGCTAAAGCTGACACTGTTAGCTAAAGCTGACACTGCTAGCTAAAGCTGACACTATTAGCACTAAGCATCGAACATATGTTCCAGAATTGAGAATGTTAGCTAGAGCTGACACTGTTAGCTAAAACTGACACTATTAGCTAAAACTAGCTAGCAGAGACACTGCTTAGTGGCATGTGAAGCTTGCAAATTATTTGTACACTTACGTCAAGGCCTGTAACGATTCGCCGGACAGCAGCCTGGCATGTGCATCCAAGTTCTTAAGGCTGCAATAGAGTACATCAAATTGAGCCAGCAGTAGCAGAGAGAGTGTGACAAACATAAAGCCACCATAACCAAAGGTGGCCCCCACTATGATCTGACCATAGAGCTGGGTGGCGTACACCCAGGGAAAAGCACGACTCGTCATGACATCAAAAGGATACCAACAATGCAAGGGCAACGCACGATTTCCCAACACTAGGGGCGTAACGCCCCAAAAGGTGACACCCGACAGACAGGCACCTATCCAAATAGACGTAAATTTCCTTGTCCATATGTACGTGGCATATACATTAACAAAGCTGACTCCGGCAAGCGAATGATGGCGATAGTCCCGATTGATGTACGACAAAAAGTGTAGCAGACGCTCAGAGCGGACACACCAATAGATGCTGGCATAGCCCGTGAAGAAATAGATGACGGTCATGGTGAGAGCATCAGTGATATCCTCCAGATCCCCCGACGGCAATGCATCCAGTGTGGTCTTGGTGAAGAGCAGACCCAAATGCAGCGAGGAGGTGATGACCAAGAGACAATGCAAGCGTGCGAAGCAATTAAACAGCATTTTCAGCCATGCCGGAAGCGAATGCGCTAATCTTGGCCGTGGCATCAGACCCGCTAGCAGTTGCAGCTTCAGATGCAGCCCAAATAGCTGAGACACACGACGCACATCCTTATCACGACTGGCGTAGCTAACATTTGCATCGATGCCACCATGAAACTGTAGACTGGCCATGCTGCTCTGCTTTCTACCTATGGCAGCCACTGCGATTTGCTTTTCAACTGTTTAGCCGCCAGCTTCAAGGAGGTCTATTTAAAGGAAACCTCAATCCAACGGCACAGCGCTGTCTCTCTCACTCTCCCTCTTGCTCTGTTTCTTTCTCCTTTTCCCCTGGGGACGCGACAACCCAATTTATGCATTAATGAGCTTTTAAAAGTTTTCAGCTAAGTGTTGTTCGCTGTGCTCGTCTTAATTGTTATTGGTGGGCGTGTCGCCTGTGTGGGCGTTGACATTCACATTTTGCCTCGAAATTGTTTAATTGCCATTTCAAGTCGCTAGCAAATTCGTTCTCAAAACGAAACGATTGTCCCAGTCTGGTTTAGTCGGGAAAGGTTTTTAATGGCCAAAGGAGCTAAGTGAAATTTGGATATAATTTCAAGTGTTTTTACAACTGTCTCAAGTATTTAGTTGGCGTTATACGTATAGTATTAGGCAAATTAGCAGTGACATATCCCAAAGGTTTATCTCATCCTAGTGCAACTATTCGTGGGCTTCAGCAAAATGCTGTAATAATTTTACACTCTTTGACCGTGGAAATTGGTCAAATAAGTATAGTAATTTTGTTTTTGATTGAAAAATCAAATAGATTTCTAGGGAATATAATCACATTATATCAAATTATCCAATCAAAACGAGCACGAAAGCTACAGTCGAGCGTGCTCGACTATCCTCCACTACCCACGAAAACGATCCAAAACGATCCCTTAAATATAATTTCTTTGTTTAGCGTATTTTGTGTTGTATACTTAGCAGGGAGTGTTTTAGAAATCAGTACCTCCTTAAAATTATTTCTAAATTAACTTCTATGTTAATAATAAACAAACCGTTTAGCCATTAAAATTACGCTTTGAATTCGATTAATATACTTACGTTGGTGGGAATTGGATATTCTTGCAATAATAATATAAAATAACAAATATTGATACCAAATTTGGTATTCCTAGCTATTAAAGTCTCTGAGATCTAGGTTTTCAAACGGATGGAAGACAGACCGACAGACGGGCATGGCTATATCGACATGAGGCACATTAACTTTGACTAAATTAGCGATTTCCACAATAAATGTAATAGCAACGGCAAAGCATTTAAGTGTCAATTTTCTTCATTAGCAGATATAGAATATAAATATTATCGTATATACATTTATCCTCAAAATTACAATTCAATCAGATTATAAATACTTATGTCAACGTATTCATAGTTACAAGCGGCACTGCCTGCTTTCTATTCTTAACATGACTAAATTAGCGATTTCCACAATAAATGTAATAGCGACGGCGAAGCATTTAAGTGTCAATTTTCTCCATTAGCAGACATAGAATATAAATATTATCGTATATACATTTATCCTCAAAATTACAATTCAATCAGATTATAAATACTTATGTCAACGTATTCATAGTTACAAGCGGCACTGCCTGCTTTCTATTCTTAATATCAACGTCGCTTTAGTTTCAGCGGGTCTACTTGTGTGGGAGCGAAGAAGCAATTGATTAAAATTTGTGCGGAATTGAGTGTGTGCTACAATGGCTATTTAAATACTTTAATATCGGACGAACTCTTTAGTGGCTTTCGTTACTTATTCCTTTCCTTAAATCGTGAGAAACCTCACAGTTGTTCCCATCGTAAAGGAGGAACAATTAAATTAATTGCACGGCCTCCTTCAGTGAGAATTTATGTATAACGCGGGCCTGGCATTTGCAGTCATTGTGCAGGTGTTGCAGCTGGACGGGGCAATGTATAGTGTAAATGCTAAGGTATGGCAAGCAAAATACGTATCATTTCTGGATTTCTAATTGCGCTGGCGGCCGCAGGGGGCAGACAGACAGCTTAAATGGCCAAATGCGGCCAACTCTGTGAAGGTCAGCTCTGACGCAAATTCTTGACATTGAGGAATTGATTGCGCATACGATGCGTTGTCCAGTCTAACAATCAATTGCAGCTGTAAATGCAAACGAATTTCATTCACTGTTTGCGACTTTGTTGTTGTTGCTGTAGGGATCGTCTCTCGCCGGTATAGAGATTGAAATTGTTACACACTGTTTTGGGATAATGAGGCATGAAAAGCAGCAGCAGGTCCAAAAAGTAAGGACCCAAAGCAGCCCCAGACATTCTCTCGGGACACCCTCGCTATGTCTGAGTCATGTCGACTGCTTTACAGCTACTTGGCCAAATTGTTGCTGGGGCTGTAAAAAGTTTATGCCCACGCCTTAGTCGACTTGAGTAGTGGGTAGCACTCTCTGCTCGGAATCGGGCATCAATTTTGCATGCCACTCATGGCTACATGTGAAGTCGGGTCCGCACGCGCTGCTGCTGCTCCTTTTTTCGTTGCCTTTTGTCTGTTGTAGAAGGAATCTCAAGTCTACCTGCTGCTGCTGCTGTGATTTATTCAATCAACTTGTGCGTCAAGTTGCTTTTATTATTTAGACATCTTTTGTTGCCGCATCTCTTGGATTGTTGTTTGTCCTCTTTCACTTCCACTTTCGCTTGTTCGCATTATGCGAATTTAATGTCGCCTCGTCCGTGCTGGCTAGGCTTGCCTAGGCCTTCTTGCCACATTTAATCTGCATAATTTTTATGAAAATTTCAGAAACAACAACAACAAGTTGTCAATGTCTCAGTTGGCTGCGGCACACGCGGCGTATGCGCAACATGGGCAACGCTGCTCAATGCTGTTGCATACTTTTAGGTGGTGTGGGCTGTTGAATTTAATTGCCTCAACTCACACACACACACGTACACATACTCGCACGTGCACACACACACCTACTCACTCACACTCCCACATACACGCTGCGTATGCGTAATGAAAAGTGAAATCACTTGAATCTGAATTGTTGTTGCTTTTAATGAGCACAAGGCGAGTTGTGGCGCCACCAGTTGTTGCTTGTTGGCTTTATTGCCGCTCTGCGGTCCCATTGAACATAACAGTACATGCAAACGTTTGAGCAAAGTGCATGAAAATTATTAAGCGAATGAAGAGTAATTACGAGTATAAATGAGTTGCGAGAGAGTTGGAGAATACCGAGAAATAGATGAGATAAAGGGCAATAAACAAATATAAACAATTCACTAAATATATTCATATGTAAATTTTTTTATATATTCGCATCATTATAATCTATTTATTTCACAGTGTAAGCTACTCAGCATAAATAAAGAATATCTGGAGAGCTTTTTAGCGTTAGACGTATATTTTATTTGCACTAAAATGTGCATAAATATGCGACTTTATTGCCTTTGCATGCTTTTCACATTTGCAGAGCTTTTCGACTCGTAATCTCTCCCGCTGATTATCTATTCATGTTTGACTTGGTCACGTGTCGTATGCGCGATTTTAATTAACATGTTCGCCGTTTGCAGTGCGACCAGAAAACATTATCAGCACTTTTAACAATCAAACTACCACGTCCCAGCCCCGCTGCCACCACATCTACCCCCCATCGTCTGTGCCCATGCCTCTGCTGCCTTGCCACTGTTTCTGCTACAGTTTTGCATCAAAGTTTTTAATTAATTGCGCTGGCCATTTTTCGGCAAACGTTGGCCGACCTTTAATTGCAACTGAAGTAGTTTGCTTCGGGGCCTGGACAGAGACGGGACTGGGGTTGGGCTTGGTTAGCTTGCAGTTTTAGCGAGATTTACATTGGCTTGTTGAAGCGAACACGAACACGGCTAATTTGCGCGACCGACAGCGCAGTGCGACTCAATCAGAAAGTCATTTATGTATGCGTAAGCGTACAGTACCCTCCATGTTACCTCCCTCCGCTCCCTACCTCACCCGCGTGCCCACTGCCTGCCGGTCAAGGGGTTGTTCAACAGGCGAGCGTCACGCGCTTCGTTCGCTTCATGTTTGCTAATTTATGCGACACTGCGGCCACAGGCGACGCAGGCCAAACCATCGCAAAAGTTCGCCAAACTGACATGGCAAAAGAGATGGAACCCGTTGTCGGAGTACTCCACAACACCCTCTCTGTCGTTCCCCATCACCCTTCCTGATTTGCAGACCTCAGTATTCTCAGTATTGTAGTTGCTGTTCCCATTTAAACTTTGCCTCGCTTCGATTTTTCACCTCCCTCGCACGCAAAAGTTTTGCCTTCTGTTTCGTTCGGCTACTCCTGCTGCTGCTGCTGCAGAAAAACAATTTGTCAAACAACAACAACAACATAAACAGCTACAACCAAACAACCAGGGGACAAACAACAAAAGTTGACACGCTCGACAATGAAACAGAAAAAAGACAAAAGAAAGCTCTTTAAAAATTCCATCTGGTAACTGTTTAATTTCAAGATGCAAAATATTTGGCTTCTACTTTGATGTGCGAAAATAAATTCAATCGATCTTTCGCTTAGAGCTTGATAAATGTGTTTAAAGTTTCCTTTCACGTAATCGATCGCAATCGCAAGGTTGAAGGAAATAAGGAACATAGGCAAAATTTGAATTTAAAAAAATTATAATAAGGAAGTTAGCAGTTTCCGAGAAACGACGAGTGTTCCTTATAGAAGTCGACGAGATAAGAAGGATATGTTAAGTAAAATTGTCACTACCGTGAAACAACTGTCAATAGTTTCAAAAATATCGATAAGAAATAACTAATTTAAACAACGCAATCCAAAATCGGGCGGACCTGACAATAAGATCGCCCAGTTTATTTAGCTGATGACACGCGCGCAAAATGTATGTTAAAGTAGAACATTCTGACTCAAATACATTTGTTGCTTAATAGTTGTAAAATACCGATTTGCATAGGCCCCGAAAATGGGGGTGCTCTTAAATATGAATTATTATATACACCTCATAATTGTACTATATGTGTGTTAAAATATTTTAAGTTAAAAACTGATTTTGAAGTCGTTAAAATCAAAGGTTCAGAACATCGGAAATATTCATAAGTTGTTTTTACAATTTTATACCACAAACCATTTTTATTTGGTTAGCTCCCCTTAAGCGCTTTTCAGGTCGTCCGATTCAAAAATATATACTTTAATTGGTAGCATAAGCTCTCAAACAACTTGCAAAGTATCACAAAATCCACCCAAGGAACCCTTAAGATCATTGAAAATATTTCTTCTTCCCTGCCTACAAAAAAACAAATCGTTACAAAGTTTTACTGAATCTCACAACGAAATGTTGGTGGGAGTGGGGGTGGCTGAAGTCACCACGCCCCCAACTAACCGAAGCGCAAAGTTGCAGACAAATGCGCACACAGTTTGTCAGCCTTTTTCCGCTAACTTTTTAATGCAATTTAGTTAAATATTTTCGCTCTGATTTCGGTTGACGTCTATGCAGGAAAAATAGTTGAATCGATGCTCAAGTTCTTCTCTCACTCTCTTATTTAGCTTTCCTTGTTGTTGTTGGTGGAAAACTTTCTGCGGCTTTCAAATCGAGTTAAGTGTTTGCAAGTGTCTGCAACTCAGTCGTGCCCTCACACATACGGCCTAATTCGATTTGAGGTAAAGCGTTAGGCACTTTAAGTTTCTGTATCGACCCTCGTTACAGCCCGCCCTTTCATTATTCACTCTTCAACCCTCTCGCCTGTGCTCACACGGCACTTGCACATGCACATCAAACTACAATAACAATTAGCATTAACACACAACTCACAACCCCCGTTGCGAGGATCGCCAGGAGAGTCGCTAGCTATGTAATTTGGCCTTTTGGTTTTTCTTTACTACCAAATTGTACTAAGATTTGGCCATGGTGGAGAGAGGATGGTCAGCGGCCAAGGGTGATGCCCCTCGTAAAACACAAGTGAACCTAATGTGACATCAGCAACTACTGTTGCTACTGCTGTTGCTACTTTTGAGAAGGGCATTTTGGGCAGATTGAAAAGGTACTGCAGTTGTTACTGCGATTATTTATTGCTTCAATTGATCAAAACATCTGTTACTGTTCCAATTTTAAAATAAAAATATTAAGGAATATTATTTTTCGAAATAACACATTGCCAATGAAATATATAAAGCAATCTATTTATAGGTTTTCGATTTCATCGATATCTGACAACAATACCGAAAAAATTATAAATGTCCAGTGATAAGAGATATTAAAGCTGTTAACAAAAACGTGAACAACGTAATGAACATTGTACCATTATATAAAACTACATGGTAGAAGAAGATTAAAGCCAAAGCCTGCAAGGGTATGAATCCTTCAGCATGCCAATGCATTGCAATAATAGCCTGTTTAGGCCATGGATTTTAAAAAAATTATTAGGCCATGGATTTTAAAAAAATTAATGGACTATTGTGTTTGTCGGAACGGAAATGTGCGTAAAAGGCAAAAGGAGGCATCTCCGACCCCATAAACTATATACATTATGAATCAGTATCAGTAGCCGAGTCGATTGAGCCATGTCTGTCTGTCCGTCTGTCCGTCTGACCGTCTGTCCGTCTGTCCGTCCGTATGAACACCTGGATCTCGGAAACTATAAGAGCTAGAGTCATGAAATTTTGTGACAACATACGTATATATTGCAGTGTCTCAAAGTTTTTTTGAAATTTGGACACGCCCCTTCCCGCCTCTGAAAATGAGTAATAACTATAACAACTATATACACTATGATTACACAACCCCACAAAAAAAAGTTTGTCATGATCTGGGTATGCGGCATATGCAGTTATATGTATTTTGGGTCGCTGAATCCGAATCTGGGGTCAGAAATTCTCCATCACGTCTGGATTTCGACCTAACCTCAAAAAACTGAAAAACCTTTGGATATCCCCAAAAGATATAGAATCGTGATCTGGGTTTGCGATATATGTTTTAACATGTATTTTGTCCTTCTAAGTCCGAATCCGAAGTCCAAATTTACATAGCACGTCTGAGTTTCGACCTAACCTCAAAAAACTCGAAAAATGTCATGATCGGGTCATGATGGAGAATTTCTGACCCCGGATTCGGATTCAGCGACCCAAAATACATATAACTGCATATGCCTCATACCCAGATCATGACAAACTTTTTTTTTGTGGGATTGTGTAATCCATGGCCTTATACAGTCAGCTCCTGACTGTAGCGTTTGTATTTTTTTCTGTTTAATTATCAATAAGGTTTGTATTGAAGTAAATAAAATTATTAAACCTTTATTAGATCTAATTTCTTCCGTGGACGGCAGGCCCGTAGCGAGGTGCTCAGAGGCCCTTGTGAAAAACTTCTCAGGGGTCTCTAATATAGTTGTCTTGCTAAAACAAAAGTCTGAATCTTGTAAATAAAGTATATAGTATATACATATAACAGAAAATTTTTAACAGGATTGACTGCCCTTTAAATACTTCAATTTTTTTGTCGGCAGACGGGGCCGACCAGCAGCTCTTGGGCCCCGTGCACAGCACACCCTGGTCACGGCTCTGTAACAACAGATCCGAGTCGTCGTGCTAAATGTTTAATTGTAATTAACACATCCAGCTAAATTATTAATGTGTAATTTTGTGTGCGTGGTGCGTTGGTCAAACACTTAATAAGTTAACCGAGATGCGGTGACATTGAAAAGTTGTGCAATCTTTTGTGGTTTACTTGAATTAATTAAGACAAGTTGCGCAAATTTGGTCTATAATGGACTATAATGGATTGTTCTATAATGGACTAAGCTAAAAATATATTCTACTGAAATAAATATATATAAAAGGAGAAGCATATAGAAGCATAATAAGGATAGGAAAACACTAAACTAAAAGACTTTTTTTTCGATTCTAGAAGTTGAGATTGAACTCGATTTTACATCACAGAGCAATTAACAGACTGATTTTCTGTTTTGTGCTTTCATTAAAATTAAAAAAGCTTTACAGTTTCTTTTGCAGTTAATAAATAATCAATAAGCTTAATTGAACTAGAACTTGAAAAAGGTTGCCTGTTAAGAATTTGTTGGTCGCTGCAAAATTGTAATCGCTAATCTTAGAAGCACTCTATGTATTTTCGCTATCGCTAATTGACCGACAAATTGCTATGAGTCCTTAGCTGCCAGCAGGTACTCGCAAACTTGTCTAGTCCTTCACTATTCCCTTCTCTCCACCATGGATTGGCAATCGATTGATCCAACTGCTGCTGGAAGAGAGCAAGAATAATAAGGCTAATAACGCGCATTGTTGGTTAATCACATTATGCCCGAATTGGCAAAGAGCTTAATCGAATGCTGATTTCGGGGCAACCATTGTCGATGCCATTGTCGGCAGTCAATTACGCCATAAACCATCCGCACAGTACAACCCGAAGTACCTAAATAATTCATTATATACAATAATTCATAATTGTCTTGATTATGGAGAGCATAACTAATTGAAAACTTTCTGAACTTTGGCTCATTAATAATAAGTCAGGTCAGAGCAGGAAATAAATTCAAGCATACACCGTTTACAGACAGTGGACAAAGGAAATTAAAGCTTTCTTATGGGTTTCTGCCGAGAGTTATAACTATGTAGTTAGTGAGTTCTATGTTCGCTCAGTTTTAACTGATCCAACTTTTGTGTTAACTAAGAAAACAGCGTATTTGAACAGACCTAACAATTTTCCACTGCTTTGCAGTTGTATTAAGTCGTTTTTCGATTTTTTGCAAATTATTTAACTGCGAGAGTGGGCTTAAAAGCTATTATTAGGTTGAGTCCCCATGGTGGTACGAAAGATGGTATAAGATTAATGCTGTGATTGCAGCACCACCCACATATGCCGTAGCCTCCCTTTATAAGGAACTAACTTTCTTAGAGAAGGGACGCCCACTCTTTCAGCTTCTGACTGTTTTCCTTACTCTTTCTCTCTCTCTCCCTCTTTCTTTCTCTGTCGATCTCTCTTTCTCTCTATAGCAGTGTCCTGAAGCGTTAACG
Source organism: Zaprionus capensis (assembly GCA_018903675.1). Classification (NCBI taxonomy): domain Eukaryota; kingdom Metazoa; phylum Arthropoda; class Insecta; order Diptera; family Drosophilidae; genus Zaprionus; species Zaprionus capensis. Next base: position 4,914,162 of record JAEIFN010000011.1, read on the forward strand.
AGTCTCCGTCGCTTTTTGCGTAATTTTCTCGCAGGGCTTCCGCTGCGAATCGAATGCATTCTGTCCTGAAGAAGGCTGAACGTGCACGTGGACCGACTAGCATTGAATTATGCATATTTCATTGCATCGCAAGGGAAAAGGGGGTAGAAAAGAGCTGAAGATGAGCAGGCCAGCTGAAAAGGAGGCCAGCGGCAACAGAGTCAATTTATTCATTACAACTCAAGTCAAAGTTAAACTCACAGTCGCGATAAAGACAGAAAATCTGCAAAGCCACCGCCGGCTGATGATGAATTGAATAAGCTGCAGAGTTAAGATGCAATGTACGTGGCAGAAAGCACTGCATGCGTATAAAAAGTACTTTGATAAGAGCATACAACTTTAAACGGAAACCGCTGAAACGAGCTAAAAATTAAAAGAGTTTTTCTTTGTAGAAAAACATTTATTAACAAATTTTCAATCAATATAAAAGTTTCGTTATTGCAATAATCTTTAAAGCTTTATCAATTTCGTTAATTAAACATACACGTGTATAAGGAAATTGTTGAAAACAAATTAGATTTCACTTACACAATCAACTAAAAAGCAACTATCGATAAATTTCTGAAAATGTGCGAGCTTCTAAATCGAATTGAGAAACAAAGTTCATTAGCTTTAAAGGTTTGAAAATAGAATGAATATGCGAGCAGCCTCTGCCATGTGAACTGCTGTTTGTGAATGGGCCCGATTAATGGAAATTGTTGGAGTAGCTCGTTGCACCCGTGCATGCAACATTAGGGGAAGCAGCCAGGGCAAACAAAGTTATGAATACTTTCGCAATTTTTCGATTACCTTCAATGTGCAAAACAAAGTTCTGACCACTTTGCCAGTTCCAGAGCAATTTAATCAATTAACTACCGTTACGTATACGCAACGTGGGCGATAGCGTATCATGACCAACGGATGGGCCGGCAATTTGCGTCAGAGGTGGCATCAGGCAGGAGGCGCGGAAGCAGAAGCAGGAGCAGTAGCAGGCTAACGATGTCGTCGACGACAAAAGTGAATTATTGTGCGCAAGTTTGAACAAATTCAATTAACGACGTAGAAAATGCAACAAAAATTACATTTTTAATTGGAAAATTGCAACAAACTACGCAGTTTGATGAAGTACCACGTATCCAGGTGTGCATGAGGAAGCGGAAGCGACAGCGTCGGCAAAGGTAAAATGAAGAAACTACGCTACACCTGGCAAAAGGTCAGACAAACTAGTTTTTGTTGTCTCTGATTACCTGCGCTGGACACGACACAGCGGATATTCCTTAAGCTTTAACGAGATGTTACCCTTCACTTGCAGCTGCCCCAGCCGAGCCTCAGTGCGAATGCAATAACTGCGAAAGATCTTGGCCAGGAGAAGTTTCATTAGCAGCAGGGCATAACGATAGCCAATGCACATGCGCAATCCCTTGGTGAAGGGCACAAAAGCGAAAGGATGATGTGGTGGCGCCTCCGTTCCGAAATGTGCTTCCGGATTGTAGCTTCTAGCCAGCGGACCCCAGACGCGCACATCTCGTTGCATGTTGTAGATATCGATGCCGATTTGAGTGCCCTCGGGTATCAAGAATTCGCCATCCTCGCGTCGCAGCTGCAAATCCCGCCCAGCACGGCGCAAAACCATTGGAACTGGCGCAAAGAGACGCATTGATTCGTTTATAACCATCTCTGTATAGGTTAGACGCTCCAGCTGATCCATGTCTATGTCGCCCGTTTCTTCGGGTAGCTCCGCACACAGCTCCTCATACAGTTTATCCTGATACTCGGGATGCATGGCCAGACACAGAATGGTAAAGTACAGGGCCGTCGAGGTTGTCTCAAAGGTCTGTCGAGCATAAGAAATTATCAATTATCAATAATAATAATTTACAGTAAAATCTTATCGATTACTTGCTGTGACGTCAAAACCTAAATCCTCTTCATATAAATTATTATATATGAATATGATTTTAATTTGTTTCTCTAGCTTCTGCTTTGCTGTTCTATTTCCGTGAACTCATTCATATGGATTTCTCTACTCACCGCCGCAATAATTACGTTCGCCTCATCTCGCACATCCTGCCAGCTCATTTGCTGGCCACGTTCCACATGCTCCCGCACCTGTTCGATGAATATTGACTTTGACTTGATGCGCTGCTGATGATGTTGTTGTCGTTGTTGGGGGTACTGCTGCTGCTGCTGCTGATTCTGCTGCGGCAGCTTGTTGGCATCACAATCTTCCACGCCCACAACAGACACAGCGGGCTGTAACAGCTGCCAATTGATGCGAAACGTTGCCAGTCACGAACGAGGTAACAACCTGAGTGGGAGTCAAAAAAGAAGGGGCCACGCCCACTTACCTGCTCCACAAACCCAAAGAGCACGCCGACAACCTTCTGCTGCCGGTCAAAGAGACGCGACCAGCGATAGATGAGCTCCGGGTAGAGCCAAGGCGATAGCATCCGTTTTACACACACTTCCGTTACGCTGCCAAAGAAACAGAACGTTCACAAATATAAGTAAAATGAAAGCAAAATAAAGCAAAAAAATATTCAGATAACTTTGTGGTTAAAGTAACGCCAGGGGAATTTGCATATCCAAATCTGTATACACAAAGAGAAAGATTCAAAGCATTTGCAAATAATAACAGAAAGTGAGAGAAGTACTCAAAGTGAGATGCTAATTGAATGCGAATTTAATCTATGAAACAAACTTGTATAATATTTTACATCGCTTGTCATTTCTTTCAGTGTAGACAACAACAGTGCCACAGGGTGGCAGCTCGTGTCGCAATGTATTAGTAATGGCTGAATACCTAGAGGAACTGCAAGATTGTAATTAGCTAATAGGTAAGACAAAGTGAGAGCTGGCTCTGGGCAGGGGGAGAGGAAGCCGGAGCAACCCAAGGGTATCTCTAGTTGAAGATAGCACAACTAGCACGAAAATGAAGTAGCACTTTATGCTGTGCACTTTCAGTGAAGCAAATTGAAATGACTACAAAGTAAATAAGAATATTCCTGCTCTACCACATCCTTTTGAAGATCTCCCGAACTACTTCAACTCACCCATTATATGCTTCAAATATGGCCATAGATCCATCGTGTTGGAAATTCATTTTCTTGCCCATTGTTGTCTCTAAGTAAAGAATTTATACAGAAATAGTTTAATTACTAATTAATTTACTTACGGCATGCTGCCTCAAGCACTATTTTCTTAAGAATCTGATAGATCTCTAAACTTTTGCCCTGCCGTACACCCTCCAGTTCCAGTTTTTCCAATAGAACATCCGATTCGGCATTGAAAATGGGCAAAAAATTGCACAGAATTTGACGTCCAAATGCGGGATTAATGAGCCGACGATGCTTTTGCCAGCGCGCCGCTTAGCATTATAAATATATAGAATATATAGATTTATGCATACCATAAGTGAACTTACAACTTGAGGTAAATAGGCCATCACCAATGGCGGAACTCATAAAGCGATAGAAATCTCCCTTGTTGGTGCAGTGGGTCGAATTAAAGATTTGCTCCACGCTCTGTGGGTCGTTGACATAGAGAAAGCAGTTGGTACCCATCCAGGAGATGAAGGGTGCCTTATACTGGTGCGACAGATTGTCCATATATTGAAGAAATGCTAAATCAAGTGCAAATACAATACACGGTGCCTTATTCTATGCTCAGTCGGGGAACAAAAGCTTACTTTGTGGATTCATCATCTGCAGGCCCATGCCAATAAAGGGCCAACCCACTGGACCCCGTAGCTGCCAGGCAGCCAGGTAGAATCGTCGGCGGCTCCATAAAAAGTAGATCCATAAGATCAGCAGCCAGCTGACAAGTATGATGCAGGTCAGCATGTCGTTGAACCACGAAGAGCTCGTCGAAATCGAAAATATATAGTAAGTTTTGCCCGACGGTCGAAGTAATACTGAAACCCGACCACACTCGCCACTTACGCCAGTCCATTGAGTATTGTATACGCACTTGTGCGCCACCCTAATGCGCCACTGTTCATGCCCACCACGTGCCGTATTGCGATGCTAATGGGTCGATTTCTATGCAAGTCGCATGCATCGACAAAACTGTGTAAATCAACAATATTCATATAGGCGTATTAGACACCGGTTAACCCCCAAAAAAATTAAGCATACGGAGTCTGAAAATACGCTTTTAAAAACTTTATACATTGCAAATTTGAACACGCAACAAATTCATATTCTTAATTCTTCAATATGACTAGATTAAAATGGGACCGAAAAATTTAAAGGATTCCTAGTTGCTCTCAATATTCAACTATTGAAATCTGTAGATCAACTACACCTTAAAAATGGATATGGATGAGAAAACTTAATTATTTAATTATTGAATAGTATCGATCACAATTAACTGAGTGCTCTCGCGATACTAGACCCTTAAAGACTCATCGATCGATAAAACAGGTTACTATTCCAGAAACATTTGCATATATTTGTAGGTATTTGTTTGAATAAGTTTTTAATATGTTGAGGCTTAAATAGAATTATAGAAACCGAAATAACTTAAAAACAACAAACATTCCGGCTATGTTTATTTCTATCCACCTCCTTTCCCATTAATCTAATGCCCAGTGCACTGGCGTAACCAATATAACTTACCCTATTCGAATACGCACTTTTGTAGGGCATCAGTATAGATATATGTATGTATGAGCTAATTTTGATTTAGTAATTGGTTAATTATTGGTTCAATAAGCGCGGCAGCATGTGGATGAGTAAGTTCGTAGAATGCTGAAAACGAATGCGATTCTGAATAGGTGTCAAGTACTTTGGGACTATAAAGTGGAAAATGAGCGAGAAATCAGGTCGATACTGATATCTAACTAATATTTACAATATTTTCATACATCTGGAAATAGAAAGGGAAACAGACTGAAATTTCTTGTGTAGAGTTGTCAAATATATTATTTATTATTCATTTGCTGCCTTTTTACAAATCTTCTTCTCAAATCGAGTTTAACAACATTTGTTTACGTTTTCCTTCAATACAATAGTCCTTACCGAATTAAGCATTCGACTCTTTAATGATTTATTTTTATTCAATTTATATTTACTTTAATCGATTATTGTTAATTTCTTTATGGTGTTTTTCTTTTCACATTGTTTAAAGAGTTGAGATAGAATTAGAATTGGTAAGCCGGGTTTATTTAGAGTAGTTTTACTTAGCTGCTTTGTTTAAACTTAGGGCTATAGGGTTGCAGAACTATCTTTGGTACTATCGGCAAAGTGCAACGATAGTCATCTTGTTTTTTTTTTGAGAAACCGTCAGATTTATCCCTAAACCGAATAGTATTATGGTAATTATGTCCATTTACTTCACTTCCCTTACGATAGTTCGATAGTTCTGCAGCTCCACTTAGGATAGTGCGCAATAATATATTTTTGTAACTCGCGTTATTCCAGAAGTAAACTCGGGTTCTGTGGCTCTGGTTTAGGATCGAGTATACACACAATAGTTCTATATATGTATTTGCTCCGATCGAGCTTCGCCTTACCCTAAAAGCTGGCTTTAAGAATCAGCTGAGTAAAAAGTTTGTGAATTCATTATGGACGTTGCGTTTTCACTTTAAGTTCTTCAGTTTGTTGATTGGTTTTCTGGGGATCAGTGGAAGCCAATACGAGGGGAGCAATTACAGTTTTGGACTGGGGAAATTAAGGTGCCGTGCATATATTATGTACATATATAGATGCACATATGTATGCAGGTATACGCTAGTTCGTTTAACTATTAGAACTGATTTGTAGGTTTAGACATTAAAGTTGTATATCATATCATACTTTTTATATGCTTCTAATTATGTATAAACGTATCTGTGTTATCGTATATGGTGTATGTCTATATACACATTACATACGTCTAACCTGCACTACTTTTTGTTCACTTTAAAAAATTATACACCTGTTATTGTCGAAAAATATGACGACTCACGCGACTCAACGATTGCATTTTGCACAATTTGGCAACGCGCCTTTTCAAATATTTGTTCGCTTTTTAGTTTAACAATTTGCATTAAAATTGCATTTGCCTTTGAGTAGATCTTTAGTTATTATCTACATATGTATGTATATTATGTGTATACTAGTATGTCTTTCGATACATTTTAATCTCCTTTCATGAGGTTTTCTTTTTACTATCTTTCTTTTTTTATTACTTGTTATTTTTCATTACATTTTTTTGTAGTAACTTTATTCTTTATTAGGGTTCTGTTTTATACCCTTGCTGCATTCTCTAACTAGAATCTAGGAACTAGCAGAAAGAGCAAAGAAATGTAACTTTTTCAAAGAGTGAATCAAATTAACATCAAATTCATCTGAAATGTGAAGATTTAGTTTAAATTTCAAGCACATTACAGTTTCAAATTGCTAAGATCACTAACAAAATTGTTTTTATATTTTATCAAGAAGTTTAGCTAATCTTTCAAAAGCGACGCAAAATTAAAAAACGGATAAAACTAAACGCAAAACAATAAAGAAGGAAATAAAAAATGGGCACAGTGGGGCTTATGTGTTGTAGTTGTTGTTCCTTCTCACTTTATATATAAATATATAATGTATATCGTATACAAAATAAACTTCTTGCTTTTGATTTCACATTGGCGCTTGCATAAATATTAATCGAAAAGACATTGGCATGGATTTTCTTTTATTCTTTACTCTTTACTCTTTCGAGCTTGAGACGGGAGCTTAGACGGTGCAATTGCTTGTATCTCTAAGGGCTATGGCGTGGCTTAAGTGTGTGTGTGTGTGTTTGTGAGTGTGTAAAAGCTTGGCTAAGGGATCCTACGTAAGCTAACTGCCATTTTGCATTTTGTTTTCATTTCATTAAATTCACTGTACACTTTAAACGTGACTTTAGGTTTTATAATAATCATTATATATTGTTTATCTGCTTAATTTGCAGTTGATATAAACATTTTTATACTTAGGCACAATACATTTATTTGTTTTTATTTATATTGTTTATTTTCTTCACATGCTGCTTCAACTGTTTTGTTTTTGCTAAATATTTTAAGTCTTACAAGCTAAAAAACTACGCATAAAAACGTCTGTAGCGTTGTGTATGTATGTGTTGTGTCTTGAATATGTGTGTGTGTTTGTTGATGCATTGTTTTTTTTAATAATCATCATTATTGTTATTTCTATTATTGTTATTATTATACCATATATATAAATTGATTAATTCTGTATTTATTTGCATTAATTTCTCCTACAATTTCAAAAATGCAGCCAAATTGGCAATTGTTTAAAGCTTTTTGACTTAACATTCAATACGCAAAATAACTTTACAAACCTTGACACGAAACCAAAGACGAAATACAATAAACTACGCAAAACCTATAATAATCTAACTGTAATGCGATTATATTGATGAATATTTTTTAATTGGTGTTTCTCTTGTTTTTCTCGTGCTTTTAGTTAACATATTCACACAGCACCTAGGTATGTGTGTGTGTTTGCGTGTGTAAAATATTGCTTTGAATTTTCCACTTTGTAGTTATTGTTGTTTGTTGTATACAATTCACATACAATTTAAACAAGAAAAAACATCGAGTTTCATTTAACTGTTTTTCATTTACACTGTTTTGCAGCTCTACATTTACTTTATTTTTTTGTTTGTTCCTTACATTAACGCGCTAAACTTACAGTTTTGACAAAATACAAAAATTATATACGCTCTTTACAAATATTTCCATCGTTTCATTTTTCATTTTTACTTTTTTTTCATTTTGCTTTAACAAAATACGCAATAAGTTTGCTACGCGAATGCTACCAGTATACAACAATTATTATTTCTTATTATTTTTTTGAGTTTACTGCTTTTACTGTTGTATTTATTGTTGTTTTTGCTGTTTTGCTTGCTTCTAGATCATTTATGACTTGCTTAGCAGATTAACTTTCCGCAGGCTGATTGGTTGTGAACTGTGTGATACCATCGCTCTCCATCGACTCGAGCACATCAGCCACATAGGCAGCCACATCCGTGTGGCTGTTCTCGCCCCTTCTAATGAATGGCATCTGCAGCAGTCGACTGTATTTTGGCCTATCACTTTCCTTCTTGATTAGGCTTCAAAATGTAAAGGGAACATGATTAATAGCGAATTTAGTTAATGCTTGCTCGGCTCGTGCTTACCAAGTATTGACAAACTCAACAAACTCCTTGGAGAACTCCATGCCATTGTAGGAAGTGTCCAAACGAGGGGGATCGCCCTGCACAACCTGGCGGAACGAACGAGAGAAACATTAATCAATTATCTGCAAGTTCAGTTATTTTTTCTTCTGCTCGTACCTGGCACAACTGCTCGAACACCGAGCCCCACTTGCGGTAAGGAAAGTTTCCAGTGGCCACCTCCATCAATGTTATGCCCAGTGACCAAACATCGCTGCGCACATCGTAGCCCTTGGCACGTTCCGGATCAATGCGTTCCGGCTATACGGTCAAATGTGTTTCTTTAATGTTTCAATATAGTTGAGAGTAGATTATTTATTGCTTACCGCCATGTATGGTCTGCAGCCCGCATCCTTTGTCTTGGCTATGGAATCAACCAACTGGCCCGAGATACCGAAATCACATAGCTTAATGTCTCCACGTCTGTGCAAAAGGATATTGCTTGGCTTTACATCGCGATGGATGATCTTGAGCTCCTCCTTAAGATAATTAAGTGCGTTCACGGTGGCAACCGTTATCTTAGCCAATATGGACTCGGGTATACAGCGCTGCTTCCTCTCGAAAATATACTTATAGAACTTGTCCAGCGAAGTATCCATTAGCTCCATGCATATCCAGCAGTCGCCCTCTTTGAAGAGTGCCCCATAGAACTGCACTATGTAGATGCAATCATTCGATTTCATGACCACCTCGAGATCCATTAGCAACTGTTTCTGTTCCTTCTCATCGACCGTTGAACGGATTCGCTTAACGGCCATAACTTTATCTAATTTCTTGAATATCATCTTATTTACAGCACCGAAAGCACCGCGTCCAATCTCTCCCAAATCTTCAAGATCATCCGATGTGAAATGATGTGTGTTGGCAGCACCATCGCCAAATTGCAGTTTACCGCAGGCCTGTTGCCTTATGCGCTCCCGATGGCGATCTGTGGCACTGCCGCTGGCCTGGTGGTTGCTAGTGCTGGTACTGGCGCCAACGTTGAAACTGCTGCTACTGCCGCTGCCGCTGCTGTTGGGAACTGTCGGAACGGCGGGTACAAAGCTTGGTTGCGCACCGAAACGTAGCGCCACATTATTCTGTTGCGATGAGGAACTTGAGCCAGACGATGTGGAGCCCGACGATGTTGACGATGTCGAGGATGGTGGATGTCGTATACTCAAATTGTTCAAAGTGAGCTGATCCGGGGGAATGCGCGACCGGCTCGGTCCAGCTGTGAATTGTGGTTTAGATAAGGTGGATAACGGTTATTTACAGCCCACAAGGCTTATCACAATTGCATTGTGCCCAAAAGAAATGCGTCAGTGCCTACTTATGAATGTGTGAGGCGTGTGTGTTTGTGTGCGTTATGTGTATGTGTGAAAGCATGCATGTGTGAATTCCTATCTGCATGTCTCAGTGTGTGTGTGTGAGTATGTGTGAGTGCGTAGGCAGTTTTAAGCAAAATTACTCACTTGCAAACAAATTTTTGGGTCTTTCAGCCATTATATATGGTCGCCGGATCTTTGACGTTGACGAAAATATTTATTAATATAGCTTTAACTGCTCGTCGTTTGCTTTGGTCTTTTCCTTTGGGCGCCGCGCCCCGATACACGTCTCGCTTTAACGGGGCGCCGAAATTATTTTCGCAGCGAAAACTCTACTTAAAGGATCAAATCATTACCGCACGCCAAGTTGGTTGCTTGGTTAGTTTCTTGGCTCAATTAATTATTTAACTGCCATGTGCTGCTCGTTTAATCTCTTTTCATTTCTGCACTTTCGATTTACATAAAAATAGACTAAAACATTAAAAAGGCAGCAATGCAACAAAATGTACAGTGTGACTGCATGTGAAAAATGCACAAATACCAAAATTCGATAGCAAAATACCAAATATCGATGCCAACGCTTAAATAATTTGCAACAAATGCATTGTGTGGCAACACTGCCGGTCACTGTTAAAACGAATATTTGCCCGTCCCCCTTGCGAAGTTATGAGCGATAATCAAACTGTTGTTTATTTTTTAAAAGTGATGCATTCAACTACTACAACTAAGAAATATATAGGCGACAGCCCTGTTGTGTACTGAGAAAAGAGAACAAATTTTAAAACAAACGCATATCGTTAACTCCTCAGGTTTGGCCGCAATTTTGAATTGAAAAACGAAAAAAAAACCTTATTCAAAATGAAAAACTGCTTGCTTTATAGTAGACAGAGTTCTGTTAAGGAATCAGTGTACTGCTTGCACAGAGGCGCATGTTCATCATGTATTGGCAGCACTGCCAAGAAATTTTATTGCTCTTTGCGGTACTATCAAAAAAGTAAACAACAAAAACTGTTTTCTTACACTGCCGATGTAAACGCATGTGGCAACCCTTGCGGCGAATATTATTTAACAACAATTGGAAAATCATGTCGAGCAGCGTAGCTCGCAGTACGTACAAACTGTTTGTTGGCAATTTGCCGTCGACAGTGGGAAGCAACGAGTTAGCCAAATACTTTTCCCGCTTCGGCCATGTGGCCAACGCCGAAGTGGTGTTCGACAAAAACCTGGGATTGTCCAAGTACTACGGATTCGTGATGTTCAGCCAGCGGGACGCGTTCAATAGTGCCAGCAATCAGAATACCCACTTTCTGGAGGGACGTGTGCTGAACGTGCAGCGGGCGAATGAAACTGTTTAGTTAATATATGTATAAAATTTAATATTCAAGACTTACAAATTTATACTTTTCATTTAGCGGGCAGATATTTCTTATAGTTGGCGCCGACTGCGTTGCTTACATTTATATACCCCTTCTTCTTTAATATATGCGACAGTTCATCCTTGATTTCTTCGACCACATCGGGTCCATCGTAGACCAGTGCTGTGTATACTTGAACAAAGGAGGCACCCGCTTCGATCTTCTCGTATGCGTCCTTTCCTGAAGCAATGCCACCAACACCAATAATGGGCAAGTTCCCCTTGGTCAGCTTGTACATTTGGGCAATCAGCTGGGTGGACCTATCCCGCAATGGTTCCCCACTGAGGCCACCATTCTCATTTACGTACCTGATGTCGGTGATATTGTCGCGACTCACCGTTGTGTTCGAGACAATAAGACCATCGACATGGCAATTCTTTCGATTGATAACGGAAACGATATCCGTCATGTCATCCAGTTCGAGGTCGGGAGACAATTTTAACAGTATAGGCACTTTACGATTCTCCTTGAGTTCGCCACGTGCTGCGATCACAGCTTCGAGAAGTTCCGTTAGCTTCGCCTTGCTCTGTAGATCCCTCAGTCCGAGCGTATTGGGACTGCTCACATTGACCACTAGATAATCGGCCACGGGTCCAAATGTTTTCACTCCTTGCACATAGTCGTCAACGGGAGATTTCGTGTCACGGTTACGGCCAAGATTGACGCCAATAACCGCACTGAAATCTTCCCGTTCACGTAATTTGACTAGACGTTCCAACACAACCTCATGGCCATCGCTATTGAAGCCATAGCGATTGATTATGGCACGATCGTTGGCCAGACGGAAAACACGCGGCTTGGGATTACCTTCCTGAGCTAACGGGGTCACACTACCAATTTCAATAAAACCGAATCCCAAATCTTTTAAGCCACAAATTGCCTCGGCGTTCTTATCAAAGCCGGCAGCAATGCCAATGGGATTGCTTATAAGACGCCCGAACAACGATCCGTGCAAGTTCAGAGTGTCCTCGTAGTTCGATGCAGGATATAAGCGATACTTGCAAGCCATCACTGCCAGCTGGTGGCTCGTCTCAGCCGGCAGAAGACGGACTGCCGGCATTACGAATGTCCGAAACAGGTGATCCTGATTCTGGTAGTATGAAAAGCCGAAAAGAAGGGCCGATGCTCCCGCTGTGACAATGCCAAGCGAACGTAAGCGACTCTACAAGAATCAGAAACACTTTTCATTGATGATGACATTTAAAAACTTTTGTTTTGAGGCTTACCATTTTATGTGTCATTCGGTATAATTGACTTTATAAACGAAATGAACTGGAACACAATGGTGGCGGTTCCAATGTGCCAGTAAGTTAGCTCAGTAAATACACCGAAAACTACGTGTTATTTCTTTTTGTATTTTTACATATTATAAAACATTAGAAATATGTTTGGTTTAACTTCATAAAATTATGCAAAATTTTAATTTAAATGGGCATACAATATTTCGGAAGCTCACAATAAACGTTGGAATTAGTTCCCAACGGATATTTATCCGTTGTTTTCTGCGCACGGGAATGCCACTTATCTGACATGCTGTGACGTCACAGCGACAGTTTCGTAAACAACAAGTTGGTGGAACCATGCGAACAAGTGGAACTAGTATGAACACTTGGAACTTGGTGAGTCAGTTGTGTTTTATTGTTATTCCATCCTGGAGTGTTTGCACAAATGAAATGAAAGTCTAGTTTTATTTTTGAGGTTTACGCAACAAAAACAAGTTCAATATGAAGGGAGGTGGCACATTTCGGAATACCCAATGGGATCCCACGCTTCTCACGTCCCAGATTGTCTCCATGCAATTCTGCGTATACTTTTCACTCGGCCTACTTGTTTTCATAGCCAACAAGTTGGCTGGCGACAATTACACACTGGATCATATATTTGAATACCATGTAAGCTCAAGCAAAGACCGATCGATTGAGTGTTGATTCTGATTCTATTATCCGCAGGAAATACACATATACGATCTCGGGGGTCGTCTGGTTATATGCGCCTTTGTTGTGAATGCATTTGTGGCATCGCTCGCACTCTGGTGCATCGTGCGTCGTGCCAAGCTGTGTTTGGATTTCAGGTAGATTAGTCGTATACATATATATATGTAAGTGAATGGGCTCACCAAAAATCAAAATAAAATGATACATGGTTAACCGGCGTGCCCACATGAGCTTAATGAATAGCGGCCAAGGTCACAAAGGGGATTTTGGCTTACCCCGCATTACTTAATAAAAATAGTTATAAATAAAGCTAAGTAACAAAATTCTCCTGTTTCCAAATCCATATATTCCATTTTCCGCACTCAGACTACGGGTAATTTTTTATATTTTATTTGTGAAATCGCTTGTTTTTACGTCATATTTAACGAGGAGCCCCTTCTCTATACCCATAAACATAAAATACATATATTTACGATACTATAAATATTTATAGTATATAGAATAAATAAATATAAATATACATTATATATATAAATAACTCTGCATTCCAGTTGCACCTTCCACATACTTCATCTGTTGATCTGCTGGTGGTACAACCGTTCGTTCCCCGCCAACGCCTCGTGGTGGCTGCTCAACGTTATCACTGGAACTATAATGTGCATTGGGGGCGAATTCCTTTGCCTGCAAACCGAAATGAAGGAGATTCCAGTGGGCTATGCGGCGCTTAATCAGAAGTCGGATGTTTAAATTAATGTGAATGTGATTGCTAATCAAGGCCACCAATTTAAGCTAATTGTAATTTATTTTTAAAAACTTAAATAATACATATTATTAGTGCAATATCTGATATATAAATGGCGCGCCACGTCTAAGTTTCAGCTCGTTTGACACTGTTGCGGCCGGCAGAGAGGACTCTGTTGCCATCTCTGGTGCTGGTGCTGTTGACGATTCGCTAATATTTTGTTCCATCGTCTGAAACAACGACTGGAACAGTTGAAGGTGCGAAGAGTTCGGCATAAAATACCAGTAGCTGAACAGAACCCCAAACGATATGAACAGCGAACCGATCATCAACAGCAGCAAGGTGCAGCATTGCTTGCGTTGCGACGTTCCCTTTTTCTGCATGTTGAGAGCACAAAATACGTTAAATTACTGAAATTCACTTGCCGAATGCGCGCAAACAAAAGACACCGCCTTCTGTCAACAACAATGGAAGGGAGCAACAGTTGCGGCGAATTTATCTGTCGATACAAAAACAAAGAGTCAACAACAACCAACAACAAGGTAGATAGATACTCTTTGCTATAATGCAACCTAATCAGGTTTGCTTCATCTAATCAAATTATTTGACTGGAAAGCGTCGATCAGGCGGCGAGCTTTCGTTGATTAAGCTTAATTCGTGCTAATTGACGATCATTAGCTCTCGCCTCTCTGTCTTACTCTCTTTCTCTAAAACAGGGTCTTGTCAATTCTAAATTAAGTACGTAGAATTGGCATAACTGCGCATATTCACCTGCTCAACTTTGAAAGAGAAATGTTTTTTTATTCGCAATTTGTAAATGCAAATGAAAAATGGTATTCTTATGGAATATAGGTTTATAAAATGTATAGAGTATTATATAGGTCACCATACTAAATACATTGTTAAAGTATCTTAAAAAGATAGATGGACAGATGTTTTTTTTTGCAAGATAAGATTGAAATATATTCGTCGATCAGTCTACAGCAACGTACAAAAACAAAGACAAATCCACTTGCCTGTTGAACTTGATCTTAAACTTTATAATTTGTGAAATTAACTACTGCACGTTGAAAATCTGGACAGAATGGTGTGCAAATAATTATTTTTTAGTCATTTAATTTTGTCCAGAAGAACTCACCTTAGACCTTAGACAATATTCTAAATTAGAATCAACAGACGTGTCGATCTAGATACGCCCGTTTATTACAGCTTAAGACAGTCTTCCATCTTTTAGGATCTCTTTATAAATCTTGGTACCCATGCATATTGTAAATAAATCGGTAGGCAAGCCGGATCGGACTAATATATTGTTAGGATAGTGTAGAAGCTATCAGTCAATCTTTGTTGTTTCTTGAGATATCGCAACCCAACTAACTATAGCTGTTGTTTTCAGTGTATATGTAAATAATGATGGTGTTGTTTTATTAAACCAAAAACTTTACTATAAACTAGAGATGGGCGCGGGCCGGGCCTCGAAAATTTAAAGCCCGGGGCCTAAAACCAGCGACCGGGCCTTTTACCGTCGGGCCTAGGGGTAAAAGCCCGGAAGGCTCGGCGTGCTTGAAAAAATATGATGTTTTAATCGATAACGGCTTCAAAAATTTGAGTCTGGTTCGGGCCGGGACGGGCCCCCTTTAAAAAAGTTCCGGGCCGGGCCGGGCCTCAAAAATTCGAGTCTGGTTTGGGCCGGGCCCCCTTTAAAAAAAATCCAGGCCGGGCCTCAAAAAACAGGCCCGCGCCCATCTCTACTATAAACTACCATTTTATAACAACCAGAAATTTGGATTTCCATATAAAAACTTCCAAGTTCCCAAATATCAAGTGAAAACAAGCTTTGCTTGCATTACCCCAAACATTTTGAAGATCCAAATTGAATAAAATTCAGTTTTCTTTTCCATTTGCTAAATTATTCAATTTATTTTTAGCAAACTTTGTTTTTAATGTTTTGTTTAATGATTTGTGTGTGTGTGGTTTTCATTGTATAGTACAGTAATTGTATATCGATTTATATACTGTTGAATATATATATATATATATGTATATATATATAACTTTGCTAGTTATGCTTTGTGTTATCTTTAAAATCAATTGAAATTGAAAGTTGATGAGTTCTCAACTGTTTCCATTTGTTTTTGTTCCGTTTTCGGTTGCTGATTTTGCTTTTATGATTTTCTTTTTATTTATTTTTATATGTATATCGATTTCAATATTTGAAAGAGATAATTACGCGAGAGCGGGCGGTAAAAGTCAACTTTTACTTAATGGACAAAAATTCATAAATTGCCGTTTTCTATTCTAGAGAGATCCCCAATATGGATCACCCTTCTTTCTTTCTCCCCTCTAACTAACTCTGCTGTCTGTCTCTGTCTCTCGCTTACCTCTAGCTTTGTATATTATTATTAATTAATAATTGTTGTATTTTTTTTGCTGATGCATTACGGGCCTATTTATTTTACTCATTCATTCAGAGTTCTGTGGGTGTATGGGTGTTGGTTGTGTTTGTGTTTTATAAACTACAATTGAATGTTTTGTAGTTTTGTTGCTCACATCTTCATACTGAATAAAGTATGTAGGGGGGTATTATTATTAACAACAATTTGCTTTCTTTTTTATTAGTTGCTATTGTAAATGTGCCTACATATGAGGGATGCGTGTGTGTATCTCTGTGTATGTGTGTGTGTGGATGAAGCTGCGCACAGACAAGTTTCTCATTAATTTGCCGCCCTTATGCAAATATCAATAAAGTTGTTCGCGGTTTTAATGTTATTCCCTGCTTTGAGGCTCCGTTTTCATTTGATTTGTTTTCTTCTGCTGTTGCTGCTATTCTTGATGTTGCTATTGCTATTGTTGCTATTGATGTTGTAGTTGTTGTTATTGTTATGGTCTTATCGTCTGTTAATAATGTCGAAAGTCGGGAGGAGGTTGATTCAGACGATAATGTTGCTGCCGGCCTTGCTGGCTGACAGGCCTTGCTCATTGACCCCACCAATCGGGCCCGTTGTTTGAATGGGATCCACCACCACCGCCGCCGCCGCCATAGGAGCCACCATAGGATCCGCCACCATAAGCGCCGCCGCCAGAGCTGCCACCTAATGATGCATAAGACAAGGATTACATATATGCCAAGCATGGAAAATTGGGATTTGGGTGATGTGGGTATGCGTAGTGAATACTCACCAAACTTACCATACGAATTGCCATTGCTGCGATAGTTTCCACCGCCGCCGCCCGATCCGCTGCTGCGACCACCACCGGCGCCGCCGCCACCACCACCACCACCTCCGCCACTACGTCCACCGCCGCCGCCTCCGCCAGATGTGGTACGATAATCGCGAGAGCCAAAGCCACCGCCATAACGTGAGCCGGCACCGCCGCCGCGTCGCTTGGCGCCTCCATGACCACGATCCGAGCTAAGCATCTCCTCGAGAAAACCGGGTATCTCTTGCTTTGTCTCAATGAGCAGCTCCAGCAGATCGGAGCAAATGTTGCGGTTCTTATCATTGAAAAAGGATGTGGCAACACCCAAATTACCCATACGACCTGTGCGACCAATGCGATGCACATACTCCTCCACATCGGAGGGCAGATCAAAGTTAATGACATGTGTCACATGCGGAATGTCCAGGCCACGTGCCGCCACAGCGGTGGCCACCAAAATGGGACAATCGCCCGAACGGAAACAGCGCAAAGCTTCCTCACGTTCCTTTTGCGTACGATCACCATGAATACTGGTCACCGGATGATTGCACTGATAGAGGAACTCTTCCAAAGAGTCGGCACCCTTTTTGGTTTCGACAAAAATTAGCGTCAAATTATCCTTGGAGTATTCGGGACCATCGCGAATAGATGAGAGCAAGTCCAGTAGATATGATCGCTTATCCTGATCATACACCCACAATATGGTTTGCGTAATATTCTCCGACGTGGATCCCACACGTCCGACAGCCAAGAATATATAATTGCTGAGGAAATCGCTGGCCAGCTCCTGAATTTGTTTGGGGAATGTGGCCGAGAACATCAAAGTTTGTCGCTGTCCCGTTGGCGGCATGTTCAGCTGTTCCACAATGCGTCGAATTTGGGGCTCGAAACCCATGTCCAGCATACGATCGGCTTCGTCGAGGACAAGGAACCGGATGTTCTCCAGGCCCACCTTGCCGCGTGTTATCATATCTTCGAGGCGACCGGGGGTCGCAACAATCAGATGACAACCACGATCCAATTCGCGCATCTGCTCGCTCGTATTATTGCCGCCATAAAGGACGGCGGGACGCATGCGCGACCGATAGGCAAACTTCTTGGCCTCCTCGAAAATCTGCGTGGCCAATTCGCGGGTCGGTGCCAGCACCAGACCCAACGGATACTGTTTGCGTCGATTATACTGCCGATTACTTTGCGGCGGTGCCGATAATCCATGCTCGTACATTTGATTCAGGATCGGCACCAGAAATGCAGCCGTCTTACCTGAACCGGTCTGGGCACATGCCATCAGATCACGTCCACTGATTATGATCGGTATGGCGTATTTTTGCACCGGTGTTGGTTTATCATAACGCGCCAGATTCACATTATTGCGGATAATCTCCGTCAGCTGCACGTCATCGAACGATGTGATATGAGGTGGGACATTTTGGCCCGTCGCCTCCACGGGTATATCCTCGTATTTGTCAAAATTGATACCCGTATTGCCCACCCCAAAGAGCTCTGTCTCCAAACGCTCGTCGCGTGCTCCCAATTTTGTGTAGTCGACGTTTCCGCCGCCACCGCCCTCCTTCCAGCGACTATTGTATCCGCCGCCGCCGCCTCCGCCGCGATTGTTATAGTTTCTGTTGCCACCGGCTCCGCCTGCACCGCCATCAGATGCGCCGCCATCGTAGCCAGCGGGACGTTCCGGCTCCTGCCAGCGATCATTACGTGGCTGCTGCGGTTGCTGCTGTTGTCCGTCTTCCGATTGTTGATCAGTGACGCCGTTACCACCGGCACCACCACCGGGTCCACCGCGAAACGATGGTCCGCGTCGGTCACCAAAGTTGCGACCACCACCACGATTCCAGTCTCCTCCACGGCGGTTATCAAATTCACCTGAATAAAGATAAGCAAAGAAAATATAATTTACTACGTTTTCTTTCAATTTAGTTGGTTTTTTAAATTTTACCGTTATAGTTGTCCTCGTAACGATTATTACCGCCGCGTCTACCACCGCCGCCGCTACCAAAACTTCCGTAGTCGCCGCTCTGGCGATTATAGCCGCGATTACCACCGCGATCGCCTCTGCGGAATTCACCACCGCGTTGCTGCTGCTGCTGCGGGTCCCTGTTGTCTTGACGCGGTGCGGCAGCTGAATCAAAGCCCTGGCCTTGATTATCTACGTCCGCGTTGTTATTGCCACCAACACCTCGAAGATGCGGGGGCACATAAACGCCACCGGTGACCGAATTAGTGGAAGTCTTGCTTGTTATGGGGCCGCTATAGTTAGCCGAGCCGCCATTCAAGTCCAGACCAGCAACCTGCGCAGACAAAGAAGAAATCAAATAAAAATAAATAGAGAAAATAAATCATCAGTCGTGAGTCGTGTCACGCACGTCCCAAGTTCAACGAATTCTAAGACGTTGCAAAAATAGAGAGAGCATAACAAGTTTTCGGCACACACACACACACACTAGGAACCAATCGCAAGCGTCTCATCTATCCCGGTTGGCAACATGCTTTTTTAAGCGCGACGTGTAACACGCATACATACATACATGCAAAAATAGGCGCAACTAGTTTGAGAGGTTTTGACAGCGGCCTCGCAACTCTACAATATTAGCACAATACCACCCACACAGACAAACATTAGGTAGAGAGGGAGACAAAAGAGAATGTGGCAGCGAAAACCGCATTGGGATACACATTGTGGAACTTGTTTCCACAGTACAGAAAGTGGAATACAGGGTGCCGCAGCATTATCTTTGCATAGACAGGCAAACAGATAGCGAGTAAAAGATTACAAACTGGTCTGGCAACCCTATTTACAATAGTCAGCTTCCACATGTGCTTGAGCGAAAATTAAGCAAAGAGAACGCCGCAAATGCCTCTCTCTCACACATACACTCATAAATGCACTGGTTAGAATCGCGGCTACACACACACACACACTTAATACGCGCGCGCTCTCGCAAACACACACACACACTTTCACATGTCAGACAGCAATGAACATGTCAATTTGGAGGCAAGCAAAAAATTATACAAAAGAAATTACACAAATGAAAAGTTCTTACAGCCACACATGCAAGACCTACACTCACACACAAACAGAATTATCACGGACTAACGTACATATACATATATGTAAGTGCATAAGTACACGAGTCACCGTTCGCTGCAAAATGCAAAAGTGTACTACGTTCCACGGTCAGACATTTTGTATGTTATGAAATCAATAAATTTTTTGTAGTCCCCCAAACTTAATATTGTTCAATAGCGTGCGGACAGCATAAGCATCACCGACACTTTAGACCCGCACACACACACACACGCAGTCACACTGAGGCTGGCAGGCACGACACGAACACATGCACAGAGCTACATATATGTATGTTCATTACTTTTTTTTTCTTCTATTATGTACCCCGATTGCACAGTACTGCTGCGGAACAATCATCCGTCCATTGTATACTTACTTGCTGCTCTAGACCTGTGCCATTTTGGTTAATAGCATTACTCATATTATCCTCCAATCACTTGCTTGTTTTTTCTTTCTTTCCGTTTAGGAAAATTTTGCAATTGTTCCGATTTTGCGCACACTTGCAATTTCCGAAAAAAGTATTGTATGTAATTGTTTTTTTTTTTTGTGTTGCACTTCGTGTCTATACGTTTTTCCTTAGTTTTTTTCCGACAACTTCTTACGTTCCACAAGCTACTACGTTCTTATGTGGAGAGAGGTTGTAATTTTCACAATGAGTTCTTTCGATCAATAAGAATAAAACGTTTGTTTGTAATAGGCCTGCTTGTGCCTGACCGATTATTACAAGCTACAGTTGAGCTTGTGCTTAAAATTTAGGGTTTTTTATACGCTTTCGCGTTTTTTTATTCTTTCAGACGCGTGTCTTATCCACACCAACGGCGAAAACGAGCCACACGGGAAAAATGGTGGAGAGCTGGTGATGGCAGCGCGTGAGTCAGCGCCACGTTATCGTTATCGCAACGAACAGGGATGTTTTTATTATAACAGAGTTGCTTTGCTTAAGGTGTTGCCAGAATGCCAAGGTGTACCTAACTTTCAAAGCAATATTGATCGATGTTATCGATATTACTGTTTTATCGAATCGAAACGAGTAACCGTCACAATGTGATGATAATATTGTCGGTTCTGCTATAAGCTTCCTTATAGATAGTAATATATATTTAAAAACCTTGAACAACTTTGAGCGCTAGCTGGATTCTTTCGCTGTTTTTTTTGAGAAATGCTTGCTTTGCAGTTTAAATTTTGAATGAATTAGGCCAAAACTTGATGTGTTATGTGCGTGTATTTTTGTATATATTAAAGGCTTTCAGAATTTGAAACAAAACTCAAAGAAATGTGTCAATTTACAACTTTTATTTACGCACAAACATGGAATATAGGTGTACATGTAAATATATATATCTTTATGTATATATATATATATATATATATATATATTTATATATTTCTTTTTTTATAGATGTATATATAGAATAAATGCTTTTGGTATTGGCTTTAGCTTTAGCTAGAGATTATAATCTGGAATGCCTTTTTAATTGCTGCTAACATTTTAATATTTATATATTTTTGTCTAAAACGTAGCTGCAGAAGCTGCACGAGGGGTCCTTTAACCCTTGAGAAGGCAACGTGTATAGAACTCTCGATCAATGGCATCACTGGGTATATACGAGCTCCACTTAAAGATCAATGCCAAAGTTTCGGTGGCGGTAAGGTGATCCAGTGCAATGTTAAGAAAACAATTCCATGTGTAGAAGAAATGACGTGTCAGCTGTTCTTGTTCCACATTCGTGACACTTTCGCAGTTGACGCACTGCAGCCGGCCACGTTGAAGCTCCACGAATTGCTCGAAGAGGCGTGCCCAGGCGGCGACATTCAATTGTTTGCCCACATCCTGCAACAGCTCGACTGCGCCGTAATTGAATACAATTGGCAATACTTTGTCCAGATTGTGTTCAGCCATATAGAACTTTGCCAGTATATCAAGCAGGGCGGGCACCGCTTGCAGCACATCGAAACATTTTAGCTGCTCGCTGCGAGACCAAAAATAACGCAAGAGAACAGCTCCAAGCTCATGATACTGACAGGTATTATCGAAACGCAGCGGGAACTGACAGTGCTGGCAACGCACAATCTCTATGCCAGAATTGAGCAGCACAAATCCGCTGGCTATGTAATCTCGTGTGGCATCATCCATTTCCCAAATGAGTTCCGGGTTCAAATAGTTGAAATACATTTCGTAACAGTTGCGTTGCGACTGCTCCACGCTGTCGCCATGTTCCACCATCACCTTGGCCAACTTGCCAAGCAGCTGGATCAGCTCGCTGGCCGCATACTCATCGAACACGGCGCGGTATCGTTCCACGCAGTGGGTGCGACTGAATTTGGCGCCTTTGTGTATCAAGTAGAGATTGTATATGGTCTTCTCCTCGGGACTGATTGCTGTTGCCGGCTTTGCGCTTCTTTTCGATGTCGATCGACAGACAATCTCCTCGTCATCATCATCAACGTTCTGATCTTGTGATTCGTAACGCGCCTTTATATCCTTGAACGGCTGCGATCTCTCGCTGGCGGGTATCAGTTCCCGCACTAGTTGCTGCTGCTGCTCCTCGGCAAATATGTTGAACTTATATTTGATAATATTCTTGCCAAACTTGCCGGTCACCGTCAGCAGTGCATCCTTGAAGTGACCCGTTTTAGGTGGCATCTTAAGGTTATCGCAAAAAGCATTCTCCAGCACATAAACTCCTTTGGGTGGTGGTGCTGCTGCTACTGCTGGTGGGGGTGCCGTATTCCCTGTCGTAGCTGCACCCATAATAGCCGTCGTGCTCAGGCTGGCGCTGCGCTCTGTGGTGGCCGAGCTGCCACCGGAACTTTGGGTATCCAGTGCGCTGCCCGTGCACTGTGCGATGGCATCGAAGATCACGGATATATCATTGAGCAGCTCGTACTGCTGACGTTCGATCAGCAGCTGTTTCAGCTGATTCAGCAGCTTCAGATCGTAGTTCTCGCGCGCCTTATCCGCAAAGTATTTGACGTGTTGACGCAACAGTCTGGCACACTGGGGCAGCTTAGATTGCTGCATCAGGGATATGGCATGGGCTTGCAGCGTCTGCAGCTGTACACTGTACAGTGAGCCGGTTTGGGTGAAGACAAAGATTTCGGAGCCAGCAATGCGGCAATCGACAATACGCTCGAATTGATTACACCAGAGAACCACCGATGATTGGCGCACATCAAATACGTAGAGCCCCAGCTCGGTGTAGGCTAGCAAAAAGTCCTGACTAAAGCGTTGCAACTTGGAAAACTGCAGATTCTGCGGCTGATAGTCAAGCAGTTCGTCATTGGATTCTTGCGCATCATCATCCACATCGGCAGCAGCATCTGTTCCATCACTGGGCTTGTATATCTTCCCTGGTGCTGTGGCTAGTGCGCTCTTAAACTGATGCGTCTGTATAACCTCACCCTCGAAGTCTACTTCCCAGATGCGAGTGCCTGGGCGAGCGCAATAGATGCGCGACGGATGCAGCGACTCATGTGGCGAGATAAAGAAGCAGGCGCCGAAAGCGCCATCGCGTGGACGGTTGCCAATCTGTCGAGAGAGTGAAGTCAATGCACAAATTAAGGGCTTGATATACCCATTGAACTCACCTGCTTGTACTCTTCGTATTCGGTATTACAGAGGATGCACTTGGTGCTGTTGGAGACCAGCAGAAGCGACTCAAAGTCGTCGATCTGCACAATGGGCGAGTCAAGATATAGAAGCGGATGCACAGACATGTTAAACAGCAAGCTGTGACCAATGAATGAGGAAAGGAGCACAAGATTAACCTGTCCCCGCGTGTCGCCATAGTAGAACTGCTTCTCATCCGGCGTCCAATGAATGCAGCTTACCTGCACCGATTGATCGGTGCTCAGATGGGTGACGATCACCTGCGGCGTGGCCTGTGCCGACAAATTGACCGCATACACACATATTAACGAGCGTTGGGTAGCAAATGCCACATACTTATTATTTGCAGATATACTCAGGTGTGTAACTGGGCCGTGCTTATTGGGAATCAGGTGCATAAATTTGCCAGTTCGATTGAAGAAATACAGTGAACCGGATGTGGCACCAAATATAATATAGTTGTCGGAGATGTCGAAACATGTGTACTAAAATTACAAATTACGTTCTAGTTAGATGCCTTTTTCAAAATGTTTCAGATTACAACTAGTTTTCCCTACCTTGATCCGATTGCTGTGCCTCAGCGGCTGCGACAAGTGTTGGGAAAAATCAATAAAATTCGCCAAACAGTAAGCGTCGGTCATTTTGTTAGTTCTGCTCTTGCTGTGTACTTCGGTATTTACATGTCGCGCACTATTCTTAGCTGTACAACTAAATAGTTCTTGTTTTATTTATATATTATTTATTCATTTTCATTGTTGGAGAAAAAAAACAAGATTCCAAATTCTACAGATGTTAGTTAAGTGTTACCAGCCCGGTAAGTAACAATACTCTGGCAGCTCTTCAATATTGTTTACATTCTGTAGTAAAAGTCTGGTAGCACATTTGCAAAAATCAATGAATTGAAAAGCTTAATTTGTTGTTGTTTTTTTTATGATGGCTATAGGGTTGCCAGTCGATCTGTAGATTGTGTGTCTGGCAGCACCCCGTCCTTGTTTACATGGGAACTGGCAGTCTGGTAACACAAAACAAGAACAGCTGTGCTAAGTGTTTTTCGTGAAAAATCGTTTATTTGTGTTGTAAACTGACTTTAAAATGCAAAAATAATTGTATATATAAGTGCTCTATCACACTGAGGCGATAAACCAATGAATGGTTAAAATTATCAACAGCTGCGCGTTTTTACTACCCTCCTTTTCACCCTGTTAACCATGCCTCCTAATGGCGCTGTCAAATAAACGTCAAAACAGTTCGTGTCCGTCGCGATATAAAAAAAGCGCAAGCGGAAAGCAATGAGGAGCAAAAACACAAGTGCAAAACAGCAAAGAAAGTGAACTTAAATTTGCATATGTGAAACATAACAAAATGGCTGAGAAAGAGCCAAAAACACCTGCACCATCGCCGACAGAGGAAGGACTTGCCGATATTGCAGCGACGGCTGCCGCAGCAGCTGCCGCAGGTGTAGCAGCTTCCAGCGGCAACAGCACAGCAGCAGCAACAACAACAGGAACAACGACAGCGGGCAACAACACGGCAACAAATGTGAAGGTTTTAATAATTGGCGCTGGAATGGCTGGTCTATCCGCTGCCAATCATCTGTTGCAAAACGGTTGCGATGATTTTCTCATTGTTGAGGCGCGCGGTCGCATTGGTGGGCGTATTGTGTCCATACCGCTTGGCAATAATCAGAAGGTATATAGCACATCAAGCATTATGTAAGCCCATTTATATTTCGTCGTCACCCTTTTGTTGGGTAAGGTGACGAGGGGGTAGGCAGGAGCGGGGAAATGGGACAGTGTTTTGGTATTTTTGCACAGTTTTCTTACTCTTTGCTCGTCTTGTTAAGCAATCATTTTTGTACGTCATGAAAATTATAGATTTTTCCCAAATTTTTGAAGTAACCCAATTAATAATTAGAATTATTAATGCGTTTCAATTGAATTAGCTGGAATAGAACTGGTTATTTTATATTTATTTATAGCATGATGATTAATCCATTTTCTTTTCACTTTATGCGGTTTTATAGCTTGCGCATTGCCCTTGTCCTTGCCCGAGGTTTCAGGAATGGGGGAAATGGGGTGCGCATTTTAATTGTTTAGGTATTTCCTTACCGGAACAACCACTAGAACAACTACTAAATTACCTAGCACATGTTTGGCCTCGATTTCCATTCGATTTCCCCCTAGTGAATTTCATTTTTACACCTGTTATACAACTCCCCCAATAATTCCAGATAAGATTGCACATGTCTACCAATTTATGACGTTTCTAGTGGTAATCAGCTGATTGCAATTGCAATTGCGGGTGAACGATCACGTAGGACAGCAACAAGCCCATTCAGAAAGCTTTATATTACAGAAAGCGGGCCTTTTTGCCCTACCAGCTAGCTAATCATATAGGTCAGTTCTTATCTTGCTGGATGGGAAAGTAAATGGAGTATTATCTATTAAATTATTATAGATATATGTATATAAATGTGTTAGATATATATGAACATATATATCTTGACACTCTAAGAGCGGCGGTTATTGAACTTGCTCGGGTTTCTCAGGCTAACTCTATGAATTCAACTTTTGGCTTGTTCATGTTGTCTTTTAAGACATCACAACCAAACTCACCACATTTCAGTTTTGTAGAGTTCTTAATATAATGTCAAAGTTCCATTATACTGGAGAATTTATTTACCGTAGGAATATTTTAGCTGAGATGAAGATTTGTTCATAAAAACCTTAAGGTCGCATTATCTTATATTAATTTATTATATTGAATTTGAACAAATCGGATTACTCCATTCCTATATTTTTCATAAGTATAATCAGTCGAAAAGAGTTTTCTTCTAAAGTCCTTAATCTTTGCTTAACATTCAATAAGGTGACGAGGTACGGCCAGAACTGGAAATGATATCAAATATACAAATAATATTTCTGCTTATTTGTATTCGATACTTAATGATGAACTTGTTTTCTAGGTGGAACTGGGCGCTAATTGGATCCACGGCGTGCTGGGCAATCCCATATTCGAGATAGCCGTGCAGCATGGTCTAGTCTCTGTTGTGAACGTACCGAAGCCGCACAAAGTGGTGGCCACCACCGAAGATGGTCATCAAGTTCCTTTTAGCATACTGCAGGAGATATACGAGGCGTATGTTTGCTTTCTACGCCGATGTGATGAATATTTCCTCTGCCAGTACAGTCCCCCGCCGGATATTAACAGTGTGGGCGAGCACATTAACTATGAGATCGAGATCTATTTAAGTTCTGTGCAAGATCCCAAGGAGAAGCGACTGAAGCAATTAATATTCAATTGTCTGCTCAAGCGCGAGACCTGCATCACGGGATGCCATAATATGAACGAGGTGGATCTGCTGGAGTTGGGTGAGCGATTCAAATTAATTCGGACTAGACTGGTCCATTAAAGAGTCCTGTTTTTGTTATTGCAGGCAGCTACACAGAACTGCAGGGCGGGAACATTGTGCTGCCAGCCGGCTATAGCTCCATATTGCGACCACTGAGCGCGCAAATATCCAAAGAGTCCATATTGACCAAGTGTCCGGTGAAGAAGATACACTGGAAGCGAAAAAAGACATTCACTGGCCTGGAGACGGTTGACGAGGAGCACTCTGAGAACGATGATGATTCCGATGATTCGGAAAGAACCGTAACGGAAGTACCGACAGCCGCGGGGGTCGAAGGTAGCGCTGAAATACGTGGCGCATCGGTCGATTCAAGTGCCAGCAGCAATTGTGATTATGATGCACCCGAGGGATCCGTTCGGGTGGACTGCGAAAACGGACGTGTGTTCCATGCCGAGCATGTGATATGTACGATACCGTTGGGTGTGCTCAAGCAGACGCATAAGACTCTGTTCGATCCTGAGTTGCCGCATTACAAGCAGGAATCCATTGAGAATCTCATGTTCGGCACCGTGGACAAAATCTTTCTTGTCTACGAGCGTCCATTCCTAAGCGCAGCCATTTCAGAGGTGATGCTACTGTGGGACGATGACAAGCACGAGACCTTGACCAGCGAGGAGGAGCGCGCTTCCGAGGATTACCTTAGCAAGAACTGGTACAAGAAGATCTACTCGTTTGCCAAGATCACAGATACGTTACTGCTAGGTTGGGTGTCGGGCCGCGAGGCGGAGTACATGGAGACGCTGCCGCACGAGACTGTCGCTGAGAAATGTACAGAAATACTGCGCAATTTTCTCCAGGATCCCTATGTGCCCAAGCCCAAGATGTGTGTGTGGTAAGTTTCAGTGCGCTATTTTATATAAAATGCATTCTAGCTAAAACATTTATAATCTTTTTAGCACTAGTTGGAAAAGTCAGAGCTATACGGGAGGCGCGTACACTTCAATACCCGTGGGCGCCACACAGGAAGATATAGAGAATCTGGCGCAGCCTCTTTACTCTACTCCGCAGGCTGTCAAGGTGAATATAGTGTACAATTTCGAATTGTAAAGTTGAAAACGAGGCTACTATCGATAGCTTTAATGTTTATTTTTAGTTTTGTGCACTGGCATTCAATAAGGGTCAATTTATCTAAATACTATCGAAACTTCCCTACTTTACCTTTCTCAATAAAACTCACTTTCAAACTTCTTTAAATAAAAAAATATCTCTTATCGATAGTATCGATAGTCAGGCTATAGTTTTGTGTACTGTTATTCGATAGCCGAAAATACCACAATATTCTCTAATATTTTAACATACCGCAGCCTTCGACGAATACTATCGAACCTCTTCTCACTTTATCCCCCTCTACCAAATTTCCCTCTTTTATATAGCCTTCGATTGTATTTGCCGGCGAGCATACACATTCCAGTTTTTACTCCACCGTACACGGCGCCTATTTAAGCGGACGGACGGCAGCGCAGTATTTGCTGGCTAATGATGAACCCGATGAGATTATTATGGAATCCGATGGCAGCGACTTGAGTGCCTGGATGCAGGGCATCGCCCTGGACTGAGCTGATTACCGACAACGACAAGAACAGTTACAAGAAACCATCTACGCATATTTCCTGTATTATAACTTATTTCTATCATCATTTTACGTTTAAAATAATTATTTATCGTCTCCTTTTGAAGAGGAGCTGCTTTTTAAACTAGTGATAATCGAATTTGTGTAATTTGTTTTGTTTTCCATTAATTTTTTTAAGTCCTAATTGTGCATTTGTTTCTTTATATATTAGGAATACTTTGTCATTGTATTTTTGAAGGAATAACTGATTACGTTACGCAATTGTTTTGAATTCTGTGAAAGTTTCCTAAGAGATTCACAGGAAATAAATTATTTATACCAACATTATATGACAGCTGAAAATCATCGGATCAATATCTATATATATAATCTCAGTGCACGCTAAGCAGCTTTTACTGTACGGAAACTTGTGCACAAAAGCGAAATTGTTTAGATCGTAACTTAATTAAAATATATGCATATTTTTATATAAATTCATATTAAATATTATAGTAGAAATTTGAGTTAGGCAAACAGATATCGTAATTAGATTCAAGATCGATGCGAACAAAATACAATAGGAATTAAATAAATGCAACAGAGTGTAAATTAAAATGTAACTATGTATTGTTAATGTTAACTATTTTGCTAACTAAATTATGCATTAGTTAAATATTTAAGACAAAGCAGAAAGAGATAACCAACCAAATGATGATATTAATATATAGCATCCGAAAATAGATTTACATATTTATTTGTATTGATAACAAAATTATTGCAACTTGTGCGCATAAAGGTAATAAACAAACACGCTAATTTGCCAGTAATGCATGTTGAACTATCGATAACTAATACGATATATTCAAACAATACTATTAACGTACACATCGGTTGGATTAGGGGGATTATGCACGCCCCCTTCAACTGCACTAATTTGGCGCGTCTGGCCATGTGCCTTCGATAGCTCAGTTGGTAGAGCGATGGACTGTAGTACGGCAATTGCATATAGACATCCACAGGTCGCTGGTTCGACTCCGGCTCGAAGGATTTTTTGTTGCTTGATATTTTAGAATTTATTTTCATCTCAGGAATCGTGCCATTATAGTTTATAATTATTTGGAAATTAAACTAAACACTTTTTATAAAATCCAAATTATAAGTTGAAAGAAACTAGAGCAACAATATTAAAGTTTTCTGTTTTGTATCTTTATAAATCGTGCAGCCCAATTGCGACCATTGGTAAAGCAAAAAAATACAATTACTATTTATTACAAAAGTGAAAAAAAAATTACTGAAATTCCTTCGAGCCGGAGTCGAACCAGCGACCTGTGGATGTCTATTTGCACAATTGCCTAACTACAGTCCATCGCTCTACCAACTGAGCTATCGAAGGCGTACGGTGCGCGCGCCGAAAGTTCTTCTTGAAAGCTCACTCAGGTAAGCAGCAGCAAGTGGATTCTAAGTTTAACAACACTTATAAAAAGATCGTTCTACGTTTTAAAGCTCTTGTAATATAAGATGCACTAAAACTGGGAATAATAATGCTATTTATGTAACCCAACTTATTTATATTAATTAGTTCATTTTATGTTCTATTTGTTTCATATTAAATTGTAACTATTTAACAACTCTCTTAAAGATTTCGAACATCTTAAAGCTCTTATAATCTAAGATGCGCTAAGACTGGGAATAACAACGCTATTTATTAATACCAATTTATTTATTTATTTTAATTTATTTATTTAACTATAAATTTTTTAATATTATTTGGATATTATTTCAAATACATTTTTCTTAATTGCCTTGTTGAGTAGTGAATATTGGGCTTGAAAGCTCGACGAACTGCTTTACATATAGTTGTCTCTTTTTAGCACACACACACACTTCATATTGAAAGCTATACGGCTCCAATGATAGTGAGAGACTGCGACGGCAACATCGTCGTCATCGGCAGCAACGAAAATTGCCTACATCGTAAGCGAAAGTAACAGCGGCGTCGTCAGTTTAGCTCCAATCGCCGGCTGCTACGGTTTAATAACAGCTCCAGCTTCAGCTTCATCAATAAGGAAACTTAAGGTACCAAAACGGCTGTTCTTTTTTCAGTCATTTGTCGCTGCAGAAGTTATCAATTTTGGTTAAAACAAAGCAATCTCTTTATCAGTCCACAACTTTGGCCACTAGCAACAACAATCCCGATCAATATGTCGTATCACAAGCCAGAAGCTAAGACCATTCAGGACTTGAAAGATGTCGCCCACAAGCTGCGTATTCACTCCATCAATGCCACAGAGGCCTCCAAATCGGGGTAAGTGTTTTTACTATCGAAATTTGTATGTGAATAATACATAAATAAAACAAGTGCACCTTGCACCTGTTGCTCGACGGAGCGAAGCCTCCGCTTAGACAAGCTGCGCCGGCTAAGGTGACCCCCGGCTTAAGGCTCCGCTGCCACGTGTTTTCGGCATTGCAACGCCGTTCCCTCGTTAAACACGCGTTTCTGTTTGTGTATTTTTGTGCAGTGTGCGCGCACACAAACACACACATACAGACCTGCGTATCACTGTGTCTGTGTGTCTGTCTGTCTGTTTGTATAGGCTTGTTCGTTGATAAGCTGCGTTTGGGTATTTCGTTAGTAATTATTTGTTCTAGTTTTTGATTGACCTTCGTTGACCTTCACAATGGTTGTTTTAATGCCATATCATGTAGTTTATTTATTGTAAACTTTTGAGCGTTCGACGCCACGCACAGCCCACGCACACACATGCATACACACGCAGACATACCGGCGCTTCAAACAAGACGTGCAAAAGCTCGCTGATTTTACAGTTTTTGGGAATAGTTGGCAACGCTGCGCACAACAACACAATCACGTTTAATGCTAATGACTGTTGTCATTACCCCACGCTGACGTTTTTATGACCTTTATGACGGGTGTGGGGGTTGTTGCAATTAAACTAAATGTTTGATAAGCTTAGCAGTTGATGCGCCAATTGTCATAAACTATTTGCCAAGCACTTTATCTAAATGGAGAACTCTTTGCGCCCCATTTCCACACCATAGCCAACAACTCTGATCTGATAAGGCCCGTTCTATATATGACCTCTGGGATTTTGGGAGCAAGCATAGGTTATCTCAACCAATAGTTGGTGTTGGTGTTGCTGTGGTTAGTCACAACGTGATATGTCCGATTAGACACACTACAACACAGAGGTGACACCGGCTGTGCGCCTCAAGTGCGCCCCATCAAAGAGACTCTTCGAAGCTGATAAACTGTGAAGCAATTCACCTTCATTAGTTCTTTATAATGAAGAGTTCTGCCAGTGAGCAATGTGAAATTGAATGCCAAATCGAAGATTTATTTTATTTATGCAAAGCTAGCGAATTTCCGACCGGTTTCGGTCTGGAAACCTATGTGTGTACACGAAACGTGTCTGCGATAAGGGCTATTTATATAAACATATACATGCATGTTTGTGTGTACTTGCACGTACAAACATGCTGTATAAAGACATTCTGTATGTACGAATGCGGCTGGAAAGACGAGCCCCCATAAGGTTTCCTCAAGTATAACACATACGTGTTATATATATTTATATGTGACTATCTGCGTATTGTTACCTTTTCCAACTTTCAATGGCTACCACAATAAACACTTAGTGAAAGTAGTATTAGGTTTATTTAGAGTTTATGGATAGAAGTGGTGTTTGTCGAATTAGTATGGAGTAGTGGGATAATGTGAAGTTTTAAAGGATAACGGATAGAGAGAGTAGGGTAAAGGTAGGGATAGTAGGAAGATATTTAAAGAGATATTGAGGGTAGTTGTAGGAATATAATGAATTAATTTAAAGTAGTAATGGAAGAGTTTTCTGTGGCATATTTATAAATGTATAAGAAGTAGTAGTAGAAGATTTATTAGTAATAAATATGTAGAAAATAATGTAGGTAGTATTAGAAGTGAAAAAACAATACTTGTACAAGTATTATATTGTGAGTGTTTGAAAAATAGAAGTTAGGGGAGTATTAGTGAGCTAGTAGTTGTAGAAGTATAAGTTGAAATATTTGTAGCAGAAGTAGAATTAGTAGTAGCAGAAGATAAAGAAATTGATGTTGGAGTTATAGTATATAGGACTAATAGTTGAAAAAGTATTAAAGAAGAAGTAAAAAATAGTAGTAGAAATAGTAGTAGAATTATAGATTGAAGTACATATATGTACAATTAGTAGATGTGAAATGAAAAGTGTATAGGTTATATCAACATACCTCATTAAAGCAGAATACTCCAAAGGCACTTTTTACTGTCTCAAATTTGTTTTGGGTCGTTGCTAGCACAGCTTTTATTTTATATAAATCTCAATTAATTTACTCACAACTCATTACTATTTTTCTCTTCCTCTTTGTTGTACAGCCATCCAACATCGTGCAGTTCTCTTGCCGAGATCATGTCGGTGTTGTTCTTCCAGCAGATGCGCTTGAACTTGAAGCACCCACGTGATCCTTCCAGCGATCGTCTGATCTTGTCCAAGGGACACGCCGCACCCATTCTGTATGCCGCTTGGGCTGAGGCAGGCCTCTTCCCTGTGGCGGAACTACAGAATTTGCGCAAGATTGACAGCGATCTGGAGGGTCATCCTACCCCTCGTCTGAATTTCATTGATGTGGGTACTGGATCTCTGGGTCAGGGTGTCGCCGTTGGTGCCGGCATGGCCTATGTGGGCAAGAACTTCGACAAGGCTGACTATCGCACCTATGTGATTGTTGGAGATGGTGAATCTGCTGAGGGATCTGTCTGGGAATCCCTCCACTTTGCCGGCCACTATGGTCTGGACAATCTGTGTGTGATCTTCGACGTGAACCGCCTGGGACAATCGGAGGCCACCTCGCTGCAGCACAGAATGGACGTTTACCGCGATCGTCTTGAGGCCTTCGGTTTCAATGCTCTCGTTGTGGATGGCCATGATGTCGAGGAGCTCTGCAAGGCTCTGCACTGTGCCAACAGCACAAAGAACAAGCCCACCGCGATCATTGCTAAGACCTTCAAGGGCAAGGACTTCCCCAACATCGAGGATGAGGATAATTGGCATGGCAAGCCATTGGGTGACAAGGCCGCCGAAGTTATCAAGTACCTGCAGGGAAAGATTGTCAACCATGGCGTTAAGCTGGCACCCAAGAAGCTTGACAAAACCAACCAGGCACCTGAGGTGGACATCACCAATGTGAAGCTCTGTTCTCCACCCAACTACAAGCTCGGCGACAAGGTTGCCACACGTTTGGCCTATGGCACAGCTCTGGCCAAAATTGGCGCTGATAATGATCGCGTGATTGCTCTGGATGGTGACACTAAAAACTCAACGTTCTCGGACAAATTGCGCAATGCTTTCCCTGAGCGTTACATCGAGTGCTTCATTGCTGAACAGAATCTTGCGGGAGTAGCCATTGGTGCTGCCTGTCGCCGCCGTACCATTGCCTTTGTGTCCACCTTTGCCACTTTCTTTACACGTGCCTTCGATCAGATTCGCATGGGTGCCATTTCGCAAACAGATGTGAACTTTGTTGGTTCCCACTGCGGCTGCAGCATTGGCGAGGATGGTCCATCCCAGATGGGTCTCGAGGATATTGCCTTGTTCCGCACAATTCCTGGCAGCACCGTTTTCTACCCCTCCGATGCAGTGAGCTGTGAGCGTGCTATCGAACTGGCTGCCAACACAAAGGGTGTTTGCTTTATCCGTACATCGCGTCCCAATACCGCCGTGATCTACAACAATGACGAGCAGTTTGTTATTGGACGCGGTAAGGTTGTGCGCCAGAAGCCTTCTGATGAGGTTCTTCTCATCGGAGCCGGCATTACGCTGTACGAATGCCTCGCTGCCGCCGAGGAGCTGGAGAAGGATTGCATCACAGCGCGTGTCATCGATCCCTTCACCGTGAAGCCACTCGATGTCGATTTGATTATCGAGCAGGGCAAACAGTGCGGCGGTCGCATCGTTGTTGTCGAGGATCACTACCAGTAAGTGCTGACTGTTTGTAATCAGTATCTTTTATCCAAACTAACTTATCTTCACTTTACCCTACAGGCAAGGTGGTCTAGGTGAGGCTGTGCTCAGTGCTCTGGCCGAGCATCGCAATTTTGTTGTGAAGCATCTATATGTGCCCACTGTGCCACGCTCTGGACCTCCAGCCGTACTCATTGACATGTTTGGCATCTCTGCTCGCAATGTTGTCGCCGCTGTCAAGAGCATCATCAAGAAGTGAGAACGACAACAGCAGCAAATGCAAGAACAACAACTACTTAATGTACTGCATCACCTGGAACAGGCGTCTTTATATAATATTCGTGCACTTCACATGTAACCCTCATTCCCCACATCATTGGGAAAAGTTTTTTGTTTAACCAAAAATAAACTTTTCGACACAATCTTTCTGTTTTTATTCGTATTTAATTTAGATATATAATGAATTCAGCTTTGGTATAGGATATATAGAGTATAAAAAAATATAAAGGAGTATTGATTATTTATATATTTGGCACTTTAAATTTTTGGACTATGAGTATTTGAAAAAAAAAGCATTCATGCTTTTATATTTATGGCTTAGATATGCGTGAGGGTTCCCTGAGATACATTTTTTCAAGACTTAAATCTCTAGAATCTAGTTTCAGAATAGAGGTAGAAGAATTTGTAGAGGTAGTGTGTTGTAGGATTAGTAGCATAATTAATAGGAATACATTAAAATTAATGGGGATAGTAAGACGATAAGTAAAAGGGTATTGAGAGAAGTAGTTGCAATGCTATGAGTTGAAAAGACATTACGGCTTACACGAAAAGGATTAGAAGTAGTAGTAGTAGCAGTTGTAAAAAAAGAGTTTTTGTATACAAAATATTTTATTTCATAATTTTTGATATGTTGTATAGGTAAATATGCCTGAGCCTACCCTTAGATATCTTTTTCTTATTGCATGGTAAATATCTGTTTGTAATCATTAAGAGTAAGAGCGTTTCCGGTAGCTGCTGCAGCGGCATCACCGTCTAGTACATCCTTAGCAATTTCGATTTTTTCGTCTTGACGTCTTTTAACCCAGTGCTCGACGGTGTCCTTACAAATAAAACGATAAATAAAGGACGGTTTCGACTGGCCATAACGATAAATACGATCACGAGCCTGGCGCTCCAGTTGAGGATTCCAATGTAAATCGACTAAGAGCAGATGATTGGCTACATTGAGATTGAGTCCGGTTCCGCCGGCACTTAATGAGAGTAGCAAAATACGTTGGTTGTTGTTTATATCATTGAATTTGTCGATTGTCTCACAGCGCAATTTGTTAATCATTTTACCATTGTAGTCCAGCGTTTCGTAACGCATCAATTTTAAATGATCTTTGATCAGATTCAAAAAACTAGTCCATTCAGAGACCACAATGATTTTATCGTTTGTGTTCCGCAGAATTTGCGATAATGTGTCAAATATTAAGCGCAGTTTTGCCGAATGATGAGATAATGTAAATATCGGATTATCGGGCTGCAGTACCTTTTCATCAACTGAAGATTTTTGAGTCTCTTCGGGTTTAAAAGACTTCTCTACTTTATCTAGCTCCGACAGCTCACCAGATTCCTGTTTTACCTTGTCTTCTTCTTCACTTTCCTCATTTTCCAACAATTCGCCGCTAAGCATCTTGATAGAGGGAAATACAAGTAGGTTATAGCTATATGTTTTATAATTTGTAAAGAAGGTACCTTAACCATAAGTCCGGGATGACAACAGAACTGTCGCAGACGCAGCACAAGACCATTCAGCACTATACCATTAAGTCGTTCTTTGGGATTGTAGTTAAGGGATCGCACAAAATTATCATAAATTTCTTGATAGTTCTGTTCGGTGGATCCCGCCACATAGCTGGGCGTCATCTCGTTGGCATTGTAGTGGAGATCGGTGTTATTGTGTTCACGTTGACGCAGTAATTGTGAAAATATTTTGAACGAAATGGAAGAAAGTATTTTATATACCTCCATCTCGGGTGGTGAAAGCTCAACATCAATTTGCCAGACATGCAGTGGTGGCAACATGGACATTTCACCTAATTTTTGTAACTGTAACTTTGTGCGACGAAGCATCAGGGGCTGCATAAGGGAATTCATGTAAGGATGTCCGTCTATTCCTTTCTTGCGAACAGAAACAGGTTCAATAGGAACCTTCAGGAACTTGAGCAGAGCACAACAATCCAGAGCAGAATTCTGTATAGGCGTACCAGTCAATGCCCAATGACATTGACTTTTCAGCTCTAATACGGACTTACAGTTTTTGCTTTTCATGTTCCGTATGATGTGTGCCTCGTCGAGAATCAAGCGTTCCCACTTTAAAGCAAAGAGCCAAGAGTCGTGACCTTTACTTTTCGTATATTCGGAAGAAACTGTGCCGTACGATGTAATAATCAAATCCATTCTACGAAGTTCCGAAAGACCGATTGCGCTGCGATTCGGTCCGTGAAAGATATAAACTTTTAGAGTATTGGAAGCAACTTTTGATTCAACTTCGCCAGCCCACTGTGCCAGCACGCTCGAAGGACAAATGACCAAGGTGCCGGCTTGTTTATCCTGCCCAGGAACCATATCATCCTCGTTGTTCTTAAATTCCAACTGTTCAGGGGCTTCCTTACATAATCTTTTGGGTTGCAATTCTTTCGGTGGGTCGCATTCGATTTGCAAATGTTCAGTTGCTTTCCGTTTGCTTGGTGACAAATTTCCATTCGGAGTTATCTTCTTTTCAGTATGTTCATCAAATAAATGGGTTTTGTGATTCATTGATGATGTCTGATGATCATTTTCTTCTATATCGGAATTCAGTGCTTGGTTTTGTTCTTTACTGGCCAAGATTAATGCGATCATGATCAATGTTTTACCCAAGCCCATGTCGTCAGCTAGAATACCTCCTCGTATTTTCTGCGTCTCGCGCCATCGCATCCATGTGAGTCCTTTTATCTGATACTGCAATAATTTTACATTCAGCGCCTTTGGGGGTTTAGTTTCACTCGGAGGTGGACCCACCGTTTCGAAAAGCGTCTGTAAGTGAATATAACAATACTCAATATGAAATATACCCCTATATGTTTCACGTTACCTCCAGCTTGGATATGTAGGATTCAGAATATTCAGCACCTGACTCTCCAGGTTTTGGAGAGTCCAAGGGCCTATCAACCTTTGAGAGTTCGCCCTCCTTATCCAAATTAGTATTCGAATTATTTTGTGAGATCGGCCCTGAAGGGGCGGTACTTTTGTTTTCGTTGAAAGCAACCTCAAAAACTTGATGAGGATGTTGGTAATTTTTAGCCAATAGATTGTTTGTCGAATCAGGAAGAGGCATCCAACCACTTTGCAAATCTTTTGGTTCGATATAACGAAATTCTTCAGGAATTGGTGGCATTTCAGAGGAAATGGATAATGAGATGTGCTTTTCGTCATTATCGTCATTTTCGTCAGCATCTGTACGAATAAATTGATTATTGTAGGTCGGTTATATGGAGAAAAACTTGTGTCACCTGAAGAAATATCAACGATATCGGTAACATTGTTGGGCACTTCAAAACTCTTTTCATTGGGGTTGATAGTCGTCCAATATTGATCTTTTAGAATAAACATTAAAATTGTTATAAACATTACTTTGTTCTCATACATAATTTTAGACTTGGATTTACGTTGTTGTTGTTGCCATGAGATGTGTCCGCTGACTTGCGTTATGTAACAGTCTCCATCAGCAGCTTCATCCTTTCCACGAACGATTTGGCAATCTTCGTCATCTAGAATAAATTTATTATTTTGGAACGGTTTAGGGTACGAAAACTTTTAGATCACCTGAGGAAATACTAATGGTATCGCCAAAATTGTTAGAAGGCTCCACAGTGATAGTTTCCGAAAATGTGTGACCAACAGCTTCATCCTTTCCACGAATGAAGCTGTTCACGATTTGGCCATCTTCGTCATCTATAATAAATTTATTATTTTGGATCGGTTTAGGGTACGAAAACTTTTAGATCACCTGAGGAAATACTAATGGTATCACCAAAATTGTTAGAAGGCTCCACAGTGATGGTTTCCGAAAATGTATAACCTTCTATAATTGAAATAAAAATTTGTATTAAATTTGTTGTGTTCTTTCGCTTTACATTTTTCATAACTGGTTTCTGTTAATTTTATTTGCTAGGTACGATCTCAAATTATTAGTAATAATTAAAAGCCGAAAATTTGACGTGAAACGGACGGACAGAGGAAAATGGATATGGTTAAATTGACCGCTATTGATGCGTGTACTGAGCAACAATTGAAGCATAATTGGCCAAAAAAGATTGAATGGATTGGCAATGTTATAAATCGATAAGAAAGAGAGGCGGAAAAAATTTTTGACCCAAAAACTTATGCCCGTAAAATAACGAGAAGTTGCATAAGGTTTCTTCATTTCTGAAAAGTTTTGTGAATGAAATACATTCTATAATTAAATGTTTGAGACTTTTATTTAAACAAGGTAATTGCATAAGAGGCTGACGGAATATTTCACAAGGGCCCAGACTTCGTTGCTACGGCCATGGCTTTGAAAAAAATATGTCGATTTAAATCAATTTTAATAGCAGCCCTGCAAAAATATTAAAACTTTAGATTTTCTGGTTACACTTAAATATTTTATGAACTTAATATTGCGCCGATAGTAGATGTTTCGAATGAAATTGGTTGCGATGGTGATGTTTCTCTAAGGTCTATAGGCAACATTAACCTGATGATTTCCTGATAATCTAATTTTTCAATATTTATACAATTTTTTATCAATATTTAAAATATTCGAGTTTGGGGAAAATGTGAAATGATAGAGCACACCGTTACCATTATCTTCTGTACATAGATTATCAATATAGCGCGCGCCCACTTTCAAATAGGCAACTCTGCCCGATTGCACTTAACAACAGTGTTGCATTGATCAGTTTATTTATTATGTGACCACTAACGAATTAACATATGTTAAGTCTAGATTTTGAACTTATAATATTTAACATTTTTTATCGATGACAATCGAAATCATCGTATAATCACGAGAACTGTATAAGAATCGCCATCATGAACTTTTCATTTTTTGCAGCTTTAAACAGTGAATTATTTCTGTTCCATACGTTCCTAATTTTTGAAACTAAAACGTGTTTTCCTTTCAATTTTTTTCTTTCTTTTGCTGTCTACTTTTCCAATATTTTCTTTTTTTTAACAGTTTGTCGTTTTTAAACCTTATTTGCCAAGCGCCAATGACAACTTCCTATGAGTCACAAGCTTTGATCAGAAATTTACATACATACATACATATATATTATACTGATAAGGCTGGTTCTAATTATTTGTATAAACTAAATAACTAATACAAAATCATAAGTATTTTCATAATAAAACAGAAAAATAATATCTCTAAGTGACAGTGTTTCACATAGCAATTTTTAAAATAAACAGAAAAGTGAAATCAGAAAGTAAGAGTGCTTCTAAAATGTATACCTACACCTTAAGTTGAAATTCCGTGAAATCCAAAAAAAACCGCATGAGCATACTAAATTTTGTAAAAATGTGTTCAGATAAATGGAATAAAATAAAAAAAAATCACATATAACGTATTTGGCAATCGCTTTAAATAAAATATAAACGTACTAAATATATTTAAAAGTCGCAATTTTTGAAGTGTGCATCGCGACTTATTTTTCTTTTTTAAGAAACATTTGTCGTGTGCGTCCGGCGTATTTTAATTCAAATTAAAATATTTTAACATCATACTAATTACAAACGTAGAATTCAATAACAAACAATTAAAATGCTTACGTTTGTTTAATCCACTTTACATTAAAATCAATAAATGTCTTCCTATAATTATTTTATACCGATCCGTATGTGTATTACTTGACAGCTGTTTTTCTCCGCTTTTTTTTTGTTTGCTTTTGCTATGTTTAAATATTAATTTTATATTTTTGTTGATGCCAATTAGTTCAAAATTCTCTAACTAATAAGAAAATTCTAATTTCGTTAGTAAAAGTTGACTTTAAAACTGAATTCTCATTGAATTTTTCCTTTTGCAAAGAATTAGTTGACACACTGTAGATAGATGACCGGAAAAACCCACTAAGTTGGGATTTTTTTAAGAATAACGTTTTTAGAATAAAAAGAAATATGAATCCCAAATTGAGGCTCTTCCGTTAAATTAATGAAAATCACTGTAGTATATTTTACCATTAACATCTGACATAGGACTGGATAAAAAAGGTAGTAATTAATTGAAATGAACCTCTTGCTTATACGCCACTCTTTAAACTAAATTGGTATTTTTATTTGAACCGCGTTCAGCAGAGTTGTGGGTACTAATCTCCCGTTCTTACGTTGCGTGCGATAAGAGAATAGCAAACAGTTTTTCAGTAAGAAAAGCAACAGTCGCGCGGCAGTGGGATACCCTTTCGACCTATATTTCTATGAATCAATTTCAATTTGTAACGTTTGACATTGGCTCTTTGAAACAGAGGAATTTATAGTTCCACTTCGCAATGACGCCAAGTTCTTTTGGCAAACGCTGACTTTATCAGCTGATATTTTAACATTGGACTGTTAAGTTAACATTTGTAAGGTGTAAGATGATAGTTTGATTTATTCCTTATACGTTAAAACTAAAATACTGCAAATTTGCATACTTGTGAAAAACACATTATTGTAAAAATAACTGAACAAATGGCGCTCGCGCTCGCCCGCCTCTCTTGTTAGCTGACACAAGCACTTGGTTTTATGCTCATACTTTCTTAATAAACTTCTGTGTTTATTGTCCGATCGGGTTGCAAATTTGGAGAATAAGTAGATATAACTGTCAGTTAACGTTAACCTGTCAGTTCAAAAATTAAATTATTAATTTGATCTGCACCTGGTACACAGAAACCTTTATGCCAAATTTGGTGTCTCTAGCTCTTATAATAGCTGAGATCTATGTGTTCATCTGGTCATCCATACATCCGGACAGACACAGAAACACAGAAACCTTTATGCCAAATTTGGTGATCCATACATCCGGACAGACATGATTCAATCGACTCGGCTAGTGATCCTGAGCAAGAATATACATATATACTTTATGGGGTCTCCCACGCCTCCTTCTGCCTGTTACTTACATTTGTACAAAGAATACCCTTTTTTGACCATTTTCAATGGTCGAAGGGTATAACAGTAAGAAAAGCAACAGTCGCGCGGCATGCGACAGTGGGATACCTTTCAACCCATGTTCTGGTGTGATTTAATTTTTTTTAACAAAATCGGGGACGCTAGCAACTATTACCATTTACCCATATTTCTTTAATTAATTAAAAAAAATCAACTTTATTTCAGCTAGCTTTACGGCTAGCTAGATCGACTCTTCAACACTTATAGCGATATTTTTTTGCGGCAGTTCTACATAATTTATATTTTTTTACAGTAAAGTTGCCATTTGTTTACAAAATTAAAGTATGCCCAATCTTCCATCGACGCTGCTAACAACAACAACCGGAAACGGACAAGCCTGTCGTATTGCAAGCAAATCTTAATCTCTGTTTTTTCCCACCGAATTAATATTACACTAACGTATTTAGTTTTTATTTCCAAGTCAACTGATAATTTAGGAATTCCTTTCCGTTTACAAGATTTATTTTCCTTTTAAGGGACGTCCAGGTGTAACAGGTCAGCTTCTTTTTTTACCTACTCTTCTTCATCACTTTCCACTTTTTCAAAGGATTCGCATCAAATCGTCTAGTTAGAGAAAACACAAGAATATTATAAATATAGGTTTTTTGATATTTTGAAAGAACGTAGAGTTGTTACTACCTAGGATCATAAATCCTGATGACTTAAACATAAGTCGAGATGACTATCCTTATACAGTATAAAAAGAACCAATACGACGATACTTTGTGCCAACACACTTGTAGAACAAAGGTGCCGGTATATATTATGCTGCGTCAGTAAAAAGTCCTCATATAGCAACTGTGCAGTGGTTTCACGGTTACAGATTCTCTTGGCTTTGTAGTTTGTAGGTACTGAAGTATACAGAGTTCCATCTCTTTCTGCTGATAGTGCCATGTCGTCAGCCAATAAATCTCCTCTTATCTTCTGAGTCTCGCGCC
Organism: Zaprionus capensis; assembly: GCA_018903675.1. Taxonomy (NCBI): domain Eukaryota; kingdom Metazoa; phylum Arthropoda; class Insecta; order Diptera; family Drosophilidae; genus Zaprionus; species Zaprionus capensis. Next base: position 4,956,762 of record JAEIFN010000011.1, read on the forward strand.
ACGGCATCTATGTGACGCTTTCTCTGTTGCAATACTAATTTTACTTGTCTGGTGCAATATCAATATGTATTTAAAAAGTAGTCTCATTATGGAAGTAGTATTTTATATATATACTATGTATTAACACGCAAATCAACTTCAATTTCTGCTATTAGGTGCGCTTAAAACGCGCAAATGGCCTTTTCAACACTCAACTTCACCTGAGCTACGATAAGTTTCAGTGTGCCCAAATAAGGAAAATAACTTATTCCAATGAAATTGTTACGAACTGCTTTTTTGTCGGTAGGGCCGTTCCGGCTAGCTCAGCAGCACTTGAGGAGGGGTCTTTCCTCCAGCCCTGCAGTCCGCAGCAAAATACCGATAGACTTCGATATTTACACCAAAAGACGCATCACTGACAAAAAGGTAAACAAACAAAATTGCACATAAATACATATTGCACGTATTTGAACACATTTTAATTTGTCAACAGGCACAAAAGACCACTCTGCGGTGGACAAATCACCACAACAACATCCATTGGTGACAGCCAAGACACCGCGCACCCACCCAGCCATGTGATGCTGCTGATCAGGAGTTTCGGAGCATCACCCAAGTCGGTGATCTTGTTCCTGGCCAACTAAGGCCACCCCATCTCCCCTAGAAAAGGCAAATTAGCACTTCATTTATATTCTATACATTTATTTGTAATCTCCTAATCCTTTTCCTACCATCCTTTCCTACCCACGTGAAACTAACATGCAAAAACAAAACTAACGCAAAATCATAAAATTAATGACAAATTTAAATCTAGAGAATTATAACTAATGGGACATTATTTTATATTTTTTCAGCTCACGGATGAATTTTATGGCGCAGATGCCACCAGGCAGGAGAATATAACGCCTGAAGGCAAAGATTTGGCCTGCCGGCTGCTGAGATGGTGTTCTATAAGTTGGGGAGGATTACTGCGGCTGGTTATATTTGCCGAGGCTGCTGTCGCTCCAGACTTGGCCTGATGGTCAAAATGCAGCATTTACTGCAGCTACTCTCGCTGCATATTAAGCCTGCTGCTGATGCTCGTACTGCACTGGATCTGCAATTTGGCTTGGCGGACCGGCACTTGTATGCGGCTGCTGACGTGACACCAGTCGGCCGTGGTAATATAGGAGCCGTTGCCGTACGATCGGATTTGGCGGGACAGTAGTTTTAAATGGGCCCTGGCGGATTCTTACAAGGACCCGAATCACCAGGGCAAACGTTGACAAACAGGAAATTCCTCGGCGGCGCTGCACACACAAACTCATATTCAATTGAAAAAATAAAGCAATAAAAGAAAATATTCGCAGAATTTGACGTGCGCCGACGGCTCGCTCAACTTCTACTGAGGAGTCGGCGGCCCTTGAAAGAGATGTTTAGCGGTCATATGCCTTCGGGCATCTGCCGACAGTTCAAACGGCGCTTGACAAAACGGGAACCTTGGGGCAGCGACCGATCTGGCTGTTAACAGGGAGATCCCTGTTACCAACACTAGATGTTGCTGATCCAAGGCCTCGCTTAGGCTCGCACTGCTTGCTGCGTTAGCAGAGGTTGCTCATACCAGGGTAGCTGTGTTCATCGATATTTATGTCTATCGACACTCGAAATGAACACAGCCGTTATTAGTAAATAGTCATTTTGATTGAAATATATCATGTTGTCAAATAATAACTAATACTGTACAAATAAAATAAAAATTATGTTTAATTTACCATTGTATATATTATTATAATAATAATAATAATAATAATAATACTAATAATATTAATAATAATAATACTAATAATAATTATAATAATAATAATTATATTAATAATAATAGTAATAATTATATTAATAATAATAGTAATAATAATACTAATAATAAATACTATTTACACTATACACAAATATCGATACAGTTCGCATCGTTTTAGGAGGGTAAGTGCAGTTGCCGTGGCGCCAAGATCTGACGATAGATTTTTATAGATCTTGATGAAATGAAATAAAAATATTTGATAATTTTTCGTTTTCGGCTTAGTTTAGGAGATATAGCCTCCGATAAGTAACGATTTCCCACAACAAATTTTTTAGCTGAAATGACCAGTGTGACCAGGTTTCAAAAAGAAAAATCATCGTTATTTTGATGCATGACTATGGTCTCATTGTGTTTAATTACAGTTTGCTTTTGAAATGAGATAGATTTTTTTGTTTGTTAGTTTGCTTACAAAAATCAACAAAATATTGGTTGGTTGGTTTGTGAATTATTATAGAATTTGCTTTAATGTAAATATATTAGAAAACAATTTTAAGCGGATGTCGACTTGCTAACGTGCATGCTGTGCAGAGTTAGTATGTGTGTGATCTCACGAGATTGGAATACCATTAATATGATCTAAACAAGCAAACGGGTCGGCTGAAGTGAGAAATATTTTTTCATAAATTTTACGGCTGCGGCGTTTTATTTCTCACTTCATTTCATTTCAAACGCGAACTGTAAGTAAACACAATGAGACCACCTGGTCACACTACAAACGATGAGAAATTTTACGCTGGCGTAACAAACTGAATACACAGCTTTTCGTGATAAAATCTATTAAAAATAACATAACTCTGTTAAGTCAATGTTATTTGAATGTATTTTTTTCGAATAACGGTATATTTTAAAATTGTAAATCCCGGTGAAGTTGGTTATATATTATTCTTTTAACAGTAAATAAGTGGAGAAGTCACAAAATGTATAGCACGTCGCCAAGTTTGGAAATATAATCGATTTACGAGCAGTTTTTCCGCAGCCTTAGGGATGTGTACATTGCGTTGAAAATGAAAAACATAAAAGTGTTACAAATTTGGTTTAGAAAACTTACTGAGCAACATTTTCGAAAACAATGTTAGCTGTTTAACTATGGTTTAGTAAAAATGTTATTTAAATAAATATTTCAAAAGAAGCAGGTGGCAGCGCTTTTTTCAGACCGCCAATTGAAATTGATTAAAATGCAACTTGCGACAATTCGGGATATCGGTATCGTTATCGTTTGTACAAAAACAAGGGGGTGCAGCGACTGCTCATGTGTTTCATCAATATTTCTTTATAGTGTTTTTTAAATCAAAGTAAATACAAATTACTTATTAAATACACCAATTAGTGCATTCAAAGTGTTGCACATACTAACTGAAAGGAAAACAATAACAACAATCAACAACCACAAGTGCCCTAAAACAAAAAGCATAAGCCGCCCCCAACAAAGTGAAAAAACTCGCATAGAACACTCACACACACACACAAACTCTCGTACACATACAGCGGGACATAAGGGACGTTGAACGGTACGGTACACTGGTGGTGGTGAATTAGAAGTGTGGGCAGAGAGGGTGAAGTAGATACTGTTATCGCCATTGCCCGCTATCGCCCACAAATAGCCAGCAGCGGCAACTTGCTCCAAATTTCTAGGGCATGCGCAGTGGGCGTGGCTGGCGGCACGCTCTCTCGCTCTCTTGCTCTCTCGTTTATTCGCTCGTTGCCCAAACAGGATATTTTATTATACTGAAATTCATACCCATACATAGAGCAAAGGCCATACACACACACACACACACAGTCACAGTCACACTCACATACATGCGTGCGTGGTGCGCTGCGCTGCGCTACGCTCTGCTAACGTAGGAGTAGCGCAGGAAATTCGCATATTCAGGCCAAAAGCGTTGCGCTCGTAGTAAAACGCGGCTCATAAGCAAAAGCTCCGCACTGCCATTCGGACGCATTCCGTTGCCTGTTTCCACTGAGCCCACGCGCACATACTCACACGAACACACACACAAAAACACACACACACGCGTACACACTGAGTAACCCATGTGCATACACAGAGGCGCGCACACACATTGCATTGCACATATACACGCGCAAAAATCAATTAAACGCAGCGAATGAGCAGAAAGTCGGCAAACTGAAAGGATTCCTCAAACTAAACGCGTTCAATCGCGTCACAATTGCAAACAACAAAATATGCTTAAATTGACGGTGAAATGTATAAAAGTGAAAAAAGCTCACAAGTTACGCAAAAATGCACCAGCACCAACAGCAGCAGCAGAAGCAGCGTCGCAGTCGCAGCGAAAGCAGCAGTAGCAGCAGCAGCAGCAGTAGCGAGCAGAATGTGAGACGAAAAGGAGAGAACGAGCAGTGCTACGAGTCGTAAAGTGCCAGTGTATAAGGATGCGTCGTCGTACCAATGACCACCGAACCAGCAATTTGTCATTAACGCCTAAGCCAACTGCACCATCTGCAGCAACTACAACTAGAACTGCAACTACAACTGCAACTGCAACTGCAACAGCGAGTGCAATAGCAACATAGCCCCCAAAAAGAGCCTCGCCTCTTGTCGTCTCGCCCTGCATTTGCACCTGCCTTCATCATCAGCGCTGCACTGTCACCTGCATCCCGGCATCCCTGACGTTGCCTGATAATTGTTGTTCTTTGCCAGTGTTGTCAGTGTGCCTGTCAGTGCAATTTGAGATTTCATGTTTTCATAACTGGGACGAACGCCGTGCAGCCTCTGCCTCTAGCTCAGCCTCAGCCTCAGTCTGCCAGCATTTCGTTTGTGCGGCTTAGGCAACGTCAAACATCATCGTCATCATCAGGCAGCATCCTTCAGCACCAGTTGTCATCCGACATACAGGACAGGTAAGCCCACGGAGCAGGGCAGGCTCCTATCGGAATGTGCAATAAAATTCCTCAAGTAGAAGTTATTAAAATGCTGCCAACGTCGTAAACTCTTATTGACTTGCAGCTCATAAACTTTGCGTTTGGGCCGGGTAGTTTGGCTTGGGGTGGGGGTGGCATCAGCCAAATGGACTGGCGTCCAGTTGGAGTCCTAAGGGTATAGTAGTTCAAGCGCATACATACATACATACCCGCTTTGGTAATGATTTTCCCAAGCAGCCAATGTAATAATGTCTCACTTTATAAGCAAACTTAGTTGCCCGTAAAGATTTGCAAGAGTTCAGCTTTACTATGGCTTCTTAGCCCTCATTAGGTTTGCAATAACTTGAAATGCAGAAACCTGATAATCAGGATAATCATTTTCCCCTTAGTTCTTCTTAAATATTTCACCCAGTTTCCATCGCGAATTCATAAACGAGAATCAGTAGTTGGCTTGCCAAAATAAATACCCCAATTTTGGGTTGAAAACCAAAAAGTCAAAACTGGAGAATGAGGGGTAAAATTAACCGCGACATCAACAATCAACGAAACATTTCTCATTTCTCGGGCGTTCCTTTTTTCTGTATTTTGGTTGCCTCATTTGAGGCAGCGTGCATCAAACTACCCCACAAGCAAATGCAGCAAACACAAAAAAACCCACACAGAAAAAGTTGAAAGCTTTGGTCCAATTTTACAAGGAAAAATGGAAAAATCATTTCAGCCAAACAGGAAAAATGTTGAAAAATTACAGCGCAAGGCATTTAAGGCTGCGAACGTTGCGAAATCAATGGTACATGAAAAATGCGCTGCCCGACCACATCTTAAATATTATTTCTATTGTGAGCGCGCATTAAAAAAGTTTCCGGGGTGGAGCAAAAACCATTCACATTCATGCGGGATCAAAGCAAAAACAAACCAAGCTCAACGTTCTTCCCAGTAATGTGTGTTAAGCTCTTCCCGTTCCATTCTCTTCCTCGCATTCTAACTATGAAACTAAAGTGAATGCTGGCATTAATAATCGGATTGGGCATTAGGGTAAATATTATTTTTCACGCTACTAAAACTCTTAGGGAATCGTATTAGCTAACATAAAATTAAAGTTTCAGAGATAGAAGAGTCTTCTTCGATTCGCACATCCCAATCGAATCGAATCCTATTATTAAATGAAATTAGTAGAACTTAGCATAGAATTCGATTGCTCCTTAAACATGTTAGATATGCCAGGTAGTTCAGTATCGTATCTTGCTGCTGCTTACCATGGCAACCCCAAGTGATGTAACCATACCGCCAGACGTTGCCTATTAGCGCAAATTGGTCAAATTAGTGAGACGTTCGGCGGTATGCAGTCTATTCCCGACTAAGCCGTGTTAATTACACCAGTTGCTGTGGTTTTGGCGCGTTCATTTTACTTTTTTGTCCAGCATTTCCAATGGTTACAAGGTGAAAATCCCCCACGGGTCGTCAGCGACTCAGTGTTTGCATATTTGAGTGTTGCTGCAATCGTAGTTGATTGCCCCAGCCAATGCTAGTGGGGAGTGTGATGGGTGTGTCGCCGACCATGTCCACCGTCCTGGTGGTGGTGCTGCTGCTTGTGCTGCCATCGCTTTTGGTAGTGGTGGTGGTGGTGGTTTGTCACTTGGCCTTATCCCAAGCTGGTGCGACATGCGAGCTAATACACATACTCGAACGTATGGATGTATGTCCGGGCCTGGGGATGGCTGAATTAATAAACTCGCGACGGGGTTAAACAGGCAGCTAAAAGCAAAACAATCGATAAATGGAATGCCATAAGATCATCAAAATAGTTCGACTACTTTCTTTACTTTCAATTGTCTGCTAACTTTTTTTCAGGTTAACAAAAGGTTAGTTGGCCCCAAGTCGCCTTTGATTTTGTATAAAGAAATCTCCAAGGTCGCATAAAATGTCAAATATAGTTTGTTGTCGAAGGCGAGCACAGAACTGAGATATATTTGCAGAAGAATATGAGCTTGATTTTGTTCAAGTTTCGCTTGATCAAGTATCTGGGTTTCTTTCTTGTAAGATATTATGTAAATGATTTGCATTTTTGCTCTGCCCTCTCCAAGTGAATGGCAAGGCATTTTGTCATTCAGTTATGCACCCATTCAAGCTTACACACCCACTCACACGCACACACTTAAGCCTACATGTGAAAGATACGAAAGTATCTGGAGGGGGATGTGCGAAAGCGAAATCATCGTCTGCGGAATTTATGATGTCATAAAAATAAATTTTAGGCATGCGTAGACATTATCCCGCTTGACTGTCTGTCGAATTGCTTTTGTAAATATTGCAGTTGTTGTTGCTGCTGTTGCTTTTGATGTTTCTGTTGTTGTTCCATTAACACCCGGCAACATCTTTCGTCTCTGATTGCTACACTTTGTCGCGATGTTGGCGTTGTTGGCGTTGCTATGACACAAAGTATCTTGTAGCTGCAATTGCATGTCGCTGTCGCAGTCGCTGCTGGCAATAACTCGCACAAGACACGCACACACACACACAGGCACGCATACCATTAGTGCTGTACGTTTGTGTCTCTGAGTCTGCATAGAAATTATGAACAAAAAACGTTGCATACCAACGGGCGCTGTCGAGGTTCATTGAATGGCGCTGGCGCTGCAGCTGACTTTGTTGTTGCAGCGGATGCTGCTCACTGAGTCAGTTGTCAGTCGACGCAGCTGGACTCGTCGCACACATGGCACATCCATTGCCTTAGGTATGTGGTGGCATGCGAGCAGCACATTTAAATGTCCCGTGCACGATTGCAACATTTTTCATTGCAAACTACTGAGGAGGCCACCAGGACTTGCTTGCTTGGTTCTCCCTTGCCAACCCCAAGTGTTTTATGGCAAGAAAATCTCAGTTGGAGTCGTGGGCAAAATGCCAGCCGCAACTCCATTGGCCCAGTTCGTGGAACGTGGAACGTGTTTGCCATGACGACGATGGGGATGGCGAAGGCGACGGCGATGGCGACGCTTAGGACGACATCATCACGAATGCGTTGGCTAACACTGGCATCTGATGTCCGCAACCGAATCGCCTCATAGTTACCCTGCCAGAGAGCTAGCTAGATTCCATTTTGTTCCTGCTTTTTAAGCTACTTAATTAAAAATTCTTTGGCACTGATTTTTCATTGCGGTCTCTGTTGTCGTTGTTGTTGGCATTGCGGTTGCGACCAGGACCTGTGACAAAATCATATGCAGAAACAGAAACAAAAACAGAAACAGAATCTGAACTTGTCCTCTAACCGGCTAAGCCTCTGCAGCTTTTGGTTGTTTCTCTAAGGGATTTGGAGCGCTAATAACTTCAATTCCGAGTGGAGCAAAATGTACACACATAGAAAATGCATTCGCATACGTATGTACGTATGTACCATACATATGTATATGAATGTGGGTGTATGCAGTTACATTTATCTAAACAGTTGCACAAGTTCACAGCAGACACGACAGTTGTCTCTGTGTGGCCTCTCCGGTAACTAGCTAAGAGTTGCAAAGCTGCCTCTCCTTCTTCTGTCTCTACTGCTGCCAAGCTCTCTCCTTGTCTGTCTCTCTATCTGTTTACCCAGCCAGGCAGCTGCAAATGCTTTTTAATTAAAAATTATATCAACATTCATTGCTGCTGCCATTCAATGGCAACAGTTGGGGGCGCTGGCACTGCAGCTCGCGACGTAGTCGGAGCTAAAGATGGCGCAAACGCTGAAGCTGCTCTGGCGAACCAGTTGCTATTAGTTGGATAATAGTTGTTGCAGCTTGCAGCAGCATAGATGGGGCTTTTGTTGTGGGAAACAGAGCTGTATTTAAAGTTCTAAACACCCTCAATCCACCACAACACAATAAACAACACAATAAATACATGCATAATAATGTTCTATTTAAATATTTCCCATGGCTTTGCCCCTTCTTTGTGCAACAAGCTAAAAAGTTCGCCTTATTCTGGCTTAATTTCCACTTGCACTTAGTTAGGTTTCTTCAATATACCTTGGTTGTCTTAACTAGGCTTAACTGGGAGTACTTTGGCATAGTAAATGCAAAAAATAAACTCTTTGTGGTAATTAATTCATGGGGTTGAAAAACAAGTCAATGCTTCCGATAGATTACCAGCATATAATTAGATCATATTATGGGAACTTTGTTCAGCCTTTAAGTGTTTCGTTGATTATCCCTCCAGGTTGCAAACTTTGGGTAACTGTGTATCAATTATGAAACTGCTTAAGAAACTAGTTTTACAACTAGTCAGTGAAGCAATCAATTTTAATTTGCAAAGTTCCAATACATTATCAAAAAGTGCAAGCTGATTAACTAAAGTAAAATCGGAGTAACTTGTAATTGAATTCTATTTCTAGCTTCATTAATTCCACGCAAAGTGATATAAAAGTAAAAACTTAAAAGGAAAATGTTAAATGGAAGGAGATTTGTAGATAACTTTAAAATGTAAAAAACTTCTAGCTTCATTAGTTCCATTCAAAATGAAATAAACGTGAAAATGGAAAAGGAAACTAGGAACAGTTTTATAATAGAAGTTGCACGAGCCATCGATTGCTACAAACACAATACGATTGTCACACAATAAGCGACATGTAAACAACGCATTATCAGAGCTATATGCACATAGCAATATAAAAGTATATATATAGTACATATATATTTGTAAATCTGACAGCTACTCGATATGCAAGTGGGCTGCCTGTGGCTGGCATTGCAAAGCTGTCGTTCAACACGCGCTCATGAGTGCGGTGCGGTAAACAGGCAAATGCATGTGATAGATGTCAGGGCAAAGTGTTCGAGCTGCCAACAGTGTGGCGAAGCTTCATTAGGTTAAAATTCCAACACTTCACAACACTCGCTCTCACTTGCGTCATGCAAATTGCGTTTGCCTGTCGACGATTAAGTGTGACAGTAAATACTTTCGGACAAGTTTGGCATGCCTCAGACGCACAGCAAGAATTTGTTTGCGAAACACATCCAACTCGCTGACATCTGCCAGCTCTCTAACTAATATCACCCACTCACTCACTCACTTACTTACCCAGTGTATCTATTTCTCTTGCAGCACCTTCTACGAGCAACGAATATATCGAACTTGCAATTTTTTATACAACGCTTATGAATTTTTTCGTAAACTTAAGTCGATAAATTTACACTTGATGTCAAGAAGATCACGCCCCTTGGCGTATTGCTCGAGACTTCAGCCAGGGCCCAGGCAAATGGCCCAACTGTAGCAGCAGCAGCAGCAAACGGACTTTCCCAAAAAGGATCCCCACTCATAAATGCAGTGGAAGAAGAAGTTTACTCGATTGAAAGCAGCTACAGGAAATTCGCGTGTGCGAAGAATGCTTTGTTGTGGACGTAGAAAGGTGAGTCGAGCCAAAACCTTTAATTCGATATACGATAAATAGAATAATCCGAGCTAATAAAGCGACCCTACCCTGCAATCACTAATATTTTAGGGAGGGTATTCAGATATAAGGATGAGAATACTTTGTACAAATCAGCTTCATTTATCATATATGATATTATACATATACCAATAGAGTAAAATTTGACATCAATAAGACATGACATCAATAAGAGAATCGTCAATAAAGAGGGGAATGCTGTATGGAACGATTATTTCTTTATATCGTTATCATTTTCAATGAGGTTTCATCGAATAAGAACATCAATCGTATCTTAGTTTTATTATAAAACAAATGAACAGACATTTAAATTACCATGACTGCAATTTAGCAGTTATAAAGGATTTCCAGCATATAATTTAAAGGGGTATTTAACTGTTGGGCATTATAAAGCTTAACTGCGCTGCGCGGTTTGTTTTAATAGTAATTTTACGTTCAATACTTGACTTTCAATATCGCTTAATTGCAAAATGTGATTTACCCTTTTTTCGTGCACTGCGGCCAGTGGGCGTGGTCGTGTGTACCCGTGTGTACCTCATGTTTGTGCTTTAATGCAAGTGGGGGACACGAAACTCAATTACATACAACATATGTATGTACACACATAGATACGAACACCTGTGTGAGTGTGTGTATGCCCTGTCTGCATGTAGTTTGTTAAGTGTGTGGCTACAAAGGAGGCGTCCCCTAGTGGGCGAGTCTGCGGTTAAGTGGCACCGTCTATTGAACTTAAATTGGACATACCACGAATTTTAATGCAATTCTCTTCGGTATGCAGAGTGTATGTTAAGCCCGACTTGTGCAGAGAGAAAGCGAGAGAGAGAGAGACACGCAGGGAGATAGTCAGAGTGGGGTTGTGAGTGAGTGTTTCAATCAGTGTGTTTAATCAAGGGTTAAACAGGAAAATAAATGAATTAATAGCCAACACTCTGGTTAATTGGCACCTTGCCATAATTATTCACACCTTTGAGCAATGTTTCTTATCATGCTGTGCATCAGCAGAGCAAAGCATTCGTTTTTTTTGGTGTGGTCCACTCCATGGCTCATACTACTTTTTAATTAAAGCACTTTACAAAGGCTTTTGCTAATGCTCAGCTCACACTATTAAGCAGGAACCCCATCTCTACACACACACACATACACACACAGAGAGACACCAAAATGAAAGAAGGTAAGACCGGAGCTTTGTTGCCAGTTCTTCAAGTGAATTTGTCAGCTTGCAGCAGGAGAGGGGCACCAAGTACAGACAAAGCGGCTGCTTCAGCTCACCAGAAATTGTGCCAACTAAGAACTAAGCAACGGAAATCGCTCCGACTTAAGCCAGTCAGCCAGCAAGTCGGGCAGGCAAGCAGTCAGTTGGTGAGTCAGTGAGTATGTGAGTCAGTCAGGCAGCTGTGGCAAAGCAAGTACGAAACTCCACGACAAAGTCAAAGGCGCACAGCCAACAATTCCCTCAAGATGCAGTCAACAACGCCAACCGCAAAGAAAATACCCTATACATATATTGGTTTAAAACGGATACTCCGAATTTGGCGAAGAGTTTGTAACGCATAAATCTAAAAATGCCTATTACAGTTAAATTTGAGCGATTCGCACTGATCAAACTATCTATGGTATATAATTATATTATAAGCAGATCTTTATTATACCCTTCTACCATCGAAGAAGGTCAAAAAGGGGTGTTATAACTTTGTTTTTCACACGTTTTATCAAGGTGCAAATCTAAGGTGTTTCTTATTTTATTGCTGGCGCTCTATTTTTGGCTAACGCAAGAACTTTTGACTAGGAGTTAACGTCAAAAAGTTGAACAAATAAATTAATTTAGTCATCACCCGAGCTGCAGCCGTTGGAAGCGGCTTCAGTTGACATGCTGCATGCTGCATGGTGGCTTCAGGGGCAAGATGGCTGTGTGGCTGGTTAGGATGGGCTACTGGTTGGCTTCCGTCGATGCTGGGGATGATCGTCCCGTGGGAGTCTGGCGAGTAAATAATTGAGTTTACGCTTGTGGCATATTTAGCTGTGGCTGTGTTTGCTTTAAATTGCATTTGCTTCTGTGTGCACTGTTTGTGGGGCGTGTTGCTTGTTGCACGTTGCGCGAGAGTTGCGCTTTGGCGTTGCTACTGTTGCTTGCAGCTTGCCACTTTTTTAATAGGTTTCACGTCAGGCCGCGTAAATTGATTTGTTAAACAATTTTTAATTGAAACACAACGCTGCCAAAGGCAGCAATATGTCAAAGTTTTATGGAAGGCAAAGTGATTGCCTGCCGCTGGCAACGCGCTGCATGCCACTTGGAAAGAGTTAAAGTTGCTCGAGTGAAATGCGCTGGCATTTCTATTGGCAACGTGGCAGAATGCAGCACTTTGTGCATGCCTCGGTGACGAGTGTTGAATGGCAGCCAACAGGCATTCGTATTGAATTACAAACCCAATAACCAATAACACAGCACAGAGCAGCACTGGGCGGTACTGGGGCGTGCCAGAGGGGGCGTGCCATGGCGTGGCTGCAACTGACACCATTTGGCATGCTGCTGCTGCTGCTATTTTTACTGGCACTGCCCGCAGCATCCAATGGAAATTCTCGCCATTTTCTAGCGGAATTTTTCGGGTTTGAGAGTGAGACTGCTTAAATTTATTGAAACATTTTTCACATTATACAGATGACAGTAAATTATTGTGATTTATTTGCATCTCCAATTGCAGCGTGCACAACGTGGCGTATGAGTGATGCCATGCGAATGAAATGTTCGATTAATCGAAATCAATCAAAACAAACTTCTACTTAAAGTGCGCTGATATGTTTTCTCCAATTAAAATTCTGTTTATCTGTTCAGCATAATTACTGGACCTGCTTGGACTTAGCGAAGTGTTTACAAAAGCAATTCCGTTAAGTTGAGGCAGCTGCGTTTCCTACGTTGTGCCTACGGATTATTATCAACTTGTCGCTTCGGTGGCTGCTCAAGTTCCGTGCCGTAGTCTTTGCCATTCAGAGCCGCATTTCAAGATGACGCAGAATGCAGCATTCTGTCTGTCTGTCTGACTGTCTGTCTATCTCTCTGTCTGTTGGCAAGTCTTCTGTGTATTCGCTGAGTACCATTCACAAATAAATGGCGGGCATTTAGGCGGCAGTAGCAGCAGCAGCAGCAGGAGCTGCTTGAGTCGTGCCAACAACAGTTGCTGCATTTGGGGTGCATTCGAGCAGCTCACTGAATACACACACATACAATACACACACACACATAGACAGACAGAGGGACTGCCTTAATGCAGATAAGACTGTTCCTCTGCTGGGGCTGCTGCAAACACACAAATACACACACACACACTCAAACACAGCGACAGTCGAAAGTTTAAAAATGCTCGCCAAGACAAACACAGAGCAGCGTTTTCAGTTTCTGCTCTTTTGGTTCTTTGGGACTTTTCCAATATACCATTTAACGCCTCAAACTTGAGTACTCTACAAAATTTCAAGGAATACAACTTACATTTTGGGAAAACAGAACTAAAATTACAGAACAATAATGTGATTGTGCTAAAATCTCTTGGGAAATATGATAAACTTAAATACAACTGTTTTTTCTCTCGGTGCAGTCGAGAAACAGTTCTGTTTTTGTTGTTTTATGCCAGCGTTATCCGCTTTCTTCTACTCTTTCCTGGCTCTTGTTAGAGGAAAAGGAAAGGAAAAAGCGAGAGAAACAAAAATAGTTGCAATGGCGCATTTCCTTTCATTGACTTAGTTTGCTTTTGTTCCTTTTGCCAAATCATTTGAGAAACTATTAATTGGTATCACAGGTGCGCCAAGATTTTTAATTGCCAACGTAACGGCAAAGTTACAGGTGCCATAGTTGCTGTTGTTGCTGCTGTTAGCAGCTGCTGGCACGTTAACAAGCGTAATTTGGGTGCAGTGAACCAGAAAACGCAGTGATAGAAGTAGCACACCGTTGCTCTATTTGCTGATTATAGCTGAGAAAATGAGAGAGACAGAGTGAGAGAGAAAGAGCAAGAGAGAAAAGAAAATAGTTAGATGCTTCACTTGTTAAACTTGAGAGTATTGCGACAGCGAAGGGGTAAGGCAGCATGCTTGAGATTGGAGATTGAATAAGCAATCTGCAATCTGCTTTTTCTATCAGGTCATCCATCAATCAAGCGAACAATCAATTAACTAATCACTTAAATGTTCTTAACTGATTACGAGAAGACCTTCAACCAGAGTTCGCTTAAGTTCATTATCCATGCTATAAATAAAAGTTATTTTTACCTCTACAGACACATTCAGATAGAGAGAGACAACAATTTGCAAAGTCTTTTTCTAAATTCTCTACTCAATAAAAAGGGTTTGACTGGCAGGCAATATGCATGCATTTTTCAAATACTTTAAGTTAGAACTCTTTTCCTTCGAGAAACATGACCAACAATACAAGTAAGCGAGGAGTATTGAGCATATACGGATGGTAGCAAGTACTGTTCAAAATATTGGGGGCCCAAAGATTAAATGTAAAAAGGTTGAGTTTTTACAAATTAAAGTCAGAAATTGTTTTAAAAATCATTTTTGAAATTAATGGTACTTGTATTATATCATTGATGAAGTAATGTAACTACAATTTATAGTTTATTTTAGTACTACGAAACTATGATTTTCATCATATAGATATGTATATAAATTGTATGAAATGTAGATTTCTAATAAAATGTCTTACCACCAAATATGATTTATGTTAAGGTGCGCCCTTCTTCTTCCCCGCAAGTTCTTGTTTCATTTCCATGAATCTTAAACTGGGTTTTAAGTAACCTCAAATGGAACAATTTCTTTTACCAAATTCAATCACTTAGTAGTCTCCTAATCAATGAGATATTTGCTCTTCGGATTCTTTTCATATTCCTAACGTACCTGCCGTCACGTGTTCAGTTGGTATATTAAAGTCGAGGACTTGAGCTTCTGTTGAAGATCTACTGTTTGTTGTGCACGTAAAATATTTGCCTGTCAAGGGAACACAACATGTCGCAATTTTTGCGATGGCTGAGCTGGCAGGAGAATTGGAGGAGGGACGTGTTTATAATTTCCGCAGAGAACGCAGACAGATGCCATCGGCCGGCCAGAGCATCTGCCAGCTGCCTGCGCGACAGTTTGCTTATTGATTGGCTGACAGTTTCTTACTTTACTTTATGTTTTTTGTTTTTATTTTTGCGTCGTTTGCCTTTCGCATTTTGATGGACATCGCAAGTTATTTCTTTGCGAATCAGTTCCGGCTCTGCTGCAAGTGACAGCAATGGCAGCGTTTACTACTGTGAAGTAGAGGAACAGGAGGCAGGGCAAGAAATTAACAGTACTCGCCACGAATGAGATGGCAGCATGAGCTAAGTACGGTGGTGATGTTTACGTGAAAGTATCCCAGCGGCAACGCTGCGTATGACATTTTGTTTGGTCAAAATATAAAATCATCAACTGACGCTGTCGTTGTGTGTGTGTGTGTTTGTGTGTCTTGGTGTTTGTATTGGGAGCACTCGAGTGCAAAGGTAAACAGACACAGTTACCAACAAACACACACTCATTCACACCCACATACACATACACTGCATGGGGAAATGCAATGCTGAAACAAAATTAACCTCACAACCTACTGCAGCATCCATCTTTGTCCCCATGTGTGTGTACGTATGTGTGTGTGTGTGTTTGTATGAGTGTGTCTTGACTGTACTAAAAGCGGTTTACGCCACTCACAAGTAAACAGGCAGCCACCCACAGAGAGCTCCAAGTGCCAAACGCCCACACACGATTGTTGTGTGGATAGGTCGTGGCTTTCATTCTTTAGCCCGAGTCTAATGCGTGTGTGTGTCTGAGTGTGTGTCTGTGGGTGTGCGCGGGTGTTTGGCTGGGCAGCAGCTCTGCATGCTACCTTAGCATTTTGGCACATCATCCCCCTTGTGCCACCCCCACTGCACCCCTCCTCAGCATGGCAAAAAGCTGTTTGCTTTGCTGTGGATTTTCGTTACGTTTTGGTCTGTCGCCTCGTCGTTCTCGCCGCCCCCGAAAGTGTGCTTCAACATTTTTTACCTTTCACGTTTTTGCATTTGCAATGGAAAGCGGATGTGAGTGTGTGTGTGTGTGGGTGTATGCGGTCTTAACTCCCCAACCCACATTTGCGCTTTTTCTCAGTGCGTATTTCTGTTTGACTTACGCTCTCTCTCTCTCTCTCTGCCATTCTCTCTCTCCCTTACTCGACCGCTCTCTGAAACGAGGAAAAGCTTTTGTAGTAGAGAAAAACGAAATGTTTTTGGCTTTTGCGGCTTGGTCTGCTTGTTTAGAGTGGCCAGAGTTGAGCAAAGTTTTAGCTACTTTTGGTTTATGATTATTTATTTATCTATTTCAAGTGTTTTTCCAACAAATTGAACAGGCAAACGTTGCGCGGTTCGCCAACCACACATACACACAGCCACATAAGCTCATTGCGTTCCTTTGCTGTGCTCTGGGAACTACTACTAGTTCATTTTAAAGTTCCCAATCGGATTTCGCATCGCCTGCTTGCTTTAACTGAAGCAACTTGGCAAAGCTTTTCGAAATGCCGACGGGCTGCAAATGACACACAAACAATCAATTAGCGCTATTAGCTTAGAGATGAACCCAAAGCCTGGGGAAGGCACAGTCACGCAAACTCACGCGTACTCACGCGTATTCACGCACACTCACGCACACACACACATACACAGCGGCCGCAAATTGTGTCAAGGTTCATTGTACGCAGGCATTGTCACTTACATTTCAAATGCAGGTGATTTCTACCCGGCTCCCCCGGCGGAAGGCAGTTGGTGGCCTGGCCTAGCCTAGCCTGGCCGTAGTTTTTCACTTCTTTTGCGGCTGCCTTTTCGCGCCAGCCGCAATTAACTGCCAAGGCGAGCGCTTCTAACGCCTCTGGCATTAATTGTCAATGAAAGCACTTAAAAGGTAATTTAGCAAACTAGGCTCACATTCGAGCTTTAAGCGGATTATAGTGGCCGCCACAAGGCGCTAGAAACAAAAGCAACAACAAATTGAATGCATAATTTAGCTGGACGAAAGCCACATAAAACTAGCCGAGAAAAAAAATCAAACAGAATGGGGAGTAAGGAGCGCAAGGCAAAGCTTTGCCCACTGTAAACACATTTGGCATCCATTTGCGGGGGCACACAAAATTGTCATCAAATCCAAATGGGTCTTTGGTCTTTTGCTGTTATTTATTTTTTCGGGTTGATGGTGCGCCGTTTTCCTTTTTTTTAGTTTTCCGTTTTCTGTTTCTTTTCCTACCCTATCAGCAGAGGGCAGGGAGAGGGGCGTGGGCAGCAGCAGCATCGATGACGATGACAGGGCTTTCCGGGGGATTTCGAATTTTGATTTCAATTCGGTTACATGAAGCGTCGAATGGCAACGAGCTGCGAGCTGTGAGCTGCGGACTCCGAGCTGCGAACTCAATTTGTTTCGCTTGGCAAATGTCCAGCGAGCAAAGGAAAAAAAGAACGAAATGTTTCCTCTCCGGATGTTTGTTATTAGCCGCGCACATCCGGCGTGCCGGATAAGTTTGATGCTAGCACTGAGAGTGATAAAGAGAATGACAGAGAAAGAGAGATAGAGACAAAGAGAGAGAGTGGCAGAATGTATCAGAATGTTGTGCCGACACTGCGCTGCAATGTTAGTCGCGCAGTTTATCCGCGCAGGCGTCTACGTTGCGTATACGTAACGCAACATAGCTTTGCCTCTTTGCCATCGACTTTGGCTATGTTTTTGGTTTTGGATTTGGATTTGGCTTTGGGTTTGCGTTTGTCAGCGGCTTTGTTGCTGTCATGTTTGCATACAACTAGACGCGCTGCGCCTTGAATCCATTTTCAAATGCATTCATTTCACAGTGGAGTGAGGAGAAGAGGCGCAGGGATGGGAGCCTCGGCTGCTGACAGTTGATTGCCTGTCAGCGCGCGGTGGCGGCATTCACCAAACTGACCCACATAAATGCCGTGTCGATAAAAGCCGTGACTACTAGCGGCTCGTGAGTATGCGTGCGTGTGTGTGTGTGCGAGTGTCAGTGAGCGTCAGTGAGTGTGTGTGAGTTTTGTGAATGATGTGGACTAGCAAGGAGTATAACACACTCGCTTACACACAGACACACACACACAGACACACTCACGTGTCATTCATGTCAAGCAAAGTTTACGTTTCAGCCATGATTCCCATGCCATATCCGTCCCTCTCACACGCCATCTTCCCTCCTTTACTCTCCTCTCACTCTATTTATATCACTCGCTCTTGGCAAGCCTTTATCAATTGTAATGCGTTTTTAATGGCAGCGTTTTATCTGTTTATGTCATCAGGGCCAGCATATTAAAATTATTCGTGATCCCCTTTGGAGTGGTCACTCGTTGCCCTTTGCTTTCCTTTTCTTTTCACCTGTCTACCCTGTGTCGCTTTGTCCTCTTGTCCCGTCTCTCGTCTCTCGCCTTGCCTCGTCTCGTTTTGTTTAGTTACGGTTCATTTTGTTGATTCGAATTTTGTTGATAAAAAAATAACCATTTGTACAAGCGGTGCGCCTTTTGTCTAGGCCCCAAAATTGTTGATTCTCCTTCTGCTGCTTCCTCTTCTTCTTCTTCGTATTACTGTTGTTGTTGTTGTAGCTGTCGCTATTATTGTTATTGTTTTTATTCGTATTGCTGTACCTAAATCATTCGAAATGCTTGTCTGTCATGCCATAAGTTGGCTATTTTTGAGCTAGGTATAGAATTCCCTATAAGCCCAGACCGCCATCCACATATGCCAACACACTGACACACTCACACACACATGCTTATCATTTCTTTATTCACTGAGATTGGCATTTCTGTGGGCTGGAATATGTAACTACCAATGGCTATGGCCATGGCTAATGTGAATAGTTGATACCGATGTCAGCCTGCTTAAGTGGCAGCCGTAATTGCTTCGATGGGTGTGTGGGAAAGTGGGTACAGTACATATGTGTGTGTGGGTGTGTGTGTGTGTGAGTTTGACTTGTTGTGCGGCATACGATTCCTGCATAGAACTTAATTATAATGCTAATTAACATTGCCGGGTAACGAGCGAGCAAGTGCACGAGATTAACACAGAAGGCCTTCAATTATGACAGAAAGGGAGAATGAAAGAGAGGGAGATATAAGGATATATGTAAAAGGAGGGAGAGAGAGAGAGTATCAATAACCAGCTCAATCAGCATTAGTCAAGCGGTGTCAATTAGCTCTCAGCGATTAACTTAAGTGCTGAGTATAAATAGTTTGAGCATGCGGCGTCTGACTTGATAACGAATGGATTAATTCCTTTGAAATGTTTCAAGGATTCTTAGTCAGAGATGCAGATATATAGGGTTTAGTTTCATGATTTGAAAGAAAGAATAAATCGAGTTATTATTTTTATGTTAAATATATCAGAACTTCTTGTTCATATACAAGAGCTTAGCCAAATATGCCAAGCATTTGATTTAGTATGTCTGCTCTCAGTTTAATCGATGCTGCTCATCATTCACATTTGCACCTGCCCCACTGATTATTCTATTAACTTTCGTCGACAAGAACTGCCTCAGCTGCGTTAACGTTGCTAGCCATCGTGCTAGTCTGCGTGCACTCGCTTGCACTGACAAGTTCAAGTACGATGCGGTGCCATACAGTCTTCTTACGCATCTGGCAACGCCATGCCATGCCAGAGTGCCACTTCGTTGTCGTGAGTGTCGAGGCATCTCGAATACAATTCCCAAAATCCCGACTGCCAATTTTTCCTTGTTAAATACACTAACACATACATGCGTGTGTGTGTGTGTGTGGCACAATGACAAGCACATCGGGCTGTCGAACTTTTTCGGTAAAAAAGCTTTCGCTCCCGTGCGCTCCCTATTAACGAAAAGTTTTCACATCACGGGAGAGCCTGCTCCCCGCCTTGTAGGCGTGCGTATCTGAGAGGGTGTGTGTGTGTGTGTGTGAGTGTATTACTGCGTTTGCTCCAGTTTCGAGTGTTCGCTTGAACTTCGGCTTCGGCTTCATCTGCCTGGCTGCTCGGCAACTCGCTCGGCTTCAGTTCAGACAGCTTTGTCGAGCCTCGACAAATTTCAATACGCCAAGTTCGGTTGAGCGCGTCGGACGTTGTCGTGTTCCCTGCTCTCGTACTTCTCCACTCGTTCTTCGTTCCCAGCCTGCCTCCTCGCTGGCAATATCGTGCGTGGCGCGCGTGTGTGCGGCTGTGTTTGTGTGCGTAGTAGTATTTCCGCCGCTTGCCGCTATATACGATACAATACACACTCGCACAGATACACACACAGACTCACACACATGTATACTTGCATGTGTATACCTGCAGAGTGGCTGACGTAGTGACTGGCTGACTGGCTGGCTGGCTGGCGTGTAGTAAAAGTCATTAAAAAACTTATTCAATAGTATTTCACGCACAGGCATCGCGAGCAGCAGCAGCGGCAGCAGCGGCAACAAAAACGCGCGCACTTGTTCTTCGGCACAGAAGTCGCTGGCATTATCGTTGGCAACGTTGCCCCGTCGCCGTCGTCGCGTCGTCATGGACTATGCCTCTAAAATTATTGCAGAAAAGCGCATGAAATTGCCAATAAAAGTTTAATGCTGCATTAAATTGCCTCGACGGCGTTCGATCAATACATACTTACGTACTCCCACACATATACATACATAGTCTAACGGCAGTCAATTAAACGTTTCGCACACACATACATACACACTTTGGGTAAGCCTAGTAGCACAAACACACACACACACACACAGACACATCTATAGACACAATAGTCTTTTGGGGGGTACTAAAAGTGCGCTCAACACGCTTGCTTACACAAATCACATGGAATTTTATAATAAAATAAACGCATTACACGCAGACAATTTACTGTTGGTAGACGACAACGTCGCGTATACGCAATGCCAGCCAGCCAGTAGCAAATTCGATATGAGAAACTCATCATCATTTCTGCATTTCGGCGCGCACATGTTGGAGTTGGAGTTGGAGCAGGCGACGACGAAGCCGCAGGCAACTGACAGCGATTTTTGCTGGCCTGCCCTGCCGCGCTGCTGCTGTCTGTCCCATATACAGAAAATTTCTATTGCCAAATGCGCGCGCTCACGCCTCCGACCGCCTACTCACGCATACACAGGCGGGGCGCATGACAAGGCGGGGGAGGCGAGGGGGCGGGACACACACTTAAGGTTCAACAGCCCGACGATTCGACACTGGCAAGCAGTGTCAGCTTCAGGGCCCAAAGCAGCCATTATCTTCGACAACGAGCTTCAGACAGAGACTCCAAGTCAGCCAGCACAATATTGCGTATACGCCGCGTGCAGCGAGCGCGCTCTCTCCTGCTCTCTCTATCTCGCTTTTTATATGTTTTTCTTTCTCTCTCTTTCTCCGCCTTTCGGTTTCATCTTTTGTCTGCAAAAGTGGCAAAATGTAATTTTTGGCATTTTCTGCTACTGCCAAAATGGCCTTAGCACGTCTGCCACACAACTCTCTCTCTCTCTCTCTCTGTCTGACTGTCAGTATCTGTCTCTGTCCCTGTCTCTTTCTCTGGCACACACTCCTTGAACTGCCCCTGCGGCATCCAATTGCCAAGTGAGTTTCTTATATCCTGCTGCCTGCTGCCTGCGGCCTGCTCTGCTCTGCTCTGGTTAATTCTATTGCCTTGTGTTTTCATTGGAAAAGAGTCTCGTGAGGAATATAACAAAAGCTAACGGCATTGTTTATGAATCCATTTACTCGCCCGGCACTCATATTTGTAATCTAACATTCGTTTCTTATTGCTTATTGACTGGCTTCTCGCAATGATGAATCGCAACTCACTGGAGACTCAACTCGACTAGATTCGTGTATAATACGAATGTGCTAGCCGAGCGAGCTCCAATGTCGTTTTCAATTATTTATAGCCTCCGATTGCACTCGGGGATTGAGTTCACTTAGTAATTGAATAAATTCAAAGTTAAAAGTAATTACGAATTAATTTCATTGCAAAGTTGCAGTTTTCTAGGCAATGAAGTGGCAACAGTAGAAGCCAATTAGCTTTGGATCTCCCGCTCGACTGGCTCGACTTACTCGAGTTTTCGGCGTCAGCTGCCCGCCGTGTGCTCGGCCAGCGTCTTTTCTTATTGCCACTTCATTTAGTTGGCTTTCCTTTTTAATTGCTTGGCAACTGTTTTTCCTTATTCCATAAATAAGAAAGGACGAGAGAGAGTGCGAACAAGTGAGGGAGTTCTCCCTCGCAACCTGCTTTGTACTTGGCTATCGTGCCCCGACTTCGACTTCAACTTTAGTGCGGGCTGCTTTTCATTTAATACCTTTTGTATTAATGAAATTTTTGCGCGTGCAGGCCAAATTATTTACGCCAACTTTCAAAATGCCAGCCCTGCAAGGCGGGCCGGACCGCATTGGCGGTTTCTTTTGTTGCGGCAGCCCATTGGGCGTATGCTTAACGTAAATCACATGCTGGCTGGCTAGTTCGTGGGGCACCTCTGTGTGAGTGCACGGAACTTTGAGCGCTATTTAAATCAATTGTGTAGAAATTTTCAAAACGTTTGCCAACCTGCAGGCCGAAACTGAAAACGAAGCCAAATTCGCAGTAGCCTTGCGCTGAGATGGCAGCGAAGCGTGAAAAGCAAACATAAATACATATCTCCCCGGCCTGGCAACAGAAAGCAGTCGAAAGGAAATCGCACATATCTACACACACACACACCAACACAGGCCCTAACAGAGATACTACAGTTATCAGAGCTTTGTGTGCTTATAAAATAGAAACGCCGTCAAAGCGGATAAAACGACGAGCAAAACCTAAAGCGAAACGAAATCAAGCGAAACGAAGTGAAGCGAATAAAACAACAGAATTCGAATTAAGCCCTGAGACGTGAGTGGAAGTGGAATTGGGAGTGAGTGCGTGCATACGTGTGTGTGTGCCTCTGTCTGTGCATATTTGTGGCGCGAGCAACAAAAACGTATCAAATTATAACTTAAGTACGAGTTACCACCGAACAAAAGCAATATCAACAACAACAACAACAACAACAACAACAACAACAACAACGAGAAAAAGAACAACGAGAGGAAACGAGGAAAACGAAAGCGAAACACAAAACGAAGAAATCAACACGAATAAATAAATTATTTGCAAAGGCAAATACAAACGAATTCGACAAATTCTCGGGACGCCTTTGGGGCCCAAACTATCATTTGAATTAGAAACACCCTGTTGTTTTTTGGGTGTTTCTGCTTGCGTATTTGTTAGACACAGCAGCAGCAGCAACAGCAGCAGCGAACAGACACAAGTTCTGGACACACACGCAACACACGAGCTGCGTCGCATAATTTATACGAAAAGTCCTTGCCTTGGCTGCTTGCCACGTCAGGGATCAGAGATATCTTCGTTTCCATTTTGGCATTTGCGTGGAGTGTGGGCAAACTGGCTGCAGCAAAGTTAATGTGCGATAGTGCCACAACGGGATGTTTCTTGACCAGAAGCAGTGGCCGCAAGGTGAGTTTTTTCCCATGTGGGTGGGTCACATGTATACACACACACACACACTCATACCTACTTGCATGTTCGTGCGTGTGTACAAAGGGAAGGGGAAGCCTGATTCCGACATGAACTAATGATGGCCCTTGTCGTTATGAATACTCTTTGAGTCACAAGCAAAAAGCTCTAGCATGACCTTTGTCAATTTGTTTACAAGTACGGCAAGTAGATACCCTGTAGAAAGGCATACAAAACGGGTGTATATATTGAGTGCATTATATGGTAGCCTGCCAAGTGCATAGTCAACTGCAGTTATTTCTATGTTCTCGCCAATATACCCGACTCTCTGCACTACTGCTGGGTAACATCATTTGCGCTCTGCATTATTAGAGAATGTTTTTCCCTTGCACATTTCTCTTTGTCGAGATTGCGTTGTGCTTGTTGCATAACAGGAAAATTTCACTGACTCCTAAGTACGAGCACAATAAAAACTTTTACCAGAGCTGCTTGTGGATTGCAAAGCTTATAGCAACACCTAACAAAAGATACGTACGTCTCTGTGTGTGTGTGTGTGTGCGCGCGGACAGATAAACCAGCGAACCTTTGCTGGTATAATTTGGTTGAGAGGAAACAGATTTACATACTTTCCTTTTTGGTTTTTTTTTGAGTAAATTATGATTAAAGAGATTTGCAAATGGATTGTCGAGCACTCAAGTTACCTGCGAGCTTAAGTACGGAAAGGTCCGCACAGAACGAGGCCACAGCCAACTAATGCCAGTCATTGCAATTGGCACAGGAAGAGAGAGAGAGAGAGAGAGAAAAGAAAACATCTGAGGGAATTTACGTGTATTATTTAAACATGGCATCTGATAACCAAAATGACAAAGTGACGGGCCCGGGGCACTTCTCACCGCGTTCATCGCGCCCACCTCTAAATGCAGAGGGATTTGGAGTGCTTGTGGGCAGGAGTTGCTCGCAATGCCATGACGCTGCATAAAATACTCATATCCTGATCCTGACAGGAGGGCTGGCCCGGAAGTCTGACTAACGCCCACCTCACACTTGGCGCAAATAAATTTGCCAACATATTTGCATAGTATTTTTATTTCTCTTTAATATTTATTTATATGTGTCGTTTGTCGTATGTCGTTTGTGTGTGAGCTTTATGCAAATATTGTTATTCGTGCTTTGAGCTGCGACTATTTTTCACTTGTGCCGTTGTAACTGTAACCCGATACTACCCCGCGATCCGCCCCTGTGTGCGTTTGTTTGCTCTTCCTTTTGCCTGCGCTTTAACGCGCCGCACTGAACGATTTTGTGTTCTTTGTAATTTTTTTGTTACATCAACAATTTATGTGCTATTTATGCGGATGAATGCATAAATAAAATTTGCGTAAAATAAATAAAAATGCATATTTTATAGAGACGCACCCCGCGCAACTTGCACAATTTTATTTGCGCTTAAATATTTCATAAAAAAGTGAAGCTTAAATGAAAAACAAAGTCGAGGGCTGCTGCAGGGCAACAGGGGGGAGCTGGGTGGAGAGTAGAGGAGACTAGAAGGGTTTTTGTTTGGCCTGCGGGCGAAGCAATAAAGTGCACTTAAAATATTGTGCAGCTTTGGCAACTTAACTACTTAAGGGCTCAGTGGCTGCGCCCACTTCAAGCCCCCTTCAAATATTGAAATAAAATTTCATTTAAGCATTCGAGCGATGCGACTTCCGGCTTCCCCCACCTCTCCACCTTTCCCTCTATCGTCTCTGGCTCATCCCGTTTGGGCTCCTGCAAAATATTTGCACAGATAATGGCTGGGCCGAAGTGTTTGCCGGCCCGTTTGTTTTTTCTTTGTGGGCGCATTTCATTTGTCACACACACACACCAACACACTGACACCCACTGCCACACACACACACTCACGCCCATTCGGCTGCATAATTAAATTTCTCAGTGACAGCTTTCGGGGCGTTGACGAAGGCGTGGCTCGCTGTGGCATGTTAATGAACTCCCCAGGCGACGAACATGCTCGTATAATGCATCCATCCACTGCAGAGCCGACGCGCTGAAGTGGGCCGGCGACAAAAGTCAAGTCAATCAATCGTCGAGGCCCAAGCAATGCCCGAGATTAAGGGGAATATTAACTAAGGGAAAGTTAAGCTAAGTGAGGTTAAGAATCTATTTGAATGCTAACTAAACTAAGATAAGGGGTAAAGCTGAAGTTAGTTAGTTAGCTTGAGGAATCTTTACTTCCCTTTATATTCCCAGGGAAATCTATTATATATATCCTCTTTTTAATCCGTCTTTCATATACAATATTATCCTATGCAACAGATTATGGGGAACATTAATTAAGGGAAAGTTAAGCTAAGTCTAAGTGAAGTTAAGAATCAATTTGAATGCTAACTAAGCTAAAGATAAATGTGAAAGCTGAAGTTAGCTAGTTAGCTTGAGGAATCTTTATTTCCGCTTGTATTTCCAGGAAAATCTACTATATACTTACAAGTATATCCTCTGCTTACCTCGTCTTTAACATGGTATCCTATGTGCCTAATTACGTTTAAAATAACGTTTTGTTGCTGTCTCTGATTGTGCGCTTGTCTACAAATTTAAATTTAATCAATAAATCACGTATACGCCTCATATATGTAGCTAGGGGTGGCAACCACCACACACACACAAATACATACAAACACACACAGATACATGACTAGAGGTAAATTTGTGTGCACTTCTCGTTGCTGCTTTTGTTTGCCTTAATTTGTGGTCGACTAGCAACCCGATAGCATGATATCTCGACTCGAGGCAGCCAGAAGACGACGACGACGACGTCGGCCCGTCGTCTTAATTGTTGTTTGGCTCTGCGCGTGCTTGCGCTCCTGTCACATCTCTCTGGACATTGTCACAGCTGCAAGTGACAACTATTATTAACGTGAACCGACGACATTTAATTGTTGTCTCTCGCAATTGTTGGAATAACGTGACACATGTATGCAGATAGATTGACAGATAGCTCTACTAAAGGCAAATTAAGTGAATTCAATGCAAACTGCTCTACACTACCCCCGCCTCACTTCCTCTCTTCCTCTCTCTCTGTCTCATTCCCTTGGGTATGTTTGATAGGCGTAACATATTCCGAACAATTAAATCAATTCGCTTTATTCACAGTTAATTTAGACTCTATGCGAACTTTCATTAGCAGCACTCCCCCATCCCCCTGCTCTGCCCTGTTCTGTCGATATTATCGGCACGAGACAAATAACATGACTTGCATATTATGGCCGGGATTAGCGCTCGATTGTCCTGGAAAAGGCAAACGTATTAATTAAATGTTTTGTCTGACCAAGTGAAAACAATCTAATAAATTCACATAGCCATCGCCGGGCAGCTATCGTACAATAGTTAGCCAGCTAGTCCAAGTGGTAATTATTCAATTCACTTGGCGGGCCGAAAATGCAAAAACAAAAGGCCCGATTAATGCTGTGTGCAAGTCAGGGCACACGCTTGGGCAATCAATCAAAGTGTCCGACAATCAATCAACTTGCCCGTAGTCACAATAGACGCGTCCGCTCAGATAAATGCAAAATCAAATGGGACAAACAAACGATAGAAGCGGATAGCCCCCTTCCCCTTGCCCCTCGTCCATGCCCCTCTACCGTTGCTGCTGCTCTACTTTGGTGAGTTTATTGTTTTTGTTTTTCGAGGCCAGTTACAATTATGGTTAGTCAATTATTGAAAACAACCCACGCCGACGCGCAACGTAGCCAAATGACACACGCTCCAGTTCCATGGCTCGAGTGATTAGCAGCTTGGAAACTAATGTCTCTGGCTTGCTGGCCTATGCTGTTTTGCCCAAAAATACCTTATACACACACCTATACACACACAGAGTGGCGACTATTAATGGCGTCTGTGCGGGCATAATTACAATTTGAGTCAATTTCCGTTTGAAGTTTTTGTTGATTTTATTGATTTGTGGAGTCACGCAACTTCCTGCTGCCTACACCTCTGCTCACTCCTCTGCTTACACTTCTGGCTGCCCCTCTGCCTACAACTCTGGGTACCCCTCTGTCTATCCCTCTACACCTCTGCCTGCCTCTCTGCCTGCCCCTTTGCCTGCCTTACTGCCTGCGCCTTGGCCAAGTAATTACCAGAAATCATCAATATTTTACAGCTCTTATGGAATTCCTAGCAGCAGTCACTGCATCCACCAAGTACACACACACACTTACACACACAGCAGGCTCTGCTGCCTGTTTTCAATTAGTGCGTCGCACGACGGCAGGGGGAGGGGTCGCCAAGTAGCTGCTGCTGACTAAGCGCATAGACAGCGTCATGAAGTTTAAGTGACTTTTTAAAAGGCTGACGCGACGGGCATGACTCATATGTGTCTGTGTGTGTGTGTGTGTGTGGGTAAACGAGTGAGTTAAGACATTCGCCACATAGACTTGTTAATTTGCATTTCTTGAGCAGAGAGCAGAGCATGAGGGGGAATAGGTTCGGGGTGGGGGGCTGTCACTGTCTTGGGGTACTTTCGCTGTGCTCCACTTACGCAATGGCAACGACTTTAACTTATTGGATTTGCCGTTGAGGCAACTCTACATGCGCTTTCTAATTAAGCAACGTGTGAGGCGAGGCAAGCTGTAATTAATGCCCGCTAAGTGCCTGCAGTTATGCAACAGACAGTGGCAAGTGTGGCCGCGTTGCAAGGTGCTGCAGCACAATGAATAATTGAACGTTAAATGTAAAATGGACACGTGGCGAGACGAGGCGGGGTGAGGCGAGTGTGTGCCATAAAAATGATTGCACTGAACTTGACATCCTCCATAGAGCGGGCCAGAGATGTCGCACAGGTTGCTGACAAACTGAGCACATATTCGCTCTGGCTTCCCCTTCTCTCCCTTCTCTCCCCCTCGTCTACACGCCCCTGCCCGATAAGTGAATGTTTGCAGACGCCTTTGGCACTTCATGTGTCCATTTTGTGCTGACCGTGCCTCGACACGCGATAGCATGCACTCACACTCACACAAATACACTTGCATATGCATGAGCTTGCATAGATGCATATGTGTTGGCCAAGGAGAGTGAAAGAGGCAATCGCAGGCAGCACTAAGTTTAGTTTACTGCGCCATTTGGAGTCGCCAGTCGCTTATTGAACACAGTTGTTCAATTCAGCACAACATGCCACGCCCCAAATTCAGAGGCACGCAACAAGCACTTTCCATGGAAATCAGTTCGAGTGCTAATGATGCAATTCTTCAGATTGAATATGGAATTTAGGCAGTAAAAGTTCCCAATTTGCACACAGACTGTTCATATTGAGGGCACTTTAATAGTTTAATGCCGCCCAGCAGAAACTTTGCCACTGCACATGTAAATACTTTATGCGGAATATATAGCTATATATATGGTAAATAAAATATATAAATATATATATGCATATTTGCTGGCATATAATAATGCCTATTTGACTAGCGGGAAAAGGGCAGTTGAGCAGGAAACTTCAGCGGCAGCTGCGAAACTTTTGTCAAAGTTGCACAACATCAACACAATAATAACAGCAGAAGCAGCAGCAGTGGCAGCAACAACAGCAATAACAGATACAACAACAGCAATAACAATAAGCAGAGCAACAACAATAACAACAACAAGTAGCGCGGGGCAGATGAGCTTAGGCAAAAAGCAACAAACATATGTCAAAGTTTGGCAATTTCAAAGATTTTTGCCCAGGGCGAACATGATTTTTGGCAACCGCAAAGCGTGTAATAGAGAGAGAGACAGGGAGTGAGGAGATAGAGGACGAAGGACAACAAGCGGGGGCCAGTGCGCAGGGGGACTCAAGTGTACACTTGACTGGGGCTGCAGTGCTTTGCGAGATTCTCGCCTGCCTGCAGGGCATCTGGCCACAGTGAACGATAAGTTGTGCCGAGACTCGCTCTTCCCTGCCCTGCCTTGGCCTCTGGCCCCTGACCTGACCTGTGTCACCCTGCCCGTTGCCGTCGGTGGCATGTCTTGTCCAGGCATTAATCCATTAAAAACTTCGTTGTGTGTCTGAGAGTGTGTGTGTGTGGCAACTTCATTTAAACTGAATTTTTGTTGGCCCCACTTCTGTTTTGGCCATCGCCTCGTTTCCATCTGCATCCCGTGCAGAAACCAAAGTTGTACATTGTTGCTGTGGCGTGTGACATCATCAACGTCACGTGCCAGCCTGGTTACAGTTATGTGTGTGTTAGTTTCGGGTACAGTTGCCTCGAAGGTCTCGCCACACACACGTACACACGAGTAATTTCAGTGTGACGTTGCACTGACAGAAATTTCAGTTGGCGTGGCCCGCGAATGTCCGCAAAAACCAAAGCGAAACTCGCTAACGAAATAATTATTGCAAACTTTGTGGGGCGCGTCTTGTGCCAACTGACCGAAATGCACTCGATAAGCACTCTCTCCCCCCTCCCATCTCTTACTCTCTCTCGGTCTCTCTGAAATTGGCTTAATTAATGCAGAGCAAAATCTTTTAGCGCGGCTTAGCAGCGACAGTTGCTCATAGTCCCAACAACAACAAGAAAAAAACAACAACATGATGAACAAGAGCAACAACAATTAGCGTAATTTATGCAGTAGCGCGTTGCACTTTGGATTTGCATGAAGCGCTGCGCATAAATTAAACGATTTACAGTTAACTTGATTGTTTTTTACCTCTTTTTGTTTGCAGGAAAATGGAAGATCAGTTCCTGATGTTACTGCCAGTCCGGGCCGCGCACCGCCCGGACCGCTGCCCGCCAATCAGCTCTCCGGCCTGGGCAATCAGCAACAGCAGCAGCAGCAACATCATCACCAGGCCAACCAGCAACAGCAGCACGGCAACCAGCAACAGAATCGCAATCAAAGCGGCAGCGGCTCCGGCAGTGGCGGCGGTGTTAAGGATCCCGTGCTCTTGCAGGGAGACTTTCGCAAGGTCAGCGGCATCAGCTCAGAGATCTTTCGTCAGATAGAAGCTGTTGAAAATGACCACGATCCGAATACGGCAGCTGCGCTGGAGGCGGTCGAACGGCGCGGCGAGATGATTGTGCGTATACTGGAACCACGCTCCATGGGCAGCAAACAGGCTGTGGATGCGGCGCACAAGCTAATGAACAAGGCCGATGGCCGGCACACTGTCCAGCTGGTAGAGATTGTAAAGCGGCCAGGGCAGACTCTCGGTCTATACATACGCGAGGGCAATGGTGCTGACCGCACCGATGGCGTCTTCATATCCCGCATTGCGCTCGAGTCGGCGGTCTACAACAGCGGCTGCTTGAGGGTGAGTAGCGAATTTGAATACCCTCTTTCTTACTGCCTACTCGTTTTCCTCTTGGAGTAGAATTTCTTATTCTACTCGTCCCATTCCTTTCCCTGCAAAGACTTTTTCACAATTTATACTCTCCGACTTTTGAAAAGGTATATAAAGGGTATACTAACTTTTGTATGTAACGGGTACTTAAAAGGGGGCATGGCAAATAAATAAACTTTATTTATTTTTTGAGTCCGTCTGTTTGAATGTCTGTATGTCTGTATGTCTGTATGTCTGTATGTCTGTATGTCTGTATGTCTGTATGTCTGTATGTCTGTATGTCTGTATGTCTGTATGTCTGTATGTCTGTATGTCTGTATGTATGTATGTCTGTATGTATGTATGTCTGTATGTCTGTATGTCTGTATGTCTGTATGTCTGTATGTCTGTATGTCTGTATGTCTGTATGTCTGTATGTCTGCATGTCTGTATGTCTGTATGTCTGTATGTCTGTATGTCTGTATGTCTGTATGTCTGTATGTCTGTATGTCTGTATCTCTGTCTGTCTGTATGTCTGTATGTCTGTATGTCTGTATGTCTGTATGTCTGTATGTCTGTATGTCTGTATGTCTGTATGTCTGTATGTCTGTATGTCTGTATGTCTGTATGTCTGTATGTCTGTATGTCTGTATGTCTGTATGTCTGTATGTCTGTATGTCTGTATGTCTGTATGTCTGTATGTCTGTATGTCTGTATGTCTGTATGTCTGTATGTCTGTATGTCTGTATGTCTGTATGTCTGTATGTCTGTATGTCTGTATGTCTGTATGTCTGTATGTCTGTATGTCTGTATGTCTGTATGTCTGTATGTCTGTATGTCTGTATGTCTGTATGTCTGTATGTCTGTATGTCTGTATGTCTGTATGTCTGTATGTCTGTATGTCTGTATGTCTGTATGTCTGTATGTCTGTATGTCTGTATGTCTGTATGTCTGTATGTCTGTATGTCTGTATGTCTGTATGTCTGTATGTCTGTTTGTCTGTATGTCTGTATGTCTGTATGTCTGTATGTCTGTATGTCTCTATGTCTGTATGTCTGTATGTCTGTTTGTCTGTATGTCTATATGTCTGTAAGTCTGTATGAACTGGCTGATCTCATCTCAAGCTAGGTACACCAAATTTGTCATGAAGAGTCCTGTAACCCTGCTTTATACAGGTGACCACCTCTTATCAAAATTTCAATCGAATCTGATAATTCACACAGCAGGTTTTCAAGTCAACTGGGCAAAGGGTATCTTACTGCCAGGCGTGCCCGATGGAAAGTTCTGGTTATTGGTTTAAAATGTTTTATCGAAATTGTGTTTTCGGTCTGTTGCGCAGGTGGGCGACGAAATCCTGGCCGTCAATTTGGTTGATGTCACTCACATGTCGCTCGATGATGTCGTCATCATCATGTCAATTCCACGCCGGTTGGTGTTGGCCATACGACAGAGGCGGGGCAATCGCGGCGCTGGCTCACCGGGACCGCCCACGCTCTCGAGGCCGGAGCAGAAGCCGCCACCGGTGGTGGTCATCAAGCGTGATCTCAGAGACGAAGACCTGGACGAGACGGATCGAATGCCAAGGCCGCGTTCATCACGTGAAAGACGTACAGGTAGTTTAAAATATGCGCCGTGTATAAAATGCTAATCGAGTTTCCATCTCTGTCTCTCTCTATTGCTTACCTGCTGCAGGCGATGGCCGTGAGATGACCGAATCGCGCTCCCGCCTGGGACTAGGCCTCAACAACTACAGCCCGCAGTCGGAGCAGCTGGACATGTACTACAACACGCGGGCCGGCGTGAACGCAATGGGCGAGCCACCAAACTGGGGCTACAAACCGCCGCCGCCACCGTCGTCGGTCATCACCGAGCAGCCCACCAAGGGACATGCGTTTGCCCCGTCGCATGCGTACTATCAGAATGCCGGCACACTGGAGAGTCTGGCGGAGAAGGTGCACGCCTTCTATCCGGGTGCACCGGGTCAGGTTGGCCCGGTTGGGCCATCGCGACGCATGTCCACGGGCACTGGCAACGTGGGCTTGGCCCAGCAGCATGCGCGATTCCCACGCTCCGGTTCGGATCAGCACTTGCCGCGCGTGGAGTACGCAGACTACTCCAACTCTCTGGGTCGCCACTCGTTGTTGCGTTCCAGCCTAAAGCCAGGCACGGGAGCTCCCATGCAGCCAGTTGGCGTGGGCGGCACTTTGGGCCGCTACGGACGTTATGAGCAGCAGCGTGGAGGGGTGCCCAAGTATGGTCCACCTGCAGCAGGCGCCCAGTCGCTTACCCGCCGCTCGCGTCCCAATCTGGACTACTCAAGCGATACGGAAGCCACCATTGGACCGCGTCCCAGCTATTACTACTACAATCGGCCCGCCATCGGCAGCATGCCGAGAGGAGCCAGCGGCGTCGGAGGAGGCGCAGCTGCAGCAGCGGCCGCCATGCTGGCCGGCACAACAGATCTCAACAAATTCAACTCGTTGCCCCGCGAGCGTCCCGGCGTCAGACTGCAGGGCATACGCTCGCGCCTGGGCGATCGCATACTCGACGAGAACGATGGCAACATTTCGGCGCCAGAATTCGATGCGCGACGCGGTCGTGATTTGCGACAACGCATCACAGCCAGTCCGGGGCCTTCGATCTTCACTGCCGATGAGTACCGTGCCTGGTTGCGGCGAGCGCCCAGTAGCTCGGCCATTGCGGAGCAGATGCGCATGACGCGAGACATGTTTGCCCAGCCGCGCTCGCATCGCTTCTCCTGCAGCGCCGAGAACATTCACGATGCACTGAGAAACGTAAGTTCTCTTGATATATTCCTTCTAGTAGCCAGTTACTAATCTCTGCCTTGTCTCTGCAGACGGAGAGTATTTACTCTAGTCGAACGGGCATTCTCGGTGCCGGCACACTGGACCGCAATCTCGGCCTGACGCGACCCATTTCTGCACTGCCAGTGCGTTCAATGTCCTCGCAGCACATCGGCGGCGCCGGTTCCATACGTTCGCCCAGCATACGACGCATGCGTCAACTGCTCGAGCTGTCAGCGGGTCCTGCGAGTCCCAGTGGCAGCATCATGAGCACCGCCGGCCATCAGAGTCCGGCGCCCACTCCCAGCGCCACATTGCCGCGCTCGCATCGCCAAATCGACATCAATCCGGCCGAGTTCGCCAAGTACAAGCTGGACAAGCCCATTGTGGACATTGGCGGCATCTCGGGCATGCTGTGGATACACTTGCTGGCTGGCCGTGGCCTGCGCACAGCACCCGAGCTGGGGGCACAGCACGCGCCCGGTGTACCGCCCCCCACCCAGACCAGGGATCTGTACTGTGTGATCGAATGCGATCGCGTGCATAAGGCTCGCACAGTGGTGAGGTCCGGGGATCTGCAGTTCGACTGGGATGAGTCATTTGAACTGGACTTGGTTGGCAATAAGCAGCTAGACGTGCTTGTCTACTCGTGGGATCCTCAGCACCGGCACAAGCTGTGCTACCGAGGCGCCATCTCGCTGTCGGCGGTGCTGCGGCAATCGCCGCTGCATCAACTGGCGCTGAAGGTGGAGCCACGTGGAACCATCTACATACGCATGCGGCACACGGATCCACTAGCGCTGTACAAGCGCCGTGGATTGCCCAGTCTGAGGGCTGGCTATCCAACGCTGTTTGGTGCCGACCTGGAGACTGTCGTCAATCGCGAGTCGAAGGGAGCGCCCGGCTGCGCCCCAGTGCCGATTGTGCTGCGACGATGCGTGGAGGAGGTGGAACGGCGCGGTCTTGATATAATCGGGCTGTATCGGCTGTGCGGGTCGGCGACCAAGAAGCGTCTGCTGCGCGAGGCCTTCGAGCGCAATAGCCGTGCCGTGGAATTGAGCCCGGAACACGTTCCTGATATTAATGTTATAACCGGAGTGCTCAAGGACTATCTCAGGGAGCTGCCCGAGCCACTGTTCACGCGTTGTCTCTTCCAGATGACAGTCGATGCGTTGGGTACGCTGATCCCTCGAGCTTTCAATCATTTCGACTCTAACTGTTTGCTTAATCTGCTCCCACAGCTGTCTGCCTGCCAGATGATCCCGAAGGCAATGCGAAACTGATGCTTAGCATACTCGACTGTTTGCCCCGGGCGAATAGGGTAAGTAGTCCAAAACCTGTGCTATTCCTGATTAGTTTCTTCACATCTGCACCTCTCCACAGGCCACTTTAGTTTTCCTGCTCGACCATTTGTCGCTGGTCGTGTCGAACTCGGAGCGCAACAAGATGTCCGCTCAGGCGCTGGCCACTGTGATGGGTCCACCGCTGATGCTGCACTCGGCTAGCGCTCAGCCCGGCACTGACATTGATCATGCCCAGCCAATCGCTGTGCTCAAGTATCTGCTGCAGATCTGGCCGCAGCCCCAGCATCAGCATCAGCAGCAGCAACAACAGCACCACCAGCAGCAACAGCACCACCAGCAGCAGCAGCAGCAGCATCAGCAGCTGGCTCAGCACATGGGCGGCATGGCCGCTGCCAGCAGCATGAGCAACATGGCAGGCGTTGCTTCAGGTAACGTAATCACTGTGTCAATACAGCCAGCCCACTCGACCGACCCCACCCATCAAGCGATCACACACAAACACACATTGACACCAGTATACACACACACACTATCACACACACACACAAACGCTAAGGCGTGTTTTACTAGTGGCACTTGCAAGAGTTTCTATCCGCTTTGAATGTGCAGCAAGCAGCAAGAGCAGCCCCCTGTTTAATCCAATTAACCCATTAAAGACGGCACGCAAACCGTTCACATTCCGATCGTGACCCATCCAAGATACATGTAAACACACAAACACACACACACATACACACACACACAGAGAGATACATTCGCATTCGATCAGTCCCCAGTCCCAGCCAACAAAATGATCGTTCACATTAATATTGATTAATACAGAGTCCTATGTAGACAGGTCGGCGCGGCGAGTCAACAGGGCAGCGTGGAAGCAAAGTCAGTGCGTTGCCAGTGGACAGACAGCAAATACTACTGCAGCAGCAGCAGCAGCTCATGGCGGCGGGCAACCTTCTGCGCTCGTCCACTTCGGTAACCAACATACTCTCCCAAGGCCATCATCAGCTCTCAGCCACAGCCAACAGTCATCTGTATCAATCAGTAGTGGGTCAGTTAGCTCAATCGCATCGAGCCTTGCAACAAGCGGTGCAACAGGTAAACAAACAGTTGCAACAACAGCAACAGCAAAACAACAACAACAACAGTAACAGTAACAGTAACAGTAACAACAACAATAACATAACATAAAGAGAAACAAAAAGGGAACAAAACAAAACTTTCAGTTCTCGCGGCTGAACATAAAAAACAAACACAAACTCACCTTGGAATCAACTAGACCAAGCAAATGTTTTATGTTTCTTTATTTTCTTTATCGATATGGGTTTCTCCTTTTTCTTTGCGAACTCTCTCATATTTCAAGAGAATCTCTTCTTTCACTTCTTAAAAACACTTAGGATCTCTATTGCCATAAGTGATATATTACCTATAAGTGCATTGAGAGTCCTCAATGTGTTCGTTTGAGTCGCTTAAAGGCTCTCTCGATATTACATTTCGCATATACACTAACACACACAAACACACACATACAAGCAACTCTTTAAAAGACTTTCTTTGTCTCTTCTAACTACTTTCCTGTTGACCGTTTGTAAAAGCGTAATTTCATGTAATGATATATAATTGCTGAATGACTTTATATATCATTTATAATTTGTCTCTTTACTCGTATATACATATAAAGCATTCTCTCTTGTTCATATGATTTGTGCTTCTTGAAATGATCTAAAACAATATAACTAATTCATTATTTGCCGTCACGATTTAATCGACGTTGTAATTGTGATATATATATTGTGTATATGTATACGTATCCTAATGATTATAAGTATAATTATAATAACGATAATGATAATGATAATGATGATTTGAGCGATGTGATGTAAATGTTAACGGCGTGATAAGCATGATTGGCCCACTACTGGTAAAAATGAAACATCTCGAATATATATACTTTGTATCGTACATGTACCTAATGCCAACCCGATATGTATTCATTCCAACTATTGTCGCATATCTATGTTAACATTCTCCATTGAGACACGCCATGTAAATCGCCACAAAACAACATTCATTGTACAAAGCTCATCGTTCATTGCCCTTAACTATATCTCTGAGTACAATCGAAAATAACCTTAGCTAACTAACGCTGAAAGTAGAGTCCCCAGCAACACCCCAAATACCTAACTAGCTTCAAGTGTGGTCCGTATGTCCGAATGGTATCCTAAGAATTACTTTTAAGTTGTTTCTCTGTGTGATTTTTGGTTGTCTTTCTAGAACTGAGAACTGAACTTAAATCTACACCTCCCCACCCTCCAGTCACTCTATATGCACCCGACTTCTGCTCTGTTAACTGCACTCTTCCGAAGGCACCCTGTTTGCATGCTACACCCTGTTCACCGTTACATAATGCACACAATCAGTACAAATATCATCTACAGACCGAGGCTTAACTTTTGATTGGTTTACGAATTGGCCGCATTCCGTTTGAGAATTGAAATCGTTTGTGTTGTTTGTCCACTCACGCCCACAATCGCCCACCACACCACTTGCACTAGCCACAGAACATGACATAAAATTCAAAATTAATTCCACACAAACCAATAGCACCGACACCCCCAACTGACAAGTGTTTGTTGAACCTCCCTCGCTCTCCCCAAACAATTGTATATAAAAATATATATATTAACTTATATCCAACGATTTTGCCAATACAAATTAACCCTTTACCAATGTCACCATGTCTGTCTCCTTTCTCTCTCTCTCTCTCTGTCTCTTTATCCTTTGGTGCGATCTCTTGCAGCCCTATCAATTGGCGGGCTCAGCGGCCTCAGCAATTCCCGACCAATCGCCACTGCCACTTCCAGGCACACCCTCCCCCGGCAGTAGCTCAGCGTCGACGGGCTCCGGCTCGGGGTCGGGCTCAGGTTCGGGTTCGGGCAAGAGTGAGTACAGTCCAAGTAGAGATCTTTCAGCTGACTAATTCAACGGTTCTTTCTTCCATTCTCAGGCACTGATACCATCAAGCGCGGCGCCTCACCCGCTTCAGTGAAGCAAGTGAAGATCATCGACACACCCAGCCCGTACTCCATTGTGCAGAAGAAGCCGCCGCTGCAGAAGGAAACGCCCATTGACCTAACAACGCCCACTGGTCAGACAGAGAGCAGCAGCAGCACAGCAGCCCGCAAAGGCGTCGACTTCTATGAACCGCACAAATCGCTCTCCAAAGGCAGCGACGATTTGTACATCTCGAAATACAGCAGCACCGGCAGCAGCAGCAGCGTTCTGGACACCAAGAAGAACAACTACACCTCCAGCAGCAGCTACAAATCCACCTCGAATGCCACATCCAGCGATGACTACAAGGCCATACGCAACAAGTCGAGCGCCACCTCCAGCTCGAGCTCGTCGCAGGCGACGGTATTGAGTGCCGGCTCCACTGCCACCTCGGCGCCCACCACCTCATCAGACGACTCCGATGACCTGGTCTCGTACAAGTCGTCAGCCTCCACTAATGCGCTGCTGGCGCAGTCGCAGGCCATGACCACTAGTCAACTGATGTCCAAGTACTTGAAGCGTGAGCCACGCGTTCAGTTCACACCAATCAAGTCGCCAGAGTCTCCGTCGCCGCCCGGCGGCAGTGATGGCCTGCCCAAGGGCACCTATCAGCTGGTGACACCTAGTTCCAGTACTAGTTGTCTGGCCAAGCCTGGACCTAGCACAGGTGCGATCAGCAAGGACACCAGCAGCAGTAACAAGTTGTCATCGCCTGCGCGACTGGCCAAGACAGATGGCAAGTCGAGCGGCGTGGTAAGTAGCTCCTCCTCGTCAGTTGTGTCGAGCGGCAGGCGGCTGTTTGACAGTCTTGCCTCGTCGTCGTCCTCGGAAACGGAGACAAAGACCTACATAGGGGGCACAACCGCGGCCAGTGCGTCCAGCACCACTACCACTACCTACTCGAACGAGTCTAGAAATTTGGCCAGCAGTAGCAATAAGTCGTCAGCGGGTTCGGGCTCAGAGCACAGAAGTTTCGGCAGTGCACTATTCGGCAGCAGTGCGCTTGGCAATGGCAACGGGCATGCCCACTCGAGCAACAGCCCCTTTGCCAGCACTAATGGGGGAAGCACCGGAAGCAGCCACAATGCCATGCATTTGTATGGCACGTTGCCCAAGAATGGTGTCGCCAATGGCAGCAGCAGTGGCGGCGGGGGCAGTGCTGGTGCCACTCTGTTTGGTGCCAGCGCCAGCTCGTCTTACCACTCCGGCACAGGCACGGCCAGTAGCAGTGGGGTTAGCTCGATGACTGGCTCAACCAATAGCTATGATTTTTATAGCAGCAGTTCGACCAGCAGCTCCTCCTCGCGACCCCTGGCCAACGGGGGCAATAACTATCACACGCTGGGCACCTATCGGGCGCAGTATGCGGCCACCAATCCCTTCCTCGACGCATTCGAAGAGAAGCCCAGCAGCAATGGGGGCAGCAACAGTAGTAGCAGTAGTCATCACCATGTCGAGGATAAGCATGGTCTGGGCACTGATAAGGTTCACCAGCGGTCCTCGATGGTGGCGGCTTTCCAATCGTCGGGCGACTCAAAGAACGGCAGCGATGAGTACGATGATCTCAAGTGAGTGTCTCATGGCGACATTTCCTTCTGGGGGCGGGCATAATGCCAGCAAGAGTGCGAGAGAAATAAGTAGAAAGCGAGAGAGAAAGGGAATGACATTAAGCGTTTAGGGATAATGCTGAAAGTGTTCTTTTCGAGTATTTACAGTTTACAAATTTACAACAACTACAACAAAAGATGAAAAAATCAGAACCCAAATCGAATAACAATAATTCCAAAAAAACAAGAATCCAACTGGAGGATTAACGAATTTGTATGATCAGATAACTGACAATGCATACCCCCTCAGTAAATGGCTGCCAAGCTTTAGGTGTTTGCGTGTGTGTGAGGGTGCAAGTTTGAGCGTGAGCGTGAGTGCATGTGTATTGGTGTGTGTTGAAGCTTTTGCCTTAGCAGCGTTTACATACATATCTGTTAAGCTCAACAGTTGGCAGCCATTTTGATGACATTGACGGATATTGACTTTAACTAAATTAACATTTACGATCAGTATTCGAACTACTCCCGATAAACGATAACCGATAAGCCATAATCGATATGCGTTACCGGAAAAGTAAACAAACGAAACGCAGTGTATACAAATTAAGTAAGCAAAACAAAAAACACAAAACATTTAACAAATACAAAGTAAAAGCTAAACAAAAAGGTTGAGCTCGCATTTAATAATATCTTTTACACAGTCCACAGCAACGATAGTTGGTTATCGATTGTACCGTGTGGCAAAGAATCGACAGCAGTTTTCTCCTCCCAAAACCCTCCTAACGTATTCTAGCTTATTTAAGACGACCAAATCTTCTAACTATTAAAGACGAATCAATTAAGCTAAATATTGGACAATTTTTCGAGCAATATATTTGCCTACAGTGTTTCTCTAAGCCTCTTAATATACTACATACATACACATATACAAACAGACATTCATCACAAATACCCAGACACACACACATGCATGTGGAGATTATCGGACTGGGATGTTTGCTTAGCTGGCGAAGAATATAACGGAACCCGCTGCCAAGGCAGCACGTTAGCATACAAGTCCATTCAACTTACACACATGAGAACACACACAAACACACGTCCACTTACACTCGCATTTACATTCAATACATGAATTTATTGACAAATCGATGTGCTTAGTTTTTTGTATGAAACAAAGTCTGATATACACACTAATATACAAGAATACGGTATATAATATTCTTAAACATAAATATACAACAAAACATATATAAATATATACATGAATATATATATACAGTATATACTTACATATACAGTGACAAAAAACTAAACACGCTTTGCGACGATATAACAAAGAGACGAACGAAAGTAAAGAAACATAAA
The DNA here is from genome assembly GCA_018903675.1 of Zaprionus capensis. Classification (NCBI taxonomy): domain Eukaryota; kingdom Metazoa; phylum Arthropoda; class Insecta; order Diptera; family Drosophilidae; genus Zaprionus; species Zaprionus capensis. The sequence continues at coordinate 4,997,734 of JAEIFN010000011.1, forward strand.
TTAAACGAGGGAAGTCTACAAATTTTACAGCGATTTTGTTCGAATACTTTGACTACGGCTTTTTATAAACTGGCATATAAATACGAGTATATAGATATATAGCGTATGCATAGCTAACTTGACTAAACTACAAATAACTATATATATAATAGTATGGTAACTACATACACGTAAATAATATACTATTTGATAACAAGTCCTATTCAATTGTAAATATCCACAATGAATGTACTTAAAACTCTTGTGCTTTCGGCTTACTCGATCGGCCGATCGATTAGGTAGCTAATCAGCTAATACAGCTAGTCAGTCAATATTTCGATATACATTCTAATATCTAGTGGTAGGAACAGTACACGCCAGCTAACTTAGGCTTTTGTTAGCGGAAGTGCAAACAGAACTATGATTTTATTTAGGAAGCCAGGGAGCATTGTAAGCAATAAAAAAGTATTTATACCCACAAGTTAGATACACCGAAAACAAAAAGAAATAAACACCATGATATATAGCTTGTCTACTGTATAGAGACAATTGTGTGCATGCGCGAAATTGCACAGGCTAATCTATACTCGTATACACATGTACTGTAGTACGTTGACATACATGCGACAGAGTTAAGTTTAAGTTACCTAAAAGAAACACCAGCATAATCATTCGTCTTCATCAAAGTACAACTTTCTAGAACAACAACAACAACAACAAGAACAACATCAACAAGAATTACAATAGTATACAAGATGATTCATATTTAGATTCAAGTTCACATCAATTAGAAGAGATAGATTGATAGTTACGCGTATATAGCCAAGTCAGTGCATTATTTGAGATAAAACAATATTTAAGTGACTGTACTTAGAGATCATTATGAATATATATACAGGATACCGCATGCGTCGAGGATTTTAAATAGCAAATTATTCGGTTAATTGTTGTCACATTTATTTTATACGAGACCGAGAACGGGATGGGAATGGAAGAACATTTTAAGTGTTAAACATGAAGAAATTCAAACCAAAGAGTTAGAAACAAAAAAAGATGAACAACAAACATAGTTGAAGCTAATTAGTTTTTATATACAAGTACATATAGTAAATTGTTGATTATTAAATATAGCGCGTAGTGTTTTTAAAAACAGGCAACAACAACAATAAGGCTAACAACAATTTGTCACTATAGAAAGATATCTCATTTCTCATTGGGGGAACGGACGGATTTACAACTACAAACATACATCAGTTGAAGTCGAATCCCCCTATCAAATTACGAGTTTTATGCTAATATTACTGCCTAAAATGACGATTAAATTATATCGCTGTCACCGCCTTCCTCCAATCAAATCAAATGAAATCAAATAAAATCCTAACTGTAAACATTTCGAGTTCTGTTTATGTTATTCAACAAAGCTTTAATCGTTGAACGAATACGAATGAATGATTCAATTGATTTGCAAATTGTTGTGGCTTCTTAGTTATAGCTGAGCTTTAGATAAGAGACTAACGGTGCCGCCAGGCTTAGTGTTATTTACCATAATTGTGGTCAGGTCGTCGTGGTAGTGGTGGTGGTAGTGGTGGTTCGGGTGCGCTGTTGCGTGAGTTGATCGGTTTGCAGAGATTGGTCCAATTGCTGCGCATGCTTGGCTGGTACGTGCTCTTAGCTTGAGATCGTGCTTGCTATCATTCATATAGCAACTTGTACTTCTTAAATATATGTTATGGAATATATCACTGTGTCATATCGTACATTTATACAAGTAGAGCATGCTAAGTTGGAGGCTAACAAGCGACAACTTGTCTACGCAACTGATATATACATATATATATATATATATATACATAAAGTAAGCCATAAAATATTAACTAAATTAATAGCGGCAAAGCAGCAACTATAGTTAAATAAAATAAAAAAAAAATTGAAAAACGTTAAAAGAAATAAGAGCAAAGAATGAACGATTAACAGGCGCAGATTGGCGAAGCAACCACTACAAATTGTATATGCATTTAATTTAGCCTTAACAATTAAAATTAATTAACAACTAAACCAGGCATTAGCTGGATAAATACAAAGCAAATATGTTAATGGCATTTAGTGAGCAAATATGAATTGATATAAAACATTTACAATGCATCATAACAGTACACGAGAAGAGCCACATGAAATTAGTCTTAGTAACCAGGCAAAAAAGGAAACGAACTAATTTATTGAAATGTATTGCACAATATTGTACACTTATAAATATTAGTGAAAACCAACTACAATTTAATGAAAACGAATAGAAATATATGTGTATGTATGAAAATCCCGCTATTGTTTTGAACAATTCTTTACACAGGTTTATCCTTGTTTTTCTTGAATGTATCTCAAAAATATGCATATTGTTCCCAAAAGAGAAAACCTAAAAAACAGTGTCAGTAAACGAAATGAGAAACCAACCAGCTCAGTTGTACAATAGTTTTCTGCATAAGTTGAATAGTCAATATACTACTTAGTACACCTAAGTATATAAGTATCAACCTATAGATAAGTACGTGAATTTATGTGTGTATGTATTAAATGTGCCTAAAGATATCATTGATTTTGAAAGCAGAAAGAACTTCATGTGTTCGTTTCTTCGATTTGAACCTTTGACACAATTTTGGGGATTACATTTTGAATGATTCGCCGCACGTTTGTGCAACAATTTCTTTTGTCGAACTTAACAAGCAAATGGAGACCAAATGCTCAGGGCTTAGCGAGTTATTATAAACATAATATACAACAACAAAAAATTACAAGGCAACACCTATTTAAGACTAACTGTAACAACACTTCACGAGCATGCTCCATTCACAGTTCACAATTACCTTAGCCTTTACGTTGTGATCTTTGGGTTTTATCCTCATTCTACAATATCAGTTACCACAAACACATCACAAGAAACAACCACAACAACAACAAGAACAATCCAGAAAAAACAAATTTACAAATCCAAGCAATCAATTTTGTTACAAAGACTGAACAACAAGCAGATGAACAAGAGTAGTAAAAGAACAACAAGAGACTCCCGAAGCAAGCAGAGAGTTTTCATATCAAATGGCAAACGTTTTTCTAAAATCCCCAAAAGAGAAAAGTTTCATTTACAATCATTCCCATAGTACTTTACATTTTTTTTGTAAACCTTTCTAGCGCATTCATAGTCGAATACTCATTACCGATTCTTAAATTCTAAAATGAATAGTCAAATATAGCAAATATATTTCAGATTTACCACCAACATTTTGCAACATACCAACTATGGCTGAAACGCAAAAATATAATAATAATAATAACAATACGAAAGCATTGTATACAATATACAAGAACATAAATTCTAGTTAAAAATCGTACGAAAAACAAATGGCTATGTACTTAAACTGCATGTTTTCCAGTAGACGCGTAAATAATACAATGAATAAAAAAATAATATACAAAACTATATATGCAGTGTAATTACAAAAATGTGAAATACATTGAACATTTGGAAATGATTTTTGAAACCCACCATATGAAAACTGAAAAAACCGAGAAATGACTCAATCAACGGATATATACTAACGTCTACATTTTGTTTTGATTTCTTCTGTTTGCCATCTCGATTCAAAATTTAAATGAGAATTCAAAGTTAATAAACACATTCTATGTACATTTGCATAAGTACTGTAAACACATAAACATATGTATACAGGCGCAGCAACAAAGCTAAACCGATCGCCCGAGGAGAATAGTCGAAAACTGAGAAAAGAATCGAAAAACTTGTTTGCAACATGAACAGCTGAAGAATAGAAACAAATAATTCTCTGATTTACCACTGCCACAAAGTATGAAATGATACGAAGTTGAACTTACAGAAATAACGACAGAATAAAATTAAATGAACGTAGGCATATATACACATAGGTACTTACATGCATACATACTTACGTAAACGTACATACATACATCTAAATATATACTTTGCAAGTATGTACACAAATATAGACAAGGAAATTCATTACGATTATAAATACAAAACATAAAACGCGTATTACGAAAGCATCTGCATATGTTGCATAAACAGCATTAATAAAATTAATAAATACGAGTACATATAAATACATAAGTCAACTTAAACTTATAATTTATTCAGAATAATAGCAATGATAACAATAAAAATTATCTTAAAAAGCGTAAACTAAATCCAAAATAGTTCTTTGCGTGAGATTAAAGCGATGTTACATTATTAAATGAAAATATATACATATAAATAAAATATAAATAAATCTAGTTTTTTATTTGAAATATCTTTGGTCGATCAATCCGACATCCGGGTATATGAGGCTAAGAATCATTTTTATGGTCTGTTCATTTAATTGATCCCTAAGAACTATGTATTTAAATTTTAAATATTATTTATATAACGACTTTTTACATTAATAATCCTTTTATAAATGTTGTTTTTTCAATTGCATTTTTTCAAATTTATTGAGCTATTGATTAATTATTAATTTATTTATTATATGAGTTAGATTGTAATCAATTTTCAATTTACCACGAAAATCCCATTTCTTAAGGTCAATTAATTTCCAGGGTGAGCATTGTACTAGCGAGTGTGGGATAATTGTTCAGTTGATGATTTTTTGCAGATTTTTATACGAGTAATAAGTTTGTTGCTTTGTTTGAGCTGAAAAAAAATTGAATTTCTCAGTTTCTCTTACTTTTTAAGATGAGCCCCTCGAAAAACGTCCCTTTTAAAAAATGTCCACGGGGTCGGGCCGGGTGGTGAAAAAACTATTTTTAACAGCGTGCCATTTTAGCTCAACAGTGCGTTAACACTAACAGTGTTTCACTTCTTCGGTTGCTGTCCACACTATCCTCAATCAGTACTTATCACGGACAGCAACCCACAGCGGATTCAAGAGCCAAACAACTTTCCAACACTCTTCTTTCTTTTCCTTCAAATCCTTTTTCTTTGAATTCTATCGGATGAGAGCTCGAGCAATTGTTTGCCCCGCGTAAGTATACAATACTGGAGGCATCATAAAAATCTAAATAAATTTTTTTTAAAAAACAGCCGTAATACTCACCAATCGCTATTTAACAAATTATCCCACATTCGCCAATGATTGAGCTATGGGAGAAATATAATAATTAATTTGGCAACACTGATCTGATGCATCCTCATCACCATTAGAGAGATTAGCCGGAGTTGTGCAGTAGTGTTTAAAAGCCATAACCATCCCAATATTACCAAAAAAATACTTAATATTCGTCAGGCAAAAAAAGTGGGTAAATAACCCTTTTTTGTAATAAATCTGTCAATTTTTAGTGACCAGGCATGTCCTCTTCAACCAGTATTCTCAATAATAAATAAAAACTCATCTGTAACATCTTTTCATTGTAATTTTATATTTGTTGTGAAAATTAAACATAAGCTCAAATGATAAGAATTAGTTTTGAATACAAAATTAAAGTCAAAGACTAAAACATGTTTATAATGATAAACTAAAAATCTTAAATTAAATACAGTACAAATTAGTGATAAGTTTTGTAAGTTGAAATCAGGATAGTGTCAAAGCGAAACAAACGAAACACTTTTTAAGCTGTGTTTGTTCTTTAACAACTCATACTTTTTCCTTTGTTATGAGAATTCATATTAATAATGCAACTCATGATAAAATATACGCTTTAAAACTTAACAATAATTAAAAAAAGGCATGTGAACCGATAAATGTCTCTCCCAATGCCTTGTTATATATTGGTATAAATTTTTTGAAATTGAGTACACCACATACGAAAATATATAGTTTTTAATGATTTAAATCATTTCTTTTATTTTGTATTTATTTCTCAAATATTCTCAATAATAATTAATATTATAATAATTAATTAATGCTTGTAACATAACAAATATTCATCTCATTTCATTGTTTGAAATTGATTTCCTCTGCGCACAATTCTTTCTTTACTTGTTAATTCAGTTTTTTTTTACCACATACTCTATTTCTCCGTATTGATTTTGTTTCTTTTATTTTCATTAAGTATTTTTCACATCTAGCCATACAGGGAGTTGTGACTGCAATAAGCTTTCAAGCCAAATTCTCAACTCAAACATCCGCTTCTTCTTCGCCGTGTCCTTTCTCAACATCACGTGAAAATCGAAAATGTTAATTTTTTTAGTTTATAGTATTTTCTTTTCTTTTTTTTTTCTTTTGATTTAATTGAAGTCGCTTTAGATGTTCTGGTTTAGATCTGCTGATTTTGTTGTTGTTATTGTAAGATCTATGTAATCCTGCTACAACCGCAATACTTTTACATATATCAATATACTTTTGCATTTTTTATTTTTGTTTTTATATACAATACACATAATAGATTTATAGTAAAATTTGGTGAGGAAAATCTTGCGTTATATAAACATCTTGTTTACTTTCATTTAGAGCGTAAAATGATTATTTTTCGTTATTGATTTACCTTTACGAATAAGTTGTACAATTATAGAGCACTAATGTTTAAAAGTGTTTTATTTTGGTGTAAATTTAAGAAATGTTCAATAACAAATGTCGCAAGTTCGATTTTGATTGTTTCGCGTGATTTCCATTTGTAGTTTCGGTTAGATAAGCAATTCAGAATCAAAGATACGTGTTCGAAGCAATTTGGCAATAAGTATCTGTATCTAAGTCTAAGTCAGTAAAAAACCGTAATGTTTGTCAGTGTATGAAAGTGTGTGTGCGCCAGTGAAATAGCGTGAGTGAAAGAGCTGGATAGATAGTTAGAGACAATGGTAGATGTGTACCTGTTGGGTTTCTCAGTATTTTAGTTAAGTATTGTGATCTCGAAAACTGGGTTCCAATAAATTCAAACAAATTAGCCTGTTCCAAGCCAATTTTGTTGTTTGTTCTTTTAATTAATGTTTGTTAAATATTATTTATTATATTTAAAACTTGGACCCTAGTTGAATTTTTCCATAATTTTTGACTAACGCGCACAAAATTTCTAGACAGACCATGGATAAGTCAAAAGGAAAGATAAGTAAAGTATATAAGCAAAGTAGACAATCGTTAAGGTAAATTGTAATCGTAATCGTATCTGCAAGTAATCAAATTGGGTAATTTTCATCTCTTTTGCTTGTTTATCTGTATTATCTGTATCTTTAGTTGTATCTGTAGATGTATGTATAATTAATTCACTGCTGCAAATTGTCTTGTTAGTTTCGGTTTTTGTTTTTCTTGCTGCTTTTAGTTATATCATTTCACTAAAAATTAGGAACTTCTGTCTGTTTAAAACTTGTATTCTTGCTGTTGCGTTGTTTTTGTTTTTGTTTCGTGTGCTTCAATTTTTGAAACTTAATTCAAATCTAATTAAAACAATTCAATATCAAATAAGCAATTAAAAACACAGATTCTTCTAGCTATATATGTACGACTTCGTTAATATATGTCTATATACTTTTTGTTCTCTAGTTGCGAGTGCGTTTGTCCAATCACCAAAGTAAACAAGAAAAAAACACTCAATATAAACAAACGCACCAACAAACCCCACCTTCACGTTCAGTTTCACTTTCCGTTTTGCTAAAAACCACACGAAAAACTCACACAAAATTTACGCTAATAAAAATACTTGGTAATGAGCACATAAATCTATAAAATATTTTACCAAAAAATATGGTTTGTGAAATAAACTCCTTAAAAAAGTATACTGTAACTAGAAAACTAATGATTAATTTTGTCTTTCATCGTTGGCAAAATATTTAACAAATTCTCTATGCTTTCACGTTTCATCTGTCATCAACTGTCAAACTCTCTGTCTACGGCGACTATCGGTCCGATACATTATTCTTAATATAATTTCGGATGTTTCCTTTTATACATTTTCGTAACATTTGTCTCATGCGTCTCTGTTAAATTCTTATACTATTCTAACGCTCAAAATGCTTGATTTCAACGATACATATAACGTAGATCCTTTCGATCTTTGTCCTACATAACTGCGCTCTGGATGGCTGTGTATATGCATATGACTTTTGACTGCTCTAAACGGAATAATCGGGACATTGGGTTGTTGATGTGTACTCACAAAATATGTCTGTGTGTGTGTGCGTGTTTGTGTAAAGTGAACAACTTTTATGCGTTTGACAAACGTTGTTGATATGTTTCTGTTGTTGCTATATATGTATCAGTATGTTGCGTGTCATATTTTAGTTTATGATTTGTTGAAATGAAAACAGTACTTTTCTAACTCCTGTATCAAGTTTGTTTATGCTCTTGAAGCTGCATTATCATTGTCTGACTTCCTTCGTTTCATGTATTTTTCTTTCTCAATACAATTATACGTAGATTTATATAGTTACAATTACATACAGTACATTGGCATAGCATTCAAGTGTTTATATTATGTGGATCTCTTGGCTGTGACTGCGAGTGAGCATTGTACAACTGAAATGCGTACGCAGACCAGCATTGTGTGTATGTACACTTATGTATGCTTGCATATGTTGGTATATATGTAATTAATATTTAGTCTTGAATTTATTATGCTTAATTTGCATAGGGGTAAAATCACGTTCTGCAGCTCAAAATGTACAACTTATAGCTGCTATCGCTATGCTGTCTGCTTCACGTTGATAATTACCCAATTAATCTTTTGCGCTTGTAATTTTATATATATTTTCTTTAAGTGTAATGTAATTGCTTCACGGTGCACCAGAGGCACGCAAGATGCGCTTGCGAGGCGGACTTACGGGCTTTCCGGGCTTGTCCCTCTCCCTTCATCATTGTTTAATTCTTTGTCTGATTAATTTTTAATTATTAAATTCTTCAATGTACTTGTATGTATGTATCCAGTTGCTGATTTTCTACATGGTAAAGTAATACTTTTAGTGTTTTCTCAAATATATCTGAATTGCCTATTTTGCACTCATTTTAATGCAGTATTTATGTTTCGTTTTGTTTTATTTTGTTTGTATATAGTTCTATTAATTCGCATGCTGCTTATTCGGTGTGTTGTTCATTATCAACAATAAACACGCTGTAGCGCAAATTGTATCTATCATATCGTTGGGCTAAATATTTGATTACGCTTCGAACGTTGCATACCACTGTGCCACGCAGCATTGTCACTGTTCCGCTTTCCTATAATGCATTTCGATTGATTGCAGTAAGTGTTTGTTAGTGTGAGTGTCTGCTTGTGTATATGCGTGGGTGTGTATCTCAGTGTGTACTATGCTTGCATGCATGTATGCTCGCAGTATATACCGTACAAACACATAAATATTTTATGAATCAACTTTTCACATACACATGTATTTATCTTCTTTTGTTTTGTTTCTTATGCTTCGTTTGGTTTTATGTTCTTGTAAGTAGCTATAGTTGTTGTTATTTTTTGTTTTTATTGAAATACTTGTATGAAATTTTTGATTTGTCAAGAGTTCTCATTTGAAATTCTAGCAGTCGTGGGTTTGATATAGTATATGTATAGATATATCTATAGATATATGTATGTATGTATATATAGACATATGTGTATATCTCTCATTCCTTGCATCGATGCGCTAACAAAACGTGTATATGTATATGTATCTATATATAAAGTAGACATAGACATAGGCATAGACATAGAACATATGTTAATAAGTTAATTAGCTCAAGTAAGATTAGATTAGATTAGATTAGATTGATTTAGGATAGCATGTATACATGAAACGCTAGAGTTTGCTTTAAAAATGTACTTTAAGCTTTTGCTGAGTTGCATGAGAAACGTGTTGTGTGTCGGTTAAAATATGTGTTCCTTTTCATAACTATATACTAGTTGTTCCTATTTCAACTTCCCATTCAATATTTCCCAATACTCTGTCACATGCGCGGCTTTGCGTTTGTGTCTGTCTCTGTGTGTGAGTGTGTGAATTACAGCTTTTGGCTGCGCGACTTGTTCGATAATTGTAAATATTGTATGATATTTAATTTTACACATTTTACAATAATTTACTGTTGCTTTTCGTACACGTTTTCTATGTTTCAAAATTTACCATTTTCGTTTATGATTTAATTGTTAATTTTAAATTACGATCACTTCTACTTATGCTTAGAAACTAAGTCCGTATCAATTAGTTACAGTTAAAATTAGTTTATTAATCATTCTCGTTTTGTTTTTGTTTGTTTGTTTTTTTTTGTATATCTTTATTTTTATTTGTATTTTTGTTTTTTTGTTTTCTTGTTTCTTTTTGTTCTTTTGCGCCAACATAGTATAAATAATTATTTCACTTTCTAAATATATGTATATAAACATTGATGTGTGTATAGATAGTTGTGCATGCCTGTCTGTCGGTCTGTCTGTTTCTGTGTGTGTGCGTGTCTGTGTTTTTACGGTTGTGTGGGCATTTTGTAAAATTATCAAAAAATCATTGAGTTTTTGTATTTTGTTTTCCATTCTTGTTTTGTTTGTTTTTTTGTTGCTTTTTGTTTTTATTTTGCTAAAAACACTTATATGTCTTTCATATTGGTATGCTTAGGCCTAAATATATATATTTATATAATTACGATTCTTTTGAGATTTTACTTTAGTGGCTTAAAATTTGTTTTATTTCCTGTTTCATGTTTTGTCGTAGTTCGATACATATACATATATGCATATATGTACGTATATACCTATACATATATGTTTTTATATATATATATTCATGTATATTTATTTCGTGTATATATATTTTGCTAATTTAACAACATTTACATATACACACACACAGAAAGTTTTACGTACGCTGCTTACTTGATTTTGTTTTTGTTTTGTTTACCTGCCTTTAAAAGAATTACCATAGCTTTACTTTAGTTTACTTTACTTCTAATGCTAAACGAATAGGCGCACTAAAGTTATGATGGGAACTCTTCACACGCCCGAATATAGGTTCTTTATATTATTTAATTTAAATGTAATACATTTTCAGCGCCTTTCTGCTTGGCTTCAATTACACTTAAGTTATTAGAGTGCAAGTTGATCTATGTTTATAGTTTATTTTCGATTGTTTTTTTTTGTTTTCTGAGATTTACTTTTAACATTATTCGTACCACTAACAAATGAAAAACATTTAAAAAATTCTTAAATGCGCTTGCAATTTAAGTTAAATCTTTTTACTTTTTTCTGGGGTTACTTTCTCCACTCTTGTTTTCTGTAAAAATCATGAATCTCAATCGAGTTTCCATCACTTAAATTATAATAACAGTAAATACGTGTACATAATAAAATTTTGCTTACTCCATTTGTTATCATAAATGTAAATTTTGTTTTCTTTGCTTTGACTCTATCTCCGTCTTCATCATTATCGATCTCTCTTACTTTCTTTCTTTCTATCTTTTTTCTGCTGTTTTTTAAAACCAAAACACAGTACAGTGCACTAAAATAACAACTAATGCCGTTTTTGTTTTTGTTTTTGTATACTCTCTATGCAATGCAACTTACTTACTACATATTGTATTTACTTTAAGCTTATGATTATACGAAGTCGCTGATTGTTTAGTGGGCTGTTTTTCTGCTTCTTTATTTGTAATCAATTCTTTTGTTTCTGTTTCTGGTTTTTTTCTCTGCTGTTCGCAATTATATTCTTCATAAACACGTATTTAATTGTTGTTTTTTAATAAGTTGTATAGGGTTTTGTTTAATAATCTTTAGAATTTCTGCAGTATTAGCTATGATAGATTTTCATAATGGAATTGGTTTGTTTGTTTTTTTTTCTGATAGATTTAAGATTTTGTATATGTAAATGTGTGTATATAAATATGTATATAGATAGCTATAGCTCTTGCATCGATTGTTTTTGCTGTGGTTCTTCTTCTCTATCATATTTTTCTGGTGTTTATGGGTTGTATTGCTGCAGTTAAGGTTGTTTCTGTTGTGGATTTTGCATTGTTGGATTGGATGGGATGGGTTCGCTTGTCAATTAAAAGTGGAAGTGGGTGCGGCGATTGCCCTGCACGCCGCTTGTACTACGAATTATAGATTGTATCTGTTGCTGCCAAAAGAACTGCTGCCGTAGCGAGGCGTAGCTGCTGTTGGCACTCAGTCAAGTTCAGTGAACCTGACTCCTGGTCGGATTCTAGATGTTCGACTTGGAGAAGCTCACGCGCAAATGGTTCGATTCGGACAGTTGATGGTTGTGCATTTTGATCAGTGCAAGCACAGCCTCTTCCACCGACGACAGCTGTAGCAGTGCCATCTTGCGGTCCTTGCTGTAAGTGTAGCAAACAAAATTCGATTATTATTATATTAATTGCCCAGTCTATGAGTCTTTCAACTTACGGGAAAAATTTGAATGCTTTGACTTCGAAATTGTTGGAGGTGAAGGCTTCTTTGATGTCATCCTCAGTGCAGGATGAGCTGTGTGGGAGACAAGACAAGAACATGCGCAAAATTAACAGCTATCGATTTAAATTGGCATGCTGTGTGCCCTCTATAGATATCGCATAAACACCACGTCGTGCCACATTCTATGCCCCACTATGCCACATATCGAGTCAAACCATGCAACAACAGAGCTACTGGGTTCGGGTACGAGCATATAAATTCAAACAGCAGCCCCGTCGCCTAGTCCCACCCCACTGGCGGCTCACAAGAACCTCGCGGGGTGCTTTGTCATATTTGGGCAGACAAAAACGACGCGGGGCGTCTGCCAGGTCTCCGGCTGCTGCTGCCGTTGCTCATAACGGTAATTGTAATTGCCCGCGTGGCGTTGATGAAAAAACCAACTCCAGCTGTGCGCGCCACTATCGCAGGTACAGCAGCACGAACCGAACACACGATAGGCATCTTCCATCAATACATGCTTGTATATTATGTACGATTTATAGATACAGATACAGGTATATATTTAGATACTTACGGAATGTTACTTAAATGCAGTGTCGCCGATGGCGGGTAGATGTTTTGATAGTTCTTGCTGCCGGGCTTCTTGAAACGGTGCAATGGATTCTGGGAGTAGTCACGTGTTAGGCCCGCATCAGGCTGGCCCTCCTTTGGCAGCTGCACGGCCTGATGTTTGCTGGCCATGACACGTATTGGCTTGCCCCATAAACGTAATTTATCAAGGTGAGACATGGCTGCAGAAATAGACCGAACATAGAAAAAAGAAAGAAAAACATACAAATAAATACAATGCTTGCCGTTAAAACGAATCGAAATGCATGAAATTTAGTGGCAAAGTTTTTGCCCAAGAGAGCGAGGGCTACCTGCCAGCCATATGTGAACGTACAAGTGAGTGTGTGTGTATTTCTGTGTGTGGGGTGATGGAATATTTTTGTACATGTTTGCATTCACGCTACTCACTAATACCAGTGCAAGTACATGTGTTCACATGTGTAGATGCAATTTATATGCTGCGTTACAAGCCATAAAATTACATCGGCGCGTACCCATGCCGATCTCCTCCCCCATGCTCTTGGTGCACCACCCTCAAGTCAGCTATAAATGCAGGCAAATATTTACATAGAAAAATGTAACTGCAACTTTATCAATGTCGTCTGCCTTTGGTGATTTACAAGCAAATGACTCGCCATAAAATGCATTGCCCACAAAAGTATGCTACAGTTTTTCATTCGCTTCTCTCCCACTACACGCAGCACACACACACACACATAGAGAGACACGGAGAATTCTCCCAGTCCCGATAGTCATAACACCTGCGGCTCAATTGGAAACAACTGCTGCACATTCAGTTAAACGAAACAAACAATTCTCTACTATTCTCATTTCAGCTCAACTCGATTTCTATTTCGATTCGATTTCGATTTCAAATTCGATTTTTTTTCATTCTTTTCAATTTGTTGGCAAGTCATGCTGGGACTTGTCCCTTTTCTTTCGCTTTTTATGCATTATTTTAATAAATTATATAGCATTTTATCATTGTGAGCAGTTGTCATAAAGCGCGCGGAGACGGGGGTGGAGTGGGCTGTACTGGGTACAGTTGCTTATGTTTTATTGTAAAATAATATGCTTACTCAGCCGTTTATTGTTTGCCTAATGGATTAAATGATTCTACAAAAAATAAGGCTTGAAAAATATAATAAATTGTTAAATAAAAGCCAGGAAGGAAGGACACCAGGACAGCGGAATATGGCGAACGGCAGTGACAAACGCTTCTGCCAGTTTGGCCACATGCGTCGTGTGGTTTATTGTGCAAGTATATGACAAACACTTGTAATAAAGATTAATGTGTGCGTGCCTTTGTTTGTGTGTGTGTGTGTGTGTGAGGCGGTCTTCGGTGCTAGCCCCAAAAAGTGAGGACCAACTTTGCCTATCAGCTGCTTTTGCCCTTTCTGAGTGCTGCTGCAGCTGCTGCCGGCTGCCGCTGTGGCTTCCGCCTCAGGCCCAACTCAAAAAGTATCTTAAAGTTTTAATTACCAGCCTGACCAGTGGCAGCAGTAGCAGCAGCAACAACAACAACAAATCATTATTAACTTACAAGGCATTAAAAAACGGAAACGAAAATGAAAACAGGAAAACAAGAAAACAAGCGGGAAAAACCCGAGGAAACTGCAGGAAAAAAGAAGCTCGCGCACATCTGAGCCCCATGCAGAAGTAAGAAGCGTCAACCGAGAAGTTTTGCTGCCTTGACTTAACCCCGAAAGTGACTCGAAGGATTTGTGTGAGAGCAAAAATATGAATGAAATGGGTTAAGGCATTTTGAGCTTATGCGGCACAATTGGCTCAGGTGAGATTGATTGAGCCCATAAACAAAGCAAACGGCACTTTGCTACCCCAAGCAAACTCTGCCAAGTCGTTTATAATTCTGGTCAAATTTATGAGCCAGGGGAACAACATACGTACTACTACTAAGTCAGTTCTACGAAAAACTTTGCCGCATACTTCGCCAACACATATGAAGTATGTATATGAAGCAGTAACTAAGTCATTCAAATAGTCACTTAACGATGAAGTCGAGTGTAACAAAAACTTTGTCAGAACTCTGTAACAAGTTTCACATGACGTCGACGTAATCGGCTCATAATATATACGCACATAGATACGTGTCTACCCGTGCACGTGTGTGTGTGTGTGTGTGCGAAAGCTGCGAAAATATTTGTTTGTTTTTATTGTAAATACTTTTATGCGTACGGGGCGGCCTCATGCAAAATATTTTGTAGTAATTTGTATGGCAACATAGCAAAAATTCCGCAAACAATGAAAACGTTTCCCCTCTTCCTTCTTCCAACTCTACCTCTGTCCACATCATGCAGATTGGACGGCAGCTGTGCGTGGGTCTGCCTATAAATTTATATGAGAGTTGTGTCTATAGTTTGTAATAAGTTGCGCAAAAACTTAATCCCGACTAGGTTGGCAATAATAACAACAACAAATGACGCGCATCCGGTCAGCAACGACTTTGCCAGGGCGAATGAACCATTATAATATTTCTCACACACAAGTGTCTGCACGCCACTTACATGACGCCACATCCCCTCGCACTTTTCCACATCCCCACCCTGCCCTTGCTTATTGTTTTAGCGCTGTGTCTGTGTGAATGTTTTTGTCTATTTCTGCTTTGGTTCTTGATTGCTGTCGCACTCTGTTTGGGCCGAGTTGGGCTCAGTTAGTCCATTCCCGTTGTGTACAGTTCAGTATAGTCCGGTCGGGTCCGTCTGCCTGTCCGGTTTGCTTCGCTCTTGACTTCATCTACAAAAAGTTTCGGTCTTTTTTTCGCCTTTACGCTGTAATTCGTATGCTGAGTGTGCAATTGTAACCGTATTTTGTGTACACCCACCCACACGGAGATACTCACAGACGAGAGACACTTTCGTATGCAAGGTGTGAGGGTGGCGTTTTGGGGAGAGGGTACGAGTTGGTGCTGGGACATCTGCTGCCCGCCAGCGGCTGTCCCTGTCCCTGTCCCTAGTTTGGCCAACAGAGTCGACTGTCGACTGGGTCGTCCAGGGTCGGTAATCGTCTTTGTTCTGCCCCCAGAGTTGCGAGAGTTTTGGGCAAAGTAACGAATGAATTTGTTAATATTTTATGAGTGCATAAGTGCGCACTCACCGGCAAACTCCAACACCCTCATCCACGCCCACTCTCCAACCCTGCACACACACAAACACATACACACACACCCTACTAGTGCCAGTTCACCTGTAACAGAACTCGACCGGAAGTGTTTGCCATTTGGCAGCCCTCGCGGCACATTAGTAGTCTATATGTTGACGCAGCGCCATTAATATTCTCGCTTGCCAGGCTATACGATACGTATACGCATGTGTGTGTGTGTGTGAGTGTGTTTACGTAGGGCTGGTTGGTTGCACAATAATTTGCTTGTCGAATAGCTTTGGTTTTGCTGGCACAAATAAAGCGACGTCATGCCACGCCCACCACAATGTTTTCAACATTCGCAGCGCAGAGCAAACTGCAACCAGAAATTGTTTTGGGGTTGTTGCAGCTTGTCAAATTATCGACAAATTCAATATACATTATATTCTCTGTTTGTGGCAGTTGTTTTTGAAAATATGCAAACTGATTAGCCAGAAATTACAAAAATAATTAAGCACAGGGGGAGAGAACGATAGAGAGAGAGAGTGAGAAATAGAAAGAGGGGGATAATGCAGCTAGGATAGCAGAGAATATGCGAGAGTTGGAAGAGTTGGTATTCATTATTAAGAATTCATTAGCTCAAAGCTGGAATGCTTTTGTACTCAAATATGCAGCAGACTGCAGCAGCATCAGCAGCCACAAAAGTGCACAAGAGTAGCAGGAAGAGCAGGTGGAATGAGGCAGGAAAAAGCGACGCAATAAAAATGTTTGCATAATGATAATTGCCACTATTAATTGAGTGCAGCACAAAGCATATTTGCAATATGCTGCAACAAAGCAAATGACAAGAAATATTGCATTCAATTTTGTTGTTTATTTTTCTTATCGGGGTTGTCCTTTTTTTTGTGATTATGGATCAATGGCAAACAAATCTTATTGCAGTGCGTTGAAATATATTATTCTCTTCGTACAGGGCATATGTCCGTCCAGCATACCCAGCACGCACTGCTGCAATCGACAAAAAATGGAGGTCAGCGTGGCTTTCTTTTTTTCATGTCGCGCAATTTGCTGGCAATTTCCGTTGCATTGCATTGCGTTCATGGCGCTAATTAAATTTATTTAAACTTATTTAATAATAATAAAACCAACAACAACAGCAACGGCTGCAGCTGCTGCACAGTCGAGAAAATGGTTTGTTAAGAACGCAGGCTGCTGGCGATAATTATTGCATGTATTCTGTGCCCAGAAACAGCATCACCAGCCAATAAGCACAAATATTTTGTGTACACGCTGCGTATGCGCAATGCGTGCAATTACTTTTGGCTTGTCGCACTCAGCTGCCGCTGTCATTTTCAATTAAGCCCGCCGCACACCGGCAACGCTTTGACAGCTTTTGAGTTATTTCTCGAGTGCATAAATGAAAGAAGTGTCTCCCCCCGTCCCACCTCCTCCTGTCCCGCGCCTCCTCTGTCCAGCCGTCGTCCACCCGGCGTGCAGTGTCCGCTGTGCGTATTAAATGGAATAAAACCAAATCGAAATTGAAAAGGTGTCGCTGTCAGCGCTTGCTGTCGTCGCTTGCTGTGCGAGCGAGTTCCCGTTTTATATTTTCGTTTTTCTTTTTATTTTTTTTTTTGGTTTTCGGTTTTTTTCATTCTGCTTTTGCTTTTGTAATAAAGTGGAATTTGGCACGTCGGTTGGCTGCTCTTAACGCCTCGCAATGCGCGGCGATTTTCATTTCGTTTAATGCGCACACAAACAGGCTGAGGGAAACAGCACAGGGTCGCAAAGGGGAGAGGTCTGTGGGGGTTGGGGTGCTGTGGTGGCACCTGCCTGACAATGGGAAAGTGCACACAAATAAATGCAATAAAATGATTGGCATGTCGCGCCTCAGCATGGGGCATGGGGTCAGTCTCTGTTGTCCTTCAAGCCAGCTCCCCTCCCCCTTCCCCGCAGGGCAGGCCAAAGCGCAACCTGAGAAAGAGCAGCCCAGCAGCAGCAGCAGTTGGAGCAGGTGTCGGACAGGCGTTGGTAATAAAGCGCTTATAAAATTTCATTTATGTGCACCGAGCAGTCCAGTCAGCTCGACCCGCTGCGCCTTCCGACACGCCTCGTTCCAGCTCGGATTCGGATTGGGTTGGCATCGGCTTGGGGTAACTACATAGCTCATTGCTGCAGTCAGTCGTTATATCTGGCCATCTCTTTCGCTTTAACAATTTTTATTATTAATACATTTTGTTTGTTGCATTTGCAGCTGCAACAACAGCAGCAGTAACTGCCAACTATGGCAGCCAAAGGTATGCACCGTTTGGAATTTCATGTTGCTGGAATTTTTCATTTTAAACAAGCTGCAAATTGCAGCTTCCCCCTGCCTGTTGACTCCCCTCCTACTACGCTTCGGGTTCAACCCTTGGTAGTTCCTTGCATTACTTTCTTTGCTGCAATGTTCTCTCTCTCTCTCTCTCTGTCTCGTTGGCTTTTTTTATTATCTGAATCCAGTTTTTTGGCTGCCGCAACGAGCGCGCAGATTTTTCATTACTTTTGCGAGTAGTTGGCAGCATCGCGGGCTGGTTCGGCATGTTTGACTTACCCAAATAAGCTTGCTGCGGCTCTGCCATTTGTATGAGTGCCGAGTCCTTTTTGTTGTACAATATCTTTACACGTTGCACGTCGCCGTATACACCTGCGAATTGCGAAATGTTTTGCGATTATTAATATAGTCTGTCGGTTTATTACAGTGCAGGTGAGTAGGGGATGGTAAATGGTAAATGGTATATGGAATAAAGTATATGTAGTATAGTATTTATAAAAGTGTCATTCACCAAACACACACACACACATTGTAGCTGCTCATTGACTAATGAAAATATCAAATTGTTTAGTTGTGGCTTCCTTTCGCCTTTCCTTCGCCTTTCACTGTGCAATCTACAAAGTAGAAGACGCTCCTTAAGCGCCGCTCAATTCAAATGGCAAGCCAAGAAAATTCGGACAGCGCACGAGGTTTTTATGCAACGCGCAAATGTTGCCAACTTTTACACACCACCAAAAAGCCATAACGTGTACGCGGATGGTTTCCCACATCTCCCCGTCCCTCACTTAGCCCTTTCTTCTACCCTTTCATGGACTGTCTCGCAGCAGCTGCTGCTGTTGCTGCTGCCAGGGAGCAGGTATTATTGCCGGGACGTAGCCGTTAGTATCATGTACGAAACTCATAACTAGCTCAATAAGTTTTCTCAGCTATTTTTTACGACCAACAGCGCAATGGCCTCAGCTACGTCTCAAGCTTGGGCTTTGCTTCTGGCTCGGGCTGGGGCACTGGCTCCAACGCCGGCACTGGCTCAGTGTCTGGCAGCGACTACTTTTTAAGGCTGCGCCACGCGGCTGATTTTACAGCTGTCAGACAAGGTGTACAGGTGTAAGGGAGACAGAGACAGAGAGAGGAGAGAAGAGACTGTGGTAGAGTGGACAAGTTTTGTTGCTGGGCGCGTTATTGAATTGTATTTTATGACTTAACTTACGCGCCGCGCATCGCCGCAAAGTATGCAATATGCAGCGCAGACGAGGCGAAGTGAACTTTAAGCTACTTTAAGGGCAGCGCATAGTTCGCCCCGTCTCTCTATCTCTCTGTTCGCACAAGTGTGTGTGTGTGCGCGATTTGTTAGCTTGAGCATTAGAGTTGGGACTTAAACTGTGCTTTGACAGCTGCCCCCAGCAAAGGTGAAAATATGCAAGTACTTTACTCTGCTTTGCTGCTGTCCAGCTGCTTGGCTTGTGTAGCCAATCAGCGGCAAATTTGCAGCAGGGCGCAAATTGCCATCAAGCATAAAAAACTAGCTGGTAGCTAAAAGGTCCAATCTCCTCGCCACGCTCAGCAGTCCTCCTGCCTGCTCGCCCTGCTCACTGGCAATGCAAACAATGTAAAGTGCAGGGCACCCTCGGTTGCCCAAGACAACAAATCGAATAATGCGAAAAGTAAATTTTCAACTAGTTCGTCCTGCTTCCCCCACTCTCGCTTCCCAAAAAAAGAAGGCAAGTAAAAATAAACTGAAACCGAATGGCAGTAAAAGTGACGGACAAATAGGGGGCAGGGCAGCAGGGCAGGGCCACGACTACGGAAAGTCGAGTCGTCGTCGGGTCGGCAGCGCTAACAAGTTACAAAAGTAGCAATAGAAATGCAGGTAGTAAATAGTGCGGGAACACAGCGCATAGTTCAACAGTTGGCAGTAAATCCATTTTATACAGTCGACTGACTGCCTGCCTGCCTGCCTGGCTGACTGAACAGCCAAACAGAAGCGAGCGAGCGAGTATAAACTGAACGAGCTGCTGCTGCTGCTGCTGCCGTTGCCCTTGCTAACTGAAAACTTGACTTATGCCAAACACCGAAAAATTTCGTTTCGTTTGCTGGAAATTGGCTTGCAGTAGCAACAATTGCAGCAATAAACCAAACCAAGCGAGCCAAGTCCGGACCGGACTGGAGCAGGCCACAGCGAGAGTAGGACGTTCGTACTGCTCGTATCTGCAGGCATTGCCAGTGAAGCATATTGAATGCCAAAAGTCTTGGGGCCAGCTCCCGTTTCAGTTTGCAGCCTGCCTTGCCAGCATCACAATTTGACGTTCAACTGGGCGTATGCGCATCTGCTGCACGCCCAACCCGTCTGCGCGTCTGCCATGCAAAGTGGCCACGAAGGCAGACGACGTCAGTGAGCAGCCGCAGACTTTATAATAATTTATTATCGCAAAAAGATTTAGCTATATGTACAACGAGCAAGCGAGCGAGCGCTACAGTCATCCAGTCAGCCTGACTTTGAATATGTTTGCATACTTTCTTGCGCTAGCCACGCCTCGCTGCACCGCTCACTTGCCCACCGCACCCTCGGTGATTCCCCGGCGGCCCATTAGTCGTGTGGTTGAGCATATTTTAGATGAAAAAATATCGCAATCGCGCAGTCGTCCGTCGTTTAATGTAAATTTCTGTGGCCTGTGGCCTTCACAATAGAGACACCAACAACATCAGCAACAACAACAACAACAAAAAAGTAACGCGGAAAGCGAAAAGCTCCCGCCGAAGGGTCTGCAAAGTTTCCACGACTGAACGTGTGGATGGGGGGGGGGGGGAACACACACGTGTGTGCCAAGATTAAAGTTAGCTGTGAATCGTTTTAATACCAAATTGATGGAAATTTTCCCTTTTTTTTCGAAAACACATTTGTTGATTCAATTCGTGGAATAAACACCCAATTTGCGCCAGCGAACTCATTTCATATGCTGATATTAATTTCCTCCCAAAAAGAAGTGGAAAAAAACTGCAGATAAACGAACGTGTTAAATTATGAATAAACCCATTGAAATGATTTGCGCACACACATATTTTCCTTTTTTCCGGTCACGCCAGTTTATCAAATTGTGCTGCTGCTGACGCTACCTTTGGCTCAGTTTCTGCATGTGGCATATAAAATTTTATGAAATTATTTGAACGGCAAGCAGAAATCACGCACACAGTGCGAGAGCTCATAAAAATTCAATTAAACACGTTTCAACAATATTTTCGGCAATGATATAAATTTTTAGCACGCCATTACAATTACATAAGCGGATTTTCAGCAGCAGAGCAGAATATTCAATACGTTGCCACACTCACACGCACACACACATAAACTTGCCCATCAAGACATTTGCCAGACGATTTGCAGACTGATTAAGTTTCTTTTTATTATTGTGTGTGCATGCAAAGCGAGGCGGGTCAAAAGGAGTCGGGCTGCCCTGCAAAGTAGGCAACAGTTTTGTTTCCTACCAGCAATAGGCCTGAAGCCTGTTCATTCTGCCAGAGAAGAGAGTCTATTGAATTGGGCTGACAGGCCAACTGGCATGCGGCATGCGGCATGTGTCAAGTGCCTAAAGAGCGTGTCATACTCATCGCAGCATTGAGCAGGGCAATCCCTTTCGTCTCCCCCTGGACGCCTTGTGCGCTCAATTGAGTCGTTTTGGGGCTGGCCAAACAACAAAGCGCTGTCAAAACTAATAAAATGTCTGTCTGCCGAACGAAAGGGTTCTCTTGGCTTAGACATAGGCCTTTTTTTTCAAACGCCCCTTCACCTCTCCCCAGCCCTGCGCCTTTATCAATCTAGGCTAAGGCAGCGTTTGAAGTGCGCTATTTTGTGGGGCGTTGCACAAGCTTTACGCTTGCCAATTTTATTATTTGATATGCGCAAACAGCGCAAGCAGCGACAGTCACCTAACAATCACCGGCCCAGCGAACAAGTCTGTCCGTCTGTCCTCGTGTCCGTCCGTCAGCCATGATTGAAGTGCAAAATTTGCCACCTAAACGTGGCCGTCAAACATTGCTGTTCGCGTCATGTGGAAATTGTGGTAACGTGTCCCTTTTCCTTCCTTGCACTGCCATTAACATAACAAAAGGCGTTCGCATTGGGTGTGAGTGTGGGTGCTTGTGTGTGCGTGTGTGACAATCGCCAGTCGCTGCTTGTTTGTCGTACAACTTGCTTCAAGTATCATTCGTGTGTGTGTGTGTGTTTGTGCACTGTGTGTTGTGCCACTTGGAAATTCAAAGGTTATTACATAAAATTTTAGCGCTGCCATTTTAGCTGATTGCTCGTTTACACTGACTGCCACCCCCCCGCTGTCCCGCTGTCCTGCTGTCCTGCTGTCTACAACAGTCTCGAGTCTCGAGTTTATCTAAATCTATTGGCACGCCATTTCAAGTCATGGCCCCAGCAATAATAAGACGCTTAAAGAGTGCTCAGCTTATCGACATCGACTGCTCTGTGCAACGGGGCGTATGATACCACGCGTACCGTACACATCTAACAATTTTCTGCTTTACGCTTTGACTTTTCCGTGCCATTCTCTCTCCTTTCCCTCCTTCCACTTTGTGTCACTCTGTTCGTGGCGTTAAATCAGCAATCGAAGCTTTATTAGCACTGCAGGCAGCAGCTGCCAGCTGCCAACTGCCAACTGCTTGGCTGGGCTGCAGTTGCTCTTAACTGTGGCTAACGAGCTGCTGATAGGATTTACTGTGGCTCAGTTGCCTTAAGCTGCCCTTAGTTCTGCTTTTGCTCTGCTTCAGCTGTGTCCTTCTGTTATTTGTGGCCAGCTTGCCTGCCGTCTTGGGACAGCAACGACAGCATGAACAATAATCATTTTTAAGCAATTAATGCGTTTGGCAAATTTTTGTTTACTTTATAAGCGATAAGCTCGAAATGCTGACAGCATGCAATGAAATTTGGTAAATACGGACTTGTCGCTTGTGTGTATGTGTGTGTGTGTCAAAGAAGCAACTTAAGCCAGAGGCAAGCGCTTGCTTATGTTGTGAACCTTTCGCTCTGCGGTTGCGTTTGTTTGGCAAAAGTTTATATTTGGGTATTTAAACTCAAATTAAATGCATTTGCATGCAAACAAAGCGAAGCACAGACGCACAATAACCACACACAAGTCTCTTATGTATGTGTGTGAGAGTTCGGGAACAAACCGCAAACAAACTGTTTTGTGTCATCAGAGACAAAGGCGACAACAGACTTAACATTGTTGTGCACAGAGCAGGTTATGGTTGGTCATGTGAGTGAGTGAGTGTGTGTCTCTCTATATGTCCGTGTGTGTATATGTATGCTTCTGTGTGTGTATGGTTTACAAGCTATGTTATTGCAGCACAAAAATGCAATTCTGCAAGTGGAAAGGGCAGCAACAAATCCATTATGCAGCAATTATGCGCTACACTGGACACACAGCACAACAACAACAGAATGATGTAAGCGGTAAATAGGGAGAGAGAGATAGAGCGGGAGATAAAAGAAAGAACGAGAGAGAGAGTCAGAGGGACAGGAAGAGCTCTAAGCAATCGAAGTATTTTGGTAATTAAATAAAACAAACAGTTGGAGCAGTCGGAAAAGAGAATAAGTTACATGCAGCGCATGTGAAAAGTCAAGTCCGAATGCCATAAAATAGTAAAACAAGCCACACACAAGCATACAACAAGTAAGAGAAAGAGAGGAAGCAGAAGATAGATAAGAAGGAGGGAAGAGAGTATGTACGAGGGACATTGTCGGTCAGGGCAAGTTGGTGCAAGCAATTCAAACAGCAAACCCCATTAACTTTACAAAGTTAGTTAAATTCATTTGGCAAACAGACATGCCACACAGTCACACACACACTCATGAGTGACGACAAAAAGCTGCATGAAGACAATAGACGCCCTCCTCCACCCCCATATCCACCCCCTCAACACGCAATCCCAAGCAACCACTCAGCCAACCAAAACAACGAGCTACGAAAAGTCACAAGTAAATTTTATTTCAATTGTAAAGGCTGCAAAAACTGCAAGTGTGTGTGCGACTGTGTGTGGTAGTGTATAAAACGCACACATATGCAAACTGGTAGAGGGAGAAGGGAGGAGGAGGGGGGACAGCATGCCACATACGCACACAATGGCAGCAAGAGCAACAGCAGCAGCAGCAGCTACGACAACAAGCGCAATGATAACTAAATAAATGGACATTTTTATAGCTATGCACTTCCGCACTCAATCTTTTGTTGTGTGTGTCGGCGTGTGTGTGGGTTAGTGTGTGCGGCAGGATGAGCGCCTTGTTAAAGCATGTGCTTTGTATAGAGAGCACACACACGAGTGCTACAATGGGCAACTGTTGCAGCAGACGACGGCGCTAGCGGCGGCACGAGCGCACTTAATTCATGTAATTTTACATGCACATGCAGGCAGGAGCATGTCGCAGCAACAGGATGCCTTGCAAGTGTGTGTGTGTGAGCTTGAGTGCGGTTTCACTTGTTGCCCGCTTGCCACAGAATGCTTTTTTAATGTGTGAGTGTGTGTGTGTGTGTGTGTGGATTGTGTAGATTTATGCGAGTGCGCATATATTTTCATTTTCATTGTTTTACAATTTGTAAGCACAACTTATGACAGGATAACTGCCATCAGCCTCTGCATGTGCAACTGTCTTCTCTTTGCGTTATATGCGTGTGTGTGTGTGTTCGTGTGTGCTGCTGCCTCAGGTCGTATTCCTCTAAAGATTTCTGTGAGATTTTTGCACCCAGAGCAGTGCAAAACTATTTCAATTCTAAAGCTGATGGATTTGCTGGCCCCAGGCAGAAAGCTATTAGAAAGCCATTTGTAACCAGTTGCCATGGTGTGTCCTGCATTGTAACACAAAAACACCAACCAGAGAGAATGGGAATAAAACGAAAATTGAAATGGAAATGCAACAGCAACATTTAGTTGATGGTATTTAATGCACATTTCCGTAGAAACTTCTTTTTTTACACCCCACACCCAACACTGCTCAGGCTCCCTTTCCCATTGCATTATATTTTTATGTTGCACACATAAACCGATTTCACTGGCATATGGCTGGCCTCATACCTAAACACAGAGCTTATGGCTGCTGGAAATGATGTTGGGATAATGGAAACTTGATCAGTGGCAGAGGTAGAGCACCAGCTTAAGCCTGACTGAAGTGAACTCAGTGAAATGCAATTGGATCTGCTGAGGGACAGCTGTAAATTGCTTTAAGGCAACCTCTAAAAGATTATGATTGTATTATGATTGTCTTTATGAATTATTGTTGAACTTAGTCGTAGAGTATTTGCCTGTCGCATTAAGTAAATTCCTATTTTTTGACTCCCTCGCGAAGGGTTGATGTGTGTGTGGGATAAATTGCCGATGGATAGTGTGCAGACAATTTGTTTTAAAGAGTTTTTCGGTTTTTTAATATTTAAAATATTTTTGGCTGCTCGTTTGGTGTCGTGCATTATTTTGCTTTTCTTTTTTCACCCAATATTTGCTATTGCATTGTTCCCGCACTGTGTGGGCTTGGGCAATGAATGTACGTGTGTGTGTAATTGTATTGCTGTGTGAGTGTGTGTGTATGTGTGTCTTCAATGTGCACATAAATAATTCATGGCACTTTTGCTGATTGCACGTAAATGGTGTAAATTTCAAACGGAAGCACGCCAAGCAGTCGCGTTTAAGGGACGCAGAGAGGGGAAGAGAGAGACATAGAGATGGGGTGATCTAGGAGTAGAAGGGGGACGGTTGAGTAATCGAAAGAGAAGGCAAGAGAAATGGCAAGGCAAGTGAAGTTGAGGTTAGAGCAGAGCAGAGCTACAACGTGTTTTGTGGGTCGTCTGTGGTGCCTGTGGTTGACTTTTTGGCAGTATTCTTACTAGTATTTTTCCAACAGTGTAAATTTCAATGAATAATCAAGCGTTCTACGTAATACTTATAAAATGGTCAAGGATTGTGGCAAGGACCCTAGACAATGGCACCGCCAGACAGGCTGTGCCTGAAGGTGACTGGGGAGAGAGAGTGAGGTGGAAAGAGACAGAGAGAAAATAAGAAAGAGAGAGCTGGATGCATTTCAAATTGCTACGCCTCACATTGTCACTGGCGGTGCCATTGTCTGATTTATAAGTGGACAGGTATAAGTATATTTATATAGATATATTAGTTAATATATATATATATAGTAGTTGTATGTCTGTAGGTAAATACGTTTTTGGTTCTTTTTTTTGGTATTTTTTGTATTTTAGGTATTTTTTTGTTTTGTGCAGACGTACCAAAGAGGGTAAATAGAGCATCAGGCGTGACCATCTACAGAGAAAAAGAGAAAATAGAAGTTTGTTGTCAGTTAGCGAGAGTTTTGTTTAAGATGTATTCAAAATAATATAAATCATAAGTAGGATAATAACAACAACATAAGAGTGAAAGTTAAGTGAGCATTCGGCCAGGCCGAAGCTTGGATACCCTTGCAGTTGTTCGTTCGCGAAAGAGTCAAAGTCAAAAAGAGTTGAGTGTATTTTGATTAAAAAACAAGGCGAGTTTTTTGTTACATATGAGATTCATTTTGGCACAGACAAAAGCCCTCGGGTAATCACTTCAAAGAGGAATACAATTTGAATTAAATTTTCTAGCTTGTGTTATTTTATTGTTCCCTCTGCAAGGCTATGTACATAAAAAGTAGCAACTGCAGTTTTTAGGTTTGTTATGTTTTTCATTTCCAGTCAATAAATTGTAAATGTAAGTAAATATGCTGTAATAGGAGTACTCGCTTATTGAAATGCATAAAGAGCAGAGAGCGAGAGAAGGAGAGAGAGTAATATATTTGTAAATTGAAAAACGCATAAGGTAAATAATAATAATAATAATAATATGCAGGTATGTATATATGAAAGACTTTTGTGAAAAAATGCATAGACGAAATGCAAACTAATTACGAGTACTTTGAGGATAAATACGGATTCAGTATGTGTGAGTAAGTATGCTGAGTGAGAGCAGGGGGACTGAGAGAGACAGCAAAGAAAGGAGTATGTGGTCAATAGACGTAGGTAGAGATATATTTATGTATATTTTGTAGAAAGGTTCACTTTATATTGGGAATATTTTTATTGCTTTTGGTAAAGAGAGATTGCTCTAGAGATATTAGTTATATTAAAATAGATCTTGTGAACTTACCTCCTCATTTAAATTCGAAACGAGCAGCACATTTGAGTAGCCGCGCATGGCGGGCGCAGAGGTCTGCAGGGCTCCGCTGTTGGCCAGCGAAAATGCGGCCAGATTGGGCAGGGCATTGCTGTAGCCACCGGTCAGCGGAGTGCCCAGGCCGAGAGCGAAGGGCGGCAGCACACCGGGTGCGCCCAGACCGTTGACTAGAGGGGAAGAAAGAGAGTTGAAATGGAACAAGGTATTAGCGGTAGATCGAGGTACATTCCTGTTGCATTTTATTGAAGCATGCAGCCTTAGGCACTAAGCGAATCGATAGCGAGTGTAAAGGCAGAAAGTGTTAAATCAAAGCAATGCGTGTGTATGTGTGTGTGTTTGTGCTAGTGTGTGCAAGTTTGTGCATGTCGAGGCAAGTGACATTTAGCAGGCAGCAAATTGATTGAAAATAAAGTAATAATAGAAGGAAATTGTTCAGTTTGTGTTACCTATTTTATCACCTGTAAGTGAGGGACGCTGTCTGGCGGCGATCAGGAGCAGATCATTTGTATTCATCAGACCGCCGGCGGTGGGCATGAGATCGACGCCTGGCTCGCCTGGGGGCAGCGCAGGATTCGTGAAATCGCGTGACTTGTCATTGTTGTACTTGACATTCAAGGCGGTCAGCTTGCTGTTGTCGATGCGCAAGGTGCAGCAGCCGTTGTAGATATTCTGGCCGTCCAATATGGACTTGGCCTGCTGTGCCGAGTGCGCATCCGGATACTGGATGAGGGCCTGGCGGGAAAAAGTGTGCACAAAAATTGGGATTAATTGCCTATCTAGCCCGGGGCATAATCAATACGAACTTACCTGGAATGAATTGTTCTTGGTGAAGGTGACAATTTTCAGCACATTGCCGAAACGCCGGAATATCTGATGCAGAATGTCCAGCGAAACAGGATACATTAATGTCTCGACAATCACCCGCAGGACAGTGTTGGGTCCGCCGGCGGCATTGGTGTTGTTGCCGGCCGAGGATGCGTTCACCACGCTCGTGTTGTTCTGCAAAATGGCCACAGTGCTGCAGTTGCTGTCGCCGGAGCTGGCGTTGGCGTTGTTGCTGCTTGCATTGCCGACGGCACACAGCGGCAGCGGGGATCCGCCAGCAGGCGACTGAATGCGATAATCGCTCTGCACAGCCGATGAGTTCTGCTGCAATGCAAAAGAGAGAAAAGAGAGGGAAATATTTTATATGCAAATCGATCAAAGTTTTATTAGTTAAACGTTGACTAAGCGCGCACTGAAAAGTTTTGTGCATTGATCAAAAAACGAAGCTCCTTCGTTAACTTTTCAAGGAAACTAGACGAAAATATGCTAAGTATTTACACTTCGGCAGGCAGTAGAAGCAACAGAGCAGTGGAATATGTAATGGCAACAGGAACAAGAAGAAGTAGTCGGTTTGCCCGGCACGGCAATAGCAGCATAAATCTCAATCAAAATCAATAATATCAAGTACCGTAATAATAAAAGGAAATCAAAGTGCGGAGCCTGGATGGCAGGATATCAGCCAGGCGGGCAGGCAGACAGGCAGGCAGGCGGCAAGGACCCTTACTGAGCAACAGCAGGGAAAACTTCTTGCGTGAAATATACACGTTCTATCGGAAAACAATTTAATGACATTCGGAAGTAAATTTATTCCTATTCGTGCTGAATTTTGATTTCGAAAATCATAACGTAAACACATTCGGCCCTTCACAGTGCCCCCCTCCCCCGTTGGCCACGCCTCCACCACGCGCTTTTTGTGCGTTTGTCAGCAGCACAGGCAGCGGCAGCGGCAGCAAAGTTCTAGACACACGTCAGGCAATCCCCCCAAGGCGAACCATTTCTGTTTTTTTCCTGTGCTACCTTTTGCTAGATAAATTCCCGTAGACGAAACAAAGCCGAAGGCGGCAGAACTGCGACCGACACGACGACGAGGCTGTCTGTGCGGGGAGCCCGCCTTGCTGCCTGGGTTTATAAAAATAATAAAAATTGATTAGAATTGCGCTGGGAGAGTCTGCTCGACCCACCCACCCGCACACACACACACACGCGGCGTATGTGTAATGCGTAGAGAAATGCGAGGCGGAAGCTGAGGAGGAAGCAGCTAATGCTTCGACTGATTCGAATTGCCATTCAGCACATAGCGAGTCTATAACTGTAATTTGATACTTCACTTTGGCTGATTATTATGACGATGACGATGACGATGACGACGACGTTGATTGTGCAAAAATCGTAATGTAATTGTAGAGCAAACATTTGGCTGTCTCACTCCCACTTTGTATCTCCCTCCCTCTCTATCTCTCTCTCTGCTCTGCAATTAAATATTCAGCGTATGTCAAGTGAGCACTTGAACTGCGGATGGCATTGATAATTGCAGCCAAACAATGTGCAACATTCATGACCATCTTGCCACATGACCCCAAGCTGGCACGTTAAGCTCGAGTAATATTCGACCTCGACCAGCAAACGGGCAACATCATTAAGCATAATAGATTGCTTTCAATATGTGTGGGTTTCTCCTTCTGTGTGCGTGCGTGTGTGTGTCTGGCTGTGTTTGTAAGTCTTTCGGCTTTCCCTTGCCGCGGTTTAGTCGCCTAATGAGTCAATTGTGCATTGCCCCATTGTTATAGCTGCTGTTGTTATTGTTGTTGCTGTTATTGTTGCTGTTGTCGTTGCCTGTGGGCGGCATGCGGCATTGATTAGTTGCACACCCACACACGGGCACAGACACAGTACAGCGAACTCAGCACATTGTTCTAATTTAATATGATAAGTTTGATAAACTAAACTGCTGCGATAAGCAAAAATATCAAATGCGTTGATAAGCTCAATTATCGATCTGTTCCCTCACTTCTTACCAATGACTGTCTGTGTCACTGTGTGTGTGTGTGCTTGTCTGTGTTTGCGTGCCCATCAAATGCCAAATTTTTTAAGCTGCTTCAATTTGACAACATTTCCCGCCGGACTTTGCGACGTCTTAAATATTTGAGACACGACAAAAAAATATTTAATGCAAACTCAAAACGCTTCTCTCGGGCTTCTTCCCCAGGGAGAAAGGGAGAGAGAGAGAGAGCGCAACAAATGCAGGCTACACAAGCTTGACGTATATATAGTATAGTGGGGTAAAAAGGATGCTAAAAGCTTTTAAGCAAACTTTTGCAATATTTACGCAAAAAGGCGACAGAACAAAGGGACTCCCAGTTTCAGCAGCTTCGCTGCCGGACAGCGCTGAGCAGAGACGCGCACCTTTTTTTTGTTCCACCTGTCGTAGCGGTTTCAGCAAGCGAACCAAGTCAACAAACGGCTGAAGCGTGTGAGTAAACAAAAAACTTAAGTAAAAAACTTTACAAAATATATTTGTAGTATATATCTCCAGCTATATATACAGTACTATATCTGGCCCTTACTCTGCTGCATCAATATTATTCTTTCAAAGATGCGTGAGTTTATGTTGCACTGCAATGGGGGAGGGAGCAGCAGAGAAGAAGCAGAGATCCACCTACTTTTTGACACACTTAAAGCTAGTTAAAGGGGGCTCGAGAGGAGGGCAGCGGGGGAGGAAGGGCACTTCACAAACTGGGCACACCGTGTAAAAGTGGCTCAAGCGAACAAGTAGCTGGCTTAAGTGGCAAGCGGCAAGGAGAGAGCGGGAGTGCGGCGAGTGAGAATGCGCACTCGGTGCTGCAAGCGACTCCGCCACTCGACGCCCGCATGCGTGCAACGAGGAGGCTGCAGAAGTGAGCAGTGCAAGTTGCCACTTTTGTGCGGCTGCCAAGTTGCTGGTTTTGCTCCCCTGTTTCTGGTTTTTTGATTTTTTGTTTTTGGGGGCCACCCACCACAAGCAGCTATGAACTTGTGCAGTTAAGTTTTAAAGCTAAGCTGCGGATTATGTATTACAACATACTTTGTCGCGGTTGCTGTCCCCCTCTACCACCTCTCCCCCTCTCTCAACCAACACCAATGCCAGTGCCAGAATCCTTGAAGCATCTACCATACTTTTTGCGGCCAGCTGAAGGATAAAGAGGCGCAAACTCACACACACACACCCACCTAGACTGTGGACTGTGCTGAGTGCTGCGTGGCAGGGAAGACGCAACCACAGCAAACTCTATTTGGCTTATTTATGGCCAAAACAAATATGGACTTCACAAAATACGTCGAAGGCGCTCAAAAACTTTGCATAAATACGAAGAGAAAAAACACACGAAGGGGAAATATGAAGGCAGCAGGCAGTAACCACAAACTCTGAGTAAATCCGTTGTTATCCCTTGCCTAAAACTAAGCAAAAACACGCACACTCACCCACAGGCAGCAAAAACATAAAGCTGGAGAACTGATGGCAAAGAGAAAAGAACTAATCAATACAAGTAAAATATTGACGCCGAAAAGTCACTGCCGAATGCGTAGAATAACTTGTCAGTTTCCATCCTCTACTACTCCTCCTCCTCGTCCTGTTGTTGTTTTCTTTGGCATTTCCATTTGCATTCAGCTATTTCTACTACTTCTGGCATCCTTTCGAGTGCGCAAATTTGCTCACGTCCTTGTGACGAGTGTGTGAAACAATGTAATTTAAATCCATTTTCAGCACGCTGGCGTCACCAATCAAAATGGCAAACGACTCGAGTGTGTTGGCAAACACACACACGGCAAGAAGGAGTACACGAAACAGAAGGCAAAGGGAAGTGAGGGAGTGAAGGGGGAGTTGCGCATCCTGCCGCATAACTCAAAGGATCAACAAGCCTGGCGCTGAGTTGCGTTCGCGGCACTGTTGAGAAAACAATAAGATTAGCTCACTTTTGGTGCGACGAGAGAGGAGAGACGAGGGACGAAGGATTCTGGCAGACGATGGCAAAAGTAACCATGAAATAAAATGGGAATATGGAGAAAAAGGGGAAGAGACAGCGAGGGAGGCAGGCAAAGAAAAACAAAAGCAACGCATAGAAAAATAAACAACGCGCAGATAGATCCGCTCAACAACCAAATATGCCAAGCACACACTCACACACACACATACAAGTGTGCCTGTTTGCATGTGTGTGTGTGTAATGTTATTTGCCACTGCGAAATCCTTTAACTGCATACGACCAGCGCGTTGGAGAGTTGGACAAATAGCGTAAAAATGTCTCAGACAAAGTGAAAATAGGCCGAAGAAAGCCGCCAGCTGTCGTCGTCGTCGTTGGAGCAGCAGCAACAAATTAAATAAACACTGTGCCGTCTCCGAGCTGAGCTTGGCTTATATTATTAACACCAAATCGAAGGAACACATTTCTCTTTCCCCACCTTCTCTTCGCCTCTCTGTCTATTCCAATTTCGATTCGTGATTCCCTTTCTGCCTACGGTTTAAGCCTTTGCTAATCAGCTTGATCCTTTTTGTGGCTTAATCGCTTGACATTTGTATTAGTTGTTGCGCATTCCCCTTCCTCCTTGGCACTACCTTGCCACCCTTAACGGATGTCAAATGTTGTCCACATTAATCTCATTTCGTGTTTTGGCACTAATGCTGACGTGATTTCTTTTCTCTCGCCCACATATTTATTCTATTAATTGACATTGTGCACAACATGGAAACGAATTCGTGTGAAACTTTAAGAGCGCTCAGTAACATATTTGCAGTTTGTTTTCTGTTGTATCGTATGTTGAATACTTTAATATTCATTCAATGCGAGTGATCAAGTTTAAAGCACGCCTTTTATTACGGTATTTGATTTCAAGAGGTTTGTACTGTAAATAATGAATTAATGAATGCTAGATGTGAGCGGAATGCTGTTTTTATGTCTTTTCAAAGGCAGTTTGTAATTATGTTGAAGTTCTGCAGTATTATTTGTGGTATACACACATGAAACATCTTTAATTACTCCACACAAGCTGATGCAACATGTCACGTCGCATTCAACTGCGTCGGGTAGGCAAGGGAAGCGCACTGAACAATGGGCTTTATCTTTTTGCTGTGGCCGACAATTTAATTTAATCACAAGGTAACCTTATCACAAAAGGGAAAACCAACACCTGCAGCAAACACACACACACAAATATACATGCATTTACACACACACACTGACGCACAGTTGCAGATATATCGCTGGGCTGTAATCGCGGCAGCCTTCACCTTGCTGAGCGGGGGTCACCAACAAGAGGCCACTTTGATGCGAGAACCTCGATTGACCTGTAACACCCAGTGTATGTGTGTGTGTGTGTTGGTATGCGGCAGGTGAGTGTGTTTCGTGTTGCCAGGTATGTTTGTTTGCAAGCGCGCAAAGTGCCAATTATGACGATTACTGAAATTAAAGCGTTCTATTTGCCGCAATGCTAAAAGGCTTTCAATTTGGTCCCCTGTATGTATGAGTAACTGTGTGTGTGTGTGTGTTGGTGTTGGTCTGTTTGTTCGACAGTGTTTGTTGCTGTTTGTGCGCTGTCATTTGTTCAAATTTAATGAATGCATTGCCGCCTTTTTGGCGCTTGCAAATGTTACACCAGAGACCTTTGCGGATCGGTGGGAAGGGGGAAATGTCAGAGCGCGGGGAACTGGGGCCGCAGAGGGCACGAGCTGGGAATGGGGTTTCATTTTGAAATTAAATTTCAATCAATTTCGTTTTGTTGTGCTGAGCTCGGTCTCGGTCCCAAGTGGATGTCAACCCTTTTTCTTTTCTTTTTGGTATTTGGGCACGACTGGCTAAAAAAATTAATTTATCAAAATTACAACGCACACACACGCGTACATTGCATAGCGACAGCAGCAGATGCGCTACAGACAGAGAGACAAAACAATCACATGTCAAATTTGAGCTCAGCTACTAAGCAATACACAAGCGAGGTCGGCTGGGTCGCACTGGGTCGGGCAGGGGCAGGGGCAGAGAGAGGTAAAGGCGGCCGCTTTGGGGCTTTGAGTTCTGTGGATTTGTGGCCAGCTTGTGTTGCGGTTGTCTGTGTATTTGTGTGAGTGTGCGAACCACGTGAACTTCCAGTGCATTTATCTTCATTTCAGCGCAAGTTCTAGTCAAGGATCTCTCCTGGATATGTAGCTCCCCTGCTCTGCCCTGTCTTCTGCTGCTCGCTGAAGCGAGTGACGTGCGTATGTGTGTGTGTGGGAGGGGGGCATTGCTCTGGCAAGATGTAAGATGCTCGAGAGCAAGACATCAACGTAAATAGCAACGAAAATAGTCACAACAACTGTTGCCAGAAAGTGCCGAGGGGCTTGGGTTGCACGGCGAGAGCAGCGCACAGGCGACGCATAGGTGAAAGGACGTCCCAACCGACATGACATATTAGAATCCTGTTACACTGGCAGCAGCTCAGCAGCAGCAGCAGCAGCAAGTCCCGAGCAGCAACGCAGCCTGACTGCCAAATTGCCAACATAAATGTCAGTGGCGCGACGGAGCAGCGCAGCAAAGTATGCTACAGGGTTTTTCATTTCTGATGCTGCCACTTGCTTCACCTTCTTGTTCCTTCAGCTTCTTCCTCTCCCTTCTTTTGCTTGCTTCAGCTTACTTTTGTTTTCCCTCTCGCTGTTTTTTTTTTATATTTATTCTCTGGTTTCTCTATGCGACGCAATCACTCAGGCGTTGAAATCTACAAATGTGCCAGTGTGCGAGTGTGTGAGTGCGTACGTGGCTGTGTGCGTGTGTGTGCAGATAGATGATTTGAAAATCCTGTATTGCTGATTTGGTGCTCCTGTTGCTTTTGCCGTTGTCGACGCAGCTTTGCTTTGCAGGTGCCTCGTGTGGGGTTAAATCCCTTAAGGCAAGCAATGGATTTGTGTCTTCGCTTTGCCTCCATCTTCCGTCCTTAACCCCACAGCCCTGCCCGTAAAACTTTCAAGGAAATCGCATATTGAACAATTTAAAGCACACTGATTAGGGGTTTCGTGTAGTCAGCCAACAAACATGAGTCTTGCGTACTCGAGTTCTACGCGAGCAACAGAAATCGTTGCATAGCCGCAGGAGTTGAGGCTGCTTAGAACGAGCCCAAGATGTATTTATGCAAGATATTCCACATACTCGTACATACATATCGTACAGTATACATATATTTTAGCTATATTTTCATACTGCAGATGGCGCTGTCCGAGCAGCAACTTGGCTGTCAACTATATTTCAGCTGTTGCAACTGTTTGGCTGTTCGTCTCCCTCGCTAAGCTTTTCTATGACAACAGTGTGGCGACAGCGGCGCGTTGAGCGTCTTATCAGCAAGTCAGCACACTGCAGCAGAGTCGCCGCTGCACTTGGCCAGGGGAAAGTTAAGCTCGCGACTTGTGCTAGGTAGCAGCCGCAGCCAATGAAGAAAATGCGAGGCCAAGCAGTAGCATCATCAGCAATTGTAGCAACAGCACAAAGCAAGTAACACACACACGCATTCACAGAGTGTGCGGTGTGTTGACAATGGGCACAGTGCGAAGGGCAAAAGAAAAACGTGAATGAGATGAGAAATTGTATAAATATGTTGGCCAGGCGGGCAGCAACAACAGCAACAGCAACAGCAACAACGACAGCGACAGGCAGACAGGCAGGCAGCTCTATACACAAGATTAAGCCCATATACCGGGCAAACACACACACACACACACGTGCATTTCAAGAGATTTTCCACTAGAGCAACAAGAGAGCAAACACAGCCGCGTTGACTTTTCCACTCGTCTGCGTTGTCATTGGGCTACCGGGAGTGGAAATGGTGCTGGAGACGGGGCAGTAGAGCAGCCAGCGACAAGGCCTTTTACCAGGATTAGTAGTTAACAAGAGAAATCTGGCCACACCCACGCACACACACACACACACACAGAGAGGCGCAGGCACCAAAAGGTAATCAGTGAAATGTAACTGTATTGTTTGGCCTGACATTGTTGTTGCTGCTGCTGTTGCTGTTGCTGTTGTGTCATCTAAGTCATAGGCACGCCTACTGTGTTGCTGCAGCCTCTTAACCTTTTTTTCGTTTTGGTTTTGGTTTCGGTTTTTGCTGCACTGTGCTGAGGCAAACGACAACTCTGACGATCTCTTTTTAAGTAGTTTTGCTTGGGGTCATTTTGGGGTTAGAAGGCAGGTGGCGCACACACCCAAAACCACACACACACACACGCACGCTCACTCACACATGTGCGCAGAAAGGTGACAACGTCGTTTTGGGTTTTCGGTCGAAAGGGAGAGAGGCAACTTTGTTGCTGCTGCTGCTGCTGTTTTCATTTAAGTAATCAAAATATGCTTTTGACTTTGTGCTAAGCAGCTGCCGTCCGTCCGTCTGTCTACCCGCCCGACTGTCTGTCTGTCGGTCGCTCTGCTGGTATTCTCGTATGTGGCTTGTGTGGTGCCTTGTGGTTTCCATTTCTACGTTTGTGTGTATCCTTGCCACAAAACCCCAAAAACTATGCATTTCACTGCTTTTGTCAGCCCCCTCCCGAACTGTAACTGTATCTGTATCTATATCTGTATCTGTGACTGTATATGTATGCTCTCAATGCTTGTGTGTGTGCAGACTACTGTATTTATTTGAAAGCTTTTTAAACTTTGCCACTGACTTTGTGGCTTACGAAATTAAAATTAGAAATTGGTTTGGACTGTCACTGACAAATATACCCCAAGCATTTATGAATGCCCAACATACGTCTGTGTGTGTGAGGATGTGCAAGTGTGTGTGTGTGTGTGGGAATTAAGTTGCCTCTGAGATTGTAATTAATCAGTGAAAGAGACCCGCCGAGAGAGCGACCCACATAATAACGAGGCGTACAACATTTGCATATAAATCGTTGTTTGCCTCTGACCGAAACTTAATTGCCACATTAATAACACTTAAGACCGGCCAGCTTTAGATGCTTAAACTAAAATACAGATATACACACATACATATATATGTATATATATTTAGGATATGCATATATAAATAAAGAGATGAGTTTAGTTGCATCTCACTTACATTATGAGTCTGATCTGTCTTGAGCTCACGATGATTGGAGAACTGCACATAGACCATGCGTCCGCGCATCTGTGGTGGATTCACTGTATAACAGGATACCATCGATGTGGCCGATATCTCGTCGGCCATTTCGATAAATGCTTGATTTTTGCCCTTTAGCACGAGCACATTTGTCACACGTCCAAATGGTATCCCCAATGCGACTACGTCCGATTCGCCGGATTCGTTTGGAATGTTCCGCAAGTGAACGACTTTTGAGGCCTTGGCTGCAAAGACAAGAAAGGCAGAAAGATTGAAATAATTATTAGTTATGTGGCACAAGTGTGTTTGTAGTGTGTGTGTGGTGGTTACTTGGTTGGTTTGACTAATAAATAAGCCGCTTAAATTATTAACAGCTGCCATGGCAAATGGCGCCTGGTTCGCTTAATGGCAATGGCGTTCGCTGTCTGCACTTCCGCTTCCGTGCGTCGCATAATTTGCACAGTTTTTGTTGCTGCTCAACAGCCTTCCCCCTTTCCCCATCTCCCTCTTCCATTTTCTCTCTACTCACACTCTGTTCAAATCAGAGCAGCGCCAAATAAAATGCCTGATAACATTGCAACGTTTGCGGCATTTGTATACATTTTGCACAGTTAAGCGCCGCTGGACGGCTGTCAAGGGATAGCAGAGGGGGGGATGGGGATGCACGAAGGAGAGAGAGAGGAGGCGTCGAGTGGGGCGTGGCAATGGCATGGCACATAAATTCATTCATTGCACACTTGCAACAACTGTGAATAATCCACACGGCGACAGTGTCCGGTACGGCCAGGTTTCAGTCGAGCTCACACACACACACACACACACACACACTTTGCTTTGCTGTTGTTGTTTCTGACTGCTTGGGTGTTGTGCTTGTTTGTTATTTTTGCATAAATAAAGTGGCTCCGCTGTTGAGTTGCAGCAGGCCGCACAAATGGGATTTTAGGCTGTTCTCCTGCTGCAGTTCGTACTGCTTCCCCCTCCTGCACTGCCTCTTCCCCTCTGCGCCTTCTCCCATGTTGCTAGTGTTGCCATTTGCCAGGCAGAGCATTTTAGGGATTTCACCCGTTGCATCTGCCCAAAGTGCCTTAAATTTTTATAAACACAAGCAAACAAATTTGGCTGGCCTGCCACATGCTTTATAAAAATGCCAGACAAAAACGTGAGGCAACCGCGAGGGTTGGGCGGATGTGGCACCTACCCGCCTCGTCCCAGCCCCTGCCTTCCGTCTGCCAGGTGCTTAGTCAACACCTGTTAATGTGTTGGTTTGCATCGTTTTTTCTCTTTTGTCGGCAATGTCATCGTGTGTGTGCTGCCTCTGCCTCTGCCTCTGTCTCTTCTGCTCCCACTTCGCATATGCAAATGAAATGTTGCAGCCGTTGCAGCAGCAACTCTTTTTTTGTTCCCAAGCTCTGTGTGTATTTATGTGTGTGTGTGTGTGTGTTAGCAGTATTTACCGCACTTGCTAAACAAACAAACAGAGCATATGGCAAAGAGATAGCCCACACGACAATGCCAAAATGGCCAAAAATGGCAGTTGGCAGCAGGATTTGCGCTTTTAGCTGCCCTCTGCCACACGCCGCATGCCACATGGCACACGCCACTTGCCGCCCCTTTCATTATGCTGCATTTGAGAGCTTTACCAGTGAGTATCAGTCTGCAGAGGTTAGAGCTGGGTTCGCTTACAGTGACTTTAAGCCTCATATGAGCTATAACTGTCATCTATCTATATGAAATCTGATCTGTCACATGGCAAAACTAATATATCGTTATTAATTATGACCTGACTACCAATTCTTGAGAATGTTTACTTCTTTCTAGAGTTATTTTAACGAATTGCCTGAGCTTTCTTTCATGTCACAGCGCATCCTCAGGACACGATGTTATCACTCGGCCACATTTATCAGTCTCCCTCTTGCACCCTAGGTATATGTATATCTCTCCCTCTCTCCTCTCTCTCTCTCTCTCTCTCTCTCTCTCTCTCTCTCTCTCTCTCTCTCTCTCTCTCTGTTAACTGTTAACCGCTTTCACTAGCCCCCTTTTTCGCTGCTAATAACTTACAACATAAAAGGGTCAGCAGCCGACCCAGTGGCCAGTTCACAGTTCAAAGTCCCCCCACCCTCCTTCTCTCGCCCATTTCCGCTGACGTTCCAGTTCCTGTTGCTGCTCAACTGGCCGCAACTTGCAGCACGGGTCAGTGTGCCGATTTATAACAATGCCAGAAGAGGGAACTCAACTGTATGCTATATATACATCATATATAGGCTCGGGCATCGGCCATCGGCCATTGAGGGCAACTTGAGGCGAAAAGTCATGCCAACTTTGAGGAGAGGCTCGACTCGACTCGACTGGCCTCGGCCGGACTCAACTTGACTCGCTCTGACTGCAGCTCGACTGGAAGACTGGGCGACTGGGCCCGTGCTGGGGCAGCACTCGATGCTGAATACAACTAATCGGAAATTACACTTTTTGATTAGTTCGAAACGGAAATGAAGTTGAAACGAAATTATGCAACCGACAGGGTAGGCAAAAAGTGCACGGGAATTTTGGCCCCTCACTCGTTCTCACTCTTGCAACCTTTTGGGGCGGCTCTCAAAATTTATTAAAAATCAATGGGCAAGTGCCGATGCTCTGCCCGGCATAAATAACGGCTAAAAAAGCGCTGCATTAGCGACTTGAAAATACCCTGTATTTCGAGTAATAAAAAAACATTTAAGCTCATTTATCCTAAACCTTTTCAGCATTGGCCTGAGTTGTTTTACAAATTTGTAGCCAGATAAAAGTTCGAATTACTACAGAGCTTGCCAATCAGTCTGGCTAAGCTAGTCTTCTTCACCTGCTAACGGGTATAGGGAAAACTAAATAAAAGTCTACAGCGGCGGAAACGTGCTGCAAAAGACAAACAACAAATCAAGTGCCGCTGGGCAGCTGCCGGAAAACACAAAAACAAAAAAACACCACGACGAAGGTAGCGAAAATATGTAAAACTATCTATCATGCATGATGACGTTGTCAACGAGCAGAGAAAAACTACAAAAAGTAACAAAAACTAGAAAAAAAGACTAACAAAAATTGCAGCATGAAATTCTAGAAAAACGTGGAAGGGAAAGGAAGTGAGGGCAGCGAAGGGAGGCAACGAGAAAAAGTCAGTAAATTTGTGGATTTTTTGACGTTCGCCATCAACAACTCAATTTCGGTCTGTTTTCAGCGATGAGTTGCTGTAGCTCGTGTTGTTGTTGTTGCTTTTGTAGTTGTTGCTGCTGTTGCTGCTGCTGCTGCTGCCATTGCTATGCTAGATTTGTAACAAATCGCAACAAACGCTGCCTGATGGTGTGAAAACGAAAACTGTCGATGCAATGAGCAAATCGACAAGCAACGACATCAACATCGACATCGACATGCCTCGGGTTCTGGCCAGAGCAGAGTGCTGCCACAGTGCTCTCCCTCTTCCGCTGTCCCTGTTGCGTCGACAGCCTGACCTGGTATAATTGAAAAGGAAGATGACGACGAGTCAACGACGGCCGGAAACACAGCCAACAAGCGCCCCCGAAGCGTTGCAGCTGCAGCAAAAAGTAGAAGAGAATCCAAAAATTGTTGAAATTGTTCAGTGAGGCAATTCGAATGTTTGCCTCGGGGATCGCGCTGAAGGAAATTCTGTTTAAAGTTGCCAGTTGTAACGCACAGAATTATCCCTAGTCTGTGTATCTATATTTGCCTCTTATTATCGGCAATGTGAAATAAAAGTGTAAATCAAGACAAACTCCTTGCCGGCTGCGCTTTTCTCCTCTCGCAAGGAAATTAAATGCTGAGCACAGCAAGAAAACAGGAAAGAATAACGTGAAATTTGCATTCGATAATGATGCTTGTTGCATGTTGCGTGTCGCCTGTCAATGGAACACGTATGCATATGTAAGTGTACCAGTGTGTGTGTGCGTGTGTGTATAAATAGCAATCATACGCACTGTTGCGCGTTAAAATGAGCTGCAATGGTAGCTGCGCTAAAGCTTAACTGTATTAATGACACGCACGACGCGTGCACATACATGCGCGATATATGTATTCATGCAGGGGCAGGACAGGGCAGGGCAGGGCAGATCGGGGCACTTTTCAATTAAGCCCATACACACATGCAGCGTCATGCCGGGCCTTCGATGAATTGCATGAAAAATATACATAAACTATTTATGGCTAATTGAAAAGTTTACAAACTGTAATTGAGTTGGGCAGCCAACACCCCCGTCTCCTTGTCACCTTTCCTTCTGCTCCTTCTTCCCACTCCTTCCCAACGAACGTGGCCAGCGAAAATAATGGATGGTCAGCTGCACAATATGCCGTGTGTCCGAGCGTCCGTTTGTCCGAGCATATGCTCTTTGTGGCACTGTTGCTGCTGCTGCTGCTGCAGCATGTGGCGTATGTGTAATAATTTGAGCATTGTGTATTGTGTTTGCCCATACGTGCCACGCCCCTCCCGCCCTTGCTGACCCTTCTGCACTGCGAACATGCACGAAGTTAATTAATGACAATTTAAATTCATAAAGCAAACAAAAATCCGAAACGAAAAAGGTAAATGAAAATGAATGGAAAAGCATCGAGCGGCGACGACGTCGACAGTTGAAACAAAGCCACGAAAAACACACGATAAATGGGCCACACAGGCGACCCTCCTTCTGTCCGATATGCTTCGATATGAGTTAATGCCACACACTCTTCTCTCCTCAGGGAGGGAGAGGAGGTGGAGGAAAAGGTTGTAAAAAGTGCTGATTGTTAATAACAATTAAATTTGTGCTTATGTGGCAGCATTTAATGATTTAATGTGGGCGTGGCTTGTGATGATATTTGAATACGCACAGCAGAGAAAAACACACACACACATGCGTACACAAACACACACACACACACACAGACAGACAGGCATGTACGACTGCCTTTAATTATGCGACAGTAAATTAGGTTTTTACAAGCTCACACATCATAAATTTTAAATTGTTGGCCAGCGACTTGTTTGCTGTGCACGTTATGCTGTGCGTAAGGGTGAGTGTGTGTCTGTGTGTGTGTTGCGTAACGACTTAATGATATTTACTTTGGCAGCGCGCCTTGTCTTTAATTTAAACATCTGTCTGTGCATAATCAATCATAGCGCAAGTTTTGAATAACTCAAAGCCGCCGCCGGCAGCCATGTTTGAGTTGGCGTTCGTTTGCCCATTTCTTTTTTGTTTCTCTGCTTTTTTTGCCTTTTGCTTTTCCAGCATATTTTCTGTTTTTCCAGGCCAGGGCATAATTGAAAATAACGATTTTTTCTTCACTGCTGCTGCAGCGCAGGCAGGCCTCAGCCTGAGCTTAACACCCGCAAGTAATGTAATTCATTAAAAATTTGTCAGCTCATAGACACAGGGCCAAAGCAACGGGGGCGAGAGGGGGGTGAGAGTCTGAGGAGGGTAACAGACTGCAGTAGATATGTATATGTGTGTGTAAGTGCGAAGTCAACGCACGTTGCTGCCGACGATGCTTACAAATTTTAATTGCATTTCAATTACGAAAATAGTTTTTTTTTTCCCCAGCAGACTGCAGAATCTCTTTCACAGATATGTGTGCGTGTGTGTGTGTCTGTGTGTTCTGTGGTCTGACATTCTTTGACTGCTAGCAACTTATGAGCCTTATCAATTGTATGAAATACAAGTCGAGAGCACTTCAATTGCAGCTGCGCGCAAAAGTATGCAACGATAAAATAAAACTGGCGCACGCTGCGTATGCGTAATTAAGCAACATGACAGGCTGCAACGGAAGAGTCAATCCTTATAATTAATAACAATAAATGCAAGTTAAACTAACCACAGCACAGACTGCACAGCGAAGAGTCTCGGTCTCGGTCTCGGCTCTCTCTCTCTGTCTCGCTTGCTCTTGGCTTGCTGCCGTCGTTGACCAAGCGCAAATCCCGATTTTTATTCTGGTTTACAGTGCTGTCTCAATATTTACACAGACAATGACAGCAGGCGCCGCACACAAAAAATATGACAATATTATTTTATTGACTGCGAAAATATTTACACGCAATGCGAGGCAAACGACAGACGTGACAGAGAGAGGGAGAGAGAGCACTCGCTGTTGCTGGCCTTCTCCCTCTCTCTCAGACTCCCTCAATGCACAGACAGCACGCAGCATGCACGTCGTGCTCCAGCTTATTGGTTATGGCAATAAAAATGTGGCAAGTGGCTTGGCATTGCAAGCACTTCTACCATGTTGGGCAGTGTAGAGGCAGTTGCTTAAAGAGCT
This sequence comes from Zaprionus capensis, assembly GCA_018903675.1. Classification (NCBI taxonomy): domain Eukaryota; kingdom Metazoa; phylum Arthropoda; class Insecta; order Diptera; family Drosophilidae; genus Zaprionus; species Zaprionus capensis. Next base: position 5,041,388 of record JAEIFN010000011.1, read on the forward strand.
TCTCCTTTGCACATTCTAGGCAAGTCCTAGTCAGCTTTAGTCGCAAGTATCTTGGGAGGAAAACTTTCTTATTCTATTTTTATGCGGTATTTTTGTAACGCTCCGTTTTAACACCTTGAACCCTGACGTTGTTGACCAATAACCGCCACGAAATCGGTCAATAAACAAACAAATGTTGGCGGGCTATACCAACAAACGCGGCGGCGTGCATGTCGCGAGGGTGTGCGTGTGTGCAGTCTGTATGGTGTGCAGCGCGTGCATGTGTGTGTGCTGTAACAATAAACAACAAGCAGAGGGCAGCAACAATGGCTACACATGCTGCTGTCCCAGACCAAACACGCGACAGTCTGCTACGGCGTCGTTTGGTTTCGGTACATGGAGAGGGGGTGTGGAGTGGAGGTGTTGCAGGGTTCCGTTTTGCGTGGCTCGCGCGTCTCGAACCTTTCGTAAGCAGGGCAGGAGAGGAAAGGAAGGAGAGGGACTCCCCGGGGTCTAATTTGGCTTGCATAAAATATGCATAATAATCAAAATAAAATAAATCAAATGCGACTAAGCAATGGCCGGGTATTTATTGCATGACCAGACGCAAGTAGTGGCAAGCAAATAAATATATATATAGACCGATATATATATACGTTCATACATACATATGCACGATATGTAGAGTGATGCCAGGCACTGTGCGAGTTTCGGTTTGTAAGATGAGCCGAACGGAGCGTGGCCACTTACATCAAGTGTGCTTCACACACACACAATCACACTCACTCGCACACACACACACGCACAGCACTCACTTGAAGTGGCCGGGCGTGCCAGTGGGGTAGGGGCAGGGGGAGGGTGGTGCTGGTTTAGCAGCAGAATGGGGCCCAGAAAGTGTTTTTATTACATTTACGTGCAAAATTTGTTGCATGTTCGTTGCGGCCGTGGTCCGTGTAACGGAAACCCTGCTCGGTGTATTGGTTTAGCGGCATACAACAAATACAATTGACAACGGCCAATGGACAGAGGGGCAGACTGACAGACAGACAGACGGATGAACGATAGATGGAAGCGAAGCTAGCAAGCAGCGCGTGGCAAGTGGTGCGTGCCAAAAACCACAGAGAGCAGAGGACAACAATGAGGAAAAAAACAATTTTTGGTATTCCTGGCAGGCTCTCCTTCTCGCCCTCTCTCTCCCTCTCTCTTTACAGATTCCCATCTCTCTTTGCCATTCTTCCCAGCTCCCTCTCTCTCGCTCTTTGGCTGCGGCGTGTGTTTATCTTAGACTGGCCACACAATGCTTATTGTTGCTTTTGTTGCCGGTTGCCTATTTACTTGTCTGGCCTCTGTTGTTGTTGCCTCTGTGTTGTTGTTGTCGTTGCTGCTGTGTTGTTGCTGGTGTTGCTGCTGTCCTGTGCTGGCGTTTGCAATGCAATAAAAGTGTCCTTACACATTTATTTAGCAATTTCTTTTGTTATTATTTTCGACATCAGCAATGTATTTTTGCCATTGTGCGTCAGCTTTAAGTGGTCGCACACACACATACAAACTCAGACAGCTTTATACACAAATAAATTCATTGGATTCCTGGCGAACTTAAAGCTGCTGCGTGACTTTAAAAATTTGCCGGCTTTGTGTTTGCGCACGAACTTTGCGTGGAAAATTAAAAAGGCCGCAGGTGGCATGTGGCAGGCGGCAGGTGGCAGCTGCCAGGCAGCAGCAGGAGCAGAGGCAGGCTGCTGCAGCAGCAGGCCGTGGCAGGTGTCAAGTGGCGTTGGCGTTGTCGGCAGCGGCTTCCCAAGCAGCCGACTGCGTTGCGTATGCATGAATTGGCCCCCAAATGCCGCTGGGTCGTCTGGACCAACGATTGGACAATGGACGCCAGTTACTAACTGGTCAGTGTGGGTGTGAATGTGCATATGTGTGTGTGTGTGTGCGTGGTAGGGAAAGGAGGAGGAGGGACAGCGCTTGTTGCTTTTTAATTAATAGCAAAGTCCTTTGTCGAGTAATAAATAAATATTATGCTTGTTGCTTTTGCTTTTACCATTGCGTTTATTTTCATTGCGTTCTCGATTGCCATTCACTACGTACTTCTATGTGTGAGTGTGTGTGTGTGTGTGTGTGTGTGTGGAGTGTGTTGGTGTGTGCGCACGCTTTGACTAACTGCCGTCTAACTAGTCCGACTTACAACTTGTTTCCTTCCCACTTCGTTCATTCATTCTCCACTCTTTGCTTGCTGCTTCCTGCTATCGACGCGGGTGGAAGAACAGTTAATTACAATCGCTCTCAAAGCAAATGCTGCTAATTGGAAACCAACCCAAAAGCATATTAATTTTCTCCCCGCAAACCTAATGAAATTAAAATACGACACTCGCTCGCTTATTGCAATTGCAGCGCAGATAATCGCTGTAAATGTTTGCAACACACTTTCCAACACTCCCGCTCTCTCCTTCTCTCTCCAGCATATTTTGTTGCTTATGTTTGAAATCATTTTGTGGTCGACTGATTTACGATATTCGGGTTTCGGTTGGTTCGTGTTTCGTGTTTTCGACTTGCTTGTCAAATATTTGCCTAATGTGTGGTTCAGGTTCTGGTTTTTTGGTTTTTGGCGAGAGCGGTTTTTGATTAGCTTTATTACTTTGCGCCAGCCGACACGCGCGAAACAGAGAGAGAGGGAGAGAGAGGGGGAGAGGGAAGGAGTGAGTGCAGGGGATGTTTGTGTGTGTGTGCGACTAATTAATGTGCTAGAATTTCGTTGGGTCTGCGAGCCTGTGCTTATAATGCAAACGCGGCATACTTTTCCATATTGCTGCGGCGTGCGCGAGCGACCAACAACAAAGGCCGTCCAAATGTTTGTTTCCATGCTAATTAGCGGGTTAATTGGCTATAAGACCCAGTCGCAAACGAATGCGTGCCCCAGCCCCAGCCACAGCCCCATAACCCAATCCTAGTCCAATTGCCGCACATGGAACGCAGCTTAGACTGGCTTAGGCCATGGGCAATGCCTGAATGCGTGAAGCGGCGTTGCTTAATTGGCAGCCAAAGCCGGCCTAAACAGCGCCCACAGAGTGCACTTAACTTAAGACCGCCCAGATATGCAATAAAATTGGCTTATATGGCAGGGAGACAACTCAACTCAGAGGGGAGAGGCTGAGCTGGTCAACTTGCACACCAGAGGTAAAGGTACAGCTAAAGGTTTAGGTAGAGACAGCTACATAGAGTGTGGGAAAGTCTAGTGCGAAGCAGTGAGTGAGAAGTGAGAAGTAGTGAAGAAGAAGAGAGAGAAATTTGCAAGACTTACCAATTCCGCCGGCCAGCACGGTGCTTGAATCCAGTTTGGCCTTCTTTGTGGCCAGATCCTGATTATTATTGTCGGAAGCGGGCGCCATAACTGCTGCTTGACTCAAAAGTTCGTCGCTTCCGCGCTGATTTATATATATTTATATATATATATTGAGAGAGATATATACACAGAGGCGGGCAGAGAGAGACGGTTTGTTTTGGTGCGGACAGCGGATTATTGTTTTACATATTTGGTTTTGTTTTTTTGTAGTTGATGATGCAGAGGCACAGCACAGCAGAGGAAGTTAAAGATGTTTCAGTTGAGTTGAGTTGAGTTGAGTAGGCAAGTAGTTGTAGTTGTGTGTGTAGTAGATGAAGTATATACGATTACGGTACATAAAAAGAGAAAAATAAAAGAGAAGAGAACAATATAAATATCAAATATTTACGCAAGTTAAGTAAATTACAGAGAGTTGCTACAATTTTCTATCATCACAGGAAGAAGCTCTTCGTTTTTGTTATTATTTTGGTTGTATTTTTCGTTTTGTTTCTTTGTCTTTTTGTTATTGTTTTTGTTTTTCTAGTTATTGAAAAGCTGAAGTGGTGCTTAGCTAGAGCTTTGCCTTGCTGTTATTTAAGCTGAGATTCGAGCACGGGGCGCAGCGAAGAGCTCAGGCAGAGTCAACAGAAAGCGAGTGCGGTAAATTGCGGTAAAATGTGGGTGAAGCATTTAGCGAGGGCAGTTCGGTGAGTAGTGGAAGGAGCTTACAATTAAATGGGTATTTAATGCTAACTTTTGAATTCACAATTCCATTTCGCACGGAATTCCTTTTTCATTACCCCTTAGTTAGTTTGCTGCTTAGTTAATCAACATTTGCACAGCGTCAAATAGTAATAATGTGCATCCAAGCCCGTCTATTTACGTAATCCCTGGCAACGCGCATTACTACTATTTCCCTGCTTTCTTTTCACTGTTTTCCCGCTAGCTTTGCACGGGGTAAATAATTGCAAAGCTCACAGAATATTCATTGAAATTAACAACAAGCGACTTGCGATTCCCTTGGCTTATCTCTTGTCTTTGGCTTTGGGTTTGGTGTGCAAGTGTGTGTTGGGGCTAATATTGGCGCTAAACTCTAATTACAAAGCCATGTTGCATGCAGCACATGCATAAGTGTATTGTAATTACTTGTGACACTTAATTACCGCACTCAGTGCGGCAATAATGCCAAAGTCGGCACCGAGACTCGCAGATAGAGTCGCAGCCAGATTCAGAATCAGAATGAGAATGAGAGTTGTAGTCGGAGTTGGAGTCAGTCGGATCTGAGTCGAGCATCGAGAGTAACTAAGTTAAGCCAAACATTAAACGTAATGCGAGCCATAAAAATAAAGCTGCCACTGCGAGTGTGTGTGGCTGAATCCTTGCTGTAGATTCTGGCTACTGCTATGCATTAGCGGCAATGACAAAAAGTCAATAAACGAGACAAGGGGAACGCTTGCCACAGTCAGCCTCCCCTCATACCCTCAATCCCCTCAGCCACAGCCACGCTCTCTCACTCAACCTATCGTTCTCCTCTCTTCCCTCTCCCTCTACCATGTGGCGGCAAATTGAAAAGGGTAATTTTGTGTGAAGTAGGCACCTTTATACGATAACGCAACTGGAGTGGTAAATAGGTGGGCGGACGCTCGGATAGCTGACTGACTAAGCGGGTGGGTGCGTTGAGTGGGTTGAGTGAGGGTTGGCTGGGGCAGCTTCTGCTGCTGCTGCTATCAATGCTGACTACGCTTGAATTCGCCACTTGGTTTATCATCTGACGCTTTTGCTTTTGCTCTTCGCTTTTGTTATTTGTCGTTTGTTCTCTGCTTTGCTCTGTTCTCGCTGTTTGCTGTTTGGTTTTTATTTTTATGTGGCTGCACGTTTTATGTACATAAAAGAATTAGCTTAAATACAAAAACAACATGTGGTAATAGTAATAATAACAAAGCCAAAACGCACGCACACAAATACACACACACACACGAATACATCAACAGCTCGCGACACACGTTGTGGGCAGGGGGCGGCGGGAGGCTGCAGTCGAGTTTATATGATAGACAAAGCAACGGCAAAAACCGCAAAAGCACTTCACTTGATAATATCACAGTCAGACAGAGAGACAGTCAGCAGGGGGAGAGGGGAGAGGGGCAGAAAAGCGCGCAAAGCGCAGACAAAAAACGAACACGGCACGCACTGCCAGCCGCCCCCACAACAAAACGGAAACTCACATATATATATATATATGGCAGTATGGGACCGTGTGTGTGTGTGTGTGTTTTTGTGGCTTGTTGGTTGAGTAATGATATCAGAGAAGCTGTTGCTATTCCTGCTGTCTGCTTTTTGTGTATTGTTATACGACCCATGGAGGCGGGAACATATGTTTTCTTGTTCGACGACGACGACGCCGACGATGGCTGCGTGCCGCAGCAGGCTGTCTGCCATATGGCAGCAGCTCAACTTGGAATTTGTAGCATACTTTTTGGGGGCTTCGTTTTATTGGCGAACCCTTTGCCAAGGCAACACACTGCAGCACAATGCAGTGAGAGAGGAAGAGCACAGCAGAGAGGGAGCCAGAGAAAGAGCACGAGCGTGCAAAGTAATTAAATATTTAAATGGCCTCCCCTGGCAGCGCTTACATCGTCGACTCTCTAATGTATTCGTTATGGCACATTAACGCTCCCAAGTGCCGGACAACTGGCATTCTCATTGGGGGATTCGCCTCTGCCTCTGCCTCTGTCCCTGCGACCCATTGCATTATTATTATTATCATACGGCTCATGGATTCTTGTCTCCAACTGCAACCAGGCAGGCAGCTGACCGGAAATGTTATTGTAATATGCAGAAGCTCGCAGGCGAGCAGCAAAGTATGCTAAATATTTGATTATGAACTGTGTCCTTCTGTGACGCATGTGTGTGTGTGTACACACATACACATATGGTGGCGGCCGATAAGCCCGGCCAAGCCCCGGAACCCAACTGGACCATTGTCCATTGTGTTGCCATGCCATGACACCCGCACCCCCGCCCAGCTTACAAGACCCTTTATAACCCACCCCACCCCCCTCCCTTCCACCCTTTGCACTGACTACTTTCGTCGCATCCTTTACTCCATGCTCGGTTCATTTTAATGAATTTTCCAAGCGCCTTTTTGCCTTCTATTTTCCATAAGCCGTTGCTCCGTAGCCAGCGGCCGTTTCAGTCGCTGCTGCTGCTGCTGCTGCCCAACTGATTTCTATGATGACATGTGCCTTTTTATATGCACCCTCTCTCTCTCTCTCTCTATCTGCTGCCATCTCTCTCTCACTCGCACTAAGTGCTGGCCATCTCTCGCCCTCGTCTCGGATCTTTCACCATGTTTCCTTTGCTTCCGCCTTTGTTGCCGGGTAACTGGGTCAGCGCGCAATTGTTGCTTGACGGGGGCTGTTGCGTCTGCCGAGGGAGGGTTGCGCTGGCGTCGGACAGTAGCTAAGAGAGATAATCACGCATATGCCTAACGGTTAAGTTTTTGAAGTGCGCCACTGGGGCAGCGAGAACGAAGGTGGGGAGGGGCAGGAAAACTCGGGTGGAGTGTTGGCATCATCTTTTTGCGCCTTTGTTGTTGCCATAATGAGCGGAGAGTGCGCTTCACATGCTGACGTGGTGGTCGCCAAGCGAGGACAGGCCATGGAAAGAGTGGGGCACAGACACGGGAGTGGTTTAATTTCTTGCATGTGCTGCTTCTGCTGCTCCACATTTCATTTTCTACTTGGAGGCGCACAAAAGTGGCACCTTGCAACTGCCAATTGAGCGCGCTGATCACATGTAATTGAACACATGCTTTGCGTAATGCCAAATGCCATGTGATTAGCCCCATAAGTCGGGGGCGACAGCTAATCATATCATTGTAACAAGCAGAATAAAAATCAAATATGCCACCTGGAACTAGCATTGACTTGTAGATACCCTGCAGTGAATTGAAATGGAAATTGATTTCAAATTCTTCTTTCTTCTTAGAGAGTTACTCTGATACCTTGTTAATTATTGTCCAAGCTACGTTATTGTATATTCCCCGGTCGTTTATTTATACCCTACATTCTTTCATCCTTTACCTCCTCCTTCCTTATGGAAGTGGGTATAAAAGAAAAAAACCACACATGTGTAGAGTTTCCATGACTATTAAATAATATTCGCATTGTGTGGTGTCGTGACTTGTAATTTCGCAATTTTCCTATTCTTTATGTGCATAGCAGAATGACCGCATGCGAGAATGAGAGGGAAATAACTGAAAGAATGTGCTGGCGAAGAAGGAATGTTCATTAGTCTGTGTCCTTATTAATTATTGTGCCCACTTTGTGGTCATAATTAGATTGTCTACGCTGAGGAGAGACCTTTATAAAATGGTCAACTAAACATGTTATTGTCCTGTGCTCCAGCTAATTAGAGCTACAAACATGCAGACGAAACACAGGTGGGGGAGGTAATGCCAGTGTGAGTGGGAGGGGGCAACCCGAAAAGTGCATTTCATGAAGTGGCAGCAGCAGCTGCCCAAAAGGACCTCAATATATCAAATATGATGAGGTACGGCATGCACAGCACGTTCTGCCCATGTCTCTCCCTCTTCCCCTCTTTCCCTCTTCCCCTCTCCCCCTTCTCTTTGCATGGCCATATCAACACCCTCATATATTGCACATTGCCGTTGTTGTTGTGCTCTTTTGTTGTTGTGAATTTATGGCGGCATATGAATATTAAAATCGAATATGTTGCTGTCGATTAAAGGCTTTTCGTCCGGAGTGCAACACAGCAGCCTGTTCCCTTTCCTCCGTCCCCAGTGCCCGCTGTCGCATTCACCCGTTGCAATTGTGGTCGTTTGTTCGTCTGTCGCTGATATACCCTGTCGCCTGCTTGCTTTCTTCCCCTCTCCCCCACTGCCAGCGACACAGATACGACTCGACATTTCCGCTTGTGCAACGATGCTGGCCTACGGTTCGTTCCATTGATGTCGACTATGTTTGTATGCGCCGCACACATTGTTGTTGCTGCTGATAATAATGACGCTGACGATGATGATGATGACGTTGTTGATGATGGCGGCAGCGGCTGTGGCGTTGGAATCCTTGAAACTGCTGGCGCACCGTGAAAAAAGCTGCGTATGTAGGTAAAAATAACAACAGTGGAAAACTGCCGGCACATGTCTGCACCCAGCCTGCACACCCCTCCCTCCCTCCACCAAAAGCAAGTTCAACTGCAGCCATAACAAAAGCGGGAAAAGCAGTCGCAGCCTTTGAAATAACAATTATTGCTGCCCGATGTTGCAGCAGCAGCGGCAGCAGCAGCAGATGCAAATGGGAAGCTTTTGTTGGCTTTAAATTGTGGCGGTGGTGGCACACTTTAAGCCGCGCACACACACACGCACACAGACACAGACCAGAAGCTTATAAATTCTAATTAGAAAGCTCAAATTGGACAGACAGAGTCGCCCCCAGCTGCTGTGAGGCGCTTCCATCCTTCTGCTCCTTCTTCTCCTCACCTCGCATCCCTTAGCACGGCCATAACCGACATCCCGTTTTGCCCCTTCTCGCATTTATTTGTTAGTTGTGGCAGTTGTGATAAACGCAACTTGTAGCTGCGGCCTAGTTACCCCACCACAGCGATAGACATAGACGATAGACACACACACACACACAGACAGACATATATAGCAGCCAGATAGAGTAAGCAGCGCAAACCCAACTCAAGGCTGGGCCCACCTGCCGGCTTGCTTGGCAGGCCGTAAGGCAATAAATTATATGAGAATGCCGCCAAAGTGTAACAGCTGCGGCTGCTGCCAAACTCCACAGCCGCAGCTAGTAACAACAACAACAACAACAAGAACAGCGGCAACAAAACACCTGAGATGGTACAGCAATAACCCGAGCAGTAAGTTTCATACCAAATACTTGTACAGCACAAAGCACTTGGTGGCGCGGGGGCATTATGAAGAGAGTGTGAGGGGGCGGAGGAGTGGTTGCAAGTAAGACGGCAACTTCAGTTTAGAGTGAGAACTTTATTTACATTTCATTTTGGATACATATTTAACAGCGCACTATAAGTGTGGCAAGAAGGGTTGCCAGACAGTTGAGTACAACAGAAAGAATTTTAAAACTAAAAGAATATTCGTTAGTGTGAGATTCTATGGCATTTCGCAGGTAGTTAAGTATATTAAAATAGCAGAGACAGTTTTCAAATTATAATTATTATTATTCTTATTCATATTATATTTTTATTTATTTAGTTAAATCATTTCCACTCCAATTGCCACGCAAGCGAAGAGTAATGATAGAGACATATGTATGTATATGATATGACTTAGGTAGTTGCCCACAATGTTACGTATTTAATTACATATTCTTAGACACTTTTCTTGCAGTGTATAACGCATACTCTTTGATGCGACGCCACTAAATATTTACGCTCTGCGTTTTTATTGCTTTCGAGCAAACACTTTTTATTTCAATTTGTTTGCATAAATATTTGAAGCGCTGCTAAATTAGAATGCGGAAAGGTGAAAAATACCAAAAGAGACCCCACGATTCGTATTAGTCAATGTGCTGTCAGGTGACGGGGGGGGCGGGGAGGGAAAGAGCAGGAGCTGCTTGTGTGAGGCATAATAAACTTGCGCAAGTTTGGCCAAAACGATTTGTAGCAATTTCGCTATTAGTACGACGCTGCCTTCTGCTTCCACTCGCACCCCCTTCTGCAGCCCACGTACAAATGGCGAGAAATCGAGAAGCAAAGGAGCAACAGACAGAGAGAGAGAGAGAGAGAGAAAGAGAAAAAAGTTTGCTGCTTATGCATTTATCACCTTTTTTGCTTTGGCTGCGCGAGTGCAAAAAACTTTGCCTGGCCTAGTGCCAAGTGAAATGGAGACGACGACGACGACGACGACGATGGAGACGATGGCTGGCTGGATAACAGGCACAGGCTCAGGCTCAGGCTCAGGCTCAACTCCTGGCGGGCACATTTCGTGCGCTCGCCCGCATAAATTATTCAAAACATGTGTTCCGAGTGTCTGGCTCGGAGTTCTTTAGGAGGCACACGGCACACGGCAAATGCAGTAGAAAAGCGCCCAATGTTAGGCAACAGTTTTGCTCCTCCTCCATCCCCCTCACCCACTTATTTATTTATTCTTTTTTTTCCGTGTATGTTTTTATCTTAGACTTTGGCAATTTCCTTGTGTTTGACAATTTCATTGATATTTTTCGAGAAGCGGCTCACGCACGAACGAAAGTTTAGTCATTTTTTTACGCCAGTCAAAAGTCGAGAGTTTCTCGAGAGAGAGATGGAGAGATGGAGAATGGGAAGGCGTCTCTATTAAGATATTCACTCGACTGTAATGTGACATCATACATAAAGAGTTGTGCGTGTGCGTGTGTGTGTGTGTGCGTGTGTTATGGGTGTATGCAAATGTCAGGCATTTGCTGTTCGGCATTTCTAATGAGCCTGCGATGGACAGAGAGAGAGACAGATTGTGGCAACGAGAGCTGAACAGCGATTACCGGCAGCATAAATCTTGTGTTTTATATTGATTCCATTCGGTGAGGGACGGAGGGAAAGCTTCAGACCGTTTCAGGATTGTGTGTTGAGGGGCTGTTTTAAAATAAATTATACGTTTTCAAAGCAAAGGTGAAGCACGTAGTGCCGAGCATATGTGTGTGTGTGTGTGTGTGTGGGGTCAGTCCAGAGCTGGACGCCTCTGACCTGGCCTGGCTTGGGGTTCAGGTTCATTCAAAATTCAATAGGATTGAAATTTATGGCGGCTGGACACACACAACGTCCAACGGAAAAATGTTGCAGAGCTCGCGTTTTCTCCATGTCGAAAATCGTGAGAGAATGGAAGGAGAACAGGGAGGGAAGCATAGGGGAAGGGGGTGTTAATACGAGGGCGACCTTTTTAGCATGCTGTGTGCCTTATTTATTTTTATGTGCATCTATTTGCTAGTCGTTTTGCAGCGGCAAATAAAAAATGCATTAAAAACGTCTGAGACGAGACGAGGCACAGGCACAGCAAACATTTCGGTTTATTTGCCTCTGCAGGGGGAGAGACAGGCAGGCGGGTTTGCGCTTGGGTTGCCTGCGAGAGGGAGGAAGGGGTAAGGAGAAGGAGAAGGAGATGGAGTGGGGCAGCAACATGACACACGTCTTGTATTTGCATGGCAGGTGGCATTGTTGTTGCTGCTGTTAGTCAATGAAAAATTTGCCATGCCAATTCTCAAATGTCTAATATTCAGCTGCTATTCCATTTTATACATATAATTCGCTGTTGTTGTTATTGTTGTTGCTGTTGTTTCTATTGTTGTTGCTGTTATCCTTGCCTTGTCTTGTGCTCTCTCTCTATTCTTGTGCTCGAAAAAGGCAACTGAATGCGCGCCTTGCCTGTCTATTCGCGTGTCTGACACGCCGTCAACCCAATCCAACACACAGCAGCCGCCTCCCCCTCCGCCACCTCGTTCCCCATCCTTCGCAGGCGTTAGGCAAATGGCGTTTGCAACCACCTTGACGCCTGCCAGTTTTGCCGCTCGCTTTGCTTTCACTCGAAAATTTTTAATGCTTCGCCATTTTTTATGGCGCCACACTTGAATGCGCTTAAATATTTTATGTAATTTTTCGCAATTTATTTAGCGCATTATTTTTCGGCGCAGGGGGACGTTTATATCAATTCACCGAGCGCTCTTCCCCTCTCTCTTTTCGTCTCCCTCTGTCTCTCTTTCTATCTTTTCCGGCTTGTGACAAATTTTCTGCTGGCGTTGTCCAATTTGGTGGCGTCCTTTTTTGGCAGCTCACAATTTGCGTGTGTCAATTTCAATTTAAACGGCCAAATCTCAATTAATTTGCATATCAGATAATTCGATTTTTCTATGTGCCTGTTCTATTAGTATGTGTGTGTGCCTGTGTCTGTGCAAGTGTGATTGGCATTGATCATATTTAACATTATGCAGTTGCGAACACGCTCCCCCTCTAGGCGGCTACTAATTAATAAGCTCTTTCAATTTCCGTTTGGGTTTTCTAAATTTTCCCAGCTTCTTTTTTTTTCTAAATCGATTAATGCAATTTTCCCAACAATTTGAAGTGGGCTTTAAACGGGGCGGGGCAGTAGCTGCCTCTTTGAACGCCCCATAAATCAATTGCATGTGCGCTCGCGTCATGTTTGGCAAGTAATTGATTTATATAAAAACATGTTGCATGCCACAGCACAGCGCATCCCACTGCAGTGGCTGCAGCTTGTTGCTGTCGTTGTCGTTGTCTCCTCGTGTTGTTGTGGTTGTTTTTTGGTGTGTTTGCTTCTAAATTTATACAGTGCGCCCCAGCCAGGCGACGAGGAGGAGCGAAGTGAACCCGCATGTTTACATATCGATTACTGTGCGCACTCGATGCTCCCCTGCTGCCTCTGCTGCCCCTGCTGCAGCCGGCAATAAAATCGAGCGGGCGTGGCGCAAAAACATGTTGCACACACGCACACGCACAGGCAGAGACACGCAGAGACATGCATGTGCCTGTGTCTTTGTCGCGCGGCGATTCAAAGCGACTTTAAAGCGCGCACTTTAAAATCGCACTCCTTCAACAAGTAATTAAAAAATACCTGAACAACAAATAAAAAAGGCTTTAACAACTTTGGTATTTTTGTAGCACCAAAATACGATACACGAGTACACGTAGGTCAGCTGACCCTTCCCCTCATTCATTCCTCGTCTTGTTACATTTACTTTTTACGACGCGCCCTGGGCCGAAAAAGGCGATGAAGAAGTATAAAAACGAACGGACAGGCAGGCAGACAGAGGGAAAGAGGGACAGAGACGTAAACCTAGACGAAATGGACAAACGGCCACACTGTGTGGCATATAAAAAATTATCTACATTTAATGACGAGCCTTAAAAATTAGCGAGAAATGCTCAAATTAAACATAAAGGCACGACGACGAGCCATGGGTCACAGGCGGAACGACGGCAGTGAAGGGAGGGGGAAAAGCCGTGCCTGGAGGCGGGGGTCAGGACATGCGCGCCTGGCGGAAACATCAAAATGACATCCATTAACACACCTATTAATCACAGAGAGTAAGAGCAAAAGAGAGAGAGAGAGATAGAGAGAGACAGAACGAGAGCGATAGCGCGTGCTAGCCAAATGGAATAGAAAGCAACATGGCAAAGCGAGTGCAAATGTCAGCTCGGTGTGCTCAATTCTCGCTCCCGCTCAAAAGTAGGCAACGGAAAATATTCTCGCCCAGGTGACAAGCTAAGGGGCAACGAAACAAAAAGTCATAGAAAATACTCGTGGAAAACTCGCACCAACAACTAAATGCCAACAAAAATGTAGAATAAAAATGTCAAAAATGTGACAGGCGGACGACGGCGTCGCAGTTGGCGTCAGCTAACAAAGTCAACGCTGCCGTTGTCGTTGTTGTTGTTGTTGTTTGTTTGAGGCCGAGCAGCAAGTTGGTCGTCAGCGTCTGCGTTGTCGCCGCCGTCGTCGTAGCCATAAAAACCCGCAAAGTGGGTGGTGATGGCCAATTAAGTTAACGACGGCGTGCGCTAACTTTGCGGTCGAACCAACTCGCCAGGCGGGCGGCCACACCAAGCCACTCCACTCCACAGCACAGCACAGCACACCACATCGAGGGCTACCCACAGGGCTAATGTGTCGCCCAATGGCCGCCGCCTCGGTCTCAGCCATTGTAATCTAAAACGTTCATTGGGCAATGGCCAAACTGCTGCCAGCTGGCAGCGAAAGCGTTGGGCGCGCTAACTTCCTTCCTTCCCGTTTTGGCGCGTCCATCCGCTCTCCTCCTCCCTCTATCCGGCCACGGGTCGTGTGCGCTTGACTGGCAGATCGAGCAGTAGCAGCTGCACAGGGGGAGAGGAGGAGAGGCGACGCCAAGCGAAAGACAGGTGACTGAACCAATTAACAAAAAAGCTGCCAGACAAGCGTCGGGCTACCACAAAACTTTGCGGCAAACGACAAAGCCAAAAGGAAAAAAAACAACAAAAATTAAAGCAGGTGAAAATTTGCTGCAGGTGACGGCGGCCGACTAGAAATTAGCACACACACATTTCTTAAAGTTTTTTCTCTGTCTCGCTCTCATCTCGATTGTTTCCTTCAATGCACAACAAGAACGCGCACAGCTGCGCACGCTAAAACATAACCTCAAAAGCACTATGCCGACCAGCTGGGCGTATACGTAATGTACACAATGTAAATACAGCGTGGGAGGCTGCCGGCACTGCTGCTGCTGCTGCCGCTGCTGTTGCGTCAAATGTCTCACAAGTTCCAAATTAATTTCTCCCAGGAACAGAACTAAAACGAACTCGGGCGACGGTGTCAGCTGCTCGTGCCAAGACCACAGCGACAAACACACACAGGCATACATACACATACACAGACATACATACAGACTCGCTTACATAGTCGAGCCTAGAGCCGGGCACTTTGCAGTGGGCTGCTCATAATCACAGGGCGGCACCCACAACATCATCACCGTCATCATCATCGTCAACGTTGTCGTTGTCGTTGCCGTTGTGGTTGTCGTCGTGGTGGGCTGCCACAGCATATTCCATTAGCAATTATGAATATGGAATGGCAATGTTAGACCATGACTAGCAGTAGTCACTGTAATCACTGGCAACGAGATGCTGACTACTTAAGCCGCTGGCAACGATGTTGCTAAGTGCCACAGACTACGCGGATGACGATGATGATGATGATGTGTTCTTGTTGTTGCTGCTGTTCCCAGCTTGATAATTCGGCGGCAAGTCTAGCTCGAGCCACATTTGGCTTGTTTGATATTCGCTTGACAAAGTGCGCTGCCTTTTTCAGCCTTCATCTTTGCTACTTGGCCAAATGTTTAGCTGGAGCAGCTGCTAAGTGCTAAGAGCTTGACTTAAGTTGTTTGAATATTGCAGAGGAAATCGTGGGTATATATCATATACCATAGCTATAGCTAACTATGTTACGTATATCTAGCTGAATAGTTGCATAGAAGTAAAGCTATTTCAGAGTTAAGTTTGAATTGTTTATCGAAACCAGTTGAAGGCAGCTCAAAACTCTGAATGAAAAGTGTTACTTGCATAACATACAGACCATGTACATATATCTCTTGTATATATATATATACACACTATATATATGCTGACCTGCATAGATCAGTTCTTTGGCTTTGCAGTTCATTAAGTTGTTTCATGCAATACAATTGCAGCTGCTTTACGTTGTCTAAACACTTCAAGCTGTTGCTTTAGCCGCAATTGCCTGTGTCGCTTATTGGCACAATGAAGATGTATGTGTGCTGGCTACACACACACACACAAACACACTCGTACACAACTCAGAGAGTCGTTTGCCTAGACAAACGTCGCACACAACAAGCGGAAAATGGATTTCCAAGCAAATTATCTGCTTGCCATGACCAAAGCCAAAGGCACAGCCAGGCGGCACAGCAGGCATGCAACGACTACAACGACAACTCAGACGCAATAACAACAACAACAACAAAGAGTGCACTAAACAGTTTCAATTTCAGTTTTGCATGCATGTGTGTGTATATGTATGTGTGTGTGGCTTGCACCGTTTTCAAAGCAACTAGAGCGACCACAACGAGCTCTCTATCTCTCTCTGTGTTTCCCTTTCTCTCAATCTCCCTCTCTCTTTCTCTTTTTGACAAATATGCATAGGACATTGTCTATTGGCGCTCGGCCTGTGGCTGACAGAAGGCGGCAGGTGGGGGCGGGGCGGGGCAGGGCGTGTGTGTTGCCTGGACTGCCTGGTTGAATGCCTCGGCATGGCACTTGCTTGCCCAACGGCCCAACGACTGTTCTGGCTGCAAATTATGCTGCACCTTGTACGCTTTTTTGCCTCTTCTTGTTGTTGCAGCCCTCGTTGGCTCGTCGGCTCGTTGGTTGGTTTTTGGTGCCACAATTGCGTACGCGATTTTGTGCGTGCCTGCCGCACATCCATAGACGCCTTTTGCACCATCAAGTTTTGGTTTGACGCGATGTCATGCAAAAGTGTATCCCATGTCAAGGCGGCACAAACAACAACATTGCTGCATGTGATTGGGATACGGTAATCATGTGACAAATATGTTGCCGCTGATGGCTGATGGCTGCCTGTTGCAAGTGGTTTCGCTTGCGCTAACTGCGCTGCATTTGATTATGCGCATTAATGAGCGACAGAACGAACGGGAGAGACGAAGTGAGTGCGGGGGCGAAGAGAGAGTAGGTGATGAATCGCCTGACTGAGTGCCTGCCTGCCTGACTGGCTGCCTGGTTAGCTACGCTTTTGCCCGTGCCCCATGTTGCATTTGCTCTTCATTAGCCTTGCCTCGTTGCTGCACACGCTGATTGTGTTTGTCTGGCATTGCGGACAAAGCTGGAAAGCAGCTTACCGCTTTCATTTGCCAAATGCATTCGGCTTAAGCCGGAGCTGAAACTGTGGCGCGAATCACAGAGTCCGCCAAGCTGACGCTGTTGTTGCTGCTGCTGCTGCCATGATGAGCAATTGTGGACAGCGCGATGACAGCGCATGTAATGGCCACAACAAAAGCAGCAGCAGCAGCAGCAGCTGAAACAAAAACGGAAATGACCAAAGCATAAAAACAACAACGGCAAACAGTAACAGCAACAATGGGGCAAGAACAGCAAGAACAACATGGACTATGGTCATAAAAAGTGCGGCATAACCAAATGGTCGAACGGCGCTTAAATTGCAAACGAATTTCGTTGTAATGACCACAATGCACGCACACACACATGGCACGCATACGCATAACACACACACACATGGCACACAGACTGAGCTGGGACAACGGTTTGGCGGCATCATTTGTAACTGCATTTATATTGAAGCGACCGCATCTGTTGCGGTTATGTTGCATGCAAAAATGCATTTTCGCGCACAGATAAACAGACAGAGCGAGAAAGAGAGAGAGGGAGAGACAAGCGAAGCCAACTTTGTATTAAGCAATGCGTCAACAGACAGTCCCATGTGTGTGCGTGTGCACGTATGTGTGTGTGTGTGTGGCATGGCCGTGACTCTGTGTGTTTTTGCTTCATTTCCGTTCGGACTTGTTCCGTGCTTCCGGTATATTTATGCGATTTTTTCCTCACCCCTTGCTATCTTACTATGTGCTGCCCCAAAAAGCATGCTACACTTTTTACATGAATGCAATTATGCATGCACAGCACCGCGCACACAAGTCTAAATGAACTGAAGAGTCCTGCTGAAATGTTGCCATTAATAAATGAGCGTTAAATCAAAAAAGTCTTGTGCAATATTCATTATAATCACATACAATTCAAATGAATGCCACAATATTGATTCATGAATAATGCAAAGAGAGAACGAGTGAAAAGGATAATTAAATGTATGAAATTTCAATTGATTTTTAATCGACTGTTAATAAACCTTCAGCTCAAGTGACTGATTAACGGCTGCTCCATATACGGATATATGTATAAGTGTGTATGAGTGTGTGTATAAGTGTGTGTGTGTGTGTGTGGGCAACTAAATGGTTTAATAGATATGCAGACAAAAGCGATCAGACTAACAAAAATACTCGCATGACGAATGGATGCAGCTGCCAGAGCAGAGCAGGAAATATCAGCAATAACAACACACACACACACACAACAACGAAAAGGCAAAGGAAAATCGACCGGATGCCGCAACTGACGAAATGATTCATTGAGGACAGTGGACATGGTGACAATCATCGAACGAACGAGGTGAGGGTGAGAAATGTATGGGAAATGCTTGCAAACATTTGCTCGAAATCAACAAATCAACAAGGCGAGAACGGTGCGACCAACCAGGGACAGCAAAGGGGAGACGTGGCGAGCGACCGAGAAAAACTTTATGTGGCAAGTGAAGTGGAAATTTTTGCATAAATCAAAGTTAAAAGTGTTAAAAATAGCAAAAGGGCTCAAATTGAATTTTACAATTTTGACCTCAGCCAAAGCGTGTAGCAGAGGGGTAAAGAGAGTTCGTTATTTTTTTGGCTTTGTTACTTGGGCGACCCCCCACTCACTCCTACTGCCACCACCCTCGTGCGCTACTGTAAAGAGGGTCCGGTTAACCTTTATGCGCTGCTGCTGTTGCTCCTGTTTCGCCGGTTTGTACTTTTATTTACTTGTTGGATTTTCTGTTTTCTGTGTTTGGCGCTCGCATTCATTTTCGTTTGTTGTGTTTGCCCTTTGGGCAAATTTTTGGTTGCTTGTTGGTTTTCAAATTTGCGGTAAATCGGAAGTGCGCCGCAAGTTAAATGAACTTGCCCCGGCATTGGGGGCGACGGCGGCGTCGCATTGTCCTTCTGCGTTTCCTTGTTGTCTTTCCGTTTGTGCCTCGTTTATTTATTTACATGCCGTTTGTTTTTCTGCTTCTTCTCCCCAGCATTTTCTTTCTTTTTTTGCCTTTGATTTTGTATATGGCGCTATGTTTTCTTTTTCTTTGCCCCTTCACACATTTTTCCCCCAGTTTTGCGTTTTCTTTATGGTTTAGTTGTTGTTAATCAGCGTGCCAGGACGAAAATCAAAGGCCCTAGACAAATTTGCTTAATTGCGTATAATTTGTGGTCGAAAAGGGTCAGCGCACCCGCACATTCCCTGTGAATGTGTGTGAGTGTGTTTGAATATTGCCATAGAAATCAATTTGAATGCGGCACGGGTTAAGTATTAACGGCAGAGGAAGAGAGAGAGAGACAGACAACCATATTCAACTGATTGCGTCCCATAGATTGTGTGATGGCAAAGTAAATCCTTAAACCAACTCAGGTGTGGCTTAAATAAAATCATATTTGCAAAAGATTTCTACCATTTGTCGATTGAATTGAAAAGTTCCGAACTAAATCTAAGCTTCATGAACGACTGATAGAAAATTATGAAAAATGAAAGGAACAAGCAAGCTACAAAAAAATGTGTAGCAACGGAGCTGTGTGTGCGTGTGTGAGGAATTGAATTTCACCTACGACAGTCTAAAGTCTAGTTTACTTGCTCTCTCTACTTTTCAATGCGTCCACATGGCGTATGAGCGACCTTTATGCTTGCACGAAATTGCAGATAAATTTATTGAAAATGATTGTGAAAGCCGTGCGTTGTGCGGGTGTATATTCCCAGCACCCGCCTCCCACTTGCTCCCGCTCAGCATCCCTCCCTCTGTCTCTCTCTCCCTTTCTGGTTCTGTCTCTCGCTCGCTCTGTCTGTTCCTGTAGCGCTTGGCTGCATGTTTCCTTCATGCAATATGCAGGAATTTTTGTGCAAAAATATTGATGATTTGGCAAATGTGCATTGAAAAGGCAAAATCCATTGAGCTGCAGCAGCCGGAGCAGCAGCCATCAGGGTGGCAGGCTAACAGCCAGGCAGCCTGGCATCCGGCTGCAGTTACCTGTTGGCATTTACCTGTTACCAGTTGCCAAGCACTTAACATCTTGGCTCATGAGTTCTCGCAATCGTTTCACCACAACAGTGCAAAACATGAAAAACGTATTAGTAAAACGGAATCGCAATCGGAATGAACAAAAACACGAGCGAACAACCAGAATGTAGCATACTTTTCAGCGCGTGCTTAAATATGCGATTTCTTTGCTGGGGCTGCTGCTACTGTTTAAACTGCTGCAGTTATTGCGCGACATTAAACACAAACAAAACCAGCAGCTGCATAAGCAACGGGGGAGAAAACAGAAATGCGAAAGGAGTAAATAACATGGCAGCTAAAATAAAATAAAACGCAGCAGCAAAATTAATCTAGAAAGTTTTTAATGCGCTTTTAAATGATGATGCTGCCAAGGGTCGCGCTGTTTTTTGCATCGGCAGCAAGCAGCAGCAGGCAAAAGCAACAGCAGCAACTACAGCAACAAACATGCTTGCTGGTGCTGCTGCCAATGCCATTCATAACTGGGAAACTATCATTGCCGTTGTCTGTAGCTGCTCTTGCTGCTCCTGTTGCTGCTGCCGTTGCTGCTGCAAATTACAAGACCCAGACATCCGGCCACAAAGTGCGCTTCTCTCCTCTAGCCCCCCCCCAGCCTCTCTGGTGCTCCATAAATACCCTAAATGAGTTTGCGTGGCCACCTGTTGCGTTCCGCCCATGCCCCATGCTCCATTCTCCGCCTCCCGACTTTAATTTTTGCAAATTTAAATGCCAAGCAGCAGCACTCCTGCATAAGGACGCCAGCAGGGCGGTGAGTTGATGGGCGGGGCTGGCAAGTGCGCGCTGCAGTCGACAACGGAAGTACACAATTAAGTTTTAAGTTGGCGAAATTAAATGAAAACAGTGGGAATATTGAAATTGATGCAAAGTTGATTCAACTCGTACTCCTGCTGCTGCTGTTGCCCCATGCTGTAGCGCTTGATTAAACTACAGTTCTACCCCCTTTCCCCCCTCCTCAGCTGACAACTATTATAGCCATAGCTGGCTGTCTTTGTGGGGCGAAACCCAACGTCGCTTTGCTATTTACCTTTTAATTTGCATTGCATAAATCTGGCCGCAGCGCCAGTTACAGTTATTCATTAGCAACTGACTCCGAAAGGTTGGGAAGTGTTGGTGGGGAGAGGAAGGGGTTGCTAGAAGAAAAGCCAGTTGAAGGCCGGTTTGCTGCTGAAAGTTTTTTGGTTGGCAAATTTGAAAATTCATTGAAATGCCTGCGCAACTTTTGGTTTCGCTTGCTATCCTACTCTCTCCCTCCCTCTCGTTTCTATCTAGTGTTCTCTCTCTCTCTCTTTCTCTCTCGCTCTCTGTGCTAATTGTATAACTTGGCCGTTTGAGTGTCAGGAAAAGGTCGAGCAACTTGTGCCAATTGAGCAAAAATGTAATTAGTTTGCGTGCGAAAGAGAAAGCAAACAGCAGCAGTAGAGACAGAGCGGGACCAGGCGAGAGAAGAGGGGGAGTGGCTTACCCGACTGACTGATAGGCAACTCTTGCGTTGATCCAAATGTGCCTTGGCTTGCTGGCTTTGCAAGAGGCTTTGCAGCTCTTCAACATCTTTGCCGGCGCTTTGTCTATCGCTGTCTCTTCTGCTGCTGCTGCTGCCATTTTGTGGGTCGTTTTTGCAGCTGACGACAATTTCGAGCACTTAGCAAAAACAGCAACTATTAAATATGCATAAACGACGCCAGGTCGCGCCCATTAAATTGCCAGCAAGCCACTCACACACACACACACATAGAGATGCCCTCATGGAGTGTGATGTGGTTTAAACAGAGCTTTGCATACATTTAGCATACAACAAAAACAACAACGGAGGATAGAGACGAAGAAGGAGACGGAGACGGAGACAGAGACGACGACGTCGTCGCTAGCTGCAGCGTCAGCTAGAAAACAAAAGCCGTCGCCAGGAAATTCCTTTGGGCAAGCCTTAAGCCAGAGTGAGCGCGTGCTTGGCACAACGTCACATAAATTTGCATACATGCTCATCACACACACACACACAAGATATGTTGCATGCTTTCGCTACCCTCCCCCTGCACCAAGCATGTCTCGTCTGTGCTGCCCTTGTGTGCTAAGTAAACGCGCGCGCTGTATAACGAAAAGCTTTTAAAATATGCCGACGCGACACCTACAACAGTAAATTTGATATGCTTGCAGCTTAAATATTTACACACACACACACACACAAACACGGACGCGAGCAACACACACGCTGAAAGACATTAAAAGCCAACGGCATGATAATAAAATCTTTATTTAATTGTATAAATTGTGGCAACTAACTAAGCAGACGGCGACCAGCCAAAGACACAATGCGACACATTCTACGCTCACACACACACAGAGAAACACACGTACCAGCACACGCACGCAGCAGCAGACAGAGGCGTCATAAAAATGAAGTTAATTTTAATTAAAATGCATGACAAAAATGCGAACGTATGCGACAGTGTGTCTGTGTGTGTGTGCCATAAAACGAGCATGTGCGTGTGCGTGTGTGTGGTTGGTTTAATTTTAATTGTCAACCCTTTGGCTGTCACTTTTATAGCGCTGACAGCCGCATTGGCTTCGCTCCGCTCGCTTCCGATGGGTGTCAAATTATAGGCCATAATTGTCAATATTTGCGCCTGCTTTGCGCGGCAAACAAAACAGCGTGTGGGCGTGCCCTGGCCATGAATAAAATCTAATAATTACAGTAGCAACAAAAAGTTAACAGCCACGCCCCCTCCCACACCGCAACGACACCACCAATGAACAAAAAAAACCTTTGGCATGCTAATCAACTCGGCGAGAGCGCGCTTCGTGCAAATAAGTAGGCAACACTTTTTATCTTTCGCTTTTTTCTGTTGTTCAATAAACACATAGATACCCTACACTATAGGAGTTTTTTTATTGCTTTTTTCTGCAACTGCAGAAGAGAATTTAAATGATGACTGTCTACTCATTAATAATTGTAGTTACAAAACACATTTGAAACCCCTAAAAGAACTTTGGCAGAGCTATTTAACTATCGTTTATACTATTGTACTGTACTGTGCTGTACTCTATTGACTGTCTGCATCTTGTCACTTTATAATAATATATGAATTTTGAAGAAATTTAGATGAGCTAATAAACTATCCTTATTTTTATTCCCACCTTTCCTTATTAAAAAAGTTAGACTAAACATATAGCAATCAACCACAGACAGCAACTACTTATAGGGTATTGCCCAGTGCAGTTTACTGCCAGTGCACAGACAGACCCAAAAATTTATGACGACAGCAGGAGCTGCTGCTGCCACAGTCGCTGCTTAATGCGTGTAAGCAGCTGCCGTGTCACGCCTTACAGCTGAGGCAGCGGGAGCTGATGCTGCGGAGCAAAGCGGGGGCAGCTGAGTAGAAAACTGAAGCGTTAAGCAATGGACAAAATCCTTTTAAAAAACAATTTATGCCAACATTGTTGGCTGCTTTGGGTGGTGGCAAACAAGATGGAGGCAAGGGCGCTGTATTGGGGGGTTGGTGGTGCTGCTACCTTTTTCGTCAGAGTGTTTAACAAAGTGCTAATTTAAAAAGTTCACCAAAGCGCCGGCAACAACAACAGCAACAGGGGCAGGAAGAACCACCGCAACAATAAGGATGATGTTGTTGTTGTTGTTGGGTACACAACAAAAGTAGGAAAATAGCAAAAATTGCTAATTAAAAATTTATATGAAGTTGGCAGTAATAGCATTTTTAATTATAGCCAACTCATGCGCGGGCAGCCAAACAGCAGCGGCAACAGCAACTTCAGCTGCAACAAGAATAGCAGCAACAGCAACAACAACAATTAACGGAAGCAACGGAAGTGTGGCATAAACATTTTTGAGGTTATGGGGCAAACCTTTTTGCTGTTCTAGATCCCAACGTTCGATAGGCCAGGCCGAGCCAGAGTAGGCACAAAAATCTTCGCCAGAATTCGCCCACTCGTCTACTACCTGCCACACTGCCCCATCCCTTGTGCGCATAATGCGATTTAATGGAAATTGAAATGCTTTCATGGCTGGCAAAGCATCAAATATTCATGACGACACAAAAGTGCAGATATTATACAAAGGAGTAGAAAAGCGAACATAACCTATGGCCAATATTGCCAATATTATGATATAAATAACACATTGAAAATTGAATTTCCTATTACTTTTGTATGGTGGGAAAATTCCTTGCATTTTCCTTAAGGTTTCAATTGCAATTGCGGCTGGCTGACAGTTAATTAAATGTGCAGAGTGTAAAACTTATGAAACTGGAAAGTATTGCACAATGCTCTCTGAGCTCAGCCAAAGCTGCTTTTGACATTTGTTTTCCTCGGTTTGTGCTAGTCCTTAAGAATTCACATACAAAGGCATTAAAAATGAATTTATTATTGGTTTTCATACGCAAAATTTCAATTGTTTAGCACTTGTTCATTTGTTGTGCGCTGAGCGCCTTAAAGCCAGCTTCCGTTTTGAATTGAAAACTTTTGTCAAATTAATTAATTAAACTAGGCAAGGCAAAACAGAAGTAGCAGCAGAATCAGCAGCTAGGACTGGCATTAATAATAGAAACGATTCGTTCGCTCGTCCAAACACAAACAAACAAAGTGTAAAAGGAGCTCACGAGGCAACATTGGCAACTTGAGGCAGTGGCAGCAAGTTGTTAAGTTCAAGGCGGATCGTAAAACATTTTCACTTTAAAATCGAGTGAACCCGGCCGTGCTTTAAAAACGTTTTACAGTTTCGTGTTGCGCGTCTTGTTCCATTTCAATTTGGGGCACATAAAAATCAACGTAGCGGCGTCAGCGTCAGCGTCTACAGCGACGGCGGCGTCGACGGCAGCGTTGTAATTAGTGCTGGGCTGTTTAGTCGAGGGTTGAACGAGGATGGCTCCATGTCCCATCCCCCTGTGGAACCTTAACAAATAGTTGAAAAGTTGTGAACTTGCGACGGACGGCTATCATTTTCGCATTGAACGAGCGAACGAGACGCGGTTTGGGAAGGGGCAAATGGGGTGAGTGGCAAGGAATGGAAGGAGGTTGAACGAAAGCAGAGGCTGCGGTGATAAGCGCATTTGCTTGTTTATCAAGTCCAGGCGAGGTGGGCCGTAAAAGTTTCTGCCCATCGGGAAAGACAGAACAGGCACAGACACAGACGCAGACACAGACGAAGGCTGAGGCTGAAGCAGAGGCAGAGGCACTTCAAGTCATTAGGCGAGTAACTAACCTTTTGTTTATGGCTGTTGAATTTCTATAATAACAATTATGAAAATTAGGCCAAGCGCGAAGGGGTGTGGAGTGTGGTGGGGGGAGGTAGGCACTACTGTTGTTTTGACGGCTAATTAAGTTTGTGCCAAATAGGCAGAAAAGAAGCTGCGCCTCAGCAGACTTTTCCCGCTGCCACTGACAGCTTTTTGAATACTTGAAAATGTTTTTTGTCGATTCTCGATTCTCTATTTGGTTCATATCTGTATATGTATTTCTTGTCTACTTACAATCTGTATTGGCATTGTTGGTGTGGGGCAATATTCGTATGGACTCACCTGGAAGAAGAAGAAGCAGAAGAAATAGAGGAATGTAGATTAATTTGATTAGCAGAATTTAATTTACTTAACTCTCGAAAATCTTTTGAGCAATCAAATTTAATTAAGCTGCTGTCTAATCAGTTTCTGTGGCCAACCAAGAGACAGCAGCAGCAACATCATCATCTTCATCATAATCATCATTGTTGATGGCCACAAAAACCGCATTAAATGCGATTAATTATGAACTTAATTAGCAAAGTAATAAAAAGTAAAGTGCAGCGATTTGCTGTGATTGCTGTTGCTGTTGCTATTGAAATTGCTGCGGTTCAATACGCATATTGTGTACGACTGTGTGTGTGTGCGAGTGTGTGTTGGTTAGTATTTGTGTGGCTCAAATAAATCCCTTTTAATTAAGAGATAAACAGAAGCAATTAAATTATTAATTATGAGCTCGCAAACACACATGTAGACAGCCCACACATAGAAGCAATGCATACTTTATGGGGCACGTTTAATGCACACGCACATAAATCAATATGCTGCACTTAAAGCTGCTAATTGTTGCTAAATAAACACACACACACCCACACAGTCAGACAACAAAAGAGCGCATAAAGCATTAATGCACATTAGGTTAAAGGCAACAGGGCGTTGCTGAGCTGTAAATAAATTAGCGCGTTGGCAAATAAAACTTTCAAAAGGCAACAACAAACCAGGCGAACCATTGCTCCCTCTTAACCCCTCTTCACGCTACCACCCCCACACCCCCCTCACTGCTCTGCTCAACTGAATTATCGATCATCATTAGTCGAGGGACCAAATATGTTTGCACTAATTGATTTCCTATGGCTGCCATAGCCTGCCTGCCTGCTGCCTGCTGCCTGTGTGACAATTGCATTTTGCAAATTTTCACATGCTGCACACAATTTGCGCAATGAGATTATGCATATGCGTGATTTGATTTCGGTTTGCCAACTCTTCCTGCCTTCCCTCCCCTCCTCTCCCCTTGCCATGGCTGTGTTGTCCGAAAATAGTTGTAGATTATTGAGTCGCAGCTGTAAATCACAGGCTTATTGGCCACCACGCACAGCACAGCGCAGCTGACCACACAGCAAACCCAAGTCAAAGGTCGTGAGGGGGCCACAGCGACAGTGACGGCAACGTCGTCATCGTCGTCGTTGTTGTCGGCTCTGTTTGCTGACCTTTTGCATAATGAAAGTAACGTTGCGGCGGGCATTTTGCGGTTTGACAAATGTTGTGTCAAATTCGGCTCTGCAGCCACAAAGCAGACACACACACACACTCACTCATACCCAAACACTCACGGATGAACCGAGAACAACTTTGTCAACAGCTAATGGACTCACACACACACAGACAGACACAGACAGCGAGTGGAAAAATTAGCCATGGTCGCACTTTTTGTAGGTGCAACAACAACAAAAGCAGCAGCAGTGGCAGCAGCAGAAGTGGCCACATGACAGGCAGGAGAAAGCGATAGGGTGAGAGAGGGGAAGGGGTTGGCTTGGTGCTCCGTTACGGACATGCATGTAGCATGCCACACATGGCTCATGTTTGACTTGCCAAACAGACGACTGAGAGCGACCACCAACAGTTGACCAAGCAGCGCAACCGCTGCTGATGACAGCAACAATATCATCAGTGTCAGCAGCAGCAGCAGCAGCAGACCGGCAGCAACAACATACCGGCAATGGTCAGTTGCAACATGAGCAACATTAAAAAACATTAAACCAGAAATCACTTTGCAACCACGTCGTTTGTTGTGTGAGTGTTGAGGTTGCTGCACAGCGCAGGAAGAGGCGCAGGGCGCGACAGAACAGTGGGCAGGAGGACGAGGGTGTTATACGAATCCACAAAATGCGGCTTACTTAGGCACAGAGACTGATGATGATGTTGCTACAGCCGCGCGCTGTCCAAGCACAGCTACACCCCCGTCCCTCGAGCCCATCCCTCGCTGGTTGTCCTGGCAATGATTTGTTGGCATTTGCGCGCAGCTTCAAGCCAACCTGTCAGCCAGGCCAAAGCCAAAGCCAAAGCGCCAGCTAGCCCGTTGTCTAAATACCGCAACAACAACCACAGGAGTAAGAGCACCAGCACCAGCACCAGCAGCAACAGCAGCAACAGCAGCAGCAACGGCAGCAACAGTAGCCACGTCATCGTATTACCAAAGGCTGCTGCCGCTGGGTAAATGTAATCCTGGCACAGGCTGCTCTTGCTGCTCTTCTGACGCTAGTCACACTCCATTTATTTTTCACTCCTTGCCAGACTGTTTGGTAAACAAATGTCGCAAAAGGCTTTTGGGGGGAGGGGGCTGTGAGGAGGAGAAGGAGGATCTTGTCTGTTGCAAGTGCATTTGCCAGCCAAAGCCAATGCAATTTTTAGCCTAAATGTTGCTCTTGTTGTCGTCGCTGCTTTTAGAGCACTTTATACGCCTCGGTCTCGCCTAACCTCCCCCACTGCCCCACCTCCTTCAGCAACCACCTCATTCTCATTTGCATATTGAAGCAGCGCAGCGAGGCGACGGCACAACTTTCGGCTGTGTTTACTGTACTTGGCTGCAAGCTAATGCAAAAGTTTTGTTTCGAATTTACCCCAAACATGTAGACCAGAGAAATTAGCGCGCTCACACACACACATACATATATAATGTATTGTATATATAGCCAACATTCCAGTGAGGGGGGTCATTAGATCGGGCGCCTAATGAAGTTCGGCGAACAACACATGAGACACGGCACAATTTGTTTGTAAAGAACGCTTTAAATTACCCC
Source organism: Zaprionus capensis (assembly GCA_018903675.1). Taxonomy (NCBI): domain Eukaryota; kingdom Metazoa; phylum Arthropoda; class Insecta; order Diptera; family Drosophilidae; genus Zaprionus; species Zaprionus capensis. Next base: position 5,069,411 of record JAEIFN010000011.1, read on the forward strand.
AAAAATGTGCAACAAAACTATTTCGAAAGATAAGCAGAGAAATAGAGGAAGAGGGAGATAGAGAGAGATAGAGGGAGAGGGAGAGGGAGAGAGAGAGGGCGCAACCTATTGAGCTATCGTTAGATAGAAATTTGTTGTTGTCAGGCACAAATCATTTAGCAAATTCTTCCGCTGAAAAATTTGCTTTGGCCTTTGTTTTCCAGCAGACCGAAAGTCAGGCTAATAAATTTGCATAAATTAAGGCTGAATTGTTTGTTCGTAAAGTGGTTAGAAGACGAAGACGACGATGATGAAGAAGAAGAAGGAGCTGCAAATCAACAAAATAGACAAACAATGCGTCAAATAAAGCAAATAATATGCCAAAAATGTTTTGTGCAAATGACGACGACAAGAACATACGCACACACATATACATTAATATATCTACAGCCACACACACACATATATATCAACATCCACACACACACACTCTCACTGCAATCAAATTATTTAAATCAACAACAAACAACAGAAAATATTTTGTTGAATAGAATGTAAAAGGCAAATACAATTTACACACACAACACAGACAGCACACACACATACACATAGACATAGTAAAGCCTTTCACATATGTACATATGAAATACGCTGAGCCACAGCAAGACTGCTGAGTGGGGCAGGAGTCGGAGCAGATTTGTGCAACATCATCTCCGAGTCGGAGGTCGACAACTTTCGTGCGCATTTTGCATGCGAAATTTTTCGGATTTGTACCGAAAAATGCATAAATAACTGTTAATATTTAATATTGTTAACTTGTAAATTTTAAATGAAATATGTGCGGTGCAGCCAGCCATGTGCAAGCATGACGGCCGGCCAGGCAGGATGACGATGACGATGACGAGAGACCATGACGACGCTGGCGACAACTGACTCGGTCAGTTCTCCCTCACTTCTCCCCCTCTCTCTATCCCTCGACTTGCTGTACGTATGAATTATGCAGTTTTTAACAAAAATCCCACATGGTCGACTGACTGGACACAGTAAAGGACACACACAGTGACTGCAAAGCACATGCATACATATGCAGAAGAAGGCAAAAGTTTAATTGTTTCTCTTCTGTTCCGTTATAGCCTGCAAATTGTGTGTGTGTGTGTGACTGCAAGTGTGCTCTGGCAGTGTGTGTGTATATGCATTTTATTCCGCTTATGCATTTTACATGCGCCGCACACGAGTTTTGTCAAATTAGACAAACGACATTTGGCATTTTGCAATCAGCAAAATAATGTATGTGTATGTGTGTGTCGCGCAGCAGCAGCAGCAGCAGACTTCTGCCTTGGATTTGCATAATTAAAAAACGGGGAAAAACTGCAGTTGAGTGCGATAAAAAACAGAGTAGACTCGCTTAAGAACTTAAGTGCATTTCAATTACAAAAATTGTAACTGCAACTGCGGCTGATCTATTTGCGCTCTCGTTCGTTGCATAAATCACGAATAAAACACCTAAGCTCACACACACACGCTAGGCTGGCAAGGCTGTTCAATTTAAAACGTGTTGTGTGAAACAAACTAAGTGAAAGAGCCGACACACACACACACACAATCGCACACGATCGCAATGGCACTAAAACTCGCCGGATTTAGCCGCCTTTTTTCGCATTCTAGCTGCGCCTAACTGCGAATTCAGTTTTCGTTTCGTTTCGTTACGTTTCGCTGGCAGAACAAGACCAGCAACAACAACAGTAGCAGCAGCAGAAACTAAAACAACAACAAACATTTGGTCAGTGCTGGGCAAGTTTAAAACTTATAAGCACGCCACACCACGTCACGTCACTCCCCCTTCCCCCTTGCCAGAGCACTGACTGTTGACTGTTGAGACGCACGCACACTGACGCTACGAATGCCGCCTGCCCATTGCCCACGTGCCACGCCCACTTCACTCACATTCAGTGGCCCAAAAGCCATAAAGTTTTTATTTATTTGCATTTGCTCACGTGTGCATGTTTAATTAAATTTGAAGCGCCAGAGCAATGAGTCTCGGCTTGGGAAATTCTCTCTGTATGGCGGGTTTTTCAGCTTTTCTTTTTTGTTTTTTATTTGCTGTGTTTGTTTTTGGGCCGCGCGCATACAGTGCTTTGCCTGCCACCTACAGTGCCCGGCGGCACACGAAAAAGTTATGTCTAACGGTTTGTGGAGCCGCCGCCACGGCGTGTGGCATATGATGCAGTTTACGTAACGAAAATTGAGTTGGACATGAACAAATTGTGGTTAGCCTGCTGGATTTGTTGGTGGTCTCTTTCTCTTTTTTTGCGAGGGGGGTTTTAGTTCAGCTTCTTCTTCTTCTACTGCAGCGAGGGTGGCTTGGGATAGTTGTAACATGCAAATTGGAGCGTGTCATGCAGCATTTCGACAGCTGAAAAGCCGCTGATGGTTTTATCTTAAAATTTGATTCGAGTGCAGCGCAGCAAAATGCAGTCGAATTTTGGCTTGAAAGCAGCTGCCACAAATTCTGTGACGCACAATGAGAGCGATTAATCTTTCTCCGCTAAAAAGTAGGCTACAGTTTTTTTGCCCCGCATCATTTCGCACTTGACAAATGACAGCGACGATGACGACGACAACGATGTTGTGCGTAAAATGCGTTAATTAAATTTTGTCTAACTGCTTTGAATGGCATAGACAAGCCCAGAGGGACATTGCCAAGTGCGCACATCACATCTCACCTATAGCAGCAGCAGCATAGCAGCACTAACAACCCTCACACACGCACGCACACACACACACACGCTGGCACGGTGCTCGCCCACGTGTCGCATTACGTTGTTGCCTACTTGCTGACGTCTTGTTTCGCCGGCAGCTCATCAAATTTGCAGGCTGTTTCAAGCATTTTGCCAGCTGCTTAAATATGCACACAAGTGTGCCTATGCGAGTGTGTGTGTGTATAACGGAGAATTTGGCGTGTAGAATTTATGCGCCTCATTAGTTGGTCCAGCTCGAAAGTAACTCACAACTCTCAGTTCAGCTTGGCTCGAATTTAACTTAGCCTTGTTCCCCCCATCTCTCTCTCTCTCTCTCTATCTACGCTTCACTCTTTAACTCTCTGTCTGTCTCTGTCTCTCGCTGCGTCATCATTAGTCACAAGTTGTGGGTCACAGGTCGCGGCTGGGTTGCGCCTAAAAATATGCTAAGCATTTGTGCGCGCGGCGTCAAATTAAATCGCTTCGACGATGTTTGACATATTTGCACAGTTTTTCTTGTTTTCGTCACGTGTTGCCCCTAAAAGGAAAACGTAAACATATGCAAAGATTTTTCATATTTCCCAGTTACATTTTTCACGCAGCGCGAAAGGGTTAAACAGTGAAAAAAAAAAAAAAAGTAAAAGTGCGCTAAGACATGGATTCGCTGTGTAGTAAGAATGGGCGCAGAAGAGTAGGCGGGGCCGGCATTGATTTTTTCCACGTTTTTTTCTACTTATTTTTTTTTGCATGCCGCCGGCTGCTGCGCTCATTCATTTCATTCCTCGTCTTGCGTTTTATTTTATGCTATGCTTTTCATTTTTATGAGTGTGAGTGTGTGCGCGGGAGTGTGTGTCAGGCTGTGTGTGTCTTTGTGTGTTTGTGTGTGTGGGTGCTGCATGGTCTGCCCAGCTCTACTCGGTTCCGTTGCCTACTTTTTATGTGTTTTTATTTATTTGCGCCGCTTTGCAATTTCAAAAAGTGTTCGCGTGTTGCCCCAGACTAAGATGGCGCGCTTTGGCTTAACCAGTCGTTCCAGTTGCCTCTGTCCTGGCCGGGTCTGGTCTGGTCTGGCCTGTCCTGGCCTGGCTGGGCCGGGTCGTCGTTCTATTTCGTGTTGTGCCGGGTCTTGCGTGTTTCTCTGCCTTATATTGCAAAGCGAGCATAATAAATATTTGACGCTTCATAAATCTTTAAAGAGTTGCCAAAAGAAGCGGCAGCATCATTTGCCTGCCTGCCTGCCTACCCTCTTCCTCTTTGTCGCCATCCACAACGTCTTCATCCTCTACTACTCTTATTTCGAGTATTTGGGCGTCGCTTAATGGATTTGCTACATTTCACCGCTTCTACGTTTATGCTAATGACCTGGCAAGAGGTCGCCTGCCTACCCCCTTCCGCCTAGCCTCGTTTTCTGCAATCGGAAGCCACTGCGAAAATTTGACAAGCGGCATCAGTTTTAGGCGCAAAGTTGGCAAACGAGAAAAAGGGGAGCGGGGAGCGGGGAACGGAAGCAAGGCATAGACAACACTGGCCACTTGGGAAACCCTTGCAAATTGCATGGCCAAGAGCAACGGAGCATTGGCAAATCTTTGGCACAGTTTTCACTTGCACTTGCCGCTGCCGCTGTTTTTGATTTCCCCAATGAATTGCATTAACATTTTCGGCTCTACGCATTTGCCCACTACCATAACCTCTAACCACTCTCACTGCCTCCCTATCTACTAGGTCTGCAGCATTTTCCAAGCAATTTAAAAGCCACACACGAAAAACGTAGAACGTAAAACGAACGAAAAGCCGCAGCAAAACTACAGACAATGTGAAGAGCGGCCACGATCTGACCAGACCATAAGCGTATTATGCGGGCGTGCCCGCACTTACCCTCCCCCTGCCGCACCACAAATGAACTATTGTTTATTAACCCAGATAAAGTTAACCGACTACTGCCATTTGGTGCAAGCTTCCAGGGTATTTTATAGTTATAAAGATTCAATTATTAAAGTACTAAAATTCAATTTATTATCGTTTTTCAGATCATCAATCTTTATAGCAAATAATAAAAGCTTTGAATAGACTGATAATCAGGTAAAATTTAATTATTTGCAGAGTTTTTAATTGAATTAAGACTAAAAAATATAAATTTAATAGCGCACAAATTTCCAATAATGTTTTTAATTACGATTAATACAAGAGCAGCAGCGTTGTCGTTTAGTGTGTGCTCAATCAATTGTATTTCCTTTAGTGGGAAATGCGATGCGAAAGCGAAACTCATGTGAATTGATTAATGCCAAAAACTGTCTATAAAAGCAACTGACACTAAAAGGGTAATTAATAATAATGTATTTATCACATGGAAATCGTGTCACGTGTCGACAGTTGACGAGCTCGTTCGCTCTTTCTCACTTACATTCCCACTACCCCACGCTAGTTGAACTACTTTTGCGCTGTTTTCCACGTTTCGTTTTACAATTCATTAAAATTTGGCGCATTGCCAGCGGCAATAAGCATTAAAGTTGCGCTCATAGTTTCGCGTGTCTGTCTGTCTGTCTGTTGGGTCGTCTCGCTGTTTGTTCTTAAGTGTGTTAACAGGCTTTATATTGCACACTCTTCTCACACCCATACCGAGGCAAACATATCACATACAAATGTATACACACTTATGCTGGCAGACAGCCTGGCAAGGACTCAGCTAAAGCCGTCCGACACTCAGTCTGTCTGTCTGTTCGTCTCTCTCTCACTACCCCTCTCTCACTCTCTCTATATCTCTCTCCCTCACTGTCTACCTTATTAATGCTGAGCAGCAGCATGGCCAATTCGCCAGGCAGTAACTCTGCTGGCTTTAAAGCGCGGACAAACGTCTTAAAGTCGCCCCACACAAATCGTAGCATACTTTTGTGCGCGCTTGTGACGACGACAACTTCCGACAGTGCGGTTCAGGCTGGGCTATTATTACGAGTGCATACCTCGTGTTGATGCGTGTTTTTTTTTCTTTTTTGTTGCCTGGCTGTGAAATAAAAACCGCAATTACCAGCGAGTAAAATATATATGGCAATAAGTGCGACAGAGAGAGGGAGAGACAGAGCAAATAAACCAGCGTCGCTTTTATGTGTGTGGCTGCGTGTGTGTGTGTGTGTGAATGTGCGTGTGTGACATAAAGCAAACAATATGGCGACACGCAACACTAAACAGATGAGGCAAACGAAGGTACAGGGAAGCCCCCGGCAGCAAACAATGCGACAAGCCACGACGACGTTGACGACTTTTGTTGTACCCTCCACACACACACACGCACGCATACACGTATCGTATCTTGCGGCACACATACGTCGTGTTGTCAGTGACAAGGAAAGCATGCAGTGTGGCAGGCAACAATGTTGCCAGCAACAAAATGTCAAGTGCGACTGGCCAAACGAGTCAACATTAGTTTTAGTTGCAAACAAAGCCAACTTACGAAAAAGGGCGCAAAATGAAATTATACCAAGGCGTCAATGTACGCCTGGCTGGGCAAGGGAGAGTGTACATCTCTGACTGTGTGTGTGTGTGTGCGTGTGAATGCCGCCCTAGCACCTTTGCACTGCACTCACTCATTGTGCGCCGGGGCGTGGAGAAGGAGCCTGGAGGAGTGCGCTGCCATTAAGTCGCATTGTTTCTGTTTTGCAACTTTTCCTCGTTGAGCACAAAAATTGAGTAACTGCACGTGAATGAAAATGAAAACAAAGCCATGAAAGCACGAACCCAAACAACCTCAGCTACCCCGACTGAACCTCAACGAACCCAAAGACCAGCCCTCGTTCGTCCTGCTAGCCGGGCCAAGTATTGGCCAAACCAGACCAACTTTCACGCTAAAAACTTTCGCATTTCTTAACTAGTTTTTGTTATTGTTAGCTGGGCTTAATGCTGTTGCTGTTGTTGTCGTTGCTGCCGCTATTCCTACTGTTGCTGCTGCTGTTTTTTGGTGCTTGCTGTCGCCTTCGTGCCCTGCACAAAACTGCGGAAAATTAAATTGCCCTCGTTCTGGTGCCCTCTGGAAGCAGTCGAATAACACGAAGCGTGCACACTTCCACATAGACACGCAGACACACACACACACACAGGCAGACGCACACCCACAAACAATAATTGAAACAAACACTTAAAAAGTTTGACTCGATGCAAGCAGCCACTGTCTTTACTTTTCCCCCTGGCCCCACCCTTCTTGGCTTTCGCCTACATTTTTGGTTTCATTTTTCCTTTTGGCAAGCATTGAAATAGTTTTCTTGCTTTTAACGCGCTGCATGGCGTTGCTGCAGTTAAATTTTATTAAGCAGCAAACAAAACTTGCAACAATAGACAGATTCCCATCTGATTCTTCAGTTATTGTTATAGTTATTGCTCTTGTTGTTATTGTTGTTGTTGCCGCTGCAACAGTTTGCGCCGCAAGCAAAAACGACAAACAAGAAAAGCGCTTTGGCTCTGATCTAATTATGCCCGTCTTGTGATTTACTTACAATTACAAAACCTCAAACATAATTAAGTCTTCTCCAATTCACAATCGGCCTGGGGACACATGTCCTTTGCGGACAACTGGACAACTGAGCTAACAGGCACTGAGGTTCTTACCATATTTGCATATTTAAGCTCATTAATGTGCTCTGTCGTGAGCAGAAAAAGAAGCAGTGGAATCGAGGCGACTTAAAGCTACATATTGTCTAGAAAGTCTTATATTTAATATTGAAAATCTGATAAGTAAACTTAAAACTAACAAGAAATATCAAAGATTCTTTTAAGCTTATTTCTTGGGCTTGGTCGATTGACTTTGGTAAATATTATTGCCACAGAATGCGGCTAATTGATCAGAGCTATAAACTGTGTGCAACCCCGGCTAAATATTAATATTCATTTAGGAAAAGTTTCAGCCCCTTGTCGAGTTGTTGTTGTTGCTCGTGGAGCATGACGAGAACAAAGCGTCGTTAATTAATTTGATAATTTCTTGCTTCCAAAGAAAATGTAGCGCAAGTCTAGGCAAATTGCCCGTTGCGGTGTAATAAGGCGCAAAAATGGTCAAAAACATTCTTTGGCTCACAGAGAAATACCCACACACACACGTATACTAACACACACACATAGTCCAGTTTCTTTTTTCCATTGTTTGTGCTTCTCTTTTTTTATGGACATTCCACGCGTAGAGCTGCAAAAATTAATATCAATTTTCAGCTTTGTCTATGACACCACGCAGTGTTCTTGTCGTTGTTGTTGTTGTTGTTATTATTTCTGTTGTGGATTTTGTTTTTTATATTTTCATTGCGTGCTTTTGGGCGTTATGCATGTGTCCTTTGTGTTGCCTTATTACATTAACAGCTATTACTCATAATTACGCGCTCTCACTCGCACACTATCACGCTCGCTCTCTCTCTTTCTTTCTCACTCTCTCTCACACTGGGTTGCAATTAACTTGATTACAATAAGTAGCACAGGTATATACTTTATTTTAGTTGGGCTGCACTAAACTAAACTAGGCAAAGCCACTCGAAATGAGACCCCCGTCCCCCTAGAGAAAAAGGGGTGACACCACATGGGAGCAGTTTGGCCCCGTCCGTAGGGGGTGGGAGGTGCGTGGTGCACAATAAAGCCGTCAACTGATGTACAGCCTGATTAGAGCTGCCTACCGACAGGAAGCCATCGACAGCAGGCGCTGTGGCTGCCACAGCCTAAGCTGATTTTTGGCTTCCATATTCTTTTCTTTTTCTTTTTTTTGTTTGGTTTTTATTTTTCACTCAAATTCAGTTAAATGCCGGTGGCGTGTATCTGGCGAGGCATCTACCAAGTGCGTTGCCAGTTGATGTAGATTGCAAAGAACACACAATGAAAGAAATAAGAGGGGGTGGAGAGATAGAGACAGAGAGGGAGAGGAAGAAAGCGAAATCGAGCAAGACGTTTGTCTGATAATAGAACATTTTGGCCGCAGGACAAATTATGCGTCCGTAATGGGAACCGTGCAACCAACCAACATCGACATCGACAATCAGTGTCAGCAACAGGATGTTCGCGTTGCTTTTGGGCACGTTTGGCAACGCTTCTTTTTTCTTTCGTTTTGCCACTTCTTCCTCTCGTTTTCCCTGTGAGTGTGTAATTGAAAAGCGTCAAAAGTCAAAGTGACAAACACAGTGCGCGTCAAAGCCACGACAGCAAGTTCAAGTCGAATCAACTAATGTTAGTTAGTGGATCGTCGAGCTCTTCTCCCTATTTTTTAGCAGTAGTCTCTGCCACATGCGAAGTGAAATTAATTAACTCAATTTCGTTAATCAAAGCAACTGCTACACGGCAAGTGAAAATAGAAACGTCGAAAAAAAAAACGCACGCTCATGGGGCGAAAAAAAAGAAAAGGTTGCAATTACCGTTAATGAGTTTAATGCCAAAGGCGCCCGACAAACGCATCTGCCACTCTCTCTGCCTCTCTCCCTCGACAGTTTTTCTAAACTTGGTTATTCCCTGGATGTCTGTTCGCCTTTTTTTCTAATGAGCAGCACCCGTTGCCGTGTTAGAACATCAGCGCAGGAAAACAAAATGAAAAAGTTGCGCCTTGTCTATTTTCACTTTTTATTTACACTTGACTTCATTTTGACAGCGTCAAAAGATGCACACAAAGAGCGCAACAAGTTCCAGCTAAAAGTTGTTCATTAAACTTATGATATTCTAAGGGGTAGTTTGGTTACATGGTGTAATTGTTGCTTCATTCATATCACAAATTATATTTGAGAAACTGAGACAATCATTCTAAAATCCAGAACTCATTGTAATACTCATGTTCATATTTAAGAAAGGTCTTCAACCACATTCACAATGTCTTCTACTGTTAAATCTTATCATATAAGTAAACATATAATACAATATTATGATTATATAACCAAGAGTAGATCATACACACTTCTCGCTGTTCTAGCATACGTTGCCGTCTATCATTCCCTGCGTGTTTTTTCACATTCCTTGCGGAACCTTTTGCATTTGACAACAGACATCACCCTTTTTGCTTGGCACATTAATTTACCCAAGTTCAGTGATTTTGAGCACACACACACTTAGAGAACAAGACCACCTGTCGACCTTTTGAGCATTTGACCAGTTCAGTGAAGCGCTTTGAGTTAAGGTTCGCCTCTTATAAAGACGCACTTCCTCGCATCCCCGGCTAGTTGAGTGCTCCAAGGGTTGGGTTCAACCCTAAATGGGCCGCAAATAGCATTAATGACCACGTCGTTTGTCTGTCCGTCAGCGTGAAGAGTTGCCAGAGGAATGGAGTGGCCAGAGTCATGAGTACAGAGTACCCAGTACCAAGAAGTACCTGGTAGCGTACTAAGAACCAACGTAAGCTTTGACTTTGACTTAAGCTGTCTGCTGCCTTGTGATGCCGCTGCTGCTGCTGCTGCTGCTGGCCGTGTAAGTTTTCTTTGGCATCCCTTTTTGGTTTCTCTCTTTTTTTATATATATTGAATTGGCCAATTAGTTGGCAGCAGAGCAAGGCAGGTGGCAAGGCAGGTGGTAAGTGTTAAATTAATTATCTAATGACTGCTCGTTACCTAGCTGGCTGGCAATTTCTTGTGTTTTGCTCTCTTTCAATTGAACTTTTAAATAAAATTCATCTCAAGTGCAAACACACATACAGTTAATTATATTTGATGATGGAAATAAAAATGAAATTGCAGTTTATCACAGTGCTCTATGCCAAGTGCTGCACAAATAGCCAGCTTGCAGGTCAGGTCAATTGAGGTCAGCTCTCTCACAGGCGAGAGGTCACAGTGATGTGTATGAGGAGAGACGACAATGGCAAAACAAATATTAAAGCCAGACAAACACATTTCATATGTGTGTAGAAGAAGGTGTACATATGTGTGTGTGGGTGTGCCTGTGAGTGTGAGTGTGGCTGACTTGCTGTTGCGTGAAGTGGCAAGCCGTTGAGCTGACCGGCTAAGATGCTGCTGCAAAATCCAGTTATAAAAATGGTCAGGCAACAATTCATGCAATGCAATTGGAGGACAACACACACGCACACCCACACAGACACACCCACAGCAGTAACAGACGGCAAATCTTGTGTGTGTGTGTTAGAAATGTAAACTTAAATATTTTATGGCATTAAAGCAACAAAATAAAAGCAAGCGACAGACGGGAGGGGTGGGGTAAGACGGTCCTGAGTATCCTGGCCATGGTAGCCAGGGCAGCCGACCAGGTAAGTGCCGGGTGGCTCGTTGTGAAATAAAATTGCATACTTTATGGCGCAGGATGCGGCTGCACGATGCGCAGCCAAAGGATCCCAACCCGGCGCCAAAGCCCCAGACCCAACTCGTTCCGTCAGCAGCGGTAGCGGCAGCATCCGCCTTGGAAGAATGGCAAAGCAGCGCAAGAAATTCGATGAAATTTATTTACAGTTAAAATGCAGACAAGTGCAAAGAGCGAGCCGAGCACTCGGGCAGCCAAAAGGACTTGAGTCCGCAACGTGTGCGTGCTCTACGTGTGTGGGTGTGTGTTTGTCTCTCTTTACCTCACTCCCTCTCTCCTTCTTACTTACTCGCTGAGTGAGTTTATTTAAAATTCAATTATGCCGCACACGCTCCGCTCAATAACAGCACAAAAATCATCAGGTAGGCAAAGTGATATGCCTGAGAAAACAATCGACTACGAGATACTCTGTAGGCAACATTGAGTACCAGAAGTGCTTGCAGCATGTGCAAGCAACTATTCTTGTTTGGCATCACTTTACAGGGTATTATAGAGTGTAATGCTGCGACACGCTGTTGAATTATAATAATTTTTATGCAGCGCATCGCCTGTTGCACTTGTTCTTCTTCTGCCTGCCTCTTGTTTATGCTACATACGTATGTAAATTGAATTGTTTTTCGAATTGATTGTGTGTGTTTTGGGCTTACCAAATGATTGAGCTTATACAGAAATTGTTCATCGATCCTTACCTGCAACAGAGCAAATAGAAAGAGAAATAGTTGTGATTAATTTATTGCTTAGTGTTTGGGGGGAGGCTTAGAACTAACAAATATAAATATATTGGACAACTTGGACAACAATCGCTGGATTTATAGAGCTTAGAGAGAGGCACACACAATATCAAATATCAAATATGCATTTATTATTATTTTACTTTCATATCGTTTTATAACAATTACAAAATAAATATCAACTGTATTGCGAGGAACTACGGAAAATATAAATCAATATTAATGAAACACTAAATAAAGTGGATTAAAAATAGAAAATCGGCGGCCTAACGAGCAGAATAATTACGTTTAGATGACCTATTACGATGCGTCTTTTTATAACGAATGTGCAATGACTTTTATAATTACTGAAATGGGCAAATTAAATTCTTTTTTTTCGCTTTTTCTAGCTTAATATTAAATTTCAACAATTTTGACATTTTTCGGGGGCGCATAATGAGCTCCATTTGCTAGGCAGTTAACAGCCCGTTTCCCTTTTTCCCCCTCTCTCTCTCTCAACCTCCTGCCTTTGCCATGTCTTTGGCCTGGGGCATATCATTTTCAAGGTCTCACTTGCAATCAAATTATGAGTAATTTATGCCGCTGCCTACTTATAATTTTAATATCATGACATCCGAAATCTTGTTAAAGAAATCTCAATTATCTACTTTTATTGATTTGCACAGCAAGCAAAAAAGAACAGAAAGGGGGAGGGGGACAAAGCGTACACAGATGGTAAACAAGCTGGAACGCGATCCTGATTCTATTTACGCACCATTTTGTCGCTCTTCACTTTCGCTTTTGCCTCCTCTGTTTCCGAAATGTGAAAAAAATGCACGAAAACAATTACGATAAAAATGTATAGACACACACACACATACACATACACACCGATATATTTATATAGGTGTGTAGGTATGGTAAGTAGGTTAGGCAAGGTTGCCGGGGTAGTCAGTGACAAGCCCTGAGCATGGATAAAAGCAAATTATGATAACAATAAAGATTTAACTAGAGAGAGAAAGAGACTAAGAGAGAGAGAGAGGTGAAGAAGGAGCGCGGGGCGAGCCCGTGAAGTGGCAGGCGGCATGCCGCGCTAGACACAAAGCCCCAATGCGCTGCCTCCGTCCCCGAGCCGGATACCAGCTACCCTCTTGCTTGCTGCGAGCCAAGGCACATAGCGAAACAAGGACAATTTAAATAGACATTTATCTTGCGAAACGACAGCGCAGGTTGTGCACCCACACAAACACGCACACACACATAGATACCACGTGCCGGTTGCCTATAACAAAATTACAGCATTGCGGCTGATCCATGACGATGACGATGACGATAATGTGCGGGTTCTCATAGCGCAGGCAACCTCTTCCCACTTCCCATCCCCCACCCCCTACTCATCTCCCACTTCCACTCTCCCTCGCTCTGACATTGATGATGTGAACGAACGTTGCTTCGTTTTTGTTTGATTTTATTTATGCGATTTCGTGTATTTTGTTTAACAAGAACAGAGACCGCAAAATTTGGACGCCTGCGACTGCGACTTCGTCGTCGACTTTGTGTTCGACTCCGTCTTCGTCTCCATCTTCGTCTTCATTTTCGTGTTCGGCTGTGACTTCCAACTTGGAAGATGACGATGAGCTGCTGCGCTTGTTCATCGCGTCTTGTTTTTGTTTGCTGTTTTTATTTTCTTTACAATTTTTGGCTTGGCAAATGTTTTTCAAAGCATAAAAATACTTTTACATTAACTTGTTCTAACAACACACGGACACACACACACTCGCACAGCAAACCGCAAAAGTTGTAGAAAAAGTAAATTTTTTTGATTTTTTTTTTTTTTTCCTCTACGTTTCTTCTCTGCATTTTGCGTAGCTCTTAGCGCTCAACGACTTTGCCGCTTGCTGGTTTTCTTATTGTTCTTGTTGTTGTTGTTGCCTACTTTTAGGAAAAGCGAAAGTAGCACAAGAACAACAACAGTAGTAGCAAGTTGCTGGGAATATAGAACGCGCGTTCGCCACGTTATGCCAAGTGTGTGTTTATGCGCAAAGTTTTTCGCCGAAAAGAAAACAACAACAACTACAACAACAACGATACGATGGGGAGAGGGGAACGAAAAGTTACCCCAAGACTCGCTGCTTTCCTCAGCTATATCAACATCATTTGCGTTAAGTGGTTTGAAAGGAATGCGTGAAAAGTCGAACAGTTAGCGAGGGTTCCCCTTCCATTTACTCCCTCAATACTCCTCCTCCTTGCTACCCCTCCACTGCCTGTACACACACATTCGGCGCGTATCTAATGCGTTTGTCTATACCACATTGACTGGAAAAGGCGGCGGCGGCGGTGGCAACTTTAGGCGGCAATACGCCGACTATTAAACTGTAATAAAGGCTTTCTGGCACAGCGCCAACTGCGCAAACTGTTGCGCCGAACGACTTCGTTGCCTGCTGACTCGCAGCCCCCTACTCCCCTCGTGACACTGCCTAATTGGCGGTTGTCTGTTGCGTTGCTTGTTGCCAAAAACTGTTGCATGCTTTAAGGCGCAAGCCTAATCAAATTTGCTGCGCCTGACAATAAAGCAAAAGGCAAAGCGTATAAATAGAATAGCAACAAGCGGGGCACACACACACACACACTCAGACACAGAACGAGGCACATACGCACAAACACACACACACATGCCAAGCAAGCTGCGCATATTTCATGGCGCTCAACGTGCTGCGATTTTTCGTATATTTTTTTTGCCTAGGCAAAGTCAAAGAATGAGGACAAAGAGGGAGGGGAAGAAACCCTGGCAGTCTTTGCCTTTTGTACAGCACTTTGTATAGATTTTGGGCTATCGATAGCACAGTACACGAGTGTGTGCCTGTGTGTGCGCTGGGGGTATCCCTTTTTTATGGCTGCTGGCAAAATTTATGATTTCTATTCATGGTGGCGCTTTGCTTTGTTCAAAGGATTTGTACCTTATGCTGCTCCTGCTCCAGCTCCTGCTCGGTTACCTGTCGTCCTGCTCCTGCTTTCAGCATAATTTATACGCTTTAAATCTTTCGATGCGCCAATTAAATTTGCATGAGAACCAACAAGCAGCTTAGTAATACGAACAGGAACAACAAGAGCAACAAGCGATCGAGTAAATTATGGCAATTAAAGCAAATTAAATCGAGACAAGGCGCTGTGTGGCACGTCAGGCGCGACATGACCAGCTGCAGATGAAGTTAACTTAAATGGGATATCAAAGTTCAAACGCCGCTCGATAAAGTTAACTAAACAAAGTTGATGAGACTAATGAACATGCCAAGTGGCGGCGGCGGCGGCGGCGGCAGCTAGTCTCATTTTGCGAAGCAAGTAGACAAATAGCCACATCAGGCATAGAGAGAGAGAGAGAGGCAGAGCGAGAGGAGACAGCAAATTGATTTGCATAGCAACCGAAGTAGCTGGCGACCAGTTCGTCATCATCATCATCATCCGCTCGACAAATCAGCATATGACCTGCTTGGCCAAAATCACAAGACGTTCGCTAAGCAGTTTAACTATTTAAGGTAACAACAGCAGCAACAATGTGGATGCTGTGTAGCCATAGCAACTTCAATCTTTGGGGCAACCTTTCTTCCTCTTTCCCCCAACTCTCCAACCTGCCCATTCCCCGCTTCAGACTGAAGTGTCAAAGACATGACCTGAGCTATACAAATGTTGACAAGCTAATGAAATGTGAGCAGCTCCTTGGCAATTGAAGGGGCAGCAAAGTGACCGAAGGGAGAGCGGACGTTGGGGGGCGGGGGGTTCAGCTGTCGAGTACCCAAAATTGATACACTGTCGCAACTTGCTGCTCGAGCTGCTGTGCCACTAGCCCGGTTGCTGATGAACTGTCGTTGTCGACAGCGACCAAATCCCAAGCGATTCAAAGCAGAGGGGGAGGGTAAAGGGCACAGAGACGGCATGGCACGACGAGGCAATTGTTGCTTAGACATTTGCTTATGCAAATCGAAAATATAATGAAATCAACTATAACAACTCAGCTAGAAGGGGAGGGCGGACTGGCAGCTGCCAACGACAGCGAACGTCCGATCCGATCCGATCCGACCTGTGCAGGCCGACATGTCAAATTTTGTGTTCCAGCAAATTGA
Source organism: Zaprionus capensis (assembly GCA_018903675.1). NCBI lineage: Eukaryota > Metazoa > Arthropoda > Insecta > Diptera > Drosophilidae > Zaprionus > Zaprionus capensis. The sequence continues at coordinate 5,085,200 of JAEIFN010000011.1, forward strand.
AAATCTATCGAATGATTATGATGAAACTGCTGCAGGCAAGAACGATGAGTCACCACTCTTTCTCACTCTCTCTAACTTATGGCTGCATATAATTTGCATAGATGGGAACCCAGAGAGAAGGAGAGAAAGAGAGAGACTGCGATAAAATGAGCGATGTATCGTAGGACTTTTGCTGTTTTAACGAGCATCACATTTACCCCATGTATCATAACACACACACACATACACACACGCACACAGACGCGCACACACAGATGTAAAGAGAACGCTGGGATGCTTAATTCAAAAGTGAATTCCAAACAATTTGCACAGTAAACTGTTGGACGCCCCAAAGACATAAGTGGTAAATCACATCAATATGTAAGCAGGCAACAACAACGGGGTAGCGGGGCAGCGGGGAAGCGGAGCAGCTCGCTGCCCAACTGAACAAGGATGTTTATCTTGGCAGAGAGCGTGAGGCACTGAACACTGCCACATCCATCTATCCATCTATCCGTTCATCCATCCATCCATCTATCGCTGGAATTGGACTAGAACGCAGCACAGGGGAAGAAGAGTAAGAAGTGAGAGCGAGCAAGGGGAGAGGGGGGTTTTCTACGATTTGCTATGCAATTTTACACACTTGACCATTAAACGTAGCCATTGGGAGCAGTTTGCATAGCAATGAAGCCAACGGGCAAGGCTGGGCAAGGACACCGCCAGCTCGGCTGAGGCCAAAAAGAAACTGTATAAAAGCCAAGCCAAGCCAAGCCATAGTCGGTCAACTTGATGAAGTATGAATGATTACGCCAGACAGAGAAAGAGACAGCGGAACAGTGGATGAGAGAGGGGGAGAGAGGGCGAACGCGTGCTCATCTTTATCCACATTGAAAAGGTGTAGTTGACTGTAAAAACTTCAATGAATAAATTTTTTGTTGGGTCATCTCCCTCTCCATCGCTCTCACTCGTAAAAGGCATAAATAAGTAAGACAGACATTTGGTTAGACGCACCGGCCAGAAAATATGTATGTGTGGAGAGGGTAGGGGAGGAGAGTGGAAGGCGAAACCCCAAGTAAATTGATCGAAATGAAAATGCTCATAAATTTACATAGAGTCGAAAATATTGTAATTGAGCGTTCGTAGGCAATTTCGTTTACGGAATTTGAAATTTATGTGCGAACAGATAAGAGTCTGAAGCGACTACCGACTTAAGCTGTCAGCCATTTAACCCATTAAAGCCGTCAAGAAGAGCGACGACGACAACAACAAAATATGCTGCACGAAAATTAAATAAAAGCGAGAGAAACCTCTTGACACTTGACGATTTGTCATGTTGGCACAATAAAACGTCACACAGGGCACACGGCAAACACAAACAACCGAAACAAAAGGAAATAAAGTCGAAGAATGAAACTGGGGAAAAACGAAAGAAACAAAACAAAGGACAAAAATAATGCCCCCCAACGAAGATTCTATGAAATTATGACAAACTGTCTCGAAAATGCTGGAAAATACTGTTAACTTTACTCACTAACTGTGTGAGTCAAGAAGCCAAGAACCGAGAAAGACAGAGAGAGGGAGGGAGAGAGAAGGGAGGCACATCAACTGTAGCTGGAGTTGCCTTTGTTGACGAACGTGGCGTATGAGCAATGTCTGCTGATGAATATGATGAAACAGCACAAAAAAATATGGCAAGCGGCAAGAGAACTGAACAACGAACGGGGCAATAAGAGAATTGCGAGAGTATGCAAATACAATGAACTTGACTAGGATGAGAGGAGACAGAGCGAGAAGGGGAGATGGGGAGAGGGCAGTCTTCTCTCCTGGCTGCATTTATGAGCATAAAAAATTGGCGCCGGCACATTTGCCGCATTTACACACACAATCAAACTCATTCACAGTCGTGCTCGTTGGCACTCTCGCTCTCTCTATCTCCCTCCCTCTCTCTCTGTGCACTGTCTCTTTCTGCTGCGTGCCAGCAACGTTTAAAGGCAAAGCAAGCAGTCAGGGCCCAAAGACATCAACTGACAATAGCGCTGCCGCCTCTGACTTTTCTTGTTTTTTCCCTATTTTTCTTCTTTTTTTTGTGCAGTTGGAAAATTGTGCAACTCATCAAAAAGCGTCTGGCCGGACTGGCATTTCTCTCGCATTTATGCACAGAAAACTAGCGCAAAATTTGATGTTGACAAAGGTGACAATTGTTGTCAGCTTAGCTTCAGCTTCAGCTTCAGCTCCAACTGGGGTCTCTCTTCTCCGAAACTAGTTGAACCGAACTGAAGTGAGCTGAGACGACACTTGTGACAGACAGACAGACACTACTTGGGGTACTCTATTTAGTGATGGTACCTTGCCACAAATTGGACATAAACATGTGTTTACTGCCAGCGCAGTCAAATCAGACTCTTAATCAGAGATTACGCGGCAAGTTGTTGCATAATTAAGGCACTAGAAAATTATGCGCGCAATTTTACTGCCAGAGACACATTAATTAGACTTGAACAAGCCAGCTGTCGTTGTCGTTGTTCTGTCTCCCTCTCTAGCCTGTCAGTCCCTTTCTCTCTTTCGACCCGTTTGAAATATTTATTAATCAGCGCGCGTGTGCAAGGTAAAAAGCTCTTTTGCATTCGGTTCTGCCAACAACTTTTCGACAACTTATTTTCAACAAATTAATTTCCCAACCGCTTCAGCAAGTAGACAGCACACTCTTTCCCTTCCCATCCCTTTCTTTCCCGCCTCCTGCTACCCTGCGATCCACTTAACGTCTGTTTGCATATGCCGCAACTTTAGTTAATGTAATCAGCTGCGTCCTGTTCAGATTTCTGCGCGCATGCAACGCGCGTGTGTGTGCGAGAGTGTGTGAAAATTTTGTTAGCTTCGGAACTTAAGCCAAAATTACGAGTTGCCGGCGCGTTGATGCGAGACGCAGCGAGGCAGCAGCGCAAGGCAAAACTGCAGCCTGCAATCTGCGCTTCAGTCTGCTGCTTGTTGTCTGTGTCTGTGTCTGCACGTGTATATGTATGTGTGTGCGTTCGCTTTACGGCAACTTGCCCGTAATTTGGAGCATGAAAATGCCTCATGTTTTGAGCTGCACCTTTTGCATCGCCCGCTACAGTAGTAACTCATGCAGCAAGTCCGCTGCCCAAGTCATTTGTATCGTCGGTGTCGGTTTTTGGTTGAGTTGAAAGTCTACTCTCTCCGTCTCTCTCTCTCTACCTCTCCCCCTCTCCCTCTCTCTGTGTGTCCGTCCACTTGCACGGACTGTCTACGTAATGTAAAACGTAGTAAATTGAGTTCATTTGCTGCCGGCAGAACTCATCATTAGTATCGCTTTTCAGAGCTGCCCGTGTTGCATGTGAATGAAGCAAACAGCCATGTCAGACGAGCAGCATGTTTCGCACACACTCACACTCACACACACACACATGCACATACGTACGCAGACACGTTAGAATGTAATAATTATATACTTTGCTCGAGGTTTGTTTCGACCCCAATCCAACCCCAACCCCAACTTGACTCGCCTCGCTTCGCGAAAGTTGTGCGCAACTTTTTAGAGCATACTTCGCGGCAGCGCCGTATGACTACCTCTTGCCCCATACCCCAAACACCCTTCGTCGCCTGTGTGCCCTGTCCTAAGCGAGTATTAGTGGAAATTTAATATTGCAATTAATACAGCAACAAAGTGTGCATTGCATATTAATAAGTTACTCGCTAGTGTGTCAGAAAGTTGGTCAATGACTGCGCGCGACAGCTTTGGGACAGACCCGGAATTAGAGTACCAACCCACACACACACACACACACACACACCCCCTTGCACCTACATGTAGAGCAGCACATTACACTCAAGGGCAAACGTTTGCGCTCGTAAATGCCAAAGTTACTATCCCATAAGTTCGCTTAGGGTTAGGCGAGCGTGTCAGCTTTTAATGTGTTGCCAGTGAAGAGACATACACACACACAAACACACACACACACACGTATATTCAATATTCATAATAGTAATCATACACACTCTCAGCTCTGCAGCACATTAAAGTCTTTAATGAATCAACTTTGCTTCGGCGCATCTCACCCAAAAAAAAATAAGAGGGAAATACACTGGAAAAAAACACAGTGCGAAACTTATTTAATGCGCTTTGCTGCGGCCGCTTAGCTGCAAAACTTAATTCACGCTTGCCAGACTTTTCCTCTGCCACTCGCTCCTGGTGATTATTATTTCCTTTTGCATTTTTTTGCAGTTTGCGTCACGCCGCTTTTCAAAAGGAAATCTCCTATTTTTTATGGCAATGGCGACAAAAAACTATTTGTGCAAACAACAAAGAAAACTTGAGCGCAAAAAGGAAAATCATCATCAACAGCAACGGCAGCGGCAGCTAAAGAAGCAGCAGCACCGTCGGCAGCGGCGGCAGCAGCAGCAGCAACAACAACAACAACAAGAATAAAATGCAGTCAACTACAAAAGCGCAACAAAAGCAATTTAAATTTGGCCAAAGGCAGCCGAGTTGAGCAGAGCGCCAAGCCAGCGCCCGAGCTGAGCTGGCCGAGAGCAAGCAGCAAAACTCATTTTGTGCAAACGTTTTTTGAGTCATAACTTTTTAATTTGTTTGTCAGCGACAGCAGCAGCAACCAAAGAAAAGTGTTGCCTGCTTCTTGGCGCTGCGAGGCGGGCAAACACATCCCCATAGTCTGATTAGCGCAATTGTATGAAGCACCAACACACACACACACACAGAGGCAGGCACATGCAGGATAATTGTGTGACAACGCCATAAAGTATGCTATGATTTTCAATAGGCCCCCAAAATCGATATGGCCCATTCGCCGCTTTTGTCAGTCCTGCGTAGAAATCATAACAATGCCTAAGCAGACCCCGGTCCCCACTCCCCTGTCCTTCCCCCCTCTCGTCACTTGCCTAGGATAGACCCATCTTTTGATCAATGCAAAATTGTTCGGTGTACATGTCCCTCGGGTTGATTTATCTATTTAATCGACAACAGTCGCCCGTGCCGTCCCCTTCTAACGGTCCCTCAATCTGTCTGCTCCCTTTTGGCTTTTTTTTGTGTTTGCGAGGGGAGATTGAGTAGAAAGGCGAGTGAGTGAGCTAGTGCGGGGTGGTGCAGAAGAATACGCGCCCTGTCAATATTTAAAACGTTGTCCTTGTTGCTGTCACAGCAGCCTTCTCCTGCCTCCCCTTCCCCTCCCTTTCTACATTCAGCCTGCTATCCTGCTGCTCTACGCATCTTTGGACGCTGCTGTTGCTGCGTGCTTAACAAGAGTTTATTGAATTTTATTTTCTCATCTCAATTTGATGTGCGTGTCGTAGCCGACATCCTACAAGCTTCCCAGCTGCCCCCACATTCCCAGTGACGACCCCAGCTAGCTGGGCAACAGATTGTCTGCCCTATTTATGTTGGATATTGTACTTGGAGGGGGAGGTGAAGAAAGTGAGAGTGTGGGGGAACGGGGGGCTCTGTCTAGTGCATTTAAATTTCAAATTATTTTATTGCTGCTCGCCAAAATAATTGAAATTTTAGTTAGAAAACACTTTTTAACTTGTTGTTGTTGCTTTCTTGTTGCTATTGTTGATGGTTTTGTTGTTGTTGTTGTTTTCAGTGCTTGTAAATCGCTTATTATAAATTTTCTTATAAATTTCTACACAGCCGGAAAACTTTTGCACCGTGTTTCCATGCGCCAAGTTTTCCGATTACGGATTAATGTAATTTTTATTTTATTTATGTTTTTTTTTTGCCTGCACTCTACTTTCATTTTTATTTTCATATTTTTTTCGCTTTGCTCTTGTGTGTGTGTGTGTGTGTGTGTGTGTGTGCCCAGGCGAGTGACCCCTCCGCGGGCTGTTTGTTTGACAGGCGCTTCAAAGTTTGATGAATTTTTAAATTTAAAAAGTTTATTTGTGCATTTCTAAGTTGGACGTTGGATGCTTATTAGAAGTGCAGGCTGATCACCCACCCTCCCCTTCCCGAGGCCGGAAAAACAGCCGACCGCCCCCTTCCCCTCAAGCACACTTCAAAGCGCGGCCAGCTTTGACACTTTGTACACAACACGCGCACTTGTTTTCGCTTTTTTGTTTATTAATATAATATGATATATGCGTGTTTATATCTGGCTGGATTATTTGTTTTGAAGCCACAAAGTGATGGGCAAATTAAAAATGCGAATATTAAGCGACATTTTTTCTATTTGTTTAGCCAGGCAAGTTTCAGCCTTGGCTGCTTTTATTAGCACCTGAGGGCTGCTTTAGCATTTTCCTGTTTGCTAACGTTTTTTACTGCCATTTTTTGTCAAATGAAATCGACCAATGCAATGCTCGAGGCGCAGGCAACAAACAACAGGACAAAAAACAAAATTCACCTGTATTGACAGACGGAGATAATTGAAATGTCAGAGAGCAGAGGCAGAGGCAGAGGCAGATACAATTGTAGATGCAATTGAAACTGTAACTGCTAGTGAAAGGGCAGCTATTTGTGCACTAATTATGTATGCATATTACACGAGCCGAAAACATTTAACAAATAACTGCATTTGATTTATGCCTGTGTTCTGACTTTTTGCCCACCAAAAAGGCATATTGCAACATGTGCAACAACAATGTCAAATAACAGAATGCAAAACATATTTCCATGTCATTTGACCTCCCGGAAATGTCAGCATTCAATTACGCTTGTATTAGCCAGCGTGCAAAAAAAGGCTTAATAGCGAGGGGAGGTGTAGGAGTTTGCTGATAAACAAAATCAATTACAGATAATTTGATGTCGACGCCAATGCAATTGTTTGTTTGTTTACGCGACGCAAGGGTAGCGCCTAGTGTAATAGAGTCATTTGGGTAGGGGATGAGTACCCCTACAATACGAAGTAGGGGCTGGGGTCGCCCGGTTAAAACTTTAACGACTTGCGCGACCAGGATATGCGAGTTCAGTGTGCGACAAATCGATAATGAATGTGAATGTACAGGGAAATAAAAATGTGAGCAGCACAGCACACACCACAGACACACACACAAGCACACATACACGCACACATGGACGGCCACAATGGAAAAAAAACACAGTTAGCTGACCCCCTCAAGGCTTTGGCCGTTTGACCGTTTTTATGTGCAACTTGCAACAATTTGCAGCGACATTTTCAGCGCCAACTAATCAATATGGGCGACATGTGGTCGCATGCCGTGTGTGCTTGTGTGTGTGTGTGAGTTGGGAGAACGCTTGGTGCAACTGCTGGCACGTCAAGGCGTAAGTGCACGCCAAACAATTGCGGTTAATGTTCGCATGAGCGATATTTATGACTGATAAAATATATAAATTGAGCGACCAACACACACACACTTGCACAAACAATAGCTGCATTGAGGCCAGAATTGTTTTTATGCAACATTTTGAACAAAACAATGTTGCCTAAGGAATTTCTAATGACACAGCGGAACAGGAATGCCATAATAGCATGACAAATATTTGTAAATTTCATTAAATTATAAATTAAATTGACGGAGATTTAATTATATTTTTCAATTATTTACCAAAGTGTGGCTAAGTTGTTCTTGCCAAGTAATCAAAGTAGCAACAATTAGAAACAAACAATATTTTGTGCATATGTTATTGATAAACAAACAGACAACAATTATTTTAGCAAAGTCCTTCTCCAAGCTGATCTAAACCCCATCGAGTCTATAGAACACTCGACTTCCTTACAATACCCGCAAACCAAATGAGCAAGTGTGCAAGGGGCAAGGGGCGAAAAAAAGGGCTGCGCCATAAATATATTCAGTGAGACCTCCTACATCAGACGATGCCTGCAAAAAGTGCGATGTCCATCCCTGTCTCATCAGTATGCCAGTCGCATGGTCAAGCGGTTGCACATTATTTTATTACGCACAATTGAGTCGCTCGATGTCACGCCCATCGATGACCTGAAGGGGACCAGGGAGCGGGCGGGCAGGCACCACAAATACGTGGGCACTTTGAGGAGGCAACGTAATAAAAACAGCAGAAAAAAAATAACAAGAAGCGAAGGCACAAATCGAATAGCAAACAATTTGATTAGATACGAAAATATATAGAGTACAAAGAAATATATATTGTATATATACAGATGATATACCATATATTAATTCGCATATATAGTATTGTCATTGAATTGCATTTAATTACACGGCAGAGGACGAACTGCCCTGCACGGTGAGCCTGTCGGACACTTGTCAGTAAGAGTGTGTGAAAGAGTCAGCTGAATATGGTTATAAGAAAAGAAAAAAATAACAAGAAAACAAAAAAAAGAAACCGAGTAATTATTGTAGGAATCAATAAAAATATAATAACTTATTGCTAACTTGATGATTCCGTACTTAAGACTAGAGGTTTTTATTATACAATAGTAGACATTGATATCGAAGGAACAACTACAACAACAGCAAATGAACTACGAATACAACATCAAATGAAGCAAAAAACTACTAGAGAGAAGACAGAGAGAGAGGAAGAGAGAGTGAGAGAGAGAGGGAGCAAGAGAGCAACTATGCTACTGTGTGTTAAACTGTTATGTGCTAAAACTACAAGAGAAAGAGAGAGAGCGAACAAACTACTTGAGTTAGTTACAGAGAGAAAGAAAGCGCAGGGAGAGTTAGAAATGAGAGTGAGGAAAAAAGCTGAGATTTGTTAAATTCGTTTGGAATGCAATGTGTTTTGTTTTTGGTTTTTGTTAGCGGTTTTTTGTTTTTGTTTTTTTAGTGAACACACAAACCTTTTTAGGAGAAGATAAGTGTAGTGAAGTTGGCGATGGCATAGAACAATCAGAAGATGCAGAGCTGCAGCCGCTACTGCCACTGCTGCAGCCAACGACATGACCGTGCACCGTGACCATCGACGGCAACGACGGCGGCGGCGGACCGAGCAACGAGATCGAAAGGCGGCCGCTGCCGACGCCGACGCTGGCATCGCCGATGGTAAGTTGGCCCATGTCGCCGGGGGCAACGGCGGCGGACTGCTTAGTAGTAGTGGTGGTAGATTTGGTAGTAGTTCTAGTTACATCACATAGATTAACTGTATTATTTACATTGTTGATTGGCGTCGTTGCCGCCGATGTGGGCGTGGCCGCTGTGGCAAACATTGCGGCAGCGGCAACTGCAGCTGCTCCACTGCAGGCGGGAATGATTGTCAGCGGTGTTGTTGGTGCTGTAAAGTACTGAGCTGTTGCTGCTGCGGCTGCTGCTGGCGGTGCTGCTGCCGTTGGCCCAGCAGTGGCAACGCTGGTGTATTTGGTAGGCGTGGCCGGTGCAGCAGCCACATTGTTAACCTGCAGTTGCATATACGTCTGCAGCATGGCCTGCGCCTGCACCTGCGCCTGTTGCTGGTAATGGAATTGCTGCTGTACGGCCTGTTGTTGATGTTGTTGCTGCTGCTGTTGCAGTTGGAAATGCTGCTGCTGCTGCTGTTGTGCCTGCTGTTGCTGATGCTGTGCGGCAACTGCGGCGGCAGCAGCCGCCTGCTGATGCATTAGCATTGCCTGCTGTTGCTGCTGCTGATGATGTTGCTGCTGCTGCTGCTGTTGTTGCTGCTGCTGGACGGCGACGAGACTACTTGGCTGCAACATGGCAGACGTTGGGCCAGTCGGATACCCCTGATAGGCGCCTGCTGCCACGGCAGCGGCTGGATGCTGCAGGTGCAGGTGATGCGGATGCGTGGGCGGCGGTGCTTGCAACAGTTGCATTTGCTGTGCGTGGTGTGAATTGATATTGGATGCGCATTCAGATTATTCATGATCTCGTTTGGGTTTGGTTATTTTCTAGTTTTTGGATTTGGCTGTTGAGTTTCAGTTTAGCTTTGACTCTGGCAGAAGGTCTTTGGCAAAATGTTGGCAACCAAAACCGATAAAATACATATTCATATGGATATATTTCAAAACTCCCCATTGGGGCGTGGCAAACAAAAAAGATATTCGTATAAAGATAAACTTAGTTCGGCAGAAACTGAAAACATTTGGCAAATTTCTGCTAAACTTCCTAAATAATAAAAAAAGTTTAATATTCAACTGCAAGTTATGTAGAAGATTCAAGTGAAAGAGACAGCGAGAGTGAGTGAGTGAGGGAGAGAGATGGGGGCAATAATAAGTGGCAAAATTAGCAGCTCGTAGTAAACGTGAGATGTGATTAGGTGTTGAATCATCAGGGCGCATAGTTAGAGATCATAGAAAGTGGAATACTACAAAAGTGAGAGAGTGGAAGAGAGTGAAAGAGAGCGAGAAAGAGATAGCGAGAGCATAGTCATAGCTGAAGCAGATAGTTGAGGCAGAATTATAAGTTTTAGCAAGATTCAAGACCAAAACTCGGGCTATCACAAGTTACGAGCTATCGAAAACCTTCGGCCGGGGCATATCATAATAAACAAACAGAAATATAAAGAATTATCTTAGGATTAATATTAAATTTATCTATTCAATGAGTATTTACAAGAAAAGTTAGTGAAGAAGAGAATAATAAACCTAAATAAATAAAACGATGGTAAACATAAAGCATAACTAAAGCACTTATGACGTAGCACTCTTTATAAGGAGTTAAATATAAATAATATATATACATAAAGAAAATAATAGTTTATATTATCTATGCCCCATAACTTATTTCAAATGGGTCGCTTAGCTCGTAACTGAGATAAGGTAAGTTGTACTTAGCATATAATGGTTAGGTGAACTTAAAAACTTAGCCAGCATAGAGACGGAGAGAGAGAGAGAGAGAGATAGAGAGAGAGAGAAAGGTAGAACTGAGAGCAGAGAAATAGAGTAAGTAGTAAGTAGTAGTTGTTTTACAATAGTGAACTGTACAATTTTCATTGATGAGCATTATAGGATTATATAATAGCGTATATAGTAGTTGTTCATTTGATTCGATTCGATGGTATTTTGATTATTTTGCAATTATCATACGAGTATACGATATGTGGTAATACGAGTATTAACAAAAACGAAACGTTCGATTCTCAATAGTAGATCGCAATAGATCAATGTGTGGTGGTGGGTCAATGTTTCAATTTGCGTCTTTGGTCTTTGGATTCTTATTCTCTTGCGTTCTTTTTTTTCAAGTGCATTTTCTTGTGCAGTTAATTTGATTTTCTGTTTTGTAGTTGTTTTTTTTTTTGGTTTTTTGTTTAGGATGAGGGCGTCGCTTACCATGATTAAATCTTGTATAGGGGAGGACTCGGCTGTTGAATCAGATGCAACGATTTCGCTTTTTACCGTTAACGGCGGCGAGGGTGTTGCTGCTGCTGCTGTGCTGTTGCTGCTGACGACTGTGGCGGCAGCAACTGCTGTTGGCGTCGAAGCGGCGTTGTTGGCGTTGGCGTTGACGCTGGCAAGCGACGCTTGAGAGCTGCTGCTGATACTGAGCGCTGCAATCGCTGCTGACGCCGTGGTTTCTGTTAACGCGGCAATGATGACAGTTTTATTGGCAACAAATGTTGATTAAAAAATTTCTATATTCTGCACTTTTTTTGTTGTTGCTGGTGTTGTTGTTATTGGTTTGCGTTGCGTTGCGTTGGTTTTGAATTTCTTTACGAGATTCGTTTGTTTTATATGATTTTTAATTTTGAATTTTCTTGATGGTTTTTGTTGTTGTTTTTTTTATATTTTTGGAGGGGAAAATTGCACGGGTTTCGGTATTTGGAATGTCGAGAATGTTCTGTGTGCTGTGTGATTGTCAGATATGTTGTATATAAGTACTATATGTAAGTTATGTTTGTATACAATTCAAATGCCAATTGTGTTGCAAGAAGTTTTACGCAAATTGTTGTCGAATTTTGGTGCAAGAGAGACAAAGAGTTATTGTAATTTACTAAATATTTCTATATATGTGAAACACGTTTCAATTGCGCTAACAAGTTCAAGGCTTAAGGTATATGCTGTGATTAGTTTTGAGCGTAGTTCTTTGCTAGCCTGCAGATTGTCTAACTTATGTAACGCTCTAAAGCGCACTCTATATAACTCTATATTGGTTGGTATGTATTCAATAATATATATCACTACTGAGATTGATTAATTAGACATGTATATCGTGTGTACTATGTATATAAAGATTTAGATTCAGATTCAGATGTATAAGTATATAAGTATCAGTATAAGTATATAGATGTATAAGTGTATAGAGTAAAAGTTTTGAAAACCGTTTGAAGATTGTTTAAATTTGATTGATTGATTGATTGCTTGATTGAATAAGCCTTAAGTAGTTGTTAGGGGGAATTGCCTTAGAGATTGTCGTAGAGTAAAGTTTGTGAGTATAGTTTGAGGTTCAGTTGAGAGCAAAAGTTGCGAAAAGTTTCGTATAAATATATATATTTATTTATATGCTATGAGACTATTAATGCTTTTGCCTGCCTTTGTATTTGTATGCTTCGATTGTTGCTACTCAAAGTCGGCCCTATATATATACGCTAATTTTTGCTGATTGTCAAAACGCGTACTCTTGTCGATCGAGGCATCAATACCTGGCGATTCTCCTATGTATAATCCTAAATATATGTATGTAGAAATAATCTTGGCCAACAACTCTGTCTATCTGTGTGTGTGTGTGTGTATAAGAGAGTGTTTGTTGTTGTGGAAAAGCTAATGAGAAAATCTTCTTTTGTTGATTGACACCGTTTCTATACTATTAATTAAATCTGTGAGTTGTTCGCTACAATTGACTTCCGTCCCGATTCAATTACAACCAATTTATTGTGATAGACATAAATACATATAAATATATTTATATATCAATATATAGAATATACACGCACACGCAGGATTCTATTTGAGTTTCCGTTGTATCTTTTAATATTTGCTTATGTTTTGATTTCGTTTTCGCTATGGGATTGTTTGGGATTCGATTTGTTTCTTTTGATTCTCGGGACTTTTGATTGAACTGCACTTTCGATTTCGGCAATAATTAAACACAAAACTGTTAATTACTTGATTTTGCCTTTTCTCTTATGATATGTTTTTCTATTTACCGTTCTCGTGCTGCGGCTGCTGGCGCCCTTTTGTAAATATTTATACTTAATTTCAATTTAACAACCTTTGCATTCTATCGGATTCTACTCACACGCGGCCTCGACAAAAAAAAGGACGCTAAATATGTTCGCTTCCCTTTCAGCTTTTGGATCTAGTGCCTGCGGCGTGTTGAGGGTACGTGGCGAGTGGGGCGGGGCACAAAAAATGCTCGTTCTTAACCCTTGACGGCTTTATCTCTCGCTCTTAAATGCTATCACCTTTTTTACCGTTCTCTTCCTTCTACCTGTATTCGAATAGGGTCGCGCCAATTGGGGAACTCTTTTCACTAAATCTTCACCCTATTAATTTGACCTCACCCCAATAATATTTGCCTGGCAAATTACGCTCAAAATTATCAACAAAATATACAAATTCTTAACAAGTTTCTCGTTTTTAATCTTAAAATGTTTACGTCCTTGTAAATAGTTTCGTTTTCATAAAAATCTCGCAAACGTTTCACAAGTTTTCTTTTAATACTGTTCTTCTCTTTGCACGTGTTTCTGTTCTTTACTTCTTTTGTCAGTAAATTAAACTTGAGTTCCTCTTACTTTAAAATTAACAACAATTTGCCACTTTTTATTCGAGATTTGCTTTTGCTGCCTATTTGTGCCGTAATGTTTTAATGGCTTCTCAATGTGATTTGTGCTCTTTATGTTTCTGTTTCTGTTTCGGTTTCTGTTTCTGTTTCGGTTCTGGTTTTGGGGTATTGTTTCTTGGATAGGTGTGTGGGAAAGCGAATGGAACTTGGTTGGGTACAGAGAAATAGCAGTTGATTATCGTAGACTTTGTTGCCTTGTTTTAGTTTGAATCTTTCGAAAAAATAGACGAAGAATTAGACAAGTAATATAATTCCATATTTTATTCGATGATTTGATATGATTTCTTTTTATGGGTATACAAGATTTTCGATAGCAAACAAATAGGATAAAATTGAGATTTTGAAATTGTTTTGGGGAAACAAAAAAGAACAAAAATTGCGTCACATTTGCGATTTTCAAATATAATTTTTTTCTTTTCTTTTTGTAAATTTCCAACACTTTTTGCCAATTCTCAAAGCCAAACTTGAAACTCAACCGAAAAGTTTTGTGTGCGACAGATAAACAAAAGAGAAACTAAATGGAGCGAAAACAATTAACAACAAAATGGCACAAAATAAGAAGCACACAAGCACACACTCATACACACACACACGCACACACATACAAACACACACATACACAATGGGCATGAATAGTTAATAATAATTTGCTCTTATTACCAATTAAATGTCGTGTCAAGTCGTTGAAGTAGATGAAGTGATGGTTTTTGTTTGATTGTTTTTTGAAGTTTTTTTGTTTTTGTTTTTGTTTTTTTTTAACTAGTTGTTGCCTTTTCGATGAAGTTTAAGTGTTTTATTGTTTTGATATTTATTTTTTGTGATGTCTTTAAGTTCGATTCAATTATTTATTGTTGCTTCGGTAGCTTGTAATTATGGCTCTGAAATGGAACAAAAAATTCGCCTTTGAATATTTATTGTGCTCTTCGGAGAGACAGACACACACAGAGAGAGAGAGAGAAAGGAAGAGAGTGCTTTTAAATTTGTTGCCAAAGCATTTTTCTTCTTATATCTTTATTTTTGAAGAGCAGAACACGTTTTTAGAACAAAATCAGAAGCCGACTCAATGAATCTTCTGGGCCAAGACCGGCACACACGCAAACACAACCACACATACACACACACACAAACACATTACTGGCTTCTGTGTGTGATTTGCGATTCTCTGCGCTCTCATCGTGATTAGCACGCACGAAATTTCTTTACGTTTACCGGTTTTTTTCTGATTTTTTTTTTTTTTTTTGTACTTTGACTGAGTCACACTTGAGCTTGGGATCGTGCAAAAACCAAACAGAGCAGAGTTGCCAAGTTGGAATAAAATGATAGAGAGATTCTATGGGAGCGTGAGTGTTCTGGGCTTGACTCTCCCGATTGGCTTGCAGACGTGTAATTACAACAATAAAAATAAACTACGGGAATTATTTCAATGCGTACTAAGTACGACAAGTGCCCAACACGTTGAGCCAGCGAGCGCGACAGCGGGAAGAGAATGGAACAGAGAGAAAGACTGAGAGAGAGACTGAAGTGAACGTGAGTGAGGGAGAACGGCAAACGGAGAGAAGCAACTGAGCGACAGACAGAGCGAATGTGCGGCCTATTGGAACGTTGGCCATAAGGTTTTATGGCTAACAGACGACGAGACGGAAACGTCGTTGAATGTCCGCTACATGCCAGAGTTTTTGGCTTTTCGTACGATTTTTTTCTGATTTATTTTGGTTTTTTTTTTCTTTTTTTATTTTTGTGTTTTGTCTTTTTTGTAAGTCTGTTTTTCTTTTGGGGCTCGCAAACACAAAAACGTGTTTTTTAGTATCTGGAGCCGGGGCTCGAGCTCAGCGGCGTCTCCGGCTCGCACAGAATTTGAGCTCTCGTTTTTGTGTGTGTGTGTGTTTTTTTTGCCGGCTTAAACATTTCTTTAGATTTGGTAGAGCCTATACTGAGGCACAGAATGGAGCTAGGTGTTGTTGCTCTTGGGCTGAGTCTGAATTTGAGTTCAAAACGTGTTGCTGCTCTGACAAGAATCGCTGGGAAGAATGAGAGCGAAAAGAATGAGACGAGCGTCGAGCAACGAACTTTTGCCTGCAATTCTTTTCATTTCTTTTCTGGTTTTTTATTGTATTTTGTATTGTTAATTTGTGTACAAACGAGTATTATATAGTATTTTGTATTTTTCTGTTGTTGTTTCTCAAATTTCTGTTTCTTTCATGTGATTTCTTTTTGCTTACATCTTGTGTACTTGTTGTTGTGGTGATACTTGTTGTTGTTATTGTTGTTGTCGAGTCGAGTCGAGTGTCAGAAGATACAAAATAACATAACACTTGATAGCTTTATCTGAAGTTACAGTTACAGTGGGAAGTTTTCGAAATAGTTCAGGTTCAGGTTCTGTTTGTAGAAATATTTGCGAACTTTGTTGGATTCTTTTGCTTTTTACCGGACTTTGGATTTGTTTCTGTTAGCACACACGTGAAGAGAGAACTCAAGTTAGGCCGAAAAGAAGCTTGCGGATTTGTTGTTTGTTTCGAATTTTATTTGGTAATTTTATAATTTATTTAATTCTTTTTAAATATTATTTGTATTATTATTTCGATTGCAGCTGTTGTCAATTTTATGTGATTTGATATTATGTTTAGTTTACTTTTTGTTTCTTGTGTGGACTTTTTAATATGCTGCGTGTGTTTTTTATTATCCGCGTGCTATTTGCGAGACGTTGTTGCTGGTGTTGCGGCTGTTTTCGATTTGAACTCAACTTTGATTTGGATATTGAAATTTTCGTGAGTGAGCGAACGTGTGCGAGCGAGTGTGTGTGGGTGAGTGAGTGTGTGTGTTTCTGCTGCTGCTGCTGCTGACTGCTGCCAGCCTGCCTGCTGCTGCTGCTGCTTCTGCTTCTGTTATTATTATTGTTGTTGCTGCTGCTGCTGTTAGTGCTATGGGGGTTTGCGTTGGTGGTGGTAATGTTGTTGTTGTTGTTGTTGCTGTTGCTGACGGTGGTGGCGGTAGCGGTGTTGTTGGTAGTGATGGTGGTGGTGGTTGGTTTGTGATGTGTGTGCTATGCTATGCTATGCTGCGACTGCGACGGAGACAGCGACGGCAACGGCAACGGCAACGGCGACAGCGACGTAGACGACAGCGACGGCAGCGGCGGCGGCAACTACGGCGGTGATACGGCTACGATTGACTACACGGCTAACTCTGTTGTTGCTGCTGCTGCGGCTGCTGTTGCTGCTGCCGATGATGATGATGATAACCAAAAACTCTAGAACTCTCAAAACTCTCTCTCTCTCTTTCTCTCCCTCTCTCTTTCTTTCTCTCTGTCTTCGCGTGTTCTATTCTAAATAGTCAGGTGTGTTGCCGCTTACTTTCTTGCTGCTGTTATTGTTATTATTTACTGTTATTGTTGTTATTGCTTTATGATTGTTGTTGTTGTTGTTGTTGTTGACTGTTATTGTTGTAGACTACATGTGATTTGTAAAGAGCGAACGAGCGAGCGAGCATACGAACGGCGGACAGAATTGGAACGGGTTAAAGCAAAGACTGTACGAAGACTGAAGTAAGAACGTCAGGCATTCTAAGGTAATATACCTTTTTTGTTTTCGGAGTACGGCAGCGAACGCTGCTGCCATCGTCAGATTGAATCTGTTGCGCCAACGCTGACTGTGACTGCGACTGCGACGCTGGCAGAGACGGCGACAGCGACAGCGACGCGTGTTAACCAAAATAAAGCAACAGTAGAAGGCCAGAACCGGACGAGTTCGACACCGACAACGATGGCCAAAGACCAAGAGACCGAGCTATGGGATGCTATGGCTCGTGTGAGAGACGACGACAACGACGCGGCCAACGACGACGCAGCAGACAACGACGACGACGACACGACCGACGGCGACGGCGACGGTGACGGTGACGACGACGCAGCCGATGGCAGCGACGACGTGTTCGGCAGCATTTCTCCTGCCAGCAGAGAAAACTCCGAAACAACATTTTCGGAGTGTGTAGCACACCTTTGTATGCTCCTCTCCAGCGAGTGCTCTCTCTCTCTTTCTCTTTCTTTTTCTCTCTCTGTCTCTCCTGCATGTTCTCACTCTCACTCCTTCTCTCTCTCACGCTGTCTGTGTGACTCTCCTCCTCTGCTACTCAGCTGTTGTTTTGTTACCTGCGTTTCTTGGCTCATTCTTTTGCCTTTACTGGCATTGCTTGCTCGTGTTGCTGCTGTTGTTGTTGTTGCTTCTGCTTTGAGACGCGCTTCTGGTCGAGGCCCGGCTTTGTGGTGCCTCAGGTGCGCAATTATCGAATGTCTTTTGTTCATTATTTTCCTTCTTTTTTGGCCATAGTTGTTGCTGGGCTCGTTGCGGCAACGTGTTCCATGACTTTGCTTGCTTGCCTTCTGCTGTTGCTGCTTCTACAGCTCTGGGCATTGTTGTTGTAGTTGTAGTATTAGTTATATAACACTTGTATAAGACTTTTGAGGATCACATGGGGGCAGCACCTGAGTTCGGCTCTGCTCTGCTCTCAGGGACACTCGTGTTGCTGCTGTTGTAACAGCAGCTATTGTTGCAGTAACAACATTACTGCCACCCACACACACACACACACACACACAGACACACACACATACCTTTATTTACACCCATACTGGCAAACACGTGGGCCATGTGAGACAGCAAATGCAAGCGCCATGCGTGCGCGTCCTGCCCTCTGCCCTCCCCCTGCCACCAACACCAATCAGCGTGTGCGAGTGCAAGCGAGCTGGCATGCTGCTGTGCGAGCGAGAGAATGCGTGCAAGAGAAATGGAAAATGGAAAATCATGAGCCAAACCAAAGCCGTGGCATGGGGCACGGAGCATGGGGCATGGGGCAGCATGCAGCGCAAAAAAGGTAAAGCAACGATGACGACGACGACGACGACAGCGACGTCGTCGGCAGCGGCAGCAGCAGCAGCGACGACAAAATCAACGAGAAAATAATAATTGTTACACCTGCTTCGGAAATGCGCGCAAGGGGTGGAAACGGGCGCTCGCCCAGCACACGAACAACATCGACGACGATGACGACGACGGCACCGATTGCGGCTCGTGGTTGCTTTCAGGTGAGCAACGTCGGCCACCCTCCCATTGCAGCAGCTCGTCGTCGACAACGAAATGCCGAAGCACGGAAAGCCGAAGCTGTCCGATGAAATGCGCCCAATTGCCCCGTTGCCGATGCCGATGCCGCCTACTGTGTTGCCGTCGCACACCACCTCCGCCGCTGCCGTCGCCGACCTCGTCGTGTGCCTCGTGTGCCGCTGCGAGAGTCCGAACGGGCGCAGCGCGCATGACGCCAAGGTGCGAATTGTGCGTAGGTGTGAATGAGTCGGTCTGCGATATTGTGGGCCACCCACAATTCGGTTGGGGAAACACTCGCACACAGACACCCCGTCAGGCAGGGGTTGCTCCAAGTTGTTGTAAGGGGTAACTGTTGCAGGGGAAACTCTTTGACGCTCTGTTAAGTGTCCACGCTGTTAACGCACAAAAGCTTTGCGGGGAAGCTTTCCTCGGCTACTCGTGTGACAGTTATTTTGTTCTTGGTAAGTGACGCGCAACAGTTTGTGATTTATTAACTTGTTGGTAATGAAAGTCAAGCAGGGAATCCAGTCAATATGATAAGAACAACAAGATGCACAAACTTCCTTACAGAAAGTTTAAAGTTGATGGTGAAGACAGAATGAAAAAACAAATCAAACATCGTAAACTAATAAAGCTGCTCTGAACATTTGTAATTTAATTCCAAATAATTCTTAATATAAAAGGCCTTTGTTGAAACGAAACCATGCTGCAAAGGGAACTAACATTCTAAAATTGATTGCAAATTTCATGAGATTTGTTTAGATTCTACAAAGTACTTAACCTCTTTTGCCGGTAAACAACATCGGATTTTATATTCAAACGTATTATAGACACATTCGTAGAATTATCCAAGCAAGAAAATATACATGAATTTTCCAAACTAAAGTGGTATTAAAGCGAGGAAGAAAGACTAGCTTCGGCATGCCAAAGATTTTATACTCTTGCAGGTGTTTATTTCCTCCGATAGTTCTAAGAATAGTTATAATGGTGCACAATTGAATGGTATTGTGTATATTCAAAAACTTTGACTGTCACTTACTTCTAAAATAAAAACTGGTATTCATACAAAAACCTGCATTTCGTTCGATTGTTGCTATAGCAGCTATGTTATATTAATCAGATTTTTTTTTAAATGAAAAATATCCGATGTAGTCAAATTCGTTGCAATATCTTGAGAAATAACTAAAATCGCCCGTTGGTTTCTTTGGCAGATATACGATATTTACAACGTGCATGTGCACTAAAATTGAGAGACTAGTTTGCGTTGCAACAGACGGACACACGGACAGACGGACAAGGCCAAGTTCGATTCCTCTGTTAATGCTGAATCAGATATATCCTCTTTATAGTATCGAAGATGTCTCCTAAGGTGCGTTGCAAACTTCAGACCAAAATTAATATACACTCTGCAAGGGTATTAAAAGCAAATTCTCTTTCATAGAACACACTTTAAAAGCAATTCCAAGTTTTTATCTCATGTTTATTTTCTAAAAAATACTTAACCAAGCGAACTATTAAAATGAATCCTCTCTATGTGCAGTTTATGCACTGCAAATGCTGCACTCTCGCAAGTATTAAATCCCATAAAGGACATACCTACACCGTCTCCCCCTCCCCCCACCAACTCGAGCCCTTTTTATTTCAAATAAATTAAATGCAAAATGCCGTTTCCTGTGTGTGTCGTCGTTGATAACCGAGCAAATCCTACTGATTTGACCGTATGATTCCCGCATTGATAAAAATAAATTTCATTTACCCCCCGACATGATGTTCCAACGCTTCTTTTTCAAGAGGATTTCGAATTGTTTTTAACTCCCAATCGTTGTTGTTTTTTCTTTTCTTTTTACAACTTTTAGACTATCGAGCCCGTTTTAGCTTTGTCAGCTTTGCTCGCGGGGGGGAGGCAGAGAGAGAGAGAATGAGGACACCTTGCCGTACACCTAAACAAAAGGAGTGGGGAGGCGGGGCACATCCCAACCAGTCTAACGGTATAAAAAGCAATGCTGTTGTGCATAAAAATCGCTTTGTTATTGTTGCAGGCGGCAACACGTCGACGACGATGTCGATGAGGACGATGAGAACGCTGGGCATCATCGATGACGCCGCGTTGCGTTGAGCTGTTGTAGTTGTAAACGGTTTATGGGATTTACGCGCAATTTGTTGGCAACTTTCATTGTTGTTACAGTTACTGTTACTCCCGTTCCTGTTGTTGTTGTTGTTGTGGAACTGGCGTATAAAACAATATGCGCCCAGTCTAAGCTGGGCTCGTTAAATGATTTGCGTTCGGTTTTACTCACGCTCGCTTTATGCCGCATTAGCCGCGGCTCTTATGGCCACCGTGTCTGACTGCCATAACCCCGCCTCCCCCCGGTTCCATTTGGTAGTTCAAAAAATGTAAAATTGAGCTTACCTGCAGCGGGCATAAAAGACAAAAACAACAAGGGAAGCACATTACTTATTTACTTTCGTTTTATGCATTAATATTGATTAAGCTGTAAAATTGTTGAAACGAAATTGAAATGCGACGCATAAAACGCTTCAATTGTGCTGTGCAAATTTTTGGTCAACTCAGAGACGGGCAGACGATGCAACATTGTTGCAGCAACAAGTTGTAGTAGTGGCAAACGAAAAGTACAGCACTACACAAAAATACAAACATAGCGCATAGAATGCAGTCGGACAGCAGCAGCAGCCATGCAACATTCATGCTGCTGCTGCTGCTGCCACAGACAAAGCCCCCACAGACACAGAGCTAAACACACATATCTTGGAAGATATATACACACATATATTTATGCACATATATCTGTTTAATTTTGCTAGTCGAGCGCAACAGCCGCCGCCAGGGTTGCCAAAGGGGGCACAAAACGAGGCAAGAGACAGAGACAGTGCAGCAAAGCAGGCTGAGGAAGAGGCACTGAGACCTGGCGCTGAGGCAGAGCCACAGCCGGAGACAGAGGAAGCGGAGGGGCAGCAACTGGCACAGGCAGTCAGTTGAACGGCTCTGGCATGCAACAGGCAATGAATCTCAATCTCGGCTCTGCTGGCTTCGCTGCCTGGTTGGTTGCACCGCGAGAACGGCAACGAGAAGGAGCGCGACTCATGCCGTTGACTTTGGTAATTCAATGGCAACAACTGCCAGTGGCCAAGGCAGTCGCGACAACAACAGCAACAACAACAACAACAGCAGCAACAAGCCGCAGACGACACTCAACTTCAACTTGAATGTTTTGGAGAGAAATATGCGGTAACAACATTTACTAGCCAAGTCAGCCAGACCAGACCAGGCCAGCCCAGCGAAACGGCTTGGCGGCGATTCCCTGCGATGGCGACCAAGCGATGCAAGCAAAGAAAACCAGCCAACCAAGCAGGCAACAACAATTGCAACTGCAACTGCAACTAAACGCACGAAATAGTCAAGTTGCCACATTTTAATTCAGTCGAATATTTCTTCTGCTCTCTTGGCCAGTTTTTCAACGTTGCTCGCTTGTCGTTCTTATTGCAAATGGCATAAACGGCAAAATTGCATGCAACACACACACACAGACACAGAGACACACTGCCTGCAACTTGGCCATGGCTTTGCTTGCACTTGGCTCTCTCTGACCAAGGCCTGGAATGTCTTCTTCCCTCTTCTATTACTTTGTCTTGCGCTTAACTTGGTCGCCTGTTGCAGTTGCTATTTCTGTTGCTGTTGCTGTTGTTGCCACACCGCATTCCTTTGCTAGTCCCAGCCACTGTTGTTGTTGTTTGCCTGCTTGCAACACCACAGAGTGCCATGTGCCATGTGCAATGTGCAATGTTCAATGCATGCCTGTGTGGGTGTGTGTGTCTGTGTGTGCAATAGAATTACAGTCAGTTGGCGTCTTCTTCTGGTTTATTCTAAGCTGAATTTATTACACCAAACGCTGTGCGAATAATGAGTAAGAAAGACCAGGGAAAATGCAAATCAAATTGGCAAAAGGGCTTCCCGTGCTAAGAATTATTTTCGAAAACGGGGTATTACGAGGCACCTTGAAAATCACTTAAGATGCTTGGATAATAAGGCAATGCCTTAATAACTAACGCAAATCAGCACAGCCCCAGTCCATGCAGATTATTTGTATACCCTATAACTCAATGCGGTGGGCATATATTGAACATGTTCAAATTGGATTCTTCATTCGTTGATTAAGGAAATTAATTTTATTTAATATTTATAATGTTCAAACTGAAATAAACAAGAACAACTGGATCCATTTGCTGCAAAGAAATGGAGAAAACCCCCAAAAACTCAATCAGATTAGAAGAGTTAGTGTTAGTAACAAAACAAATCGAAATCACGAATAGAATACTTGAACATGCAGTTAGATGAGAAGTACAACTCCCAAGAAAAGAGTGAAACAATTATCTAATTTAACTAATTCTTACACTTATTTTAAGTTCTCTACTCGACGCAAGTTTATTTTTCATATTCCTTAAAACTAAACCAGAACAAAAGGCTTTGGCATGCCAAAGTTTCCTCTATTGATTCTGATTATGAATATACTTTATGAATTCGGAGATGTCTCCTAAAGTGCGTTGCAAACTCCAGTCCAAAATTAATATACCCTCTGCAAAGGTATAAATATCAATATTGACAGATAGTTTTATATTTATATCTGACAAACACATTAGAATAATAGAAAAATGTTAATTTTGGAGTTTAAATAAAACTGTTTTAGTTTAATATATTATAATTTAAAGCCCAATCGAAATAAAGCGCAATTATTTTTAGGAAAGTAATACAAATGTTTAGCAAATAATAAAACTTTTTGTGTTAAAAAATTCCCATAGCTAACTAGATTCTGTCTCAAGAACATTTAACTACGTTCACATTACCTTCTACCTCATACTTAGGTGTTTATAAAAACATTTCTTTCAGTTTTCCTGCCATAACAATCTGTTGCAGGTCTCACAATTGTTTCAAGAGCAATTGCTGCTGATGTTGATAAAAAAGAAGAGATAAGCATATTCATAAATCAGATAATTGCAACAAGTGTTCCACTCTATGCGGCGCATTGGAGCATGCAACATAAAGATGCACCGCGCCGCAACGCGGCAAAGAACTTTGCGTGTTGCACAAGAGCACGTACAATTGCTTTTGGTTGCTACTGTTACTTGACCATGAACTTGCCTGCTAAGTGACGTTCGACACACACACACACACACATTTAAACAAGCTATGACTATTGTCTGACCACCTATTTGGCACTCTTAAAGTCTGTTTACATCGTTAATTATTCACCCCTCTCTCTCGCACTTCATTCGCATTGCTTGCCTCACTGTGCAACAGCACTAAAGACGGTCCGGCCATAGCAGAAGATATTTTTGTTTATTTCCAACGCATTCCAGCGTCACAAAGGCTGCCGGCAGCCTCTTTGCACTCCTTCTTACTCCTCCCCCTCCCCCTCCCCACCCTACTTGGCTTGGCTCATGATACAACAACGAAACCCTTGACCCACTCGTAGCCAAGCGGGGTGGGGAAGCGGAAGGCGAGGGGTGTGGAGGTCACTAGTAAGAGAACACCTTTTAAATTAAAAACAACTGCATCAGCGAACGGTGTCAGGTAAGCAGATTTCGCATCCAACATCCATCGAAACATTTTCAATAATAAAATTCCAGCAAAAGGAAAAAAGGCAACAGCAAAAACAAGAACTGCAAAAAGGGCAGTAAAATGCGCGAACTGAGCCGCCGCCATCGCCATCGTCGCCGTCACCGTCGCCGTCGTCGCTGTCGACATGGACATAGCCGCAATTATACTTCCACCGCAAATGAAACAAGTTTGGCAACTTTGCCCAGCGACAGGCATTTTGTGGCCATGGCAGCAGACACAGCAGGCACAGGCCGAGGAGGAGGCCCAGACTCCGACTCCAACTCCGACAGGGAGCCGAAGCAGGAGGAGGTAGAGTTGGAGGTGGCATCTGGGCAGCAGTTCAGCATTGCAGCAAGCGACCGCAACAGCTTCATCATCATCGCCATCATGATGATGAACAAAGTCTCGAACTGCTGCATTTTTGAGATTCCGTTGCGAACTCACTTTGCATTGATGTGTTACGCAGGATGACCTGGAGGAGGGGGCAAAGGGCGGCAGGGATTGAGGGTTAGCTGCAGCAGAGTGTAGTGAGGTTGTCAGCATTTTACAACTGCAGCAGGCAGCCCCTCAGTCATGTGGGAGGCAGGACATCAGCAGCGCAGGCGGCTGTGTCAGTGGCAGCGGCGACGTGTCCATTAGTTGAAGCACTTTTGCTATTATCGCCGGCAACCGCGACGCTAATGGTGCGCACAAAGCTTGTTATGATTGCCACCAGCCACTTCTGGCCGTCCGCCTGCCAGTCAGTCATGCCGTCAGTCAGTCAAGTGCGACTGACCCCCGATGCGGGCGTGTAATGAAGCATAATCTCATTGTTACCACTTATAACCAATAAGGTCAACAACTACAGCAACAACAAATGCTACGACGATGGCGACTCGAAGAAAGCCCGCTAAGCGGATTGGGTCACAGCACGCAAGCAGCGGCAGGTCAGGCTCGCTCGGTAGGTCGCTCGGTCAGGTCGTTGTAAGTCAGCAGCGTCAGCGTGAGGCGACAACTACTTGGCATATCCTGTGTGGCTCACAGAGCAGCACCACACACCTTCCACTCCCACTCACTCTGCCACCCGCATCGAGTGGCTCTTTTCAAGTTTATTTACTTACCACTTGTCCCTTTTGCCAGCAACGCCTGCCTTTGCCCCCTGCCCACTGCCTCCTGCCACACTCCTGACCATTACCTATTGATGTCGATGTTGTGAATGGCTGTCGCTATGCCAGGCTTTTCATTAGCGTGATTTGAACGGGATCATTATGTTTTATTTTGTGGCCACTCGACGGCGAGCGGCAACCGGCACTGCGCATAAAGGATCGTATAATCGCCAGCATGTGCCATCAAAAGGAAATTTAGTCTAATTTGCGGCTAACGAGTGTGTTTGCGTCCAGCTCGGGGGCTATTTGGGCTTAACCATATGTATGCTAGTTGTCAATGGCACAAAATGAAAAGACAAACACTTAACCAAATTCCTTTAAGAGCACTTTCATTGAATGCCAATAACAAAAGGGAAATGAATCAATGCTCAATATTTGTACTATCATCATGTCTTTAAAGCATATGTACATATATGTATGTTGAATTGATTAGACTCAATTTCCGGAAACGTATTGAATAGATATTCGAATTTGTTTGATGCATTATTATTAACCTTGTCATCAGTAACTTAGGCATAAAGAAATTGATTTTTTATTTCTAATTAAGGCAATTAAGTTCAATAAATAATAAAATAACTATAGCAGTAAATAATTTAATAACTGTGACGGAATTATAGGTGGAATTATAGGTGTGACGGAATTATAGGTGGAAATAAATCTTGTATGAAATATATTTCAACTAGCTGTCGAAAGTTAATAAAGAACAGATCGACTTCAATTTATACACCTAGTATACATTCATATGTAGAATAAATTACAATCAATTTCCAAAATAATATTTAACATTTTTTCCAGTTGTTTCATAGATGCAGTAGTCTTAACCCAATAATCTGTCATTTATGTAGCCATAAAAAATCAAGAAAATCAATTTCTTAAATACTATTTGCAAAGTGAATGCATTTATGCATCTACTAAAACTAAGCCTTATAAGTTGTAAAACTCATTTAATGGAAGTCCGTGACGATAAATAAAAATTTAAATGATTATACCTTTCTTTTTTCCCTGTTAGGAAACTTCAAACAAACCGTGTTTCGTTTCTAAGAATAACAAAAAAATCTGTGCATAATTCTTAACCTATTCAAATCAGAATAGATGAAATCATGCACTGCGAATCCTCAACTACAATTGTTGCAAAACAGAAAAGATCATACAATCAGCAGGACAACAAAGAAAAGCAAGAAGGGTTTAACAGATTTTAATTTCAATTTAGCGAGCAAGAAGCTCAGCTCTGTGCAAAGTCAAAAGTCGAAGTAGAATACAATTTTAGCGCAGGAGACGCAACGGAAATCCAGTTTATGCCATGTAGAAGGGGTAAAGGGGACGGGCAGCGGAGTTGTAGGATGTTGCTATACAGAGCGCCGGACTGGGCAACAAAAACAAGAACAATGGGATAGATAATAAGGCGCTGCTGTTGATGCAGCCGCAATTCTGTTTCTGTTTCTGGCTTTTACCTTTAGCGACCTTCGTTGAATGTTGCAGCCAGCCAAGTCAGCCTGCTCTGCCGGTTTGCTGATTGGAATTATTTAGCCAGACTTGCAGCCAGCCAGTAAGGAACAATGCACGACAAGGCGACTAAGAAGAAGGAGCATGAGGAGAAGTAGAAGGGGGACGCGGAGGAGGAGTTGGGCAACTCCTTTAAATTGTGATTTATTGTATTTGTGGCTCAACGCAGATTGAGTTTACAACAACGAGCAGAGCGCTTTTTGGCTGCTTAGTGGGAGAAGGAGAGGGGAAGGGTATGCAACAACTAACGGCTAATGAGCCGCGTGTTAAGCTTGTAGTACTCCCTTCTCGTCCTCCTCGCCCCCTTCCTATCCAACTCGATCTAAAATGAAATCAAAAGCGGCAACTGAATCGCATTGTATTCGCCATTTTTCCATTACGACCAAAGTTTGGACAGGTTTCAGAGCAGGGCTAAAGAGGAGACGAATATCTTCAGACTTATTTATATATAGACATACATATACATATGTATGTAGACATATATAAAGACAGACAGAAACTGGCTTTTGCGAAATATTTTGTGCGAGCAGCACGGACTGCACCATTTAAGGGCCTCAAGGCCAAGGTTTAAAAGCAGCGCGAAAAGTGATCAGAATCAAGCCAAGAAGAGAGGCAGCAGCACCAACGAAGCGAAGACAGAAGCAGCAAACGCGTCTGGCTTGGCACACATCGCCTCACGAGCGGCCCAGGAAATATGGTAGAAGATGACCGTGCTCAGAGCTTCATGCATAATAAATGCGCAACTGGTGTGCAAAGGAACCGGTTTTAGGAAATCCAGAGAGTCGGTGTACTGGTTGTGAGTCTATGTGTGTGTGAGTGCGAGAGAGAGAGGGAACAGATGCCCCCAACTTTAGCAAGTGTTATACACTCCCCCATTGGAAGGGGAAATGCGTTAACAGAAAAGCTGCCGCTAACAGTCTGCGAAAAAGGACAAGCCAGTCAGTGAGGGGTGCTGTAGCTAAAAAGCTTTCTGGCCAACAGAACAGTGTAGCAGTTGGCTAACAGTATAAGACTAAACAGTGGCAACGAATCGCAGTAACGCCAGCGCGCTGCTGAACATCGCGACCAACTTCCGGCGGCAAATCAGCGCACCAGACGATGCTGCAACAACTGATGCGCAGACCAACTGGCAACTGGCAACGGGCAACGGGCAATTGGCGATAGACTGGTGATTGGTAACTGGTGATTGTTAACTGGTAACTGGCGGATTGGCCGATTGCAGACTTGACATGCAGCAGCAGCATTTAAATGGTCTCGCAGGAATGCAGATTTTACAGCAACGCATGCCGCGTGTCTGGCCAAGAACAGTTGCCCACAACTCGGTTGTCGCTAGACAAGTCAAACCACTCGACGGGTTTCTTGCTAGAGTACATTGACCATTTTAGCAAAACACTCAGTTGTTGTTGCTTTACAACGTCGTCATGAGAAAATTACAGCACTTGATGTCGCTTGTCGACTGTCGTCGGGTTCGCTTGGTCATTTCTCATGAATTGCAACTGAATTTGTAACAAAAGTCACAAGCGTAGACAAAAACGTTTAGCTGAGAAGCGGCAAAACAACAACAACTGGTTAGAAACGGTGGCGTCATCACTGCCAGGCAGACAGACAGACAGACAGAAAGAGTTAGGCCAGGAAGTGTGTGTGTATGTTTGTGTGAACGAGACACGGTGAAATGTGAGCGCATTTGCATGCAAATACAAGACTAGAGAAAGAATTGCTGTAAAGTTTGCAATGCAGATGTTTGATGATTTTAGTGGAAGCTTTTATTAATGTTTTCAATTATATTTTGGGTAATACACAGATTTACTATGGGTATATTAAGATTAGCATTATTTTAAGAAAGATTTCAAAGTGCAAGAGTTGTCTCTGTATTCCAAAGAAAAGTATGTTAAAGCTTATTCAATTTAGGGACTAGAAACATGTTTATACAAACTATATATTTATGCAGATTATAGAATACGGCTACTAACTTATTTCAAAACAAATAATCCACAAATAAAAGATGAAATAAATAAAAAATAATGAATGAGGTTCAAAAATGATTTAAAAAGTATTTAACAATACACATATCACACAAATAGGTCGTTCAGAATTATAGAAGTACAAAATAAATATAGAATATCACAATATCATCATGCAGTTTTTCATATACTCCTAATCCTTCAAGAACTTTGCTTATGTAAACTTGGCCTTTTCTCTCTCTCTCTCTCTCTTGGCAGTACCAAGAGCACACTGGCATCCAAGTACAACTTCGACTTCTTGTCACGATCGCGGACATGGCCAAGGCGAAAAAAGAAAACAGCAGGGCGCAATTGCGGCAGCGCTAGTCAAGATCAGCGACGAGGCAAGTCGCCTCTTCGTCGCATTGCCGAGACTCGCTGGATGAGTGAGTAGAGCGCAGCGCTTCGTTGGCGTTTATTGACCCTAAATGCAATTGCAGTGGCTCTCCTAACACTCCCTACTCCTCTGCCAGCTCCCCATGAGGTTGCTGGCTTTGCAGTCACTTCTAACAGTCGCATGCACTGTGTGCAGTCGACATATTCAAATTTCAAAGTTAAACAATGTGCAGAAAAAAAGAAGAAATAGAGAAGAATCAGCCGGCAGCGGTTGCAACTGCTGCTGCTACTACTGCGCCGGCGCAACGTCAGCAAAGCTGGCCAAGTTCAAGACGCAAAGTCAACAGACAGAACAAGATTGCATGGCAAAAGAACATACTACAGACTACTTCACACACACACACACATACGTAGCACATATACTTTTTATGTCTGCCTGCCTCACCTTGCTGTTCTTGTTGTTGCTGTTGTTGCGGTTGCAATGCAAACCAGTTTGTGTGTAGTGTGGCATCTCTGTTGCCAACTCGGCACAACCACAAAGCATTTAACCAAAAGTCATCATGATGAAATCCATGTGCACACACATAAGTCTATATAAATCTTTAACGATTGTGGGGGTGCCGTAGAACACAGACGAGGGGAGGGGAGGGCAAAACTCTTTATGATATTCATGGCGGCATTTTAATTGAAATGTTTGCGACAAGTCTTTGGCAAATTTGAAAAGTATTCAAATTAAATGCACACCGAGAATAATACCCCATCAGCATCATCGCTCCCCCTAACACAATCCCTGCCCCCCTTACGCAGCATCTTCTCTTCAGCGCTTCTTGGATTCGCCGTCCAGGCCAGGCTAATAATAAAGTTTACAAAATATGCCAAACTTTTAGCGCAGAACAACAATAACAGCAACAAGAAAGCAGGCAAAAGTTTAGCATAATAAATAAACACGAGCAAATCATTGAGCGGCCCAACAACAACGAAAACATAATTATAATAGATTTGTTATTTTAGACAAAACCCCAAAGAAGAAGAGCGCGCAAGTTTTCACTTTCAGTTTTTTGCAGTTTCCCGACACAACAAAAAATGTATTTTTCATTTATCATAATTATATCTTGTTGATTTATATACATACTCACGGATGTTGGGCAGAAACAAAGCGAAAAAGGTATCTGAGACTCACCTGAAACGAGAGAATGAGAGAGGAAATGGTTTAGTAAAGTATTGCCAAAAGAAGCTAGAGTTTTACAAAATACTTTACAGTTAACTTAATATTTGAATCGAAAAACTCCTTAGTGCTTCCTCAACAAAGGGTGTACAAAATAAAATACATATCAAATACATTAAAGTGTAATTTAATATGGAGAACGTTGCTGTTGCTGCTGTTGTTGTTTTTTCACTGACATTTTGCTGGCCTGATAAATTTGCCACTTGCACTTGTGGCATCAATTTTCCAGCAGTAGTAGCAGCAACAGCAAAGGGAGAGAGGGAAGCAGCGAGCGGGAGAGTGAGTTGAGAGAGCGCCAAAGCGCTTCAATTATTAATGCGCTTTTGTTCATTGCATACTTTCAGGCTGGCAGTGAGAAATCAGCGCAACGCACACACTGCCACACACTGACACACACACGCATACGCTTTGATTTTACGCTTAGCTAGCACAGCGCTGTGCATGCGACTAGAAACAGCAGCAGCAAATGCGACAAATTGAATAAACAATGAGTGATTAATAATGCAGATAGAGTGCAAATAAAGTATAAGCCAGTGGAAGGCACCTTTACAGCAAGGCAGGCTCATCTTCTCGTGGTATTTTCCTGACCCGCACTGTAGCAACTCTCGCTCGCACCCAGAGTCGCACACACACGCAACTCTATTTATAACTGTCTCCCACTCCCTGTTGGCAATGTTTGCATGAGTTTCACATTTCAAATGATATCCCCCACTCCGATCCTGTCTTGGGTGTTTTAGCAAACAAATCACTTTTAATTTTCGGTGACTTTGATTTTTACACGGCGCACCACAACCACCTCCTCTTCCCCTTCCCCTCCCCGACCATTTGGTCTCCATTTGTTGCTGGGCCAATTGAGCGACTGACTAGGCATCTTCATTATCATTTCCAGGCTTTCTTTTTTTCTCATTCCTTTTTTTATTCATTTTCGCTACTGTGCCATTCTTTTCACTCTGCATATGTCATTTATGCTTTGATTTCAGCTTTTCGCTTGTCGTTTGCTTTCCACGACACGCTCACGCACACACACGCACACACACTGGCACAGGAAAAGGAAGCCAAAGTGACTTTTGAGTGACAAATTGTTTTCAAATTTTGGATGCTTATTTGTGTTAATGGCATAAATTTGCATAAAAGCATTAACTGTTTATTTGCTTTGCCGCTTGTGTGAACCCCCTGCCCCATTTCCCTGCATCCACCTTAGCCTAATCTTGGTATTGGCACGCCCCGTCCACCTTGGGGCACCACCCCTTCGTGAAAATTTGCAAATTGGCCAAAAAAGGAAAAACAAGCGTCGGGCAAATTGAAATCACATCTCCGAACTCACCGACAACCTTCACATATGAAGAACGTGAAGAGGCGGCGGCGGCACTTGAGAAAAAGTGAAATGACTTCTTCTTTCTTTTTTCCCTGTCTCCCCCTCTCTCTCTCTCTCTCTTTCTCTCTCTTGTGTTTCATTTCACTGAGGGTGGCCGCGCGAGCTCTTGCTACCCCCTGGAGGCTAAATGTAATTTTCTACTCGTATTTATTTATTAAAGCCCGAAAAGCAGCGCACAGATTGAATTGTGACAGACCTCACAGCAGGCCTTGCTACGCCTCCTCTTCCCCCCAGTCCGCAATCTCTACGCACTCAACGTAACACAGCAAATAGCTAAGAATGCAAATTAAAACGAGAACGCATCGCAAGGAAACAGCACGAGTAGAAGGAGGAGGGAGAGGGGGATGGTAAGGGGTGCCAAAGCACACATGCATAAAAAATTACCGCTAATAGCTGGGGCTGTATATGTATATAGTGCACCTTGGTATATATAAAAGGCATAAAATTAACTGCATGAAAATCGGGAAATCTCATGAGAAATTGCCATAAAAAAGGCAGCACAGCACAAGTAAAATAAAAATAAATATATATATAAAAACACAGAAGAAAAATAAAAAGCTCTGCGCATAAATTATTGAAAAAACATTTGGACTGGCCAGCTCAGGTGGCAGATGGCAGCGGTAGCCTTACCAAGAGGTGACCAGGCAGAGGAGGCTCTCTCTCTCTCTCTCTCTCTGTGCCTGCTAAGATGAAAGGCTTAAAAGGCTTGCACGCAATGTTGCCAACAGCCAATGAAGGGCATTAAAACGGCTTAAAGGCGTAATATGTTGTGGCTTAAATTACATAATAACAAGCAGAAAGCAACAGAGAAAGAGAGAGAGAGAGAAAGAGAGGGAGAGAATGGGGGAGGCAGATAGGGAACACGGGAGCAAACAATAACAAGGCCAAACAATAACCGAAAAAAATTGAAGCTTACAAATTGTTACTTAACTTGCTGCAGGTATACCCTGTAAAAGTAGTATGATGTAGCATGGGGTAGTTAAGTAAGGGTACCATATGGTAGTTAGGTATATTGTTGTGCTCGTGAATACATATCATTACTAGTCTTATTCACTCTTTAGAATATTTAAATATATAAATAGTTATACTTAGTGATTACACAGTATGCTCTAGTCGTTGCTTCCTAGGCCACGCTGCATTCACCATTTTCCCCCATTTCGTTTTTTATTTTTAATTATATGCAAAGAAATGTGGGAGGTGGTCGTCAAAAGGCTTACAAGAAATGCCGCTGTTCGCCAAGGCAAACACGCGCCGCCGCTGCCAAAGGGACTAAAATCAGTCGGCTTAAAGGCGACGCTGCCGCCGCCTCTGCCGCTGCTGCTGCTGGAAGAAAACTGCCTGGCAAGTTGCCTTTGTTGGCTTTTATCATTAACATGGCTTCAAATTAACGGAAAAACACAGCAGAGCACAGGCAGCGCAGTCGAGGCAGCCGCCGCCAGTTGGGGAATTTTAATTTTTCACACTTTTCCAAGGCGAGTCCTGCCACGAGGCGTTGCAGCAGCAACTTCTGCAGCGGCAGCCACTTGGCAGCGCTGTCACTTTGCCTGGCAGAAAGTTTTTCCTGCCCCATGAGAACTGCATGAATATCAAATTAGCCGGCAAAGTGTTAATTTCAAGGCGCGCGCCGCGTTGCAACTTGCAAGAGACCTGTAAATAGCCAAAAGACGCGCCGTCGCTCCATCGTGCCCCGCATTTGATGCATGTCATCGCAACTTTTTGGCAAATTGCCTGACAACTGTTTCGTGTCGGTTTTTGTAATTAATTGAACATCACTAAGCATCATCGAACAACATATATATCTAACTATATATATATATATAAGCGACTTTTACATCAGGCACGCAGCGGGCGTGCTTAATTAACACGGCTGACAACGCGTAATTAGCCGTCAAACTGTTTCAAATTGAAACGATTAATCGATGCGATGACACGACTCGATTAGGAACTGGAGGCAAATTGTTTCCATTTAGTTTTTTTTATGTGCATTTCGTTTTGTTTTCAAATTGTTTTTGATAGTTTAACTAGGTTGTAAATACTTTGTGATACGAAACGAAGCTTATAACTTCTTTGTACGTTATTATTACACGCAGATCAAGTTTCTGTTAGAATTTGACCACGCCCCTTTCCGCCCACATAAATTTATGAAAAACGAATTCTAAACGTAATTATAATGCTGGTCAGTTCATTTCTGGTGAAACCAGTAACTTTTATCATCCAAATGGTTTCTAAAAATTTGTTTGCAACCGGATGGTTAATTAAAAAGGTATTTAAAAATACTCTTAAGAGTTAGTAAATTACAAATCACTCCTCAAAGTATGCAACACAAAATACGATAAAGACAGAAGTTCTATATATAGAAAGGGTAAATCACAGTCGCGCAATTCCTTTTAATGTACAAGACGCTTTTCAGATTTGAAGTCCGGATCTATCGATATGAAAAGTGTACTGTACTGTAAGTGTACTTATATCCCATTCAAATGTTAGTATCCAAACAAAAACATCGCAGTTAATTTAGCCATGCACAATATACATATACTTAAATCCAGTTTAAAACTTGATACAGAATACAAAATAATAAAAACAAATGCAATACAAAATAACAAAAACGAATTCAATTTAGCGTTAAATCACTAATTAGCTATAAATTATATACTATATTCTTACATATTTTTAAGGTTAAAGCACTTGTAAATTTCGATATTTAAATGCCCTTAAATTTTTGTTGTTTTTATAATAAATTGCGATGTTGTCGCTTGATGATTTTCGCTGCTTGAAACGAGATGCAAAACCAATAAAATTTGCCTCAATTGAACTGTAGATGAACCGATTGGCAACCGATTGGGCGACAGCATTAACATATTCTTTTGTCAAGGCAGGACGGGGCGGGGCGAGGCGAGTCAAGTCGACTTGGTTGTTATTTTACAGCTTCTGTTCGTGTTGCCGCTACGCGGCGTCATGCGGGATGTCAGGCGTGTCATAGACTGTTCTTAGTGTGTGTGTGTGTGTGTGTTGGTAATTCGTTAGTTTTGCATACGTAATGTTGCCATTACACGCACATGCAGCGCCAGCCAAGCTGCTCTAATGCAAATCCCTCGTGGCGTTTGCCGCCTGCTGCGTTGTGTCCGTCTCTCTCTCTAACTGGCTGCTGTATTTATTTTGGAGATTTTGTAAACTTGCAGCCACGTACCAGTGTGCGTGTGTGTGTGTATATTTGAGTGTGTGTGTGTTTGCCATTGTCACGTGTGAAGTGCCATCGAGTGACACAAATGAAGTGGCTGCTATTAGCTTTAAAGCGCACTGACAGCACAGACAAAACCAGAGAGAATGGAAGGGTGTTGGATAAAGAGGGTGTGGAAGGAGGCGGTAGGGGGGAGGGGAAGTTGACTGAGAGGACAGACAGACAACAAGCGCACTCGGAAAAGTGGCAAACTTTGCGTGCGTCTCGTTTGCCACTTGCTGAAACTACTTACTTGTTGCCTTTAAGCTGCCACGCCTCCCAATCCCACTCCCACCCCCACTACGACTTTCCCTTGCCCCTCCCCACTGCCCCCTCTGCACGCACTGTTGGCGAGCTGCTGTGCTTCTGCTTTCATGTGCGCAAATTAGCTTATCTGATACATCAGAATGTTGTTGCATAATTCAGTAACATTTTTTCTGCCACTTTCATTCAATTTGCACCGAGGCGAATCCTCGAATATTCCTTACAGTTGTTGCTGTTCTTGTTCCGTGAACTTGACTGATTTGTACTACGTTGCTCTGTTGTAGTTGTTGTTGTTGCTGTTGTGATTTTGGCTCTGGTTTAACTGACTTTCTGAGCCCTTTTGCCACTGTGGCTGTCCGTCCGTCTGTCCGTCTTGTCTGTCCGTCTGTTGTTGTCGACACCATGAAAAATTCACTTAAATTGTAACTCACTTGCAGCGTTCGCTCGCATAGCTGATGGCCACTATTGACACGCCTCCCCGCGCAACCCCCCAATGTTGTGCGCTGGCAAAGACATTGCTGGCTGCCTGCTCAAAAATTCCTTTTGAGAAATTGAATCCTTGGCATGCTGGACCAACACGAGGCAATCGCATGTTTATTTATCTACAAGTGGGTGTGCCTGAGAGTGTATTGGTGTGTGTATTTCTGTGTGTGTGTGTGAGTGTATTGGTGTGTGTGCCTGCACTTGTTGTCTCTCCTGCCAGTAGGCTCCAATGGGATTCTTGCTACTTATCTCATTTTTAGCATATTTTATCAAACATGAATCCAACAGCATATTCTATATAGAGTATATATATATATAAAGGTATGTAGCTCTCTCCCGCGATGTTTCTCTGTGTGAGTAACGCTCGCTTTGACAGCCTGTGGAAGTCCTGTTCACTGCTGCTGCTCCTGCTGCTGTTGCGGTCCTCAAGGATTTGAATTCTCATTTTGTGCGTCATCGCATGGAACACAAGAGAGTTTTGACTTATCCATCCCCCGTTCCTCTGCTCCCCGCCCAAGTAGCCTGACGCTTTTTAAGCCGCTTGATTGACTTGAAGTGCTCGGATTTAAGTGGTCGTTGGAGATTTCCTTGTTGTTGCCAGCACCCACAGCACCCTCCTCCATACCCTGCCCGCCTTCTTCCATGTTTACTTGTGGGTGATGTCGCAGAACGACACGACTTTGCAAGATTATGATTATGATTATTTGACTCGACTGAATTCTTGAGCGACACGACGCGACGGCAGGCGTCATGGAATTTTTCCTGCGAGCATATCCGTAAGCTTAGTCTCAAATTTACGCTTGTATAATTGACAGCTTCAAAAACGGAATAAAATTGCCAATGTTCTAGATAGATTTGGAACAACCAAACCATCTAGAAACTTCAACCTCACCTTGAATCAACTAGCTACTTCAAATTCAGCTCAAAGAGAGTCGTTTATGAAAGCATTTGAAACTTTAAACCATTAACTTATATTTAAATAAGATATACTTATTCGATCTTCTTTCTTCGAGCAATTGAAACCTCAGCAAATTGCTCATCATAATACTTTCAGGTCAGCTCTTTGAGTAACAGAAAGTATTTGCAATTTTTACCCAATTTTAAACTTATGCGAAAGTTACACAACATACGCCCAGGCATATCAATCGAGTACGTCCAACCTAACCTCAAACAATAGTTTTGCATGAGCTCTGAAAGTATGAGAAAGTACAAGTTCGAGTACGTTTCGAAAATCCGCTTAGCATTAGCTTGTTTGGCTCGTCACAAGTTCGAAAAGTCAACCTTTTAGTGAGCACACACGCACGTCTGGTTACTTTGTATGGGTGTGTGTGTGTGTGTGCATAAGTCACTTAAGTGCACAATATGCTGGACCATTTGACCAATTAAAAGTTTTGCTCTTAATACGCTTCATTTGCTCAACTTTCAAAGAGGAATCAACAGAAAGAGACAACGAGAAAGGCACAGAGACTGACAGAGAGAGAGAGAGGGTGCAAGGGCGTAGGGCTGATAGATATGCGAAATAGTCGAATTAAAAACTTTCGTCACATGAAAAGGCTACGCCTTCTTCTGCTTTGACGATTGAAAAGTTTTGTCGAAAGCAACCAAACACAGGCGCACAGCAAAAGGGAGAGAAGCAGTAGTAGAGAAAACGTGATGGGAGAGAGAAAATATTTCACTTTGCTGCTTATTGAAATTTATTGAGATTTATGCATAATCTGGCGGACGAAACAAAAGCACAAAAAATGCGAGAATAAAACAAAGTTTACCAGCTGTCAATCACTGTTAGTCAGCCTCCAACTCAGTCTCCATCTCGGCCTTAGCTTCAGCTCGAGCTGTTGCTGCTCCTCACGGCCAGACATTTTGTGCCGTCCGGTGAACCAATAAAAACAACACGCACAAAACATTTGATGAAATACTCGGGTGACGCGTCGCTTGGCTCGCTGCCGTCGGCATCTGTCCAGGAAATAAGCGCCAATTATGCCACCAGCAGCGGCAAATGCGTTCGGCCTGCTGCTGCTGCTGCTCTGCCCAGCAGGAAGCCAGCTGGATGGCCAGTTAGCGACCAGAATTCATTTCAGTTCAGTTTTTGCGCCGTTTCGTTTCGTTTCGCTTCTTTCAATTCCAATTTCAATTTGCAATACGCTGAAATGGCACTGTCGGCGTAGTCGTCGTCGTTGTCGTCCTCCACGTCGTCGACATCTTCATACGGTGTGGCCTCAAAACTGTAGCTGCTTTTTTATGCCTGCCCCTTAGCGGGGTTATATCTGCTTGACCAAGCACACTGAAGAAGAAGCAGAAACAGAAACAGAAACAGCAGAGCAAGAGGAAGAAGAACAAGATAAAGAGGGAAGAGGAACGAGCACAGACGCCCCAAAATGAACCAATCTCCTGCGCGTCTTCTGCGTCCACAACTGAAGCGTTGTTTCATTTTGTACGCACTTCCGCTGCGCCCTCCCCTCCCCCGCCTGAGCTCGTAAAGGGATTTTCCCGTATCCTGCATCCGCTTGCTGGCGGCTGCTCCTTCTGCTCCTGTCATCTTGCGCCATTGGGTCATCCATCTACCGTTTCATCCTTTGTGCAGTCCGCAAATGTTTTATTTATATGTGGACAAGGTTGGCGGCAAAGTTATACTTAAATATGCGTAGCAGACAGTCACCCTCTCCCATCCCATCAACACAATCCTCTACACAGGTGTGTGTCCACTCCAAATCATTTCGATTCAGTGTATTGATATATGTATCTTGGGTGTGCGTGAGTGTGCTGGGGCTGAGCATACTTTTAGGCGCAGTTGGAACTCCGTCTTGGCCTTTGATTGAGTGGAGCGCGCAAATCCGCAAAATAGATTTCCCAATTGACACATATTTTGCCCCATTCTTGGGCTTTGCCTTTGCTGCCCCGGTCACGTCGGCTTGTTAATACGATTTTAATATTTATAGCGTGAACAGGCAAAGGACAACACCGACCCCGAGTTCTCAGAGTTGCCCAACTTGGAAATGAAAAAACTTTTCATATATTTTTTTTCTATTGTCTTCCATTATAATATTCATTTAACTTGGCGCGTTTTAATCTTGATTCATATTCGTCTAGCCCCAAGAAATCTGGGCACATTAATAAATTAAATTTTATTTAATTGCTCGAGTTAAACGGGTTGTGCCTACTCGCTCCACTTGAGGCGCGAAGAAAATGGAAGAGAAGAAAACACAAGGAGAGCCGCTCAGTGAAAATGCCTTTATTAATTTCTAAAACAGACCCAAACACTCGAGTGAAAATAAAGTAGAAATAAAATAAAACAAAAACGCGAAAACGCAACGAAAGCGAACCTGGCCCACTTCATTCAAGGTTCGTCCCCATTCTTCGTCTCGCCTTGCCTCGCCGGCAGCTTCTTTATTTGCTTTGTTGATTGTCAACATCAATTATTTAACTTTTGCGTGACAAACCGCCTAAAACTGGCCGCGACAACCCTTGCACCCCTTGCTCCTTCTCCCCTCACCCACAACGCGCCCTAGTCTATTTAAAAACAGTCAAATAAGCGCACATAAAACTTATCACGCCTGAATTTGTCAGCACAAAAGCCTGGCACGAAAAAAAAAAAATACTTGGAATATACATACATACACCATAGACTCTGCACACAATATATATGTATATCCCGACCGCGGGCTGAAGTAACCCTTTTTCTTGTTGTCCAACCTACGCATCCTTTTTTTCCCAATACCCTGTAACATGTAACATGAATGCGAGAGTATGAGTGGGCAACAGGTAAAAGCGAAATGTGATTAAAAGCAAATAAAAAGAACGCTTGGGGTATTATCCTTGAACTATAACTAAGATTCACTTTAAGGCAAAATAAAGTGATAATTTGAAGGGACGATTAGTAGAGAACAAATTGGTTTAAAAATTATAATTTTTAATACAAAACTAATGAAAATATTATAAAACTATTATAATGCGACTCATTATTTACAAATCCAAATTTCGATGGCAACAACATATTTGCTTTTGAGGAAATGATCAAAGATAATGTTAAATCAACAAATCTCTTCTTAATTTTTCGAAGGAAAATACTAAATAAGTTTTATAACATTCTGTTATTTTGCGTAAAATTTTAATAAAACGGCAAAACTTAACTAAAATGTAGAATGTAGTTAGAATTTGCTGCTGTACAATGAAAATACATGTTGTGGAACAACCTGGTAGTGTGGTTTGAATTAAAAGAAATATTTCATGCATGATATGCGCATATTAATTCAAGAAAACCGTGGATTCAAATCTAGAACTCTCTGTTTAAATACAACTGTGAGTCGGATGCCTCATCTACAGTGTATAAAATATGTATTTTTAGTTTTTTTAGGGTATCGCACAGTCGCGCATTAATGATCTCGAAAACTCTTCGAACTTGGTTAGTTGAAAATTTGTCGCGGCTTTTGCTTCGCACTTCATTTTGTGTTTGTCTTGTTGAATGCCAAATGCAAATGCTCTGCATACTTTATGGCGTTTTGTACGCTTTTTTCACACTCTCCTAAGCAGTCGGCGTCGCCATTGCGCACGCGATGAATAGAAATGCCCTGCGGGACAGCAACCGGGACAGGACAGACCTAAGGAGCATTTGGGGAGAGGGCGCTGACTGCCACTTAAGACAAATTGCGGGTAACAAGTAGAGCGCCCACGTAAATAGGCAAAGAGCTGCTCACCAAACATAAGAAAAAATACCGAAAATGATAAAAGTGGGTGCACGAAAAAATATAAATAAATACCCCATTGAATGTTGAGCAAGGGGAGGATTGGCCCCGCTCACACTCTCTCTCTCTCCCTCTTCCCCTCTCCCCCTTCTCAATACAATGGGTAATAATAAGGCCAAGAAACGAGCGCAGGAAATTTGCGCGCCGCTCAAATCTGCATACAATTTCGAAAGGGTTTTTTTCACTTGCTGGCAAAGTTTTCAATAATACAAAAAACACAACCCCCTCCCCTTAGCTTCTCCCACCCTGTTCAGCATGGCCCATTCGAGAACAATTTCTCTTACGGCGCCAACCACTTGAATGCTCAAGTATTTCACGCCGATTTGTGGCCCCCATTTCAATTGGTAAACTCAGGAGTTGAGCGCTGACTGAAAGACCCAAAGACGAAATGACGACGATGCGATGAGGAGGCAATGAGGAGACGAGTGAAGAACACAAGTTCGCAAGTTGTTGTCTTCCTCTTCGCCAGCCACTTGTACTTGGCTTCTTGCTGCCTGTTCTGCCAGTTCTGGCTCTGCTTGTGCCTGTGCTGCTTCCTCTTCTGACTCTTTCTATCATTATTATTAATATCATGGCTAATTTTGTGAGTGCAAGTTTCAAGCGTCTGTTCAACTTGGACTTCGACTTGGCGAACAATCTGTGCCGCGTAATTAAGCAATTAGATAAAGGCGAGAACGATCGATGGGGAAGCCAGAGGGAGCGGGGCATTTGGTTGGTCATGTGGCATGCGGCTTTGTAATAATATTGCAGATTTATTCTGCACCGGGCGACATTCGGGGGCAAACATTATGTGCCACTTTATGGGGCAAGTATACTCAGCTCCGCTCAGCGTTGCAATAATCCTGGCCCGAGCCGACTACACGCGCCGCCACTAAAAGAGGCTTAGGCGTGCCCTGCGTCCTTTTCACCATGTGTGTGTGTGTGAGAGTGTGCGGGAGTCACGACTGTCATGTGGTTTTATTAGAAATTGTTATCGCCGCGCCTGTTGCATTGGCAGCGAGCTTTGTTGCACACAAAGTTCGATTTTTATCTCTGCCGCGCGGGGCTGGTACTATTGGGCGCGCGCTGATCCTTTAGCCTTGCAACCAACACGCCCGGTACACCCTGCCCCCTTTCGCTGTCCAGCTTATTGCTTCGCATGCGGTTCTATTTCTCGCTGTCGCCTGTCGCCGTTGCTGCTGTTACTGCTGCCTGCCTGCCTGCGTCGTGGCTGCTGCCATTTGCCATTTTCCATTTTGCTGCTTACATTTTGCACCGTTGGCGTTGGCGGCTTTGCTGCGAGTGCTTTGTTATCTGTGGAATTAAAAACGTAGCCATATTGCTCCAGCCCGCTGTCTCTCTATCTCTATCTCTGATGCTCTCCCGCTCTCTTAGAGAGGCAGCAACTGCTGCGGCTGAGGCTGTGTTTGAGTGCACTTTTAGCGCCATAAATCAGAAATTGTTGCCGCTGCTGTCCGCCTCACGTGCGTGTATGTGTGGTGGGTGTGCGTTTGTGTGTGTATATGTGACTTGGCCTTTTATTGTTGTAATGCGAATACAAATTTATATTGACATCGTAAAGGTAAAAATCTTTGCCGCAGCAACTCCTTACACTCTTTTTCTTCACTCCACACCTCCTCACCACACACACACACATTGATCCCTTGCTGCCTTCTGCGAGAAAAGGGGGAGCAGTCAAGAGGGTGGGCACTTTCCCCCTACTCTTACCACAGCCCCAATCGCATATGCAATGTCAATATTTGTATTTGCTTTCTATGAGAGTCGCGCGCAAGTGGCGCTTGCCGTTTGTTGGTTTCCGTCCCCTCCACTCCCCTCTTTGTCGACGCCCTCCTCGTCGTCAATGCGGTTTTTTTTCGTACTCTCTTTTACGATTTGGGGTTTATGTGGGCATTGAAGCAATGGCTTAGCGTTGCCCGATTGGGGCATATACACAGAGTATTCTACAGTGCAATGAAAGTGTTTTTTATTTTATTCCTTGATATCGGCAAAAGCCTGTGTCACACATATACATATGCATGTGTGTGTGTGTATCTGATATGTCTGGCAAATGGTAGCTGATATTCATCGCTAGCAATTGGAAATGCGCCGCAATCGAACTACTTTTTTATTATTTTCTTATCACTCATATTTTCCAAGAGTGAAAATAATCATTTACTTTAATGAATGGGTTGAAATGGGCAGAAAGGACAACTAGCTAAGCGGTTTTTAGAAATGCATATTTTACAAAAGGGGTATTGAATAATTGTGCACGCGATGAGTGAACAATACTTGCAACTCAATACTTGAGTTCACATAGTTCTCTTTTACTATCGTAATTTGACCTTTCTTTCTAAACAATTTTCATTCAAAATGTACTCATTTTCAAAAACTTAACACTTTAACAAAAGCTAATTAAAATTATTACTGCGAAATCCATAAATATTTTAATATATTATTTCTTAAGTCATTGTCAAAAAGGGGCAAACATTGAACGAGAAAACTACAATCGAGTTCTAATGGAAAATACTCTCAACACAATTCACCTGTTTAACCACCAATTAACGTTGACAATTATTAAAATGGTGCAATTAATGGAATACATAATAAATTGTTAGAAAATTGGAGTGAAGTGAAAGAAGCTTGGCCAAATTCTAAAAAAAATAACTTCAACTGTTTGCAGTAACAAGTCAGATTGTCCCAAAATGTGGTTGCTGTAGCTCTTATAACCTTACAGATCCATGTGTTCATCTTGAAGGAAGGACAGACAGCAGGTTATGGCTATATAGGCTTGAATGTTAACGCTGATCTAGAATATACAGTAAGTCAATTAACTCTTTACACATATGTATGTGCATTACATTAACATGTGCATATGTGTTAAGAGTTACTTAACTGACTGTATATATATATGTACTTCAAAACGGTTATTCTCGGTTATTTTTAACACCCTCCTATTATAAATACCACATATATAAATTGAATATTTTATGTAGTTGAAGTTCGACTGTTATCTTTCTATTGATAATTGAACAATGTTGCCAACACTTTTGCATTCCATGCCCACTGTGCGCGCCACGCTGTCTTTCTGCAGTGTGCACTCGCCATTTGCCGCTTTAGGTTTTGTTTTATTGTTGCATTTCCTCTTTTGCTTGCTGCTGTTGCTTTTGCTTTTGCTATGCCCGCTGCCTTAAGCCACGGCCCTCCGCTCGTCTCATTTGGCCAGGACATGCGAGGACACTTCTGCAATGGGGCTTAAGGTTTATTTATGACATTTTATCGTTGCGGGTGTTTGCTTTGATTCTTTCTAGCTTCTGGCTAACTAGCTCAATCAGAGTAAAGGATTGTTGCAGAGGCTCGTTGGGGGTGGTAGGACAAGAAAAGCGCATTAACTATTCGACGAGCCATAAATGCCAAGAGCAGGGGCGACAGCAGAAGCAATAAAATAAGCAGCCAGCCTACTTAACTGGGCGCACACACACGTACAACAATATCAGGTTAAAATTTAATGCCGCCAAGGCGATGGAAGAACAACACAGAAACACACAAAACGTACAAACACACAAACACACAAACACCTTGGGCTAAGCTCGCCTTGTGCCGTGCGGCGTAATAAACAAAATTCTAAAGATGCCGCACGAAAAGTGCTCAAATCATAAACCAAAATAATAATTACCCACAGCCTTGTGTGTGTATGTATGCGCGCGACTTTACAACAAAAGCCAAGCCCCCACGCACACATACACACACATGTACACTCAAAGACACATGGAAATTTATCGATGTGCGTGTGATGTGCCTAGGACAGCGCTGGGGGACAAGGCCAAGAAGAAGATGCAGAGGAGGACGCAGCAGACACCAAGCGAGACGCAGCCACGTTGAGCCAGGGAAGCCATAAAAAGCGCACATAATAATGTCAAATGAGTTACAACAAAAGCCAGCCAGCCAGCCAGCCAAGGCAGTTGAGTATTACTCTACTTACTGTTAGGGGTTGTTGCAGGGGCAGCAAGGGCGGGGCTGCTACCCTTTCGCTGATGACTGTATTAGGGCTGGCATTGCCAGCCTTTTGGGTCGTTTGCAGTTTTTATTACGAATTTATAGGCGCACATGCAAATAAATCGCCAGTGCGTTCGAGCTGGCGGAAGGGCACAAGGTTTAGGCGGAGAGAAAGAGCAGGGGAGCAGGGAAGTTAAGAAGGTGCGCTCATCAGCTTTGTTGCTCTGCTCTGTTTCCAAGTAGCTACTTATAGCAAAAATATCACAGGAGAACTTTTAGTTGGCATACTCCATCTGCCCCTCTCTTCTCTCTGTCTCTCTTTCACTGAGTTTCGCTTTCGCTTGAAAACATTTTGCGA
Source organism: Zaprionus capensis (assembly GCA_018903675.1). Classification (NCBI taxonomy): domain Eukaryota; kingdom Metazoa; phylum Arthropoda; class Insecta; order Diptera; family Drosophilidae; genus Zaprionus; species Zaprionus capensis. The sequence continues at coordinate 5,130,126 of JAEIFN010000011.1, forward strand.
ATTTTATAATGCTTATTTCGGCTGGACAATGTTAGCGCTGGGCCAACACTTTCACCGATGGCCAAAAGTTTTCACTTTGTTTGTTTGTTTATCTTTCAGTTTGGTCAACAAGTTTTGCGACGCTCACCTGCAGACAACGAAGAGGACCGGAACAGAGCAGGGAGCAAGCAGGGTAGAGGCCGGAAGTGCGAGCAGTAGCAGCAGAAGGACATAACTGACAACGACGACGACGACGATTTAAGCTCAACTAATGCATGTGTCCGTTTGTTTGTGTTGTGTCCACATGCCACGTGAACGAGAACACAGGAGGCAACATTGACAAAAGCTTCTTCTGTCGTTGTTGTTACTCCTGCTTCTTCTACTTCGTTTTTGGTAACGGAAAAGGCAAAGGCAACGGCAACAATCTTTTTGCTGCACAGCGTGAAAATCGCGAAAATAAATATTGAACTGTAAAGCCAAAGTCAACAATGTGCGGTGCCACCAACATTGTGTGCCTGCTGCATGCTTCCCTGTGCGTGTGTGTGCCCGTGTGTGTGCGCTTCAGGCTGCCTAGCACTGAGGCAGGTTTTAAGCCGCAGCTGTTGCTCTACTCCAACATTGTATGAAACCGAAGCAACAACTGGGGGTTTGCTCCTTTGATTCTTCTCCAGTAAAGATGTTTAAACAAAAGCTTTCAGCATGCCACCGTCTGCTCTATCGATAAATTCGATATCGGAAAGGAGACGCTAATTATGGCGCCGTTGCACAAGGAAATGGCCAATGCCTTGGGAGAAAGATGATTGTTTTAATTTGGCAATGGAAACAGAAAATTATCATAGTTCCCCTTTTTAATGATGATAAACTAAGAATTAATTTATAAATATACCGGACAACAAAATATGTAATAAAATATTCTTTAAGATTTCTGTTCTCATAGCTCCAATCCCACAAAACTATACCCAATATTTTATAAGCACACACCTCGGCGATCAATGTTACACGCCTCATACATACCCTATGTTAGCTGTGCCACGCCTTCATTCTCTAGTTTAATGGCAAAAAAATAATATAGTAAATGTTCTTATTCCCTGCGTATTTTATTACAAAAAATAGCATTATAAGTACGTAGTAAATCTAACATATAAATAGCTAATTTTGTTGTCTCTTTTGTGTAGTTTGTGTTATGTTGTGTTGTGTCTTGGCCTGACCTTGTTGTGTGTCTTCGTTCGCAGCCAGCCCACAAAAGTATGCTATGTTTTTTTAGCCTCTGCTCACTCCTTGCGTTGTTTTTGAAAATTTAACGAGACATCGGGGAATTGCATCATTTCGTGCAATTTGGCGTCGCTGGAGCTGACGCTGTTGATTCTGTCGCTATTATTGTCTGACGACGACGAGCACAGCTCATTGTTGTTGCTGTTGTTGTTGTTTGTGTCAACTAAAATAAATAATGCGCGCACAAAACTTGTCCTCGTGTGCGTGTTACTCACACATATGTGTGCACGCAAAAATAGTAAACAAAACGCTGGCTTAAAAGAACAACAGTGAAACAAGCAGCCTGAAAAGGACTCGACTGCCGCCAGCGGCGAACAAGAGGACAAGCATCAGCAGCAGATACAACAAGACAAGCGGCAACTAGAAGATGCTACGTCTTCCCCTCCCCAACACCCTTCCCGCAGGCCACTTGAGTAACGTTTGGGGCGTAGCGGGCGACACGCCCTAATTGAAATTAATGTCTATCCCTTTTCGATTTCTATACAAAAGCTACGCCCCATCGGTAAGGAGAGGGTGCAGGAGGAGTCCAGAGGAGTAGTGGGCGTGCACCTTGGGTATACTCGGGTGTCTCTCCATCTTGTACTTGTAGTCGAGCCAGTAGTTCTTGCCCAACCAAATTGCTTGACTTACGACGCGCACAACAACAGTAACAGTAACAACAACACGAACTGCTTGTTAACTAATCCGCTTTCCCTCTTCTGCAGGACGCACGCATGTCTCCTCGAGAACGGGATAATGCTCGACGAGGCCAGAGGTTCTTTTTCAGGAGAAGAGAGAGGGGTAAGGGTTGCCAGCGTGGCGCATTAGTTTGGACACGCACACAGAAGCCGCAGAAAATGGTGAGGCATGCTATAATATTTTTGTTTAACGATTGTTTTGTGTGCTTGAGAGACCGTAAACGGGGGAATAATTAGCCGTTAGCCCCCACTCAAAGTTACAGTTACAGTTACAGCTACTCTTATGTAATGGGCCAACCACAAATGGGGGGAGAGAGAGAGAGGGATGTATTAAGAAAAGGAGCGCAACCATTTTAAAGAATGGCCTGTGCATGTCTAATGCGCCTAAAGTTCTTGGAGCGGAGCCACAGGCCCTTCCAAAAACAATCGTACAATTACACACACATATGCACAAACACACACACACTCACACATGCACAAACACACACTCATACATATTACTTACGTACTAAATAACTATAATTTTTAACGCCTGCTAAGGCCAAGTGAAATAACAAAAGCCACAAGGCAAAAATCAAATCGAATGGCGCAAGCAGTCGCACTGCCGGATTACGTGGCGCATACGCAATGCCCCACAATGCTGTGCTTCACCTCTCCACCCCCCACCATCCTGCACAAACTAAAACTGACTGCAAATTGTATGGCACGGATTTCGGGCAATTTGATTCGCATCTCCCTTTTCTTTTTTAATTTCTGAAAAAGGTTTTTATTATGGCGCACACGGCAAGCACAAAAGCAGCAACAGGGGACAAGGTGGGCAGGGGGACAGGCGGACGGACAGGCAACTACCAACACTACCGAGTGAGTTGCCTTTTTTCTGTGCGTCTTATATGAATTACAATAATAAAACGTGGAAGCACAAAAAAAGCAAACAACAAAAGCAAGCCACAGTCGCAGAAGCCGCTGCGCATCAAGAGCTGTGCGAGAGAGTGGGGGGGGAAATAAAATCATAAAAATTACAAAAGGTAAGAGAGACAGGCTAAGAAGAAAAACGACAACATACGAAAAATGCGTTCAAGAAAAATCGTCGTAATAAAGCCGAGCGTCTCGAGAGGGGTGCGGAAGAGGGATGGGGTCGCTCTTCGTTCACGCTGCAAATAAAACAATTTGAGTGGAAATAAAAAATAAAACAAAGTGCGCCGAAGAAGGTGAACGAGAATCAGCTGAAGGAAGAGGAAGAGGAAGGTGGAAAGGGGAGGGAAATGAACGCTTAACACAACGCCCTACGAAATGTAACTGAAACGCAATCCTTTGTAAGGATAAGCACGGCATAGTGTACAGGGCAGAAGGACGGACAGACAGGCAGAGACAACAACAATGCGTAGTCTGCTCAGCGTCTCCGTGCTCATCTCATCGTCTTCTCGTCGTCGTCGTCAGACAAAAGTGGAGCGCAACTTAAATTATTAATAACAAGCATAAGAAAAACAAATGTACGACGCAGCATCGCGCAACGCGTCGAATGAACCAAGAAGACAAAGGATAAACGCAAAGGAGCAGCTGAGCTCGAAGGGCCCAGCATCACCGGCTGAGACGACGACCAAGACGCACCCAGTGCACCCGGAAGCCCCGCTGAAGCGGTCAATGCGCGTTGCACAGTCGGCACAGAGCGGAATTGAGGTTTATAACCTGGACACACAACACGAGTACAGTAGTCATTGCAATGACGTCCTTCGAAGCACCCTGGATAAACAGTTTGCCAAAGGTAAACGTGGCAGGTGAAGCAACTAAAGGAAAACTAGCGGAAGTTCTTTTGCAACAGCTTCAGCTTCAGGCAAAGCGAGAGGGACAGCCAGAAAGAGAACAGGAAGAGCAGCTAGAAAAACACTTGATGTCACAAGGAGTGCATCTGTTAAAGACAAGATTTGCAGCTTAAAGAAGAAGGTGATTCGAGGGAAGTGTTTAAGGCCAGTAGAGAAAAACTATCAATTCAACTTGCTGCAAATTGAAATGTCGAATAATGAAAATGTGTTATTAGCTGCTTTGCTTGACTCAACTGGTGACTCAAATTGGTCTATTCTCCTAGTTAGCACTCTTTCGATAATGTATCTTTCTTTGCATTATGTATTGGATCTTCTCAGATTAATGAAACATACAATAAGATTACACATCTTCATTTAACAGTCTTTTAAGCTGTATTGTGGAAGAACGGACCTAATAATCAGCGGTAGGTAGCGAACGTCTTTGCGGCGAATACGGAATTGATCTCAAACCCGCGTTAATCTTCTCGCAAGGTGGTTAGGATGAAGTGAAGTTCATTTACTAATGTTCTTTTCCTTGTGTTCAGTTATCTCTTATCTAACATATAGGATGTTCAGGTCTCTTTGGTTATTTTCATTTCGGATGTACTTACCAGGGTGCCCCAGTAATTGTTCTCACTATCTTCGATTGAGCCCTTTACATAATTTCAATGTTACTATTGGGAGCCGCACGTCCAAATTGATTTTAGTATGGTAGTCCAGACAGACGGATGAGCGAGAGTTGGATTGTATTCTTTTGAATTCGATGTGACTGTGAAAAATTTGTATTTCTCGCCCCATCCTTCTATATTAGTACCTGATTCATGTTTTCGCTGTACTTCTCTCTATTTTTCTCTGTCTCTCACTTACTACGTTTATACATAAAAAGCATTTCATGCATTTTGGAGTCTCATTTTTAATAATTTGTGTGGAACAATTCGCGCAAAGTTCTTTTTCACAAATCTTTAGTAAATATTTGACGAACAGAATCTCCATTTGTTCCAAACTCCTCAATAAACATTCCGACTGTAACATTTCCATCGACAGCAACAATTTCTTTGATTAACAATGCATATATATATTCAATAGATGATACCACACTACTTGCTATGATTTATGTATATTAAAACCCAAGTTTCTTAATTATCTCGAGAAATCATTCTTTTTTCAAACTAGTTGCAGACTTGAATCAAAACAATGACATTTAAAAAGAGTTTAAATGGAATTTAAAATCTTTTCAGCTTCCTTTTTTTTAATAGCTTGTTAAATACCTCAAATGTATTTAATCAATTTAAGAATACAGCGCTTAAAGCTATGCAACAATCTTAAGCGTTTTTCCGCCCCCATAACCCTCTCTACTGCCAACAACACCATGTCTATCAGAATTTCATTCTTTTCATTGTCTTATTTTTGTTATTAAATATAATTTTGCAGACACACCTTAACAGGAAGGGAAATTCCTTCTTTTTTAAGCATACCATTTTTATGAGCTATGAAGGTGGCCCGGGCTGGCTTGCATTCACGACAGCACCCCCTTTTCCGCACTCTCACCATCTTTCTCTTCCTCACTCTGCTGTCGCCTGCTTTGCCCTTCTTGGTGATTTATGCCACGCGGTCAAGTGTAAGTTGCCGTTGGCTCCTTGGGTCGGGAAATTGGGTTTAACAGCCGCGGCTACCAGCTCGTTAAATTTGACCCCGCTGTGGCAAATGTTGCCCATTGTTGTTGCTGTTGTTGTAGTTGTCTGGCGTTTTATTAAATAATTTTTGCCTACGTTTTTCGGTGGGTGGAGAAGGAGCTATTTCTTTTTTTATGAACTGAAAAACTGTTTGTTATCAACAAACGGGCAGGACGACTACTTTGCCTGCTGTGATTTGCCTTAATTAGTCGCGCCAGATCCGAAACACGCCCATCGTACAGTTCATTTTTGCTCATAATTAGGCGGCAGTCGCGGGTTAACCCGGAGCCGTCGTTTTAATTACACACACACACACGAACACACACACACAAAGAGAGCGCACAAACCAAATGAAAGGCAAACGAAATTGTAAACAAATTTATGGCTTGCCAATTAACCTGCGATCTTTGTTGAAACAGAATGCGATAAGCGATTAAAAATCAAACCGTTTTTAATTGCCAGATTAATGTGAAAACTGCACAGACAACAATTGAATGTAGGATTCAATTCTCTTTTGCTTTTGCTCTTTACGCATTGAATTCAATAAGAGCGCAGCGCGCTTCATTAAATTAATGAAAAACTTAATGTGGATTCGATAAGTATTACAGAGGGAAACCGAACAAATTTCACACCATTTGTCTTGGCGACAAAACTTGTGCGCTTCCGTTGCGCACAGTGCGGGTGGAAAGTTTTCGCACAGAATGTTATTTATATTATTTTTGCAGCAAAAGAAACAGATTTCATTTCTGGCCTCGGGAGCAGTCCTTGCAGTTCTTCTGGGTGCAAAAAGAGGGTTGCCAACATTCATTAATTAAACCATCAAAACTGACAAAATGAAAGTATGCTGCAACAGTCGCCGCGCGGTTCACAAGCCTAAGGGGCAGCAGCGGGCAAGGAGTGCGTAGGATGAAACAGGGGAAGTAGGGGAGGAGCTGAGTTTTAAATAAAACAAATTAAAAACTCATTTATATTGGTAAAGACTGAAAATGCAGCTTTAAAACGAGGAGAGCGAGTCCTTTCGATCGCGCTTACACTTACACACTCACACAAACATACAGAACGCTAACGAGCGTCCATTATGCAAACAATAAGCAACGTTTCCTTCAGATAAAAGCAAAACAGACAACGCAGCGAGGGGGGAAACAGACGAAAAATATATTGCGTATACGCCACGTGGTTGCTGCTACTGCTCGGACTCGCTTTCATTCAAAAATAGATTTATGTGTGGCATTTAAACGAAAGGACAAACAAAATCAAGAAATATGTTGCAACATTTATCAAACGTGACGCGTTCCACAGCATTTTTACACAGCTTTGACATCATTATTCCGGCCAGCAGCAACAACAACGCGAACGGGAAGGGGAAACAAAAGGAAAGCGGGAAATATACACTGCATTTTGGTATCATTAAAATGTGATCACAGCGCGGTAAAGTTGTAGTCAAATGAGGATGTGGAACAGGAGGAACAACAATTTGTATTATCCAAATATGAATGTAACTGTAGCCCCGCGTGTGTGTGTGTGTGTGTAAATATGCACATGTGTCTGTATTTAGATATAGATGAAGTATCTGCTCTGCTCTGGCAATAATGTCAACAATGAGTCGACCACCCACTCGACATGCTGTCACATCCTGTCCGTGATGCTCTCGGCTCTAGCCGCGCCCCATCCCAGCCTGTCGTGGTTCGGGTAGGTTGATTCGTTCAACATACTGTGCCTTAATGTGTATGTGTGCGTGTGTGTGTGTGCCAGTTTAGCGGCAACATTTGCATTTAGCGCTTTGCTCTACTTGTTGACTTTTTGGCCACGAGGTCGCACAATTTGCATGATATTCGCATTAATGCGCTTAATTTACCATCTCATAATGGGTCACAAGTGCCCCAAGGCGATATATGTATGTAGATTTGATATTGTTAATTATATATTATTTATTGTATTATATTTATTATTATTATTTTATTGTATTCATGTAATTAAAATGCTGTTCGTTATTCCCCGAAAAACGTTTTTCGCATTCGTTTAACTGCTCGATTCGAGTTTATCACTCATATCTCTTTATAGTTTCGCATTGGTATTGGTCATATTGAATTTAATCATCCCATTATATATTACAATGTTTAAATATTTATTATATATTTAAAGTATAGTTCTTAAATCCTTATTTAATTTGTTTATTTGATAGTCTTTGCGAGAGACTCACCTTAACTCCAATATGAACCGGTGAATATTCAGCTTTGTGTATTGAAGGTATTGGTATTGGTAATGACATAGGAAGGGGGCAGGACATCATGGTCGCTACCTGCGAATAGATTAAAAGGGAAAGAGACATGTGCAAATTGTAAGAACAGTGTATTAATTCGATAATTGTATTAGAGCTCTTAAAGCCAGAGAAAGATGTATCTCACACGTGTTCCAAATAAAGAGAACTTTCAATTTGAATGCACCTTAAGTCATTACGTTTTCGACACTTTGACTCAACCCTCCTGCCTATCAAATGAACTGAAAAAGCAACACATTTCTGAGACATATAGCCAGTGCCTGGTATATTGGGCAACCTTTTTACGACAACCATTGCCTTTGTACAATGCATTGTTGCTGCATTGTTCTGGCCAGTTGACTGGGCCGGCAAGAAGTTGCTCACACAGGCAACACGGCCATCAAATAGTTGACAGCTTTTAGCACGACCTCTCTCTTTCTCTCGTACACATCAACTATATCCGGTAGTATATGGCGCCCTTTTGCAGCTTCTGCCTCTGGAAAGGGCGGGGCCAACAGTTGCCAATTCTGTTGGCATTGCAATTTTTCGCCTTTTCAATTTCACGCGTTTTAATAGCAGTTACATTTCGCAATGACTGCGCCCTGGATCCGTTGAGCTACTGCTCCTCATCCTTGGACACAAATCAGAACCGCATTCCAGCGCATGGCCCGCACTTTTGGCACAGCATTTCATTTGCCATCGTCATCGCCGTCGCCATCGCCATCTCCATCATCATCATCATTATCAGCAACGTCATCGTCATGATCATTGTCATTTCCGTTTTTGCGTAACGACGTCAAGCGTTTTTGATGGCTTCATTTCGTTGCGCTGCGTTTGGTTTGGTTTCGTTTTGGGACAGCGTGTGGCAAGTAAATCATAACTGCAGCAGCACCAACAGCACCCTCTCGTTCTCTCTCTATCTCTCTCTCTATCTCCCTCTCTCCCCCTCTGGTGTAAAAACTTTTCGACTTTGTCAGAATACGAGCAGTGCTTTTGAGTCGCAACTACAAAGTAAAATCGCAAGCGAACGTTGAAATTAAAATTGCATGACAAAGTGGCAAATGTTGTCAAAACTTTGCATTGCCAGTGGCACTAACCGTCAAGACATTGCCACAGTGCCGCCACATAAAAGGGGTGAGCGGGAAAGTGAGAGGAAGGGGAAGAGTAAAATAAGGGGAAAAGCCCCGTTGTTGCATGCATCATGCAACACTTACAACATTTCAATTTCCGGCCTTGATTTCGGTTTCAGTTTTCCGTTTTCCGCTCAAGCATTTTTTGTATTTCAGCAATTCTATATGGAAATTGTTAAAGGAAAGTTTTCTAATCGCATTAGCAGCCGCCTCACAAGGTGGTCCATTCTTTGTTTGAAAGCTGCAATTTGTCAATAATAATCATCGACAGAGATGATGAGAAGATGGCACTCACTTTGCTTAGGCATCGATTACAGCTACCTCGCGCAAGTGCCCCCAACAGTTTACCTCTACACCAGCAGCCCCCTCCCGCAGCATTCTTCTCACATTCTCTGGCATCTCACGCACTTACTCATCAACCATCAGCGTGGGCTGTCCGTCTGTCTGTCTGTCAACAGAGCTGTCTGTCAGTCAGTCAGATTGTTTACCCCTTTCGTTATACATTTCAGAAAATTCCCAGCAAATTGCTTTAAGTGCTTGGAAAAAGTGTCGCTGACTAATTAATAAATAGAATAGAAATTTAGTCTGATGTGCAACAAGGCATGGCATAGTGAGTTTGTGTGTGGGGCATGCCTCATGCCGCACGCCTCGGCTGAGTCTTGGTGCGTTTTAATGACGACAACAAACGGAAATTGATGTAGCCTGACTTGCAACAATGTTGCACAGTTTTTATGATGACACGCGACACAGTCTGTGCAACTAGGACACATGTGGCAGCCATATGATTGTATGTATGTTTGTATGCATGCATATAAATACACAAGTGTTGCACGAGTCGAGTGCATTTGCAGTGCAAGTACCCCAACAAAGGCAATGACATTGATGCATGACCCGAGCGGGCTGTAGGTTGGTTGCCCCGCACGCCCACGCGTTAATTTGTCCAGCTTTTGTGGCTGCTACGTTTGGCATTTAAGCAGCGTAATAAATGTCAAGCAATGAGTGCGAGAGACTCGACCTAGCCACGACACTGTGCAACACGAGGCGACACGATGCAACTCCGACTCTGATGCCGACTCCGACTCAAACTGCAATTTGCCAGCAGGCTTGGCTTCGGCCTCATCACGGGCAGCTACACAAATGCGATCCATACCATGATTAATGTGCTGTTAACTTGTATGTATCATGCATGCATCATGCGACGCAGCAAGCGGCGGCATGCGGCATGGCCCAAGGGCTAAGTAGCGGCCTGTCACGGTGTTGTCATTGCAACAAGTTCATGGCATTCGCCGTTGCATTTTCCACTCTGCTGACTTTGTGCACTGCGCTGCACAGCTGCGGGGCAATGCCAACAGTAACAGCAACAGCAACAACAACAATAAAAGCAATTGCAGCAACAACAACAACAACATTAACAACAGCTGTGGCAGCCGCGCAGTAAATGAAGCGAACATTTTTGCACACATAGAGCAGGCCAAGGGGGAGAGAAGGCGGGGCCCTTCTTCCCCCACTTTACTCAATTCCGCCCCTGGCACTGATATTGTACACAATGCCCCATACACAGGTTAATGAACAGGTGGATTGCCTGGCCAGCTGGCAATGTGGCTGGAAGGGGGTGGGGGGAGAGCGAGCAGGAGAGGGCTGCGTCTGCAGTTGCAGCGCCAGCGAGTTGACTGAGTGACTCAGTTAGCGATAAATAATGCGAGACGAATGGAAATTTTTTGAGTTTCACTTAACAAAGAGCATAAAAAACAAAAGTCTTTGCATTGTACTGAAAGTTAGATACTCTACAAAAAGAATATATATGAATATTTCAGATAGAAAACAATCAATAATGTAATGCCAAGAACAAGAATCTGTATACATAACAAGTACGTATATAAGACATAATGGACTTTATATACTCCCATTTCTGATTAGCTTAATAAGCGTAATTTCACGTCAATCCTTAACTGTAAACTTAAGTTTAGAGTACTGTTAATGATGATCCATATTTCATACTCTAATTATTTCCAAAGAGGAAAATTCAAATTGAATTGAAAGAGAAAGTTGATAAAAATTATTGTCTAAAGATCAAGAATTTAATCTTCATTAAGGTATTTACTCCTATCTGCAAGTGCCCACTTCACTCTGGACTCCTTATAAGAAAGACCAACACAACTACACTCGAATATTTCGCATATATTTCCGCCCTAACCCAGCGAGATTTGCATACGCTTCACGTCGACATACCCAAGACACAAGCAGCATCAAGGAAGAAGGGCTCAAGGGATACCTCTCTCTCTCTCTTCCGCTCTTTCTCTCACATCATCCGCAGGCGACTCACTGCATCAATCGAAGCCCCAGTCAAAGCGCATTAAAAAGCTAAAATCGTTTAGATTTGTGACACTTAGCAGCAGCAACAGCAACAAGAAGAGAGCAGTAAAAGAACAACAACTACAACTAGAGAACTTCAAATGGAGACACTGAAAGAGAGAGGGAGGGAAGAGTACGCGAGAGTAAGCAAGGTGGCAAGTGAAAGTAAATAAAGTAAATAAAATCCATTCGTCCTGCTGCTCGTCGACTAGGAATCAGGACGCGACTGAGTCGGGGTGAGAATATGGCACTTTATGCAAAGAATGGCACCCATATTTCTCGCAAATCCTCACAACTGTGCTCAGAGCTTAATGCTCTGGGAAAACACGGCAAGAAGTTGCTACACAACTTGTTGCCCAAGCGCAGACACTGCGGAAAAGGGAATTGTAAAGTAAACGAAATTGAAAAGCAAAATGCAGCATTTGCATAAATTCACTTCGCCGGTGAACGGTGAACAGAGCTGGAGATGGACCTGGTGCCGGAGCCGGAGACGTATCCGAAGCCGGAGACGTCGCTAGAGCTGTTTCGCTAGAGTGTCTGTTGGAGCTGGAGATGATGCTGGGCTATTGAACGGAAGCAGCGAGATAATAACGATCAGCGGGCACCACGAGTAAACCCCATTCTTACCCCCCTCCACTCCTCCGTTCCACCGTCCATTCTCTTGTGGAGCAAAATAATAGCATGCTTTTGTGCGTCATGCATTCGTGATGATGCCCTCCACCCAACTGGCTGGGTGCCTTCTTGGCACAAATGCTACGGCTTAGCGCGGTGCATGCAACGCCTAAAACTATGCAACAAAGGCGCGCGAGCGAGAACAGGCGAGCCTCAAATGTGTTGAAAATCCTATTCTGTAACGGATTTATCCAGCATCAAGCTCTAAGGCAGCGCGGCTCTCAGAGAGTGGAATACATGTGTGTGGGAGTGTACGGGGGTGTGTGTGTGTGTGTGTGGTCGCTGTGTGAGTGTGTGCATTTGTGCGGTTTTGTGCTGCATCAAATTGCATTACTGTGCTGAAAGCCGCAACAAGCAGCAAGAAGACACAGGCGGCCCAACTCCGGCACCAGCTTCAGCTTCAGCTCCAAGTGTAGCTCCGGCTATCTACCAGTCCTGTTGTCCTTAGTCTCCGTTCGCTGTGCGCTTGTTTGCTTTGCATTTTGATGCCGCCGTTGACGTGGTACCGCCTTTTTTGATGCATGCAACACACACACAGGCACACATAGAGAGCAAGAGAGATTCGCCACCCAATTGCGCTGCGCGCTGGCTAAGCCTGCCATGAAAACTGTCAGTTCGCAAGCACAGTCGAGCTTTGTCGCACACCGCGCTGCGTCTCCGAGGCCTGCAGCAGGTTGCCTGTGACATATGCATGCTACATGCTGTATGCCGCATGCCGCTCTAGCCAGAAGGCGAAAGGCGAGCAGCTATCATTTATCATTTACCAGCTAGCACCTCCCTTGCTCGCAGCTCTTTGTTGTCACGGTGCGTGTGCGTTGGCGTTGGCGTGAGTGTGTGCGTGTGTGTTTGTGTGTAATTAAAAATGTCAACGCACAATGGTTTAGGTGACACTGCAATCAGGTTGCACACACAGCTTCCAGTCGAGCAAATGCCAGGTGCCATACATAAGTACGAGCGTCCTTCCATCCACTTGGCCAATGACGGGCAACAAAAGGAGTCGGGAATGGCAACGGCAATAGGAATGAGACTGGTAACTGGAGCGGGAATTGATGATGGCCGACGGGCTGTGTGATATGTCTTCCGTTCTGTTAATTAACTAGAAAGCGAAGCAACAAGCAACTTGGCATATGCTTTGAAGCAGCATAAGATACACTGTGCTACACTGCACCACACAAAACAGCACTACAAACTGCGGACTGTCTGTGCAATTGCAGATAAGAGTTAAATGCATTTGCACAAATCTACGCAATGTTTATCTTTATCATTCACTTAGAGCCAAGACAATTCTCGATTCCCTCGCACATTTTCATCATCTTTCCCCTGAGAGTTCTAGATACCACACACACGCTCTTCTCTCTCCTCTCCTTCTTTTTTCACTTTTCCGTTGGCAGACAACATTTCTAGCAAATTAAATGAAAACACCTGATGATGTTTGAACGGGCTCGCGTGTGCACATCGTGTGAGTGCCTATTGTAGAAACAAGTTGGAGTTGCAGTTGGAGTTTGAGTTAAAGTTGCAGTTGGCCGTTTTTTCTGTCTGGTTTCCTTTTCGCTTATTTTTTTTGCACGTCTGTTCTGTTGACCATTTTAGCAATTTCTTACAGCCAAAACAAATATTGTACCATTGCATTGTGCAGCAGGCGGCCGAAAAAATAGCAGGAATTTCATAACTGAAAAAGGCTAACTTGCAGTTACCCTAGTTGAGCTGACAATCATACTGTGCAGATAGAAGCTTTATTTCTTTGAGAATATAATAAATTGTTATAGATTAGGTCAGTTGTATTTCAAATACAACAAGTAAATATTATATATATTAATATGGAAACATTTTGAAAGAAGGCAATGTCAAAATCTTGTTAATTAAACAAAAAAATCCTGTAAATTTAATACATACATCATGACATAAATATTTAATACATTATAATACATTATCATATTTACATCATCACTTAAGTAAGAAGAAGACACTATTACTACTTTGATGTAGTCTTGAAAAAGCCCCTGCAAGAGATACTCATTAGGATTTAAGATATAATTTCCTGATCTCAAATGGAATATTGATACGAAATACACATTAATTAATTTTTGAGGACAATGTTTGAATTAATAAACTATCGACAAAAATGTATACAAGTGTACAAGTTAAGATTGCATGCCAACAAATAATTAAAGTGAATCAAGCATTATTTTAGAATTACTACCAATTTTTGAATTAGTTTTTGAATGGAAACTCTATACAAATTCTCTTTACTAAAATCATGTAATATCCTCTCATATTATATAGAGAATTTAACTATAAAAGCTCAAACTAACTTTCAGCAAGCAGCTTCCCAGGCTGAACATCGCAATATACTCAAGCATTCCCTTCTTGTACAGCCACAATGAGAGGTATCTAAACAAAACAGACCATGACGCTGGCAGCCAATTTAAAGCGCTAAACAAATTGGACGCACGTTGCCAGAGACCGCGTGCAGCAGCACAGTGAGCACATTTGCCTCTTGTTGTTTTCTTGTTTACTTTGCTGTTTTCTCTGTATTGGAAATAAGTTAACAGAGAACAAAACATTTCAATGAAATTAGTTTGCCGTAGCCCATACCACGTCTGGTACGTACACAAGCTCACACATGCGAGTACATGAATACAAAATGTACATATAATATGTATGTATGTATAGTATGTATGGTAAGCCCCATCTCCGACGACTCCTCTCAAAGAACTTCGAGCAAAGTCACGACTGGCCTTGAACCGTGCGGGGTGTTGCGACTGCGCAATTGAGCTGTCTGTCAAGTGAGTATCAGAATCTCGCAACCCGAAGCGAACTGCCATATAAAGCCAAGACCAAGAACTGTCGTCATGCTCATTTCGTTTCGTTTCGTTCTCTTTCCCTTTTCTCTCATGGCATTTAATGGCGCTGCTTGCAGTGAAACGTAACGTAAAGCCTCAATAAATGAGCTTCATTATGGTGCAAGATCATATGACGTTAATGTTTATGTCTGAGTTCAAGTTCTCCATAAATGCACAATTCTTGAGAGAAACAAAAATTATTATTAGCCGCTGTTTAAGGCGTGTTCGGCGAGACTTGTGCAATAACTTCGTACGATATAACTTCATACATACACATCAGTGTACACATGTTTTACAGTCACTGTGTTTGTCGAATACAACACGATTCGGACTTAGTATGCGATCCTTTTTTGTAGACCGCTCCATCATGTTATCGTCATATAGATTTATTAATAAATCTGTTGAAACTTCTGAAAATGGCTGCATTTCGGGGCGACACTTGTGTGTCTTTAATCTTTACTATTTTCAGGTGGCGGCATTTTTGTTCCACAACTTTTGGCCGGGCCGAGAGCAGTAAACAAGTGTTAATGACACTTGTTTCTCTCTGGCAACTGTCAGAGCAGCGCTGAGAAATGTTTTGTGCATGAGAAATTGTTTGGCAAAAGCCGCTGCAGCAGACAGACCAGACAGACGACAAGCAGACACATAAATTCTCATTTAACAACGTCAAATTAATGACTCCAAAAATGCCCGGCCAAGCACTTTCGACGCGGTAGGCACGTCCGTTGGAAGCCTACACACACTCGTTTTCAGCTGCGGGTTCAAGTTGAAAGTCACCCAAGAATCGCACAAAGATCGCTCAAGCACAGCTGATCGACAATGTGTGCGAGGGCCGTCGATGAGCTCATCGTCAAGCACAGAGAGAGAGAGAGAGAGACAGAGCGGGAGAGATAAACTAACTAACGACAAACGGGCAAGTGGAAAAACTTGTCAAACAACTTAACCGGCTGCCGGCCGGCACAGTTACAACTTGCTACAACTGCCACAAGCAGTAGCAACAGCAACAGCAACAACGACACAATACGCAACAAGATTGCATGAAATTATATAACAAAAGCAACAATAGTGCACAGAGTGCCATGCTGTACGGAAAGACAATTGAAAAGAATACCCTACAGTCGAAGGTAGTCATGGCCACGATATGCAGTTTGTAACATTGGATGAGGACTTGTAAATATTATGCTCTGTAGAGTGTTATATATTAGGAGATTGCAGGTAAGTCAAATTCTTATTAAATAATTACAACAAATTTGACTTAACAAGAATTAGATTAACAAAATGTGAACGAATGCAAATACTTTTATAAACTTTAGTATCTATACTCGCAACTGTCTACCCGTTCGTAAGCAATCGTAGATGTCATTGACTGTTATAACCGTAGAAATTTTATGTCAATATGTTTAATTGTTGCAAGCAGATCAAGTTCCCTTCCGTAATTTCATTGCAACAAAGTTCATTTTTGGTTAACACAATAATTATCTATACCCAAATGATTTTTGAAAATTTGGTTGCGATCAGATAATCAACATAAAAGTTATTTAGTAATAACTTTAAGAGTTACTGATTTTCAAACGGCTCCCTAAGGTATGCAACACAAAAAGCGCTCAAAATTTAAGTTTAATATTTAAGAAATCGTTTTGGTCAGGTGGGTAGCGAGTAAATCACATTCGAGAACACTCGACTGTATTTTTTGTGCTTGTTACAGAAATATTTACTTGTTATTTAAGTCAAAAGAAGTTTTAAAATTGTCAAAATATATAGAACGCTCTAAGTGCGACTGTCTTTATTCAGTGCAGTGTTGTCGCATAACTACAACAATATTATCTTAGCATTAGAGATATATTTACTTATGACAACTCTTCCTTCTACTGTTACTACAATATCATTTTTTAAAATTTACTTTTTGATGTAACGTTCAATTGCTTTAAATATCGATAATAAGTGTCGAGTTTGAACATGAGTACCCCTCTTTATTTTTGTAAAACTTTAACATTTATGCATGAAGTTTCAACTCACTGCAGAAGGTGAGAGTATTCACAATTCGTTCCATATACAATCACTAACATGGTCACATCGCACCAAGTGACCCCAAGGCCCAACTAGCTCCCCTTCACTGCTCTTCCCTCCTGTCAACCCCTCCCGCCCCTTACTCAACTAGCCAAATCGTTAGACATGTGAAGCAGCCGCAAACTTTTAATGCTTTGGCCCACAACGAAGGAAACGAAACTTGGACACTTGTTGCCGTTTTTATGGTCTGGCCAAAAATTGTACAAGCTTGCCAGAGCGCACACACACACACACAGACATCATGCTACACACACAAAGTCATAAATAGAGAAAAGAGGACGCCATAATGTACCCAGCGCGCGTTGGGTCTGAGCTCTTTACTAGTTTTTCATGTTTTTTTATTTTTGTTTGGATTTTTTTCTATGCGGTTAATTTTCAGCGTTTAACAATCGCTTTAGCCGCGTCAAGTCGAGTCGCTTCGAACCAAGCCAAGCCAAGGAAACCAAACACTTGCTTGATGACGACCTTGCGGTGGGGCTTCTCAAGCAATTAATCACAGCCGAACGTGGCTCATTTGCGATTACTTAGCAGCAGCTGCTGCTGTTGCCTCTGCTGCTGCGGCTTGAAGTTGCCTCGAAGAATGAGTTGAAATGATGTAACCAATCGATTGAGGCACACATTATGCGGATCTGCGATTATCCGACTATGCGATTAGCCAAGTTCCCGCACTGCCAAGTGGATTGCACTTCAGATAATACTGACTGTCTGGTTGGCTGGCTGACCATAAGTGCTATCTATTGTCACAGGCTTAAATTGAGGCATTACTCTCCCCATTCAATAATTAGCAACGCGATCACGTGCTGCGTGCTGCCAATTTCAATTAAAGAAAAGCGACCAACGAGCTCCCGACGGGCTATCTTTAAAGGGCCGTGACTAATTACGAATTAAATGCAGAGAAAACGTGCTCAAGCACGATGCTGCTGCGCGACTGGCAGCTCTAACGACAGCATCTTAAAGGAATTTGCATAATTCACTAGCATTAATTCTACAATTATATATATCCTACATAGCACTGCCTGACTACGTGTATATAGCTCATAAGTCAAATGGCCAAAATCGCCTGTCAGCTTAGCCGCAGTTCTGTGCCGAGACGAAACTGCAACAAGTTAAGCCCAGCCCAGTTCGGGTTCTGTTGGGCTGACGTGTTGAATGGTCAACATTTTAACTGTTGCACCGTTCTGACATGTGTTCAGTTGGAAAAGCCAGCGACTAAACCCATACATACATACATGCATGTATCTATAGCTAGCCAGCAGGTTGACAAGCTCACACAAACACACAGAGAACAAGAGATCCCCCACACGTCACTCAGAGGCTTCAAAACGGCAGGCCAACCAATTGGCCTGGCTTAGTGCCGAACATGAAGGGAGTTGGATCTTTTAAAGCACAGTTAAGGGCGCTAACCACGCACAGCACTCTCCAGGTAATGCAATCCAGTTCATTAGGACAGCACAGCCAGAAAAGCGCTTTTCAAATTTCACATAATCCATGAAGCTAGCTCAAAATTGCTCATTCAGCTAGATCGGCTTTAAGTGTTACCTCAAGTGAAGCTTAGGTTTCAATGCAGTTAAAGGGAAACCTAATGGCATAATACCATATTTGGGGCATATACTTAAGTGAACCTACAAACTCCAATTTGAAGAAACTATTTAAGTGCGCTTTAGTGTGTTCGTTGTGAGCTTCATAATTAATTTAGCGCACACAACATCAAACACACACTTTCTCGTACACGCACACATCCACACTTACAGACAATCGCCAGCTATTAACCTGAACCCTGGACAGCTAACTGAGCAGACAATGCAACAGTAAATGAAAGCTGCAACCAGATTCAACACGCCCTCCGACCCGACCCTATCCACTTTCTACTCTTCACTCTGCCAGCCCCAACGTGTGCCAGTGACAGTGAGTTGCACGAGTGTGTGCCCACACACACACACACTCACACAAACCTCGGCAGGCGCTGAACAACAACAACAATCAACCGAATATGAAGGATGCGAACTGGCAGCAAATTTTCGTTGTGTGGCTCCATCTAGCGCTGGCTCCGACACATAATCGCATCCTCCCTCGCCCCAGTCAGAGCCTTGTCCTCGTCCCGGGTCTGGGCCTGGTTGACTGGCAGCGAGGTCGTGTAGTTTTAATTAATTTAATTTCACGCTCATAAAATGCCAAACAATGTGAAAAACTGAGATACGAAAATCAAGCGCATCTCTTGCAGGCGTGAAGAAAGTTGTGCCGCACAAGTCAAAGCGAAATGTTTAAAAAACAAACTCAAACTGACTAACTGAAAATGCAACTGTTTAATTAGCGAATGTGCCATCAACACTCGACAGCCGTTATATTTCAATTCAGCGGAAATTGGCTCAACAGCAGCAGCGATCGCTGACTCAGTGCACCGACTAATCGCTGCACACACGATGCGCATACACTGAAAAAAACTTGTAGATATTTTTACAAGAAAAGAAAAGCTATTCTGATTAAAATCGAGGAAGAAAGGCTTCCTTATACCCCTGCATGTTCTTATCTCCTTGACGGACAGATAGACAGACATACCAGGATCGATTCCCCTGGTTACCCTGAATTAGAATATATATACTTTATGTGGTCTGAGATGTCTCATAAGATACGTTGCAAACTCCTTCCCAAATTATTAGTTCCGACCAAAATATTTGCAGTTTAAACCACAAATCTTTTTAACTATTTAAAAATCATCACACCTTATAACCGTTCCCAATTTATAATAGTCTCTTGTACACATTAGTATCAATAAAAAGATTAATTTCGTGTAAAGTCACGAGACAAAATATTTCAATTATTCTCAATCTTTTATTTATTATTTACATGATTATATGTAGCATTTAGTTTCGCTCAGTGTACGCATGCAAAAAGATAACTAGCTCAATTGAAGGCGTCATAATGCGATCGCAATATGCTGTGGATCGCCGGCAAATGTGCCCGTTATGTGTGTCAGTTGGACAATGGCCCCAGATATATCAAAGCTGACTGGCTGCATATCTAGATTGGAACCACTGTGCACGCCTAATGTGCTGGCACGCGATTTAAAAGTTCAGCTGTGTGACGCTCATTAGCGTGCAAGTATCTTAAAGATACATACGTTCACGTTTCGTTTCGTTTCGTTCTGCAAATCGCAAGGCAAACAACTGTAGATTGTGTACGCATCGCGCTTTAGCTTTATAAGGCCGCAAGTTGCGCTGGCTGCGGCGCGTTCTCCTCCGATTGCCTCGAAAATTAATTGTTGACTTCCCTTTTTCGTCGCATCCGCCGCATGTGGCGAAATTGTGAATTGTTTAGATTTTGTGTGCGCCGCTAGACGCGTCTCTCTCTCTCCCTTACTCTTTGTCTCTCTGTCTTTCCTTCACTATTTTTGCGAACTTTTTATAGTTTCTGATGATTGTGCAGTGGGATCCACTCGCACACCCGCACACACTTGCACACACTTTGGCACAGCGTGTTAATGATCTGCTCGGCTGAGTCGCATAATAAACACAAGAGAAACATAAAAAGAGGCACAATAAAATGGCTTGACTTGAGCTCTACCGCTCGTTGCAGATCATTCACACCAAATTCACTTGAGAAGCAGAAACTGCAGAATTTATCTAGCATAAATTGTCGCTAAGAATGCCCCGTGCACATAAGATTCTCTGTTTTTAGATTAAGTAGGAGATTATCATTAAATCATTTAGATTGAGCATATATTTTTCATAGCAAGAAAAGGCTTTATCAAGTTAATAAGTATCATATCTTTATCATTGAAATATATCATTCAAAAAGATTGATCTTTCTACTATTGGAAATATCGCAGTATTCAACGTTGACACTTTGCTCAAGTTCAAACAAATCTTTTGAATCTCAACTTAAGCAAACTATTTTTGTATACAAATAAGACCATAAAAGAGAATTTGAGGAAGAAGAAACAATAACATGATTCGCTCAAGTTCCGAGAAACATCATCGAATGTTGATTCGAATTCTCGCCTGCATCGATTTCCATTCTCATACATAAATATTTAGGCAGTGTTTTCTTCTGACGCCGTCGCGACGGATGATCTGATTTCCGAATTTCAGCTATACGTCTGGATCTATCGCATGAATAAGTTGACGATGATATTCGTCTGCCATCTCTGCCTGCCTGGACGCTGTCTATCTGTCTGTCTGTTCTTTGGTTTAGTTTTTTGTGAGTGGGCTGCTGCAGTGGCGCAGCTGCTTTTCGCCTTTATTGTTTATTTACTCAAGTCTTTTGCAAAAGCCATTGGCAACAGTCAATTCAATCGTATTCCTTCGTCATCGCATCGTCTGTCTGTTTATCGCATGTGCAAATTGCCGGCAATCGTAAAACTTGGAAAAAGTACAAACACATTCGATAAAGTTGCGCAAACGCGATGATCACCGAAAACTGTGAACATCTGTGAGATTTACATAGAGTTCAAAGCCAATTAAAACGAAAAGTTTAATTGCTTTTTAGCATGAAGTCTATATGGTATAATATATATACAAGCATATATCTAGTTCCTGGCACATGTTCAGATGCTGCTGCTATTACTCAAATCAGCCCTAAACTCTCTTAAGTAGCTCCACTCAGTGCATCAACAGCAATATCAACAACAACAACCTGTTGCTGGCGTCTCACTTGCCGTGCCCGAGCCCGGGCAGCAGGTCGCAGTCACTTATGGCGGCCCCAGACATACTATCATCATGCTCATCAGCAGCAGCATTTTCCCCATTTGCCATCTATATGTACTCAGTGCGACCACGATATATGAGCAAGGAAAATGCTACACATTTTGGCTGGCAAATCACGCAAATGAAATGCACAAAATGTGCGCCATTTATATCATGCAGAGGAGCTGCCCCGCCGTGCCACCGTGCCATGTTGCCTCTTCCGACTCGCCTCCACTCGCTGCGCCCCCAACTGCCGTCAGCTGAGGTGACGTGTGCCACAATCTGCCTAGGAACTCGGTGGCAAAAATATGAGGCACAAAATATGAGCCAACTAACACAGGCCACAGGCAGGCCGCAAAAGACATTGCACGAGCTGCACGAGTTGCCAGCATCAGAGACAGCCCCCTTCCCCCGTACAGTGCTTGTGTAGGCACACCATACCCCGCCGCCCTTGCATTATGGGCACACTCAATTGCGCGCTAATTTAGCGCAGCTAGCACTTAATAATTTCTCCTCATAATTGAGTAAAAAGAAAAACTAGTTGACGGAACACTGCACAGTGCGCAGCGAGCGAACGGGGAACGCAGAACGGTGCGTCGCTTGGGTGTGATAGAGATGTCAAGCAATGACACCAAGGAGTCCAACCAGCCTGACCAGCTGGTTGAAGAGCAGACCATGCACGAGTAATGCAGATGGCTTGCAGACTTAGATGACTGCAAGGGTTGAGTAAAAAGTTGTTGAGGAATTATACTAATTATTAGAATAGGCGTAGGTCAATGATATGCAATTGATATAATATTCTTTGAATTTGATTTATTTCTATTGATATAGCTGTGTAGATAATTGATTGTAAGACTTCTGACAATCTTAACTTATTTAAAAAGTTCTTGAATTAGAATGTCATTCTGTTTAGAAGGTCGCCTCTACTTTGATTTGGCATCAAAATTTAAAGGGTTTAAGTGCAAATTTCTACACTCATATTAATATAGATTTTATAGATTTATTTTCGGTTCCAAAATCATGTCAAAATTAATAGAGAATTTAAATATATTTACTGAGTAAATTTATTTATATATAATTTTATATAACAAATAAATTTAAAATTGAAATTTGAATTATTTTGGTTTGCAATTTTCTATTATTATCCATGATGAAATTCTAATGGTTTAATGATTTAATTAAATTAATTTTTGTTTGCACCACCCAATTAAATATTTTTCAATTTATAAAAAACAGCTAAATAAATTTATAATTCATATTCTGTAATCTTTTTAAGCAAGTCTAACTATACAAATCAAACTCAATCAGCATAACAGTTTCTTTTATGAATAAGCCCAACTGCTACTTCTTTTTACATTTCACAACTTTTCGAACTAACCCGGCAAAAGCTATGTAAATTACCCACACTCCCAGCGCGTTGTGCTGATTGAGCTGAAAAGCATTCAGAACGCCTGCAGAAAGAGAGATTTATGCGAGCTGAGGGGCTGGGGCTAGTCGGCGGCGCCGCTTCTGGCGCTGCTACCTTGCAGGGCATCTGCAGATGTTGGCCGCGTCTGGTCTGGTCCGGTCCGGTTGGGTCTGACACGTCAGACACGTCTGATTTAAGTCAGCATGAAATGCTTTCAGATGCTTTGAAATGCTTTGATCTATACCTGGGCCCAGCCAGGCTGGCCGTTTAAAAGGCAAGGTGCACAAATTAGTTGCGGCCAGTTGGCAGTAATTGGCAAGAGTGGCACTTGAATGGGACAAAAGCCAGATACAACACGATACAGTCTACAGAAGACCTTTAGCAACTGACCACTGGCCAATAGATGATGCTGCTTCACTCCTTCCTTCGTAGTGGAAAACAACCGACCGCACGATGCGTTCATTATTGGAAAAACGAGATGGTAAATTTGCTGGCTATTAATTTCCAATTGTTGGACCCATTGATGACACTTTGAATGGCGCCCCCAAAACCGACAACTTAATTGGCTTAGAGGTTGCCTGGCAACAACAAATAACGCAACGACATGCACAACACACACACATACCCGCACACACACACTGATACAGTAAGTAACAAAGGCAGCTTAACACGCATTACGAAAACATAATACGTTAGGCGATTAATCAACTGTCTAAGCAGTTCTTGGGTTGGGGAAACTCTGGGCTCTTTAACTAATTTATAAGATTCTTATCAGAGGAGGGTCGGGCATGAAGGGCTCTCGAAACTCTTGTGTGACCCACTCAACGGGCGTGATAATTGCACTATAAAAATGCGCAACCGAGCAAATAAATTAGCCAGTCGTATTTCTGTTTTGGTTTCTCGTTTCTTTCCTCTTCTTTTCTCTTTGCGCTCGTTTCACATGCGACGATGCCATGAAATAAATCTCAATTAATATGAAATTCGATTACGTTGCGCATTAATTATTTAAAAGTACCAAAGGCAAATGAACACAGGAAGCTGCTGCCACTCTCCCTCCCTCCCCTTCCCAAAACCAGTCCTATCCCCATGCGATGCCATTCACATACAAACTAATGACCTTAACTGCAACAATTGTTTGGTTTGACTTACGTTTTCTTTCTCGTCGTAGTGCAAACTTACCTGCAAATTGAAAAGAAAGAGAGAAAATTAAATGTTATATTTTATAAGCAAATATTCTTGGCATAAAACAGAAAATAAAATAAAATATATATAGATAAGTATATGTGTATGTGTATGAATTAGTGCACGCTCTACGTTCATAATTTATGTGCGGAAAATTGAAATTCAGTTTTAAAATATATCAAAATGGCATCGAAGAACACATAAATCATGACAACAATTAATTTTAAAATGAGATGCCAATTTTTTGTATTATTTATTAGTGCCAAAAGGCCAACAAAAGCGCATTGACGGGAAATACCCTGTAGATTGTAGACTGGCAAACCTGAAGATCAAAGTAAACAATGCCTGGCTTGTCAAGCATTTTGCCCAAAGAACTACTTAAGAGAGCCATGGTATCTTCGGATGTGAACAGGGTATATCGATAACTCAAGTGCCCTCAACTCAAGTGTAATCACATTTTTACTTGTTCTGCAGGACATTTATCATGGCAATATCAGCAAAGCATTCACTCAGACACACTCCCTCACACACACACACACATCTGTAACAATGATAACAAGATGAGGACATGGCATGTGGTGGCCATTGTGCGTACGCGCAGACGACCCTGCTCCTTTGTCCTGCAGGATGTCTCATAAGTCATTTCTCCAAGTCAAATAATTCATAATCGATTTGCAGCAGGGCGCAGCTTCCCGCAGAGAACTCGCCTCTGTTTGCACTGGGCAAACACAAGAAGCGCGGGGCGAGTGCCAGCGCCGCGGGACTAGTTCGTTAGGCCAGCGCTGTTCCCCCACTCCAAAAAAGTTGGACTCAACATTTACCTATGAAAATCAAAGTGAGCCCTGGGAAACGAAGCACACGATGAGCGAGCGTACAAGACAAACAAAATACGCTCCTTGAATTTCTATTAAGCCAACTAACTCAAAAGTAATTGCTAGCTCCCGTGCTCCCAAGTAGCAATTGCACGCGTACTTCGACTACATCTCGCAGCCCGCCTGCCCATCCTACGTCTTCCATCCCCTTTCCTGCTCCAACTTCGACACACTTACAGTGCTGGCTCTCAATCCTGCTGCTGCTCGCTGGTCATCAATATGTGCGCGTTAATGGATGCCTAAATAAATGATAACTTCAAATTACGATTGCCGGCCAAGGAGCAGCGTTGAGTATCGTGTACCGTGCAGCGAGCAGCGAGAAGCACGTACTGCTAAATACATTCCGCTCTGCTGCAGTTGAGTCAAAATATTTCCACGTGTTTTCACTGGGGCTGCAAGTTGATTCAAGTTACCGAGTGCTTAGTTATTTTTTATACCCTGCAAAGGAAATAGGGCCGCAAAGGGGGTAGCATTAAATGCAAGTTAAAACATATCTTACAGATACAGATTAATTTAGATAAAGATGTGACACATTTTGTAGACTTCCACACCAACTTAACCCTTACAATTGAAGTCGTATAATTATGAAGACAAGCACAAACTCATTGGCATTATTTTGCTACACTCACATCAAAGAACTGAATCTTGATTAGATCTATCCTGGTATCTGCTAGTCGATCACATTAGACTTGGACTTTTTTACTTGTTGGTTACTGGGTTTCTGGGATTCTCTGGTTTTTCGGTTTTGCCATTTTGTTATGCCACAGACTCACCCCAAACGTTGCAGCATTGGGAGTTGAAGCAAGTTTGTGCTTTGCGGTTTGTTCTCTATATATATTTGTGAGTGTCTGTGTGTGTGTGTAATGCCTTTGCGCATACATGTGGCGGAAGCAGATCATTAATTTTTAATTTTAACATTTTGTTATACACTTAAGCGAATTTCCTGCACACTTGTGCCGTGCCTCGGCCAAACTTATGGGCAATCAAATGAAAAATGCATTGATGTGTAAGTTTTGCTTGATTTTCCTCTCATTTAAACAAAAATCTAAATTATACACAGAGGTAGAGAGCGATCCTTTACTTGATATTTTTTAATTATCAAGCAAATTCCAGTTAGAAAGGTATTGATGTGTACGAGTTTCAGATGGACGAGTAGTTCCAGGTTGGTTGCAAAGGGCACAGAGGTCGCTTAGGTCGTACTTTGCAAAGATGGGTGAACTGGTCTTTAACATGGTTAACACAACGCTAAGCAGATGTCCCGAGGGAAACGGGCAGACAGAGAGGGAGAGAGAAAGTCGTGTGTTCACGTCGCAACCTCAGTGCACTTGAGGCGCAATCGTTCAGCGTGTGTGCTGGCAGCACAGCTCGCAGTGTTGCATACAAATTGCTCTCGCCACACACATATACACTTACACGTAAGGTATGGCATGTATTCACACACACACCCACCTGCACCTTTGCTGTGTGGCACGTGAGCTTTTGAAATGTGAAATGGACATTGCTTAATTCAATATGCTCCTTCATCCTCGTCCTCGTCCCTGCTGCCCCTGCTTCTGCTTGCTTCTTGAGAATGCAGCTTGATTTTATGCAACTCAGGCATCATAATAGCTCATTATGCTCAGGTCAAACTTTGCAAGCGCCCAAAATTCATTAGCTAAAAGGCAACAGCAACAACAGAAAGCACAACCTACAACAACTGTGACAACCGAAACGTGAAGAGCAGCATCAGAAGCAGCAGCATGAGCAGCGCTGAGAACGTTGTCTTTGTGCCTTTCTACAGATCGATACGCTAATTGATTGCCACAATTGCCGCAATTGATTTAGTCTAGCCCCAGGCTAATTGATAGCCACAACGTGCCAAGCACATTTACCACAAAAAAACTGAGAGAAGCCCCCACCACAAAGAGAAAACAAAATAAGAATCTCATGACTCGAGGGGGAGAGGGGAGGACAAAAAACTCATTTTCATTTGCGGCTATTTTAGAATATAAACCACGAGACGCCCCACAGGTGAGCAGCAACACCTCTAAGCACATAATTTAATAGATCACATCGTGCGCATCGATATTAAGCGTAAATTAATTAAGCATTATATATATGTATCCTATTCTATTCTATCTATAATCAAATACATATACAAATATATATATACCTGTGAATCTATATTATTTTCGATGCGATTTAGCATGACGTCGCGCTTTAATTTCGCAGACAATATTTCTCATTTGCGAGTAGGGGGTACAGACATTTGCACAGATCTAATATATATATACAAACATATATTGTTTATGCCCTTCCTATGGGTACAAAATATTCTTATACAAATTGAAACAAGGTTGGAGAGCACTAAAGTAACTAAATGAATATCTTTAAAAATTATTGCAATATTCTATTTAAATGTCTTTCTACATTTGGTACAATCCAACAAAATGTATTCGATGGTTTCCCTATTTTATTTAACAATCGTATTAACAATAGAGTGTCTTCACTTCGGTGCGCAAAATTAAACGATTTCTTGTGTTTTTTGTTTTACTTTCCACTGAAAATTTCTACGTTGCGGTTTATTTTTGGGGCGCCCAGAAGAAGTGCATAACTTGGCCACGCTCCAACGACCCACGCAATATAAAGAAGAAACGGGGCGGCTGTGAAAATGTTATATTGTCTGTGCATCAAATATTAAAAAGCCATTTTTTATGAGCGCCAAGTGGTCAAGTTTACAAATAACACCAACCTAAATTATAAATAACATTTATTTCTTTATTCGAATGAAAACAAAAAGAGTGCTCTATATTTTGTTGGAGAATATCTGAGAGTATGTTGGATGAATTCTGCATTTATATTCGTAAACTATGAAACCTCAGCAGAGGCAAACGACAAACGGCGCCACTCTCTATTAAACTGAATACACATATACATAGGCCAACCTACCATATAGATGTCGCATAAATCTTTGCTTGGATTAAACTATATGCTACCGTCTCTAATGTGGCAAATTGTAGTCGCTCATTCACAAATCGTTTCTATAATTATGACCATAAAAATATAGAAATCTCTCTGTCTGTTTATATGATACATTTCTAGTTGCTTCTTCCGGTTAGGCATAAAAGTAATACATATGTTTTGTGCATACATATGTTTTGTGACTTAAAACATTTTACTATCCAAATATCAAAGGATAAGTCCTGCAAGCCATAAATAAATACACCGCTATAAATCTTAGCCAGCGGCGCATTGTTGTCTTCTTTTTATCAAATTATATTTCAATTTTTTATGGCATTCAATTTGGCAAATTAAGTTTGATTTGACAGTCGAGTAACAACTTTAATCTAGCACTTAAGCTAAATTAATTTCCTTGAATTTGTCAAATTCTGTGATTTTTCTAAGCAATTTTATTTATATGGGCTATTTCGGTATTTTAAATATAAAGACTTGAAAATCTACAAAGCTTAAAGTGTTTTTTGTTTACAACTTTTGCTCTTACTATAACTTTTTATTTCCTGAGTGAAATTTAAATGGAACCCAAATGACATTTATTTAAACACATTTACAAATGTTTATTGTCTTAAATTTAGTCAAGTTATCAATCTAATCAATTACGTTTATGATGCTCTGTGTTCATTATACTTTGGTATAATAAAACAGACAAAATAATAATGTGAACATTTCACAATTAATAAATCATTCAATAATCTTACACTTACATACCAAAACAACGACTATTAACAAATAGAAAAGATTGCAATCACCGGACAGACACGACTAATAGATACGCTGTACAGAAACAGTACAATGCTAGGTTTGGTCGATTGTACTTATAAAAACTATTTTCCTTGAAGTTTTTACATCCTTATTTAGCTTAATTTTGTGGAATTTCCATTTGCACAATGCCATTATACCCAAGTAGCTCCCATGCTGCTGGGTATAAAAAATGCATTCCAAGTGAATTCGAGTCGTAAATGTTGCAAATTCACCTCAACACTCAAATACGTTTGTTTTATAAACGCAACTTGCTGATGGAAAGCTGCCACATTAATTTCTAAGATACCGAGAGTGCCGCAAAGCATGAGGCATAAACGTGAATTATATGCGAATGGCGACGAGCTAAGGCCAAAAGATGTCTGGCAACATAAATTCATAATTTTTCATTAGCGCGCCAGAGATGCGAGTATAAACAAGGCGGGGGCCATTAAAACGTCGCCAACTATTGACTTATGACCAACGAGAGGGCAGCGGCAACAGCAAAGCGTCTAATTATACGCGACGGTGTCCAGCAATAGGAAAACAAGAAAAAGGCAGGAAGAACTTACGAGGCGCAAACATGAAAATGAAATAAAACGTAAATACTATTTTTAGCTTGACGACGCAGAAGGAGGGAGAGGGCAGGCGAGAAGGAAACGCGCCCAAAGAAAAACTTTGAGAGATACTTTTGCCGGCTCCTTTCTTTTGTGCGGCCTACACACATACATATACACACGCACGCACATACACACACACACACTCCGGCACACGCACATAATAAACGATACGATTTAATACCTTGTTTATGGACTGGACTGTGAGGGCGGCTTAATGAACACGCGCCGTATACGTAATGGATACAAATTGAAACTTTAGTCACTGTTCATTTGCAAACTAATTGAATACAATCAGAATTCATTTGCTTATCTCATGGCATGCTGCAAAATTGTATCTCAAATATTTGCAATTCAATTGCAGCTGAATATCAAATCAAATCAAATCAAACTCGCATGTAAAGTATCTATGAGAGATCACCACTAAGCACATACACACACACAGACACGCACACAACAGTTTTGCATTGAAATGGCAAATGGCATGAAAAATATTCGGGAAATTGGAGCAGCAGCATCAGCAACAACAACACGTACAACAATGCAATGAAATTGAGATATGCACATTGTATGTCGACCATCCGACACAGCAAACAATAATTTATAGTATATTCTGCGAATGTATTTGTGTCTCTTTTTGTGGCTCTTCTTCAGTTGTCAAACTTTTGCACTAACCCAAAGCCAATTGGCAATTGCAGCTTAAATGTTCCGCTCGAAAGTTCAAGGGAGACAACTCTTACAACTAGTTAGGATAGGGATGAAGATTTAATTTCAATTTTAAAGTTAACACTTACAGCTTGATTCATGCTAAGCACTTTTGTTTCTTGCCCCAATACCAACATGAACTTACCTAAAACGAGAAGAGAAGAAAAGAAATCATAATCATAATATTCTACAGATAATTAAACCTCGACTTATCATATTATACTTATGCTAATCATGCAAGTTGTCTGTTCTGTCGATTTCTACAGTATTCAGTTTTCTATGTCATGTGTGTGGGGGGCAATTTGTTAATGTTTTTTGTTTTCGCTTCGCTTCGAATCGTGTTTTGGTTAACTGGACATGTAAATAAACAGAACAGTTGGATGATTTTATGTACGCCACAACAAGCGGAAACGATGTGCCAATGAATAAGAATAGAAAGTAAATAAATTTAGTATAAAAATACATGCGCGAGTATAAATAAAGATCTAGTTAGAGATGTGTTTCAAAGCACATAAAAATAAATAGAGGATCATAACATGTAGAAATGAAGAAAAGAGCTCAGGGGATTGCCAATTAAAATCTTCTCCCAATGCCAAGAGTAATTTATGTTTTATAAACTAACAAAGATATTAGAGAAATAAACAGAAAGAATTTGTTCACTAAAATAATTAAAGATGTGTGATGAATATAAGGAAAGTAGACAAACTAAATAACTTTTTACATTGATAATACGAAGAATTAAAGTAAAGTAAACTTGAAACAAATAAATCTGTTTTAATGCAATCTTTAAAAATCTACTCGCGTTAAGCTTCAGCAAAAGATAAATTGTTTGTCCATTTTAACTAATTCGATTTATTCTCTTTGCTGTTTTAAGCTGAGAACATGAGTCACAAAGTAATTAAATATCAAACAAATTGCTTGCACCATTTAACAGAAGGTAAGGAAAAGAACAGGAGGCAGAGAAATAGAGTAGAAGAGAGAGCAAGTTGCTGTAGCTGAAAAGGGGATGCCGAAGTTTTTGCTCCTCTAGCAGAGCGACAAAGTGGGGGGGAATCCCCTTTCCACTATCTGCCAGTCCCCTCTTTCACTTCATGATAGGCAAACAAAGTCTTTGAGCCATATAATAGTGTGTGAAAAATAAAAATTCCACATCGACATCATCGCCAACTAACACCCGCACACACCCAAAATGCGGCATTTAATGTGTGTGTGTAAATTGTTTGTAACGTGGTAAATTATCGTGTGTTATACATTTTGTTGTTGTTGTTGTTGTTGTTATTGCTATGACGGTATCGTCGCTAATAAACCGCTTATCTAATTTGTTATAACTTTGTTGTTATTTACCTATTGTGGGCCGACAAACAAAAGGCAGCACACAAAAGCTTTAGAAAGCCCACACACACGCAAGCCTCTGACACAGACACACAGACACATAGACACGCAAGCAAACACACACACACACACACGCTCACACTTATGCGTGGTTATCTAAAATCGCTATATGGCACGTTAAAAATCTCTGTAAATTATTATTGATTTTTACGGCAATCGTCTTGAACGGCCTAATGAGTGTGGCGAACACGACAGAATGGAAAGAACAACAGCAACATGTATAAAATATACATATGTATATATAAATACATATGTATCAACTGCATTTTATTACTTAAATTGATGCGAACTTATGACGCCGTCAGAACTAAATGGGAATTGCAACTGCAATATACCCTGAGAGAAGAAATAAGAATATCAGCTTGGTTTTGACATAAAGTACCTCTTCCATTAAGCATTACAGGGTATTTGCTGGTCAACTACTGTGTACTAGCTGGCATGTGAACAGATGACCAGTTTGAACAATCAACTGATGTCATCAGATCTTACTTGTGTAGTTGGGCGGCTGGCAACAGCAGCGCAACAGTTCATTGTCTGCCTAAGAGCAGAGCACTTCACACAAGAAGAGCGTCGTCAACAACAACAACAGCAACAGCATAAACAATGGGATGTACACTCAGCTAAGGCTAGAGAACATATTTATCTTTTGCATGCTTAACTGAATCTTTGCGCCTATTTAACACAAGTTTTGCATATTTGATTAACACGGCAATTACCATGCACCCTACTCGAGCCCGTGCGTTGACACTTGGCTGTCGAAAGTGTGAGACAGTGTGTGTGTGTGTGCGGTTGTCATATCGGCAGATCGGTGCGAATGAATTATAGTGTCAGAATATGCATCACCAAAAATACACGCAGCTTGAGATTGCAAATGACGCGCAACCGAAGGGACAACCGAGAGAAAGAGAGAGATTCAGATACAAAATCCTAGACAGACAGCTTGATAAGCAGACACTTAGTCGGTCGCAAGCCCCCCCACACACACACAAACACACACAAGACAAAGGGCCTAAAGTTGTTGAACATTTGATGTGCGATGTTTGATGCCTTATGCTGGCAAATTGCCCAGTACCACGACGCGACCAGATTTCAAGTCATTTCGTACCAATGAAATCCAAATTAGAAATATTTTGAGCAGAAAGCGGGAAAATCACATAAAAAGAATTACTACTGCGCTAGAAATTTGAGTTATTTTGCAAAACATGTGTCGGCTGTAGATGCGCTTCATGTCTGGCAATCCGTCAGATACGCGTGCTGCCTTCTGCTGCTGCTGCCACGTCTCGGGGCGATTTTTATCTTTCAAACTACATGCGCGACCATAAGTCATAAACACTATCTGAGATTCATTGCAAATCGAAATCTTCTAAGCAGTCTGCGAATGGGATGTGTCAAAAGTAGAGAGCACATACATGTGCATACGTATGTATGTTTGGTTGTTTGGTTCTTATAGTAGTTTGTATTAATTCGAAATGCAAATGAAATTGCAAATTAAAATAAATAAATGGCAAAGTGCCCAGAGCGAGGCAGGGAAAATGGGAGGCAGCAACTAAAAGAAATTGATTTCACTTTAATTAAAATGTCCTCGGTTTGGCAAACGAACATAAAGCAAACGACATTTGCGATATGAGAATCAGAAATGAAATTAATTAACATTTCAATTACGCCTTATTAGAAATGAAATGCACAAATAGCAAAACGGTCTCGAATCTCTCAAAGAGATCTTGAGAATCTTTAAGCTAACCTGCAAGTTCTTCGCATTTAGAACCTGAGATATATCTGCACTGAAGCATTGCAACAGTACCCCAGTTTTTTTTAGCTACACTTGCCATATTTCATTCTTCTGTGCTTTGGTTTACTTAGATAAATAGCTCGAAAGTCTTGAATTCCGCTGGTGTCAACAGGTTACAGATACACACACACACACAGACTCACATTAACATCATTTCGTTGCCTAGTCCACATCATAAGTAGACTGCAAAATAAACACGGCGTGCATATTTGCAATGCTAGAGCGAGCAGTGAAATTTCTCGGATGTTCTACACTTGGCACATCCCGAAAGCGCAGGAGAAGCGCAACAGTAGACAGAGAAGGAGAGAGGGAGATAATACCAGGCCTCGGGTGGTCTCATGCCTGACCAAACTGCAGTGCATTATGCAAAGCAACTTTAACTTAATTTAAGAGAACCACTGAGTGCAGCAAGTCCGGAACAATCTCTGGCAGCAGAGCAGCAACAACACCAGCAACAACAACAACATTTTCGACCGTACAAAGATTGAATGCAGTGCACAAAAGAATGAAATTCCAGTACGGGCATCAGTCCGAAGAATGCACAAGGAAATGCTCAACATTGGCAAAATAAAAAAGCACAAGACAGAGAAGCAAGTGGTGGAAATCCTCGGAAAAGCCACCACGCGGCGTCGGCCGCCAAAGACAAATGTGGGTCGCAAGCGCAAAGTGCAACAACTTGCACGCAGCACACACACAGACAGACAAACAATTGATAATCGGGTAGCAGTGGAGAATGTGGCAGGGACAGCTGGCGAAAAGATGCAACTGGGAGATAGTACTGGGCACTGCGGAGAATGCGGCACACTAAGCCACCGCACGCGTCGAGAAGTTCTACGAAAAACAAACGGAAAACTAACCCAGGTTTCCCTTTTGTGTGTGTGTGTGTTGTTTTTCTTTCGCACTTTCTAGCCAAAAACTGCCCCTGCTTGCCTTCCCTTCTTTGGTGGCAAACTTGACTTGGCTTAAGTGAAATTTAATGATATTTTCAGGGGCCAACAACAGGTGGTTCTGGCCACTTTTCGTTGCCTTTTTTTGTTCCGCTTTTCCTGCTGCAAATTTGCCAAATTGAAGCTCTAATTTTATTGTGATGCCACAGCAATTGCTGCAGTTGTCTGCCATATCGAATGTGTTCATCGGGAAAAGCGAAACATAAAAAAAATACAACTGGAAATTGCACTAGGAAATTCTTTAAGTTGCTCACAGAAGAAGAGTGAACGATATACGAATCTCCCGATACAGTTCAGACAGTGAATTCTCTAGAGATTAAGAAGATTTCTACCAGGATTAGTTCCCCAATCTCTACAGGTAAAAGATTCAAGATCAAGTTACAAAATATAAGTGAACTGCCAGTTCAAGAATAGTTTCCTTCTTGTCAATTTGAATAGGTAACATTTTCTGCTGGTGACATATATTATATTGTATATTGAATACGATATACTTAGTACAACTGTGCGCGGGCGTTTGCTAATGACTTGTACTAGAATACAGAGAATATTCAAATATAGCAAACATGACAAAGTCGACAAATTCTCAGTACGATTAAAGGCCATTGAAATAAATTCTGAAAGCAAATGGTCTGGCTGAATGTCAAAGTATCTAAGGCGACACTCGACATGTTCATACATTGTGTAATAATTTTCGAGAAATTGGTCGGCTCATATTTGAAATATATGTTTAATGTGCGAATGCACTTAAAACTACTCTCCCTTCCCAGTCACGGCATAAATGAGTCCTCCAAATGAGTCTTCAGTTGGTCATTGAGCCCAGCGCAGTGCAAAAAGCAACTGACTGACGAAATTTGTGTCACACTCTCGTCTCTGGTCGCACTATTCTCTTGGCAGGCAACTATTACTCGCTCTGCTGATGGGCCGCACTCGAGAGCGACTGGGAGTTGGGTACTTGAACTCAAACATACAAATGCATATGTATTTGTGTATGTGTGTTCACTTCGTGTACATGTCGACTGACTGACTGACTGAAATGAGAGTCGCGTGGGACCAGCGCAATGCCCCAAATGATGCCCTTCTCGGTAGTCCCCAAAACAGCTGACCTGTCATTTGGGGAGTACTGGCGCACAACATACACACACACACGAACAGCATAAGTAACAAGCTTATTTATCTTTGCTTTGCATTTGTTTGTATTGTTATTGTGCCGTCGCTTCAGTTCTATTTTTTCTCTACTCGCTATAAAAATACCGCGTCAGTTTTCGCAAGAAATCAACAATAACATTAGCAATAACAACAGCAACAACGACAGAAGAGGAGCAAATGGCAAACTAAATAAATAATAATATACTGTTTGGTTTTGCTTATTTTGAAATGCAAGCGAGACTTCGTACGTAATACGAGCAAAGAAACCAAAACAAAGCGAGCCAAAGTCCCCTGATTCAATGCGACTTCATAGAAATGTAAATGAAAACTTGCAAATCGTATTGCAAATTTATGTGTCAGCAGCGTTCATGACAATCTCAGCGAGAAGCTTCGAAAAATAACCCGCAAGTCACATATCTAGTGATCTAGGTGAATTCCCGATACGTCATCAGAATATTTCAAACTAATTTCTTATTATGCCAGCAAAATAATTCCCTCTTAATCAAATAGTTGAAGTATACTCTGCGAATTCTTTCTACTTTATAATATTCTTTGAATTTCCTCATGTTGTTCTTCATTTTTCTATAAAGTTTTAGAGCGGAAAGTTCTGTGAATTATAAATAAATTAGCAATTTACCTATTACAAATATTTATCCTTATCTTTCACTGTTGTTTGCTCACTGTCAAAGTTCATAAAACCATATCCAAAACTTATGCAAACATCTGTCGACAAGTGAGTTAAACAACACCAACCAAAAGTGAATTATAAATGCATTTCCTTCAACTACTTCTATTGACTGCAATATCTTCAGCTGCATGTGCTGCAATTGGCTGCAGCCGCTGCCAGAAATAAACTGCCAACTGCGGCAGGCCAAAGTTTTCCCTCTTCCTTTTGGCCATAATAATAATGATGATGTGCGTGTCTCCGATGCGCTTAGCGAGTTTAACTATTTCGCGATGACGACAAGGCAGACGGCAACCGCAGAGCCACCAGATCCACCAAAGCCACCGAGCCGCAGAGCCACCCAGCCCGACATGGTTACCAAAATCTATTTAGCATGCAAAGTCGGTAACTCTGCTGCCGCCGCTGCTGCTGTAAATGATGGCTGTGGATAACAAAAAAGAAAACGAAAGGGAGAGAGATGAAGAGTGGCAAGGGCAACGTGAACGCACTTTGCATGGCCAAGACAAAGCCAAGTGTGGCAAGAAACACGCACGCAACTACAAGATACCCTAGGTATTGCCGCACGCAACTACAAGATACCCTAGGTATTGCCAAGAGTTTTCATATTCTGTATCTTATAGATAATTAACAAAGTTAAAAAGCATAAAATTTATCAAGTAATTTGCAGATAACATTCAATTCACCTGAAGCCAGCTAAACACTTTGAAGCACATGGAGTTAAGATTTGTATACAAAGTATAGTACTTCATATCAGTTCAAAACAATATACTCCCCTTTCTGAATGCAAACGGGGTGTAACGTATACGAGAATAAAAATTTCATAAATGCCTGCAAAAGAGCACTCGATGAGGTTGCGGGGAACTGCTTAGAGGTAGGGGGAAGCGTTCTTTTTGACTTATTGTCAAAGTGAAATGCATGAATGAATTTATGGCGCATATATAAATGAGTTGTGCGTGTGTGTGGTGTGCGGTAGTGTGGTGTGTGCGAGCGTGTGTGAAATGAAGATGGTCTCTGTTTCTGAGGGACTAACAGGGCGCTGGTATCGGGGGGTATCATCGCTTGCTAAATATATATTAATGATAATGATGAACAAGAAGTAGAAGAACGAAACGGCTGCAGTTTACTCACCCACTTTAGAGAAACCCACACATGTGAGCCGGCTTTGTACGCTGTACGCGTTCGTGTAGCAGCTTTCGTTAAATTTTGTTTTTGGTTGGTTTTATATTCTTCTCAGTTTGGTTTTTTTTTTGTTTCTCTATTTGTTTATACCGCGATAAGGAAGCAAACCATTTACTTATGCAGTAATTACGTCATACAGAAAATAAATAAACCAAAATACGATAAGAAGCGCAAAAATGAACTCAACTAATTCGATAGATATGCAAACTATATACAATATAAACGGCTGTAAGGCGCGATTGGTTTATTTATATATCACCCTGTTCGGTTATAAACCCATTCCGATTTCACTTTAAAATAACATTTAAATTTCTTTCTGCAATATTAATTGCACAAGGTTTTTATTTGGAGATTTGAAATTTGTTGAATTGAATTAAATATTTTCTTTTTGCTTTATATTTTATGCGCTGTTGATTTTTTTGGGAGGAGCTAAACAACACTGCACACGACACACGAGCGTGATGAGGGGGCGGGGCGGGCTGGCGCCTGTAAGAATCGAAAGAGAACAAAACAATTTCGATATAAGACAGCATGTCGTATAAATGTTTATAAGATATATCATTATTAAGGTGGGAAATAGGGGAAGTAGATATATCAATATATATGCAAGCTGAAGCGCAGCTAAGCTCAGAAAGAGTAAAAGAGACAGAGAAATAGACACAGAAAGACAGAGAGATATAGAGACGGAAAAATGTAGAGAAAGAGAGAAGAGGAAGAAGAGAGAAAGAAGTGGGAAATATGAGAGCTAAAGAAAGACTTGGAAATTTGTTATAAATACTTTTGATCGTAAAAAAACTCGTGGAAAATTTAACAAGTGGACGGAAGATTTAGTTTTGGGAAAAATGAGGTGAAAATGCATTTTCAACAAAAGGAAAATAATGCTGAGTGTGTGTGAGTGTGTGCGTATGTGTGTTTTGGTCTTGGAAAGAAGCAACAGATTTATACAGAAAATATTCTCGTTTTAGGTGTCAGTAACAGGGTGTGTGTACAAGTGTCTGTGTCTGTGTGTGTGCGACTGTTTGTGAGATGCGGCGTAGGCGGATTGCACATTTAACGGCTCGAAGAGCGGGACAGAAAATATGCATATACATACGTATGTACAGTTATAAAGATAGATCCAATATTTTATTGTGAAAATGACATAAAAATTGTTGTATAAATGTTTAGAAAACATTTGACAGCAACAACCACAGAGACAGAGCGGGAGAAAGAGGGAGAGAGATGAAAGTGGAAATGGAAAGTGGTGGAGGCCAGGAAGTGTTAGACAAAGAGAGAGAGAGAGAGACAGAGAGAGCTAGTGAGAGAGTGTGAACAGAAAAATAGAACAAAAATTCAGACAACACAACAAGCGCATAAAATAGAATAAATATATAACAATATAGTAGATAGATATATACGTTTATATGTACAATTTTATTTTTTATGCATATTGCTTTTTGATGTGCCACACACAAACATGTCTGTTCATGTCTATATATGCGGGTGTATTTGTATGTATAGCTTGCTAGTATTGTAGTTTTTATTTATTAAATGTTATTGTTGTTTTTATGCAGTTTATTTGTTTGATCATCGCATTTAATTTAGTGGTCGTGTGGTTTACAGTTGACCGCATAAACAAAACAATAGAGTCGAGAAGTGTGTGAAAAAGTTAATTCAAATAGATAAATACGAGTGAACAATATAAAAGAGTAGCTTATAGGGCAGATATCGGGTATATACATAGTTACACATATTGATATTAATACAAAATTCAAAAAAATAGCTTAAAATTTAATACGAGTATTATTCATATAAAAGCAAAATTTTGAGCATATCGACAACTGAACCACAACCAAATAGTTTATTTATAATTCATGTTCAATGAGATAACGAGAGTGTGTGAAATATGAAAGACAATCGTAATTTGTTATATCTTCCCGCCAAAAAGGTTAAAGACTCAACTCCGCATCGAGTCAAATCACACGCTCTCTTGACACCCCTTTGTGACACATGCCTGAGCGGAAAACCGACAAATGCAACCCTAATTACATATCCAGACTAACCCGTCAGGCTGCCAACATCCCTTCTACCCTGCTAAAAAAAAAAACTTCATTCAGTGATAGCGGACAATAAACGGTAACGACTATTGCATACCCTCTCCCAAAGAGCAAATCAATCTGTTCCACGTAAAACTACACCTGAAGTGAAGTGAAAGTATTCAAAGTATCTATAAAAGGCAACAGACAACAGCACGTCAACCGTTAACTAAATATAGTTTCGGGTTCTACTTTTAAAAGTATAAAATATATGAGCACATAAATATACCCGATGAATGTGGAATATCAGCGAGAGTATCGGAAACAATCGTCGAGCATTTCTCGAACAGCTGTCGCTTCACTTTCTTATCAATCAAACACACAAGCGCGCACACACATACGCACACACTCAGGGAATACCGACGATTCCATGAGGTATTTTAAAAGCAAGGGGCTTATGTTTGACATTTACGTGCGCCGTGATAAAAACAGCACAACGCAGATACCAATAAATGGCAGGGAACGGGGAAGGCCATCAAAGTCTGACCAGAACACAAGAGAAGGGGTAGAACGTCAGTCGACGCCTCCTCCGCTTGCCCCCACACGAATATGGCAATGTGTTTATTATTTGTGGGTTCTATTATTGGGGGGAGACCATTTCTCTAGCCACAAAATTTCCCATAATATGACAGGCCAAATCATCATCATCACAAGCAGCCGCAACAGGACACATACATTTGCATATTTCATCACCTTAACAAATTGGATCATCAGGGGCAAGTATTTAACACCTTCATCGGCCCCTTTCAAGATGATCGATCATGTCAAATTTCAAAAAATATTTATGCAGACAGATGCTCTGCATGTGTTTATTATTAGTTCAAGTCTTCAAAAAAGAAACGAAAGGAAACGGCGTGAGCTGATTAGCTTTTATGTTTAACGAGCACTGCGTAGAGCCAACAAAAATAAATATTAATGCATAAGCACATAGGATTATCTATATAGTATATGTGCTATATATTGTAGTATGTGCCGATTATTATAAACAATTTTGAGTTTCTTTGAATGAATATGTATCAAATGAGAAAGCATCTTTCTGAATGAATGTGAATGAAATACATTTTGTTTGACATTCTTTTGCATTCTGAAGATAAAACTGAGTGTAACCTCTTCTCATATTTAGGCGCAACTCGGCCATGAAAACTTCTGGAAATCGAATGCTTTCATGACATAATACTTTATGTCGGTTTCAACCAACAATTATGTATGCTATGTAATCAAGGTTCTCCCTTCTGCCACTCAACTATTCTCTCCTTCTTTCCATCTCCCCCTTTCGTTCGCTTTTTCACTCTCTAGATCTTTCGTAATATCATTAATTTTGATGGTCAAATACATACATAGGCTAAACCGGTTTGCAATTGACGAACAAGCCGAGCCTACGAAGAGCAATTTATTTCAGACATTAGAGCCAAGTTCAAAAGGAAAAGAGAACGAGCAACATTAATCATATTGTAGCAACAATCTCATTGTTGTTATTGTTGTACTCATGAGTTACGCATGTGCGTTAGTTAATTTGTATGGTTGCGCTAATTAAGCGAACCCAAGAGTTACGAACTAAAGCACTTGCCCAAAGAGTTTCAATTCCCAACCAACTTGGGCAACCGATTGTGGCCGACCGAGGGGAAACACAGAGGGAAGATAAAGTTGAAGACTACGACGAAGAAAAATACGTATCCAAGTGCGACATTCGTAACGCATCGCAGCACGCAAATAAACGACAGTCAAAAGATTGTTGAAAACACACACACTCAGACAGTGCGAAACAATCAACAGAGATACACAACACGATATACAAGACGATACATACATAGTATACCATATGTACACAGTGTAGAGCTTAGCTCTCCCGAGTACCGAAATTTGTGTTCAAGGTCAAATTTCGAAACTGGGCATTCAACTTGATAATTTATTAAACGCGTTCGCTTCGCTGCTCGTCGCTGGTGAAGGGTAAGCCTCGAGTCGCGCAAGCGTACTCCAAGCAGAACTTTGCGCAGATACAGATAAAGAGTTTCAGATAGAAATGAGTGTGGGGAGGCGTCTTTCGACCAAATATGGAGCATGGAGATGTGATCTGTGTAGCGTTGCGTACGGTTGTGTTTTGTTATATAGGAAAGATCATTGTGCCGATAAGTCACTCTGCGAAAATTTAAGCTGTGCGAGTTTTAAAGTCATCATAAATTTACTTTAATGATTTGATTGCTTCTCGTTGTTACTGTTACTGTTGTTGTTGTTATTGTTGTTGTTGTTGTTATTGCAGCTGTTGTTTCTTTCCACTCAATTATTAATATTGTTGCAGTTGTTTTCTCTGTTGTTCTCTCTGCTCTCTCTCGACGTTCACTGGAACAAATGGCAAACTGGTAGCAAATTCGGTATTTTTCATACTAATTGTAGACCGCAACGAGCGAGTTCCTTCAACCCAGGTGACTCAGGTACGAGTAAAACGTGTTTCACTCTGTTATTTTTTTATTTTATCGCTTTTTTCAATTAACTGCGATTGCAGCGCACCCTACACCTCTCTCCCTTTCTGCTCATTTCGTCGTCAGACTGACTATGAGGCATGTAAATTGTGTTATCTGTTATTTGTATACCCTTGCAGAGGGTATATTCATTTTGGACAGGAGTTTGCAATGCATCTATGAAGGCATTTCAGTACCCAAGAAGTACATATATACATAAATTCATTCATAAACAGAGGAATCTAACTAGCCCTGTTCGTTTTTTCCTGTGTCCGTATGATGCAACGCAAGCTGAATTAAACTCTGAACATAAGCTTCTTATTGCTGCACACTGTAAATAAGTTGGAACGACCCGGATCAGACCGATATGTCGTAAAGCTATCGGCAGTGTTTTGTTATAGATATTGCAACCAAATTTACTACATTGGAGTTTTTCTGTTTATATAATATGCATATAAAATTTCATCAATATCGGAACACTATAACATA
Organism: Zaprionus capensis; assembly: GCA_018903675.1. NCBI lineage: Eukaryota > Metazoa > Arthropoda > Insecta > Diptera > Drosophilidae > Zaprionus > Zaprionus capensis. Next base: position 5,172,206 of record JAEIFN010000011.1, read on the forward strand.
TAGCTGTCATAGGAACGAACGACAGAAATTAAGGGTTTTTTATGAAAACCACTTTTAATTTTAGAAATAACTTAAATTTGAGACATAATATTGAATATACACAATACCATTCAAATTTACACCATTATATATAAGTAGTATTGAAATAATTGAAGAAGATAAGAACTTGCAAGGGTAAGCAACTTTCGGCATACCGAAGGAAGCCTCGTTTTCATTTTCGATAGAGTATGGCCTATGATAAAAGCCTATACGGACACGCTACTTAGTTGTATTTCAGACCGTGCGTATGAAGTTGTCTATCTGCAGTGAGGATTATGTTGTCAAGTTTAGGTTACTATCAAAATAGTATATTTTTAATTAGAGACACCTTTATTAATTCTTGGGAATGTTATCTCTTAACTTTGTAATGTTATGAAATCAATTACCTATTTATAAAATATGAGGGAGATTTAAAATCAGTAGATACATTTTGATTGAATATGAAATCTCTTTCATAGGTTCCATTAATTTGAACTTAAAAATAATGATATTGTATAGAAATTTCAAAGGGGAATATTGAACCCAATTGCATGGTATATAAAACGAAAAGACGGTTGGGCTTTACTTGTAATCAGCAGGCTGTTTTGGCTTATGCGGGTGCCACATGGCGTTAACTTTCGATTCGTCTTTTCGTACGTAACCACGCTATATACACAATTGGTTTTGTACATATTTATATAGACGTGCTGTACATTTAGAATACATGTGCTAACCTATCCAGTCATTCTCAGTTGCTTGCCGGCGTTCACAGTCTGTGGAATACAACTGGCGTGGAAATCGTTTGGAAACTTGACTAAATCTCAACGCCAGACGCTAATTTGATATTTTAATGACTTTTTAGTTTGCAATTTACGCTTTGCTGTCGCTTGAGAGTCGTTTGTTGTTCTGTTTTGTTGTAGTTGTGTTTGTTGTTTTGTTATTCTATATGCATACGTTTGTATGTATGTAGCTGGGCAATGCAGCTGAATTGTGGCTTTTAACAATGGTGAAGCAATTGAGTCGATAATAACGGCAATATTTGTACGGAAAACTGAGACGAGAGAGAGAATGATATACATATGCATATGTACATATGTATGTTTTAAGCCAGGTACGTAACTCAGCTGATTGCAGTATAGAATAACATTTTTTAAGATATACTACATAAGATAAGATTCCACTTGGACATATGTATGTATGTTAAAAACATATGTATATAATAAGTAAATGTTGTGCAAGATTCTCCGAAAAGGAGTTGCCATCAAGTGAGGTGTGAAAGTGATGCAATCTCTTTGAAAAGGAGTTAACATCATATCGAGACCAGCCCGCCTAAAGTGAGAATATCAAACATAATTGTTCATTATAATGCCGGGGAATAGTTCAAGCAACTAGTGTGTGTGCGTGCATGTTGCTATGTGGTCAAAAACACACACACACATAGTTCGTTATTTAAAAACCGACAAAAAGAAACTGAAAAAGTATTATAAACGTGTTGTTTAACGTGTCAATGAGTCAGCGGAATTATGCAAAAGGGAAGCGATGGCAATGAAGTTGAGCAAATGAAAACGACAGCTAAGAAAATGATATGTACGAATACAGGTAGAAAGAGCGCGCGAAAAAGAGGCCAGAGGAGGCCTGTTCATAAGGGCGCAGGGCAGGAGAAATATAGTAGGCTTAAAGATGAGCTGAGACTGGGCTGCGGCTAAGGTGAAGTGAGGTAAGACGAAATAAAGTGCCTGTACAATAAGAAAACACATACACGCACAAAAATGCACACACACACACATACACATAGACTTGCCCGTGTACAACCCCTCAGTGAGGTGCAGAGGTAAAATGAAAACAGCGAAGCGCAATCATGAAATAACCGTTGACAATGAATGTACAAATATGTTTGCGAGTGTGTGCGAAAGGGACAGAGAGACAGGGAAGAGGAGACGATGAGAAATAAAGACAAGAGGCAACAGGTAAAAAAAAACAAAATAATGTACAGGCGTATGTAGATATATAACATTAAGGTGTGTGTGTGTGGGTCTCTGAAGGTATGTTTAGTTAGGCATGAGTACAAGAAGAAAAGGTAGGCAAAAATAAGAAATGAGACAACAGTGATAAGAAAAAAATGTATTAAAACAGAAAGTAAAAACAAAAGCATAAAAAATTGCATGCAGGCAACTTACAAATAGAGCGGGGTAAGTGTCGTTGTTGGTATTGTTGTTGTTCTTGTGGATATAGTTGATATCAATATATTTGTTGTTGCTGTTATTATTGATATGATTGCCGTTAAATCACTTTTTATTTCATAACTTGAGCTTGGGTTGACTTTTTGGCCTTTTTGTTGTCGTTTTTCACTAGAATATTTTGACACGTTCCACGTTAAATATTTCACAATGGATCACTAGAATTGCATAGGCAGGCGAAGGGGGGAAGGGCAATTGCACAAATGGATACATTAGCAAACAAATTACATTTGATGGGGAGACACTTCGCGTCGACAAGACAAGACGAGGCGCAGCGAGAGGGGGGATGAGGCGAGCCGAGTCCGCGACGTTGCGAATAAGAAGAGAGAAAGAACACGAAACGCACGTGGAATGCAATAAGAATGCCAAAAATGCCACAAAAACAAGGGGCAAAGAATGAAGGGACGGCGGGAAGGGCTTAAAAGGGGGAGGTGTGTAAATTGCGCGCGTGTTTCTTCACTTTTCTTGAACAACGATCTAAGGAAGCGACGACGAATGTGACCGGGCAAAGAGAGAGGGAAAAACTCGCGCGAAATATTCCATAAAAAAGGATAAGGAAAGCTTAAAACGATACGAAACAGAACGAGACAAAAACCGAAAAGCACAAAATGTCAAACATAGCTGAGAAACCGAAATTGACGTAAAAAGAAAATATAACTATACTTATTTTATAGGGTGCACACATATGTTATTCATGTTATTTATGGCTTTTAAATGGTTATTTTATGACGTCGCGTCATTTGGCTTTTTTTATTTCTATATTTGGAGCAATTTTTAACTGCTGCCTACTTGTTGGCTTCTTTTGTTGTCGCTGGCGTTGCTTTAGTTGATATTATTATTATTACTTTCGTTAAGCATATAAAACTTGCCCAGTGGCTGTTGTTGTTTGCTTAAACAATTGAATCACACGCAACGGACACACACACACACGCGTATACGTTTGCGTACTTGTACGCACACACAAACAGCGCACACTCACACACGTTGAACCGCCTGCCGCAATTTGTTTGTTTGGTTTGCGCGTCGCGTCTTCTTTAGCGATCGTGTATTGTCGGCACAATAAATGTGTATTTAAGTGAATTCTATATGCAGCCCTGTTGGCTTGTTTCAAACGCAATCAATTGCATTTATAGCGCGCCAGTGATCGTTCATTTCTCACATACGATGTCTAAAAACTTAACAATTCCCAAATTTTGAATTTATTTCGCCGTCCGCACACATGTGTACGTACAACACATTAACAGTAAATGAGAGAATTGGCGATCGCACATAAATGAGAGCATAACATTCGCTTAACATTGATCAACAGAAACGAAACCTAGCAGCTGATGTGAATTAACATTTGCGCCACTGCTAATAACAGAACTCACTGAGCAAACATAAATCAGCCGTTAATTAATCATTTTCAAGATATGAATAGAAATTTGTATATCCCAGCAAAATCCTCTGTCAACAAATAACTAGAAATAAAATGTTTATAATTTAAACATAATCAAATACATTTTAATATAAAGAATTGAACAAATACCAAATTTAAGTTTCAAACTATCGATAAGTCGATTTGTAGCTGAATTAAGTAAAAAACATTTTATTCTTTATATTGTCGATATGAAAGTAGTGAAATTATAAAAGTTCCTTTAAATTATTCAATTTATAACTCATAAACAACATAAACAATAATTTACATTTTTCTTAATATGAAAATATATCGATAGGTAACCTGAGCGATAATAAAGCCACATGTTGCTTCTGTTAAAAAAGCGAACAGCTGATCGACAGCAATCTTGTAGCAATCAGCTTTTGACTGCCTGCCTCATGTGACGTTAGCCTTTGAAAAATGCAATTCCTAATCGTTTGTTTGAAAATAAAATATAAATTAACTAACTGTAAAATAATAAACTAACATTAATTTTAAATTATTTATTTTACGTTTAAGGACATTTGGTTAAATTTACATATCAATAATCTTTACATTGGGATAGTTTTAACTACGAGATTAACCGTAAGCTCGATTTCCACTCAGTTTTTTTGCCATTGGGATCAGACTTCATTAAGCGAGAATTAAATTGGCTGACAGCGAAATGTTTCAAAGTGATTTGCATAAACAAAGCGCAGTTGAGCAAAACGCCAGCAAAACGAACACGCTAAACGATGAAACGGAAACACACAGAAAATACAGAAAAATAGAAAAGCAGCGTACGAAAACAACGAATCGAAAAAAACGGGCTAAAATAACAAATAAAGTGTGCTACTATAATCTGATATTAATAGAATTGTGAGAAGCGATTTAGAGAGTGCAAAGTTCGAAATTGGAAATTCACCATTAACGAGTGTTTTGGTTAAGCTCTGTTTCACTTAAAGATTTACATTGTATGTTGTTCAAGTATGTGTGGGTGTTTTTGTATCTTGTATTTACTTGTGTCGACCTATAATCTTTCGAGAATGCACACAAAAATGCGTCAGATATTTTAAATTAAAATGACACAAAATGCATAAACATATTGCTCGCTCTGCTCACTTGCGTGCCATGTGTGTGTGTGTGCGTGGGATGTGTTTGCCTATTTGTTTTTAATCAAAGCAAGCAAAATGCTAGACATTATTAAAGACTGCACCGCGCAGTGGCGTTGCTTCAACAGGGTACAGAATGTTAAACAGTACGATAACATTAAAACGATGAAAACCATTTAGTACACAGCAATAATTTCTTTCCACTCAAATGTATCATGACGAGCAAAGTATACGCCCCCTTGAAACGACGCCTCTGGCACAGTGTGCAACATTTGCATGGGATTTACTTAAATTAAATGTGCACAACAAAAAAGAAGTGAACACATTGTGTATGACACGAGGTTTAGGTGGACGGAACGCGGGCTGGGGAGGGGCACACAGGGCCAACACTAAGGTTGGGGGTGTGCAACAGTGTGTGTGTGGGTGTGCTCTTATTTGGGGGGTTGCCAGACTGCGCTGACGAGTAATTTGCAAAATTTGCACTAAAATGTAAACAAAAATTCGAATTCGGCAAATATTTGCATGGGCCCCGAAAATATGCTTCGGCATTGCAATAGATTGTGTTGCGTTGTGTGTGTTTCCATTGCATTAGTAGGCTGTAAACGCCAGATCAGCATGCTATGACTCACTCCCTCACTCTCTCATTCTCTCTCTCCGTCTCTTTCTCGTCCACTCCCCTTGGATTGCCCTACCGCCTTGCGCAAGTTATCCGATTGTATTGACAGCTTTTAGAACAATTGAAATAGTATACGAAATAAAGAGAAAGGGAGGTAAATAGAGAAAGGGGAAGAGAGAGAGGGAGAGTGGGAAAGTAACATGTTTGCGTATCTCCCTATGTGTGCGGCCCTGAAAGTATCTTTTTAGTAGCGCAGCAGATACAAATGTATATTCGAAGATTTGCATTTTTTCGTTTTAGCACAGACAGACTGAAACAACAAACACACACTCGCACACACTCACACACTGACGCACACACTAAAACAATGAGAAATCAACAAACAAATAAACTTTCAGCTTCCAGTTCTGAGCTGGCCTCGTCCAACGAAACTCCACGACGCTGCAAAATTCGGACTACACTGATTACAAATCCCAGACCCAAGATACTTTAACAAATTGTGTAGAAATCGAACTGGTATATAATACTCCATGTTGCCAAGTCAGTAGCATTAAATCAGCCCCACTGAACTTGAGAATACACTTTTATCAGTTCAATTTAAAGCAATTTCCATACAATATTAATGCAATTATCAAAATTGCCGGGAAACAATAAAACAATTGTCGGCACATTAAATACATGTTTAAAAAAAAGAGTGTTTTATTTATACCAAATTAACACTACACTGAACCGAACGTAATTACGATTATTATGAGCTCGCTCGCTCGTTAAGCCGCTTTCAAAGAGCTTTAACACAAGCATTATGTTTTCCACTTGATCTTTTGAAATATGATTAACTCAATATAATGCAAAAATAATTAAATAAAAACAAGAACAACAGCTTCATCGTTTCAGAGAGCACAATGAGCATCGATTAAGTAAAGCTAACAAAAACACAAAAACAAAGTAAAACTAAACTAGCGGAAAACTAAACAATTCTTGAACAGAAACATGAAGGCGGACACGAACGTGGAGCTGGAGAAAGGTGAGGCAAGGGGAGCCGAAGAACAGAGGGGAGTTGCCTGTGGGGCTGACCAAACCTAACCAAATCTGATTTGCATTTCAGTGCCACGCCTCGGACTGCGTCACCTGCAGGCTTTGCTGCTCTTTCTGGGCCTGGTCGTCAATACGATACTCCAGTTCAATGTGGGCGTGGCTGTGGTGGCCATGACAAACGCCACGTCCGTTAATGCCGAGCTGCCAGTAAGTGAGATGCACACGCCCCCTTTCAACTCTACTTCTTCTCCCTCTTCTACATTGCAGCACTTCAACTGGACAGAACCAGAGAAATCCTATGTTCTCTCCAGCTTCTATTGGGGCTCGGCTCTGACGCAGTTTCTTGGCGGGTATCTGTGCAAGCATTTCGGTGCCAAGTCCGTGCTCTTTCTGGGCACCTTGGGATCGGCTCTCCTGAGTGTCTGCACTCCCCAGGGCATCTACGTAGCAGGCTGGCGGGCTTATTGTGCGATCCGTTGGCTGCAGGGTCTCTGCCAGGGCGTCACGCTGCCCTGCATTCATCAGCATGTGGCCAACTGGGCGCCGGTGGTGGAGCGCACGCGTCTGGGCGCCTTCGCGTACACCGGATTCGATTGCGGCAATGTGCTGGCCATGTACGCAGCCGGAATGCTAGCGAGCTCCTCAATGGGCTGGCCGGGCATCAGCTATGCCTCGGGCGCCCTGGCGCTGGCCTGGTGCCTGCTGTGGCTGCTGCTGGGCGCCAATCGGGCCAGTGAGGCGCCTTGCATAGGCACCGCAGAGCAACGGTACATTGTGGGCGACATGCAGCGAGAGGCGAGACGGAAGCGACATCTGGCCATACCCTGGCGTGGGATCTTCACCTCGGCACCGTTCTATGCGCTGCTCTGTGCCCGCTGTGCCGACACCTGGGGCCTGGCCACGATGCAGGCAGAGCTGCCTGCGTATCTCAGCGGCGTGCTCGGCCTGCAGATGCACAGCAACGCGTTCTTCTCGGCACTGCCTTTCCTGCTGATGTGGGGCATGTGCTACGTCTATCTCCTTGTCGCCGATGTGCTGCTCCAGCGGGAATGCCTCACCCTGACGGCACTGCGCAAAACCTACAACACAATTGCGCTCTGGACGCCGGCTGGGATTATGCTGGCCCTCGGTTTTGTGGAGGCCTCACAGAAGCCTCTCGCTCTCCTGCTGGTCACTCTCAGCGTTGGTGTTAGTAGTGCAGCGACAATTGGCAGTGAACTGAATACTATCGATCTATCGCCGGTGCATGCCAGCATTCTGGCTGGCATTCTCCAATCCTTCACCAATCTGGTGGCGATGCTGACACCCCTTGTGGTGGGATTGCTGGTGCGTGATCCTACGCAACGCGGTCAGTGGCAAGTTGTGTTCAGCATTGCGGCCGGAGTTCTGTTCGCCGGCAACGTCATCTACCTTATTTGGGGTACGGCCAAAACGCAGCCGTGGAACGACAACGATGAAAGTCGCAGAGAATCAGCGGACTTTGATGATGCCAAGCTACAGATTGGAGTTGGGCCAGAAGACCCTGGGAAGGCAGACCACAGGCTAGATACTTAAGCTACTTAGATTGTATTTGAATTGATGGATATGCAAGTTTCTTGTTAACTAGAAGTTTGGGAAATGAAAGCAACTTGTGCTGCTTCGCTTAGGAAAATAAATTTTTTAAATATTAGACTCAACATTTTAAAAATAAGAACTTAAGATTTAAATAAAAACAGTTCAACAATAAAAATACAATTTTATGAGTATATTTTGTTCATGAATCTAAAAATAAATTGTAAAGAACTTTCTGTAAAAACATTGCAGACTTTTCTTTCTTTCTTTTCTTATCACTGACTTTAAACACTCATCGTTCTATTTAACATCAACACATTTTATTTTTGAATGTCCTTTTTATTCTTGGCTTAAATTATATGTATCACAATTTATTAAATTTTTCTCACTTTCCCCATTGCTACATCATCAATAATTTACAAATGTACTAAAAACTAAAAGCAAAACTAATTTCCCAAGTTTAGATTTCCAAAATATCGAATCAAAAAAGTTTGTCAGTCGTATTCTATAAAATATTGTCAAAATCAGATAACGTCGAGCGACCCAAATATATATACTTAATTAACTGTAACACTATAACATATTTTTATATTTATAATTTGATATTCTTTTTATTAAATTTGTTTAGTAATTTGGAAAAGTTGATTTCCATTTGCCATCTAACAATATTCGACAATTTATTAAAATTCTTATTTAAATGTATCTCGAATTATCAAATTGTAAACAAATTGAATCCAAAATCTTTTATTGCAACTAATAAAATCAAATACCCTAAGAATATTTGAGGATTAAATGTTTGCCTGCCTCACAAATTAAGTAAACTCCAAGCAAATATTTCAAATTTTGAGGATTTCCAAAAGTAAGAAAGTCCGTGCAGAAGTGAATAAAATATATTTTGCCAGAACAAACAAAAACAAAACGTTTTTAATCACAATTTATGGTTTTGCATTTTATTTATGCACCTGTAAGATGCGGGATAAATGTTCGGCAGATACGTGTGTATACTATATAGAATAAATATTTATTTATACAGCTCTGCTGGAGTACAAGGCTTAGGCAAATCACTTGGGCGGCCATTCATTTTAGTGGCACTCAATCTCTGCTGTGGTCGCACCTGTGCTGCTCTGCCCGAGACATACTCGAAGAAAGAAGAGAAGGAGGAAACAGAGTTGCAAACCGAGATGTAGGCAACAACTTTAGCTCTAACGATGCCGGCATAAAGAAGACATAAATGAAGCAACTAAGGAAATTACGAGAGGCAAGCAAACACGACTAGGGAACACCCTGTGGAAAATGTTTTAATATATATGTAACCAGGATATTGTTAATTTATGCTTTGTGGTAGCTTTAACTTTATAAAACTTTTACAAATTAATAATATCTCGTATTACATCCTTTGCTCCAGTTACATGCATGAATACAATAGTGCATACTTATTCTACATGCCTCCACTCAATTCAACTACAGGGTATCAGAACACTCGGCATACAAACAAGCCAAGAGGACAACTAAAACAGAAACAGCCACAGCAGCAGCAGCAACAACAACAATAATATAAAACAAAATAACAGCTGCTCACTTTCCGTTCGGTGCGTTGCATATTTATAGGCGCATAAAATATTGTCGTTTATTTTTAATTTAATGACAAGACAAATTCTGTGCTCCCCTCGTAGAGCATGTACCTATCCGGGCGGATTCTACCACCGGTCCACAAGTCTATGCGGCAAGTGAGTGTACTCGTAATCACATTCGGACTCGTGCTTGTATTCGTATTCGCTTCTTCTCGTAATTTCCATTGGTAATGTCCTGTGGCAATTGCAATCTATCTCCACATTTACGACAACAAAACAATTACAACAACAAATATCAAATGGGGGTAGCGATAATAAGCGACCCCCACACGATACACCTCAGTCTCATTCGCAGCCACAGCCCCTGTGCCTGTGCTCCTTCCCAAGCATACTCTACGTGGTCACAGGACCATCAGTCAGGCGGTTGGACAGACGGACGGATAGCTAGCAATTGAAGGCCGTGGTCTGTTTAGTGCGCCTGGCACGTTGATAAAACATTTCATTTCATTTCATTTTATTTACAAAAAGCACGCAGTGTTCTATACCCTGTAACCGGAATGGATAAGTTTCATCGCATACTTTGCGGGATCGCCTAAAAATCAATTTCTGCTACTGTTCATATCAAAAACTGTAACATACTTTTGCGCTACTGTTTACAGTAAAATGTTACATTTTTAAGTTTCCTCACCCGGCCGCCCTTAGGCGGCAAAAGGCGGGTTTTAAAACGGTTTTTATTTAAAACAAACAAGAGAAACTCAAAAATCAGGCTACAACTTTGGAGGCTTTTCCTGGGTGAGCAGTACACTTGTAAAAACCGCAAGTCATTATCTCCTCTACTTTCGTTGCAATTTTGAATTGCAAAACGAAAAAAAATGCCGTCTAATTAAGTCGCCAGCGCGAAAGTAGGCAACACAAAATGCCCCAAAAATACTTTCAGTCAACTAGATACACATGAACGCAAAAGAAGGGAGAGCAAAAAACAGGGAGAAAGAGTGCGTTAAAGAGTTGCATTGCCAAGGCGAGATTGATGTTATTGTATTGTATTTAACTGGAATGTTATTATTGACAAGTTGTATTTGGCAGTGCACAGGGTGTCTGCTAGTCGTGCCCGCCTGCCTGGATGTACATGAGTTTTTTATTTAGCGTTATGTAAACGCAGCTTCGCTGGTCATCATCATCGCAGCTCTTCATTTGAATTAAACGCTATCATTTTGGGTCATTATTTGGTTACGTGCGCTAAATGAGACGCGACGCGACGCAGAGCCACGCCTCCAACGCACCCCCCACTTCCCCCCTGTACCGTGCTGGCATCCACGCGCCCATTAGCTGCCATTTGAGTTACGTGCGTGAAGATTGCGTTATTTATAACAGACGCAGCAGGCAGCTGCTGCCTGCTCCCTGTCACTCTGCCTCTCTCTCCCTCTATCTCTCTCTTGCCCCATTACAATCGACATATGTTATTTTTTTCCCAGGCTGCTTTTAAAAAATTAAAGACAACTTTAAAATGTTAACACCTCGTTGTTGCCGCCGGCAAGTGCCAGCATAATGCAACGTTGCAGCAGCAACCTCTTGCTCCTTCCCCTCCACCACCTCCTTTACCTCATCTCCCATCCCTGCCGTCTATTGGCCAAGTGCATGGCGCATAACGCTGTCGGCGGCCTTAATTAAAAGCATATCCAACCCTGCCCCAACACGCGCTCCCCGCCGCGGGGCCTTGCTCTTCTGCCCCAGCCAGTTGTGTGCCCGAACAGAACAGAACAGAACACAACGAAAAAACTTCAACTTCAACTTAAATTCAAACTCAAACGCAACTCAAACCCTGCCGCTGCCGTTGAGCCGCGTACATGTTGCACTTTTCGGCAGGCAGGCAGGCAACTTTCTGGCGCCCGGGCGCGTGCCTGTCGAGCGTGGCAGCTTCTAATTAATGTGCGCTCCAAAGTTTGCGCTGCAACAACGTGCAACAGCAACAACAACTGCAGGCAGTTACCTGCCCAGCACAGTGAGTGGCAAAGGGACATTGTGAGAGAGAGAGGGGTGGAGTGAGAGCGAAGCGAAAATGAAACACAAATGCCAAAATGCCTGGCAATTTGGCCAACAGCTCGACGGCAATCAAAATCTCAGCTCGACGCAATGAGCATCGTCTTTTATATTAAGTTAAAGGATTTCATTTACTGCATGTGCTGCTGCTGCAGCTTGAGAGTGCAAGGCCAGACCTTTCTATTCATCTCCCCTCTCTCTCTCTCTTCCTCTAAGTCTACTAACTTTTCAATTAAATCGACAGAAGCTGTCGGAGCAAATGTCATTGCTCGAACCGGAAATGGGCATCATGAAAAACTTGCAAATGAAATTTTAATTGTTTTAACTATTTCGTCATTGCTCAATTGGCCAAACTAGTTCTTCTATCTGTGGCAATGCAATTTGCAAATTTAACTGATTTTCATATTAAAGAATTATTCAAAATTTAATTTGATTATTACTTAGAAAATTGCACACGTCTTAGTTAAAGACTAACGTGCTGATGAATAAGTGATATTTAATATTCAACAGTCGATAGCTTGCTCTACTTTAAAAATGGAACAAAAACGATGCTATTAAGTTTCTTTCTCTCTCTAACACCTCGTCTGCCACAGAAAAACACATGAAAATTGGATATGTTTTAACTTCGTAATTGAAACCAAAAAGTTTTGGTTTGTTGCGCAAAGTTGAGTAAAATATCAAGTTTTTACACAATTGCGGGAAATTCATTTCGATAAAATTGTTGATAAATTTATCGCTTGTTAAGGGCAAATTAATTTCAGATAAGTGATACTCGAATTTGGCAAATATTTAAAAAATATATCAACCAATTCTTACTGTTCTCAATTACTATTGAAAACAGTTTTCTCTTATTGTTTTTTTAATTCTTGCAAGTTAATGAATATATTTTTATAATTAACTATGTTATTATACTCTTGCAGAGGATATACTATCGGTTTCGTACAAGAGTTTGCAATGCAAAATAACAAAACAACTGAAATATATATATTCTTAATCAACTTTACCGTGAACACTGTGATTTGTTTTAAAAACGGAACACTACATCATATAGACTAAAAGGGAATTAAAATTAAATATCTAACGACCGCGCCCAACATTAATATCCAACAGCAAATTCTGCATTCCTATTTCATTCTCGCTTAAGTTAAATTGATATATTGATCAGGTTGTAATTTTATGATCGATTTATATGGTAATAATCTATGTGTCTTTCGAATTAGATAATGAATTACTAAACTATCTCAAATTATCGATTTGCGATTGCTTGGACATGCCATCTTCAATTTTAAATAAACTTTCGAAGCTGATTCTATATAAATTCTTTCACGCCAAATCAAGTGTACCTATTGCTCTCAATATATCTGTGAGTTCACACAGTTAGACGGTCATAGCTAATCAACTCCAACTTACCAAGCATATACATATTTACTCTGTGGCGTTTGGCACACCTTCTGCCTTCTTTCAACTACATACATTTATAAAAACTTAGTAGACTTTAACATTTTTTTAAAGGATAATAATGTAAATGTAATGCAAATTTATAAAGATGTTAATGAATACATGAGCCATGTTCAAGGTTCCTTACTTTGTACTATTATATAGAAAATTTACCTATTTGCAATAAATCATATAGATTATGCATATATTAAAGCATATTTGAATAATAAGTGAATTTTATCTAAACAATGGAAAGTTAATCAAAAAAGTTGCAGACAACTATCAGCTTCATAATAAGGTGCTGCCAATCTGTTTGACTGTAACAGCCAAAAGCTAAACCAAATTTGTTTACACGGTCTGATTATATTCAGTAAAAAGGAAATGTATAGAAACATTTTATGTCAAGCTATCAAATTGGGTAAATCGTTAAATAATTTGGAATTTGCAATACAGTGAGAAGTGAAACTCGAAGCTTGCGGTAAACTTCAGTCTAGAGTTGAGCATGGACTGTGTTTTCTTCGTGTCACATCGTGACACGATGGGCGCGTGCGTGTTAAAAATTAAAATTGTGTTCATGGGCGTGCGTGTTCGTGTTTCGAAATTCGGCACGAAAAAACACGAGCACAGTATTTTCCACATCTGGGCTAATCCTAAATGACCATAGGACTAAATTGTCAAGTTCTAATCTTGACAAATTGTTTTTTAGGCCATGGATTTTAAAAAAATTCATGGACTATTGTGTTTGTCGGAACGGAAATGTGCGTAACAGGCAGAAGGAGGCATCTCCGACCCCATAAACTATATATATTCTTGCTCAGGATCACAAGCCGAGTCGATTGAGCCATGTCTGTCTGTCCGTCTGTCCGTCTGTCCGTCTGTCCGTCCGAATGAACACCTGGATCTCGGAAACTATAAGAGCTAGAGTCATGAAATTTTGTGACAACATACGTATATATTGCAGTGTCTCAAAGTTTTTTTGAAATTTGGACACGCCCCTTCCCGCCTTAGAAAATCAGTAATAACTATTTAAAAACTACAATATTAGCTCAACAACCAAAGTTGTATATCTTACATGACAAATACCCTGCCACGGACGTTATGTGAAAATTTCATTTAAATCGGACTATAAATAAGTGAGATATGATACGAATTAAACTCACTTACAAATCTAGCGTCAGACACACAACATTTTATTATTAAACTTTTTGTTTGCATTGTATGGTAACAGAATTGGTTCACAATGCAACTTTGCCGATGGGCCAAGGAGTGAGGCAATAGCCGAGTGGTTAGAGTGGCGGACGGCTGCGCGAGAGTGCGTGAGTTCAACTCCCGGTTGAGGCGGGTGGGAATTTTTTCTTTTTTATTATTAATTGTTTTGTTTATTTTAATTTGTTTTTTTTTTTTATTTTATTCTAATAAACTAAAAGAAAAGTTACTGTCAAACAAATTAAATTATTTAATTATTTAATTAAATTTCATTTATAATGGCCTCCCCGTGGTGTTCCCTGGGTTCTGATTATATTTGATAATCGGTAGCAAATTCGAGCGGCGATTCCATACCGTTAAAATTTTTATTACGGTATAATATGATAATCCATGGCCTTGTACAGTCAGCACCTGACTGTAGCGTTCGACTGGTTTTATATAAAAATACGTAATTTTTTAATTTAAAGTTAATGTTAAGTTCTTTAAAAATTAAAGTTATTTTCAAAGAAATATCATGAATTAATGAATAAAAATAAAAAAAAAATACGTATAATATTTCGTGTTGGGAAAATTTTTGAGCGTGCGTGTTCGTGCGTGTTGAAAAATTTAATTTTCGTGTCGTGCTGGGTCGTGCCGAAATATGACAGTCCATTCCCATCTCTACTTCAGTCACCATAACGAGGTGCTGCCAACTTATTTCCAGATAACAGCGGAAAACTGAACCTAATTTGTTAACAGAGTTCTGGGCGCTGCAATATAAAGTTGCATTTTGTGTTCACTTATTTGCCTGGCAAAATTAAAATGAAAAGAATATTTACGGTAGTGGGCAAACAAAAGTATAAAATATACAAAAAATATTCTACGCCGCGTTCGCTTGTTATTATAACTGAATATTTGATAAGATTTGCCTTTTGCCAGGCAGCAGCGTTGGCGGCGGGGACTGCCAATTGGCAGCATTGTCAGCGTCAGTCAAAGGCATCAAAATGTAAGCAAAGGATCCGTAGTCGCATCCGCATCCAGTACAGCGTCAGCACACATGACAGCGCCAGGGGAGACAAGCAGAGAGAGAGAAAGAGAGAGAGAGAGCTAGCGAGAGAGGATTTAACGCAAGCGAGCATCAACAATGAATGTAATTCAATATGCAAATTGGCGACAACAATTTTCTACTTTTTCCCTGCTGCTGTTTTCCATATAAATTTGCAATGCCGCCCGATTAAATGTAGTTCACACACACACACACACACTCACATATGTACAGTGGGTGTGTGTGGTAGTTGTTATGCCATGTCAGGAGTATGTGCTGACTGGCCCGAATCCCATTGCTAATATTTAGCCGCTAACCAAAATCCATTCGAGTATCTCGAACATATTTTGTCATTAGTTGGCGACGGGTGACAGTGGACAGAGGGGGCCAGATCCCCGACCGCAACTTCTAACGGGGCAGTCGGGCAAAATGTTGCTTGACATTGATAATAACGTTGTTGATGGGTTTCCGCTGTGCTGGGAGCGGAAGGGGCTGCCGGGGGATGCTGCAACTAACCACAAATGCAACGCACTTCAGCAGCAGCAGCAGCAGCAGCGTTGGCCTGTACCGTAATTAATTAGACTCGCAGGCATTTTATATGAAGAGCCTATGCTGCAGCACTAATTGAACATGAAACAGCACGCCAGCCCCCATGGAGACCCCTCATCTTCACTCATCTCCCCTCCCCCCTCCCTGCATCCACCTGAATCAGCAGTCATCATGAGAGTTATCATCAGCAACTACATTGCTGCCTAATCGTACACACAGGCAATGCCATTGGATGCTCGCTCTAGCTATGCTTTGTGGACCTCCCCCTCCCCTGCCCCATTCGCCATTCCTCCCTTCTTCTGCTGCAAACTTGGAGCGAGCAAATTCGGCTCACAGTCTAAGTGCAGCTGACAGCACACTTGAAAACTGCACAACGCACTTGAGAGCTGCATGTTGCGCCTTAGGCTGGGCAATCTTGCCATGCCACACGCTGCTGTCATCCATCTAAATCAGTGCAGTTCCGTTCAAAATAGCCAACAAGCTATAGATCCACATATGCAGACATACACACATACACACACACACAGAGTCATACACAAAGCTACGAATGGTACGTTTAGCATGTGGTGCGGCTTGTGGTTGAGTCGGGTTCGAATTGAGGTTGTCGGTTCTCCTCACCGCCTTCAGTTTTGTGTCTGTGCCGGCGGCGGCTTCGCATTCGTGTGCAAGATTTCAAATTAAATAAGCACAAATCAAATATTTTGCAATTTCTGTCACTGCATACCATTGCCTGGTCATGGAAATGGGAAATTCGAGTGCGGGGCGGGGCACAATTTAGTGGGTGCAGGGAGCACGGAGCTTATTGTGGGTTGCTGCTGCTGCTGCTGCTGCTGCTGCCACTGACTGCCTTCAGACATTGATTTATGTGGTTTCAGCGGTCCGCTCGGAACTTGTTGCCGGAGAGTTTATTTGGTGTGTAGTCGGTTGCCTCGTTTATTGGCTGAAAAATTAAGTCGACAGTGGCAAGTGTCGAGTGTCGAGTGTGGAGAGTGTCTACAGATTGTAGAGTGTGTGCATCCGTGTGGAGTGTGCCTGCCGGAAGTGATGAGGCATCGAGATTATGGTTTCATGGTTCACTCTTAGACGGTTGCCTTTGATTCGTGTGTGCTGTTGTGTTTTCTGTGTGCCCAGCTTACTCGAACGGGTTGATGATTTCCATTAGACTTGGTGCTAAAATTCGGTCGATAAGAGCTACAGTTCGTATCGACAAGTTGAAGTGCAGTTCAACACGAGATTGAGGTATGTCCTACAGCACAGACCATTGCAATGCAGAGCAATATTACAAGCAGCAACATTCCGGAATTCCCGAAATCGAGTTAAAGTTCACATATGTAGGAAGTTGTGCGATTCTGAATGAAACCGAATTAAAAGGGTTCGATTATTTGCATATTTGCGTTTACAGGCTAAAATTCTGTACTCAGCTGGACTGAGCTGGAGGCAAATAGTAGCTTAAGTAATCGGTACTCATCATGTCAAAAGTATAAGCTTTCGAAGGGAAAACACTACTGACAGTTTTCTATTATCGGCCCATAATTTGCTTCATTAGAGAAAAGGTTGCACACATATAAATGTTACCCTTTTAAATAGATCTTTCGACCCTATGAGATATTTATATATTCTAAATCCGAATGAATAAAGAAATTAAACTAGCTTTAAAAAAATCTCTGTCTATCCGTCTGTCTGTTTCTACGTTAACTATTTTTGTACATAGTATCGTAGAGAGTATATTCATTTTAACCAGAAGCTTGCAATCAACCTTATGAGACATCTCCGATCCCTTAAAGTATATGTGTGTTTATTTTGTATCAGGATCATCAGGGTAGTCGAGCTAGCAATTTCTGTCTGTCCCGCCTTCCGACCGTCTGTCTGTCCGTCCCTCTGTCTGGTGCAACGCAAACTAGTCTCTCAGTTTTAAAGCTATCTTGATGAAACTTGGCACACATGCTTCGTATTGCTGCACGCTGTAAATAAGTCGGAACAAGCCGGATAGGGCCGATGCATCGCATAGCTGCCATACAAACTATCGGCCGATTATTGATATTTGTCATGACTTTGTGATCAAATTTAATACATTAAACTTTTTCTATATATGTACATATATAATATACATGTACAATTTCATTAACATCGGATCACTATAGGAACAATCGGCCGAAATTAAGGTTTTGTTATGAAGGCCAGTTTTGATTTTAGATATAACTTAACTTATCTGTGCCGATCAAAATGACACATAATATTGAATATACACAATCCCTCTTTCAATTCTGTAGAAAGTAGACAATAACAGGGAACTTAAGTTCACAACAAGAGCAACTTATTATCTTTACATTATACTTATCAACTGATAATCAACTCTATTGCTCTCAGTGTATTGTACTAACAGTGCGAAGCGAAAGTTAACAGTGACAATTTTCAGCGATATGGTACATCTCTGATTCAACAGTGACAATTGTCAGTTGTATTGTACATTTCTGATA
This sequence comes from Zaprionus capensis, assembly GCA_018903675.1. Taxonomy (NCBI): domain Eukaryota; kingdom Metazoa; phylum Arthropoda; class Insecta; order Diptera; family Drosophilidae; genus Zaprionus; species Zaprionus capensis. Next base: position 5,190,472 of record JAEIFN010000011.1, read on the forward strand.
GTTCAATGTCACTGTCAAACGAAAGAAAAGCAAATAAAACTTGATCCCTTAGAAAAATAAATGTGGTTTAGTTTACAAAGAAAATAACTGAGAATTGTTGTTTTGTTTGCCGTAGCATTTCAACTGCTTTCTATACGCATTTTCTGCTGACGTGCTGTGATTGAAGTGTCTTGAAAGCGAAGTTCAGTTTCGTGCCAGATTTCATTTAGTAAGTTTGTACCCACAAAAGCGCTGATCCTAGCATTCGATTGCGCAACAATCCGCAATGGCCGAGCCGCAGCAAGCTGGTGAGTTGCGGGGCCAAGTGAAGGCAATACCCGGGCAGAGGGGAAGTGGGCGCGCTACTGACTAGCTAATTAGGCAGCGAACGAGCAAAATTATGACAAATTAAAAAGCAGCAGAGCGGGGGTATATAACAATGGCAGGTGGCCAGCCGGCCGACCGACCGTCTGGTCAGGCGGTTCTGCTGCCGCTATCGCTGCTGCTGCCAACACATGCGCACACGTCCGTAATTACCCATGACCAGTGCAATAACAAAAGGCACCCAAATGGCTGACGAACGCGGCGGAGGTGGCGGCGGTGGCCTAAAGGGTGACGAGACAAAAGCCGTGGCCGTCGTCGAGTTGTAGTAATGGTCTGCACGGGGAAAGAGTAATGAAGGATGAGGGGATGTTTGGGTTGGGAACGGGGCATGGAGGCTGTGAATGGCCGAATGGGTGCGTGTCGCTTGCCGTTCGTCACGGCCGTTTGTGGCTCATTGGTTCAGTGTATGGGGTGGAGGGGGGAGTGGAGGGGAGCTGTCCTTACCTCGCTGAGTCGGGTAATTTTTCATGGCGCCATCCGTAACGCAGTCCGGGTGCGTCCTTGTTGCTGGCCACGGCCCACATAAATTAACCGAAACGTATTAATTCTTTTTATTTCCCCACTCCCATTCTCCCCCTCTCCCCTGCCGCTGCGCACCGTGTGTCCTTTTTTATATGCGTGCAAAAATTTATGCTTGAATTAAATATGATGACCAAAAAAGCAGTCGCAGCAGCCGACAATGTTACAGTTGTTGCTGTGCGCCATCGTGCTTATTTACACATGTACAACACGGCGTATGCGCGTCGTAATGTACGACAGCGTGCACAATTAATCTTGCAACGTGTTTTATGTGCCTTCTTCTTCGAGAGGCGAGTGCCACTCCCACAGCGCCACACAGAGCCCCTTGGCCATCCAGGGCTGTGGCCATCATGCTGCGGCTGGGTTATAATTGAATTTTCATAGCCATTACCAGGAGACGACGATGATGACGACGGCGATGGCGACGACGATGGCGACGCGCTCCTCATCGTTCTTGTCGACTCGGTCATTATTTAAATGTAACGACGCTTTATTATTACGGCAATCGAAAGCAAATGATTCCGGCTTTATAAATATAAATCAAATTAGAAGCACAAAGACTGTGCACAAAATTGAAGCTCCCCAGCAGCCACATGTTGCACGGCCATTTGGCCAACGTGGCGTGTGGATAATGTGGCAATCGCTTCCTTAGCTAGGACGGCATAAAACGCACACTTATCCTCCCCCAACCGTTGTCTCGTTGCTGTCCTCCCAAGGACTTCACCAAAATGACATTTAAAGTAACATCGCGGGTACATTTAAATAATGATAGGCAGTAATTATTGACAGGATACAAGTGATAAAGGAAACACAAAAGTTAGAAACTACTAAGTTAAAGTGTGCCAGAGATGACTTAATATTTTGCGCAAATAAAAGCAGATACAATCAAGAACATGCGAGACTTACCGTATTGAGGCAATTCAGTTTAAGCTGAAAGAAAATGAGAGAACAAATTGTTATTTGTTTTAATGATTTCGTAATCTAGAGAACAATTAAATTGATTTGAGAGACATAAGATGTAGTGCTTACTTTAGTTAGGGGTATTTAAAATACAAATATTTGATTTGCTTATATCGGTTTATTATGTAAATATTGAAAAACTATTTAAAAAATTGAAATGAAATTAAACCGGTTTTTGTTTTAAAATATCTTTCTCAATTCAGACCTTAAGTAAACTGTACTTCTTTGTATCTATTCCAAGATTATATTTATGTCTCAATTTATAAATTACTTTTCAACAGTTGAATTGATTTGAGAGACTTAAGATGCAATGCTTACTTTAGTTAGGGGGATTTTAAACACAAATATTTGATTTATATCGGTTTATTATTCAAATAAGAAATACGTATTGTGGAAGGCAAATTGGTTCCCTCACGTTGCAGTAATTCCTTTTTATTTGACACGCTAACACAGAATCCTTCTCTTCGTCTTAAAGTTAGTTTTACATTGGTTTAACATAGGCTTAACATATTCATCGTGTTATATAAGTATCGATATACATAGGCTTAACATATTCATCGTGTTATATAAGTATCGATGTACAGTGTGACCCTCTACCAGCCTACTACAGTATTTTAAAAATTGAAATCAAATTAAAAAGGTTTTTGTTTAAAAATATCTCTCAATTCAGACCTTAAGTAAACTGTACTTCTTTTGTATCTATTCCAAGAATATATTTCTGTTTCAATTTATAAATTACTTTCATTTTCAGATTCGTTTCAGGTTGGCGATTTGGTCTTTGCTCAGAAACTCGGTTACATCCCATGGCCTGCAAAACTCATTGAAGTGTCACAAGGTCGCCAAGTTGGCCTGGTGCAATTCGTCTACTCAAATGACTGTCACACGTTATCGTATCGAAAACTTTGGCCCTATAATGAGCAAACAAAGCAACAGTTTGTAACTAAGGAGACCCTGGAATACAACGAATTTGCTGAAGCGATTTCGATGGCCGAAAAGAGCAGCGAGAATGAGTTGCGCTTTTTGCATGAGGTGCGACAACAACGGGACACGCTGCACGTGGAGCCGCTGTTCATTGAGCTGGTGAATCAGCTACGCAGAAGCCTAACGGTGCAACAGAAACATTATCCGATGGCGCAGTTGGCTTTCCAGCGGCTACTACATCTGCCTCTAAGTCAGTTGTTGCTCATACGCAATCGGGAGGCTGTCGAATCGATACGACTGCTCTGTCGTTTTGTGCATCATGAGGCAACCAATCCGGATGAACCTGTGCTGGTGCGTCAATTGGCTAATCGGCTTATGAAGCGAATGGCTGCGTACTTTGATACGGCAAACTTTTGGTCGCAGTACTGCAAACTTTGCAGCATTTACATGCGGCACACGGTGGCAATTGCCAAGCAGAGCTGAGCAAATAAGAACACAAAACATACACGCGTACACACTCATGCAAAACAAATAAAAGCCAATCATGTCAAGATTTTTATCATTTCTAGTTGTGGATGTGACAAATATGCCTGTCCCCGGTCCCTGTCCCTGGTCAAGATGTTGACGGCGGGCAAACACGGAAGGACGAGATAAACAATCGATCAAAAAATAAGACAAATCATCGTTTCGACTGTCGTTGTACAATAAACAAAAGCCAAATGTGTTCACGCCATCGCAGATACACAGACACACACACACACAGAGCGAGCGTTGGTCAAGCAAACAAAATTTCGCTTTGTGCAGCCTCAACACGATTCGAACAGCCAAAAGGCAATGGAAGGCAGGAACAGCAGGCAAAGGCAAATTCAATTTGAGCTGTCAAAAATCTAACCAATATTGGCTGCCAGCGTGTGTTTTACTGTGTGTGTGTGTGTGTGTGCTTGGTGGGGTGCGTGGCAACTGTGGCTGCTATCGCCGGTCACAATCGATTGAAAACATAAATGAAATTGACAGCCAGCATGCCAGGTGACCGTTCACCATTGGTTTTCACCCCTACCTGCGCCACTATGCCGGGTTACAGCTAGCACTTTGTTCCCTTTGAAGTTGGACCAGCCTCAGCTGGGCCGAAGGTGTTCAAGTGTAAGTAAAGCATCGAATTAATTTGACATTTGCTTTGTCACTGTCAGCTCAACGCACGACAGCTGCAGGTTTACGGGGCTTAACAGGGTTTACCGGACACGAAGGGAGCCAGAGGGGGTTACGCCCGTCAGCAGTCGCCAAAGGCGTTGTCGTTGCCCCCTGATAATGATATGTAACAGGGCACAGATTGGACACTGTCCCAGGTATTTGGCTTATTGGCACTTGACCAACCAACGGCAAAAGGTTCAAGTCGCAGGCAGGTGGGTACTGCAAGGGAGGTGGAGGTCAAAGCTTTTAAGCAAATTAGTCAAATATAAACGATTTTTAATTTCTGAGCATTTTGCTGTCTTTCATTTCTTCTGCTTCTTCTGCTCTCATTTCTGCTTTTTGTCGTGTTGACGTTCGCGGGAAAAATAACAAAAATATTAAACGAATATAAACAAGCGTGATGCGAGCTCGCCCCGCTGTGCCACACAAATAATAATGTTATTTTTTAATTTACCTAAAATGTTGCTAACATACAAACAAACCATCTTTTAATTTGTCCAAAACGAAAATACATATCACGGCACAGGGGGAGCACATCTTTAACGAATTGGAACAAAATGCTGCACAGTGGTTTTGGATGATGAAAGAATATGTCAGTAATTTGGAAATCAAAATAAATATATCTAAGACACTGAGGAAATAACTTAATAGAAGTGTAAAAAAAATGCGAAATAAAAAAAATTGATAGATATTAAAACGAAATAGATTTTGAGTTCTTGGGATTTGGTGAATCAATAAATTAATAAACTAAACAAACTGTATAAAGAACAAGCACAAATGGAGATAAACGTGAATTATGATTTATCTGCTACACACCAGCGTATTTTGTGGCGTGGTAAAATTATGAAACAATCTTGAACTGTGGCTGCTGTGGCAAAATTTGGTAGTCTCTGATAGCTACAGACAGATGGACAAACAGACAGACAGGCGGACAGACGGACATGGCTATATCGACTCGGCTGTTGATGTTGATTAAGAATATGCAGTTCGTAGGATCTGCCGCGCGTCCTTCTACCTGTTACATACATTTTCGGTTGGCACAAAGTTATAATTCCCTTCCATTTTAAGAAAAAAAATGATAAAATTTAACAAAGCAGAACATAAATTGTATCTACTAAAAATGTTACATAATTTTAATCTAATTTCGCTTTTGATTTATTCCAATTTCGAGTGTTTTCAATGGTGTCAGAAGCACTGTGCGTGAAAGCTATTATGTCATAAGCACCGCTACTTAGTGGCGGATTTTGTTTTTATAGCAAACTTTCTTACCCGAGGGCCAGAGCGAGGACTGCATCGAGTGCTACCGGGGGCTGTTTGAAGTTCTTTGAATTTTTTGTGAATAGGTGTGGTCTGCCTACTTAGCAGGCCAGGCGCTTGTCACTGTCCAAGGGGACAGAGAAGTAGGGCATGAGGTGGAAGTGGAGTGGCATATACTACAATGCCGCGCAAGCCTGTTGCTAATCTCATTACATTTTGCACTTATCAACTAATGAATTGATTCTGTTTCCAGGTTGAATATCATCAAATGAAGTGAACGTTGCTTAACGGTAATTTATGGCGCTGCTGCTGCTGATGTTTATCTCAGCCGAAGGTCTGAAAAGCGCTTATCGCAGGCTCGTGATGTTTTGTCGGACACGGACAACAGCAACAACGGCAACAGGGGCAACAAACAAACTTTCTGATAAGTTAACAACATGGAGAGTCCTCGTGCTGCTGTGATTTATTCTGCTTTTACAGCGAATTTTAAAGTGCTTAACCGTAAAAACATATCACACACATACAAACACTCACATTCGCACTACACACTCTCTAATATGCAGAGAAATTTCTGCTGACTTTTATGTTCGGGCATAAAAAATGGCTGTAGTCCTTGCTTGTGGCTTTGCCTCACTATTTGCGCTGGCATTTTTGAGTTGGTTTCCCTTTTTGGTTTTTTCCTTTCCATTTTTGATACTAATTAAAAATTGTATATTTATCAAAGTTAGAGAGAGCGGGGCAGAGCAATTCTGCAGAAATAACCGAAAAACTAAAAACACATGCGGCAGGCAAACGCAAACGCATGTGCACATTCCGCACACACACATTTTACCCAGCACACTCACAAACACACACACACTCACACAGAAATATATTTTTGCGAGCAGAAAGATTTTGTTGACAGAACTTTACAATAAAACTAAAGTTTAATGCACAAGTTTTTGCCCCGGCATTGCGTTTGCGGGCTTAGCTTTGAGGGGCAGCTTCCCCCTGCCACTTCCACTTCCGCTTCACCTCTCCCAGCTCACCTCTCTGCCCGCTCTAGCCACAGTCGCAGTCGCAGTGGTCGTGCCTGTTTGCGCAACTTACAGCCAAAGTAAACTCATTACCAATGCAAACAAACAGCCGAACAGGGGGCGGAGGTGGTGAAGGCGGCTGTGAAACTTTTTAAAGCCCGCCTCGAAACTATTTGCCTGCTGTCCGCCCTCAAAACGACTGAGAATGAAAATCATTATAAAGCGTATAAAAAATAATTAAGTGCTTGCATGTCAATGCGAGCGAAAGACATATTAAGCACACGACGCGTGGGACAGCACGTTTACGTACACCTTTAGCAAGGGTTTGCATGCACCCCGAGTAGCGCAATCAAGCATATTTTTGCTACTTTTGAGCATTCAAATATGTTTTATAGTTCCATGGTGGTGCCAAACTCATAATATACCCCGTAGCGTCATTAGATATATACACTGTGAATATAAACATAAATAAGCTATTGATCTTATGGTGAACAAGTGTTTTGGCAGAGTTTTGGACTTTCTATTGAATAATAAACAGTGGATCGTTTATGAGCTTAGAGATTTATTCAGATCGAGTTTAGATGTACATTTTAAAAGTTACGTAGCTGCACATGTGAAGTGTCTAATTGTTTTCGATCGAAAGAGGATGATTTAATGAAGATACAAAGGATATCGATAAAACATATGGATAACGAGAGCAACAGTCAAGCGGTACGCGACATTGGGATACCCTACGACATATGTTGCCGTAAAACGTATCTTACTGTATATTTCTTTCCACCCTTTATAAGATATAATAAAATTATATAATTATAGAATGGTGCCATAACTGTTCCCTCGTGAAACATACATATTTAGGGAAACAAAATCAAGAGTTCTCACTATCCGGATCTTTCCCGCAGTATAGTAGTACTGCTGTGAATACCCAACTCAACTTTGAAACGTACGAAAAGTCAGAAAAATATTTCATTATTAAATTAATGCAAAAAATAACTGCAAATAATTATGCTTCATTTGCCAGAGTGCGGCATTGTCGCGGTTTTGTGTTGGTTGTTCTTCAAATTGTTTTATAAATGAATTCATTTCAATGAGTTTGTGCTGCCTGCTTTTGTTCACAGTTACAGTTAATTAACATGGAATTTGTAAAATTCTCAGAAATTACAAGCGCTCAGCTGCATTATATTAATTATATGTAATTCAATTTATTTGATCTGTGTTTTCGTTGCTTAAAATAACGTACAAAAAACACAGGCAACAAATACAAACAGGAGTTTGAAGTTAGCCCTCAGCGTCAGCAAAAGTTAAAAACATGTTTAATCTTATTTACAAGTTTTCATCGAGGTTACAACGAATTGTGAGGTAACTGGGGATTATTATTAATACACTAAAGCTATTGGATTAATAATACTTTGCAAATTTCGTTTTTATTTCGTACTTACTCCTAAATAATGTTAACTTATGCTCTTTTAATTTGTTATTACATGAAATTAAAATTCAATTTTAAACTTTTTAATCTGTCAGCTGATCATTGTTGATTTGTTCTAAATAAATAATATATATTATTAAACTATTTTTTAGAAAAGATTTTTTTTAACTTAACCGAGAAACATTGGTACATTTTATATAAAACATTTTAAAGAGTATGAAATGAGCATCTGTGCTAAATATGCAAAGATCAAAGCCATTAAACGTATCAAGCATCCTCCACAGAAAACTGGTTAACATTGCAAATATCTTTTATTAATATAAAAGAAATATTTATATATTTTATGTTAAATATTTTAAAGAATTGGAAATAAGCATCCATTTATAACTTCAAGCACCCAAGGTACCAAGTAGTTTATTCCTCTATAGAAACGAGTTAGAGCATTACATATTCGGCCTCTTCGCAGCATCAAAACTCCAACGGGATTGTTTTGCTTGTTTAGTTGGCGCAGTTATCGCATTTGTATAACCGCAGAGAACTAAATGTTAGTTTTGTAGCCAGTTTCGTGGGTCGTTGCGCACAATGTGCACTGTGTGTTATGTGTAATTAAAATGTGGCAGACAACATGATGGCGACATGGCCGCATTTAAGTTGCCGCGCTGCTGCTGCTGATGTTGATGCTGCTGCTGCCAGGGCAAGCATTAACCACACAGTAATAATTAATTGAGATATGCATCACGAGCGGAAGGGACAACGTGGACCAGGGGATGAGCTGAGCTGGCATGTTGCACATGGCAGTGGCCAAACAGACGCTGGCTTTTAATTTATTAATAAAATTGATTAATGCACTGAATATGTTGATCAAGTATACGACAGGTTGCCCTTCGGGGAGACCGCAAGCACAAACTGATAATTGCCCTAACCTAGCCGGCTGCTGCTTAACTAATAATGCGCTTAGCGCCAAGTTAAAGCTGCTCACAAGTACCGTGAAACAGTTACAGTAATGAGGAAGGGGAAATGAGAAAGGGAGAAGGATGGCGAGTGAGCCAGGGAGCAATGTACTTTTAACAAACTCTGCTTAGCCAATGACCACGAAATTCTAATTCCAACAGAGCAATGGCAGAGGGTGAGGGATTGAGAGAGAGAGAGAGAGAGAGGTAGATAGAAGGAGAGCGGCAGCAGAGCTGTGAGTTTCGTCAGACCAATTAAGAACGCATTTCATGCTAATCGCCTGGCTGCCCGAGCAGCTTTCGCTGCAGTTGAGTGCATTTCATTTAAATGAATTACAAGCGAAATATGAGCACCACTTGGTGAGCTAGAGCTCGGCCTGAGCAGAGGGGCGGGGGTGGTCCGAGTCAATGGTCGTTAAGTGGCAGCCGCATGGACGCCAAATGTTAATCAGTTTTTCCATTCTATTTGCAAGCCGAGTGCCAAAGCGCAAATCACAAAATACAACAGCGCACTAAAATTGGTAATTAACGCTTTATATTAAGCAGCACGAGGGGAAGAAGAAGAAGAATGGCAACAGAGGAAATGATGATGGTTCATATGATGGGGCACTGATGCTTCACTCCGTATACCCTAGAGGCAGCACTATTAAGTGGCAGTGCGTATATGGCATACTAGGAAAGGTTCTTTAATTGACGTTTACAACTGCTAAAAGAAATGGAAAATGTATTTCATGTTTACCAAATTCAGTTTGTTTGTTTGTTTACAATTTCAAACAATCCATATATCCAATTTCTTGATATGCTATCCCAGCCAAGTTTCTAGGGTATGTATTCAGTCAGACTAGTTCGGTGGTCAGACGCCTTTCTTGTATCGTCTATACGAGCATTTGGCGCTTTGATGCCATGTTAATTTGAATGAATTTAATTAATTAGCGTTCAACATAAAACTGACGTCAATGGAGCCAAAATCTGCCGTCCGTTGCTGGGGCAACCGATGACAAAGCCATCATGTTCTCGGCCCTAATAAGTTGCCATGGCCAACTGGCCATCTGGCTCGACGGGGCCTTTGCCTGGCATGGCGGCAATGTTCTTGGCCAATTTGCGGCTGAAGCTTAAGCAGCTCGATATTCCGACAATTATGCCCAATATTATTGAGCCTCATGATGACGTTGACGTTCGCGCCGAGAGCTGACGTTGATGTTGACGTTGACGGCGATGATGATGGCGATGGCGACTTTGATGCTGGCGGCGTCGGGAAACGTCGTCACAGCTGTTAATGGCGTTCTGTCTCTAATCTGATAAGCGGATATCCGATTCTACACACACACACACGCGTATATACGTCTAGGTCGAAAATCGAACATCGCTAATTAGCCGTCGCAGGTTCGTGCATATATTTTAATTAAAAATTGATAGGCGCATTTGCATTTTATTTATGAATTTATCTCAACACGAGCAATTGAGCAGCTTAACAGACCGCAGTGCAGATTAATTACGATAAGTTTGGATGATTGAAAGGCCGTACGATAAGCCTGGCAATTAAGTAAATCCAACAAAAACTCGCATAAATTAATTTTATTCTAAGAGATTTCAATAAGCACGCAAACTTTGACAAATCGCAGCTCAGTTCGGATAAGAGACTAATCGATATGTTGGAAATGTGGGCTAAAATGTTTGATGGAAATTAGCTTACTTATTAAGTAGAGCATTAAACAGTTGTAAATTGTAAATTGTAAGTAATTAAATTGCCACACATATTACTTAAAAACAAAATTAAACAAGTTTTCGTCTACAATGAGTTACAATATGAATTGAACATATTGAAAAACATAGTTTCTATTACTATATGTTCTAATCATATTGTATAAGTTACAGATGCAGTCGATTGTGCTTGGCTGTGATACACCTTTTACCCTAAATAAATACTACTGATATTTAATAGTTCTATTTTTGCTGTATTTTGTGGTGCATATTTTTCAGGGAAATAACTTCTTTGTTGATTATTTGATTGCAGCCAAATTCCATTTGCTCTTTGATAGTTATTGTTTTTACCAAAAATGACCTGTCCTGGATTAAAATTAAACTTGGAATTCGTTATTTATCGATGAAAGGGGGCATGGCCAAAATCTAAAATAAACTTGATCTGTGTGAAATCATTTTTCATATTTTTTTCATAGTCCTACGTTTTTTAGTTTCTGAATTTAAGAGATGAACAGACATATGGACAAACAGACAGACGGACATGGCTATATCGACTCGGCTCGGATAAAAAAGCACAATGTTATAATACTCTTCTATCCTTATCGGCACCATACGTCTAGCTCAACCTTAAAGATGCCGTTTGTATTGATCTTTAATTTTTAAGCAAAGTATTTCAAAGCCAACTTATTTGGCAAACTTTTATATAGAATCGTTTCGGCCTTCGGCACTGCACTGAACTTTCCAGCAACAAAGCGCATTGTAACGCTTAGCTACGCATACACACGGTACACACACACATACAGATATGTGTGTACGGCAAACATTTTGATACTGATTTCGATAGAAATGCAGACAGAACAGAAAGCAGGCTGCATAACAAGTGTCGCTTTCAGAGCGACAAGTGAAACAATAACGTCAAAAATCGATGACATATACAACTGCGTTATTCCCATACGATACTTACGGGAGGGGTGTGCCATATCTAAATATACCTACATAGTAAATATGCACACTAGCATATGCACGTGACTCTGTGTGTGTTTGTGTGCGAGACCATAATGTTTGTGCAGCAGTAAATGCAACGCAAAGTAAACAGGGGTGAAAAAAATGTAGCACACAGCGGGTCGTGAAGCACGTGATAGTTGCAGCTGTCACTGTGCCACATCAACAGTGCAACAAATAAGTGTGCACACACAAATGAAAAATTTTACGAATAGAAGTGAATTCGTTAAATGTTTTGCAGGTGTCTAAGCACGTTATGGCAATGGAATAAAGGAAAGGGGGGAATCGCTGCCAAAAAATTGTAAATTATCAATGACAAACCGCATTAGGAAATGACAAAATGCAATAAATCGACTAATTTAATTAACAAGCTGAAAAAAAAATTGACATAAAGTCAAGCCAGAAAAATAGAAGCCAAAGCTAGCTGTAGCAAGACAGACAGAAACGGAGCGTATAATTGATTTAAGCTTGCGCGCACACACACATAAAATACACACACCGTGTGTTTGCATGAGGTAGCGACTGTCACAGTGAAGATTGTCAGCTGCCAGACAGGCAGGCAGGCGAACGTGATAGGAGGTGAGGAGGCGTGGCAGCAAATTGATTTCCAATAAGCAGCGTGCCACGTTAGATTGTGTTAATTTTACGCTAAATCTGTTTTCCTCGCACCACAGCCGCAGGACTTCATTGATAAACTTTGACATTGATGAGTTAATGATGATGGCGAAAACACACACCATTATTCGCGCACACACACACACACACATAGACACCGTATACACTGACTTCCACATAAAGAAAATGTCAAGCTCTCGCGCTGCAGATGAGCTGCTTGTTAACTTTCGACGATGAGCAAGTCGTGAGTGGGGATGATGAAAGAATGTGCGGGACTGTGGGGGGTTAGCGGGGGTTATACGCAGCGTGCTACGCCTGTTTTATGGCCAAAGTTGGCAACGACTTTGTCATTTGTCATGGGCCCAAGATATGCCAAAAATTAAGTCAACCAGAGCGCAAAGTTCTTTCAGAACTTTTCTATTGTCGAATGAGCCTATTGGCCAGGCTTATGCTCCATAAAAATCATGTTTATTAAACACTTGCCACGAAGTGCGATGTGGTCCGCCTTAAGTTACTAGCCAAAGATTCGCCAATAATTATGATAAATGTTGTATGCATTAATTGATTGCTGCTCGGGGAATGATCTGTTGGGAACTATGAATCATTAGACCGAGTAAAATGTTGTCTACTTTGTAGCGGAACTTTCGATTAATTGGGTTTATTAATGAAAATCTAAGTTAATATTAATAAAATGCCTTTAATGATATATTCTCAAAGGGCATTAAGTCATTAGAGCTGTCGAGTATTTAATGTGAAACAAGAGCATGAAGAAGGAAGTAAAGTTTGTGGCAAGAGGCGAACACATATTTTATTTTTTTTTTTACTTTTACATTTAGGAACAACAATTTGATTTCTTGATTTTTCTTTATTACTATTGTAAAAATAGGTTTTTTTTGTCATTCGGACGTACGGACAGACAGATTGGAGACTGATTCAGAATATACATATGTATGCGCGTATTCTGTTCAAAAATGTCTCCTAAGGTGCGTTGCAAACCTCTGGATAAAATTAATATATCCTTTGCAATTGTATAAAAATACTTAGACAGGATTGCAGACAACTTTTAAAAATGTTAGATAGAAATCCTCATTAAAGAATATAAAATGAGTTTTGGCAGTTGAATCTTAACTAACAACTAGAACTATCATCATCTAAGATGCGGAACTTCTGTCTCTTGGGTATTATTCCCTTACCTTCTAGTGTGCTGTCAGCAGCAGTAGCACAATGCTATCTTTTCCCCTGCCACGCTCTCTGTCACTCGCCTCGCTCACCTGTTTGGCCCCTAGCATTGTGGGGAAACTTCACCACTGGAGTAGAGCAAGCGTAACGGACGGGTTACAAAAAACTGTACAAATAACCAGCTTTGGCAACGGTAACCAAAAACTCAATTTCCGTTTGAAAACTCATTTCGCATTTTGGTTGTTTTAAATCAACAGCAGCAGGAGCAGCAGCAGAGGCCGTTCAGGGCAGCAGACAAACAATTGCGTAAAAACAATAAACAATGCTGGCAGCAGCAGCAACAGTCAGAGATGATTTGACGGTTGAAAAAGAGGGAGGTTGCTTGGGTCTGAGTGAGCAGGGGGTAGAGGTCAATGGGCAAGTACAAGCAACAGTGGCTGCCGCCAAATGGCCTCATGTGCATGCCCGACAATTAATTCACAATAAAACAATCAATTGATTACCATTGCATCCGGCCGCGTAACGGAAATTGTGCGCAATATCCCTTTGTTAACGGGACAGGATGACAAGGTTCACAGAGGTTGAGTGGGAAGTCAGACGGTGCCTGGTGGCGCCACCCACGCGTATAGTGTGTCAAGTTAAAACTGAAACTTTCAAACAGACAATAGGCAAAGCGTCGACACACAAAAAGCAAAACAAAAACAAGAAAGAAATTTAAAACCGAAATTGACATGCCACGCCGGTTAACTGTTTTGATAGGCACTGTAGCAAACAGGCCCTGGCGCCGACCGACTTCCTCATACTCCTTCTCCTTCTCCTCTTCCCCCTCCTATTCTCAGGCCATTTGTCTGGAACTGCAACTGATTAGTGCTGAAAACCGCTTGCATGCAACCAGTCTGTTTTCAACGCCTTGGGGGCCCGACGTAATGAATTCATTACGAAAGAAACGGAAATGCCCTGTGGCCTGGTTGGCCTCGACCCCGACCCGACACCAGACTTACCCCTTGGCTGGCAGTGTACTTTGTCAACGATTGAAATTAACTAAAGGACTAAAGGGAATTTCGTGCCAATAATTGTTTACTGAGTATAATTACAAAAAGCGCTCGAACGCATCGAACTGCGCGAGTTTTCGTAATTCCCTTGAAAATTTTATGATTCGTCGTGACAAAGGAGTGACAACAAATTAATTAGGCACACGGTAATTGTGGTTTAAACTGTGTCAGTCGCTTGTAACTGTCAACTACAGAAAATACAATTGACGTGCCACGAAAAGATAGCCCCAAGGGGGCCGAGATGAATTTATGTAAGTATGTGTGTTTTTATGTGCAATGACTGGCAAACTTACCAAGGCAGCAGGCGCTTGTTATGGGTAAACATAAGTTACTTTTGCCAACTAGTCGGCTTTGACAGGCTGCGACAGGATGCAGGGTGGCGTTGTGGCGTTTAAAAAGTTAACACTAGTCAAAGTTAACCAAATTTGTTGCATACTTTGCTGCGCCGCTTCACAAAACACACTGAACGAGCGAGCGGGCTCGGCAGCCGCGTGGAGACTCAGATTGCTGCATATAATGAGCAGCATGCTGCCACACTGATGCTGTGCGGTGTCTCTATGTGTGTGTGCGAGAGTGTATGTGGCGCCACACAACTGGGGCGCTGTGAATGTTTAAGCACGACTAGATGGGTATAGCGGCTGCTTGAATTTGCGCCAAAATGCTAAAACGCAGCGGGCGTTCATCATCATCAGCATCGGCGGCAACTACAATAGCAACAACTCTACATTGTCCAGCACAATGGATCCGCCACAATAAAAGCGGCTTAAAATGCAAAAGTTTTCCGCAATCCATGAATTATTTGCATTTTGCAATTTCGATCATCTTTTATACGAAAAACATTTATTTAACTTTCACTTTTATTGAAAATTCCTTGTTGAATTTTGTACAGATTTTGTTTTATTTTACTATTATTTCAAATGTATCTGAGAGTGTTGATAAATAACAAACTAATCTTAATCTATAATTGTATATTTAGATAGGACTTTTTCAAAGTAATTGTATAAATTTCAAAATAAAATAGATTTGTCAACTGTCATAACCAAATTGGTACAGTTAAGGTAGCAACTTGCCAAAATAGAGGTTTTCATAAAATATGCTCAGTGGAGCATTTCAGTGTAGATGTAATATTGTTGGAATATTAATAAAATGGTAACATGTTTTTGAAAACAACACAGAAATATGTGGTTAGCTGGATCTGATCCGTTCTGACTAATTTGCAGCAGCAATAAGAAGCACATGTGGCATGTTTCATTTAAAGAAATTAGTTATATACTTATCAGATAGAAAACCCATATATCTAGTTGGATTTCCTTCATGATACTGCTAAGAATGTAAACAATACTTTATATTGTCGGAGATAATACTAAATATCAAGGTTAATAGACCCTCTGTAATAGTATATATATTGAAGTAGCTTAAATTGATCAACAAACTGGAAGTATTATTGCAGAGTGTACGCTTTAGAAAGAACTTTCGATTTCAGTGTTTTTCATATATTTTCTGCACTGCAAAAGTTGTTTCATTCCCACAGTGCAAGCGCCGTTTATTGGCCTTACCACCCGGCGGCAGGTAATTGCAAATGGATTCGCAGACATATGTATGTATATGCATACACACCAGCACATACACATGTACACGTATGTTCTGGCATTTCTTAATACTTTCGCCCGCATTCGACACGGCTTAATTAGACGTCGGACTGCACAACGTCAGAGCGAGGCCTTGGTCCGAGTTTATTGATATCGTATACTGCATGAAATTTGCGCTTGTCGCACAGTACTGTCTGGCAGTTGAGCGACAGCAGAGCGCTTAGTTCATCGCAGTGTGCTCAGTGCTCAAGTGCCGTTGGCGCCAAAAAATATGACCCACTTAACCCACACTAGGAACAGCGGAAACAAGACCAACAGCAACAGCAACAACAAGGCGTAGCAACTAAAACATGAGCCCTGCCATTTGCCAGCCATGTTGCATGTGGCCTGGCACTTAACTCAATTTGCAATGAAGCCGTCGCTCTTGATGTTGCCCCTTCTTGTTGCTGCTACTGTTGTTGTTGCTGCTGCTGCCGCCGCCAAGTGCAGCATAACGAAATTGCTGGCATATTACGAACGACACCAGCGTATTGTTATTATTTCTGTTGATGTTGCTGTTGGTACTGGTGCTGCTGCTGTTGTTGCTGCGGCTTGCGGACGCCAGCGACGTCTTGACTGTGTCATCAGAATCGAATCGAAATGAAAACCACAATTGAAATGTCAGACAAACGCATTGCAAGCAGCTTTTTTTGCAGACATGCCTCGACCCACATAAAATTCATTTCGCACTGAAGTTGCCACAACAAACAGGCAACAGCAGCCGTGGCAAGCAGCAGCCGTGTGGCAGGCAGGCAGGCGCTTGTTGCGCGCCATTTTTTGTGCAGAGCGCAGCCTTTTGGTTTGAATCATTGAACAGACTGTGGCAATGGTGCGCGAGCATAAGGCGCAACAGGAGGCGACGCCACTATCACACATACACAGACAGACAAACACACCAACATACACTCGCATTCCAGTGTGGCAGGGAATGCCATGGTGGGCCGAGCCGAGCTGCCTGCCAGCCAGCCTGGCTGATAATACTATATTCGACGGCGTCGCAGCGTGTTGTCATTCGCAGCCTGGCGTCGCACGGCAGGGCGTCCGCTAGGTGGCATCTCTTGTCAATAGTTGGCGCCTCCTTTTGACACTGGCCTAAATGAAAAGGCACACACACTAACACCCTCAGTACCTTCCCTCGGTGTGTGCGTTGATTGAAATGCTCGACCAGTGAAGGGGAATGGGAACTGCCAGGGGTGGGGGATGTACTACACGAGTTAGCAGCATAAAACTGTCATTAGAATTGTTTGCCAATGGGCTGCTAAAAAGCGACGACATCACGGCCACTTGAACAAAAATGCCAGGGCAAATTGAATTCCAGTCACGTGCACACGATGACACACTAATCACACGCACACACACAAGCCCAGAGCCAGAGACTGAAAGAGATATCTAAAAAACTTAAGAAGTATGTCTGTGTGCGGGGGGGAAGAGGCGTACAGAGGGACAAGGGGAGAGGGTCCGCTTGCCATTAGCAGTTGGCAGCTGCATGTCACATTATCGCAGAATGCACACGGCCAAGGAAATCAAAATTGAATTTGGCATGCAATGGCCAAGCGAGGCTGACGAGCTGAACTCAGCCGAACTCAACTGAACTGAACTGAGCTGAACTGAACTGAGCTCAGCTGAACTCAACTCAACTCAACCGAACCGAACTCAACTGAACTCAACTGAACTGAACTGAGCCGAGCTGCGTGGTGAGTTTCGCCGCAGCAGAAGGCAAAACTGCTGCCTGAGCACACACGAGAGCGAGAGTCGACATCAAAACAAAGAAATCCATGCGGGTGAGTCAAGTCAAGCTAACTCGCTGAAAGTCTAGCAATGTCTGCTGAGAAGGGGGGTTTGAGTGGGCAGCCAGGGGGAGTTGGGGGTGAATTGGTAGATATATAAACGCGTAGTATGCGCGCCGAATGACTAAGGCAAAGTGCGCGAAGATTCAACAAATGACAGAAGCCACGACAAGCAACAGAGCGCCAAGTGTGGGAGCAGGAGCAGAAGGAGCAGCAGGAGGAGAAGGAGGTGTAGCTGCGGGAGCAGTGGCAGCTACAACACAGTAGCTGGAGCAGACCAGTTCCAGCTGCTGTGTTGGCAGCCAAGCAAAAAGCGTAAGCGCTGCGTCTGTGCTTGACGTGCATGTATGTGTGTGTGTGTGTGGGAGTGAGTGTATGGCTGTGTTTGGGGTTACTTTTTTTGGTTGAGTGTGCAAGTTTGCGCGTGTATAAGCGTGCTGGTGTGTGTGTGTGCAAATTACAGACTAACAAGTGGTCGTTGACTGGCAAGCCAGCGAGGCAGACAGCTCCAGCCACGACAGTTGATTTGATTTGACAGCAAGACATGACATTTGGGTAGCCCGACAGCAAGGCAGCCCAGCAGCAGAGCAGCCTGGCAGCCCGTCAGCTCAGCCGGGAAACAAGACGCATCTCGAGTGAAGTGAAGCTGAAGAAATGCCACGAGTGCGCTGAAGGCTGCCCTCCGCATCCGCATCCGCCAGGCTCTGCAGGCTGATGCTGATGCTGCCACTGGCGCTGGCAAGTGCAAGTAACCGCAAGCCCAAAAACTGAGCTCATGGCGTAATGAAGATGGATGCAAGGCGAGCATGGCGACTGGCATAACAATGGGTTGACCGGATGTAGCACTCGGAAACGGAAATGAATAGCAGGAGGAGACGGACATGGGCATCGCCACGCCAACGCACAACTGGAACGCCAATGCGCTCGGCCAATGGAGCTTAGCATAATGCAGGGGCGCATATAAACTCGTAACTATTTTCTATTACTGTGGTGACAGTGCCTGCAAACAGTTAACAGACAGCACATGAATTTTAATAAGAATTTTGCATTGGAATTTATGCTAAATAAATAACAAATAATTGATGAACATATTTATTATAATTAGTATTATTTCAATATGAGCGAATACTGTTGCAGGGCACTGTTAGTGGAGCTCAATACAAAATGAACTTAAAATGCATTACACATTTTTATGGACAGTGTCAGGACTTGCGTTGAGCACTGTTTATGGATTAATGTCTAACAGTATTTTGCATATATTATATCTATATGGAGTATATGTATTTCATGCCAGATAAATGGCACTTTTTAATGCGATAATTTAAAATGCATCTGCATAATTAACGGGCAGCATATGCAAATATTTATGGCACTCAAACAATTACTTTTTGCGCGTACTGTACGCAGCACACACATACACACACACACAGAGAGAGACATACATATGCATAGTCGTATATCAATATGCTTGGCAAACAGCTGAATGACTCGCTATAACTCAGCTTACCTCTTTGTTTTGCTCGCTCTGTGCGGATTGTGGGTGTTCTTCTTATTGCTGTTGTTGTTATAGTTGTTGTTGTTGTTGTAGCTATTGTTGTCGTTGTTGGTCCGTAGGAACTGCACGTGTGCTGCGACGCATGCAGGCGCCAGTTGGCGGGTAACCGAGCTAGTGGGTCACTAGTGGGTGGGGCGGGGCTGACTGGTGCTGCTCTCTAGTGCAGGCAGGTGGGAGGAAGGCGGGGCTGTGGGTGTTCGTCCTGATTGCTGGTAATGTCGTTGGCCGTGTAAGGATATCGTAGGCGTCGACTACGACGGCGATGATGGCGATGACGACGACGTCGTCGTGGCTTACCTACGCTTGACTAGTCAGCTTGACGTGCTGAAAAGTCACTTTCGAGTGTTTTCACTTTCCCTGTGCTGCCGAACGCTGCACGTGCGCGTTGGCGTCGACGTCGACTTCGGCGCTGGCGTCGGCGTTACTTTTCTTACCTGCCAAGTGGCACTTGGCAGCGTTGTTAGTTTGAAATTTTGCTTACAGCTGCACACACACAGATAAGCACAGCGCCTTACAGCCTTGAAACAATGTAAGGCAAGTTGGCGATGGGGGCAGAGGCAGAGGAAGAGGGAGAGGCAAGCAGGCCGGCGGAGACAGTGGAGGATAAAGACAGCAACAACAACAAGAGTGAAGCAAAGTTTTTGTTTTTATGATTGTTTTTTATATGTTTGTTGCCTGTTTCTGTTTGTGCAGCAAAGTGTCGCGTTGCCGTTAGTTTTCACGTTCACTTGAAACTTAACTCGGCTGGGTAATTAAGTTCGGTTGCCTGCGTTAAATGCATATTTGCCGGGCATGGTAGGTGCTAAATTATGCATGCACTCGCATATGGCGGCAGTGGCGGCACTAAACTGTTACAGCGGGCAACCCTCCTGATGTTCTGTTGATGACGTCGACGACGGCGACGACGCCACATGCTAACATCGCGACAGCGCTGCGGTTGCGGCGGCGTATGAGTAATAACGGCTGTCGGCGAGGATTTCCGTCAGTCTGTCTAATTAGCGCACGCAGGGCCGAATTTATTGTTATTGTTATTGTTGGTAATACAACTAAATACTTGATGTTGTTGTCGTAGTCGTAGTTGTTGTTGTGCTTAGTTTGATTCAATGCTGAAATTATTTATTAAACAACTCGAATTGTTGTGCCACGCGCTATGCTAGCACGTTGTCGCTTGCACCAATACCAATGCGACTGGCTCTCGCGTGCTCTCACCTACACACGCACACAGACACGCCGATACACCGACACACCGACACGCACACACACACACCTTGATGTTGGCGTTGGACGCTTTGCTTGCTTGCTTGCTTGCCGTATGTGTCGTCGTCGTCCTGGCCGATGCCGTAATTTGCTTTGCCCGTGCACAGCTGTCGTCCACGCTGAACTCACGTCTGTCCACTTGGCATCGATATCGTGACGTTTTGGCCAATTGCTGGCGGCACTTTGGCGTATTTAAGTGTTAATTTATTAATTTTTAGAATTTATTTTCGATAGCACGCTGTGTGGAGCGTGCAAACCGCGTTGATTTGTTCGCACCTTGACTATTCGTTACTAAACCCAACACACTGCGAGCACGAGTTGCCACAGCGTGCAGCTGAGAGAGAGAGAGAGAGCGCGCCCGAGAGTGAGAGTGCCAGCGCACACTCGTTGATTACTCCGTGCCGTGGTGAGTTCTCACTTCGTTGCCGCCGAGAGCGTGCGCCAGTCGGCCAAGTCGGCAGGACAACAGCTGTTGGCGGCACATTTGAAACGAGCCACAGAAGGCAGTCCCAATTGCAGCGGATGCTTGTAAAGTGCATGCTCTATGACAACTGCATTGTATTTACAGGGTATTCAGCATGATAGTGATACTTGCGAGCACTTACCGAAGTGATGACATACTCTGTATTTATTTCTGGCGTCTGTTTGCGCACGCTCTCTTGTGGCGCCGCTCTCTCGCACTCTCTTTGCCGCTCTCCTACCGCTCAGCTGTAGTATAGGTGTAAGTGCGTGTGTCTGCGTGCTTGCGTTTGTGTTAGTGTAACCGTTTTGGCATGGAAATCTGTTGCATGAGCGCAATTTGTTATCCTCTTTATCTCAGCTGAGTGTCGCCCAAGTGTCAGTAGTGCTTCTCGCTACATAAATTACTCCATGGCTTCTTGAGCAATATCCATTACAACAACAAGAGCAACAGCTAGAGCAACAACAATCAAGTTGAGCAAAGAAAAACAATAAAATGCCGAAATGACGAACTAGGCACAAGGCGCAAGGCGCAAGACGCTAACTGAAAGTGAAAGTGGCAAGAAAAGAACCGAAAAACTGCCAACCAAAAACAAACACAATGCCCAAACACAAACACACACACACACTTACACGAGCAAACAACAACACTAAGCTGTGCAAGGAAATAGATAAGTGATGATAGAGAAGCACGTGGCCTAGCGAATGCTCTATCATTTGGATAAGAATGATTATTATCTATGATATTTATTCCTTGTCTTTACTTGATCTTTATCTGTTTTCGACTGCTTAGGATTTACTTATAATATCTATATTTATATATAGCTTTACCAAATGTCGATAGTTGATCTCATTAGCTTAAAGATTAGATAAGAAGCTGAAATAACAACTTTTAACCCTGTGGGTAGCGGATATTAAAAAGAAGAACGTTAAACAAATACCCAAAACTCAACAAGAGATATCCAGAAAATACGAGTATATAGTATAAAGAAAAGTACTCACACATAAACAGCTGATCAGTGACTTAATTTAGACTTAACTTTAACTTTATATATATACCTAATAATAATTAGAATAATAAATATAAATATAATATACTTTAAGCCAACTTATAGTGATTAATCTCTCTATATTATAGATTTAACTACAACTGTTAATATTTTCTTAATAATAATATTAATTATTGATGATAAGCCACACTGCGAATTCTTACCGAATTGTTGAACTCGCGTTAGCTTAAAAATACTTATATTAATGATAGTACATAATAATAATTTACTAATAATTATGAATAGACATTTAAATTAAACCAAGGGTGATAAATCTCATATACTAAGAGATAAACAGCAAATACCTAGTAAACTTAATAAAAGATATAACTGCTTAGTTTTAATATGATTTCCACAGATTTTCATATTCACTACCATATCGTGCTACCCTCGGCAAGTGTACCAGAAAACATTGACGCACACACAAACAGAGACATCTCAAAAAGGAAGTGACGGCTTTGGCTGGCAAACGTTTTTGCTGGATTTACGTGACTGTTGCTTGGCTTTAGACGCTGTTGTTGTTATTGTTATTGTTATTATTACTGCTTCGGCAGTTGTTGTTGTAGCTGTGCGTTTCATAGACTTCCCCCACAGTCAAGACATATGCTAACGAGTATTCTATACATTTGTGTGTGTGTGTTTTTGTTTGTGTATTTTTGTGTGCGACTAAAAATATTTTCAATAAAGCTTTAGCCACACCACAAGACTGCCTCACACTGGCGCCATCTAGCGTTCGGATTGGCAAGCAAACCCGCATTTTAATTGAATCCTGCAAGCTGTTCTTTTTAATAAAACATAATTCGTGCTGCGCAAAATTCATTTCAGCCCTAAGCAAATTACCCGTTGTGCAGCATCAAAGCGATCCTTGCATACGGCTCCCCACGAAGCCCAACCAGTACAAGAAGCAGCAGGAGGAGCAGCTTGGGGATACCTGAATATTCAACTGCATTTTGACTTCATTACGGTCGGGTTTGCTCTCTATTACCAAATGCATTTTCCCCGATTCATTCATTCAATTGAGCTGGAGCTGCAACTGCAGCAGCAGCAGTTGTAATCATATTGCGTATTGCTTCAAAAATGGAAAATATATATTCAAAAGGCGCTTACGAAGGATTTAAGTTTTGAGAAGACTCCGCCCCCTCCCCCTACCCCTCCTCGCATCACTTTTCCACAGTGCCAGCAAAAAGAAATTGCGAAAGCAGCTTACAACCAACTCGAACTAACAAGGTCAAATTGGAGCGAGGTTGTGGTATTTCTCGATGAACATTAAAAATTTGCCAAAATTGGAAAGTTACGCAGTCACTTCTGCTATAAATGCTAGGAAACATAGATTTCTGTCTGTTTGAGGAATCTATAGAAGAGCAAAGCTCTTCAAATTGGGCGTGCACTGAGGTAGAAGTAGGGAAAGAAAAGTTGTTACACTTTAAAAGCTGTTCATTAGATTATTTTGTACACTGATTTCTAATCAGATTTTCTGCGTCGTATATGCGAAACATTTTAATATTGATACTAAATCATTTACTTAAAAAGCAAGTAAAAATCTGAAGTTGAAATTAACTTCATCTGCGTTTATACCTTACGCAGATGAATTTAATTTCCATCCATCATGTCAAATTTTGGTGTATCTAGCTTTAATGATATCTGAGATCAGCGTGTTCATCCACACAGACAGACAGACATGGCTCGACTAAGCTAGTGATCCCTAGCAAGAATATTCGTATATATATTTTGTGGGATCAGTCAGAAGGAGGCGTTTCTATCTTTGTACAATGTTAGTATTACTTTTCTTGACTGTTTTCAAGGATCGAAGTGTATAATTACATAAAATCCATAAGTTAAGTTATAAAATTAAAATTGCTATGGCAACTATATGTTATCGTGGTCCGATTTTAGTGAAATTTTATGAGCATTCATGCATTATTCATTATTTCAAATTCTAAAAATTCATTATTTCAAATTGCGATGTAATAAATATGCAATATTTTCAAAAATAACAAAAACCAACAGACAGATTGTATGGCAGCTATACGATGTATTGGTCCGATGCGGTCATTCCGACTTATTTACAGTTTCTAGTTTCATGGAGACAACATTATAACTCACAGACTAGTCTGCGTTGGAACAGGCAGGCGGACGGTCAGACTGACAGACGGACTGACGCACAGACATATGGACATGGCTAGTTCGACTCGTCTGATGGTGATTTAGAATATATGGTGTATACTTTGTTGGCACGAATACGCATCTTTCTATTTATTATGCATATACATTTGTGATATGGCTAGCAAGTTTCGAAAGTATTTGTATATATTATATACTCGTATATATTTTTACATACATTGTATTCACATGTTTCCTATATATAACCAAACATTACGTTTTAACCAAAAACTCAATGCCGAATTCCTCATGCGAATTTCTGCTCTGTGACCTCAAGGGTTTTTTCCAACGGAAAAGGAAACCTCCATTAGCCGAAACACGCTGCATGCCTGCCCTGAGGGAGGAAGGGGGGGTAGACCAGGAAAGGCAGGGAGAGAAAGAGGGAGGGAGAGGCAGGTTAACAACGTTTTTCCTTGAAACATTTTAATTATTTA
The DNA here is from genome assembly GCA_018903675.1 of Zaprionus capensis. Taxonomy (NCBI): domain Eukaryota; kingdom Metazoa; phylum Arthropoda; class Insecta; order Diptera; family Drosophilidae; genus Zaprionus; species Zaprionus capensis. Next base: position 5,214,950 of record JAEIFN010000011.1, read on the forward strand.
ACGACTGCAGTTCGATTATGTTGCACCTGCGGCGTGTGGGCGTGGCAACACAGCAGCAGCGCCTCCCATTGGCCACGTCAAACAACCGATTACAAATATATACACAGTTTGCAATATCATTAACACGAACGGCCGCGTGCCAAACCAATTTGCTGCAACGATATTTTTTCTTGTATGAAAAATCGAAATGAAATCATTTGCGGAAAAGCGGGAAGGGGGGTGGGGAAATCGAGGACGAAGGGGATCAAACGAGCCTGCGTTCAAGAGTCGCTTTTTATGCAATTTTTCCCTATAAATGAACAGAGTTTTGCTCTCCAGCCAACGCTGTTTCTGCTGCTGTGTGCAGCGTGCGGTAATTTTACAACTTTGTCAACGTTTTTACCTTTAGCCAAAGTAAACTCAATTAACTTTTTGCCGCTTCTGTGGCAACTGCAGCGACGGCAGCTGCAGCAGCAACAGTAGCAGTGGGGAGCGCCAACAATAAACAATATTTTTTCAGCTCTCGGCATGAAGAAAACGCGCTGTAATTACGCAAGATAACGGCCAAGTGCAGGCGGCTACTCATATAAATTGCTTAGCAGATCTAAAGAGTTAGCACATTAAGGGAGGGGGGACATGGGGGAAATGCACCGGGTGTTTGTCAAGACTGTCGCAAGTGTCGGCTGACATTAACCAAGATTTGTGGCAACCTATAGCCGGGGTGTTAGTCCAGCTTTGCAGCATTTAATTAAAAAAGTTCACTTCCCCTTTCCCTTTGCACCCTTCCCTTTCCTTGCCCCTGCGCAATTAGTGAGTCTCCCGCTGAGCTATGACCTTTTGCACGGAAGGGGGGCAGACTAATAAATGTTTATGCGCATTTGCCATATTTTATTGCATTATGCTTGGCCAAGACCGAAACGAACCCAAAGACCGAAGGTGACATTGTGTGAGGTGCAAATAATGAATGAGACGATGCAGCACACGGGGTATTAAAATTGCATTACGTATACGTAGCGTATCAGCATCAACATTTTCAGGCAGGCACTGTAAATGCTGATGTTAACTCTTTGTTGCATGCAACAAACAATAATAATACAGACAAACACAAAGACACAGACAGCGAGAAGAAGAGGGAGAGTGGGGGGAAGAGGAAGATGAAGTCAGCAGAGGACTCCGGTCTGCTGCCTTAAATATGCAAAGAAAAGCTGCACACAGAAGACACAAGAGCCAAGCTGGGAAAGCCACCCACCTATGCATAAATAATGAGCGTACACACGCGTGCACACTCACACACACACACACACACAGCTATACTGTCGTTAAAAGCGTCAGTGTAATAGCAAAAGTAATGGCTAAAGTGCAATTGTGAGTTCAAGTAAATAAAAACTATTCAAATATGCAAAACACAATTGAAAATGCAGCAAGAGGAGGCGACAAGCTTGCCTGTGAGTATTTGTGTGTGTGTGTGTTTGTTGTTTGTTTGTCGGCGTCTGCTTTTGCAGCACAAGTGCATAAATTTACTTGTTAAATCCTGATTGATATGTCAGCGTGGATCAGACGCCACACCCACGATGAGCTTTGCTTTCAGCAGCTACTAAACAAAATTATTGTTGCATTTCCCTCAAAGCGGAAGTCAAGTGCCGCGTGCTGCACACCAAAGTGCACTTCAATAGTTTCACCCCACACAGCACACCCGCTCTCCCCAGCACCACCACGCCCACGATTTCCCAAACCCTACCCGGTTTGCTGCTGAGCACGTATGCAAAGTGTAATAGGAAAAGTCGTTAAAGACTGCTTTATATGTGGAGAAGTAGAAGAAATATTTTACAATATGTTTCTAATGTACAATGTTAATCTTGGATGCGATAAGCATAATCAAAATTAAAACTTGGGTAAAGGTTCTAGTGGGTATATCACAATCGAGAGCACTCGACTGTGGTTTCCTTACTAGTTTCTTATGAAATAAAGGTTATACTAACTTTGTGCAAATGTGAGTTAAAGGTAGAAAAAGGCGTGGGAAACACAACAAAGGGGACATTATCAGGATCACTAGCCGAGGCGTTTAAACGTCAAGATCTCAGCTATTATAGAAGCTAGAGACACCAAATTAGGCATGAAGATTAATGAAAACTGTTCGCAGATCAAGTTTTTTTCAAATTTTGGTTTGGTTTGTAAGCGACGCATAAAAGACTAACTCAAACCTATACTTAGCTAACAATAATATCGTATGAGCATAACATTAGGTGCTTGTATCAGTTAATAAGGGATCCAGGATAGCGCTAAGCTTATTACTATCGTACAGTTCAGTAGTCCTTATATGCATTTCAACATAGGGTAACCTACTGTCGTGTGCGACTGTAGCTTTCGCCTTTGATTTTAACTTAATTTTTTATTAAATTTAACTATGTTCTTAATTATTTACTGACTTTTATATCTACTTGCAAAGATTCAATCATCTTTGTAGCAATCAAAATTGCATGTTTATTGTCACACACTCTGGCAATCTCCATCGCTGCGATCAAGCCAAGTGACCGGTCAATATCTCAAAAGGTGCACAAAGTCAGCGCGATAGAATGACGGCCTCGATGCACAAAGGTTCAAATTGATTAACTTTTGTTCAGTTCAACCCTAGAACACCCACCGATTGGAGTTGACCAACGTTGTGCACGCTCCATAATGACAATGACATCGAAGATGAGGATAAAGATGCGGATGATGATGGAGGTGGCGATGACGATGACGTGGGCAAGTGTGGCAAAGAGAGCCTGCAGTGCAGCGGCAATTACTATTCCACTTTGTTTTTAGTCTGACGCCTTGAAAGCAGCTTATTACGAAGCTTCGCCAGCGACAGCGACGCCTACAAAGCATCAAGGATGTGCAGGCAAAAACGACTAGAAGGATTATGGACGCAGGAAAAAAGAGAAAATCGACAGGGTGAACGCAGAAGAAGAAGAAGAAGCCACTACGAATGTCAAGCAAAAAATAGCGCAAAGCCACTAACGATGCTGCTTTTTGTTGGCATTGTTGGTGGTTGCCGCTGCTGATGGCTGCTGTCGATGCGACGACGGGAGTACTAAAGGGGTAAGAGCAGTGGCAAAGGGGAGCCGAGGGAGCAGCTGCGGTGCCGAGATGATGCAATGATTATAAAGCAACGTTAGTGGGCAAAAACTGTGTATGTTTGTGTGTGTGCACGAGTATCTGAGTGTCAGTTTGTGTCTGCCATACATGCACTAGTACGTGAGTATGTGTGCCTGTGTGTGCGTGTGTATGCTTTGGCAGTTGTAGGCACTTTGCGGATGCTCGTGAATTGAACGTTTATTGACACACAAAAGCTGGAAAATTGAAAAATTCTGCAGTGCCTCCCCCTCCTGCTCACACCCTGCCCACACCCTTTTTTAATGTGCGTCACACCTTTCGTGGCCTTTGTTGTTGCCGCCGCCCTCGCTGTCAATTTCCCTCTCGATACCTGCCATCCTGGCCGACTGGCTGATGACAACGACATGACGCGCGACGCTCAAAGGATCGCTTTGTGTGTGCCCGTGCGGGCGTGCATTAGTATTCAATAGTTAGCCAAGTTTCTGGCACACACACACAAAAAGCTTATTTTATGTGTTATTGCATACAGATGCCACGCCCAGCTGTACCTTTGCGTTATTATTGCGCGCTCAACCATAATGGGTTAATGGCAAATTGAATTCGATTGAATGGCGACACAACACTCAGGACACTCGGCACATTCGCAGCAGTTAGGACTCCCCAGTTGCGTCTTCTCAAAATATTCTTATATGAAATTGTAATTGAATTAAACTTAATGGCATATTTCGCATGCCACAACGCTAGAAGGGACGTCGGGGAATGTGGGGGGGTGGGCGTGGTCGTGCAGGATGTGCGAATTTTTTAATTTGCTTTAAGTGCACATCGCCGGCGAAAAAAGAGTCGTAAAGTGTGCGCGATTTTCATTTTATTTTCCCCACCCGGATGGCCCCTTTGTATATGGCTAAGTAATTGTCAGCTAATACGACGTACGTGATGCGAATTCTCTGCTCGAAATTAGATAATCAGCGCGAAGCATTACTAAAATCGTTAGTAGAACTTAAGATAAGTATCTATGCAAGTTCTCTTTTCAAATTTTGAATAGAATACATTAACAAGTATTATATAATAAAATATGTAGCAGAGTGTTTAATGATACCAAAGATCAGAGAAAACAAAAATCCGCGTGTCATACTGCTAACGAACGCCAACATGCTTGGGGCACTCGAAGAGTCTTAAGCAGTAAAAGAAACTGAGTAAGAACCCAGTAAGAATCCTCACAGGGCTACAAACTGCTCACTGTTAACTTAGAGCACACCTTGGCAAACTAGGAAGAGTGAGTAATAAGCTCTGCAGATTCAGCAAGTTAGAGTCCGAGACGCCGCAACATATTCTTAAAGAATGGCCTGCACTGGCTCTTTAGATAAGTGTGTCGTTATCCAAGCACCTTCTCGAGATTAACGAGACAAAGCAGAATAGCCTGACTGGATAAGGAGCTCTTAGCTCAGTTGGGGGTACAATTGATCTAAAAGGTCGCAGTACATCTTCCTTAATCAAATAATTATAGTCATATGGAAAAAACAGTCGAACTCTTCAATAGGGTGAACCCGACAGTACTATTTGAAAAACCGTTAAAAAAAACTCACAATACCAAGGATAAAATCCTCACGCCTATTGCTTTCTCACTCTATTACATATGGAAGAAACCTTCGTAGTGTCTCTATCTTTTAGACGGACATTCAGACAGACAGAAGGTAAGACATCGACTAAACTAGTGGTATAAAACAAAAATGTATATAAACTTTGTAGGATCTGTCACGTGCTGTTATGCTTCAGTTTTGATTTAAGAAGTTAGCTTACTTCAAATTCTTATTGGAAAGATGTGGTTATTTTGTTTGAAAATCTGTATTGACCCTTCGACCATTTACTAACTTTATTAATAGTTATAATCAGTACGAAAAAACCAAATGGACTTTTAATAAGCTTACATTCAAAAGATTACACAGACATTGCTATGTTATACTTTACCTACATTTATTATCTACTTCAATTGTTTAAATATACAAATAAAGATAATCTTAACTATAACATATAATTTGTCTATTGTTTTATGATACTGTTGATTTATAAAACCAAGAAAATGAGCTTTTCATACGATTCTTAGTGGTACATTGGAGTACTTAGTGGTATCATTGGTTTAGTTCCATTTAACCGACCAGAGTTCAGCCACAAAGTACCGCACCATGTGCATGCTGCAAAGACAAAACATACAGTAACTCCTTAAGAAACTATGCATTAAGAAGTTTAAGCCTCTGGGCACTTCTGGCTGCTGCCTTGCTGTCTTGGTCTTCACTCTGATACAGCTAGTGCCCCCTGCCTCGTACCTGTGCGTAGAAGAAGGATCAGGAAGAGCATAGTGGGATGAGGCAACAAAAGTTTTTGCCATTGTTTTCTTTGTGGATAATTAGAATAATATTTGATTTGAAACATTTTATTTCAATTACAGTCGCTCGTCCCCTCGGGCGGATTGTCCAAAAGAAGCAGCAATGGCAGCGGCAGCAGCTGCTCAAGTTCGTTGAAGCCGAAGTTGAAGCAACTGTTACGCAAAAGCTGTTAAAAAATGCTAAAACAATAAGAGCGAAATGACAATTAGGAGCTGCAAATGAAATTAAGCATTTGATGAAGTGCGGACGAGCGTAAAATGATGAAATAATAAGACATTGCTCATTCGCCGCGTTGGCCGCGCCAAGGCAATAACAGCGCGAGAAAAAAGAAAGATAAATAAATATACTAAATGCGTTTGCTAAATGAAATGCAAAGCTAACCAGGTGTAGACGTACTTTTTGCAGCAACTAAATAAACTTAATTGCATGCCATAGACAATGGAAGAAGTTTCCTAGAGAAGAGGAAGACGCAGACGGAAAAGAAGCAGACGGAGACAAGGACAGAGACGAAGAGAAGGAAATGAACAAACAAAAGTTTCGAGTGCACTTCACTGCCGTATAATTGTCAAAACTAATTGAAAAAGTTATTTCTGTTGCAGATGCTGCCGCAAGACACAAAGATATTGATAAGTTAATAAATGCATGAATACACACATACACACGTATGTCTAAGCACGCACACATGCTCACATACTTAGCTGCATTTATAGTATATGGATAATTGGACATGCTTTTGAATTTGAGCTGCATTGAAACACACTTCACACACAAATGCACACGCACAGTAGCACACACACACATACACTCGGTCACACACACACAATCGCGCGCCGCATTTCAAGTGCAACTAATCCTTGTATTGCCCTTCAGATCAGGAACTGCGCTTTGTGTTTGCCTGATGTTGTGTTGATTATCGGTTTTCCCATATTAGCAAATGTATGTGTACCTATGTATGCCTGTGTGTGTGTGTGTGTTATTATGCGCTTTGCTAGTATGCAATTAATTATCATTCAATTGAAATTACAATTTGCATAGAGGCAAATTTATGACAACCACCCAGAGAACGTACACACACACACAGAGACAGCCCATGAACCTTGCCACAATGTAACGTCATAATCGGGTTTTCGTGTAAAGACAACATACGCTTAACAACATATAATAAGTAAGTAATATTGTGTTCATACATATATTGAACACACACCGAACAGGAGTGGGATCTTAAGAGTCTTTGGCCAAATGCAAATTATGCAGACATTTTATTAGTTCCGCCCGAATTTACGCATGCGGCAATTGGGTACAAGACTAGCAAATCGAATTGGGATTTGCATTCAATTCTCAAGAATTTAGCATTATTTGAGCGCAATCAATATTTGAACGTTTACTTACCCAGCTCGGCACTCAATTAACGAACACACAATGTAAATATGCAAATGGGCCAAAGGCAGAATCGGAGCATGGCCAAAGCAGCTTGGCAATGGTGAAAGTAAATATCATAGGCTCAAGATGCATGCATTTAAAATAGCCAATAAATTCAGCATATTGAATGTTATCTGAAAAAGATCAATCAATAAGAGTTTCAATTTATAAGTATGATTTCAATTCCCAAAACTAAATAGTTTCTTGCAGCTTATATTTTTGATGCCTTCAAATATTTCGTTAACAATAAACCCCAAAAGCAGGCCTTATAAACTTCTTAATAAACATCGTTTGATGAACTGCCGGAACATAGCATCAAGTGTCGGACGGTAAAATGCCTCATGCCCCAACTATTTTGCCCAAGTTGTTTCAAGTGCACAACTTTTTGTTAATTTAAACGCCAGACCAAGCAAACGCTCCACGCAAACTTTAATCCAAAACTATATTATGAAATTATTTGGCAAGTTTTTGGGCTCTTAAAACAATAAGAGCGAGTCCCACACAAGCAAAACACACACATACTTACATACTTACACACATAACATACACATACACATCATGCACGCCAGTTGCAACAACGCATTCTGACCAAATAAAGGAAAAAGAACCCGCCTCGAGGCAGACATGAGCAACATGTGCGATGTGGCAGCAGCAACAAGGTGCATACGTTTGTGGGGAATCTTTTGACTTTGTCGAGCACAAGTCTAAGGAGCGTAAGTAAGGGAAACGTGCGTGCGTGTGCCAAGATACGAGTATGCTGCAGCCAACAGACCTGGCTCTGGCATTATTATTAAGTATGCTCTAGTTAATTTAGTTGGATTTTGGCAGCGCTGAAACATGCTGCAAAAAACATTTATGAAAGCTACTGTGGACTGCGCTTGACTGTGATATACCCGCTTCTAACTCTACCTGTTCCCCCAATTAAAGTATTTATTTAATAATTTATATTTTTAGATTCCAACCAAAAGTTGAACAATTATTTAAGGTTAATAATTATAAATTACAATTTGTATTATTATGCACAATTTGTATGATCGTTTACAATTCCTTTTTATCCCATTTCTAAGGGCTGAAAGGGAGCGGGGCCAAATTCTAGGCCATGCATGCAATAATAAGGTAACCCTATCTATCATTGCTTCCAAAATTCAGTTGTTCTAACAGACGCCAAACAAACTTGAATTTATCGTCAGAGCTGTTGACGCTTTTATAATAATATATATATATATAATTAAAATGATATAATATATACATATAAAGCCAAAATTCAAGAAAATTTTAGATGACAATTGCAACTGACTCAAAAATATCCTGTTTATAATCTTCGTACATTGAAAATGGACTCAAAAAACTATATTTATTGAACTGGCAAAATATTATAGAAAGAAGATGTGATTGATTTGCTATAGTTCCCATTATCAGCCTGTACTATGCAGTGTGGAGTTCACACGGAATTTCGAATCTGTCCTGAGACCTGTCTGCTTGGTCAGCCAGAAAGACTATTAGGATATGAATCTATTTTATCTCTAATATCAATAGTACTATTACACGCATAATACAGTCGTTTGTCTCATGTTATAATGGGTATAAAACGCGACTTACACTGTAATGTTAAACTTTTACCAAGGACCCGACCATTTCTCTGCAATCCTCCTGAAGGATTTCCCTTACTCTGTCTGAATGTGCACCTTCCCCTCCCCTCCCTTTCCCGAGCACCTACACAGCTTGTTTTAAGTTTCGCGTAAAACTTTTTTGCCTACCCAAACTGAAAACTACATCTCACTTCAGTCTGCACAGTACGTATGTTTACGTGTGTGTGTGTGTGGATGCTTGAGTTCGTGTATTTCTGCTGTTGTTGTTGTTGTTGTTGCACTGTTGTGCTTGTCGTTGTTTTTCGGTTATGGCAAACAACAAAATTATATAAACGACGTCGACTAGAATTGAACGCCTTCGGTTATTTGCGCGAAGTTTAATGGAATTTTCAACAGTTTTTGCAACAGTGATTTGCCAACCGCAGAGAATGACAACAGCAATAACAACAACAGCAGAAGCAGCAGCAGCAGCAAGCTTGGCAAGCCTCTTGGCTCCGCCGGCTGTGGGCAACACCTTGCCCCGCTTTGATAACTCAAAAACAAAGTCAGTTGATTTGCTTGCGTTTTTGGGATACACGTTTTCGTTTTTTTGCATGTCCCGAAACGTATTTGCAAGTTTTGTAACTGACATATGCAATTTCGCGACGAGGTCGCCGACGCCGCCTTGCGAGCGTGGCAGTTTTCAGCACTTAAAGCTGCGACTCTGATTGCAAGAGTCGCCGGCTGTCTGTCAGGCTATTAAGAGCTGCTGCCTGCTAATTTTCATCACATTAAAATTTCACTTTAAAATGCAAAATAAGCTCAAAGTAAAAAGGCAGACGACAAGCAGGAGAAATATATGTCACATTTTGTTGCTGCCTGCCTTTTGTTTCGTATTTTAATGAAGTGAATTAGCATAAAATACGAATGGCAGGTACTTGGTCGAGTTCTGTAACACCTCCCCGGCCTGCCCTACTCATTGCTGCTTTTCTTCTTTCAAAATGCTTTCCATTTGCTACGGATTCAATTTGTCAACAAAAAGTATGACAACATTTTTGGCAGGCACTTTAGGGATTTAGCAAAAGGTCAGAACTATGTATGTTACCCACATACATATGATATGACACATATACATATCTGTACATGCACATGTATGTATGGTATATATCTGTGTACTATACGGAATTATACTTTGAAGTTTTGCGCAGTTTTTGTTGCTGCTGGGGTCATATTATCTTTGCCGGCTTTTTTAATTTAAAAAGAGATAACTTAAAAGTCATGATGTGTATTAAGCAGCCAACCCTTCGCTCGCACACACACACACACACACACTTATGGCCGTCAGCAAAATATGTTAACAGGCCCTTGGCCAGGCAACCCTTATCAAAATATTTATATGACTTCGCATATGTTAAACGCAGAAATTGTTCAGTCTCCCCAACCCTCCCTGAAGCAAATTATATATGAAAAAAAAATGCTTAATGGTCCGTAATCTGCTTAAAACTTGGACACGAGTTCAATTTGCCAAATGGACAGCGCGGCGAGTATGTGGGCTTTGGATTTTAAGCTGCACCCGCAGGGGAAGGCACTCCCCCGCCCAACTTTCCCCACTAGAGCACCCTTTCTCGATCTCTTTGTGCGTCTGTTACATTCTCGGACCGAGTTTTTATTTATGAACATTCATTTTACGCGTGTCGCTGTGTTTGTGTGTGTGTAAAGTGTGCATACAAAACGAGCCTTAAAATTTTACTTTTAATTAATATGTGTGCGGGGGAAGGGATTGGGGTGGCATATCCGGTTAGGTTGCGATCATCCCACTGTTTAAAAGAAATACGCACACAAACAGACACATGACCTCGTATTCAATTTGCATTGTGCTTTTTTCAACCAAATCTTTCTGTGTGAGTGTGTGAATTTATTTCCTTTTAAAATTATAAATTACACACACGCACGAAAACCCATTTGCCCCACTGTTTTTAGTTAAGGGCCTGGAAAGAGTTTCCAGTTTTTTCTCAGACTTTTATTCAAAATTGATTACGGCTATTTCTATGATGAGAATTAATTGAGGCGTAAAGTTCCTTTTACACTTGACGGATTGGACTGAAATTCTTAATTAATTTAAATAAATGTGAGTATTTTAAATTGAGTTTAATGCGTCTGGTCAGCAATTAGAAAAAGGGTACGCTCGGACCAGCAATGGGGGCTATCGAAGGAGTATGGGTAATGGCCTAAGAAGTAAGTGCGAGCAGATGGTAATGCGATAAGCACAGAATAGGTTTAGGCCTAGATAAACAAAGGTTAGAGGAATGTGGACTCTTTTTGAAGTTTGAGCTACTCATTTTAGCTTTTTATCATTATCATTAATCTACATACTGCAACATCTCTGTCGATTTTTCTTATACAGAGCCCATTTTTATCATTTAGGTGTCCATCTGCTTTCTCCTATCACACTCTAACATTGTCAAACCAAATTTTTCGCACTAGAGCTAGTCAAGTAGTGCTACACATGAATCCCTGTCAAAACGAACTCCACCTCCCACCCAACCGACTGAGAGGCACTGTCGTAAATCGTACAACTAGAAGAATACTTGAGCATGCAAATAGATTAAAGAATAGTAAATGTTCCAAAGAAAAATTACTAGATAGGAAAGAGCTAAAAGTTTTAAAGGGGCTAAAGAGTTAGTGTTAGAACAGTGGAGCCTTTGGTAGTCCGAACATAATACCCTGAACGGCTCGTGCAAAGCATTGTTTAACCTACAAACAAAAGTGTTAGTGGTGAATAATGACCACTAATTCTACAAAGGACAGAGAAATGTAATCGGCTAGGGCCTGGTTAACACTATCAATGTTTCCATTGAATGCGGTTATTTGCAAAAACCACACCAAGCTTGGTACTCCTATCAGCTACGCAAGGAAAATTAAGTAACTTAAGAACACTAGTATGAGGACTAATTCCAGACTTTCCTTCACGTCTTTACATTTTATTTTATTTTATTTTATTTAATTTAAAGTCGATACAGTCGACTGAATTAGATACAAAGAATTATTAAAAAACTCAATTTAAAATAATTAAGCATTAAGTTTAAGTTTACAAGTTTAATGAAATTTAAAATTAATTTAATTTGTTTAATTTAACATCTCTTTTGTCTTTCATATTACTATTTGCAGGTCAATCTAATGTCTTGTTCTATCGAAATTCACATATATTTCTACCATTAACTCTTTTCCGCATTCAACCTCCCTCCCTCTCTTATACCTCATAAATAATTACACATAATCACACAATGCAGCAGCCTCATCAATAATATACATGCGAATGCCTTACAGCAATTAACCCAACCCGTTGCAAGAGCTCAAAAAATGATGCGCATTAATCAGTTCGAGTTTTAAATGTAATCAAAACCAGTACAGCAACAACAATCGGAGCAACAACAATGTAATAGACAGATTAATTAGAATTTAACAAACATACCTGCTGGTCAAGTGTGCGTATGAATGTGTGTGAGTGTTTGTGTGTGTGCTCAGTTCATCAGTATTAGTTCAAGAGCATATGACCACAGGCACCGCAAGCGGCAACTCAACACTCACAATATGAGCTGCTAAACTGGCGGCAAAGGGCCGCAAAGCACATTCATTAAGCAACCACAGCCACGGCGAACAGCAGACTAACAGACCTCGCAGACGTCGTTGATATCGAAGTGAACGATGCACCGTGGTGGGAGGTTGAAGTGAAGCAGTCAAGAAGAGAAAGGCACCTGCAACCAGATGAGCATCTTACATAGTCCTGTAACCGTTCAAATTTAGACATACATATATGTATATGTATTCAATCCAACTTGTCTATAAATGTAACAGTTACCTTATGTAATCGCGTAATGAACTAAGCAACTGATACGCATTGAGAACTCAAACCGCTCTCGTTAGGCATCAGCTGCTGCCACATCAATATGCCGAATGGGAATCAATACTGAATTACTACAGAATTGACTCGTCTTATTCCAACATCAATACAGTTTTCAAATTAAGTTAGTTGAAAGCAATATTATACATTTAAGTTAGTTTTTATTCGCATTCAACAAACATGTAAAGTTTTTATTTAAACTGAAATCAGACACTTATTTCACGGCCTAATGAATTTGAATTCTTTTGGTATCCTGCAACCCAAATTAAACCCCTCCCCCGCCATTCTCTCAGTAATTAGGATATGTGACATACACGCAACCATAATTGGACACGCGGCCTTGAATTATGCCTTAATTATGCAACTGTAACTAATATCTACGCAAATTGCAGGTTCAGTTTCCAACCTCAAGTTAAGGCGCAGCAATTGGAAATTAATTTAAGATATAGGAAAATTTAAGTGCAATAGTAATTTGCATTAAAATCGTTTCAAGCATTTATTATTAAAAGACTTTGGGGTCGCACCGATTGGCCTGCAGCAAATGAAAACGTTAACAAGGCCAACTGAATTAAAACACAATTCGACCCGCACGCAGCCCCCACAACAACAACGACAACGCAATGTTCCCCTGAAAAGAAATCTCAATAATTAAACAAACATAAAAACAATTTTTTCTCTCTCTTTATTGTTTCTGTTGTTGTTGTTGTTATCGTAGTTGTTGCCGCATGCAAAACAGCAAAAAGTACAACATGCGTATTAATAAAGCACACACAAAACGACAGGCAAATACGAAAGAGAGAAAAGCGGAAGGTAAAAGCAAAATGCTGGTAGCAATATTTCTAATCTAATTTTGCCAAAGTCCCGCTACATAATGGGGGCAGCAGAGAAAACGGGAACCGAGAGAGAAAAAAATTGGAAAATGAAAAAATTAAAAGAAAATACTCAACACTGACGAGAAGGAGAACTGTGGATGCCGGGGAAAGAAAAAACAACAATGCAGGCAAAGATGAGGCAAAAGAAATGTTTATCAAAGTTTTTTGCTACCTGCACAAGGAAGCAGAGCACGCAAGGTGAAGGAGGAAGAGGAGTTAGGGGGCAGGTAATGTCGAATGTCGCTAAATGAAATTAGAAACGCATAAAAGAATAATACAATGCGCAGAGGGGTTGTCGCTTACTTAGAGTTTACACTGAAAATCTGCCTTGCGAATTGCGTCGGCTTAAGGGTGGCCCCTCAACGGGGCTGGATATAAGCTACAGAGCCCGTGCCCAGCAGAACCGGCAGCGATGTTGACAAGCGGCATTGGCATTCGCTTGCCCGACGGGCTTTGATTTGCCCCGCTATGCTGCAAGCCGAGTAAGTATATGTTTGTGTGTGTTTGTGTAATAAGCAGCATTCCGCGCAAAGTAATATAAAATAATAAACATAATTTGCCCGACCTTTGCTTGCGTTGTCGCATTTTATTATTAACAAGCAAATGCGGCGTTTCATTAAAAGTTATGTTCGTCGCTCTGCGAGTTGTTTATTTCGCTGCAAACTTTGCGTAGCATACTTTGAGGCGACACGAGGCGAGATTAACAACGCGCACAAAAGTTGCAGTTGACGATTCATTTGCCTGCAACACACCGAGCAACAAGATGTCAACCCCAAGTTGCAAACAATTTCCAACGTCAAATTCACCTAACGCAGGGCGAAGGCCACAAAACAAACATTGAGACTTGTGTTGACAAATGACAGTGGGACGCAGCTATCTAATGGGCGTGGCTGAAAGGCGGGGTTGCATGCAATACAACTATCGGTTGGCAAATAGATTTTAGTTTCAGGAACTAGAAATGTCAATAAACGATGTTGAATATACTGAACCCCACACAGAAATATTTATATCAATTATTTATTTAAAGTCCATTGATTAAAAATTAACTAAACAAATTTAGTTCTAACTAAGTTTAATTAACAATTAAAAGTAATTAATGTTTATTATATTAAATCTAGGATAAATAAACATTAGCCCATTCAATATTTAATGCAGAGAATTGGGGGTATACAAGAAAAACCCAATCAAATCAAGATAACTATTGTTTAGCAAAAGTTACTGTAAGACATGCCCAACCAACCAAATGCCCAACCCCCGCAAACGATTAACTGAATAAAAATGAAAAGTTATCTAATTTGGACATGGGTGGAATGCATTTTTAGGGCTACAGAGTTTGTTTTAGTAACTAAAAAATAAAAAGTATTGACGCTCGAACATAAAACCCTGAAAGTCTCATGTAGGGCATGGTTTGATATACAATATAGAAAGAGTTTCTGATATGTAATGACGGGTAGTTCTACTAGGGACAGTAGGTTCCATCGGTTAAGCAGGTCTCCTTGAATACGATTATTTACAAAAAGTACACAGAGCATGGTTCTGCGCTTAGCTAAGGAAGGTTAATTAAATATACTAGTATAAGGATGACTATACGTATTCATTTCAATTAAGATATCACAAGGCCCAAGTTTATAATAATAAATATTCACAAAAATGTATATATTTCCTCAATTTTTATTTGACATGTTTATATTAAAAATCATCTATAAATACAGTTATTTTCAAATATTTCTATAGATCTCAACTCTCACTTAATGTTTTTTAATGTTTACCAGCCTTCAAAACTGTCGACGTACCTATTTGTTATTAAAAAAGGAAGAGAACAGAGTAAAATTAATAATTCTCATTTACACGCAAAGACAAAGGATACTTTCTCAATGAAATTTTCATCAAATTGCATGAAATTCGTTACCGACGGTCAACTGTTTCTCAATGCAGTAGCTCGCTGCCGCTCCTGCCCTACCTCATTCGATATCCCTCTGTATCTACCTCTCCTTCTCTCTGCGCTCTCTTTGAATAGCAAATTAAAATTAAAAATTCAATAAATCCCGCAACAGTGCACAAGCACGCACCTGGAATATACAAGGGAACCGAGCGAGAAGAGCCACAGCGGGCTGAGGGACTAACACATTAAAATGCAACAATTTATTTTACTTGTTGGCAATCGCATGGACTACGCTTAACCCGCAGCCACACCCGCACTACGGACTCTACTAGACTCTCCACCATGCCGTCAAATACCGGATCGGTTCAGGTCCGACCCCGTTGCCGGGTACCATAAGAATGGACCGAAAACATTTTACGAGCGCATTTCAACTGTAACAAATGTCCTGGGGCAGCACATGGGGAACACACACGGCAACTGCGGAATAGCGTACATCGCATCGATGTTCGACGTTCGGCGCTCAATTGCCTTCGACTGTGTGGGGTCCCACTGTTGGTCGCACCCAGCTCTTCTCCGATGCCGCTGCCAGGTAGGCAAACACAAAAGCTGACCTCATGTACAAAATTCAAAGCCAACGGGGATGCTGCATGGCGAATTGGTTTGGGTGCAGCGCATCATGCGCTTCGTTGCTTCACTCACTCAGATCGGCCAACCGCCGTGTCAGCTATGCAGGTGTGTGGGTGTGCATGGTGTGTGAGTGTGTGTGGTGTGTGTGTATTTAGTATGGCTCTGGGTGCAATTACCAATGAACGTAACAGGTGATCAATTGTAATAAAACTCCCAGGGTGCTTTTGCTTTTCATTATTTTCATTGAACTGTCGCACAGACGCATTCAAGCAATGCTGGCGAGTGAGTGGGTGTGTGTGAACATGTGTGTGTGTGTGTTTGTAAGTATGTGCTCTGGTGTATTGCAAGTTCGTTTGGTTGCCTTTACACTTGGCAATCCCTTGGCCAGTGCAGTTTTAGTGTCATTGCCATTGCGTAGAATTATGTGCACGGCGCGTATACTTGATGTGGCCTCTGTGTCCCTTAGCTGCTGCTGCTGCTACTGCTGTTGCTGCCATCCATCGAGCAGGTGATTAAGCGTGACCAATTGCTTGGACTTTTTTCAAGCTGCCATGTTTATAGCGCCAGTTCAACTCGCAGTCAACATTTAATCACGCTCCAGTTTAACACATACAGCACAAGTACGCACACACTCACATGCACATTTGAGTTGGATTTGCAGGATTTTGCTGTTTCAGTTGCTACAGTTTTATTCTGTTTGTTGCCAACATTGACAACTTCATAAATTACAGGCCCACACAGTCAGAGCAGAGATTAGACGTATCTCCTTAGGTCTGAGATGTAATTTACTATCAAAGCGACAGATAAATACGCAGCGTAAGATACGAGAATTACCCAGACACAATAGTCTTGGCAGGTACTCAGTGCATGTGTGGGGCTTACAGCTAAAGCTCCTTCATCTGAAATCATTTTCACTAGCTGTCACAGCGAATATCTCCCACTGTAGTCACTTGTTTAGCTTTAGCTTCAGCTTCAATTTGAACAAATCTCTAATCCCTGCACAACATAAAGCTAATATTTTTGCAGAGATATCAAAATCCCTAATCATGTTTCTGCAGTCCGCAGTGGCGTTATTCAAGCATAGCACAGCGAATACTTTGCAGAGGACGAAACTAAACGCATTATGCTCTCTGCCACCACATATGTGCACTCGCTCACACACTCACACTCCCACTCACACTCTCTGACTGCTGCAAGTGGCAGTTAAAACAACCACAAATTCAATTAAAAGCGCTTCAAAGTTGTTTTCAGTTTTCAGGTAATTTTTTTTCTGCCACTCCCGGACAGCGCGTTTGCATTTAAAATGCAGTAACAACAGCAACAATAATTACGCTTGAAAATGCTAATACATCAGCGTACGCGTAATTACTTCAAACACCTTGACACGGGTCCAGGGTATGCGCATTCGTGTGCTTAATCCCCCTAACCCTTTTCCCCTGTCTCCCTATTTCCCTGTGCTGTTGCCCTAAACCAGAAGCAGCAGCAGCAGCGACGCTACCAGAAGCTCATTAGCAGCGCAGGCGAGCGCTCCGAAAAGCACATACAGACAACCACACATACGTAGACTGCCTCACACACACACACACACACACAGACACACTTGAAAATCAGCTAGCAAGAGCAGACAGTGCAATGGCAAAACCCAAGCCAGCGCGCTAAAGCTAACTCTAGTCTAAGTGTGTGTGGGTGCGTGTGTGTGTGTGCTCGTTCGTTTGTTTGTGTCTGTGTCTGTGAGAGTATGTGTGTGCAAGGTTGGGCAGCACTAATGTGTCATGTTAAATTAACACTTTAATTTATTCCGCGTTTTCCAAGCTGCAAAGTGCATATTTAATCAGTTTGTGTTTACGTTTGTTGGCGCCGCCATTTCCGCCCACCCTCTGCCTCCACTGCTCTCTTCTCTTTCCTTTGAGTGGGTGTGGCAGTCGAGCTGTCGCCGATTTGTGTACATACGCATATAGCACTTACATAACGTATATTTGTATATGTATGTATATATGTATGTGTGTGATGTATTTTGGCGCTCAACTCTCTCTCTCTCTCTTTCTCGCCTTGCTTGCGTGTCTGTCTGTCTGCCAGCCGGCCTGTCTGGGCGCTCAGTAAGCCAGTTTAATTCATGCTTGTATTTTTAATTGCAGCATTTAACAAACAAACGGAATATTTAAATACTTTTACTACTTTACAACAATTAGCTAGAAAACAACAATATTGAAAATTGCATATTTAAATAGAGCTTTTTTTTGTTTTTTGGTAATTAGTCGAGTGTAATAAATAAGTAGAAACGAAATGATATTTCTGACTGCCAGATACCCATTGAAAACTGAAATATTGTATATAGCATGCTGAAGCATTTAGCTACTATGATGACTAAAAAATCAAAAAAATTATTAAAAATTAAACTTAACTTAACTGAACTTAAAATTAACTTAATAAATTATATTATTTTTAAAACCGTTTCTATTCTCACTTTGCTTTAATTTATTCTATCAATTTATTTATTTATTTACAAGATTTACTTAAATAAATAATGATAGAAATTAATCTTTTTTTTACAAATGTCATAGCAACATATTTTACATCATCCCTCATAATATTCTGAAAATATTTGAAACATTTAAAATGTATTCAAATTTAAATCGTATTGAAATTTTTGAGCACTAGGTTGGGTATATTGTTAAACAAATTTAAAAATATTTCACTATCTTTCATTTTCCATTCCACACTACAATCATTTGACAATATTCACTTTTATTTATTAAGCCCACACGATACACTTACCTGCCTGCCAGCCTGGCCGACTCCCTGCCGCCTCATGGCGGTATTTAAAATAATTTGAAAACATTCATAATTAATTAGTGATATTTTAAAGCCAACTAATTTGTTGTGCACTTTTGTGGCCTGGCCGTTAATTAAAATTCAACCCGACTCAATTGTTGTCATAATACTTGAATAATGTTGTCAATTTCAGCCCGGCTTATATGCCATACATATACTATATATAATTCAGCTTCATGTTGCCTTTGTGTGTGCAATTTCAGCCATCAAGTTAATTCAAGGCACGCACAGCGGCCAAAAGGCCAATACGAGCAACATGGTCAATGGGCCAACCATGTCAACGTTATTGTGATAAAAGGTCCGAGAACGCATCACCTGCAGCTCCAACGACGAATCCGGATTCGACCGGGTCAATGCTAAAGCCAGCCAAGCGTCCGGCTAATGCAATAAATAAAATAACCTTTGCCGCCGCCATCGCCAGAAGCGAACGAGAACACATGTTGGCTGTCTTCACGTTTGTAAGCCTTCACTTAATCCAGCGCACGAACAGACGGATGGTTGGACAGATGGACGGACCAGCAAGCTGGACAAGCTGCAAGCACGAGCGCAAGTGAAAAGTGAAGCTAATTGAGTGCAGTTGCACAGGATGCGGTGAAGCTTGGCAGTCAGCTGCGATAAAGACTCATTTTGAGCAGTCGGTTAGCGGTAAATGTATGTATATATACGTACGTAGTATATAGTACAGTGCAGGGATAAGAATTGACAAGAATGTTAAATTTCATTTATATCTAAAAATCACAGGCAATGTGAAAATGTATTTTAAAGATAATTTGTCTTTCTCTTTGACTCTCGTTTAAACAGGGCCAAAGCAACGGTCTTGAGGGCCAAACTCTTCTAGGTGCCTTATTGTAATTACCTTTATATATTAAAAATAAATAAAAAAAAAACTTATTATATATTTAAAATAGAGTAATTCACAAAATAAAGAAATTGAATACTTATTAAATCGACTCTTTTCTCAATTTTATATTAACAAACATAACAAATATATGTAATATACAGTTTTCTTTCCTTCTGAGGTTTTACTGTTGACTTGCTCCTAATTAATTAATTTAACTTAAAATTAATTATATATCATTATTTTTGAGTCAACTGTTTAGTAGAAATAAAAAATAAAAATAAAATAAAAAATATAAATAAAAAATCATCAATAGTTTTTAGAGAAATGTTTCAAGCCCTCTTATTCTCGATTGAAAATAATTTATTCAATCATTCTGCACCATTTGTGCTCCACAATTATTATGTTATTATAATTGTTATTGATAGGACATTGTAGCAAGGAGCTCCAGGCAGACTGGGGCCTATATGCTGCACAAACCCTGCACCCGCCTTGATACGGACCTGCGTATAAACCTCGCGTCAAATGAATTCACTAGTTGCACTCTCTACCCATTACCCTTTGTTAACTTGATTAATACGCACTTTGCCATTGTCAACGACCCAATGAAGGAATCCCAGAAATGCTGCTTCACAAAGGAATGCGCTCTGTTTGTCAATTGTTTTTCCTGGAGTGGGCAAAATGAAAGAACAATCCTCGCTGCGAATGAACAACGCTCTTAATAATCAAGACTGCAAGTGCTTTTGATTTGCGAATGCAATCAAAGTTATGCCGTGACATTAATAAAACGCATTGTTGTGCATGGCACAAAGGTAGAATGATTATTTTTGTTGTTGTTGTTCTTAGTCTTATCCCGCTGCGTTCGCTTGGAATTTCAATTAACTTTCGGACGTAACAAGGAGCACAGCTGTAGCTCGAATGCGAAAAGAGCTCAAGTGCTGCCCCCGCACACACACGCACAGAGACAGACACTCCCCCTACTACTCTCTTAGAACTCTTCACCTCACCTGAGCCGGCGGCCAAGTAATTTACGCACTTGAATTAATTTGCAACGGGAAAACTTTCGCTTGGGTTCACAGTTGGGTTTTAAATAAACGAAATCTACACTCAAAATGTTCGCATATCAATCACAAATATCGCCAAGTTGCCAGTGAGAATGCTTGCACTAATTACAAGCTAAATTGTGCTCATTAATTAAATTCCATAGTTGATGAAGTAACTGAAGCAGAGCAGGTCCCTCTCTCTCTCGACATGGCGGTTACAGGTAATAGCACCTTCTCCCCTTCCTTGTCACATGAGCAACGCGCCAATCAAACTGCAAGCTGTTGGTGCTCGACAGCCTTCACTTCTTTTGGCACTTGGCCGTTAATCAAAGCCTTCTTCACAGCTGTGATTTAGCCTTCATTTATTTGCGCCGTGGAGCAGATGAGGCGCTCTTGTTGATGCTGCTTCTGATACTAAGCCGCCGCATCATTTACACGCAATCAACACACCCGAACGCCTTCGCAATGAGACATGTGTCATAACTCAATTCCGTGTGCAATTTCATGCACCTGCGACGGCACGTAATCAAGCTACCCCGAGCTGCCCGAAGCTGCCCTGTCTGGCACTTGTATATGCCAGTGGCATGGCAGGCAGCACTTTGCGCCTTTGTGCTGCCTGCCGCATAGCCAAGTAGCCAACGCCGGAGATGACGATGGCCGCAATTTTGTAATCAGCGGGCTGTCCATTTCATAAAAAACACTTCTGAAGTCAACTGCAATACAAAGCAGCAGCAGTCAAAGGGCTGTCCGGGTGGTACTCAAGAGCTCCCTCGATTCCTCAACCCTTTGTTGACAAGTGTGTGTGTGTGTGGCTGCGGGTGTCGGTGCGAGTGGGTGCATGGACATACTCGAGTGGTGGAAAAAATGGGTAACGTGCGTTCAGTCATGTGCATGAAATGAGCAATTTTAAAACAACAAACGGCGTAAAAAGTCAATAACCAATAACGTAGAAAATGCCCGTGTGGGCCCGATGGCAAAAAACTGACACAGACAAAAAGCAGGAGCACCCACACATACACACACACACACATGAGTGTATTTGTGTATGCATAGGCATGGCAAAGACGAAGGATGTGCTTGTGGCTTGTCTATGAAGAATACACCTACGTAGGCTTGACTAGGCAGCGGGAAGAGATTCCATTGCGGATGCAGATAGATGGCTAACACCCGGCTTGACTGTATTTGTTTGTCCAGGCTGAATACGCTGGTGTGAGTGAGTGTGTGTGTACAATGAATCGTTGCATAAGCTGAGCTTATGTTTGTTCAGAAACTTGTAAGGTAATTAATTATATTTAAAAAACATTATTAATAAGTTAAGATTGTTTGACCGATAAAGGGAAAGTCTATACTTACTTTTAGACATAAATTTTAATAATTATGTAAATTATAATAATTATTTTAAGTAAGTTTCTTAAACCTGGATAATAATAAGTTTTATTTTGTCTGGGATTCACACGAAATATGTATCGGCTAGGTAATACGTAGACCACTTAATTTTACATTAATTTTCATTCAGTTATAAAATAATATGATTGAATCTTTCCTAACCAATAACCAAACCTTTGTTTTATTTCATCCTATATTAATACTTTCACACACACATAATTATTAAATGATAGAGCCCAAAAGTGATAAATCATTATTCATGCGAAACCACTAAGAACTATCTATTATCTCTTATTCTTACCTTAAACGACTGTCAATCGATGTTTAAATTTCAATTAAGAGCACTTTTCCTACCCATCTGATTGCTATTTTTCGAGATCATCAATTGTGTGCGGCAATTGAGTGGCAATTGTGTTTTAGTTTCATTTCTGTGGCAATGCATAAGTGATTATTTTTTTTTCATTTTACTACTTTCTCTGTCCAAGGACTCTCTAATTTCCGGTGCGAATATGTACCACATCGTCCGCCTTGGACAGAAGTACAAATAAAATAAAACGGAAATTATTAATTCTTTCGCATGAATTCGCTCGATTTAATTTTGATTTTTATCTGTGTGCACATATCGCAATTGATGAGGTTTCGCTGTGGCTCAGCACGATCCGTTTGTTCGATGTTTGATTTTCCAGATAATTGAAATGGATATACGGCAGGGAAGGGGATAGGTATATAATATTGTATGTGTGTGAATATGTGTGTTAGGCTCCACTCAAGCGTATTCTTGTGGGTTATGAATTTTTATGATTGCCGCCGGACGGCCAAAAAATAATAGAATATTTTATGTAAGCTACCCTGGAAATTGCATAAAATAACTGTGGAGCAAAAACACACAAACAATATATATATAAAATGTGGTGAAAATATTTTTGTACATGCCACATAACAAAGTTAATATTTAATCTATTTGGCTATAATGTGCACATAATTAAGAGATGTCGAATTTTCAAATTCAAATATGCACGAGCGCACAAAAGTGTGCTATGATATGTGCAAATATGCGTCGCTCTCTCGTTCTGTATGAGTGCTTGCGTGTGTGTTTGCGTCCCTGTCTCGTACTGTTTCCATTCGACCAAAGCGCAACCAGCCAAACGCCAACATGGTCCGTGCGCCACTGACAAGTCTCTCCTCATAATTAAATCATGTTCTGTGCAAAATTCAGCGAACCACAAAACAGCTACTACGAGGGTCGATTAGGAAGTACCTGAAGTAAGATCAAGTTGTGGTAAGAGTTGTATGATTATAATTTAAATCCTGTTTAGCCTGGCTAGTGAATTTGTTTCATACATTTCATTGATTTGCAGGGGAAAGCTAACTCATGGCGCACCCCTCGAATGGCGGTCTGATTAACAACAAGCTTGCGAATGTTGTTATTTGATCCATGACATGTGGAATTAATTATCCAGAAATTCGCAAGCAAAACATGTTTCCAAAAGCAAAATAGTCGAAATTCTCTAATTAGCTTCGTTTGTAAATTATTCTCTATGTGCGGCAGACGTTGCACAGTCCGAATTTCAGGCTGGTACTCATCAGTGGAATGGTATTGAGTATTCTTAAAGCGCTAACGTAGAAAGTACGTTTTTCAGTAATTTGATGTTGTTTACAGTGCTAAGATCGAATGAGATCATTATTGATTTAATCGAACATACATATATATTTGGCACACTTTAATGTCAAGTTTGGTTGCGTTTTCAATAAAAATAAAGTTATCAATAATAATATACTCGTAAATACTAAAAATATATTGTAAATCTTAAAAGAATAATGCTATTTTGATATTCAGTATAATTACACATTGTTCACATAAGTTCATGAGTAATGTTGATAATAAAAATCATTATCATTGTAACATCACAGAAAAAGAAGACTCATAAAATTCAATTTCCTTCATTATTGCATTGATGTAAATGCTACCAACTTGATATCATAATTAATTATGATAAACCTATAATCTGTTAATTAGTAGTTGCAGCTGTCGGGTGCGCGAAAGCTCTAGAGCGTAGAATATCAAAGTGTTGTTTGGTTTGCAGAGGTCTTTCTCACTCTGTCTCTATCCCACTCACACTCTCTGTGCCCGCTCTCTATGTCTGTTGCTACTTAATGCACAATGATTAAATTGCACGGAAAGTAATGCGAACACGTACGGCAATTAAGATAATAGCCGTAATCAAGAGGCCGCTGCATTTGTTGCCAATTTATAGGGACTGGCCGTGCGACCAGTTGGGTGCATAATTGGCGTTAAAAATAATGCGTTTATATGTCCAGCAGAGCTCAAAAAATAGCAATGTGAAAAATGGACGCGCTTAAATGCAGGCGATGGCGACGGCGACAATTGTGTGGGTACACAAATGGACCTCAATTGCACAGGAATACACACACAGCGACACGCACACACACACTGCCCCACACACACGTGTGCGACTCAAATAACTAGCATTAAAATTTAGAAAATCCTCATGTAAATGGACGGCACGTAGTGGAGCAGAAAGCCAGCCACAGCGACTGTGTAACAGGTTAAACACTGCACCACGTTAATTGCGGCGCCTAATTGCGCACCATTTGCAACTGTTGCATGCAGCAGAGTGAGAAGGACACAGAGAGAGATAGAGAGAGAGAGAGAGAGACAGTCGTGCGCGAGCGTGTGGGGAGTTGCAATTTTTATGCAATAACAATAAGGCTGCATAACAATGAAGGCGGCTTTTTGAAAAATTACTCGCAACGACGAAAACAGCAAAGGGCCATTTGTAGCTGCCACAAAATGCGGCCAAATGAACAGCACACACAGACGTCGCATAGCCGCAGTCGCAATCGCAATAGCAATCGCAGTAGCAGTCGCAGTCACGGGGATTGCTATCTAATAGTTTGCCCGGCTTCAGCAACCAACTAGTCCAAGCCCTTCCCGCCTCTGTCCCTACTCACTCCCTCGGCTAACGACTGACCAGCACACACAATGGCCACTCTAATTGCCATACATTTTCGGGCTTTCAATGGTTTAGGCCGAAGTGTTCCCAGAACGTCCCCCAGCCCAGGCACACACACACACACGGGGCAAGCATGTGTATCCTTGTACCAGCAACAGCACGACTGGTTCACCCTTTCTCCCTTCTCCGCTCACTTCACTTCTGGGCCACATACGAGACTCGGGTGTGCAATTGTGCATGTTCAAGAAAAAAGCCACATTTAAGTTAATTTTTGGCTACGCAAATTGCACAATTCTGTCAAGTGATTAATTTTATGAACAGTTTTGTGGTCATCCAGGACGAGAGTGTTCCCACATTAAGCACTGCTATTGTTATTGTAATTGTCAGGAGTCGCAACAGTTATTTAAAGTTCATTCTTAAGATAAAGTGTATAATTGTCCTGATGTCAATTCGATGGTATGATGAACAGTGTTGTGTAGATATTGATCGAACATTATAAATACTATATATTCCCCATAACATTTTGCCAGTATTTCGAAGTAAATTCTGTACTTGAGTTAAAATGCAAAACATAATACTAATATTTTCAATTTTAAGAGGTCGACAAGTTCAAACCATTTAATATCTTTAATGTTTTTTATTTATTTAATGAACATAAATATTGTTAATGTTAACTTAAAGACTATTAAACTATTCTCAATTATATCCAGTTACCGTAATAAATGAATTTAGTTATTTCATTATTTATTATTAAAATTATTTGTATTAGCTTTAAGTCAACAGCCTCTATTTGACATTATATACATAAATAACGTTGAGTATAAAAACATATAATAAACTGAATTTCAATAAGTTTTCAAATCAAAAATAGTTTATCAGTAAAAATTAGATACTTTATTTCTATTGTCTTTAATTAGGGATAATAAAGAATTTGCCGGTCCAACAATTGTTAAAGAGGATTGGGAAAACCCCAATCAGATCACATCACATACATATGTATGTATCCGACTCTCAACATGCCGTAGTAATAGTCAAAGTACACTGGCAAAATCAATTTAACTAAATTGTGTTTGGAAAGCTCTTTTGTTTGGTTAATTTTGTTATCATTTTCGAAAACCGACAGGGAACAAAGGATCTATTCCAAAAAGCACACAACAACAATGAAAGAAAGAGAGACCGCAGCCACAGAGCACAGAACATAGAACACAAAACAAGAGCAACAACAGCAACAAGAGAAACAAGTTGGTAACAAGGCAATCGAGTAACCAAATGAAAAAGCTAATTTTAATTAGCTAATGAAAAAGCGCAACAACACGAACATTTTCGGGGCATGTAAGTTGATTTGGTTGTGTGTCTCGTGCTCTTCCAGCACATTCCGTCCAATTATGCGATGCGAAACAATCTGTCAATGGGCGTGGCAGCTCCCGCAGCCGCCGCCCCTGGCAGGTGACTAATTTCATTTTTCTGATAATGTAATTTTCTGCGTGTCCTGCCGCAGGGACGCAACGGGGAATGAGAACGGGAGTACGGAGCACAGAGAACGGAAAGCAGAAACAATTAATTTCGAAAAGTTGGCAAAAAGGCAAAGTGGAAACGCGACTGCACAGCTGTCAGTTTTCAAGGACCGCCGCGTATCTTCAAAGTTCTGTTCTGTTCTGTTCCATATATAGCATACGCTCCGTCAGGCCTTGGGGGCAGCAATTTTGTTTGTTGATTTGTGGTCCGCGCTTCCCTTGCGCCTCTCCCTGCTCCGCTCTGTCCACATTGCATTGGAGACTGTTGTGTGCGTTGCCTGCACTTGGCGGCTCCGCAAATTGCCTGTCCACGCATCAAATTGTAATGAGCTTTGTTTTTGATATGTTAGATGTCCAAAACGAATCCACCACTACCCACTCCTCGCCTATGTCCCACATTCATGCATTATGCATGTGACGATGTTGCCGAAGAAACAAGAAATCAATGCAAAGATACAACAACATATTATAAAATCCGGGTCGAAAGAGTACCACGATTTTTATCAGTTCGGGTTTTTCATTCTCCAACTTTTTTTTTGCTAAGATTTTCCCTGCAGCAGGAGATACTTAAATTTAATAATGTGCATTCAAGCGAACAATCGCAGAGGGCAGAGGCAGCAGCAGACGGAAGAACTAAATCGCCCCATTCAGCTTAGCGACCACTCCCCCATCCCCTTACGCATGAGCTTCACTGACCCACAGGCTAAATCAATGTGACCCCTCGTGCAAGCTGGCTGCCCTTTTCAACCACACACACACATGCACACGCCCTCCACACACTCACACACACGGCATAGCTTAAAAATTAATAATTCAAAGGTTTACGGTTCAAGAGCTAAATGTCCCTCGAAGCAATGGGCGGACCGAGGCGGGTTCGATGCTGAAGATGCTTTAAGCAGATGCTCGCTGAGAATTTCATTGATTTCTTCAATTGAAGCATCAAATTTGACTAGTTCATAACAAATTTAATTAGTTTGCTATTTGTAAATAAATACTAATTAAATTCAATTTGCAAACAGCACACACACACGCACACGGCTTTGGGCTGATTTGCATATTACACACATGCATAGAGCGAGACAGAGAGAACTCTCGCAACGAAAATGACAATATGGAATACAACAATGGCAATGACAACTTTGGCAACTTTGACAACTCTGACGTTTGCCAAAAGTTGCCACAAAAGCCATTATTCATAAGCGACACAAGTTGTGCCAGGGGCTCACAGAGAGGGATGCGTGCGGCATGGCAATACGTCTTGGGCACGTGTGTGTTGGTGTGTGTGCGAGTGTGTGTGTCTTCTTGTAAATTGCAATCATTACACGGTAATTAGAAGTTTTCAACAAACTACTCAAGCTCGAGCTCCAGTTCGACGTCGCAATGAAATTTTAAAGTTTACCTCAATTTTGTAGTTAAAGCGCGCTGCTCATTTATTTATGATGCCGAATAACACACACACACATCAATCTTCTGCTGACTGTAAGAATTGCCATATGGCAGGGAGAACGTGTGTATGTGTGTGTTGGTGTATCTGTGTGTGGTTGATCCGTGGATGCTGTAACATGCGATGCCATGGTTAGCTGAATTTGAGTTTAATGACGTGTAAAAATGTTTTCACGGCTTTTGATTATATTCTACCTTGAGCGACGCTAAAGTTTCCCACACACACACACACAGAGGCAGTGTATCCCGACTATAAGTAGATCCCTTCCGTTTGCCATTTGCAATGAATAATGTCGCCTCGTCCGACGTCTCGGCGTCTCTCTCCCTCTCTTTCTGTTTTGCATATGAATACCTTTTAGCAGCGTCGCTGATTAGCAACGCCAACTGACAATGGCAACGTTCCCGACGCCGACGACGGAAACATTTTAATGACAAGCGACCGGTAGCTTACCCCGCAATCCACCATTTGCCTCCATGTGCGTCCTCCTCCTACCCCTTTCGGCGATGTTGGGCTGACAGTTATCGTTTTCGAAATATTGTTATGTGCTTTTTTGGGGTTAGTGCTTCCCTTCACGCTACGTTTAACGTGTATTGTTTTCGAAAATGACTTGATTTAAGTTTTAAATTTGCTTCCACATTCATTTTGATTGTCGCGCAATGAAAAGTTATGATAATGGCGATTTATTGACGGGCTCAGACGGCGACACATTAGCAGGCAGCACGTTTGCTGCCTCGAGCGAAATTTGTATTAAGTTCGCAGGTTCACTTGGATAGTTTAAATGATTTACTTTTTAGCATATCTTTGCTGAAGGTATAGCAGACAAAAGCAGGTATTACTGAACAGTATATAAAAATCAATTGATAATTAAATAATAAATTTTACCTTATGAAATAAATTCTTCCACACGATTGATGTTTGTTAAAAATTTAACTTGTACACCGATTAAAAACAAGTCAAGCTTTGACTATGTAAGGCCGCGGATTTTGAATGAATTTTATATGTTCACGTTATAAGTTAACGTGAAAATAATACAAAAGAAACAGCGTAGAAATATAAGAACATATTTAATTATTATAATTATTATATAACATTTCTAGCTTTAAAGCCTTGGTCACTGCAATACTTGGAAGCGTTGTTAAAGAATGTTGTGGCTTTAGCTCCTGTGGCGTTTGAGTTCTTACATAAAAGCACAGAGACAGAAGGACAGACTGATGTATGTGTATATCCATATATTGAATCGACTGATAAAAATAAAAATTTTAAAGTTTACAGGATCGCACATTCCGACAAACAATATACGTGTTATTTTCCAACATAAAGCCACCCAACCAGAAGCCTATTGACAATCTCGGGGCCTTGGTGCTAAATATCTTTGAGGACCCAAGTGTAATTACTTGTCTTTTAAAAAAAATTTAAAGCATTAAAATGTATGTACTGAGTTCAACAATTTTTTCACATAATTAAGAATTTTAATAGAAATTACATTGACTTTTTTCTCGATTGTATATTGGTAACTTCATCAATAGTTTTTAAGAAATGTATTTTTCGGGCCTTTATTTGTGATTAATAGTACAATACTACATACCAATTCAATCCTTCTTGCCCAATTGCTCTTAGTAAGTAACTATTCCCGTTACCCACAGGGTAGAAAAGAATTATAACTTTGGGCAAAACGAAAAGGCTTGTTTAAATACAAACGCTTTAATCAATATATATTAGAGCATTTTTTTTATTGTGTATCAATATAACGATTATGTACAAATTAATTTACAATGAATAATCGTTCGATTAGTTGAATTATTGTGATTATTCTTTTTGCAATATCAATATCCTCATTGTCAATGGCCTGCTGTGCTGAATTGTTTACACAATTCTTGTTACGCTTTACCATTGAATCGAAATCACGGTCGAAGATAAACAAACTATTAAAATGAAAATAAACAGAAAAGCTATTTACATTGCTCAGCTGGCTGAGAAAATTATTTTAAATGTGCCTTGTGCAATGCCAAAGTAAAACAGAAACAGAAAACAGAGAAACTTTTTCCCGTTGTAAACAACAATGCGCACTGTTGACAATTGTTCCAGGCGCGCAGTTGGCCCTGCCCAGTTGCCAGTTGGCACCTACCTCCCGCACCCGCCTCACCCTCAACTCAAACCACTCTTCCCGTCCATTCTGTGTTTTGGCTTGGCCACTGTGTGTACTTTGACTTATTTAATGCTCGAGTAAACCTCTAAAAAGCCCCAACAGCAGCAACAGCAGCGCCAACAACAGCAGAGGCGGCAAAAACAAAGGCAGCAAGTCATAGAAATACTTACTAAATGGCAAATACGTGCACTCTTACTTGTTGCTTGTGGCCCATTGTTGCCTGCATTGTCTGCGGACAGATGGCAGGGGGAGGGAGGGGAGAAGGGCAGGTTGGTTACTTGTGAAACCCCTGGCTAAATGCAGCTTAGCTGTTGCCTGGCGACGCAGGTGATATTATTGGCCAAAGTTAAACAATTGTAAACCGTTACAAGTCACAACAATTGCAATAGTTTTTAGTTGTGCTGCAACTGTAACTGCGACTGGATTCGGACTCGGATCTCTCTACTCGGTGTCTGTTCATTCGTCTGTCTGTCTGTCTGTCTCTGCAGCTTGTTCTACACTTCTACTTGTTTTGTTGTCTGCGAGGCTAATGCCAAATGTGAGTGCTGTAAGGATTTTCGTAGTTCGAAGTTTTCCTGCTCTTGTTGTTGTTGTCGTTGCTTTGTTGCATTAAGTCGGGCGGAACATCTGGCATTAATTAAGCTAAAACTGCAAAAAGGATAACTCGTAATCGGTGAGATTTTATTATGAAGATCATTATTTGCATGCAATCGTAAAATTGCAATTTTACAGGGATTCCATGCACAATCATCTCCGGCTCAGCTGTAACTGTGCAATAACTGTGTGCTGTAACTGTAACGACAATGGTCGGCACAGCATATCGGCTTATCAATCTTACAATGACCAACTATTGAAATTACAAATTTCATTAGGGTGGTCGACTCTTTGTGCTCTGCATGCTTCTTAATGCCACCTGCAACGTGCAATGTGCAACAATGGCAGCCTGCAACAGCAACAGCAACAACAAGGACGACAATGAAAGTAATCAACTACAGGTAGCAAAGCCTAACAAAGCATGGCCGAAACACATGCACACACACACAAAAGAAGAGTAGCACACGCTCTCGCACACCCTGGTAGCGAGCTTAAAAACCCAATTCGCAAATGACAGTCCGAATAGGGAACTGCAAGTTCCGTATGCCTGTTCATGGGCATGTTTGGGTTGGAGGATGACTGCATGCTCTGCTTTTTTCCAGCGCCAACCAGCAACAACTTATTGTGGTTACAAATTGCGGCAAAAGCTATCAATGATATTATCGGCGCAACCAGTGGACAGACAGACAGAGAGACCAACGAGAGACCAACCGATGGTTGCAACCATATGCAAGCTCAATTACATCCGGTTGCAGTTTCAATTTCAATTTGCCGTGGCCGATGGCCGACGACAGACAGGGCAGCATGGGCACGACGAGGAGGACAATGCATATGCCTGTGGCTGCTGCTGCTTGGCATAATATTAATTTAAATTAGATAGATGCTGGCCGGCCAGCCCGACGGCATGAGTACTCCCCAGGCAGCAACAACGCAAATAAGGCAAGGGCAGGGAGCAGGAGCTGGGAGCAGAAGCAGGAAGAAGGAGCAGGGAGCAGGGAACAGGAGCGGGAGCAGGAGTGCTATAGCTTTTGGGCAAGGCTTGTGGTGGCCGGTAATATTGGCATAATGGTCATACGGTTGGATTCACCTCGCTGTCCCCTCCTCTGCCGCTCTGTGTTATTCATTTTACAGTCGCTTTAGCGATCTATGGCAGTCAGGGTGGCAGTCAGGGTGGCAGCCACCCAGGCATATGCTGCTGCCAGGCGCAGCGTGAAATTTTGTGAATTCGACAACGGATAACAGTGACCGGAACCGGATATGCCGACTAGCCCGAGCTAATTAACCAGAAAATGCGGTTAATACGCCAGCAGCGCAAACAATAGAAGTCGAATATATTTTAATTTCTCTCTAGTTATTTGTGTATTTATCGGCTCACTGGGCTGCATTAATAAACATTCAATACGCTTCATATGCAAATTTCGTGGAAACTGTCATATTATTTGTTGGATGTTTTATTTTTTTGGGCAATATTCCGCATTATTTGCACGCACTCGCATAATTTGCAAAGCAAATTTTCGGCATTGACGGGTCAGCAAATTCTTCAATGGGGTTAAGCCAATTAACATGGGAATGTCAATATAGAGATGGGAATGGAAAGGGGTATATGTGTGTGTGTAGGGGGGAGTGGGGCATTCAGCTTTCGGGCATGGCGGGCGAACATATTTCCGCTTCCGTTGTGCATTAGTCGCTTCATGCAACATTTTGCGGCGCAGTCACCAATGTCGCCACACATAAATTATATCAAATTGTTTGCATTTAATTGCATGGTCTGTTGTTGTTGTTGTTGTTGCTGCTGCTGCTTCTACTGTGCATATTTCATGCAAACATATTAATGCCCACTGCAAGGTAATCCGGACATTTGTATGTGGCTTTGATGAACTCGCGCTAATTAACTGTTACTGCTCAGCTCGTTTATCTTCTGGGCGAGCATCTGTCGCTCAGCCTGTTATCGAGTTGAGCAACAGCATTGGGTGGGCAGCACTCGTAGCATCCATTATTCAGCAAATATGACAAATGTTGACAGCATTGTCAGGCCACAATGTACCGCATGAAGATGGAGTTAAGCTCACCCAACATATTAGTAAAGGCATGCGAAATATCTCGCACATTAGAGTCCAGTTTGGACAAACCTATCATCATGATTATGCCTGGCAAGCAACAGTTTACTAAATATTCCATCATACCTCCAACAATGTTATGCAAACATATTAATTTATAGCTT
Source organism: Zaprionus capensis (assembly GCA_018903675.1). Taxonomy (NCBI): domain Eukaryota; kingdom Metazoa; phylum Arthropoda; class Insecta; order Diptera; family Drosophilidae; genus Zaprionus; species Zaprionus capensis. The sequence continues at coordinate 5,247,668 of JAEIFN010000011.1, forward strand.
GATAAAGTCATTTATTAACTTACAGTGCAGCTTGATTTCTGCCAACTTCTTAGAGCCTTCAAGCCTTGACATTGCAGCCAGCCATGTTCCATATTTCGGCCTGCATGACAAGGTAGTCAGTCAGCTGAGTCAAACTCAAGCTGGAGAGCAGCTCATTGACAGATGGCAGAACAAACTTGCCATAGATCGCATTGACGTAGGGCTGGATCTCCTCGGAAAAGAGCAGCGAGAAGGAAGCAAGGAACTTGTTCACAAACTTGTTGGCAGCAATGTCCAGGGATTGGTCCCAGTTGTCGACTTTCACATCGGCCACATAGTACTGCAAGTTGAATTCGCTGATGCGCAGTCCATTGGAGTTGTTCAAGCTCTGGGCGAATGTGTACTCGCCCACGAAACGCCAGTCCGACAGCTTCTTGTTCATCAGGACATTCTGGCGCACAGGCAAAGCAAGGCCGAAAAGATCCAGTGTGCCCTCCACTGCGTAGGCACCTAGGAACTGAATCTCTGGGAAGATCACGTCAAAGGTGGCACGCAGTGTGGTGGCGTTCCAACTGCCGCCCAGCACCTGGAAGTTGTTTAGGCCCGAGATACGAATGTCGCTTACGTTGCCCACAAGGTTGGTATCTCCTTTGGTGAAGTTGAAGGCAGAAAACTCCATGGTAAGCGGCGCCAGGACTGGAATGTTCCCATCAGCAAAACCACAGGGAGTGATCTTCTTCCAGGCCTGCAGGAACATGTCGATGGCTTCACGGTAGCCGATTATGCTGTTATCCTGGAGTGGGCTGGCACTGGAGGCCACCAGGAAAAGCGCCAAAAAGAATACCTTTGCTATCATACTGCAGGGTTCGTTTGTCGAAAGGTTGAAAGAACTAACTGTTATGTGAAGAATATTTCAAACGCTTTCGCTTTTATAGTCCATTTCTTATCTGCCAAACGTGTGAATGGTAATTTGATCGATCGCATTTGAATTGGCCGATAGCATTAAGTCTTATCACGCTGAAGATATCTATATTTTGAGGGATCTATTAAATGAGTCAACAATTGTAAGAAAATGTGCATTGTCTCCACTGGGAGTTGCGTGCATGATTCATGATAAAACACATTTTGCTAAAGCCTTTTGATAAGAAATTGAGCTATCTATAGGATAAAGTTAGTATTACATATTATGAGATAAATATAAAAAAGGTTCTTTACATTTTCCTTTAACTACATTTTTCTATATTTCCAAGCTCATGACCGCTTTCCAATTATGATATATTTTCACTTTTTTCTGTGGCGAATTGGTGGATCTATTAATGTTTTGCTTGTTGGTAATAAGAAAGGGCTAAGCCTTGTCAAAGAAAAGCTGCAGCGAATTGCGGCTAATTGAGTTAAATGAACCGTTAGTCTCGCCACTTTGCATGTTTCCCCACCAAACATCGTTAGTTGGCGATAAGTCTGCCTAATTGACGCACTCGTGCAATTTACACTTCAGCAAATCATCTTCAACCTATTTGTCTTCCACTGTATTGGTTGCAGGTCCCTTTCCCTCTTTCCCCCGTCCCTCTCTTCCTGGCTCAACTCGTCCGCTTTCCCTCTGCTTCGAGTGCCAATCGTAGTGGAATGATATAACGTTTACGATATACGCAATCGGGCAGCCGCATCAGCATGTAAATTGCATTACCTTTCGGGTTCGACGGGGGCCTCGAGCATCAACTTGCGTAATGCAATAAACAGCTCGTAAATATTTTGATACCAATTTTCCAGCGTAATTGACTCAACGGTACTTTGAATGTCAAACAATAAATTCAATTACCAATACACATGCGCTCCCCCACACCACAGACACACGCACGCTCACACGCACATGTCAGTGTCGATGTTGCTTAACCCTATCGAGCACGTGCTGCTGCCCCTTCTGCTCCTGCTCCAACTCCGGCTAGGGCCATGCCATGGATACCCCGAAAATCTCACAAGAAGCGGGCGCTGTAAAACCAAAGCAAGCGGAAAATCAACGCACAACTCGATAAACATTTGTATGAACAGCAAACAGCGACCGGAGAAAAGAAAATGAAACAAAGCCAACAAAGTAAGTTCGGTAGTTGGAGGAGTCAGCCCGGTTACCGTCCGGCATTAGGCCAAAAGGGATGCAGGCAGGGAATGAGAGGCGTAAAACAATTTCATATAAAACCAAATGATGTTCGGGTCTCGAAAGGGTGGCTGGTTATGTACTGAAAATCATTTATAGTGTTCAACAGAGTCAAGCGGAACTTGGACGAATCGATGGCCACATAATAGGCTTGGTATATGTGAACAACCCGCTCTAGGCAGATATTTGAAGCTGAGTGCAGCCCAAGACAGATCCGATTGAGATCAAACTGATAATAAATTAAGTATAGCAACTAGAAACCTAACTGAACTCAATTAAACTATACTAAACTGCGCTCAAGTTGTGCCTTGCCCGACTAACTACGAGTATACTAAAATCCGCCAAGATCTGCCTACAACATTGTATACAAGCTAAAAGCAATTGCTTCCCTCTTCCGTGTTCCCATTATGGAACACAAATTGAAATTTATCAGAAAATTGTTGCTGCGTTAGTCGCAAATAAAAACAACAACAACGTTATGTGAGGCAGAAGAGGAAGCGCAGCAACCCCGAAGACGAGGCCAACAAAAGCAGCAACAATGACAGTCAAACAATGCAAAATCAATTTAAATTTTCATCTCATACTCGCACGCATGAAATGAAGAAAGTGTAGAAGTGAGGGAGAGAAAAAAAAACATAAAATGGGTGAGAAAATCAGTAAAGCAACCGCAATCTTTTACCAAATTGTTGCGCCGTGCGTGCGGGTGTGTGTGTGTGTGAGGGTGTCACTAGCGCAGCCGCCACGCAACTCAATCATAAGTAAATATTACACAGACACTGGCAGCCAGAGGCGGAGAAGGAAAGGGGATGCGGCACACACGCAGCCGACAGCTGAAATAAAAAAGAAAGTGAAGGAAACGCAAAGCGCTGCCAAGGATCACACAGCATCGTAGTCGGAGACGGAGACGGAGTCGGAGTCTGGGGCCAAGCTTATTATGCCCTCGGGTGAAATATAAGCGGGCATGCAGCATCGCATTGGGTTGGCAGGCGAAACACGTTCTAATAGATTTCCAGCCTCTCGCCTTTTGACGGCATCCTTCGCGCAGCCCGTACAAGTTACACATGTTGCCTTTGTTTGGCTTCCTGTCACACACGCACACGCACAGGCGCACACACTTACACGCACACACGTTTGACATGACATTTGCTAGGGCGTGGGGCAGGGGGCTGCCTCAATTTAAGACCGTAAATCCTTTATTCAATTTTTAGCCCTGAACGCCTAAAAGTATGCAGCGCGATAAGCGCGTCACAAGCAAAGCCCAAGGATTGCGAGCATAAATAAGCATTGATTAAGTAGGACACACACACACACACACAGCCACCAGTACAGCACCCCTCGAAAAAGGGCGCATAAATCAGAAATCCACATACAAATATATCCGCATATATTCATTCATCTCGCCATGCAAATCGCTGGCAATTGACAAGGCAAGCCGAGCAAATATGAAAATTATGCCGCCGGCAACCGACTGGCTACAATAGAGAAAGGTAAGGCCAGGACGCCAGCCATCGTCGCAGCGTCTTCGTTGGTCTTTGGTCCACTTGCTGTCACGTAATGAATTGAAAACGAGTCGAACTGCAATTGACAGGCAAACGCTGATACGCATTGATGAAAGAGACGCCGCGCCAGCCGGAAGCTGGCACACAACTAATTGGACATCCGTTTTCCGTGCGATTATCGGGCCCAGTCTGAGGCCGGGGCCGGGTCTGGGCCCCGGAGCCATCAGGGCAGACGCACAGGCCAGGTAAGCTAAGTATTTTTTCTATTTTACTGCTGTAAATTTGTGCCACGTTATTAACGCCACTTTGAGTGCACCACGGCGCGGCCTGGCACGAAGCTGTGCGGACGCCAGGAAGCGACGCTAAAAGGTCGCCCGTCCACCAGGGAATAAAGAAAATATAAAGACCCTGCCCATGGATTCATTGACTACAAACTACACTAACACACCTCCTCCCCCCTTCGTCCATTCAATGCCTACAGTTCCCATTTGTACGCCTGCTGCTACAACTTAAGCTGTGCCAGCGCACTTCCAATTCCATTTCCGTGCGCAGCCTAAGACGGAGCCGGGCACGGGCACAGCCACTGGAGCCGTGCACAAAGGCAACGTGCAATTGTCGGTGTCGCTGGCTTTATTTAATTGAAGTCAATTACACAGCAGGAGAGCTACGCAGCCGCCCAGCCGACAACCTCCAGACGCCAGTCAGACTGCAGACACACCACGCCGCCTGACCAGCTGGCAGCCTCATTAGATCAATGTGCTGTCAATGGCGACATTGACATGGCCCACGTCCAGTTAATAAACGTCGCCCGTAGCGATGAAAATGGCTCAGATTTTGTCATTATTCTTTCGAGCGCTCTGCAAATCGCTCGCATGTGTTAAACTTTTAAGTGCCCAAGCAGCACTGCTGGGGCTGCTTCTGGGGCTGCTGTCGGGTCGTCTGCTGGGTTGCCAGGGCTGGTGCTGCCGTTTAAGCCGCTTAGCCGACAGGGCTTAGGCAGCTGATGACAACAAAGACTTGGCAAGATCAATGGGCTTTGAGGCGCAGTCGAAAGTTTGGCAACCACTTCAAAAAGCTGCACACACCGATTGTTTGCCACCTGATTTTAGTCTTCGTTCATTAACAGCTGCGCCCTGGTAGCACCCCACACACCTCTACCCACCCCCAGGTGCCACCCGCAGCCTTTTATAATCACAACGTAAGCAAAACTTAAGCTAAATTAAGTTCTGATAATTCCTAATAATCTATTCAAGCAAGTTTGCCAAATTGTTTGTTCACTTCTCAGTCGAATCAGGTGACGGCGACGAGGAACAGCTCAACGAAGTTCCGCCGGAGAATGCCTTCTCTCTTTAGAGAATTTCTTCAGTTCTGTTGGCTCTTGTGGTTAGCAAATGAGGCGACCGGCGGGGGGATGGACGGGCTTTGTTGTTGTGTTCTCCCCCAGTGTAAATTGAATTTGAAAATTTTCCAAGATCTGAAATGTCAGATTGTTGACGACTTATTAGAAGGGGCTATATACAGGAAACATGCTTCCCTCTCCCACTCAAACGCTTCTTCATTACGGAATACTCAAAACTTTTGTGGTGAGTCTACACTTAAAGATAAGTTTCCTGAAACCCGCACTGAAGTAATAAAATTGATTTGCAATATCGCCAAATATTGGTAAAAGGTGTGGTGTAAAAAATACTATAATACTACTATATACTATACTACTACTATTTATACTATACTACTACTCTTTATACTATACTACTATATTCTAAATATACTTAAATAATATAAAATCATTTGTATTAATAATATTTATTGAAGTAACATTCTTTCCAATGTATATTCACTTCTGAAAACAAAACTTGACCAACTAAATGTCAACTAACTTTCCGTTTTCACTTTCGTAGCAAACTTTATTAGGGAAATTTCTCGCTGTGTAATAGCTTGGGAAACTTTGCGCAGCAACTATTGTTGAAAAGTTTTCAATTGAGAATATTAATTTAGTCAATACATGTGGGCGAAATGCGCAAAGACGAAAGTGGCAGCCGCAACAAAACCCAAACAAACGTTAAAAGTTTTGCGGTAACACAACGCAAATCCAAAGAGGCCAAGCCAAGTGCTGCCTGCCGGCTTAGCAGGCCCAGGTACTGGTTGGGCTAGTGCGAAAAGGGAGCTCAGGCATGAGGAGTAGCAGGGAAGGGAGCCGAGAGTTGCGCGTCGGCAACTGGGGAGTTGGAACTGGCAGCTTATTGCGACAACGCGCCAGCATAATGTGGTTTTTGTGGTGCAATTTCTATTAGCCGAGTTGTTGTTGCATGTATAATCAAGAAGAGCTTGTTGACGAGCCCTTTCCCCTTCCCCAGACCACCTGACCCCCATTCACCCTGTCCTATATATAAGCATTTGCTGTATGTATAATCATATTATATATGTGAATGTATGCCTTGGCCCAATTAGCATTGTATCTAACGCAATTGGCTGTGGGCCATGCTTTGTTGTGGTCACATGCCACAGAATGGCATCAAGTACCTGGCCACACAAATTAAGGTACACCCACACACACACACACACGGAGAGAGCGACGCACAAAACACAGGGAATTGTATAAAAAATATGTATATATAATTCGGTCAGTTGTCACTTTGATGTAGCCCAGAAATGTTGGCAACGCTTGTTTAGCCGCGAGCACACTTACATCTGTCACTCCCCTCTCCACCGTCATGGCGGGGATTCTCCTCTTTACATATACATACATAGATAGTATATGTAAGCGTGTACATCGCAGGGAGGACTTCCTGCAGGGAATTAGCATACAGACTGCATCTCCCCAGACACGGTGCGTCCGGCCGGCTGGCCAGCTCATGTTATGAACATCATCAACGGCCCCGGGGGCAACAGGAACAGCAGCAGCAACGGCAAAAGCAGCACAGGGAGCAGAAGCAGCAGCTGTCGTGGTACTTCTCCTCCTCCTGCGACCTTCAACGAACCGTTCACCAGCTACTCAGAGCCACCTTTTGGATTTGTGTCCGAAAAATGTTTTTGCTGGCATTTGCATGGTAAAACGAACGGCAAACGTCATCATGGCCAGCATCGGGCTGAGTGCTGTACTGCATTCAAAGTCCATTCAATCACACACACACACAAGCTTACAGAAAGAGTGAGAGAGAGAAACAGACAGACCTGATACCTGACTGGCCAGCCAACCAGCTTGCCGACCATTCTTGATGTGGACGTCTTTGCCCAGCGGTAACAACTGTCCGTTGCAGAAGCCTCTGTTGCTTTGTTTCAACTGAAACATACCGTGTGTGTGTGTGCGTTTGTGTATATGTGCATATACAGTAGGATGAGGGGAGCATGCTACGCAACTTGTTTCCGGGCACGGCACGAAAACAACACGACTAAGGAAAGTAAAATGGCGCCTGCAGTGAATTGAACTTTTGCATTTCGAGTGAAATGTTCTAACAAAGCAGAAATCAGACGAAACAATGGATATATCACACACACACGCACACACGACACACGGGGAAAGCATAACAGACGTCCATGAGAAACAAAAGCTGCCAAATAATACAGTTCTCTAGGAGCACTTCCGCTAACAAAACGCCTCACTTTACTTGGTCCCAACCAGTCGATTTAAGCGATTTTAATATTTCGTTAGCCAGTTTCAAAGATACCGATAATATAACTGGAAATCTTCAAACGCCACTCTTTATCGAAATTATCCACTTCTACCAATTAACAACCAATTGATGAATCATTCTAGGAACTCCCAAAACTAATAACACACTTTTTGACTCACAATGGAAACAGAATCAGACAAACGATAACATTTATTAATGAACATTTCAAAGACGATCAATCAATGTGGCGCCCAAAACAATTTACCGTTTATCGGCTATCGAAACATTAAACGATAACCGCTCAAACTCAAATTATGATATAAGTTAATGTAATGCTTGATATATATATTTATTATTTGCAAGATGATATATCTTTAAGGCGCGAAGCCCTTAAGCCTTAACACTGCATTCGGCGTTATTCCAAACCTCTGCCTGCATAACAAAGAAGTCCGTCAATTGCGTCAAGTTGACGTTGGAGAGCAGATCGTTGATCATGGGAAGCACAAACTTTCCATATATCGAGTTGACATACGGCTGAATTTCTTCGGAGAAGAGCATCGAGAAGGAAGCAAGGAACTTGTTCACAAAGTTGTTGGCAGCAATGTCCAGGGATTGGTCCCAGTTGTCGACTTTCACATCGGCCACATAGTACTGCAAGTTGAATTCGCTGATGCGCAGTCCATTAGAGTCGTTCAAGCTCTGGGCGAATGTGTACTCGCCCACGAAACGCCAGTCCGACAGCTTCTTGTTCATCAGGACATTCTGGCGCACAGGGAAAGCAAGGCCGAAAAGATCCAGTGTGCCCTCCACTGCGTAGGCGCCTAGGAACTGAATCTCTGGGAAGATCACGTCAAAGGTGGCCCGCAGTGTGGTGGAGTTCCAACTGCCGCCCAGCACTTGGAAGTTGTTCAGACCCGAGATACGAATGTCGCTTACGTTGCCCACTAGGCTGGTCTCTCCTTTGGTGAAGTTGAAGGCAGAAAACTCCATGGTAAGCGGGGCCAGGACTGGAATGTTGTCATCAGCAAAACCACAGGGGGTGATCTTCTTCCAGGCCTGCAGGAACATGTCGATGGCTTCACGGTAGCCGACCATACTGTTGTCCTGGGTCAATGGGCTGGCTGTGGCAACTCCCACCAGTAGCGCTAAAAGGAATACCTTTGCTATCATTTTGCTTCGTTTGATTGTTGAATGCAGAAAGAACTCTGTGACAAATGGTTCACACGCTTTTGCTTTTATAGTAGAATTCTTATCTGTGGTGGATCGTGCAAGCGACAAATTGATCGATCGTATTTCAACTACTTAGATTGGCCGTTATGGCTTCGACAACATGTTTGATCAAGATTTTATCGCATTGTACTAGCCGATCTATTCCGTGAGTCACCTGACTCACGACCGACCGACTCGGCTTACAGGACCCCAAATTAATTACGTTTATCTGGTGCTTTGTTTTTGATGAATGGTTGACAAACACTATCGTTTAACTCATAATCAAATTTTAATTATTTCGTGGAAAACGCAAATCGATATTATTTTAAATAATTAAGACTTATGTTAAGTGAAAACACCTGCTGTTATATAAATGTTAAGCAGTGATGTTTATCAACAAATATGTCCTACACACAAATAGTTATTTATTTATTTATTTTATTTATTCAGTAACTATAGTATTTTTCTTAAGACTAGGATTCAGATACCCTGTTGTGCATATACCTCCTTCTTTTGCTCAAAAAAAAGTATAAAGTTCTGGTTTACATTATTCTCTTTCATAAAGTTTAAAAAAATGTGCTCAAATAATGAGACAAAATTAAATTTAAATTCTTAAGAGAAAACTCTGTTCAGAAAAACAGAAAATATTAATCGAATTGTAAAATTTAATCTGTCAAAACACTATTTATTGCTTACATAGTAATTAATCGTAGACTATCTCAATCACTTCAATATAAACAACATAACATCAATATAAACAACGAAAACCTAAAGTACCGAATGAACATAAAATACAAACACAATATATAAATATATTGATACACAACTCAGATTACATATAAATAAGTTCTCTCATATATTCCTTAAACTTTATCAAGGAATAACTTTGTATCCATTACAAAATTATGAATCACACTGAAAGTCCTCTATGACAATAATGCTCTGTAGGTTGAGTCATCAGTTAGATTTCAGTTAAACCTATAAGGCTATGTGTAACGAATTCAATAATTCAAATGCGATCAATAACATTGTCGCTCGCACGACCCACCATAGTTTGATAAGAATTCAACTATAAAAGCAAAAGCGTGTGAACCATTTTTCACACAGTTCTTTCTGCATTCAACAAACTAACGAAGCAAAATGATAGCAAAGGTATTCCTTTTAGCGCTACTGGTGGGAGTTGCCACAGCCAGCCCAGTGACCCAGGACAACAGTATGGTCGGCTACCGTGAAGCCATCGACATGTTCCTGCAGGCCTGGAAGAAGATCACCCCCTGTGGTTTTGCTGATGACAACATTCCAGTCCTGGCCCCGCTTACCATGGAGTTTTCTGCCTTCAACTTCACCAAAGGAGAGACCAGCCTAGTGGGCAACGTAAGCGACATTCGTATCTCGGGTCTCAACAACTTCCAAGTGCTGGGCGGCAGTTGGAACCCCACCACACTGCGTGCCACGTTTGACGTGATCTTCCCAGAGATTCAGTTCCTAGGTGCCTACGCAGTGGAGGGCACACTGGATCTTTTCGGCCTTACTTTGCCTGTGCGCCAGAATGTCCTGATGAACAAGAAGCTGTCGGACTGGCGTTTCGTGGGCGAGTACACATTCGCCCAGAGCTCGAACAACTCCAATGGACTGCGCATCAGCGACTTCAACTTGCAGTACTATGTGGCCGATGTGAAAGTCGACAACTGGGACCAATCCCTGGACATTGCTGCCAACAACTTTGTGAACAAGTTCCTTGCTTCCTTCTCGATGCTCTTTTCCGAAGAAATTCAGCCCTATGTCAATTCGATCTATGGAAAGTTTGTCCTCCCCATGATCAACGATCTGCTCTTCAACGTCAACTTGACACAGTTGACAACCTTCTTCATTGATCAAGCTGAGCTATGGAACAGTGCTGGCTGCACTGTCGCCTAATAACTTAGAGGTTTGATTTTCACATATACTATATTTTATAATAATATATGTTAATAGAACGCTACCTAAGCACCTAAGCGCTTTTTCATATTAAATTAAAATCGTAACCAAAAAATACAAACGCTACAGTCAGGAGCTGACTGTATAAGGCCATGGATTACACAACCCCACAAAAAAACCAGTCGAACGCTACAGTCAGGTGCTGACTGTACAAGGCCATGGATTATCATATTATACCGTAATAAAAATTTTAACGGTATGGAATCGCCGCTCGAATTTGCTACCGATTATCAAATATAATCAGAACCCAGGGAACACCACGGGGGAGGCCATTATAAATGAAATTTAATTAAATAATTAAATAATTTAATTTGTTTGACAGTAACTTTTCTTTTAGTTTATTAGAATAAAATAAAAAAAAAAACAAATTAAAATAAAATAAACAAAACAATTAATAATAAAAAAGAAAAAATTCCCACCCGCCTCAACCGGGAGTTGAACTCACGCACTCTCGCGCAGCCGTCCGCTACTCTAACCACTCGGCTATTGCCTCACTCCTTGGCCCATCGGCAAAGTTGCATTGTGAACCAATTCTGTTACCATACAATGCAAACAAAAAGTTTAATAATAAAATGCTGTGTGTCTGACGCTAGATTTGTAAGTGAGTTTAATTCGTATCATATCTCACTTATTTATAGTCCGATTTAAATGAAATTTTCACATAACGTCCGTGGCAGGGTATTTCTCATGTAAGATATACAACTTTGGTTGTTGAGCTAATATTGTAGTTTTTAAATAGTTATTACTGATTTTCTAAGGCGGGAAGGGGCGTGTCCAAATTTCAAAAAAACTTTGAGACACTGCAATATATACGTATGTTGTCACAAAATTTCATGACTCTAGCTCTTATAGTTTCCGAGATCCAGGTGTTCATTCGGACGGACAGACGGACAGACGGACAGACAGACATGGCTCAATCGACTCGGCTTGTGATCCTGAGCAAGAATATATATAGTTTATGGGGTCGGAGATGCCTCCTTCTGCCTGTTACGCACATTTCCGTTCCGACAAACACAATAGTCCATGAATTTTTTTAAAATCCATGGCCTAAAAAGGTTGTCATGATCTGGGTATGCGGCATATGCAGTTATATGTATTTTGGGTAGCTGAATCCGAATCCGGGGTCAGAAATTCTCCATCACGTCTGGATTTCGACCTAACCTCAAAAAACCGAAAAACCTTTGGATATCCCCCAACAGATATAGAATCGTGATCTGGCCATGATTCGGATTCGGATTCGGAAGGTCCAAAAACATATAGAAACATATATCGCATGACCCGATCATGACCCCCCATTATTTTTTGGGCCTTCAAAAATTTTTCGAGTTTTTTGAGGTTAAGTCGAAACTCAGACGTGCTATGCAAATTTGGACTTCGGATTCGGACTAAGAAGGACAAAATACATGTTAAAACATATATCGCATGCCCAAATCACGATTCTATATCTTTTGGGGGATATCCAAAGGTTTTTCAGTTTTTTGAGGTTGGGTCGAAATCCAGACGTGATGGAGAATTTCTGACCCCGGATTCGGATTCAGCGACCCAAAATACATATAACTGCATATGCCGCATACCCAGATCATGACAAACTTTGTTGTTTGTGGGGTTGTGTTATCATAGTATATATAGTTGTTATAGTTATTACTGATTTTTTAAGGCGGGAAGGGGCGTGTCCAAATTTCAAAAAAACTTTGAGACACTGCAATATATACGTATGTTGTCACAAAATTTCATGACTCTAGCTCTTATAGTTTCTGAGATCCAGGTGTTCATTCGGACGGACAGACGGACAGACAGACAGACGGACAGACGGACAGACGGACAGACAGACATGGCTCAATCGACTCGGCTACTGATACTGATTCATAATATATATAGTTTATGGGGTCGGAGATGCCTCCTTCTGCCTGTTACGCACATTTCCGTTCCAACAAACACAATAGTCCATGAATTTTTTTAAAATCCATGGCCTAAAAAAATATTATTTTATTTCTCATGTAAGATACTTTTAGACCTTTTTTATTACATGCAATATTTTAGTACTGCATACTTTTTGCTGTTGAAATTCATTTTCAAGTAAAAGTTTTATGGAGGGGGTAGCAACTTAAAGAAAAGTAAACGAATAAATAATAATAAAAAAAAACAATAACAATACTTCAATTACTAAAAATAAGAAAACATTAACAATTACTAATAAAAATATAAGATTGAGCCTAGACTTATGGCATGATCATTTTCTGATGGTTCAGATTTTCAGCTTTGGATTATTTTAAACCGAGCGGTGCGGAAGAGTGGCCTACGGGCGTCTTTTATAAAGCATGTGTGACCAGATATGTACCGTATTTACTGAATCTTATGATTGTTATCGTATTGTATTAAATAATAAGATAAATTCAAATAATCTTTGTGAAAACATTCTTCGGTTTTGTTAAAAATGCATTTATATTTTGGTCTTAGACACTATTGTTAAAATTTAACTTTCTTATGATCGGATAACCTTAAAATTAAGTACAATGTCATTTAATATTTAATTAAAAACTTCCAAAGCTGAAAACTATTTTGGAATCTGTTGGTATATAGTGGCCTTTATCTTCTGGATAATAATCATCACAATATTAAAATCTGTTTTAATTTGATTTTTTTTATGGTAAAAGCCATGAATACAAATGCAATTTCTAGATGTTTCTCTCAACAATTACTTATAAAATACCATTTATATTTTCTAAATAGAAGATTTACTTGTTGTTCTCTTCATTTTTACATTTATATATAAATATATATTTGCATAAATAGCAACTAAAGAGTATCTGAAAAACATGTGGTTACTTCAGTTCCTTAATATAATTTATTAATTTATATAATCACAAGTTATTGAAGAATAAGAATGATCGTATGTCGAAAATAATTAATTGTGTTATTTAATCATATACCTCGTAAAAACGCAAATGTGCATTTGGGTATATTAAAGTTGTTAAAATAATGAAAATTCCAGCTGATATAAATGTGTTAGTACAAGATATTTCCTATACAAACACATTTAACATAGACAAACACAACATAAGATTGAAGATAAGAACTTTAACTATAATCGATATATTTAAAAGCCATTAGCGTTTCCCTGGAAAAGGTTTTTGGCACAAGTCAATACAAATTTACTCACCATATCAAGATTAAACAGTCTTTTCATGGAAAATAAACTGTACTTTCCCAAATCATTAATAATATAAGTGAAATGTTAATTTTGTTGTTAGCACGAAAATCTAAGCATAAAGCAAAAGTGCTTTAGATATAGTCTACTATAATAAACTAGATACATATCAATTTAGCCACAAGACCATGAGTCATCTCGCCAATTGTAAAATTGTATAACCCTGGGAGTGGGGAGAAACCAAAACATTGAACCAAATCGAAACATAATCAATCAAAGCCCTATTCGCGGAAAATATAGATAAAGAAATTGGGTATAAAAGGAATATGCTCCGATCGTTTTCCACAGAGTTCATTCTACAATCAAACCAAGCGCAATGATAGCAAAAGTTTTTCTACTGGCTCTTTTGGCTATGGCAGCCAATGCCAATCCCTTGAACCTGGACACAACCACGGTCGACTATGGTCAAGCCATAAAGAAGTTTCTTCAGGCCTGGAAGAATATGCTACCCTGTGGCTATGCTGCGGACAATATTCCTGTGATGGCGCCTCTGACCAACGACTTTGCCGCCTTCAACTACAGTCAAGGCGATACGACTCTTGTGGGCAACGTAAGCAACATCCGCATTTCAGGACTAAACAACTTCCAGATCCTGAGCGGCAGCTTCGATAGCACCACACAGCACGCAACCTTCGATGTCCTCTTCCCGGAGATTCAGATAACGGGTTCCTACGAGCTGGAAGGCACTATCAACTTGTATGGAATCTTGTTGCCCACACGTCAAGCGAGTCTGATCAATGAGATATTCCAGCAATTACGCTTTGTCGGTGACTATACCTTTGCTCCCAGCTTGATCAGTTCCAGTGGCCTGCGCATCAGCGAATACCACCTGCAGTTCTACTTGGGCGATGTGAAAATTGACAACTGGGACACCTTGTGGGACATTTCCAGCAACAATCTGTCAAACCGTTTCTCAGGCGAACTCTTCTCATTCGTGGCTCAGCACATTCAACCCGAAGTCGACAAGTTGTTGGGCAAATATGTTGTACCCACCGTGAATGACATGCTCTCCGTCTACAGCCTGAGCCAGCTTTCCAACCTATTGGTCAATACGGCCAACAACTGGAACAGTGCCAGCTGCCAGGTGCAGGCTTAAAAAGCTGCCGATTGCATTGAATAAACGAGTATGAAAAGAAAAAGATTGGGTATTTCTTGGACCAAGTGAGGTGTGGCAATTAGAATAATAAATCGTGCATATGATTTCGGTTTAATGTGCCACAAGTTACGGAATAGCTGTATAGTATCGCTAGGGGAGTTCCCCGTAGGGGGGTAGAAAGGGTCAACAAAGGGTCGTAGTTGTTTTTAGTCGCTATCTTTGTTGCTGTTGTTGTTGCTGTAATCCGCTTAAGTAACTCAACAGCAACGGAAACCGGAAATGAAAACCATACAGTGTGTATGAAGGCGTGTTGAGCACACGGTCGGTCCGGTTGGCCAGGCGAACAACTTCCGCTTTGTGTAGCTTCCACAGCTGCTCGCCCACTTTTTATCGAAGCGAAAAAGTAAGGCTGTAGTAAGGCGAGAGAAACAGATACTAAGGAGAAAGAGAGAAGAGGCAATGGCTTCCGAGTGCAGGCATATGCTTGTGCTCGTTCTTGCTGCCCGTCGCAGCCTCCTGCAGGTATACGAAAGGAGTCAAGGGGGTAGGAAGCACGGCTCTTAAGCTGCACCGGAAATGAAGAATTGTTGCTCGAGTCCCTGTGACAATTTCAGTGGTCGCCGAGTGACATACCCAAGACAACCGACATGAATCAACCAAAATGTTACGTGTGCCTTCCAGAGTATTTTATTGTTATAGCCGCCGCTACTGATGCTGATGTTGTTGTTGTTGCCGAAGCCAGTTTTAAGTGCTCATAATGGCGCGGACTAAACAAACAACAAACAGCAAATGGCTTTTTCACATTGCGGTTTCCCGTTCATAACTTTCCAGGCAGGAGCCCAGTTGACGGGTTCATCATGCAGCCAATTCCGCCACCATCGCCATTTCCGCCCCCATCTTCAACCTCATCTCCCACTTTGCAACGGTCTGTGTCTGCTTCCGTTCCAACGACTTAACCGCAAGGCCGCTTT
Organism: Zaprionus capensis; assembly: GCA_018903675.1. Taxonomy (NCBI): domain Eukaryota; kingdom Metazoa; phylum Arthropoda; class Insecta; order Diptera; family Drosophilidae; genus Zaprionus; species Zaprionus capensis. The sequence goes on from JAEIFN010000011.1 coordinate 5,263,367, forward strand.
TGGGTCCATTGTGCATTAATAAATTATTATGTAATGTAAAGTGCATAAATTATAATTCCCGGTATCTGTCTACGTTTACCTTGAGCCCTTACTGTGGCAGGATGCCAAAATTTCTGGCTCAATTTACTGTCGATGCTAAATGGGTCAATTTGAGGTGGGACGTAGGACGTTTCTATTAAGCGCTCCATGTACATTCTTTATAAACTTAATCCATTAGAGTAAATCCTTTGAAAATGCTAATATGCATGCATGTCTGTCCATTTTTATTTGTTTAACTAATTTATACGAATAAAAACTTAATTTTTTTATTTATTTATATGGCCTGCATTCATTTTGTTCACATGCGAAAGTGTACGAACATACTCGTACATATGTATGCTTGTGCATATGTGGGAGTTTTTCATCGAACTCATACGTTCGCACGTGTCATTCCCATTTATCTGGCAATGTTTTTCCTTTTTTGACACTCATCACATCCGTTTTGTACGATATTTATGCAAACAATATGCAAATCGTTATTCAATTTGAGAACATCGTGTGGATCCATCGACGTCAGGAGTACTATTCCATAATTAATTAATTCTTCTAAAATGTGCAACAAAGATGACATTTGAAATTAAATTTATTTATATTTTTCTCCATCATCTACTCCTTACATATGTTACCATGCGCTCTGTAGATTGATAAACTAGGTTAGTTCTGCAACATTAATGTGAATAGACATATGAATACATATAACTATGTACATATGCATGTTTGTATGTATGTTGTATGTAATTCCAAGTCGGACTCATTAGATTCAGAAATCTGATAGTGTTTAGTACTGTATGTGTAGTATGTATAAACAGACATAACACAATTAATATTTTATGCTCTATCGATGGCTAAACATTCTCTAGTATTCTTTTTCACACTTGTCTCTCGCTAAAGCTTTCGGGTATGGCATATCGGGCACAACATCAACGTGTCCTTTTACAATAACTTTGCTTTGTGGTTGTATCTAACAATTAGTTTAGTTAAGTTGGGCCCCCTCCTTATTATCGATACATACACATGTATGCATAACATACATATACAGAAACAACATTCATACGGTATAAGACCATATTCACACAGAGATTTTTCATATATTTAGACCTTGCAGGCAGGCATAGATTTTGATTTCTTCTATAGACTTAGTACGCATGGGTAATTGTAGCTAGAGTGTCATCATATAATCTTAAACCATCTTCGCGTATCGTTCATAGAGGTTTATAATGTGTACATGTTTGCATGTTTTGTATGTATTGTATGTATAGTTATGTAAATATGTTTCTATGTAAATATATATGCAAGTAGCGATAGTCGGTTAGTTCTTTAGTGGGGGTTCTGTGTGGGCTAGGTAACAGCTCGTAATACTCATCATCGCTCATCTAATAATAATATTATTATGTTTGTATTTGTTAGAATGCAAGTATGCACAGTTATACATTAAACATCAACATTATTTATCAAATTGAATGCATTTTGGTACCAGACAAAAATGTACTTATAAAATACAATGAGTGTTGCCTTATTTTGTGCAGGTATCTAAACATTTTTTTGTTCCTTCTATCTGTTAGATATCTATTTGTATTCATATAAAATGTAATATAAAAATGTTTATAAATAATTGTGACAAATTCTCGATAAGCTGTTTTAGTGGGACATTCATTTCGGTATCATATATAATTTAATAGAATATTATATATTATATATGGTTTAATAAGGTAATATTACTTATCGTATTCTTTTAGACATACACATGCATAAATGCTTTATATTTGCGCTAAATATGTTATCGGGGCATACATACTATGTATATTTAAAAACACATTCATGTACATTCACTAAAGCTATGTATGTTGTATGTGTGTATAAATAAATCAATTTTTTGTTCACATTCATAGACTTATATGTATGTATATATTTATTTATATTTATTACATACGATATTATTATTTGAATTGTTCTATATTGTATCCATTTTACCAGTTTGTAATGCACATTTATTTATGTTATCTTTTTTCTTGTTTTCTTTTGCTTTTCTGATTTTCAGTTTCATTCGCTTTCAATAAAAACATTCTAACAAACTTATGCTATATATGTATATCTTACAGATACAAATATACGCGTTATAAAAATGCAATTTAAAATATATTTTCAATTGGGTTTCACTATAATTTTACAACATTTCTTTTTGCTGCTTTGTTTTTGTGTTTATTTTCTTTTTTTGGGCACTGAAAACAAATTCGAGTTAAATTCACAATCGCGAATCTCTTATCATCTTTAAAAGCCTTAAACGAAATATTCTTTTAAAACATATATATCTATATAATTTTATTCAATCTTATAAGTACAGCATATCGAGTTAAATCTACAATAATACATTTATTTCCTTCGATATCAAGCGTCAAAAATGAAAGGAACTAAAGTGTACACTGCATTAGATACATATTGGAAAAATGCGTCATGATGTCAAAAATATATGATTTATGCAATTCCAATCTTGTTAAAGTTATTTTGTACGCCTCTGATCAATCGCATGCAGATTTATTCAATAAATGTGTATGTATAATATATGTATATATAGAATGTTTATATAAATTTTCTAGATAAAAATTGCTTTTCGTATTCGAGTTTTTTTCGTTTCCTCAATTTCGATTCACAAAGCCAATTTGTTAATCATTGACGTATTTGTTTTTAATTTATTCTTTGTTTTGAGTACATAACCAAACTTTATATCATATGGAGAGGGTCTAGGCTCCGTTTCGCCTTCACTCTACCGCTTTCCTCTCTTCTCTTGCCTATCATAGTAAACAATATTTGCGTTCTGGAATGTTAAGCAAATCAAAACAAACGGCTTGTCAAGCTAAGCATGCTTTCCAAATAACTAACATACACATAAGTACAAATATGGTATAGGTCTGTTTGTTCAATGATAAGATTCGAGTTATCTTTTATTGCGATTTACGTTATTGCCCTCTTGCCCAAACAGTGCAATTCGATACAGATAAATTACATTATTGGCTACTCGAACAATGTGGGTAGAAATTGGCAACAGCTTTTGTTTTACTTTTTTGCATTTTGCTTTAAACATGTTTTCCGTTTCAGTCTCAGTTTTACCAGATTGATTATATTACAATGGTGTAAATCAACTTAAATGTGTTAAGTGAACTATTTGGCATTCAAAGCGAAATATATATCCCAATTATTTGGAAAGCTTCTGAAAATATACATAACTTGGATGTTGGTGCTGGTTTTGTTGATAACAATTAACTGTTTGTAGTTTATTCTTTAGTTACATTTATGTGTTTTCATTATAGGTTTATGTACTTTTATTTGTATCGTATATTTTATATATATGTATATATATTTGTTTATGCATTTTGCTTAAATAAAAGTGTTTACGTTCTTTACAACTTAATACAAAATTATTTCCTTTAAAGCTTATAATCATTGCAGTGCCCGCCTAATGGAACGGAACAACAAACCAGATGTGTAGATCATAATAAACTGCATACGGTCATTTGATTTATGTATATAAAACATGTTACTTAATAGACAATTGCGCGTATTTGGGCATTGAGCATTACAAAAAATAAGAACAATGGCAAAACAATTACAACTACAATTAATTTGTGCTTATTTTGTTGGTCTGTTGAATGGTTTGCAAGATTTTTGTATGTGTGTGTTATTGGGTGTGTGTATTTGTTAAACAATTTCACATTTTCAAAAAATTCGTACACTTTCTGCTTAAGCACTAGATACTAGAACGTATGGCCTACACATATCGATAGCAATACTAACACTACCGTGGCTATGTACTTATAAAGTGTATACAATCAGAGGCTCCGCAAATAACATTATGCTTGAATGATACAGGTGCCATACTTTTTCGTTTTTCTCTTTTGGATACATGTAGGATGGACAACAATAATGATCATCATCAGACCACTAGGAGCCGGTCTAAAACTGCAGTTGCTCCGGGGGGCAACACATAGAGCTAGCGGTAAAACGTTGTTGGGCTACGATCTAGGCCTCCGTTTCAGCGCCCTTTAGACGTAAGCGTGCGAAATCCTCAAATATAATATCATCGTCCTGTGCATCATCATCGTCCAGCTGTATGAGGTTTGTGGTGGTTGGTACATCACTTGGCGCAGCAGCCGCCGCAGCGCCCACATCATTTGAATCGCCTAAATTAAGCAAAGGTGCTGCCAGACTGGCACGTGGTGATCGCTCACCCAGCAGTGGTGGCTCCTCCTCCTCCGGCTTTGGATGCATAAGCGTGAATGGCAGCTCGGCAACCAAATCACCACCCAACAGTGGCGAACCAATCAGTAACTTCACCTTGACTTTGTAATGAACCAAGATGCCTAAACTTTCGCGCTGTGCAGGATTTGTAATGAGCGTGCTTGAAGCCAAATTTGTATCCTCATGCTTTAGCTGTCCGTCCAGAGCCAGGCCCCATTTATCCTTGTTGTTGGCGAGCAGGGGGCATAGCTCGAAGACCTTGGACAACGTAAAACCGGGTGCCACACTGCAACCATCCTCTGACTCAGTCTCGGCCACCACAGACTTGTACTGGGCGGTCGAGAACAAGCAAATGTCGGCGAATTGTCGAACACACACCTTAATTTTCTTGACCGTCCGGTTGGAATTGTTTGCCACATGCACATTAATCGATATCTTCTCGCCATGATGATACAACTCTTTATCCAGACTGGCCTCCAAGTGGATTTTATTCGGTTTCATCATAAACTCTTTGCTGACCTCAATGGAGGGCTGTTCCCCCGCCTTAGATGGGGCGTACATTACTTTTCTAATTGTCAAACGTACGGAATTGCGTTTATGTGGTTTGTCCTCGATGTGTTCACCTACAGTTACAAAGAAATTATATTAGTAATTGCTTGAGGTTTCTGTGACGTATGAACATAAACATTCATATATTCACACTCATTATTGTATAATTCATACATATGTACATACATATTTCTACATATTTAGCATGGGGGTGTGCCTTAACACTTTATTGTTTGCGTCACAGCGTTTCAGATGATTCAATTGTTAAGCTATAAACATGCTTTGAGATGCTTCCAGGAAAATGATCATTATCAAGAAGAAAAAACAACAATATATTGTCATCGTTCTTGGAAGCTGCTTCAAAATATCAATTCCTCATCTCGATATGTATATTTTTTGCAGATCTAGCTCATAAATTGTCTTATTTTTGGATAGGGGAACCCGGGAATAGAACGGGGCCAATTGTTTATACGAAAAACATGGCAGCTTCAACTCAGTAAAGCACATTAAATAAACAAATCCACAGATGCCAAGTAAATAAAAACAATAACTCTATTGTCTGCGAAACAAAGATACCCTGGCATTCCATCAAAATGTGAAGGGGACTTATAAAGATACGTTCGCAATTTTATACTTATTAGTATGACGATCGCATAATTTGCAATTACAATACCTAATAATATGCATTGGCGTATCTAATCGCAAACAAACTTAAATTGCAGTATCTATTTCAATTATTACTCGGATATAAAAATACATTTATTGCATCTGTGTGATAAAATATATTCCGTTGATAATGAACATTCATTGAACAAATATCATATAATATCTTTATAACCTCTAAAGTATAATATAAATGAAATTCCAAACAATCTCATTGTGTGTGCACCCTAAAAAATTATTTTCAAAATTGTTTAAGCATATTCAGCTCAAAGTACATAAATAAGTCGATTTTTAGAAAAATCCATTGGGATTTTCTTGGCCAACAAAATTTATCAAATTGTTCTCGGAAAATTCGGACACAAGTTTCGTTTAGAGAACGTACGAGCAATGTTTTTGGAAAACTTTAGCGAAAATCTTGAATTGTTTATTTCTAATTTCAATTAGTTTCTATTTATGTACACTCATGTACATACATATAGATACATATGTACTATATATGTATCTGTACGATTGCGTTGCGGGGCGTGCCATAAATTCGCATACATTGTACAGGAGGCAAGTTGGCCCACTCAGGCCCACCCAAATGCCAATTGGCTTAAGTTTGCTTTCAATAATCTTTTTATGGGTTCCACACAAATTGGCAGAGGGGCGGCGTCGGCGTCAGAGGCAATGCCGGCAGATAAGAATGTCGACGCCGGCCAATAAAACCACCCAAAATTAACGGACAAAGCAAAGCCAGTCACAGTGTGCAAACACACGTACACACACTCATACATATGTATCAAGTTAGATAGCAATTTGTGCGCAATAATAATAATAATAGCAACAACAACGATAGGCAGCAGGCAACGAGGAGATTCCCAAGTAAGAGATGCGACAGCGACTGCGAATGCGACTGAGACGGCGACTGAGACAGCGACAGCGACTGCGCGTGCGAAACACAAACATGCGCGCGTAATTCGCTGTGCAAGCTCTCCTTGTCTGTTGTCTCTGTGTTGTTATTGTCAATTCTCGATTCTCATTTATTTGCTGCAGAATGTGAATGCGCATAAGAATGAGCAGCGCAAGTGTAATGTGTGCACAAGGAAAAACAACAACAGAGCGCAGCTGAAACCGGAGAAAAACGCGAGAGGGAGAGTGGAGAAGGAGAGGAAGAGTGCGACCAGTAATTACGATTTTGGGTCACTGTTGTTGTTGTTTTTTTTGGCTTACTTTAGCAGAAAACACACAAAAACGATACATGAAACTTAGTCGAAGCAAGTTTCCAAGAATTATTTATGTAAGAAAAGACAGAAACAAAAAAACGTTGAAACGTCAGTTAAGGCGGCGCAGAGAGAAGCGCCTAATTAAAGCGGCTGCGGCTGCGACTGCGGCAGAAATAGCAACAACAACAGCGACGGCAATAGAGTCGAATTCCAATTAGAAGCGTCGAATTCCAATTAGGTGGCTGCGCGCTGCGTCATCAGCAGCAGCAAACACACACAATGACATTTTGCGCAGTCGACGCAGTTGGATTAATTAACCCCGCGCGTGACACATGCGCCTCTGCTAACACATGCAAACATTGCTTTACTTTGATTACACACACACACATGCGCATATGTATCGGTATCGATAAGTATGCAGGCACTGCCCATCAATGACTCTGACTTTAACCAATCGCTCATACACACGCACACACACACACAGGTCTGATAAAAACTCACCGACAAACGCCTTCAACTCGTAGTCGACGCCACAGGATTTTCCAACATCACCGGGCGCTGGTTGCAAGGACACCGAGGCCGGGCAATAGGGCGGCACTTCAAAGTAAAATGGATGCGCATTGGGTCCCAGTTTCTTTATAAGACGCTCCTGCAGGCGAGTCATGGGTCGTTCCAGCTGCATGGGCGGATAGATTTGTTCGTGCGCCAAGTACAGATCCTTGCGGAATGTCAGGCCCAGAACATCGAGATCCTCGCGTCCGTAACGAAATGCGGCCAGCACTTGACCAAACACCTTGCGATCCTTTACATACTCGGGATCGATGAACACAACACCATCAATGGGATCCACATGCGTCACATGGTCCACAAAGTCGCGCTTGCCAAGATACACCGTGATTTTGCCATTCGACGAGCTCTTCTTGAACACTCGCGTCGCCTGTCTCCGTGAACTGGCATCGCCACCAACCTCATCGAGCAGACCTCCTCCGCCGCCTCCGCCACCACTGCCACCCGTGCTGCCGGCTGTTGAGGCATTTGCTGTGGAGCCACTGCCACCGCCGCCGCCGTTGCCATTGCCTTGCGACCCAGCTCCGCTTCCGTTTGTGTTAGCGCTCAGTGTGTTCATCGTCGTCGTCGCTGTCACCGTCAACGTCGTTCTGGTTGCTGCTGTTACTACCTCTGCCTCTGTCTCTGTCTCTGCTGCTAGTTCTGCTTCTGCCTCTGCTTCTGCCTCTGCTGCGACTTCAAGCTGTGTTGCGTTGTTGTTACTGTCGCTGGTAAACGCTGCTGCTCGCTGAGTGCCGCCACTGTTGCCGTTGGTGTTAGATGCTCGCACGCTCTTTTTGTTTTAAGCACCTTATAATAATAAATATGTGTGCAATTTAATTTTTTTTATGTATACTTAATGAGCAACAGCGCCACACAACTTCTGTCGCCATCTACCGTTTGCAGTGCTGTATAATGCAGAAGTGAACTAGTTCCCGTGGCCAATTGGGCAACGCCAACGTTGCGTAGCGTTGCCACATCTGCAGATTACGCATTCTCGATGCTAGGTTGCGACGGCCACACTTTTCATATTTCTTTTCCACGTGCATTTGAACATATCGCACCACGCGTTGCCGACAATTTGCTAATAATCTAAAGAAAAGTACATAAAATGGCTCAAAAGAAAGCAGGAGCAGCAGCTAAAAAACCCGCGGCCCAAAACAAGCGTGGTCCAAAACCCAAGCAGGTTGTAGAGGAGAAACCCAAGGAGGAAGTTGAGCCCAGCGACGAGGAGTCCGACGAGGAGCAGAATGGCGTCAATTTCGACGACAGCAGCAACTCCGAGGTACTTAAGATACTTTAACTATATATGCTTGCACAGCCATGTGTACCATATGTGGAAGGTGCAGTAGATTAAACAACACGTGTTTTCGTTTCGTTTTCGTTATTCTTGAAGGCTGAAGATGCCGGAAATCTAGTTGACTCTGAAGCTGAGGAGGCCGAAGATGACGACGACGAGGATGATGATGAGGAAGACGATGACGAGGCAGAGGAGGATGATGAGGTCGAACCAGGAGAGGTGTCGAATGCAAAGGTAGAGGCAGATGACTCCGATGATGAGCCCGCTGAGGCACCCATTGAGAAGGACGGCAAAGCTTCCAAAACTGCCGCAAAAGAAGGTGGCATTCCCAAAGTTCGCGTTGGCAAGATTCCTCTAAATACTCCCAAGAATCAGGTCATATTCGTCTCCCAGCTACCTGAACGTAAGTGACCCATAAACTAACCGTAGTACCTGTACATTCTATCTGTAACTCAAAACATTTCTCTCGTTCTTTTACAGAATACAAGCATGTTGAACTTGTTACCTTGTTCGCCAAATTCGGAAAAATTAGCATAGTGAATCGTATCAAGACAAAGGCTGGCGGCAATAATCTTCTTATTTCTTTCGCGTCTGCCGAAGCAGCTGAGGCTGCACTTGCCGCCAAGCCAAAGGCACTGACACTCGACGGGCAAGTTCTGAATGTCAGTCGTCCTCTTGATAAGCAAGATCTTAACAAGCGTACAGTTGTTGTTGGACTGCTTGGACCCAACACCAGCAAGGAGCAACTAACTGAGCACTTCAAGGAGTGTGGTGCGATTGAGAGTATTAACTTCTCCAACAATCGAGCTCTGCCCACAGCCTTTGTCCGTTTCGAATCGGTTGAGTCGGTAGCCAAGGCAGTGGAATTGAATGGCACCCAGCTGAACTCTCGTTACATCACAGTACGCGAGGAGGTCGATAAGTCAAAGTCGCTCAGGTCACCAGACCTTACATTGCTTGTGGTGAACACGGGCAACTACGAGTCCTACAAAACGGAAGTTGTTGAGGGGATCTTCAAGAAATACGGAGAGATTCTCGACATAGACGTTGTCTGTACCAAATCCGTTCTCGGTTTTGTCACATACAAGACTGCTGAAGAGGCACAAAAGGCAATCAAGGAGCTCAATGGAAAAACCATTGACGGTCTTGAGATCAAAATACAGAAATACTACTATAACTCTTCGGCTCGCACCGTTTTGGTGACTAACTTGGCAAATGGTAAGTAACAGTATTCTTACCTTTTTCAAACAATGCTAATCTCTAGTTAATTCCTACAGTTGTCGAAGAGAAACACTTGGAATCATTATTCAGTGATTCTGGTGAAATTGAAAGCATCAAGCTGTTCGGCCACAAGGCGCTGATTAAATTCACCACTGACGAAGGATTCTGCAAGGCGTTCTTGAACAACGAACGCTTCTTGCTGGGTCAACCCATCTTCCTTGAGCCAAACTCGCTTATTAAGCACAAGCTTTTGCAAAAGAAGAATGCATCTAAAGGCATTAACCCTCGCGAACACGCTGCACCGGCAAAGTTCCAAAAGTTCGGCAACCGGAACAATCAATCCTACAGCAACAATAACAGAAACAACAACAACAATAACAGAAACAACAACAACAAGAGGCCATTCATCAAGCGCCCGGGACAGAACAACGGATCAGCACAGCCGTTTAAGAAGTCGAGAAAAGTCTAATATGGAGAAGCGGCAATGGTCCAATAGTCCTTAAGTTCTTTTAACAATAAACAAAAACAAACATGATACCTAAACCCCACAGTTCAGTGCAATTAACCAACTGCATTGAATTTAGTTTTGTAAGCTGAAATTGTAATTGTGGCCCATTCAAAAACTGTATTTGAATACTTTACGATATGCTAATGAAGCCGCAACGCGAGTACTGCATAAATTGTTAACATTTGTCGGCAAACGCATTCTGGCCAAGAATTTGCTCATTGTCTTTATGGCCGTGTTGGCAAACAGCAACAACAATAACAACCATGGCCCATTCGGGCGAAATTAAAAATAAAGCTGACGAGAATAAATTGCAAATTTCCACCACGTACAAAGAAAACGTGAATGTGTGTGTTTGTGTTTGAGTGTTTGTGTTTACCACTTTGAGTGCCTTATGCCCGTCCGTCCGTCCACCCATCCCGATCCCTGGCCCAGCCGGCACTCCCTTCCTCAACCGACGACCTCCCCTCGGGCCATATGATTCATTACACTTTGCGCACGCTGTCGTCGCTCGAGTGATTCATGCTAGCCCAAGCCAACCGACTCCGCACGCGAAGTAGAGATGACAAACATTGCGATTTCCCTCAAAGTCGCGTTTGGAATTGTGACTATAGTCTTATAATATACCATAGTGCCGACTAATTCCGTAGTATAAGAGATGTTTCAACTTGTGCAAAGTATTTCTCATTTTCTGCTTGACTTCGATTGTAACAAACCAAAAACAAATGCCACTCGGTCTGGCTCGTCTGTCTCTCTCTTCCCGAGCAATATTCGGTTTTAATTAGAATTTTCTGAGTGCATTTGCATTCGTGGCCAGGAAATAAACACGTGAACATTAGGTTATTTATGGCAGGTTTTATAAATAACTTCGATGCGCACTTGAGATTTTAGCGTAACTGTTTTTCAAACTGTTCTTACTTTCTTCGTAACTATCCAAATATTATCGAAATAATAAAAGTGTTTTTCATATATCTGCGCAGTAATGATTTTATATTTCTCTTCTTTAATTTCTTACTAGATCTGTGGAAAGTCAATTATAAAGAAATTTGAGAGTTTCATAAGTCAGTATAATTTATGTATTTGAAACTAATAAAATATTTCAAAATGAAATTGTGTACACTTTGCACCCTTGCAGAGATATATTAATTTTGGACAGGAGTGTGTAATGCACCTTAGGAGATATATCCGACCACATAAACTATATATATTCTAAATCAGCAGATTTTTGTCATTTGTCAAGATCTTCTTTATCTTTTTCTATATAGAAGTATGTACATAATGTGCATAGAATATACATATAACTGCCATATGAACTAATCGGCCGAAATTAAGACTTTTGTATAAAGACCAGTTTTGATTGTAAAAATAACTTAACTTATTAGTGCCAATCAAAGTGGCAAATGATATTGAATATATACAATATCATTTAATGTTTGGAACTAGCGGAGTATATAATTACCTGTCGGCATACTGAAGATATTTCATAATGAAATTGTGTATTTTGACAACAACTGAGATTTGAGAATGTATACATATTTCCAAAAAAAATTACCCCAAAACGCACTTAATTTATCTCGAAATAAATTGTTTCCCATTGCAGTTCGCGAAAGCCCTTGTAAAATGACTAATTTCAGATAATTTACTGAATGTGCGCCATATAAAGAATATGCACCTGCTGCTTTAAATTTAACCCTCGAGTTTTTACACTTCCCCAACCCAAATGGCATGAAAACTTATATTGATTTTGTATATTTAACATTTATTAGTAATAAATTTTTGCAATATCTGATCTGTTTAGTTGGTTTTGTTTTATTTTGTCACTACACGTTCACAATATGTACTGTTGTCTTGATATATTGTATGATGTATAATTTATCGGTATATAATGTATGTATTTATGTATGTATGTTTTTAATGTCGTATCGCGCTCTTGTGTATATTTATTTATGTAGTTCGATAAGATTAGTTGTCGCTTAGTTTTTTTTTTGTTTTCTGTGTCTTCCAACATGCAGTAAATATTTGTGAATATTCGAAATGCGTTGCACTTTTCTGCATACGATTTGTATAAATATGTGTATAAAAAGTTTATTCAAATTTGGTTTAGTTAAATGCGCACAGTGATCTAAATGCATAAATAATAGAAAAACTTTCAACCGGTAAACGGTCTGTAATTTCCCCAAAACAGTTCATTTTTGTTTCCATATTTTCGAGGGGGACCAATGAATCACTTGATCAGTCTCTCTCTCTGGGGGCTGTGCCAAGTCAAGCCCAACAAATTGCGACCGTGAATGTGTTTCGTTTTGTTTTCTGTTTTCTTGTTTTTATTTTTTGTTTTAATATTTTGTTCACATTGGTCTTGGGGGTTGGCATAAGCCAAGAGAGCGGGAGGGTCTGCGGTGGCAGCACAATACTCCATTCATTCATTACTCACAATAGTTTTCCATTTGACTTAATTTGTTTTTTGTCCATATTTGTATGTATTTAGCAATAATTATAATTATAATTTAGCTTACGCTTTAAGTTAGCAATTTACTCGTAATAAGGCAAACGAAAGTGAAGGGCACACTGGGGCTTTATGGGGGATTATGCAAACCATAATGCGAAATTCAATAACCCACTAGATACAATTGCATATGAGATAAGTGTATACATATGGTATCTATATGCTACTTGTGGTACGTATCTATAACTATTACGGATAGGCATGCGCATGTATAGGCGCACTGTATATTTGATTTATGTAGGCAAAATTTTCAAATCTAGCAACTTAACGACTAAAAGGGTTCCACTCTCTTTAAACTCTTTCAAAAGCAGGCAAAATCGGTATCTCAATGCATAATAAGTACGTACAATAAATTCGAATCGTTGACGATTTGGTAACTCTCTCTTTCTCTCTCTGTCTCTCCTTTCATCTGTCTCTCTTAGAGCTTGCCCAGTGCAAAACTAAAAACTAATTAGTGTCAAGGAGAAATAATACTAAGAAATAGAAAATAAATAAAAGAAAATAAAACAAAGTAAAAATATATTGTTTTGAGATTTTTTTGATGTTTTTTTTCAAGTTTTTAATTGGTAATATCGTTTTAAACATAGAGTATAAGAGTGTGCGGAGTTACATTAAATGTTTTTCTTCAGCTTGTTTTCGCTGCATAATTAACAAATTAAAAATTAATAATACAATACAAATCAAATTGTGTGTTGAGTAGTTTGGGTCGTATGTGTGTGTGTGTGTAAGTGTGTTTTGGAAGTAGGGAAAAACTGCTTTTAGCAAAACTATAAAAACAGAAAACTTATACCATTTTTTTGTTGTTACTTTTGTTTTCCGATAATACACTGGGTAAAGTACTTGCTTTCACACCACAACTTTTCCTTTCGTTTCGTATCTTTTATCTTTTCATTTTAAGTAAATTGGAGGAACGTATGCTGCGTATACAATTTATGTGTGTGTGTGTGCTTGCATATGTGTGTATGAGTGAGTGAGTGAGTGTGTGATGAGAGTGCACTTAGGGGGAGCACCCAAGAGTTGACAGTAAAAAACACATAAATTCTATAATATTCAATTTTTTTATAGCGCACCGTGGTCCACACGCCATCGTTTCGCTGGCCAAACCTAACTTCACCAGATGCGCCACATTTTATCGTTTTCTTTTTCTCATTTCTCATGGATATATTTTGATTGGAAATATTACGTGTTAGAACGCCGACTACAAGCTACATGTATACTTGATATAACTTTTCATTTTCTCTGCTACACGTACACCACATAGTTCCTTTTCTTTTTTTTTTTTTTTTTTTTTTTGTTTGCTTTTAGTTGTGAATAAGTTTTATAATGTTTTTGTTCGTAATTTTATGTTTTTGACATATTTTTTGTGTGTACCTTCTTATAAAACGTTCGTTATTTATTTTGCGATATTTATTGATGCTTTCGTTCTTCTAGCGCTCCAAATATATTCTCGTTTTCAACTTAAATAGACACATAAAAATTTTTGTTTAGCACATGAGCAAAATAATAACATAGCGAGCAAAAGGAACAACTACAATATGCTTTAAATAGGGAAAGGTAAGGAAGGAATAACTAACAAAAATATGTAAATGAGCAAAGATCGGGCGAGTGCTGCCTGAAAAACCTTTATAAAAACAAAGGCACAAAACTCTCTAATCGATTTTGAGCACAGCTGAAAAATCGTAATTGCGCCACAGAACATACAAAAATATAGGAGGAGATAGTATAGGTAGCTAGCATGTGGCGGCGGCATGCGCTAGGTAAGGGGTATGTAAAAAAACAGTGGACAGTGTACGCCCCACTGAGCCAAAACTTGGTTCGCATTTGCGCATTGTTCGCTTTCCACGTGCAAAATACTTATACTTTTCCATAATATGTTTATAATATTAGTAAAGTAGTTTTCATTCTCTTCTTCTCCAGCTTCTTCGCATCACCATCATCATCATCGTCATCATCACCAGAAACAGCTTCATCGAATTCTTAAGTTGCTGTCCAGTTGGGTTTAGTCTCTCTCTAGAAATCCAACAGCGCCACCTCGGCCTGCTGCGGTTCCTCCACATTGGGCAACGCCTCCTGCGCCGCCTCCAGAGCAGCATCGTGCAATCCATTGCCATTGTGGCTAACGGTCTCCTGCTTTGCCACCTCCGCTTCAGTCGAGCCATTGGTAGCAGCTGCTGCTGCGGCAACTGGTTCAGCTGTTGGTGCCGCCTTGGCTGGCGTGGTGCCTGCCGGCTTCCTCTTCAACCCAGCGGCTGGTGACGCCTTAGTGGTTGGCTCTTTGGCTTTTAGTTTCAACGGAGACGGCGATGCGGCCTTCAGTGGCGACGACTTGCGCTGCGCTGCAGCGCCTGTGCTGGTGTTGCTGGCGGACAACAGAGGCCGGCGAACGGTGCTGGAAGCGCTAGTTGGTGCCGAATGCGTAAACTTGGGCGCCGGACGCGCCGTGAAAGTCTTTGTGATGGTCGTGGTTGTTGATGTAGTAGTGTGGCTTGCAGAGCCGCTGATAGATGTGGCCGATTTGACACGCATGCTGCTGCTGGTGGCAGTCGACGAGCTGGCAGTCTTCGCCACACCATTAGCCAGCGGCTTGCTGGGACTGCGCGCACCAGTGATGGGTCCGGCAGCCGGAGCTGTTTTGCGCATCGTGGATGCCAATGTGCTGCGTGGAGAAGGCACCTTCGGCTTAGCAGCAGCGCTGCTGGCGCCTAATGTGCCCGATGTTGTAGCCGGCTTGCTGGCCGTGACCTGCAGGCGAGGTTTCACCTGGGAAGCGCCTGTGGTTCCGGCAGCTGCGGTGCCGTTGCTCGAGGTTGGTGCCGGCCTGCGGATTGCTGAAGTTGTTGTAGTGGTGCGAGTTGCGGTTGCTGCTGTGCTGGGCCTGCTGGCAGAAAGTCTGCTTGCCGGAGCTGTGGCCGGGCGTGTGCCCGCTGTGCTGCTGCCGGTTGGTTTCGGTGTCGACTTGGCAGCAGCATTGCTGGAAGCCAGAGGCTTGCGAGCAGTTGTGCTGGTCGGCTTGGCAGCACCTGTTGCAGTTGTGGTTGAAGTAGTGGAAGCAGTTGTCTTGGGTGCCGGAGCCGTGCGTGGACGTGCAGTAGCGGCAGCGGGTTTGGCTGCAGCTGTGCTGCCCAGAGATGTCTTCTTGGTCAGGGCTCCAGCAGCGGCCGTGGGCTTGGCCCTGGCTGCTGATGTAGCAGTAGTGGAAGCAGTCTTCGCGGCTGGCTTCTTGGCTGCCTCGCCTGGTGAAGTCTTGATCTTGGGCTTGGAAATTACAGCGGTGGCGGCAACAGCTGCTGCAGCGGTCACAGCAGCAACGGCTACTTCAGCCACGGGCGCCTCCTCCTTAGGCTGCTCCTCAGCGACAATCTCAGCTGGCTCGATAGGCTTCTCTTCAGACACGGCTTCAGGGATCTGTTCTACAAGTTTCTCTGCAAGTGGCTCTGCAAGTGGCTCTGCAACAATTGGTTCAACCACAGCGATTGCTGGCTGCGCTTCATGTGGTGGCTCAGAAGTGTCATTGCTGGCGTGGCCGTTTGTGTAGGGTGCGACAACTTCTGAGTTGAGATGATGGACAAATTTCTCTACCTCGATGAGTTCCTCCTGCAATTGCAGTTCGTTGTAGTTTTCTTGTGTATCCTGTTTCACAACTGGCTCCTCTTTGGGCTCCTCCAGCTGTTGGTCCTCAAACTGCAGCTTCTCCAACTGCTGCTCAAACTGTTGTTGCTGAGGTTCCTCAAACTGTTGTTGCTGTGGTTCCTCAAAGTGGTGCTGCTGAGGTTCCTCAAACTGGTGCTGCTGTGGCTGCTCAAACTGGTTCTGTTGTGGTTCCTCAAAGTGGTGCTGCTGCTGTTGCTCCTCCACTTGTTGCTCCAGTGGCTTCTCCACATGCTGCTGCAGTAGATCCTCCTCTAACAACTGTTGCTTGGGCTCATCCTCAAACTGATACAGCTGCAGCTTCTCCTCCTCACGCAGCTCCTGCTGGGGTACAAACTGCTCCTCTGCAATACCAAATGGATTGCTGGGCGAAACAATTGGATTCTCGCTTTGAACTTCATGGCCGGTAGCTGCGTTGAAATCAGCATATTCCACCTGCAAAAAGGACAAAGATTGTGGCATGTTAGAACGAGTCGAAGAATTGCGGGTGTTACTAACTTAGACTAGACTAGATAAATCATATTATAGTTCTGATCTTTATAGAGCAGCAGTTCTGCAGCATTAGTCATTAAAAGGGGTTCGAAATGGTTCGGAACCGGTTTACAGACTTTGCTATAAATAAAATCTGTTTAATCTGACTGAGAAATCTTTTGAAGCAGCACTTGGACGCATCATTCACAATGAATTTGAAATGTTAATACCCCCAAAGCAGATGATAATGACGACGAAAATATGATTATGATGATGAAGATAATGATGATGCGCACGACGACGATGACTAACAACAATGTGCCGAAAAACAAAAGGCGCAACGGAATAGCAACAAATGCGAGTGCAAGTGTGTGTGTAGACTAGTGTCTGGTCGTCGTCTTCTTCACGCACAGACAATGTCGACATCGGCATCGACTTCGTCATCGTCATCTCTCCCCCACTGCGTCGTCGCACCCTGCTGCCCTGCTGTTAAATCGATAAATGCAATGAGCCGGCACAAGAGAATGAGTGTGGGAGGAGTGAGGTCTAGAGATCTGCTTGAACTTTTGGGGGAAGTGGAGCCCGGGTCGTTCGAAGACATCTTTATTTTCGGGGGCTGGCGCAAATTTCGTTGGAAAAACATGAGAAAAACAAACGCACTTTGTTTTCATTTTGTTTTCATTTCGGTTTTGTTGTTTTTCGTTATTTTTTTTAGTGTGTTTGCAATTGTGCGTCAAGAAAATGTTACTTATGGTCTTGTATGTTATGGCCTGTCTCGCTGCCTGTCGCCTTGCGAAGTGAACTGCACGAAGTGCAAGCTGTAAAAATAGCAGCACCCAAGCAAGTACAATCTCGATGTGTGTGTGTGTGTGTACATTTGCATCTGTGTTAAAGATACGACACAGCCAACGCGTATTTATGGTTGCGGCCAGGCCAGTGAAAATAAATCACAAATCCCGATGGATTTTCCAGCTAAATAAACGAGAAACTCTCCGCCTTATATGGAGTAAGTAAAGATGCAAGATAAGTACAAAAACACATAATATACAAATAAAAATGTACATTGTACAATATATATTGTGTATGTATGTATGTTGTGTGTGGCTGATTACTTTGAAAACTTAAACGAAAAACATTTTACTGAAATTCATTTCCTTACCAAGCAATAATAAATATATAAATATCATTCACATCAATTAACAATGTGTTGTAAATGTGCCACAACTAGCAGAACTAACACGCTTTAATTCGTAACGCTAATAAGATGATTCACTGCACTCTTTCTCCCTCCCCCCTCACTCCATAAGGGAATACAAAGAAAACGCATTTGTGTAATTGCAGCACTAACTAATCCACAAAGTAATTGACACGATTCTCAAAGGGGGACGAATTGAGCATGACCCCGTGAAGCATGCTATAAAAAATGATAGAATATGGGGGTGTGGGAGGAAAGGAATACGAGAAAGATATAGAGAGGGAGTGTAAGCAGAAAGTTCAGTGCAGTGCAACATCCCCAAGCGCAAAGGCGACACACAACACAAGATTCTGCACATCAGCTGCGTCAGCCTGCGAGGGTTGAGCACACGCACGCACACAGAGACATACAGATGGATAGATAGATAGATATAGATACAGATACACACGCACACTTGAATTACTAATGCATACAAATTATTATAATGACATCAGCAAGCTGAGCAAAACTCGTGAAAGTGAGAAAGCAGCAGCAACGCGTCGGGGGGCAATGTCATGACAGTTGGCAGCCATTGGGCAAGCACAGAAGCAACGCAACAGCAACAACAACAGCAACAACGAGAAGAAACCACTACAACAAACAACGATGACATAGCGCGACACAAAGCAAAAAGTCAGATGACAGGAAACGTGTCGCTGTCGCTGACTTAGTACTGTGACTTGGCGTTAGTTTTGGCGCTGCTGCTGTCCGACAGGGTAAAGTATGTAGCGTTAACATTTTTTCCGGCACTTTTCTTCTTCTATAGCACGCAACGCAAGACCGCAGTCGCAGTTGCCGTCGCCGTCGACGTCGCACTCTCTCAGTCGCAATCGCAGCTGTTGTTGTTGTTGTTGTAGCTTTAAAATGTCATTGACCAGCAAATGCCACAAGTCGGGGCCGTAGATGCTGCTGCCCGCTGCCTCACAGTCGACGCTGCGCTGCCGCTGCTGTTGCCCATGTTGCCGGTGTTTTGTCGGTTTTGCTGCCCACTTTTGGCCCACTCGCGCAATTGCTGGCTTTCTTTTGTTGCTCAAGCGTAATGGGGCTAAAAGTGAGCTGAAGCCGAAAAAATGAAGTAAAAACAACAACAAAAATGAGTATGGAAAAAAGTGAACCGGTTAAAACGCGACTTAGTCAGCGTTCTCAGCTCAGGTTCAAGCTCCTTTTGGTCGCGCTGATGATGAGTCATCGTCAGCCCGCATAATTAAACAATTAATCAGTTGGTGTTTAACATTAACATTATGTAATGCCAATTGGCATTTATTTATATGCAATGCCCCCCCACAAACTTCCTTCTCTTACCACCACCTCTCACATCTTGCCCTTTCTCTCTCACAGTTTTATTGACTCATTAACAGTCACAATGCGTCAGCCTCGCACAATCTGGCAACTCTATACTGCTAATTTTGCCGGCCGGTCTGTCTCTCTCTCTCTCTCTGTATTTCTTTTAGCTAACAACAGATTCGCCAAAATAAACCACAATATTTTGCCAACACTCAACCTGTACCCACACACAAATAGATTTCGATTGTGTTAGTGTCTGTGTGTGTGCGATTTGAGTGCATGATTTTCTATTGACAAATCATTTTGACACTCAAGGCGAACAAATCTTCACAGCAGCAGCAACTTCCACAATGGACACACTTATTCACTGACTGCGACGTCGCTGCCGGGTGGGTGACTTCTCTAGATGTGTGTGTGTGTGTTTGTTTTCCTCTCTCCCTCTCTCACTTTGCACTGTCTCGCCTTTTGCTTATTTTGGTTGCCTTTTGCCGAAAAAAGCAAAACAAAACGCAACGATGACATCAACGTTTGTTGCCTTCGCTTCTCGTACACACACACACAAACATACAGCCACACACACACGTTGAATTTTAATGTTGATAATTGTGAAAAGTGCGCAGCAAAAGAAATTGCACGAACATCAAGTTGACGTCAGCTGTGGGCAGAAGGAGAGGAGATAAAGAATGACACTCACAGAGAGAGAGAGAGAGAGAGCGGGCAAAAGAAGAGAGAGTGATGCGACGAGAGATGGCAAGGTGAACAAGATCGAAGAGCAAACACACACAGTGCTAGAGGTAGGGGGAGAGAGTTAAGGCGAGAGAGTGGCAAAGGGAGGTGCAGAGCTCTGTTTGTTCTGCTTTATGTGCGCTGTGCTATTTCGTTGCCGTGCGAATTGCTCAAAATCAACGAAAATCAACAACGAAAATTGTGCCATAAACAACAACAACAATAATAATAACAATAACAACACAACAACGCCGCATCAAGTTCAACAGATGGTGAACATTTTTGCATCTCGACTGCCCATGGGGGCCATATACTGCTGTATATGTATGAGTGTCTGTGTGCTGGTGTGTGTTTGTTGATTGTGTCAGGGGTCGGGGTCGCAGGGGCAGGTGCCTTTAGATTCACAACGAATCCAAAATGGCACAGAAAACACAAGACAATTTATAGAGTCGCAAATTTAGCGCAAAGCCAACACAAATCACTTGTATTGAGTCGTCGTCGCAGTCTTCGTTGTCGTTGTCGCTGCGGTCTCACATGGCTCGTTAGAAATCCAAACTGGGCAGAGACGATAGACGGATAGACGGACGGACAGACAGCACACTGTGGCCATTAGGCACTCACTAATATGGAATGCAGTTGGCATCGGCAGCAGGGTCTAACTGTTTTTGGCCATACGCACACTTACGATATGCACATAATAATAACAATAAAATAGCTAAATGCTCAATAATGCGTAGACAGAAAGAGAGAGAGAGAGAGAGCGAAGAAGGAAGGGGGAGGGCCAAGACATGACTAAGCACAGGCGCTGCTGGGCGGTGGCAGAGACTGCGCAGCCGAGGCAAACTATAAAATACAATGCCGAATTAAGCGACAGCGAAGACAACTCTGTGTAATTTCTATTTTTAAATATATCGCGCAAAAGGAACAAAAAACTATTCAATAAGCAGCAACTCTCTCTCCGTCTCTCTCTCTCTCTTTTTCTGTCTCTCTCTGCCGCTAACTGTGCAATAATAATAGGCCCACTGTGCACAGTGCGCTGCTGTTACTGTTAAAGTAACTGTTTCTCTTGGTACATCATGCTAATGATGTTGCAATTGTATGTTATGTACAACATACTACGTGCTGCCGGTGCTGCAGCTGTGTGTGGCAAGTTGCAGCAGTCAGAGCTCAACAGCAACAGCAACAGCTGCAACAGCAGCAGCAGCACGCAACTGTTGCCAATGTTGGCAGTCTGCAGGTTTATGGTTTTTATATTGGTTTCTTTTTTGGTAGCAGATTTCCCGGCCCAGCAGCAGCAGAGGCAGCTCATGCTGCACATCATTAATCTTCCGATGTTGATTAATGCACTATTTTATGCTATGCAACTGAGGCATGAAGCCAACACCAGGGGGTGCTCAGCAATCCCCCTTGCCTCTTTCGTTCTTTGTATTTCAATTATAACTTTTTTCTCTAGAGATTTGTGTACCAGTTTCTTTTTTCTATTCTAAATTGATTCTCTTTCTTCGATTGTTTCGCTGGCAAAGCAAAGCGGAAATGACACAAGTTCGAGAAATGAGAAAATGCAGTATAGAGCACATTTTAATCCAAACACACATACACACATACAGTAACACATTCGCTTAGTCAGCAACAAATTCCAATCAAGCGAGAAAGTCAAAATAGTACGATAATTTGGGCAATTAGTGGCACAGTGGGACAGACAGACAGACAGAGAGACTGACTGCCAGTCTACGCCAACTCACTCATTCAGTCCACTAACTGGCTCAACTGACTCAATGAATTATGGGACGAGGCGACGCCATTAATGAAAGAATTAATAAGCAATAAAGAAATATAAAATAAATAAATAAAACACAACTCTAGATACAACAACAAGCACGAATTGTGTGTAGGAAAACCGGCAAATGGCCATGGCTAGAGATTTTCGCAAACGAGATACGACACAGACAGCAGAAAGACTGGGGGGAAGAGGAGGGACTTAAAAAAGCAAAAATAGAGCGGACCCGACAAAAAAAAAAAGAAATAGAAAAGCCAACATGATTTTGCGAAACAAAGTTACACGGATCATGATAATCAAGATACGGTAGTGCGATGACGATGGTGATAATGATGATGATGAAGTCGCCGTCTCTCGACGTGGCACGCAACAAGCAGCAACAACATATACATATATATTTTTGCAACGTTTGCAGAAGAGAAGAAGAAAATACGAAAAGCTGCAAAAGAATAGAAAGTTAATTATGTTTTATTTTCCACTGTTGCTTTGGGGGCCTCCTCTTGAGAGTTATTTTTCGTACTCTTCGCAGGTTTCAAATGAAAAGCCCAACGCGACGATGTCGTCAGATACCACTCTGATGATAATGATGGCGCTAATGATGATGATGATGATGAACCAGCTGCTGCCGCGTCGTTTGTTCTGCGGTTGGGTTTTGGCATTTTGTTGTATGCAAATAGACAGACAGGCAGACAGAGTGATGGGGGAAAATTTGTGAAAGGCTTGTCCAAAATGTATATGAGAAAGAGAGAAAAATCTTTTGTAGTGTAATGCTTTAGAAACCGCAAAATAACAAATTGAAGGCACAACATGAAATTGCTGAGGCACAACTTGAATTCAAGCAGAAAGTTACAAAAGACTTGTAGCTGAAATGTAAGGTTAAAGCAACTCATAGAATAGATAAAACCAAGATAAGTCGGCATCATATGCAGTAACTTTCAATTAAATAAAGTTTTCCTTTCAGTTTCCCTATGCAATCCAAATAGACTGATAATTGCTTTAACGATTCCTCAATTGATTTATTTTTCCAATTGCAATTTTCAATTCAAATAAGGAGTTCTTCACTCTTGATAGTCTAGTGAAAGGCACGAATTGGCTACAAATTGTGCTGCCCTCTCGAATGGGTTAAAATCAGTTGGCAACGTTGGTGATAAAGATGCAGCCACAATTCGAAGCCATTAGCCAGCACAAATCCATTGTAAGGTTCATTAAAAAATATACACACACACTCATAGAGATTATGTAGGAAAGAAATGCAGCAATCAGAAATAAAAAATGGGAAAGAAGTAGAAAAAGAAAAGAAAAAACCATATTGACGCGCCGACATGAAACAGCTTCAACTGCGCTTTTGTGAAAGTATCCGTGCGCTTCGAACAACGGTTGCGAGGCGCACACGAAGAACCAAAAGATACAATTACAATAAGACTTGGACTGAGTGTGAGCGACCGAGCAAACCGCACACTGCAGTCAGCCACATGAATAGTTAGGTAGATAGAAATGGCTAGATAGATGGATGGATGGATGGATGGATGGATAGAAACATTAGAATGGTGGCCGATGCCATGAAATTGACTGCTTTAGTTGGCCAAGTGGACGTTAAGTTCGACTTGAGCAAAGAAACAGAAACAGGTGGCAGAGAGACATAGAGAGAGAGAGAGAGAAAGAGAGACAGACAGAAAGAAGATTTAAAACCAAGACTGTGTGGCCAGTTACTTGGGGCAGACGTATGAAGAAAATTCATAATAGTGCAAATATGAGGGGCCTCGGGACTGTTTAGAGGCCAAAAGAAATTGTTAATAGCGCAAATGGTAATGGTAATAAAAAAACACCTGGCCAAGTTAGTCGCTGCTGCTGCTGTCGGCCTGGCTTGGCCAGCACACGAACATTGTTTCGGTTTGGCAATTGGGAAAAAGACAAGCAAGCGCAACAGCAACAGCAGCAACAACATACTGAGCCAGGCCCCTCTGCCTGGGCTTAGCTTCCCATAGAGGCACACGATTACCCGACTGGCAGTACATGCTATACCCCCTCCCTCTCTCTCGATCTCTCTCTTTCCCCACCACTTCTCTCGTTTATGAGTTCTTTAACATTGGCCGAGCCCCACAAGCAAACGCCTTGTGGCTAGGCTAATGGCCATTGCCGTCACCGTTGCCATTTCGCGGACTTTGTCTTTACACTATATTGCTGTGAAGTATCAAAATCTAGCAATTGCACGGACTCGACACGGACACGGACAAGGGGCTGGGCTTGGGCAATGGCAATTGCAATCAGCTCTGGAAAATTTGAAAGGTAGTTTAGTGCAGGCAGCGTTTCGTTCGACAGTCCTGTCATTGCCAGACCGCCTTCCGCCCCCTTTTGACTCTCGACTCTATTTTTGACGTTTTTAGCTTCGTTTTACGTTTTACGATTAATTAAACTAAATTGACCCAGAGGTTGCGCCGCCGACCGACCGACGAACCGGTTTCACATCATATTCATCATTCTTAGAAATTTTTGCACAATTTCATTTATGACCAACATGAGTCGAGCATTAAAGCTGAAAATCGGTGGGCTGGACTGGCCGTGGTTAACGTTGTTGTGCTTTTATTTATGGCAAGACTTCTTTCCCATTTTTTGTTTTTCTTTTTGATTTAGTAATGGAGTAGCTGCGCTGGGGCTGGCTGTGCGCCCTGTGTGGCATTCGCAATTGGCTAGATAACTCGTCTAAAATTAGTCGTGCTTTCTTTCGATTATATCATAACTCAATTCATATCAGTAAACGCTCGGCTTGAGTATGATTAATTGAACGTTAACTGCTTGCGCGACCAGGGCAAGTTCTTAAAGCCAGTTAGTTCTAGATAGTAGAGTTATGTGCACTGCTTATAAGTGGCACCATTTAGAACTCTTTCTTTTGGTTAGTCATAGTTTTCACAAGGGAAAAATGCCACTTGGCACTTGTAGATGATAATTTATGCAAAATGCTCTTACCAAATATCGCTTCAATGACATCAAATTTAACAATTTGCAATGTACTGAACGCTCCTCTAAAAGCAAAGACGTGTAGCAGCAAAACTTTGAAACATTGTGGATCATTTTCAACAAAGTATTTTCCCTTTTTGCTTTGGAAAAGCGCTCGAAGGAGGTTTGTGTATATCTTCGAAATTGCTATTCGAAGGCAGCACTCTTCAATCTCTCTACTCTCTACACTCCTCAACTATATACAAATTGCTTAACATCTCGTCTTGGGTCAGCAGCTCCTGCGGCACATCCATCTTGAGCAGTTTTTCCATGTGACAACAAAATGCTGCGAGGAAAACATTGTGAAAAATGTGCATACTAAAGCCAGACGAGGGACAGGCAGGCGGCAGACAGAAGGCGGCAGGCTGATGTATCTTGCCAGGCAGCATCAAAATGACTTTCAATTAACAACACTTTTGGAGCACTTGGCTGTGACACTCCAGCAGCAGCAGCATCAACAGCAGCAGTAACGATTAAAGCCTATTTTTATAAATACGTGTACAGATGTGAGTATGACCGATGCCTAAACTAAAGACAGCGGAGCAGAAGACTGGAACGAGCAGGGTGTGGTGGGACGCTTTCCTGGCAATTCACTATCCCCTATCGCGTCATCCTCCCAAAGGGGCGTCAGGCCGGGCCAGAGGCAGAGGCAGATAGAGAGACAGGCAGGCGCAGTCTTTGAGCGCTGCAGGGGCCACAAAATGCATTGCAGCATTTTGTCTCGCATTTTAGTAATTATTTTTACATATTTTTCTTCGTTTTTTGAAAAGCTATTGAACTTGGCACAGGCTTTGCGTTTTAAAAATAAAAAGATATGTATGCACATTCGTTCAAGGAGGAGGCTAAGCATGCAAGAACATGCATAAATTTTGTTGCAAAAGAAGCAGGAAGCGAATGAACGCAAGAACAAGCGAAAGTGTCGCCTACAAACACACACACACACCCTTGTGCAGATATGTATATAAAGACTGTATAAATTTAGATAACACATACAGAGAGAGAAAAATAGATAGCACCCGTGTGTGTGTGAGAGAGAGAATGCAAGCGAATGAAAATGAGATATTGTATCTGCAAGATAAAAAGCACTTCAGCTGCTGCAACGAGCCATTTCTTTTGAACTGCAAAATGTAAAATGCCGCAATTAGACGCCGCAATCGTCGTCAAGTGCTCCGCCGGGTACATGCCCAGCTCCCTGCTCCCACAGCTTCAGCTCCAGCGCTGACTCCGGCAACATCTTCAGACGTGTGCTCTTGCCTTTTTGGCAATCAACTTCAGTCAACCCACACAACGGCGACGGCGACGGCAACAGCCGACAGGCAACAGCCAACAATCATATTGCAACAAGATTTCTTGCCGCTGTCTTGAGCCGTCTCGCAATTGTTCTGCTTTTGGCTTTTTGGGGCCTCCTCGTTGCGACCGCAAAATGAAACTCGTTTTGCACACACTCACACACATTCACACACGTAGACAGACAGTTGGCAAACTCTTATACATTATTTACCGGCTCTGTCTGACGCCTGCCTTTTTATATAGATTTTTCTTTCTTTCTTTTTTTTTGCATTTAGGCTCAATTTGGGCGTCAGTCGAGTTACACACAGGGAGACTATGTACATATGTATATTTTATATGAACTGTTCGCATTTAGGTGGGCAGACAAGATATTTACAAGCACACTCCCCATACACACACACACATACACACGCACACTCGTATCTATATCTCTAAGCACTTGTTCGTGTGGGCAGACGAGGCTGGGCGTAGGATTGGCGACGCCAAATGCGCTTACAGAGCTCAAATCGGACCACCCGTTGCCCCAAACTGCATGAGATGGCAACAGTAACAACAACAGTAACGGCAACGAGTGGCGCTTAAGGCAAACACACACACACAGGTACACAACAATGTTTGTGTGTGAACTAAATTACATACGAAAAAGTGAAGAAGCAAACAATTTTAATTGAGTTAATAATCTTAATGGATTTTCAGACTTAATTACGAGTTTCTTCTTCGCTTCTATTGAGCCATTGTTGTTGTTGTTGCTTTTATCATTTTCTTCAACGTTGAGTTTCATAAAGTTTTTGGCACAATCGTTTATAATTTGCACTTAATTGAACATTACAGAATTGGATTCTGTGGAGCGGAAAGTCTTTTAGATGTCACACACATTGTAAAAAGTTTGTACAGGAATTTTAAAAGATTCATCTGATGAACTGATCACGTCACTGCTAAATATTATAATCTGAATCAGAATTTCCCTCTATGAATAGCTACACAAATACACACATTCGCAAGCAATTTACCTTTGTTAGCAAATTTAATATACAAAACGATAAAGAGAGGCTACCTTTG
This sequence comes from Zaprionus capensis, assembly GCA_018903675.1. Classification (NCBI taxonomy): domain Eukaryota; kingdom Metazoa; phylum Arthropoda; class Insecta; order Diptera; family Drosophilidae; genus Zaprionus; species Zaprionus capensis. Next base: position 5,290,614 of record JAEIFN010000011.1, read on the forward strand.
GCATGCCGAAAGTCTTATACCCTTATCTCCTCCGATCGTTCCTATACTAGTTAAATATAATGCCGCAGAATTAAATGGTATTGTGTATCTTAAATAAAATGGTATATGCATATTATATATATAGAAAAACTCGGAAGTAGTAAACTTGGTTGCAATATCTTGACAAATAACTTAAATCGGCCGATAGTTTGTATGGCAGCTATACGATATGTCGATCCGCTCCGACTCGTTCCGACTTATATACAGCGTGCAGCAATAAGAAGCACGTGTGCCAAGTTTTATCAAGATAACTTTAAAACTTGCGTTGCAACAGACGAACAGATGGACAGACGGACAGGGATAGATCGACTCCGCTGGTGATGATGATGAAGTCTCCTAAAGGTGCGTTGCAAATCTCTGGCCAAAACTAATATACCCCCTGCAGGGGTATAAAAATGTATAATCTAAATACATAAATATTTTTATTATTTTTGTCATTCGCTCAGTTCAGTCACACATTCCGCTTTGTTTTGGATCGTCTTTTCATAATTATGAGTCCGTAGTTTGCAGCAACGCTTTGTTCAATTACAACAAAATACAATTTTAAAATTTGTAATATCATTCATATTGTAATGGAATTCTGGATCTCCGCTGACGATGCTAATTTATGTAAATTACACAATTCTTAATTAAACACAAGTTTAAACAAATGTCATGCGAATTGTGGCGAAAGTTAGCGGGCAACAGAAATAACAACAACAACTACAACAAGAATTGAAACAATAAAATTCTTAATTATATTCAGTAGTAGTTTATTTTTTATGAATGTGTGGGAAAACTTAGAAGCGACAGGCCCCGTTGGCTGCTGATTCATCATGCAGACGCGTGAACCTCTGTTTAAATTACATTTTGTTGTTGTTTCGACTTTATCAGTTTGTTTTGTCTGTACTCTGTAGAATCTAGATGCACCTAGAGCACGTACCTAAATACAATGAGCATACATATGTATACATATATGTACGTATGTATATAATTCCCTAGGTATTTTGTCGCCTTTCGATTTTATTTATAGAGTTCGCGATAAGGCGGCGGCAAAGTGCAAGAAAAACGCGAAATTGAATGCGCCTGGTAGAATCATGTTGCCCACCACTGTACATTATTTGCCTATCTCAACTGTTACTTAATACATCGTGAATTTTGAAAAACAGATTATCGGCAGAGATTACCTTATGTCTGTGGCGTCACAGTCTTCTCACCTTATCTTGCCAAACATTGTGTACATCTTTCGGACAAACAATCAAACAAGAAAAGAAAGGCTATTGACAATTTTGTGATAAACAATTGTGATGGAGGCAACAAGCTTTGGTTTGTTTACAACTTTGGATCGGTGACATGCTGTCTGTTACGCTAATTGCTATTGTTGTTGCTGCTGCTGTTCTTGTGGTTCTACTTATCGCCGAGGAACGAGGCAAATAAACAATACAAATTTGTGCTTAACACGAACTATGAATGGATAGTTGGGTATAAGTAAGTTGCGTGTAGACCATTTGTATGACAAAATCATAATAAATATGAAAGACACAAATCAAGTAGATAAAAATAATATGCAAAACGGAGAGATGGAGAGGCAGGCAAGCGGCAAATCGGCTGCATGAAGAAAGCGTTTTGTTACAGGCGTAAATTATACACACAACGAAACTCCCACAGGAAGTTCGATAGCAGCAAACAATGCCCAGCAGCGCCGACTGCAGCAGTAGAAGTGGCAGCAGCAGCAGCGGCGGCGGCGCAAGACAAAGCACATAAAAAACTCATAAAAATCGCATGTGTATGTGTGTTTGTGTCTGTCTGTCTGCTTGTATGTCTGTGTGTGTGTGTTTTTGTTCATGTGCCTTGCAAGCGAAAACCGTATATGACCCAATTAAGTGAACCCAAGCGCTTGTGTAATTATGAAAGCTTCTATGCATCTGTATGTCGTGTGTGTGTGTGTGTGCATTGGAGCTGGAATTTGCAACGAAGCGAAAAGGTTGCCACTCTGGCGAAGTTGTTACTGTGTGTGTTGTTGTTGTTGTAGCCAGTGCTACAGTGCTGGTCATGCAGATTGCAGACAGCCGCGAGAGCGCCACCAACTGAGAGCAAGTTGGAGCACAGTCTGTTGAGTACAGATACAGCCACACACACACACACAGAAATACACACGCGCATAGGTGTGCGCGCGCGAGAAAAGTGCATTAAGCCGAATCGTTGTCCGACCACAAAAGCTTTGCCAACAGCACAAAATCCAATTGGAACGGAAATCAAATGCCAAAATACTTGAAGAACAAAATGTTGAACAAAACGAGAGCAATTGCAATCAATGAAATGGCGACAATTCCACATTATTATTTTCTATGCAGCCTTGCAAAAGTCAACAACAAAACAGGCAGCAATAAAGAGAGGAAATAGCATAGGCAAAAGGGCAATAAAAGTGGCAGCAGCAGCAACCCTTAGGATGCCCTTAATTGTTTAAAAATGGAGTTTAAAGTACACACAAGCACTAGCTCACACACAAACACACCCATACATTTATTATTGTGAGAGCCCCACCCAAGAGCAGCTTAAGCTTTGCCACCACACACACACACATGAAAAGCACTTGCGCGTCCTGTTGAGTGTCTGGACGGAAACGGGTAGAAAGGCAAGTGAGAGAGCGTGAACACGAGCGACTTAACGGAACACACCCCAGCCCTGAACGTAGTCGAACTGCATTGGCACTAGAGGAAAGAGAATGAGCGAGAACGTTACAGAGAAAGAGAGAGAGGAGCGTACAGAGAGTGAGAGAGGGGCGCCAAATGCATGCAGACAGCTGTGTCCGTGTCCATGTATCTCTGTGTGTATGTGTGTGTGTGTAGAGACAAAGAAGTATACCAACAAATTTAATGATTTCTCTTGGCCCAGGTGAGGCACATGACAAGGACACGATAGCGATGGCAGAAAGGAAACACAAAGGAAACTGAGACGGAGACAGCAAAAATTACCACAATGCGCAGGGTGCAGGGTTCATTTCGCAGGACGCAGAACGAATGCCGAGTGCATAATGACGTTTTTGACAAATATATGCGACGAGCCCTGTCCTGAGTGAGTCATTGAGTTGATCCCTAGTGGTGGGCGCGTGTCGTGTTTCCCCATGAAACGACATTAAAAACAGCTGGACTTTTATGTGTATTGTGTATTGTGTATTCACATTTACCTTATATTAACTAAATTATTCATATTAAGTAAATTAAGTTAGGAGAATATTAAGATAAATAGGAAAAGTCTTCTTAAATTTCCAGAAAGAGACACTTACCTGGGGTGAAACACCGGCATCACTTTCGAAGTTCTCAACATTATCCGAGAACAATTGCGGCTCATGCAGCTGCTCTTTAGTCTCCTCTACAAGATGTTTCTCCTCAGTGGAGGAGGACAACGGCGATGGGGTTATGTCCACAATATCGGCCTGCTCTGGGTGCAGATCAAGTGTTGTTGTTGTAGGCTGTGTGTCAGGGTGCGGTGAGTCTTCGAGTGGGCTGAACATGGGTGCACTGGTGTTCAATAGAAGACTCTGATCGTTAAGCTGCTCATCGGCGTGTTCTCCGAATGCATCGCTGGATGTGTGCTCTAGATAAAAGGATGCCTGCATTGGGTCGACCAATTGCTGCAACTGGTGCTGATGAAGCTCCTCAATGGAAGGAGACTGGGAAACAAGCTCCTTTTCCTCTACATTGAGCAGCTCTTTCTCCTTAAGCGGCTCCTCGCCTGAAGTCTGCTGCGGCAGAGGCTGAACCGAGTTCAGGATGTCCTCAATGGAAGCATTCGATCCGCCATAGATGGACCTCTTCATAATATCGTCCTGAACAGAGATTCTATCTTGTTCTGGCTCTGGCTGTGGCTCTGGCTCTAGATCTTCTTCCAGATCAACACTGGTCTCAGGGCCATGATCAATGTGCTGCTGTTGTTGATGTTCCTCTTCCAGCTGCTGATTTTGCTGGTAGAGACCACTACCGTTCTGTAATTGGAGCTGCTCAACTGCGTCGGGGAACGTATCATCCTCGTGCTCCAACTCGTGAGGACGCTTGGCGGCCTCGTTATCGAACTCACTCTCATCGGGAACGGCAATGGCGTCCATGTTGCAGTCACGAGTGCCCTTGCGTGGACTCTCTGCAACAAGATCATCGGCCATCAATTGGCGACCCAAGCTCTGAAGGGGATCCAACAGGGATGAGGGTACAGGCGAAGCGGGTTGCGAACCAAAATGGGGCACGAATTCCACGGCATTGGGATTGAGCTGCGAATGTGCATCCGTCTCCAGCTCAAGCTCAACATCGATCACAGGCCGATCAACTCGATGTCCAGTAGGATCTGCGTTCTCCTTGTTATCAAAGAACGCAGGCTGTGGCTCAACAATTTCGATATTCTCTGGCTCTTGTTGTTGTTCGCTGAGACTGCTTGTACCATAAGTAGTGGCCACTGAGCTGGGCTCTTCTTCATCATCATCCTGGTGCTGCAGTTGCTCTTCCTTAACGATCTGTGGCAATGTCGATTGCTCAACCTGCTGCTGCTGCTGTTGCTCCACTTCACCCGTGGTGGAAGTTGTGGTCGTGTTGGAGTTTGTTGAAAAGTCACCATCATTTTTAATCACCTCAACGTCGACGTCTTCTTCTTCGGCTGCTACTTCACCTTCGTAGGCCCTGAAGCCAGCTGCACTGCCGCTGCCGATAGCGACGCCGACGCCATTACCTAGACTCAAGTCCATGCCCAGCGACATGTACGCGTCGCTGCTACTGCCGCCGACGCCGTTACCGTTGCCAACAGCAGCAGTACCAATACCATTGCCAACGCCGAAGGCGACGTCGACGTCAGCGTCGGCATCGGCGTCGTTAAAGTTTTCGCCGTAGAATTGTTGTTGCTGTTGCTTTTCGCTCTGCTGCACTTCTTTTATGTACTTCCATTCTTCATCGTCGTCGTGCTCTCCATCGTGCTCACCAGTCTTGGGGCCAATGTTGGCCACCAGCTCGGCAGCTACATCTGCACCATTGCCGGCGCTGCCAGCGTTTTGCAGACTCTCCGTCAGACGATTTTGCAAAAAGTCGAAATGCGCGTTATCCTCGTGTTCCATTTTTGTTGAGCAGCTGCTTTTCACCTTTTGCAATAATCAATTGCCTTTTGTTGTTGTGTTTTGTGTAGGATTTATCGGTCTCCTCGTTGTATCTTATTCGAACTTGCCAAAAAATGTATGTGATTCAGTTAGTGCTCGCTCACTCGTGATTCACACGCCGCTTCTTGGCTCTTCTTTGATTGCAAATTCTCCTTTTGCTCTCGTGCCGCACCACTGACATACACACAGAAACACACACTCATACACGAACAGCCGCCAATCACGAAATTCTTCTTTTGCGCAGTCCTGATTGTCAGTGTGAACACAATTTATTGACTTTTAACGCACAGACATTAATATTTTAACATACAGTTCAACGTTGTATAAAAGCAAAACAATTCGCAATTTATTTTTCTTCTGTGCTTTCAGTTACTTTTGAAATCCACAATGCCGACCGATTCTTGCGCACATACGACCTTCCAGCTTTAAAACAGAATTCACAATGTGTGCTCGATAATGGAATTCGATATTTTTGAAAGGTATCGAACTTTCGCACCATGGTGAATAGGACAGTGGTGAATTCACGACACGCAAAAGACAAGTATCGATAAAATTTATGTTATCGTTTTACTCGAGCACGACAGTGCCGGCGAACAGAGTTGATTTTTGGCGGCAAAAAAATAAAAATAAATACACCGCAGTGTACCCATCCGAGCGTCCCACTACATGTTTTGTTTGCTTTTTAACCTAATTTGGCATTTAGTTTTTTTTATGTAAATTGCTTACGGTGAACATAGGTCCTTAACGATTGATAAGTTAACAATGTTGCTTTTAACCACGAATCTTTTAAATGAAACCTATTAAAGGGTGTGCTGCTACTTGCATGATGAATATAATACTTATTATGTATACTTTTAATAACGCTATTGCGAACAGATAAAACAGATGTAGATAGAGTCTGCCTACGGCATTCTGCATACTCCTCTCCTGACAAGTAATCCACATAGTCCAAGTCAGCAACGTATTCACCATCATCCCACCAATGTGGTATACCCTCAGTTTTCTGACTTTGTATTCGCTCTTCTTCCTTCTTTTCAAATTTATGGAGCATGTCCATATACTTGGACTTTAATATTCGATTTGATTCTGGAGGCAGCTTCAGAGCTATAGCAATATCATCCCAGTCCTCCACATTAGCGGCTCCTCCTCTGGCCTTTACCAAAGCGTAAAGTCTGAAACACTTAATTAAATGAAATGATAAATCGAATTGTATGTATTTCATTTCGCTTACTTATACAATTTGATTGTGTGATCCAGAATTCTTAACTCGCCATTTAATCCACTACGTCGAAGGAAATTCTTCTCTTGCTGCTGCGGTGAACTCCAAGACCAAAGGCAACATTCAGACCAAAATTGTTCCACTTTCTGTTCATGTTCTCCCTCCGTTTTTGCATGATGTAGTGAATCGTCTGTATCAGGCGGTTCCTCCTTGTTTCGTTCCGGTTTAGGACTGGACGTCCATTTCGCTTTAATTTTTACACTGACTCCTACATGCTTTTTGCTTATATGCCGCATTAAATTGTGAAGAGATCCGGCGGCATATGTGCAATGCGGACATGGTTGGCACTGAGACACTGGAACCTTGCCTTTGGCATGGTTACGTTCATGCCTCTCCAGGTTATAAGCTCTGTTGGTGGTATAACTACATCCTCGTCTACTGCAGTGCAGTTGTTCTCGAGGACTATTCATATTAAGCGTTAGTTGCTTGATATGTTGTTTTGTTTTGTTTATTAGTAATGTGTGTTTGTTCCAATACATCGATAAGATGAGACTCCGATTTATATCGATATTTCAAACTCTAAACACGAGATGCGATAAGTTTTTGTTTTTAAACATTTTATAATATCTGCATTTAATTTGGTGTCAAAACTTATAAAATCAAGATATATTGTAATGTTAAAATTTATGCAAATTAATTAAAGTGAATTGAAATTCAAATTTGTCTGTTAAAATCATAAACCATTGAAGCCACTATCGAACTCTTTCGATTGTTTATGATCCCGATCAATAAACGCTAATATTGGAAACTTTGTAGTCGGTTCGAACTGCTGTTCACTGCAATTACAGCATTGCATCAATAAGGTCCACCATCTATGCGAACTTGTGTGCATAATATCAATTGCAGTTACACCTGTAAACCCAGTGCATTGCTTACAGTTCGCAGAGTAAATAAAGCAGGTAAGATTCTTGTAGTTTCGCAAGTCATTAGGCAATTAATCGCAATAGTTCAAAGTTCTGTTTGCAGCAACATCCGATAGCATTAATAATTGATAACGTACCAAGTATTCCTGTTCGCACAACACGTTCCACATTTGTGACTTCTGCACCAGTTGACCTTGAGAATTGAGACAATGGTACCGGAACGTCTGGATGTAATAATATTTGGTGCCAGTGGATTTACCGGCAAGTACACCGTTTATGAGGCCGTGTCCGTGTTAAAGGACTTGCGATGGGGCATTGCCGGACGCAATCAGGAGAAGCTTCAGAAGGTGCTTAAGGATATGGGTGCCAAGGCGAACAAGGACTTGTCGGATATCCCCATTTTCATAGCAGATGTCGACAATCAGACTTCGCTGCTTAAAATGGCCAGAGCATGTCGCATCGTTGTCAATACAACCGGCCCATATCGATTCTACGGCGAGAAGGTGGTCCGCGCTTGCATCGAGGCGGGCACTCATCACGTCGATGTCAGTGGCGAACCGCAGTACATGGAAACGATGCAACTGAAGTTCAATGAGCTCGCCAAGGAACGTGGTGTATATGTTATCAGTGCGTGTGGATTTGACTCCATACCCGCCGACATGGGAACCGTTTTTGTGGAGAAGAACTTTGATGGCGTGGTTAACTCGGTGGAGACATTCCTTGTAAGCGGCGCTAAGGGCGTTGCTACAGCTGGTGGTAGAAGGGCTGGTCTGAACACCGGCACCTGGCAGAGTGCTGTCTATGGCTTGGCTCACTCGAATGAGCTGAGTGCCATACGCAAACAATTGTATCCGAACCGACTGCCCAAGTTCTTTCCAATTTTGAAACATCGCCCACTGATGTTCAGGTCGCCGGAAGTGAACAAAGTGTGTCTACCATTCCCCGGATCAGATCGTTCGGTAGTCATGCGCTCGCAGAGATTCCTCTACGAGCACGACAAGAAACGCCCCGTTCAGATGCATGCCTACATTGGCTTCCCTTCATGGATGGCTGCCACCGTGGTGGCTCTTTTCGCAACATTCTTTGGCTTCATGTCAAAATTCCAATACGGTCGCAAGCTTCTGATCAAGTATCCCAGCTTCTTTTCCGGCGGTTACGTATCACCCGATGGACCCAGTGAAGAACGAATGGAAAAGTCCTTCTTCAAGATGACCATAAAAGCAAACGGCTGGCCCAGTTCTCAGCAATTGGCCGAGGGATCAGATCAGTACACAGACCCGCCTAGTAAAACATTGATGGTGAGGGTATCAGGTCCCAATCCTGGCTATGGATCCACTTGTGTTGCTCTACTCTCTTGTGCAGTCACTGTGCTCCGTGAGAGCAACAAAATGCCAGACACTGGAGGTGTTCTTCCACCTGGTGCAGCCTTCTCCAAGACCAGCCTGATTAGCGAGCTGGAGAAGCACGAGCATGGCATGAAGTTCGAGATCTTAGCAAACAAGTAGTTCAAAAATTCCAAGCACAAGTTGTTAACCCTTAGTCTGCAAGTCTTTTTTTTAATTAACGTTTATTAACTGCAACTTGCTTTAAATTTAACCCGTTATGTACTTGAAGGTATTAAGAATATTTTGGTTGTAGGAATTTCGTTATATTACTAAAAATTGTTGGCTCCTAATTGTCTATTCTTCTTGACCTTATCTAGGCCTTATTTTATAAAAATATTTTTAATACTTGAAATAATGAATTAATGAAAAATATACGGATTGCACATTAATATTAATGTTTACTTGTTGAAGGCCACTTTCAACATATTATTAAATGGGGTTAACTATCATGTAAACAGTTTCAAGTGGACAACGTTCAGAGTTCACGTATTTATCATACGCAGGAATTACAAATATTTATTTAGAATAGGTGACTAAGTGTGCTGTTCTCCAAAAATATATTTCAAGTTGTTGCTAAGTCCCCTAATAATCTACCATAATATAACCCAACAGGTGTTGTGATTGTTAAATTATTCAATTAAATTTACGTAAATACTTTTACCAATAAGGCTGTAGTTAGTATTAATATAACTTAAATTAAGCAAAGGTTTAAGGTTATTCAACTTAATATTCACAACAATCTTTAATAAGTAGGAAATTATGGTCTTAATGTTAACCATAACTGCAAATATCGCTAACATTTCAAAATTGTACAATCGATTTCATATGCCGATAGTATCGATAAATCGAAAACATTCCGCTTCGCAATTGGACTGGGTGGCAACGCCAGGGTGTCGCTGTTTTTGTTTACCTCTTTGCTCGAAGAGTCGGTCGACTTATTACCGTTCTGACCGTCAGCACAAAAATAATATTTAAATAATGAGTGCCGAGATATCTGGCTTCCGGCGCTTTCTCCACTGGGGTCCAATAACAGCACTGAGTAAGTAAACCCACCAAAGTGCAGTGAATAAATAGCAGTACAAAATATTGGGCATACGCCCATGGATGCATCATCGATTCCTTTTCATGAATTGTCTATTCTCTAATAACAAGTGACTATCTGATGACATTTGCAAATTAACGAGTGCACAAACAGAGTGAACGAACCGTCAACCAGAGCAAAAGAGAACCAACAATTGGTCAATGGCTAAGTAAACCACGCTAAGCGCCATCCCATGCCACCAAGCTATGTCTCTTCTCCTTCCCTTTGTGCTTTGTCTGCAGCGCAATATCGTGTTTCATATTCCGAGACGGTCAACGCCGTCGCTGGCGCCGCAGTGTACACTGTGTAGACTGCCTACTCGGCCTACTCCGCCCACCGGTGATGGACGATATGAAGGCTCTTATAAGAAGTGACCAGTAAGAGTATTTAATTCGCGTAAAATGTTGCGTTAATTGCGTTTTAGTTGTTCCTTCATAGTGAATAGTTTCTACCTTTCCACCCCCGTTCGTACATAACTATCCGGCATTATGCGCAATCTTTCTGAAAATAGCGTGCAATCTGACTATTCAGCCACATCAGGTCAGACGGTAATATGACCCATAAAGCATCCGGTTCATGTGGAGTGTAAACGGAAAGGGCAACCTTGATATTGAACTGCGATACAATTGTATGCGTACATAGCTTAATTACTGAATTAGCCTCCGCTTGTTGCTGCCGCAGCAGGTGACGACGGTGGTGGAAAGTTGGTGGCTATGGCCAACACAGGTGTTGCTGCCCTGTTGCCAGGCTGATTGGAAATGTCGTCCACAAGTTCTCGGTTAATCAAGTCAACTGTTGCCAGGTTCTGAGGAACTTGAAAGAGTTAGTTTCTCAGGGTTTAAAATACTTATATTTTGTTTTTAAGGGGATCTAAAAAGGATCTACAGTTCTGGCCCAACCCTGGTACAATATAAAAAATAAATATTTAATTTTTCTGCACGCAAAGCCCTTAACAACCCATGAAGTCTAGCGTAACATTGCCCAGGAATGCCTCATTTAATTACTGATCTCTGATTGCGATAGTCAAAGTTTTACGCACACAGATTTCTGCAATAAAACATAGTGACTTTTAAATGCTTTTGTCCATCATTCATTTCAGGCATCATCAAGTGTATAACGGTGACGACGCTGTACATGAACTCGATGTGGTGGCCACCAAATGAATCGTTTGCTGCCTTCGCACATCAGGCCCTGTTCCTTTTGCTCTCCACATTGGCCACATTCAATTACATCATGGCCACGCTGACAGGTCCCGGCCTGCTGCCAAAACAATGGCAGCCCAAGGTAAGGAATGACCAACAGACGGGGCCCATCCCTGGTTCCCCACCCCCACCGCGCCGCCAATCCATGACTCGCAACCTGAAACCCGCTCCATTAAACAACAACAATAAAACATTTTGTCGTGACACGCTGTCGCTGACATTGGCATGCATGGAAAATGTTTGTCAACTGTTTTCCACGGGTCGTTTCAGCCCAGCTCCCTTGGATTACACACGGGCGTAGCCCAGACTGGTACTATACCTTCATTAAAATGGGGATAGATTCCCTTCATAAAGCTAAATGGACTTTTAAATAACTTTTGACATTTACATTACTCATTTCTGCACGGAAACCATAAAAACCGTTGTGGGTAATTAGCATTTTGCAGAAATATAATTAAACACTTAAAATTCATTAGTGTTTAAAATGCATAGGTTCCCAAGTTAATTAGTTTTTCATTTAGTACAACATTCAATTACTTCCGCTCTTATAAAGTTGAATCCGATTACAAAATAATGATTAACTTTCCGAACTAAAACTCCCAAACAGTTAAATTACTCAGATAATCATTGTAATATGATTACAGATTGATATCGTATTTATGGACGATATTTATTATGCCTACCCAGTGTCCAAACAAAGCCTAGATCTGTCAGCAGAACAAGTCCACTTCATGATATACATCAGGTTACCAAGCTATCAAATTTCCGACACTATCGTGAGCAGCCTAAATATTTATTCAATATCTGATCGTAGCTCCAAAATGGCATGAATTTGTAAACAAGCTAATGCGATTTGCCCCTTTTTGTTGTGATTCCGCTGACTTGGGCCTCTTGACGTGGACACGCCTGGACGCCCATTTATGCCACGTCACTTGGGGCGCGGAAATAATTGTTTAGCACAAGTAAAAGCGAATGGTGAAAAGAAAACAAAAATCTGCCACTTGTTCGCTTTCCCCCATATGGTCACCTATAGCAGGGGAACTGCAATCGTCGAATACCTGTGACTGTGCCTGTACAGAAATCAGTTCAGTCAGCGAATGGGTCACCGCATCGGGTTTTTGGGGGCATCGCGTGCTTAACTCTTTATCGCAGCAATTAGGCGCTGCAATTTCCTTGAGAACAGAACGATAAGCTGGCAAGCGATTTCTGGCTAGACAACCCAGAGGAAAAAAAGGAACCAGAGTGACGGTTGGAGGGAACAACAGTTTCGACACCAATAATTTTGGCCGCAGCGCGGCCCAATTATTTATGAGGAAATAGCTGGCGTAGGGAGTGGGGTCATTGCGACAGGCTGGGCACGCAAACGTTAGCGCAGCCGATGCGGAGCCGTGCTTGTAATGCAATTACCTGTAATTTGCATAAATGTTTTGTAGGCAGCTCGGGTCAGACGCGACGCAATGAGTGGGTCACCTAATGAGCTGCTCGTCGTGAAGTTTTTCTATAACCAGCAGCCACACCGCCCCCCACGATGTCGTTGTTGTTGGCATAAATCATAAAACTTTAATTTATCACGCATATTTTGAATTTCAAATTCACAGGAACCCAAGGACACAGAGTTCCTCCAGTATTGCAAAGAATGCCAGGGCTACAAAGCACCACGATCACATCATTGTCGCAAGTGTAAGTCATTTGCAGTTCGTCATAATATAAATCGTTTAATACAACGAATATTTCCTATTGCAGGTAATCGTTGTGTAAAGAAAATGGACCATCATTGTCCATGGATAAACCACTGCGTGGGTTGGGCCAATCACGCCTATTTCACCTACTTTCTGCTCTTCTCCATATTGGGCAGCCTGCAGGGATCTGTGGTGCTTAGTTGCTCGTTCTACCGCGGCATATACCGCTACTATTATCTCACGCACGGATTAAGCCATTTGGCCAGCGTACAGTTCACTGTGGTCAGCATTATCATGTGCATCCTGGGCATGGGGCTGGCCATCGGCGTTGTAATTGGACTCAGCATGCTGCTGTACATACAACTAAAGACAATTGCCACAAATCAAACGGGTATTGAAATTTGGATTGTCGAGAAGGCTCTCTACCGCCGTTACAGATCCTTGACGGATGAGCAATTCATCTATCCCTACGATCTGGGCTGGCGGCTCAATTTGCGACAGGTTTTCAATGACGAGTGCCAGAAACGTGGCGAGGGCATCGAGTGGCCTGTGGCCGAGGGCTGCGATCAATACACCTTGACAGTAAGTTCAATGCCAGTTTAATACAAGTTTATTTTCTTATCAGAAACGTATCTTCCAGCGCGAGCAGCTGGCACAAAAGCAGGAGAAACGTGCACGCACACGCACCTACAAGTGCATTAGCAGGGTGACGGGTCGTTGGCTGCCAATCTTCTCACAAGGCTGGCGTGTCTGCCTCAGTGCACCCTGCACAGACGAGCCCAGAATTCGCTTGCAGCCTGACGATATCATTAAAGTGACGCGCTTCCGTCGCCACTGGCTATTTGGAGAGCGAGTGGTCAGCGAACACAAGAATCAGAAGCGCAAGGGTCCATTACGTGGCTGGTTTCCGCGTCGCAGCGTTGTTGCTCTCTCCGAAGTTCCCGATTCCGACAGTAGCGAAGATAATAAGAATTGCAAACCTGCTAATGCAAATGGAGGTGGAAATGGACACAATAATACGAAGCACCAACATAAAAATGGACACAGCAAGAAGATATTGTAGCTTATCCTTAGACTTAAGCTCAAAGTATGCCATGGCAATTCCAATTATATGTTAATCGGCTCGTGAATTGGGATTGAATCTGCGTTGACGTTCATCTCGTTCACACAGTTGTTTGAATGCCACTTAATAAATGTTCACTGTGTGTGAAAAGTATGTGCATGTAACTCAATTTATTTTATTAGGAATTTATTCCTCCACAAGGGAAGAATGTCGCATGTGAAACATTTGCATGTTGTAAATATAGTTATGCGACATTCTGCAAACATGAAACCAAATTTGGCATGAATGTTTCTGTACGCAGATAACGTTCTCACAAAAATCGATGTGATTAGGAAGCTTCGTTTTTCAAACACGTTGATAAGTAAACACTTGTCGTATAGCTTTCATTGGCACAATCAATCAAAAATAAAGATTATCTTTTAATAATATGTTTTCATGTTTGCATGGAAACAATACATATGTTATGTGGAAGGGTATACAACTATCTATTAAGGGGTATGCAACTGACTATATGACTACTATCGTCATTTTATTTCTTGATAAATCCGTTACTTATGTGCCAACCAAAAAAAGTGTATTTGTGTTCGGTGGGAATAATGAGGAAATAAGGTAAAACTTTGGGTAGCGGGTATGTCTCAGCAAGCAAACTCGACCAGAACTTTCTTAATTGTTGTTGTGCAATGGAGTTTTTGCTGTTAGAAAACAAAAACAAACTAACTAGTTTGTATTGCATGTGATTATATATATCTGTAAATGGTTTAAGTAATTGTATGTATGTGTGTATTCATGTATTCACTTGCACACGAATTTTCTCTTTTCATTCATTCCTTGTTCATTATTCATTCATAAAATGGAATCAAAGTCTACTTTGATTAATGATAACCCTCTAAATAAAGTTGTCTCTGCTAATGTCACTTAAAAATTCGCAAAAAATGGGGTATTTTATTTGACATATTTATAAATTCATTCAATTGTTAATTGGATAATAGATATTTGCACATGTACTAAATATGTGTAGATGTATATATAATATATATATAAAAATAAGCTTTTCGTATCTGGAATTATATTCCAGAAATATAAATAACATAGGTATAGATCTCACATGTCCAAATACTTTATTTGGAAGCCATTAGTGCCTCGATCTCTTCCACTGTACGTGGAACAATGGCAAAGTTCTCCGTTCCAGTTTTGGTAATGAGAACATCATCCTCAATCCGAACGCCACCAAAACCGCGGAATCGTTCGAACACATCGACATTTATAAATTTACTCATTGCCGGATCGGCAAGGGCTTTGTTCATTTGGGAGTTTATGAAATAACATCCAGGCTCAATGGTTACATACATGCCCGCCTTGAGAATGCGAGCAAAGCGAAGCTTGCTAATCCATGGTTCACTGGGGCGCGGCGGCTCCGTTGTCAAATAGCCGCCCACATCATGCACATCTAGG
This sequence comes from Zaprionus capensis, assembly GCA_018903675.1. Lineage (NCBI taxonomy): Eukaryota > Metazoa > Arthropoda > Insecta > Diptera > Drosophilidae > Zaprionus > Zaprionus capensis. Next base: position 5,305,770 of record JAEIFN010000011.1, read on the forward strand.
CCAAGCAGATGGCCCAAGCCATGTGGCTGAAATATGCCAGAGAGGCCGGCTTCAAGCATTTCATCAACGTCCCCGGTAAGCATGCCACCAGCCTTAAGGCGCTCAAGGAGCACTTTGCCAGACAACTTGTGCATGTCTACCCAGGAGACGCCGTCTTTTGCTGTGTTCATCACAGCATTCCGTGCATCTAGTACGGCGTTATAGATAAATTTCTGATCTTCAGTGAATTTACCATTTGCCGGAAAACTGCAAGTGATGTCAGCTGCATAGCCACAATAGTTGGCACCCATATCGAAGAGGCACATCTCACCATCCTGGATAGGGCGGTCATTGGGGGCTCCAGCATGTCCATAATGTAAGATTGCCGAGTTGATTCCGCTGCCGCAGATGCACGTGTAGGAGGCATGTCGGCACCCACCCACGGCGTAGGCGTGATGTAGAAATACAGCTTCGCCCTCGAATTCCATACGTCCGGGCCGAATAAATTGCATTACTTTGACATGGGCATCTGACGAGACTTTGGCAACATAGCGCAAAACCTCAATCTCCTCTGGGGATTTGATAACACGACACTCTGATAAAACTGGATAGAGCAGATCACAGTTTGTCACATATTTCTCTTTGCCAGCGAACTCTGGGGGTTGCATCGTGAGGCCGCTATCGCTATTTGTTCCACTAAGCGTCAATATCAGTTTGGGTGCGGCATTTTCGAGATAAGCTTCGAGTTCATCAACAAAGTATACCTCATCCACTTCGTACATGGTCTTAAAGTCCGCCGTCTTCAGCAATGCACCCATCCAAGTTTCGTATTCATCAGGCAAGCGGGGTACAAATAGAACAGATGTACATTGAGACGTCTTTACATCAATATTTTGAATGCCATAGCACCCCGGTTCTTTGGCGCCAAACATATATTGGAAGTAGGACTCCTGGCGGAAAACATAATCCACGTCGGTATTGTAAAAGCTGTTATCTTTGCCACCTTCCAACAAAATGAGGAGTTGACCCGTGTTAAACTTGAGACCTGCCAGCAAATTGCTTAGAACGGCTTTACAGACTTTGTCCCTATTGTTTTTAAACAGTGTCATAGGCACTGCGTGACAGGATCCCATTTTAAAGCAAGCCATTTTTACCACTTATCGCTTATAAAGTCGGGCAGCAACTGATTTCGATACTCTCTGACTAAAGTAGTTTACTTATATCTTTATGAGCCACTTGAAAAGTCTGTAATAAATAAATGTTAATTTTAATCTGTTTGTTTTTGTTTTTCTTTCTTTGTGTAGTTTGTGGGGATGGACTTATGCATACAGAACAATTATCGATACCTTAATATCGATATGTTTCTAACCATACAAATAAAAACAATAATCATTGAAAGAGGTTTACACGATCTATAATTTGATATCAATCAATTAATTTAAAAGTATGGATAAATGAAAAATTGTAGAAACTATACCAGAGAAAATATAGCTTATCATCCTTTCGCATATACTGAAACAAATATAACATAAAACATCTAAGAATTTAAGTTAAAGAATGTGTTGTATTCCACATCGTGGTCTACATCATGCAAACTTGTTCACACTCCCGATAGCTTCCGATAGTTGGCAGTAAATTCTGCACACCACCATTAAAAACAGTTGGTCACACTGCAGTCTTCGTCAAAGTAATTTTTTTGCGAATTCTATTTTCTTATAAATTAGAATCAAGCATTTACTTTTGAAAATATAGATTTCGCAATATTGCTAAGAGCCAAACGAATCGACTGCAGTGCGACTCTATTTTTAGACATTAAACACTGTATTTTTTTTCGTAACAACATCTACAGCTACGGCAGCTTTACCAATGTCGGCGTCACAACGCGGCCGCGGCATGAGCAAACAACAAATTCACATCATCGTTGCTCCAGAGTAAACTACACAGAACGAGTTGAGAAACTGATCCGGATCGAATGCACAGTAGCGGATCGAAGTAACGCTGCTGTCATGTCTAGTTCAGTATTCAGCGAAACGCCCAGTGCCCGGCCGAGTGGCGCCGATGGAGACTCCAACCTGGTTGTGGTGTACAGTAAAAATGGCATCTCGTTCGATGAGCGTGCCATTGAAAATATTATGGGTATGCCACATTTAAAGTCAAAGCTAATACAATTCATAAAAGAAATCTATAATTTTAGAGGAGAAATGTATTTCGAGCATAAGCGTTGTGCGTTTAACATCACCGACGCCGAGTATGGTCGATCAAGAGGAAACCGAACGACAGGAAGAGTTGGAACGATTTCTGGAAGCTATCTCAGATCGGGATGAATCCGAAGCGGAAAAGGAGACTGATAAAGAAAGTCAAAGCGGCGCAGAGGAGTTGATAAGCGAAAAAGATCACGTTACCGGGGATGATAATGAAAACACCGGCGGGGAGAACAATGAGGATTCTACAGAAACTGAAGCTGAGGTGCCAAAAATCAAGAAGCGTCCTGGTCGCAAGCCCAAGCCCAAAAAGCAAAAGAAACGACGCAAACCCAAGGAGCGCCCACAAATAGTAGGGCTCAGTGTCGAACAGTTTTATGTGGAAAAGTCGGCCGATATGGTCGTGAAGAATGCGCTTAGTATGTAGCTAAAATGTACAACTAATGGCTGAATCTATTAATATTCATTTGTATTTCAGAACTAGCTGGTCTGTCTATATATAAACGAACGCCAGAATCGGATGCTCTGTTGGAAATAATTCAAAATGATCACAACTACACGCCATTTACTTCCCCGGAACAAATGAAGGCTAAGAAGGCGACTGAGAAGTTAATGATGGAGAGGCAAGCGGTACAGGGTCGTAAATTCGTGGTTCAGACCCAGACTACTGCTAAGGTGTTTAACACTAAAAAGCGGTTCCACGTAGTGCCCATAAGCCAGGTGCAAGCTACATCTCAGCTGCCCCAAAGGACACTGCAACAGTTACCCCAAAGGCAACTACAACAACTACCCAGGCAACTTATAACTAAGCCACTGCCTAAGTCGCACCCGCCCGCTGTAAAACAGCAGCAACATATTATTGTGACAGGGCCCCGAGCAGTTCGAAATCCTGTCAAAGTGATTAGGCCAGCCGAGGATGTCATCGAAGATGATGAAGATGCCAATAGTTCGGCAACAGCGGACGAGGAAAACGCCGAATCCGACGAACTTAGCGAACCAAGCGACGACTCCCGTGAAACGGACAACGATCGCGATAGTGACATCGATTTTAAGATGAACAATAGCCGTAACTCGAACAAACGCAAACGCATTAAGAAGCTATCCAGGCGATCACAAACTCAATCTTCTCGTGGACCGGCGGTGCATACTCCCAAGGTGACATCTGCACCACCACCACAGCAACAGTTCTCAGTACGCCGTAAGAAGCAGACGGATAATAATGTGGGTGCTCCAGCAATAGGTCAAATCATTCAGCTCAATGCAAACAAAGCGCCACAATCTGTGATCGCCTTGGGGCGTGGCATACAGAGTACATCATTCCTGAAAGTGCGACCAGCTCATAAATCCCTGCCTGTTAGCAATAAATCCCTGCCTGTTAGCAATCATTCGAATCCCGAATTGAAGAGAATATGTTCTCCGGCAATCGCATCCAAGGTACGCCGAACACCCATTGTGCAAGTTGGACGTATAGTGTCCACACCTCCGAGCGGTTTCTTGACACCAACACCGTCACAAGAGGTGAAAGAGATTATTATTAACAAGAATTTATCCAGCCCAAAGGGAGTATTTACCAATCTTAACAGTTTGTTGGCTGATAATACGAGTGCAACATTGTCGACAACCGCATCTACCGATTCTGGGAAGCAACGTCAAACAGGTGCGCCTCTTACCCCGAAGTCTAGCGTAAACATAGCGTTGACATCGCCAGCAGCCCCTTCTTCCAAAGGATTTATGCCCATTGGCGTAGAAACTGCCACATCTCACAAACTCCCCGCTCAGATTGTAATCGAAACTCATCAGAGCTCTTCTGAGATTGCTGCAGAAAACGACAAACAACTGGATCTCATAAACTCCATAGTTCAGGACGAGCTACTTAAGACGTCTTTGATAGAACAGCCACCAGCAACTGCGGATGAGAGCATACCCAAGTTGGCAAAAATGCTGGAAAGCAGCGCAGCACGATTGAATCAAGTGCCTGAGCCTAAGCTTGAAATTGAGAACACCCAGCCAGAGCAGCTGCCGCCGCAACAAGAGCAACAGCAAAACTTAATTGATCCTGTGGACAATCTTGACATCGAAACCGCTCGTTTGTTGGATACGCCAGATGAGGATGATATAACTGCTGACTTCCTGCAACATGTTGTTGGCCTGATTGAGGAGGACAAACAGTTCGAGGCTGAGGTTGTGAAACAGGTGCTGGAAAGTACGGAGACAGGGGGACTTGATGCCATTGCAAACGCAGTAGGTTCGCCTATCTTCGATTCTGCCAGTCAGTTATCAACGATCAGTCAGGTGAAGCTCATATGCCTTTACCAAATAACAACACATTAATTCTATTCTCATCCACAGCCAATGTCAAATGATTTTCCTGCCAACATTGCAACGACTTCTCTGAGTAATTTTCCCATAGCTTCCAGCACACCAGCGCGCAACAGCATAGCTACGTTATCGATGTCGTCGACGCGTCCAGAGGTTAAAGTTGTTCGTGGCAACGGACGTGTAATTTATCTGCCACCCATCGAGGCACCAACAACTCGAGCCAAACGTCGCGCTCAAAACTTTCCCGTATCGTCGACGACTGTGTCAGATATTAGCAATATTTCTCTTAGTGAATCTTTGCTAGATTGCAGCCAGTTAACCAACAGCAGTGCGGAAAGTGAAAGCTTTTTGGGCCCCGTTCCAGGCGTATCAAAGAAACAAATGCCACGTGATTCGACAAGCGGGGTCAGGCGACCCAGAAGATCGAATAAAGATGTCAGCGTAGTGGATGATGCTGATGCCTCGGAATCTCAAGAAGACGACGATGATCCCAATAAGTAAGTTTTAGTGGAAACCTCTCTTTGTTTTTGCCAATAAACATACCATTTTTCTTCTAGACTATGGTGTATTTGTCGGCAGCCCCACAACAATCGTTTCATGATATGCTGTGATCTGTGCGAGGATTGGTACCATGGCACTTGTGTTAGTGTCACCAAGGCTATGGGTATTGAGATGGAACAGAAAGGAATTGACTGGAAGTGTCCCAAATGTGTTAAAAGACAGGAGGAGAAGGTAATTGCATAAAAACAATTACCAATTACTAATTCCTATAATGCCTAATTTATCTGTATTGATTTTATTATTTTAGAGTCAACCTCGCATTACCGACATGTTGTTACCCAAGCAAACTGGCGAGGTCAAAGAGAGTGTGACGTTACCTAAGCAACCAAGTGAAACCAAAGTAATTGTGGAAATGCCTGATTCTACACCCAAAAGGCCGCTGGTTTTGTCAGTAACAGTACCCTCAAGTACCAATATTCCACTTGTAAAACCAGCGAAACGGCCCCCGCCCAAGCCAATGCAGCAGCAACAGTTGCAGTTTATTAAATTAGGAGGCAACAGCGTCACACCCACTTCGGATGTCGCGTGTGTAGTATGTAAGCGTTCGGCGCGTGCCAATTCTGTGTACTGCAGTGACGAATGCATACGTAAGTATGCACAGAACTCAATACAGGCGCAGACAGTTGCCAAGGGACCCGAGCCTGTGACGCAAACAGTTGCGCAGACACCACTTCCAAATGCTCTAGATGCCAAAAAGAACAAAAAGAAGGATTTGTTTGAGGATGTGTTGCGCCAGGCCGACTCCATGTCGAAGGTAGAGCGGGTATGTATGAATATTCACCGGTTAATAAGGAAAATATAGAAATAATTGTATCGTTATAACCTTGCAGATCAATGTCTTTGAGCGTCGAAGTGGCCGTGCTATTACTGGTCACATGGCACCCAGTGCTCAGCAGTTAAAGAAATGGCTGCAAGATAACCCCAGTTTTGAAGTAGTCCAACCAGGCAGTCTACAGGCATTGGAAATAGAGGTATTAGTACTCCTCTTACAAATGAATCTTGAATACTCAGTTAAATGTTTTGTTCTGATGCTCTACAGAAACGACAAGTTAAACGTATACCGGAGCTGTGCTCACCAGAGCCCATATCTACAAAATCTTCGTTGCCGACGTCAGCGCAAAAACTAGCAGATGCTGTCAGCAGATCTGTTCAGCAAGTGCCTACTGTAGCAAACTCTGTCAAAAAGGAAAAGCAACTTGTCAAACTCACAACTGCTCAAAGCAGATCACCGGAGAAGACCAGCGCGGATCGGTCGGCCAGCAAGTCTCAGCCAGAACCTATACGATTGAATGTGCGACGCACGATAAAAGACCAATTGATGGCACGTATTAAGGAGGCACAAGCAGCCGCTCTCCCGACGGATAGCTCAGAGTGGTTGACAGAAAACGAGGTAGAACACTTCGTGAAGAGAGTGGAATCGGAAATGTATCACTCGTTTGGACGCGATGTGAGTGCCAAATACAAGTCCAAGTATCGATCCCTTATGTTTAACATTAAGGACCGAAAAAATAAAACACTCTTCGAGAAGATTTGTGCCAAACAGGTGGACCCCAAGCAGCTAGTGAGGATGACGCCGGCTGATCTAGCAAGCCAAGAATTGGCAAAATGGCGTGAGGAGGAAAACCGTCATCAATTGGATATGATTAAGAAATCCGAACTGGACTTGTTGTCAAGCGCACAAAACTACGTGGTTAAAACGCACAAAGGTGAGGAGGTGATTGAAACAAAGTTGGACGTAACGCTGCCAGACGAGGAACTGGAGAAAGAACCAAGTAAGGATACGACAGAAAGTATCGACAGCAAAAAATCGTTGCAATCCAATGAACTATCTCTCGGAGCAGAAGTTTCTAACAAAGAAGGCGATGCCGAACGTTCCAATATTAAAGAAAAGAGCTCTAAATCAAGAGATAAGGACAGAGATAAACAACGGCACAGAACTCACAAAAACCATCACCAAAGTGGCACGAAAAGAAGTCGCAGTCGATCAAGCAGTCGTGGGCGTAGCTCTGAAAAGCGAAGCCACAAAAGGCATCATCAGGACCACAGTTCGGATAAGGAAAGGGAGCAGGTGTCACGTGACAAACACTCTAGCAAGGAGCATTCTGAAAAGATTCTATCACCCCTTCCCAAAAAAACCACTGAAAAGAAAACTACAGAGCCTGCGTTAGCTTACAGTTTGATTGATCAAATACTGGAGTCGGAGAAAACGGTTGAAGAGGCGGCTAATCTTAAGCAGTCTATCAAGCAAACTTTAAAGTCCGCTCCTGCGGCCGTCGGAGCGACGCCAAAAATTGCAGCGAAGCCAACGCCACCATTGGACAAATATGAGCGGTATTTGCAGAGCTTATCTAGCCCGGCACTCTGGAGGGGAAATTTGCATATGGTAGATGTCACGGATTTCAACATAGCCATTCATACTGTGTTTGGCGACACCAGTCAGCTGGGAAAGCTGCTACCTACCAGTTTAGATGTTATAGGTCGCATAGCTCGGAATACTGTCTGGGATTATTTAAAGAAGATCAAGAAGAGTCCAACGAAAGAGATTGTTATTGTAAATTTATTTCCTGCCAGTTCCTCTGATACCATAAACTTCGATAGCTTCTTTGAATACCTCGATACACGAGAGCGTCTTGGTGTTTTGGGTGCCGATTGTGAACAGATTCGAGACTTTTATATATTTCCATTGGGTGGGCGGGACAAGTTGCCCAGTGTATTACAATCATCTGATATTGTGCCTTTCTACGAGGATACACAGCGGCCAAACACGCTACTTGGCATAATCGTGCGCTGTCTGCCTAATCGCTTGGCTAACTTAAGTCAAACGCTGCCAATACCGCTACCCACTGCCAGCAACAAGACTTCAAAGGTACCTTTAGCTTTCGATGTATTAATTTGCGATGTATATTAACAATTTTTCCATAGGTGTCAAATAAAACACGCGTTAGGACGACGTTTACACCTCCAGGTAGCCCGAAGCGAAAGCACAGCACACACTCGACTAGCTCCAAGGACGATGAGTTTGATATTGATGCCATTATCAAAGCGCCGATTGCCAAGATGAATAAAAGTGAGTATAGGCGTAGCATCATTTACATTGCCACTATAATTTAAAACATCTTTAAATTTCAGCTAACGTTGTTGTCGATTCGAGAACTAGCTTAGATGATCCAAATGCACCTTATTCACCCGGTGGTAGCTCTGACGACAACGATCACTTATCCACTTCGATGCCAGTAAATAAAGATTACCTCGAGCGAAAAGTTAACGAAATCAATAAACAAATCGCAGCACAACGAATGGAAATCGCTGGCCTTCTCAATGTGGAGCCATCTGTAAGATTCTTCCCCACAAGAATTGTTTAACTGATAAATTTGTAAATAACATTATGTATATTTTGATCCACAGAATCTAAACAAACCCTCATCTTCATCAAATGTGTTAGCCAGCATATCAATACCTCCCAATCTGACTAGGATTTTGGCAAGTCTGAAGGAAACAAATGAATCAAATGTTAAGACAATGTCCAGTCCAAACTCGAGCAGCTACAATGAAGAGTATAATCCAGAAGAGGACATTATGGCAAACAACTCATACGGCACGGGTAAAAGATTGAATGGATAACTGGTTAAAAGATAGAATATTATTCGTATTTCCTATTTCAGCAAGAAGGAATATGGAAAGTACTTCAAAATCAAAAAGTCGCTTGGCACAGCTAAGTGAAGCTGAGCTTCTTAGCATGGTGCCAGATGGTCTGGTGGATCTGCCACCAAAAGTATCCAACTGGCACGAGCAGCCCCCACCGCCCGGTGTTTAGGTTATAGTTAAAAGTTCAGTTCAGTACGTTTACCTTAGGCTTTGTGTAGAATTAGAGCGTGTACATCGTGAGTTAGCTTTCATTACCTGTTAATTAGCATGAATGGAATTCAATTATTCATTATATTATTTCACCTTTCATTTTGTACAATCGCATTGAACGCAACGAATTGAATACCATTTCTGTATTATATCCAGCATACCGGCGAATTCGAAATGATAACATTGTTCGAATACAGCTGATTTATATTTTTATTTAACAAATTATGAACACACACATTATGGTTTTTTTGCCACACAAATTCAGAAATTGTAGTTTTTTTAAAAAGCATACCATCTATCCTTCTAAGTACTTGTACATTTCTCTTAAATAAAATAAAAAATTAATGCATAACATTTCTATTAGGGCTAATACACTCGATATATTCGTTGTTATTTCTGGTTATTCGGGTTATGTTTAATTGACATCGCACGGATCATGCTGGCTGTCGAAATGGGCGCAAGTTATCTTAGGGCCGTTGTGAACACGTGGAATTGCTATGCGAAAGAGTATGCCATTTGGCATGCACACGCAAATCTTGTATTGGACGCTGCCTGTGCGTAGTCCCAGCTCGGAGCTGACAATGGGAATGCGTTCCATGTCTAGGTAGATTCCTGTGCCAGCCTCCAATACTGTGGCGCCTTGTGTTGAGTTGATAGCTATGTGAGCCTCCACCTGGATCTGTATGGTAGAGCCATCGAAGAAAACTCCTTCGGACCCCTTAATGCCAATATGATTATCACTTTCCAATAACAGTGGATCCTGAATTGGACTAGTTATGCGACTTGTACTGGCAACCTTTGTTTTAAGCACACCATCAATTCCGGTTGGTATACTGTATTGCGGACGGTGGGTACTAAATACGGTTGAACGATCATTTGGACTCTTAATCTCGAACAGATTCGCTTCTATAGCAATTCCCTCCTTGTTCAGAACAACCCGATCACGTTCATTTGGTCCGTTGATAATATTTCCATTGCGGAAAACTCTCAGATGTACTCCACTGTCGGGGCCGTCGCTGCTAATCGATACGGGCACATCCGAAAATCCTTGAATACCAAAAGAATTTGTTTGGACGCGATCCAAATCGGTTTCATCGTAGAACTTTATTAGATCCATTTCGGGAATAAGCTCCATGCCGTGCAGCCCCTTTCCCAAGCGCAGTACACCCATTATTGTAAGTGTCAGTATTAGGTTTCCGATGGTCAGCAGCAGCAGAACCACCACAGCGGTCCAGAATGCAAAACTGTTGCGTTTTTGGCGACTGGGATGCAAATGGGAGCAGCTATCATCATCATAACCGCAGTTCATTTTCTCGTCAAAATAATCGACAGTGTCCGTTTTCGAATCGATGTGCCCCAAGTCCAAGCCCAAGTCTTCAGCTCCAATGGGCAGGGTAACCGATAAAGCGGTTTCAGAGTTTGCTTCATCGGAATACGAAGGCGAGGGCCCTCTTATAAAAGTATTCTCGAAAATATCCATTTTGTAATTGTACAATTCCGTCGATTCGTTTTAGGGAAAATAGTTTCAGCTAGTGTGTATTCTGTATCCCCCAGACACTCAAACATAGCTCATTATATATACATATATAAATGATATTTCTAGTCATGCGCATTAGAACAGTGGATTTGAAATTCGCGCGCATTTAAAATACATTTCATATTTTAAGTGCGCGCGAATTTCAAGCAGCAGGGAACAAAAAATATATTAATTATATATGGCATTTGAATATTGTAATATTTTATTGTTTATATATTATTCAATTAATCGCAATAAATGTAGTTTGAAATATATAGATTACTGATTTGTATAAAGATATCGAATAGTTATCGATATGCTCAATGTTCGATTTCGATAAGTGAGTTTCGACTGTGAACAAGGAGTATCGCTCGTCTCTAGGTACTTGTGGCTAGCATCGCAGCAACAAAAACGCGCGAACACTCGTAGAAGAAGAACATACAACACACAACAGAAATTTGTTGACAGTTTGCTCGTTGTTAACCTCGATTGTTTTTAATTTAATTTATCAGAAAAATAGTATGTTGTGCGAAGATAAAATCATGTCTATGGATACAACAACACCGCATAAAGGCTCCGTCAGCCTGAATTCCTCTGGATCTTCAATTTCAATGGACGCAAAGCCAATGACCAGTTGGGCCCAGGAGGTCCGTGCAGAACTGGGACAAAGTGACGAGGTAATAAATAGAATATATGACATTTGTCGGTTGTGGCGAAAACAGATATATATCTTTCTCTTTATTCTAGGCTTCTTCGTCGTTGAACAGTAGTGGCGGCAGCAATGATCGGCAAACAAAACGAGAAATTGGCTTCGAGTTCTTGGATGGCAGCAATGAAGAGAAGTTTGAGCGTCTGGTGAAGGAAGAGAAGCTGAAGACGCCCTTCAAACGGCGTCACTCTCAGACGCCGCCGACCCAAAGCAATGAGAACAGTCGTGCGAACAGTCCGAACAGCAGCACTTCATCTTCGGCCAACGAAGAGCCCAACCGTCGCCGAAACACTCAAGTCAAGAGTCACAAGGAGGAAAAGCGAGTGCGCCACAACAGCTACACATCGTCTACTTCATCATCGTCCTCGTATACCGAGGCAGATCCGGCCGTATTGTCCCGGCGCCAGAAGCAGATCGATTATGGCAAGAATACTGCTGCATATGACAGATACGTTGAGATGGTGCCCATGGCTGATCGATCCCGTGAACATCCTCGAACACCGAACAAATTCGGGAAGTACAGCCGTCGAGCCTTCGACGGTCTGGTGAAAATATGGCGTAAGCAGCTGCATTACTATGATCCGCCAGCTGCTGCGGGAAGGGATTTTAACGATGACGATTCGGACTCGGATTAGAAATGTTATTCAAGGGTGGGAACAATTGTTGGGAACTTAAATTGAATGAATATTGGTACAAAGTTTGTTGGAATTGAGCTTAGTGCATTTAATTTGCTATTAATACTGATTCTAAGCAAAGAAGTTTTTGTTACGTTAACATGGAACACATATTTCAAACTCAATAAAATGGCGTCGTGTTTGATCTTCAATTTGCTGCAACCTAGTTTTTACCTGCATTTTACCGTTTCTGCTTTTTGAACTTATTAATTATTAGCTAAATAATGATTCTTTTCTCAAATATAATGCGAAAGATCTCATTTCTAAAATGTAAACAATAAACATTTGTTTTATTTTATCAAAAAACGGATAATCGCATTTACAATTCCTTCAGCGCATTGGCAAGTGGGTGCTAAGTTAAAACAGCTGATTTCACACAACGGCGTGCGTCTATTGTGAACTATCGTTTGCTTTGTTGTTTTTTGGCTTATTTATTGTACGTTCGAAAATTTATCACGAATTCTCCCATGTTTTTGAAGACCTACAGACTTAAGAGCAGCGCAGCGCTCAAGGGATCGGAAGCAAAGAAACTGCGTGCCCGCGTAGAGTTGGCTTTCCCACACATTTCAGCGGAAAATCTACTACCGGCAAAGGCGAATGTGACGCAGCTGAAAATTCTCACACATGGCGGCGTCCCAAGCGTTGTGTACTGCGTGGACAAGCTGCCGATGTTCTTCGAACTGGATGGCGGTCAACTGGTGCCGACACTGTACGCTCTATGGTCGACGCACGACATATTGCCATACTTTACCACCCATGAAGGTGTGCTGCCCAAACTCTCGAACGGCGCTGATTTGATGTTGCCCGGTGTGGTGCCCCTTGGAGTCGGCTTAAGCATGTACGGACATTTCAAAAAGGGACAGTTAAGTATGTTGTGTACATTTAAATGCTTCAGTATCTGCATTTCTCACATTGTGCATTTCAGTGGCCATCAACTTGACCAACAACAACTCTGCCGTTGGGGTTGGTCAGCTGATACGTTCCAGCGAGGATCTGTACATGTCTGGCGGACACGGCGTGGCCGTTAAGCTGTTGCATTTGTTTGGCGACAAACTATGGGCACATGAGCCCAGTTTACTTCAGCAGATACCGTTAAGCAAGACGAAAGCTTTGACTAGTGAAGATTTTCCCGCATTAGGGGCCACTGAGCATTCGCGAAAGTCGCCTCAGCAAACAGATGTGCCTGCGCCAGACCGGCCAAATGATGTCATACGCGATGTGGAAACTAACACCGCGGCACTGTCGCTGCAAGAGCAAGGGGAAACAGCTGGCGAAAGTAACAACGATCCCAAGATAACTGAGTCCGAGGCGACAACTGAAACCCTTTTGAAGAATGCATTTTTGGCTGCCCTCAAAAACAACGGCAAGAAGCTGCAGCTGCCCCTGCTGACGAGCAACTTCTACCGGTTGTATGTGGTTGCCGAGGCTAGTGAGCAGATTGATTTGAAAAAGACGCGCTACAAGAAACTGTCCAACTTTCTGGCTGAGATGGTGGATCAGGGTTTTCTGGTAGTGCGCGAGGAAACCAAGGGCGTTGATAAGATAATCTCTGTGGATTTGGAGCATCCGGAACTGGTGAACTTCATCACGGATGTAAAGACTGGCGAGAACAATGGCGCAGCGGAGACGCCCTTATTCCACTCGGAGCTGAAAGAGATGTACCTTGTATCTGATGTAACGGCCGCGTTCTTTACGAAAATGAACTACAAGCGAGGTGAGGGCATTCCCGTGGGGCAGGTCAAGAAGATTGTGCGCGAGTATGTAAGCAAACATGGTCTGCTTAACCCCCAGACGAAACTAGTACGTCCGGATGAAGTGTTGCAAGAACTGTATGGAAATATGGAGGGCTCGCTTAGCGAAGTTACCTCAATTATAACAAGCAAAATGGAACATTCGTACCAGATGTGCAGTGGCAAGGATACCAGCGGTAAGCCACAAATCCAAATGTCCCTGGCCACACGATCGGGCAACAAGAAGGTGACCCTAGTAAGCAACATCGAGGCCTACGGTATCATTATGGCCGAGCTGATAAAGCTGTGCAAGCAAGGTGCTGCGGCCAGTACGAGTATTGTGAAATTGCCCCATCAAAAGCATGAGCAGCTGCAGATTCAGGGCAATCAGGTCCGATTCATATACACACTGCTTACGGAGACCTATAAGGTGCCGCCCAAGTGTATACTCGGTCTGGAGCTGGCCAAAGATGGCAAGAAGAAGCGAAAGTGATGCAGTGCAGAGCAGCTGAAGTAATGAAATGTTTAGCCCGCGGGCAATAAAATGAGAGTTCCACTTGGTGTGTTATAATAAATTATTTATTAACTGTAATGGGGGAGATGTAAACCAATTCAACGCTATGGGGAATCACAACAACGAACAGGAGGAAATTTTTAACAACGATGTGGCCTCTAGCCGGCAGCGTTAATGTTGGTTGAAGCGATTCTGCCTCTATTGTTTGTGCAACGAGTATAGTTTCCTTTAGGGGAATATTTCATTTACTTGGCCTTGCCTTGGGCAGCAACGGCTTCGATGGCCTTCTTGACGGTCTCCTCGTCGCCAAGGAACTGCATCGATACGACTGGCTTGAAGTTCTCGTCCAGTTCGTAGACAAACGGTATGCCAGTGGGCAAGTTCAGAGCCATGATGGCGTCTTCAGAGAGATCTAGATGCAAGCAAGAGGGTAATAAAGTTATAAGGTATTAGTGTAGTGAGGATGAGTTGGCACTTACTATCTAAATGCTTGACAATGCCGCGCAGACTGTTGCCGTGAGCTGCGATCAGGATACGCTTGCCCTCCTTCAGTTGTGGAATGATGACATTGTTCCAGTATGGCAGTGTGCGCTCAATGGTCAGCTTGAGAGACTCAAACTGGGGGAACTCCTCTGGCTTGGGTCCCTCGGCGTAACGGGGGTCCTTGTTGATGGTGTCATAGTAGGCATGACCGGGTTCCATTGGTGGTGGTGGGGTGTCGAAGCTGCGACGCCAGATTTGCACCTGAGCCTCGCCGTACTTGGCAGCGGTTTCGGCCTTGTTCAGACCAGTCAAACCACCGTAGTGACGTTCGTTCAAGCGCCAGGTCTTCTGGACTGGAATTCCCTCTTGGCCACTAGCCTTCAAAATGCTGGCGAGTGTTTCCTGGGCACGGGTCAGCACAGATGTGTGTGCGACATCGAAGGTCAGACCAGCATCCTTAACGGCTTTGCCAGCAGCTAGAGCTTCCTCCTTGCCTGCACCAAAAATCGATTGACTATCTGTGATAATGATTATGTATTCTTTTCATTACCCTTATCGCTCAGATTGGCATCGAACCATCCACAAAATTGATTTTTCTGATTCCACTCGGATTCACCGTGGCGGACCATAACAATCTTGTATTTTCCACCCATTTTAGATAATTGATTTAGCTTGCGGAAAATTATGTGTTACTTTCGGCGATGGCGCTTACAGCACTGTCGCTTTCCTTCGGATTTACCTAAATATGACCTACAAGGGGGCCAATCAAGGTCGTAGTTGTCATACGCACAAATCAACGCTGTGCGCAAGCCAGTTACGTGCGCGCAATTTTGGTTACGTAATAGCTTACGAGACGCGTGGGTGCGAGGGCGCCAAACTGTTACGTCAAATACAACTCTGTGTTTAGTGCTGCTAAAAAACAGATGGACAGTCCCAGCTGCTCTTGAGTAAAGAAGAAGAAAATAAACAACGAATTGTTGCATTTAATTGCATATTCCGAGCGAATTTTAATTTTTGTTTCTTGGCACATTATGTCGGAAAAGGTAATTGCCCGATGTTCGTGGACTCAGGTTGCAGGAAATAAACTCTCCCAGCTGGTGCCTACACGCCATTATGACGAAGACGTCTTTGTGAAGTAAGACAAAGAATTGTTTATTGTGCAATTCAATGTACACCCAAACTGGTTTATGTGCATTTATCTACATTTGAGCGATACATAAATGAACATGCATTTTCTTTGTCTCAAAAGGCCCGACTTGGATGACGTTGTGAACGAGGAACGCGCTGTTCTGTATACGAACAATGACTCGACACCGATTCCGTGTGAGCTACAATTCGGTATTTCGCCTGGTTCGAAAATAGCTGCTATAACGCTCGTCTGCAGCGCTCCCAAGTTGGAACTGTTCGTGGGGCCCAGTCAAGAATATTTGGAAACTATTTACGGCACCGCAATCGAAGAAGATGAAGGAGATGTACCGATCCGACCATATCGATATGATGTGGAAATTGATCGTTCCGGCATATCGGACATAAATCTAAAACTACTCACATCCTCAAAGGAGGTTTGCATTTTCGGTGCAATGCTGCATACTGCGCCGAATCCCAATGGCATAACAACACAGCTACCACAACCATTTGATCTGCAGAAAATTCAGGAACTCTTACACCAAGGAGGCAGCAGTGGCAGCCAAATCAAGCCCGAAGACAACGAGGAAAAATTGCAAAAGTTTATGTCCCTGATGAAGGGTGTTAGTAGTCAGCCACAGCAACTGACGCTAACTGCTGGTGCCAATCTCGACTCGCAAAGCCTTAGCGAGCATATCGACTCCAAGTTTGAACAATTAGAGCGAACTATTTCAAAAAGACTGGATGAATTTGCTGCACAACAGACAGAAAAGTTGGATAGAATCATTGCAATGCTCGAAAAACAAAACTAATTAATCAAATGCATTAACTGTTTCATCTACTGTTTCCAATATTCATAGGATAAGTTTTAAAGGCATATTTGTTTTATATGTAAATGCTCAATATTTATTATAAATGTATATTGAACTGACATTAGGTATAGGATTTGTTCGTACAATGTGTTTAACTTTTATAAAAAACTTTCACAACCAATTCCATTTTATATTGTTAGTGTAAGTTGTTTTCTTGACAATGGTCTAATGTTTTATTGAATTTCTGTTTATACATGTCACAAAAGACATTGTCGAAGTGTTCGGATATATTTTCCTGTTCGCTCTCATTATAAACCTGCAAAATAAGAATGTTTTTATGAAGAATGTTGAAACGTTTGCAGCTGTAATCACTTACATTATCAATCGCAACGGCTGGAACACCTTTATGCTTCACTTTGTCCGTTATGTCAGCATACTTTTGCAGTATCTGGCTGACAGTGCGCGAATTCTTGCAGTTTTTTACCGAGCTCACGTCGATGTTGTGGCGTGAGGCACATTGGTTAAGTCTGTTCTTTTTACCACGCATCATGCAGGCAATAAGCTTCAATGAGTCGGAGATGTTATGATTTTCCAAAATGCAGGCATGCCAGGCATTTAATTCGCACTCCTCCACTCCGTGTTGGCAATCGATCTCACCGGACTCGTTCCTCTAGAGAAAGGAGTGTAATTTTAATGGTATCTAAAAACTATATGTTAACCCTACCTCGGCATTGCCATAAGGCACAAGAGTTAGGTTCGTAAAAGCAAGGCGATCTCTGCTGGCCATCGACGGATTCAACTGTGTTGTTACAAACTCCATGCAGTACGGGCAAAGTGCCTCGTAGTAAAGTTCAACGGGCAGTCGGTTGACGTTCGGGGCATGATGACGCTGAACAATAACGTATATATTCCAAACCAAAAGAATCAATAAAATGTATTTCGCCTACCCTGGCTGTGCATTCCAGTAAACCTAGCGCAAGTAGAACCCAATAGACGAATACCTTCATGGTGATAAAATCAAAATCGCAGCGCCTTCGAGGTGCAGAGCTCCAGCAATAATCTGACACTGAATTCAAGAAAGAGCCTAGCGTCGAAATTTATAATCGTTGCCTTGTTAACTGTAGTAAGCGGTCCGACTTATTCAGTGGCGCGTGCACGATCCCACAATGAAAGGGGGCTCTGATTCACTACATGCGATAAAGAATATTCTAAAAAGTAGACAAAACATGTAAGTACAATACGCTAGTAAATAGTTCTCATTCTGCATTCCGAATCCCCATTCAGGCAGCGCCTACTACTCTGATTCATCTTAATCAGTTCTAGTTTCCGCATTTCATAGAGACGATTGTGCTCAGCTACTTACAAGTATAATACACAACACTACGTCCGTACTATACCCTTTACTTAAATGCGGGCGAAGATAATTTCATTTTAAAATTTTTTCTTTATGATTGCAAACTCTAATATTAGTTTTCATAATATGTCATATTTTATTACTTATCATTAACACTATTACTTTATCACAAATATTTTAAGCATTTTTACATAGATAGTTACAATCGTCGTGCGTACATTGGGGTTCCGTATGTATTTACTATATGTTCGTATGTACAATGTTTACCCCGTCTCGAGGCCCATTAGATACATGTCTAGCATACGCCATGATATAATATGAATGGTATGGATTGTAGCACTACGTTATGTCGTTCTCAAAATTTCAACTACTTGTATTAAATATCTACAGCTGGGGACAATATATAGCTTATACATTTGAGGAAGTTTCTCTGATTTTCTGATTTCGCTTTTAGTTTCCCATTTCGATTTATTCATCTTCGTCATTTAATTCAACTCAAGACTTATATCTTACTAAACGTAGTTATACTATGTACGAATTTACTATGCTAAAATACCCATCAATATTGTATATAATTTTCGTTAGTTACGCGGAATGTGTATGTAGACCCTAGAAAACTGAAATGAACACTTATAAGACATTATATAGACTTTTCTTAATAGTTGATTACCACGAATTTTCTATATTCATTTCTGATATGCGAACATGCCTTGATAACAATTGCCATGTCTGAGACATTATAATAAGATAGTTAATTGCAAATTTAAAGGCTATATAAACTGCAGTTCCTGAACAACTATACGAACTGTCTGCCCATTGATCAAGAACCCTTTCGTAATACAAATAGTTTTGTTTTACAGGTTTCTGTTTCTTTTTCGATGTTTTCTCAGGTAAAGCTTAAAGAATAGTCAGCCAAAATGTATGTGCAATTAGATTGACGCGACATGCCTTTGTTGGAGGAACCTTGTCAGAAAAACAGCTGTTAAATCAACAATCGAACTGGCCTTTGGTTAATGGAGCTGCTGAGAGCGGCAATTTCGGACTCGATGTTTGCTACATAAATCATTTTATTGGCTTATTAAAAACTTTTCCATTTATTGTCATCATTTTGCGCTATCGTGCGCACAAATCCGTGCACAGTTCCTCCCGCCCCTCCCCTTCTCATTCCACAGCGTTCAGCCGGCTTTTATTGTGTTTCATACCCATTCAATCGCTCGTGAGCGAGCTTATTATGGGGTCCACGGGGCGGTTATCGCATATTTTTCTAAACTTTTCTTTATTGCTCACTTGTTGGGCGCCATTGCTGCTAATGGCCACGACGACTGGCACTCTCTGCACACTCTCTCTCAGTCCTGGTCGCCCTCCTGCTTCTCCATGGCCATGCCCATTAAATTCAAATCTGCCGGACTGCTGTTTCTGGTGCGTGTTTAAAAGTTAAATAATGGCCAGAGCCTGGACGGGCAATGGCGCAAGACATGTCCAATATAACATTATCCCCTGGGCTCCGGCGTGTTTCCCCTCTTCTCCCTCTCCCCCCACTCACACACTGCGGCTAGAGAGCTTTGATCTTGGGCGGCAGTTCAAATAGTTGTGGTTAAATTTCGGTATAGGCTCGGTTAGACAGCAAAAAGGATATGTTATTCAGGGATATGTTTTCTCTTTTTGGCGACATAGAACACACACACGGAAACAAGGAAAGACAGGAACAAAAAAAAGAAAAGAAAAACAAAAAAGGATTTAACAACACTTTCAGTTTCGCTTGGAAGTACAGAGCAAGATAACAAGACGGTTTTCACTTAAGTCTTTAGTTTCAGCATCAAGTATGGCTTGGATCTATAGGAACGATTGTGTATTCCTCAAAACTTGAAATACATACTTGATGCGAGACTATTAAATAGTATTATAACTATTAGGTATGCATGTCTTTACAGCTAGTAAAACATACACTTACGCTAACATATACAAACGAATACGAACAGACACACATGCACACGTACACATACATTGACTAGTTTAACTCTACGATTAGGCCTAACAATAAGATATTAATGATTAGAGACGCCATCGCCCCACAACTTTGCTAGTTACGAATAGTTAGTTTTTCTGTTTTCCGTTTTCTCTTTTCTCATTTTCTTTTCTCCTACTAAGGGTGGCCCTATGCTACATTACATTTTCTCTTGCTCTCCCTTCATTTCACTCTCTATACTGCTACGTTTATTTCTCAATCAGCTTCTGCTGCGATTTATGTTGTGCGCCAGTCTTTTCTTTGATGCCAGGAATTCGAGTGCTTAGCCCAAGTCCAACTCGCCGGGCTTAGACGCAGCTCTCGGGTCCTGGCAGCGTGTCGGTGATAATGTGATTACGTCCAGCGTTCGATTTCTGTGTTATGGTTGTTAGCTGGGACGGCGACAGGCTGGTGCTAGGCATCACACCTCCGCCTCCACTGCCGGAGGCCACATGACCCATGCCCTTGGGCAGTGTCATGTGCGTGGGCAGCGATGCGGCCGCTTTGCTAAGATTGTAGTCAATGAGGCTGCTGGTGGTCAAGTAATCGGCCAATGTTAATGGATCCCGGCCACGCGGCTGTGCCATGCCCACATTATGCGGTAAGGTATGATGCAAATGCTGTGCGTAGTGCCCGATGCCCGGACTATTGCCCAGGGCACCACTGCTCGTCGTCGCATTGGCAACACTGCTTGCCGAGCTTAGTGTGCTGTTGCTGCCGCCGCCGCCGACTCCACCGGTGTAGGAGCCCATGTTCAAGCCCAGCTGCTCGTAGCGACTGAGCGTATTGGGCATGGCATCGTAGAGCAGCGGACCAGCGGCGGCTTGCTGATAACCCTTGACGGCATTGTCACTCTCCAGTTTGAGAGTGCTCGACTGCGAGGGCGGGCTATTCAGGTGCGGCGCATTGACATCCTGTAAGTTGGGAAAAAAAACCAAGTCTTCACATGTGCTGAATGCGCAGTACTTCGCTTCACACTTACATAATCCACGGTTTTATGATTCGCAGCGCTGCTGGGCGCGGCTGCAGCAACTGCAGTGCCGGCCATAAATAAACCACTCTGTCGATTTCCCAGAGGTGACGATGTGTCACTGCCAGTTGCGCTTTTTTGTGCGCTCAGTATGTCCGGTTGCTTTTCAATGCCCTGCTTCAGGGTGTAGGCCACCACGAGCCGCTGATGCCCGGCGCCAGTTTCCAGTGGCGCTGTAACCGTCACATCCATGCCTGCATCGAAAGGTAAAAAGACGAGACCCGGAGCGAAAGGGAACGCTTTATTAACCTGGCAACCGATTAGCACTTTGATTCAGCCACAACTCACCCAAATGCTTGTCCTTATCGTCGCACAAATTGCGTGCGCCCTGGCAACGCCGTCGCCTCACAGCAATGACCACCACGAAGAGCACAGCGATGCCCACGGTGAAGAGTGTACCCGTCAGCAGTGCGGCTATCGGCAATATGGAGAGGCCCATACGCCCATCTACAAGGAGCAAAAAGCAGAACACGCAATTCAATGGAGGTCCAAAAAAAGTAAGAGCTGACATTTTTAAAAGAAAAAGACATCCAGAAACTGGTGGATCATATATATTGAATAGTATTGTATTGTATATAAACACTTGGGAAAGCGCAAAGGAACTTTCTTGCCAAATTTGGTGTGTCTAGTTTGGATAACTAAGATATCGATGTCGGCAGACAGACGGACAGACAGACGGACATGCTTCAATCGACTCGGGTAGTGAACCTGATTAAGAATATATATACTTTGTGGGATCTGCCACTGCATACATTAAAACATACATTTGTATACCCATTTTTGACTATTTTCAGTGGTTAAAAGGGTATAATTATAAAAACAAAAGTTCCGTCATATTTGTTTAATACATATGTTTCGATTAAGTACCTTATCGGAACTCTCAATAGTACATAGTATCGGGCAAAAATAGGACATAACGTAGTATTAGCAAATAGAAATTGTAATTATAACAGAATCAACTATTAACTAACCCTATTATTCATATTATGTAAATGGTTGAACCTATTTGTGTGATATGAGTACATTTTTCAGCTATTTCGAGCTAAATTTGTTAGTTAGAATTCACAGTGAAGCTTATCATATATCCGAAATGTTCACTAAATAATAATAATGATACTCCATGACAAATTAAAATTCACAAAAACATTTTCTTAATATATCATGAAATGCTTAAAAATTATCAAAAATATTCTTTTAAAATTTTAGAGAATATAAAAATATTAAGGTAATTGTACATTTTCCATAAGGCTATAATAATGATTTTAATTAATAAAAAGTTTTCTCTCTTTGAATTTATTTAATGCAAATCAATTACACTATATAAAATACATTGTAAACTTTGTAAATGAGTTGTATGTTGTTAATTATAATTTTGGCAATGTGTTACTAATTATTTTCAAAATTACGGAAATATGGTAAATGTCGTAACTTTTGTTACTTGTTTTACTTTGTTTTAAGCAAATCATCTTGTAGCTGTGCTAATTAAAAATCATTTTGAACTGGCATTTGCCTAGGCTGGCTTGTAATTCTATATGCATTGCGGGGCTATAAGTATAACGTACATTCTGTGTGTTCGTCGTGTAGTTAAACTGTGTTTAACATTCAACAAATCATGCGCGCCTCCGGATATGCAACACGGAATTTCAATAAGCAAACATGTCCAAATGGCAAAGCAGCAGCCGAGCATGAGCACGAGCTGGTGCCGGAGCCAGGAGCAGCGTCAAAGCCGTCTAACTGGTATCCGGAGAGAGGAGGAAAGATGGCGCAGGGGGACAGGATGGTAGGTGCGGGGGCAGTCGCAGACTGTTGCTAATTTATAAACCTGTGCCTGTCGACAGCAGAACCAAAGTTGCAAATCAATAAATATTTTTTTGCTGCTCTGCCAAATGTTGACGAAACTGCGCCGCGAGCGAAATTGCTCATTTATGCATGGCTGCGCTTAGAAGTACACCCACACACACCGGCAAACCCACACACAGATACACAAATACAATCATACAAGCATTGCCAACCCATACGGGCACCGATTCACTCGCATATACTATACACGCAAACACGCACACTCGTGCATGTGCATGTCCAAAGCGTACATGTGTTGTAATTGTTGGCACATGACTTTCAGAAAATAAATACAAATGTATCTTTATTGCTGCAGCTCGTGTTTAAGTTTTTTGCGATAGACTTTCCAATTTGTTTTAGCAAATTTAGGAAGATTTTCAGATTTTTTAGCTGTTTATTAACTTGATTAACTTTATTATGGAATTCTTATCGTTGTGGAAAATCATTCCATTCCATTTATATGCCATCACAGCCTGCCTGGCTGCTGGGTATCTCACAGTCGATTGCGCTTGAGTGCAGGCTTTCTTACATGTTTTTAATTGAATTTAAGATCATCTTGATGCGACACGACACAAACCTTTGCGGCGCATATATTTATAAATGTAATTGAACCCGTACGCACTCAGATTACTCAGGTAGATTGGCATCGCTGCCAGTGACAGCAAAGTAGGCACCGACGACAAATCCCCTACCGCATCAAGAATCCCAACAGAGAAAGGAATGCCAACTGAGCAGTCGAACAGTCAAATGAAATACACTCGTGCGTGCGCGTGTGTTCGTATGTGAGATGGTGTAATGTATTCAATACAAGAAAGACACTTGATACGCAGAGAGAAGAAAGCGAAGAAAGTAATTTAAATATAAGCACAGCGGCGTAATGAAATTTTCACACTTGTGCAAATATTTATCAATAAAACAACAACGAGGTAAAGCTCTCCGGCGGCACTGGGGAGCGGGCGTGCCGGGCGACCAACATATCCATCCAGCACATGCCCCCAAGTTAAGCAGATAAGCCAGGCAGCCAAAGAGACGCCTCTGAGAGAGTGTGGGGAAGGTAAAGACACCTCTCGCTTGCCACATACCACACTTCAAACTCGCAACTCCCGATACCCAGTGCCCTGTGCTGCCTGTCCTCTGCCCCCCGCCCCACTAGCTACTGGCAGCTACCACAGGACCACAACACAAACAGAGTCCTGCGTGCCGCTCATAAGCCAATTGTTTGTATGCGTTTCATTTGGTGAGTGCAGGACGAAGCAATTCGTCTGCTTTGGTCTCTCTGTACGCTATCCTGCCCGTCCCCTTTCTTCGCACCCTCACTGGCCCCGTCTGTGGCGTCTTCTTATAAGCTTAATTCGATTTAATGCTCCCCGTTTGTGATATAAATGATTCGATGAAACGATGAAAAAGTGGATTGGTTAAAATGTATTGGGATTACGAGACGATGCTGCGATGCTCTTGCCGTTATTTCCCTATCACATTCCCTCTATTTCTCTCACTCTCTCTCTCGATCTCTCTCTCTCTTTCTCACTCTTTTTCTCACTGTCTGCTTTGGCTTGACTGACGCAGGGAATGCGTTTACGGTTACGTTTACGTTTACACAAAGTAAGCATAAATAAAATGTTGTAGCCCATGTGTGTGGGTGTGTGCATGTGTGTGTGTGTGTTGGTGCGAGTGTACGCCAGGCAAAACAATGTATCTGCCACACATACTCGTAAGGCAACATCGGTGCCCGCCGTTGCCTATCGCTCTGGCTTTGACTCCGGATCTGACTCTGGCACTGGCTGCGGCACCGAGTCTGTCTCGTTTTTTCATCACCCAACTGCCAAGACGCAGGTGGTCACATTTCATGCCAAACCAGCAGCCAACAGCCAACCAGGCAAGCAACCAACCAGGCTGGCAGTCAACCGACCAACCAGCCTGGCAGCCTGGCAGCCTGGCAGTCTGGCAGTCTGGCAGGCCAAGCACTTCTTCGATCTGCCGTACGTACGTAGGATACAATTTTATTTTACTTTACTTTCAGCGCCGTTGTCTTTTGGGATATTTTATTCAGATAAGACATGTTTAATGTATATTTTTCTTGTCTTACAGTAATCGTTTATATTTTGTGTGTTGCCTGTCGGGCGGCTGAGAGGGACAGGCAGGAGGGGGCTCAGTGTCTGTTTCGTTTCCGTCGTTGTCGTCTGATGCGCTGTTACCTTGATGCCGCAGATGCGACTATGGCATTACGTGTGGGTGTACAGACAGCAGTATATGTGTGTGTGTGTGTGAGAGTCTGTGTATTGGTGAAACAGTGCTGGCATGCTCGATGTGGATAATGTAACTCTTGGGGAATCTCTGTGTGTCAGTTTAGCATAACAAGATCTTTCTTTTCTCCACAGTTTTTCTCTTGCTTTTTTGGTACTTTCCTTCTTTTGGTTTTGGCTCAGGTAAAACATGAAATTGATTATATTTACATTAATGTGGTGGCATCAAGCGTTGCCAATGTAAAATGTTTCCTGAAATTGCTTGCTCCCCGAACGGGCTGCCGGTTAAGTGTCGAATGAAATGCTTTCAAATTTGCCAAGGTGCAAATATTGACACCTGACGTATATTGCATTTTGCGTAGTATTCACACAGGCGCACGCACACACAAGCACACTCACATCCGCACACACACTGTCTTATCTTTGTCACCCACCCACACACATACACAACATAAATACATACATATATCAGCCATCTATCTGCCAGCATAATAATATTTTCGAATCTTTTCTTCCCTCCTGAACTGACCATTGTGTCCACCCTCCCCTTGGACTGAGTATTAAGCAGATGATTGAGTGGATTTTCTTGTTCATCTTGAGGCGCCCGTAGCGCACAGATATGTCATTGCCATTGCAGAGATATAGATTATGGGCTGGCAGGCAGGATTGCAGGACGCTTAATAGCACAACGTAACAATGCAATAAATCAATTATGCCCAGTGCCCAACATAATCAACATCATCATCGCCAACATCATCAACTCCATTCGCCAGGTGCACGAGGCCAGCCTGAGCGGATTAAGTTACTCGTTTTGCTAAACAATTTGGATTTGATTGTGCCTAATTGTAGCAATGTGAGTGGAGCAATAAAGAGATATACTTTACATATATCCTGAGTTGTTGCTAATTGCGGGAATTAAAATGATTTGGTAAAACATTTTGGCTAAATAACTTTGCACTGCGAGTAATGTTTTGCACGCTTCATTATTCTCAAGTCGGGATATTCCTGATAAATTCAACGCAAGTGCGTGTAAAACAAGCCTTTCAATCGCAGGTGAGTAAGGTAGAGCGGGGCACGGGGGGTAATCAAGAGAAAACTTTGCCGGAAAATAAGAATAAGAATGAGCGTAAGAAGTAGTTGGGTCAGGGACACACAACTTGCAGTAGCTGTCGTATCCACTCTTTACCTCCCACATCCCCCCCGCCCCCTTTGCTCGTCCAGGAACGTAAACAAAACTCGTTAAATAAAAGAACAATTGTACTTACAAAAAACTAAAACGGTTAAGCAGACTATGCAAATACTTGAATGACTTTTTAAAGGTGAAATGGTGCTTAAAAAGCAATGAATGCTTTGTCGCAAACGTTTCTCCTCCTTCACCCCAGAGAAGTGGCAACTTTTCGCCGTGTTGCATACTTTGAGGGACCACCAACACTTGCTGCGCCAAGTCAAACACACTCCGGGGACAATCCGCAATGCAAACTTTGTATGTGCGAGTGGCACTTGGTTTGTTATTCTCCGTTTTCTTTTATTTTTTTGATTTCATAAGCTCACCTGAACGCTTGTCCGCCTCATTGATGGGCACATTCTCCAGTACAATCGGTTCGGAGCGTCCCTTCTGGTTGACACTGTAGACGACCAAGTGCAGTGCCGGATGTGCATCGGGATAGTAGTCCATGGGGGTAAGATCTAATCGCGAAAGAGAGAGGAGGCAATGCCATTAGCTGACCCGATCATTAATTTAAAACTTGCGCTGCAAACTCCATTAGGTAAACAGGCATTTAATTAACACGTCCTGGTCTCAAACTTGTGGCATGTGCATTAAATAAAAAGTTTTCCTATTCTTTTTTTTTGTTTTTTGTTTTCCATTTTCTATTTTTCATGCTTGCATTAAAAGTTTCTGTTTTGCGCAAGGCAAGGCAGCTCATTAAAATGGTAACTACTATCAGAGCAGGGCTCCCACCAATACTCAGCCAAACAATAACAACAACAACAACTGAATGGCGCATCACCAGTTCCTCCGCAGCCCCCGCAGCTCAGCCGCGAGGCAGCAAACCAAAGCCGGAGTCGTTAACACGCCTGTCTAACTAATCGTGACTTTACGCTTCGTTTGACTTTGCAAATATCGCTGAATGCAAAGACGCAACCCCCAACTGGCTGCCTGAGAAGTGGGGAGCGGTGAAGGAGGATGTGTCTCCATGCTGGCATCGACTCATCGATAAAAGGTCACACACATACACACACACAAAGCTGTCAGCTACAGAAATTGCAGGCTGCTTCTCTGGCACTGCAAAATGCGTTGCCAACACGTTCTTCTTCCCGCACCCTTTCCCTCGGTACCGTCATGGTGCCCTCCCCTCCTCATTACCTTGCCTCATTTGGGCTTTTTACACCACTTGACACTGCCGACCCGGGCGAAAATCAAAATGTAATATGATAATAATTTTGGGAACGCCGTTGGCCGTGCAAATAAATCTTGTTTTTCAACAACTTAATTCAAATTTTTGCCACTTGCCGTTGCCTGCCAAGGCAAATCCCCCAGCGCCGCAGCCCGTCCCCCAACCCTAGCCCAGGCCAAGCCCAGCCCCACCTCCCCCAGCGCCATTGGCATAAAAGTTTTGCTGACTAGCTAAAATTCATTACAACAAACAGCAGCAGCAGAGGCAGCATGTGCCAACTGTGGGTAGGAGTGGGTTGCCAAAGGGAGGCAGGGGGAGCTGTGGCCCTGGCAGCCTCAACTAATTAATCTGCGTGCCACTATGTAGTTGTTGTAGTTGTTGCTGTGCCAGTTGATGTTGCTGCTGGATAGCTTTGCTGCCCCCTTTTCCCATCTCTGCGTTCCCCTTGCCCCACATACAAAACACGCCGCGCAATTTGGCTTGCTTAACTTTTTGCACAGTTTGTTACTTTGATTTGTTTTTGTTTTGCTGCTCGCCGCACAGAAGTCGAGTCTTTAGATTGCGGCTTCGCAGCAGACAACGCTGGTGCTTCAGCCAGGCCAATCTGCAAATCCGACCACATTTAAATGCGAGTCTAATAAGCGAATCTCTGCAGCACATCTCGTCGTATCCCATGCCAACTTTAATGTCCGCTCACTCACCTGTCAGATCAATGCGGAACACCGGCACATCCACGTAGGTGCTGCTCATGTTGAGCCTTAGCTTTTTGGTCTTCGAGTCGTAGGCCTCCAGGAAAAACTGTTGCTGCAGGCCACCATCGTAGCCGGGAATGCACTCCAGTTCCATGGTAGAGTATATTATGTTGTCGTAGTTATCGAAATTGATGGTGCCTCCACCTCCTCCGCCACCGCTGCCATTGCCATCGTAGCCGTTAGCACCACCACCGACGAGGCTCTGCGTGACAACGCCATTGCTGAAGCTGTACTCCATGCGTGAGTAATCGAAATGTGGTTGCTGCCAGTCGGCTGACAGCACCGTCGGCTGATCCGGCTGCAGTGGCTGCTGGGACTGCTTGGTTTGTGCTTGTGTCTGCGTTGTCGTCTCTGCCGTGGACAGCGCCACACTGGCCACAAAATCATCGTCGCTAACATTGTAAATATCATCGTCCACATCGGCATCCGCTTCTGCATCGGCATCCGCATCTGCGTCCGTGTCCGCCTCGGTGTCCGCGTCAGCATTATCGTCCTCTAATGACTCCAAGTCCAGTTGATGCTCCAGGGATGAAATATCAACATGCTGTTGCTGTTGTCGACGCGCTGATTGTTGCTGTTGCTGTTGCTGTGGTTGCTCCTCTGTGTCGTAGTCCGCCAAGTCGTCGGGCTCGTCTGCCATGTACTCGTCGTCGTCGTCTTCTGTCTGCAGCTGAGCAACATCTTCGTTAGCCTCGTCATCTTCAGCAGCATCATGCTCCTCCGCCGCCACCTCCTCCAGCTCATCGTCATCATCGTCGTCTTCGTCATCGTCCTCTGGTTTGTTGTTGCTGCTGTCCGCGTGCTCAGCTTGCTGAAATTCCATGGACAAAGACGCCCCTTTGGCTCTGGCATTGTTTGGCTTGACGTCATCTTTGTTTACAACAGCTGTTGCAACTGCTGCTGCTGCTTCTGCTGCCGCCTGATTGTTGCTGCCACTAATTTCTGCTGCCAATTGTTGAGCTGCTGCCGCCGGCTTGTTGCTAATTTGTGGAGCATTTGGCGGCATCTGTCGGTTATTGTTGACTTTGCCATCGTTGTCCATTGATTTGCGTGCGCGCACTGTGCTCCTTATGGAGTCAATGTTGCTATTGCCGTCGCTGCTGCTGCTGTGCCCACTGCTGCTGCTGCTGCTGCTGCTGGCACTGGCGTCTGTCTCCGCATCGGCATCAACATCAGCAACTATTCTTTCTGCTGACAATAATTTTGATGCTGCTGCTGCTGATGTCTTGGCTGTTGCTGGGGCCATTGTTCCGGTTGCTGTTGGTGTTGCTGCCGCTGCTGCTGCTGCCGCCGTGTTGTCATTTGCTGTCTGCCGCTTACTGCGTCTTGCTGCTGCAAAATGATGGATTATGTTGTGCTCGTTTGGCTTTGGCTTTTGCTGCTGCTTCCGCTTCAGCTCCTTCCGCTGCTGCTGCTGCATGTTTTGCTGTCGCTTATTAAAATACTTTGCTGCTGTTGCCAGTTTGCCGCTTTTCTTCTTCGTCTTCGCGTTGTTGTTCTTGACATTCGAGTCGGCAACTATTTCAGCCTGTGCTAGATGTGACAATGATAAATTTGATTTTGCTGCACGTTGCTGCTGCAGCTTTTTGTTGCCATCTGCACTGGCGCGTCGCACTCGTCGCTTGCCGTCCGGCAACTTTGGCTTCGACTTCAGCTGCTGCTGCTGCTGCTTGGAGGACAGTAATCCATCAGTTTTGTTATTGGTGTAGGCCAGCGTTGCTGTGGTTCCTGCTGCCGCTGCTCCTGATTTTCCCGACAATTGCTGGTGATGCTGCTGCTGTTTACTTTGACGCTGCCGCTCAATGGCGGCTAAGGTCTGCGACGGTGTAAATGATGTGCGCTTTTTCAAACGCTGCAATTGCTGTTGATTCAGGCGATATCTCTGCTCGGGCCTGGACAGCTTATTATTAGATTTGACATGGCCAGCGGCAGCATTGAGTTTACTTTTGTTTTGGTTGTTGTTGCCGCTGCCGTTGCTGTTGTCCGCTTTATTGGCAGCTGATGCTGCAGCATTGTTGCGGCTAATATTGTTGCCATTGCGCTCACGTACGTATTCCATGTGCGGATAATTCGCATCGTGTCTGCCGTATTGTGTTTGCGGGATTTGATTGCCATGCATTGTCGTCTGATTCGATGAATTCAGCGAGGCCGAAGTAACAACATACGGACGCAGTGTACAATTGCGCAATGCCCCCGGCTTAGCTATATATATATATATATACAATAAAATAAATGTATACGAATATGAAACGTAATAATTGTCATTACAAAGGGAATTTAATTAAAATTGAACTGCGGGAACGGGACTCACCTGCTGGCACCACCTGAAATAGACAGGGCTCCGATTGCTTGCCAATGGCATTGCGACCCCAGCAGGCCAGTGTGCCGTAGTCGCGCTCCCCCTTGGGCGTATAAATCAGCTCACTGACCGTTTCCACTGTAAGCACAACAATAACAAGAACTCTCAGAACTAGCTCAGTGAAGATAATTCCAATCGCTTCATATCATATTAAAATGCACATCAGACTGTGCAGCTGCCTGCCTGCCGTGCTGTCTGTCTGCGTCTTACAGTGCCTGCGCATTGTATTTGCACTTGGGTTAAATGGAAATAAATTCTGCTCGCTCGAGCAGACACCAGTCAATCCAACTGGGGCGTGCAGATAATTCAATTTATGTGCATAATATCGATAAAAACTGTATCCCAGACAGAGACTAGGTATTTGCCTTGAAACGGCCTACACACTCTCTCTCTCTCTCTCTCTCTCTCGGGGGGGACACCTGCACATTTTGAAAGTCTGCTCAGGCGCAAGCACATGCAAATAATGGATTTGGATCCATTGCATATTCATATACAATCCCAACGGGGCAATAACGGAGGTAAGGGGTTACTCACCATAGCTTTCGAAATGGGTATCATTGGATTCTACAACAGTGCGGCGCACATCGCTGCTGGTGGTCATTGTTGGATCCTGTATGGTGGCATAGTGTCCAGATGGCACCTCGAAGTGTTCGCCGCTGCTCGAGAATGTCCACTCGAAGTCGATTTCGGGCGGATCCGAGTTGACACGACACGGTATGGGCACAGCCTCCTCCAAGGAGGCCCCGATGACGCCGACGACACTGGTGCTGCAGACAGGCGCATCTGTGCCGGACGGGGAGAAAGAGTCGAGGGGAGAAGAAGAACGTGGGTTAGTTGAAATGAGAAAATGCAAAATAATGAGCAGTTGCAGTTGTCTGACAGCTCTGGATTGTCTATAAGCTATATGTATATACATTATATATTGTATTTATATTGCAAGCATTGAGCTGACAGCTGAGAGGTGGACATCGGACAACGGACGCTGGACAACGGACGCAGCACGGCGTAAATTGACAGCTTTGATTTTCAATTTGAGCCAAGCAGCTGGTGTCACCTGGTGAGGTGAGGCAAAAAACGTCCAAGCGCGTTTAGTCATTAAATTTGAATTCAACTTGTCATACTTAGGTATATGTGTGTGTGTGTGTGTATGTATGTCAGGGTATGCAGACGTATGTGGCTTTCTCTGTCTCTTCGGTTTGCGTCTCATCAGCGAAAAGTTGTTCGCACAGCTTTTGACTCACAGCACTTGGCTTATGATTTATTCAAAATATTGTCATTGTATTCCCTCTCTCTCTCTGTCACTCTTTCCCTTTACACCTTTCCATACCTACACACATGTGTGTGTGGAAACTTTGCTGAAAAGTTGAAAACTCTGCTCGGTTCGGCGTCATAAACATCTCCCTTCCCATCGAAAGTCTTAAGCTTCTCAGCATAAGTACTTTTTGTGGTTGGTTGCCGTTTTTTTCTTTTTCTTTGATATTATTTGAAAAGTTTTCGTAAATAAAAAATCATGAATTCTTAATAAAATATTGATATTGTTCAGCCACTGTCAAGAGTGCTGCATGTCGAAACTGCATTTTATCTGCTCGAATATAAATACCAAATAATACTTTACCACCGACTCATCGGTTTATACGGCAAGCTGCCAATTCAATTGCTTTTTGATAAAGCTGCAAATATTTTAAAGCCATCTATGTTGTTTGATACTGCAGTCAGCTTGCCAAACTAATAGCCAAAAAGTGTACGAAACTTTTTGGTCAACTTTAAGTCGACAAAGTTTATGACCAAAACTGTTTGTAGTCTGCTGCTCTACGGTTTGTCTGACTCTTTCTCTCGCTCTTTGCGTCCGTCTGTTTGCTGATGCCATAAAAAATACTCATAAATTTATATGGCTGCGTCAATTTCACAATCGTAGCATGTAACTTTTAACATTTTCTGATTAATTTCTGCCAAGATACGAGCGCCAACTGCCATAAATCCATTTATCTCAATCATAGTCATGGCGCACACAATATCATTTATCCTGCTGGATCTCCCTGCTCATTTCCCCTGCTCCATTCAGCTGCCAGCAGCCGTTCGACGGTATGCAAATGTAAACGCGGCGTATACGTTATGCCCGACCCGCCGTGTAAATAGATTGCCTGAATGCTCATCCAGTGCTCATCGGTCCATCTCTCTCCCTTCCTCTCTCTCTCTCTCTCTCTCTCGTATCCCTTGCATTGTATTTGCTTTTAATTATCGCAATTATCGAAAAGGGTTACGCAATGCAATGCAAACTGGGGCCAATCATTTGCTGATGTCTTCGATTTCATTTCATTTCACTTTGCAACACGCTGATGCAGCAGTTTTTCCCCAATTCTTGTTGTTCTTGTCGACATTTTTGTCGAGCTTTTATTTGCCTTTAGCTACTAATTTGCGTTAATAACGATGGGTTTCATGCCCCAACTCCAGACTTGGATGCGGAATTAGGGTTCAATTCAATTTAATTCAATTGCCGGGAAATCAATCTACCGCATAAATCAGGCGTAATTAAATTTTTAGTTAAATAAACTAAATAATAATGCGCATAAATGCTGGCTAAATGTGCCTGAGTTCGCACACGGCACATGCCAACAACAACAACAACAACAAGTTCAATTAATTTAATAATCAAGCAGCACTTGGCCAACAGCAGCAAAAGTTATTTGCATATAAAATACACGTACTTTTTTATTCGCCCGACTGCATTACGTATGCGTAATAAAAATTGAATTTTCCACATGAAAATTTCCAACATTCATGTATCGATATATCGGCATGCTGATGCCCTGATCGCTCGGCCTGTCCGCCTGTCCGTCTGTTCGTCTGCTTGGTCCGTAATTATAAATGGTTTTACAATGACTATGTGTTTCAATAATAAAAGCATATCATTCATTTTTATTATACCCCCACGCCGGGCCCCTGCCGCCACTGCCACTACGAACTTTGCCCTCTGGGTCAGAGGTGGCCAGCTGACACATTAAGTTCAATATCGGTCCGTGTGTCCATAGCTCTCCGACCATCGATGCCATATGAATATGCATACTTATTTATGCTTAAACACACACACGCACACACACAGTCAAACACTTGTGCGTTGGCAACACTAGCTAACGGTCTACACATTCATTTCGTATTTAAGCATCATTAATTATTTAGAAAAACAGTCGGAAGTAAATGCTCTATAACGGTAATTGAGACATTTTCAATATGTGCATACAAAAGCCTGAAATCATTTTATGTCCCCCATTGTTAGACTATGAATTTATATGGCTTTTTGTAATGTGCCCAGTTTATAAAGTGGCTGAATGGTAATTACCCCAAATACGCCTGCGTGTGTGTGAGTGCCTCCGAAGGTATTTATCAAAGAGTGTGAACAGCAAATTGAAAACAGTTAATTATGATATGTCCGTATTTGCGGCCTGTTAGATAGCAATCAATGCAGTATATTATGATATATGGCTAGAAAATGAGACCCACAGAGACATATGCAAATAACTGGAATATTGTATGGCCTGTGTGCTTAAACTGTGTTAAAATTATGGCAATTTTGCTGTTATTATCTCCTAAACTAGTATTAGTTGCATATATAGCTTTATAGCTTTTTCTTAAATCCTAACTTTTAAGCTATTAAATTTCATCTTTGCTTGATCTTAACTTTTATTTACGTTCTCAACTTTTCACTTTTTGTGTCAATATTTGCTTTTGTATTATTTTTCAAGTTGTTTACCAGCTGCAGGCAACATTTAAATTCCCATTAAATGCGAAAAACTTTACTTTCTTGTGGGACATCAAAATGGAAAAATGTTTATTAAGTGGACATTATTTCCTTTTCGGAAGTAAAATGCCGTTAGGTTTCTTTTGTATGCGCTTTTTTTTGTTTATGTAACCATAGACATAAACGCCACACATTCCATCATAGATTGTGTTGTTCATATGCTACATATTTTTGGAGCCAACATTTAACATTTATAACATTTAAATATGTTTTTGTTGTCCCTGTTCTCTGTTGCAATTCGTTTGCTATGCTTGTCAACGGTGGGTGGATGATGGTTTTTGTGATTTTGTGAAGTGTACTGCCGCCACACCGAGTTTATCAAGTGGGCGTGGGTCGACCCAGCAGTGCTTTCTGTTTATGTCCGCCTGTCCAAATGTCCTGCTGTCCGTGTGCATTGTTGTCTATTTGTGCATAAATTTACGAATATGTATTTTTAATGCTCCGCTCGACTGACACCAACTGTCAGCATAATTTTGCGACTATTTCGGCATTTTCCTAAATAATTTTCAGTGTATTTAATAATTGAATGCCGCTTCCGCTCGAATGTTTAAACTGACCGACAACAAAATGTGTTGTTCAACTAAATATTTAGTGCATTTATAATCAAAATTGTGGTCTCGTTTTTATCGATTCCAAAACTCATTTGCAAAGGCAGAAATATTCATTGAAATAGTATCTGTTTTAACTCTTTTCGGTGAGTATGACCATTTGATTATGATATATAAATGTTAATTTAAAGTAGATGCGCCGAATTAAACTTATTATTGGTAATCTATATTTGAAAACTGTGCAGACACGAATATAAAGAACAAAGTTTTGAGCTGTGTTTCAAAAGAAACGTAGGTATATTGAATATCATTTATCTTGACACTTTCACTTACAGCGTATTCTCAAGTTGACCAGTGCACTCTGCGTCTCACCACGATCGTTGGCCGCCGAACAGGCATAGAAGCCCGAATGCACTCGACCTACACGCTGTAGCACCAGAGAGCGTGTCGAGATGATGATGCCCCAGGAGACGTTTTGTGTGACGGGCAGCCCCTGTGAATATTTCGGATATCCAATGTGAATTTCTCATTTTGAATTGATATTTATGGAAACTTACATCGTGCGACCATGTTATGCGATGCTCCTTGGGATTTGCCTTAATGTGACACTCGAAGTAGACGTCGTCGCCTTCCTTGATGTCATCGGGGCGCAGTGTCGAGCCCAGCGAGAGGGTGACCTGAGGCGGGTCTGTGCGAGGGAGAGGACGAGAATGCATAAATTTGTATACAATTAACGAAATCTTTAATTGCATTTTTTAATAAACATATTTCTCGTTTTTTACGTTGTTGTTGCTGTGCATTGCACGCTCTAAATTAAAATGCCTGATGCTCGGCCGTGCGTCAGGTTTTTATAGCACGGGTCGTGATATAAAATATAAAATCGAAAAATATTATTGCATAATAAAATGGGAAATTGTACGAGACACGCAGCGGCAGCATCCGTCGTTGCTATCCGGCGAGGAATGGCCGTAAAAGTTAACAGCGCGTCTGCCGAACCGCTTTATAAGCCGGGTTAACCCTGAACGGCGACCTTTAACCAATGAGTATGACAAAATTTTTAAATTAAAATTGCCATCGTCGCGCAGCAGCAACACTTTTCCGACGCGCATCTCGATGATGGATCACATAAAAAGTTTAGTGCGATTTTATTTTTATAACATAATGATTATTAATCGAAGGTAGTATCGACGTCATCGGGTATCGTGTATCGAGTATAGTGAGCAAGTGTGAATAAAATACTGCTGGCGTAATAAACGAAAGATTAATTTACATACACATACATATGTTATGTGTGCAGGTGTGTTGAATCTTGCAAGCGTATGCGCGAATCTTGGTTAGCTGCATAAATTGAAAATGTGAAGGGCCATAAAAATGGGAACAACTTCTTATTGCAAATCTGCAAATTGTAATATCAAATAAACAACTTACAGGTATGACGTCCTAAACAGAAATCTGATTCCTTTTGTCAAAGTTAAAGATCTTGTCATAACAAAGCACAACTTTAAAGACTGTTCCCAGTTCTGTTATACACAAAAGGTGTAGGGTGTAAAAGGCCAGATAATTGTGTTGTTAATTCGAAGCAAATGCATAATTGAAAATTCGAACATTTCTATCATAACGAGCTAAAATTCCAGCTTATTATTTAACAAGTCGCAACTAAATCACTTTAATTGATATTTTGATTAAAATGGTAATATCGTAGTCAATTTATTGACTACTCTCCGCAATGATTTTCCCATTTTCATGCAACATGTTGGCAAACTTTCGCTTTCATTGAACGGAATGCTCACAGATATTTATTATTTATGTGTCGGATTTGCATACAATCTCACATAGTGGTATGTGTGGGTGCGTGCGATGTCTAGATTCTGCTCTTGGCCGACTTTAAAATTCAATAAATTTATGATTATCTACGTCTCACAAAAAGAAGAAGGCGAAAGCAATTCGAAATGACAAAACGGCGAAAATTTCACCAAACTAGCGACTCAATCCAAAAACTTTGGAACGAGAAGTTTCATTTTTTATGACCACGAAAAGTGGGAGACTTTTTTTTATATATACACATACATATACATATGTATGTATATATTTTCATTTGTGAATTGTAGATTGTAGATTTTAAATTGATAATAATATAAAGTAGAATTTATTGCGCTCTGCTGGCGTTTCAGTAAAAAATTATATTATATACAAAGTGGAGCCGGCAGCAGAATTTGCTGTCTGCAATTTTTTATGGCCCAGCCAAAAGTCGAGAACGTAAATATTGACATATGAGCAGCAACTGCGTAAATATTTCTACATAATTTAGACTTATTTGCACAAGCAGCTTTTGATTTGTGCAGCGCGAGTTCTATTTATGGATATTAAAATGCGATACTCATCTGACATTTGCGTCTTTTCATGTATATGTATTTGTGTATGTATGTACATATGTACATACATATCGTATGTATGAACTAAGTCCACTTACAAATGACATTAAGCATGAGCGAGTCCTCGATGGCCGAGTTCTGTAATCGGGGATTTGAGCCCTCGCATTTGAGCATGGTGCCATCGTCTTCAGGTTGTGGGTAAAATGACAAAGTGGATATGACGCGTCCATTGCCCTGACTAGTTGACAGCTGTTGGAGAAGGCAGGAATAGAATAGAGTGAAATCGATTAGAAAAGTGCCCACCGATTGCACAGAGTGTGTTCCACTCTGTCTGTGTGTGTAGGTGGTAGTTACAAGTGCAGAATATCAAAATGTCAATGGAAAGTCATAAATATGACAGTGACTTGACACTCGTCTGGCTAAGGCTAAAGTCATGCCCGATTGATTGCCTTGAACTAAGCTTACCATGCCGCGTTTGAAAGGTCGATTATTCTGTGTCCATCTGATTTCCGTATCCGGCACTGAACCAGCTACAATGCAGGTGAGATTATATTGTGTGCTCGACGAGAATACCTTCAACTTGTTGGTCAAATTGACTGATGTGGGTTTCACTACAATGCAGGGTTAATACACACCGTTAGTATATCATATAGTACATATATCAAATACGCTTCTTATCGCACAGTGGGCGCAACACTCACGTAACATTTCGATGCGTATGCTGCGCTCGACGGGCGCCACCAGCTTTGTGTTCGACGCCTGACAGCGATACGTGTTGTTGAGGGCCGAGCGCGTTATTTGTGGCACCTCCAATCGATTGACAGTCACATGACGGCCCATCGAAACGCCGCTACCTGCCTCCAGTGTCCTTGAGCCATTCAGCCAGGTTACAGTGGGCTCCGGTCGACCTAAAAGCGATGAAAAGAAACAAAATCAAATTTAAGCGATTTTCGCAAAGAAAGCGAGCAAATCATTTTCAAATGAATTATTAATGTTCACCCCACACTTTGGCATTATTAATGGGCAGCCAAAGTTTTCGCGCATATGTATGAACTACACTAGAAAATTTATGAGCGAATGGAACTTTACACATTTTAATGATAATGCGCATTTAGCACTGTGTACCCAAGGCTTTTTAAAAAGGCTTAGCCAGCTTAACTGGCAAAGTTGTGGCCCTGCCCAGACCGGCCCGGCCAGATGGACAAACTGACCCTATCAACAACCCTCGGCGAAATTTTGGATAGACAAACGCAAAAGCATGAATGTTAAATAAGCCAAAAAAAGAACAAACTAGCAACTTTTTGGGTTGAAGGAGAAAAGGGGAAAGGAAACATACGGACAAATTTAAATATTTTCATCGTTCTGCTTATGCTAATTTGTCATATTTCGATGAGATGTTGAGCTGACTCATTATTAAAGCTGATTCTACTTTTATGCGTTAAGTCTTTCTGTATATGTTTCTCTCTCTCTCTGTTACTCTATATCTGGCAATCATTTCGCAATCCGAATTCTTCGAGCTTTCTGCTTGCTTAATGCTTTACTTCTTTCTTTGCCATGCCAAGTAAAAGCATTTTATCCGCCAGCGCACATATCAAATGCACAAAATATTTTTAATCCTATTAAGTGCCTGAGTCGACAAGGGTGAAGGGGAGCAATGGCAAAGGAGAATGGCTACTGCCACTGCAGCTTGGCCATTAAGTGAGCCAAGTGAATGTAGCGGAAATGAGCAACAATAGCAACAAGCAGCTGAGACAAGGATGAGTGCTAAGGCGGAAGCGGAAGGAGTTGGGAGAGGAGGATGGATATGGGGACGAAATTGGAGACAGAGTGGGGAAATTTGCTGATAGTTGAGTGTGCTGGATGCCAGTTTGGGGAATTCGGTGCCCAAATGTTTGCTGATTGCAAAGGATACGCAGCGACGACATTGGCGACAATAAGCCAAGCGGGTACACACACGCGCCCTACACACACATACACACACTCAGATGACAATGGCTGCTGTGTGTGGTACGAAAAGTATGCAGGGATAATAGACAAATAACAGTTGCCTTGTGGCATTTAGCCGGCAGCATTATACTCGCATGTAAGTCTCTCAGTCCGTCTTCCCGCTTCTCCTTGCAGCAGTCGCACATCCCTTCCGTAATGAAGACAGCGCGTTGCTAAGCCATACTTAAGGTTGTCGACAATTGGTGACTGCTGCTGCCAGGCAGCGGAACTCTCGCTCGCTCGACCAAAATATGCATAGCTGCGGTCTTGCCATAAAATTGCCCTGGACAGAATGGATGAGAGCCGGGTTTTTATGGTGCGCTTAGATTAGGTTTTTATTGCTGGTATTAATTGCTATTAGTCGAAGTTAATAAAGTTGATAAAGCAATTTGGCATTTGGCGTTTATTGTGCGCCCAGCCGGGCTATGATTAGTGCCAGCTATAAAACCAGCGTCAAGATTTGCATTCGCTTAACTCGCCATCCCCCACTCTCATCCACGTTCTTTTTCTCTCTCTCTTGCCCATTGTTTGTGGTCTGCCCCAGAGCAACATGCGGTGTTGAGAAGGTAATATTAGTTAATTTAACTAAGCGCTCAGCGGGGCCATCGTCATCAGCGTCGTGTCGTTGCCCGTCGTCCGTTGTCGTCGTGGCTGTAACGTCAGTTGCAGGAGCCAGATGAAATATGCATTGCGGGCTGCCAGGCGTCAGCTTGGAAGCAAAATGTTGCATACAAATCACAGAAGTAGCAAGGCTCAAGGCTGCCGCAGCCACCTGCCAAGCAGAGTGCCGCCCAGCAGGTGTCAAAATAGCAAATGTCGTCGTCCTCTACGACATCCTCGTCGCACTTGTCGTCTTTGGCGCTCTGTCGCTTCGACGCGTCGCTGGTTTCTACCGCCTGCTGGCTGGCAGCTCCGCTTGGCTTCAGCACATGCGGCTAATCAAAGCAGCTGGCGCGTTTGGGATACGTGACGCATTGCCAAACCAAAACAAACCATGTTAGGCAGCAGAAGCCAAAAGGTAGCATAGTCGCAACCCTGGCGAAATCTTTTGCACGCAGCGTGGCGCACGTAAGCGCAAGTCGTGGCGCGCCAACAAATGCGCCAACGATGGAGTCGAGTTGCTATTGAAATGATTTAGCATCAAGAATCATGGAAACTAAAGCGCAATGTTGGCGCTAAAGCATGTCATTTACAAAAATCTGAACGCGCATATGGGGCGTATGTGTAATGTAGATTGCGGTACTTCGCTGAATGAGTTTGAGCTGCAAAGACATCTTTGCTTTAAACAGTTGCAGTTGGTCTGGTGTTGCACACGTTTCAGTTGCCGCAGAATATTCATTGTGGGCACACTGTGCGTATGTGTAATGTGAGTTATGTATAAACATGAAGCTGTTATCATCGTTGTTCAACTTTCTTGGTGATCAGCTGTGTTTTAGCTTGTGCATCTATTATTTAACGATTTGTACTAAATTTCTGGTGATTAAATTTCAAATTGTGATTCACTAATGTGTAATTAACTTTGTGCTAACAAATTGATATATTAATAACTGGTAAACTAGTGTTTATTTTATTTAAAAGTACATTTTATCTAAATTAACTTGCGCGTCTTAAGCGTCTTGTTTTTGTTTTTGTTTGGAGTTTCACATTCCCACGCTCATTCTCGCTTGCATCGCTCTCTGAGTGTGCTGCGCTGTGCTAAGTGTGTACCCTAAACGGCTCTCTCGCTACAGTAGTGTTGTTATTTTTCTGCTTTCTGCATACACTTACTCGCGCTCTCACTCTCAAGCTTTTTTACGCTCTCTTGTGAGTTACGCTTGTGTTTGTCTTGCTTGCTTTCTTGCTCTCTAACTGTTCTTTTTAACTTTTTGTTTTTGGAACTAATTTTCGTAATTCTTTCTCTCACAAACTCTTGCTCTTTCTATTTTGCTTTAATCTCATCTTTGATCCCCTACATTTGTTAAGGCTTATCCAAAATGATCTCTTGTTCGGCAAAGATTTGCAAGTGCTCAGCTGATCCAAATGCAGATTTTATTAGCTGCTGTCTGTGTGACAACTTTTGTCACCTTAAATGCGCCGGTCTAACTATCCGAATTAAGGATGCAATTCAAAATAAGACTGGTTTAAAGTGGTCTTGTGAAAAGTGTCGAATAGGCGAATCTGACTTGCAAAAAGTTGTGCGAAAAACCAGATTGGGTTTTAACAATTTGCGTACCGCTTTTAACAATTTATATTCGCAGTTCTTAGAAATGGAGACTCAATTTAACTCTCATGAACCCATTAACGATCCCTTAATAATTCCGGTATCATCACCGAAAGTACCTTCCCCAAATCCTGTAGTGAAAACTATTACCCTCCAGCCCTCTACTCCTATAATTTCAGATCTTATTTTGAATTTAAATTCTCCTACTCCGTCATGCTCAA
Source organism: Zaprionus capensis (assembly GCA_018903675.1). Lineage (NCBI taxonomy): Eukaryota > Metazoa > Arthropoda > Insecta > Diptera > Drosophilidae > Zaprionus > Zaprionus capensis. Next base: position 5,347,349 of record JAEIFN010000011.1, read on the forward strand.
AAACCGTTCATGCTCGGAAAACTTCTGTTCCACGTAATGCCTCCGTCCCAAATCCTTCTACCTCTTCCAATACGCCTTGCTCTATTCTGAGTGTTGACAATTTACTAACTTTACCCGTGATTTCCCCCCCCATTACGGTACAGAGTGTAAAACCTCTAGTTGCCGTTAAACCTAAGAAATTGGTCTTCGTTTCTCGTCTGGCACCTGACACTTCGAAAGAAGATGTAAAAACATACATCCTTTCTAAAATTCAACCTGAAAATTTAGTCGTGGAAAAATTTAACTTTAAATTTCCCAGAGAAATATCTTCTTTTAAAATTAGTATTTCGGCTGAGCATTTCCCAATTGTGTGCAATGGATCATTTTGGCCGCCTGACCTAATTGTCAAGGAGTTTACCCATAAACAAAAATCTAGTACACCTGTTACCCTTCCTTCGCTGACCGTTCAATCCCCGAACGGAACTGCAAAAAACTTAAAAACTATAAAAAACTAAATTCTAACCTCTTTGTTGCCTATCAAAATGTTCGAGGCCTAAATACTAAACTTTCTAAACTTTTTACTAATAGCATATCTTTTGTCTATCATATCTTAATATTTACTGAGACTTGGTTAAAACCGGATATCGAAAATAGCGAAATATTTTCTAATAAGTATACTTCTTTCAGATGTGACCGTTTGTCGCGATCTGGAGGAGGGGTTCTTATTGCCGTCGACTCAAATCTGTCTTCTGATATTGTTTCAATAGACTGTCTGCCCAATTTAGAATTCGTGTGCGTTAAAGTAACTTTAGATCATTTTTCAGTTTATGTAACTTGCTCTTACATTCCTCCTTCCTCAGAAACTTCTTTGTATCTTGAACACCTGTCTTGTATTAAATCTATAGAATCAAAACTTTCGGATAGAGATTACCTATTGGTTTTTGGTGATTTCAATTAACCTCAAATAGATTGGTCCTCTCATTCAAATATTTTGATTCCCTCCATCTTTAACCCATTTATCAATGGTCTCTCTGAACTATCCTTGTTTCAAATTAACACTTTCCTTAACCATAAAGGCAAAATCCTTGACTTAATTTTCACTTCTGATACTCACATTAATAACATTTCAAGAACTAATCCCTTAGTCTTTCCTGAAGATCCTTATCATCCTACTTTAGAACTTGTTTTAGAACTACCGTCCCCCGTGCAAACTGAAATTGTTAAGTGTGTTTCGAAGTCACGCTGCTTCCGCAAAACTGACTTTGTGAGGCTTAATAATCTTATTCTAGAACACGATTGGTCTTGTTTTTATGCATGCTCAAACTTAGCAACTTGTACTTCATATTTTTATAATACCTTGAACAAATTTTTCGACGAGTGTGTCCCACTTGTATATCCAGCCAAGACTAAAAGTCTTCCATGGTTTACACGTGAGTTACTCACGGTGAAAAACTTAAAATCTCGGTATTATAAGAAATTTAAAAAAACGGGAAATCCTTCTGATTTTTCTCGTTATACTCTTGCAAAGGCTAACTTTATTGCTTTTAATAATAAATGTTATAATGACTATATACATCGCTGTCGGCTTCAATTTGCACGTGACCCTAAGCAGTTTTATAATTTTGTAAACTTAAAACGTAGATCTAATGAATTCCCATCTCGTCTCTTTTATGAAAATAATGAAGCAAATAATGATCAGGCCGGTGCTGATCTTTTTGCGAATTTTTTTCAATCAACCTATTCATCTAATACCTATGATTCTAATCTTTCCTATCCTTATCCTATTCATAACTCTAATTCAATTTCTTGCCCTAGTATCGATGAAGATTCTCTTCTTACTAACCTGCACTTGGTTAAACCCATTAACTCACCTGGCCCTGACGGAGTACCAGGATGCGTTCTTAGATACTGTGCTTTCTCCTTATATAGACCCATTTTTAGGTTATTCAAATTATCCTTAGCTACTAGTAATTTTCCTTCAGTCTGGAAAGAATCATATTCCATTCCTCTTCACAAAAATGGGTCTAAATCGGAAGTGAAGAATTACAGGTGTATTTCCAAATTATCCTCTATACCTAAATTATTTGAAAAACTTGTTACGGCCCAGCTAACCCACATGTGTAGGTCCGTAATTTCACCATGTCAACATGGTTTCATGAAATCCAGATCCTCCACGACTAATCTTCTGGAATTCTCATCTCTTGTTATAAAAGGGTTTCAGAAGAAGATGCAAACTGATGTCATTTACACTGATTTTAGTAAGGCTTTTGATTCTGTAAACCACTCACTTCTGATTCATAAGTTGGATCTTATTGGGTTTCCTTACAAATTACTGCTTTGGATTTCAAATTATTTAAAAAATAGGTCCCAAAGAGTTCTTTTCAAACATTCTGTATCTAAGCCAATCTTTGTTACCTCAGGTGTTCCTCAGGGTAGTCATTTGGGTCCTTTACTCTTTAACCTCTTTATTAACGATCTTCCCTCTATTTTGAAATTCTCTAACATTTATATGTATGCTGACGATGTGAAACTTTGCTTTACATACAAGGAGCCGACTTGGAGTTCGCTACAGGTTGATATTGACTCCTTTTGTGATTGGTGCAGCTTTAATCTTTTAAGTTTAAATTGTTCTAAGTGTAAAGTAATGACATTTTACCGAAGTAATTTCCACGTCGTCAACTATACACTTTATCTATCCCCTCTTCTTAGAATATCAAATGTCAATGACCTTGGCATTCTTTTTGACCATAAACTGAAATTTGATTCCCATATTACGCAAATTGTTAATAAGGCCTCTCGAACCCTTGGTTTCATTAAAAGGTGGGCCAAGGAATTCAATGACCCTTATACAACAAAGTTGCTTTATACCTCCCTTGTTCGCCCGATTCTTGAATATGGTTCTTGCATTTGGTCACCGCAATATCATGTTCACCAAGACAGAATTGAGTCTGTGCAAAAACAATTTTTACTTTTTGCTCTTCGTGGTTTTAACTGGGTCTCTGGAGTTGATTTACCCTCTTATTCTAGTAGACTACTTCTAATAAACTTAACTTCTCTTGCTAACCGCCGTTTAATGTTAGGTGTCATGTTCCTTGTTAAGTTGATTAAGTATGATATCGATTCCCCGATCTTGCTAAATCAAATTAACTTCTCTATCCCCTCTAGATTAACCCGAAATTTTGCACCTCTTTTGCTTGATTTCTGTAATAACAATTATAGCCTGCATGAGCCTTTCCGAATTCTCTGCTCTGATTACAACAAACTTTCTGGAGTAATTAACTCAGAGAGTTCCCTAATAGCTATTAAAAATGCCATCATTAACTCATTAACATTTAACTCTAACAACTAACCTAACTAACAACTACCGATCTGATTGGGTTTTTTCTGGGTTTCCCCAATCCTCTGCAACAAATGTTGGTTCGGCTAATTTGTTAGTCCCAGTTTCAAAATTTCAAAATTTCAAAATTTAAAATTTAACTTCATTTTAAAATGTTACTGTTTAACGTAAACTTTAACTTTAATTTTACATATACATATATTACTTTTAATTCATATTTAATTTTATTATACAAAAATGTAATATTAATTTTTATTTTTATATTTTTCATACTTACAGTCGACTGCTCTTAGTTGACTTTAAATAAATAAATAAAATCAATTCCTGGGATGGAAGCAGATAAATCACTTGGGTTGAAAGATGAACAGTAAGATTCCTCTGAACTGGTACACTTTGCGTATACGTTACAATATTACAAATATTTAAGTTTTCCTCCATTAAAGCTACATAAACTGAAATCATCAGCTTTAAATTTAGTACTTGCTTTTTTCAACCAAAAATATTGTTGTCAGAAAGTTAATGATTTATAATGGTCGTGTCAGGGCAACCAAGCGGGAAACGTTGCGACTTCAACTCCGACACCGACTCCTGCTTGGGCCACTCCACTCCACTCTGCAGCCCTCAAGCAGCTCAGCCAAGCGAGCAACTTGTACAAATTTTTCACACTTACCAGCAAACAGTGTGAAAAGTTTGCAATGGACGCCGTCGCTGAGGTTTGCCTTCCACCTTGGGGACCTTTTTAAAGATTTACGATGCCGCATATGCCTATAGGTCATAGGTAGGTAAAGCGACGGCGGCCTGGCCAGGCGCCATGCGACAAAAGCCAGACGCTGAAAATTGTTGCATTTTTCAAAGAAAAGTGGCAATGACAGCCACAGCAGCAGCCTCAGCCTCAGTTGGAGCAACAGCAGCAGCAGCAGCACCAGCAGACTCAGCCGCAGCAGACGTAAACGACAGGCTGTCTGGTCGGTTGTCGCTGTCGACAGTGTCACCGCAGACTCTGACATACATTTATTTTTATTATTTACGACGACTTAGACTTGCCACAACCGCCGTTGCCGCAGCAGGCTCAGCCATGGGCCATGGGCAGCAGCATGTGCGAACGCGCGCCTATCTGGGGCGACTCATCTTTAATTCTTTAAATAGACTGGCGAACAGGAGTGGGCGGCTGTGGCATGGGGCATGGGGCATGGGCAAGGGCAGGCGTGTTGCGTGTGCCATTGCTTGTCATCCTTGCTTGATAGCCTTTTGTCTGAGTGCTACATTTAAGTAGCTGCCTGCGCGAGTGTGCGTGCGACTATCTACGAGTGTGTGTGTGTGTCTCTGTGTCGTTTATCATGATTTACTTACCGCCACGCACTTCACATGTCAACACAATATTATCGCCCTCGAGCAATGGACCCACAGCGCCAGCAACATCACGGCCCGAGGCATCGTACACGAGTATCTGATGCGGAGGAACTGCAGAGAAAAAAAATACCGAGCATAGCAAACAGAGTTCACTTTAATATCTGGTAGTATATTGCAATTTCAGTTCCATCTGGCTTACCAATAACCGTTAAATTAATTCTATGATTACGCGTCGGCGAGTTCTGAAAGTCGACGCGGCAGCGATAAACCTGTTGACAATGGACACCAAATGCATTAGCGAAATGTACTAATATATGTATATGCTGTAAGGGATGTATAGAATAGTATGTACTTACGCCCTCGTCATCCAACTGTATATTCTCCACAGACAATTTCGCTGGCTGCTGTCCGGTCACAAAGTACGCACGTGGCCCAAATGAGTTGGTATCCGACCAGTAGAGCGCCTTCTCAAAGGGTCGCCCACGCACATCGAAGCTGCAGCGAGAAGAGCACAACAGAGCGAAAAAATGCTTAACAAATTGCTGAGAATACGCAAATATTTAAATATGTATATATTGGCGATAAGTTGTCTCCGCAATTGCCCCCAAGGCTGCGCCGACGCTGGCGTCTCTGTCGCCGTCAAGGTCGTAAATTTTAATGTGTGTTGGCGTCTGCGATTGAGCTGGGGCTTGAGGGAACGTTCGCTCCTTATGTTTGCCACATAAAAAATGGAGCACCCTAATTTCAGCACATTTTTCAATTCAACGTTCTGTGGCCGCGACATTTGTGAACGTACTTGGGGAACGTACAGGGTAGGGGAAGACGTGAGAAGTAATGGATGCCGGGGGGTCAGTCTTAAAGCAGGTCCTTCGACGTGCGAGTACTGCAACGCAGAGCCAATAAAAAGAATGTTATAAAATGTTTCAAAAGTAGCTACAAGTCGGGGTCAGAAATTTCACGCGTCTACAAAATGATCCTTTTCCTGTACCCCCCCTGGGCAGGGTTGCCCTTTGCCCTTTGACCCTGTAAAGCAAGGAGCAAGCGTGAATTTGCACGCAACTAATTTCTTCCGTTTCGCATTATTTTCGCAGCTCTCGGGCCGACAACGTTTGCAATTTTGCGCATTAAAAAGCCTGACGTGCTATCTTTGGCGCTTTTATTGTATTTGCTAATGTCCGTCCAGGCAACAGCCCCCTCCCCCACAGTCCCGGGGCCGGAACAGACCAAGAAACAGCTCCCCTCGCCGAGTGCCGCAAATGACTTGGCAGAAGCAAAGACAGCACCGCCAACTTGTGTCCTTTTGTTGTTTCCGTTGTCGTTGTCTGCAGTTATTGTTGTTGCTGTTGTTGTTGTTAATGTTGTTGCTCTTGCTGGTGGTGTTGTCCTCCTTTGCTTTGCTTTTGCTGCGCTTGCGGTTAGTCGAGCGGTTTGTCATTGTGCCGGCTGGCAGCCAGCAGTATTGTTTGCGCCTTTAAGTGGTTTTTTATCATTTTGCCGCTGACACAATTTATATCCGGTGCTCATATTTCTTATGCTTATCACGACGCGTCTTTGCCCCCTCGACTCCCACCTTCCAACCTCCATGCCATCCAATTCTCTTGTCTCGTATTCCACACCTTCCTCCCTGTCGCTTCGTCATGTGTTGACCAGGCAGCCATTTCTAATTATTGTTGAAGTGCAGCAACCCGAGCGGCGCATAAATTACGCCGCCCAAAGCCGCGTTTAAGCCGCTTTTTGGCCCTAGGCACGTACCCTAATTAGCTTAATTAAATATATGTGCGCGAATATGTAAACAAAAGGCGCAGTTCAACGATTTACGCACTCTAATGTCGGTAAAAAGAGAGTAAAATTTTAAAATATGCTGGTGGAGCATAAGAAGATACCCTGTTAGAAAGATTAAAAGTTGCTCGACATCATTTTTATTACTTATATTGAAAAGATGAAATAAAATACTAATTTCAGTTTACCAAATTACTAAGTTTAAGCGTTATTGTCTTTGCATATATATTCGAATATTAATGGAGTGCAATTCCAATTCTTCGGATAGAACGTAACCGTTCTAATTTTGTGACATGTATTTACCCGTATCTAGTTACAGGGTATACAAATACTAGTATATATTTAAAGAGTCCCAGTCGCTGCTAGTTTTAATTTTGCGTATTCGCAAACAATAGCACAACGGCGACTAGTCAACAATGGAGAAAAAGAGAGAGAGAGAGGGAGAGAGGGAAGCGTCGCACAACGATAAGGCCAAGCGCGAATTGCTGACTGGGAAGAGAGATCCCTTTTCGGTCTTTTGGCCTGGCTTGGCCGCTGTTGACGTTGTGTTTTCTTCTTGCCGTGTTAGCCTTAGGAAACAATAATGCCAAGTTTGCACAATGAGCAAAGTAGAAGGCAGTACAGAAGAAAAAAATAGTGAAAAGAAAAGAAAAGAAAGGAACGTAAACGCCAAAATGCTCGAGCAGTAAAAATTGTAAAGAAAATGCTCGCTAGGAAAGTGGAGCTGCGGATGGGGGGAGGCTGGTGGAATGAAGACAACATTGTGGCAGCTGCAGAAATGTCCACTGTCGTCGTCCGTCGTTCATCGTCCGTTGTTCGTCAGTTGTGGGCAAATGGACAAACGGACGCCGCAACGCGTCCAGTTTGAAGAGAAAGGCGGCAGCACCTCAGACTGATGCTTCTTCATTTTCTTTTGCTTTTGTTTGTGGCTCTCGCGTTGTCTTTCTCTCTGTCTGTCTTTTTTCCAACAATTAGTTGAGTTTTATTTATTTTGCGTTAATTGGTAGCACTTTATCTTCAGCCTGAATGAATGAGCCACGTTATTTAAACACAACGAAAGCGAGCACAAATCCCGAGCAGACCTTGGCCAGCACGCTGGACATTGCTTGGTAATTACGCTTTGGGTTTGCTACTTCTCACTCGTTCGCTGTTTTCGGGCTACACCCAAACTGCGACCAACTCCAGGCACATATGTGGTAGCTAGCAGCCTGCCCATGCCGCCCACTAATCCAATCCGAGGCGAGTCCAAGGCGACCTTCTCAAATTGCCATTTAATGTTTTTGCCTTTTTGTTTTGCAACGCTTACGAAACGCTATTCAAAAAATTGCAAAAGGGCTGTACGGGGGGAAGACAGGAGGTAACAACAAAGCAAAAGGAGAACGCTACAAAAAGGGACCAGAAACTTTTAGCTCCCTTGCTGGGTGTGAGTTTGCATGTGTATTCGTGAGTTGATGACGCAGACAATAACCATTGAATAATTTTATGACAATATGTGTCACAGAGTGTACGTGTGCAATTGTGGGAGTGTGTGTGTGTATGTCCACGTTGCTTGCTGCTGCTCTGTCAAACGGTATTTTTTCGACAATTTAAACACAGTTCTGCAAAGCAGACGGGCTACAGGGCAGAGGTGGAGTAGCGTAAACGGTTGACTTCAATTATGCAGCGCCAGAGAAAGTCGACAAACTATGAGGGCATCATAGGCCAGCGGGAGCAGCTGCGGCAACTGCTCGGGGCTGTAGCGTGTCCCCCTGCGATGCTAAGCAGGTGGAAATTGTTTGGCATTATGTCTGACGGTAGCCCGTATCAAGTGAAATGGGCGAAACGAGCGCCGTTGGCGTATCAAACACACATCGGGGCGGGGACAACCGACAGATTGGCAGACAGACTGACAGACAGACAGACGGGCAGACGGGTTGCCGGCTGAACATACTATAGAGCTCTGGCAGTATGTGACTATCAGCAACGGTTACGGTGAAGCGCCCGAAAAAGTATGCAACGAAATTGTGGACAAAACTCGCAACAAATTTTAAATTGGTTCGCTGGGGAAAAACAAACAGAAAACGCAGGCGAGAGAAATATGAATGTAAAAAGAGCTGTTCACGCCCTCATACACACAAACACACAGCCACACACAAGCACACACAGACACATACATATGCAAATGGTTTTACTGCCCCTTTGTGTTGTTGTTGTTTTTCCTTTGTTTTTCCCCCTCCGATTTTTTTTTTCGTCTTTTGGATACGCTACTGTGTATTGGTATTATTATGGAACCATGCTGTGTAATATCTGTAAATTTCTTTTGTTATTGCCAACAGCAGTTTTTCCCGAATTTCCCCAACTTGACACCCTCCCCCCCACTATGCCACTCTCTATCCCATCTGCCCACACTGCTGTCCCATTCTCACAGTGTTGACATTTGTTGGCATCATTCCGCACATTGTTGCCGCTGGTGTTTTTGTTTTGTTTGCATTCTGCTCGGGCTCTTCTTCTTTACTTTTACTATATAATTTGTAGCATATGAATATATGAAAACAGAGCCAAAAAAAGCACTCACACACGCTCGTTGACAAAGTGGGAGAAGTAAACAGAAATATGAAAACTCCTCCATGTTGGGCAAGTTCAAATTTATGCAGTGTCGCCCAATAAATTCGGCAATAAATTCAAAATAAAAGTTTCATCTTGGTAGGTCGCCTTGCTCGAGTTGCTGATGCTCCGATGCTGCTGCTGCTGCTGCTGCTCTTTTTGTTGTTGTTGTCGTTGTTCACTTTTGATTTTGCGCAACTGTAAACTGATCCTAAGAAACAGAAACACATTGTATTCGCGCCCTTTAAAGACATTCAATAAACTTGACTTAAAGAGGCGTTTCCGGTTTCAGTTTTCTTTTGCTCGCGCGTAATTAGGGCGAAATTGTGAAAAGCCTGAAAAGCGTTGGCTACATTGGCATTTCTTGGCCAAATGACAATGGCAGCAAAGTTAATGCAAGTCAAAGTTAGTGGCCCAAATCGATTTGCATGCGCTCTTCGCATTTCCGTTTTGCACACGCCGACACAAACATACACACACACACACATGCAGGGACTTAATTACAGTTTTAAATATGCCATCTAACTGGAATTCGAGCGGAGTGCGGCACAGTTGCAATTGCCGTTGAACGCTGCCCGTAGCCCATTGCTGCTGCTGCTGGCCATTTCTGTTGGAGCTCGTAAAACCCCGAAAATGCACTCGAGTTAATTGCCATTGGCCCGACTTTTGGCCGCCTTACCAAAAGGAAGCGAACCGTGGCTGGCGTTGCTGCTGCTGCCGGATTTTATTGCCAACCATTTTGAATACCATTTCGTGGTTTATTACTTTTGTGGCCGGCAGATTCTCAAGTAGACCGCCAGCCAAGTGCAGGGCATACACAGGCGCGAGCCCGGAGTGAATGCACTTTCGATTGCGACGCGTCCAGAAAGTTGGCCATATATGTAGATATATGTAGGCACATGTATGTAGGATATTTATTGTTTCGCACAATTGTTTATCTTAATAATAGTTTTGGCTTAAATAGTTTGGTTATTATATTTTGTAATTAATAAAAAGATGACTCGTGACAACTCTTATTGATCTCCGGACGTACGACGACTACACAGCTTTATCTTACTCCGGACACGACAACTTTCGGCTTTATGATCTTTCTTTATCGGCACAACTTTCAACTCGCTTATTTTCTGCACAGCTTTTAACTCGTTCGCTTCTTCTTCTACTTCTTCTCTAATGACGACATTCTCCCTTTGCGACGACATTCTCCCTTTGCGACGACATTCTCTTACGACGACATTCCCCTTGCGATGACTCTCGATCATTGCATATCGATAACTATCGTTACATTCGGCCATCCTGATCACTGTCGTCTGACCCAGACGACCATAGATATTCATTTGTAGACGCGTATTTCCATAGCTTCATATTTTCTGCACATGTTGAAGTTATTGTAGGGCCTTCTACTTGAGCTGCTTTTCGTACATCGTAACGGCCGTTTCTTTTTACCTTAGTTACTTCATACGGCCCGAGGAAACTGCTTGCTAGTTTTTTGCCAGCAACAAACTGAGTTCGTCTAATAGCCACCAGATCTCCTTCAATATACGTACGCTCGCCCTTGCGTTTGCGATCATAGCCGTCTTCATACTTTTGCTGAGCCTGCTGAATATGTGTTTTTACCTCCTTGCGTAATTCAGCTCTCCCGGCGTCAAAGTCTGTCACCAGCTCTTGTTTGAGATCCATTTTATTACTCAGCTTTTCCGATTGCTGCCTCTGGAGTTCTGTTAACTTTATATTGGCAGTCTGTAGATTCTCCGCAAGACGCACGTGCTCCAACTTCTGCGTTTTTTCCTTTTGCTTCTCTTTATGCTGCTCTTGCAGCTCTGTTAGCTGTGACTGCTGCTTGTCAAGCTGTCGCGCACGCATGCATATCTCTTCTTTGGCACTCTCCAACTGTATTTTGTTCAGCAGCTCATTGGAACTGTCCCTACATCGCACTTCTTCCAATTCAGCAATCTTCGAATTTGCAATATGTAGCTCCTTCTCAAGTTGATCATTCGCTTCTTTCTGCACACTCAATTCTTGCTTTGTGCATTCCAGTTTTTGTTCCAGCTGATTTTGAATCTCTTGCTCCTCGAATCGTTGCTTCTGATGCTGCTTTACCAACTGTGCAAGCTTTGAGTTAACGGACTGCAGTTGCTGCTCAAGATCAACCTGCATCAGTTTCTGCTGGTCAATCATTTCCTTGGCAATCCGCAGTTCTTGCTCCAGCTGCATCTTGCACTGCTCTTCTCTGGACTTCTTCTCTTTGTGGTGCTCTGCCAACAGTGCAACCGGGCACTCAGCATTGTTTTCGGCTGGCTTGTACTCTGGTATCATTGACTCGATCATCGGCTTGTACTGTGGGTAGGCATCTATGTTACTATCAGTCTCAACAACATTGTACATACTTAGCTCTTTTGATTCAGCGCATTCCGGCCGCGCTGACGCCCTTGTAAAGATGAATTCTCCGTCATTCAAGGTTACACAGAATTGTGATGCAAAGTCAAAGCCCAGTATTACGTCATTCTCGATGTGTTTGTTTGGTACTACAACAAACTTTTGTATGGCTTCGATTCCGTCAACGTGTACTCTGCCCATAAATGAACCTAGCGGCTGCGTCTTAGTGTTTCCAAGGCCTCGTAGAACGGAATAACACTCCTGCATTACTGTACTTTGGAGTTTATCGTACAAAGACTGACATACGATTGACACATCGGATCCTGTGTCCACAAGGCAAGCGACTTCTGTACCGTTCAGCGAAACTACTTTCAAGCGCATAGTATTTTTTACGACTTGAACACTTTTTACAGCTTCTGGACAATTTGAAGAGATATGACCGCTGCCTGCACATTTAAAACATTTTGTTTCTGCCTTGCAGTCTTTTCTAATGTGTTCATTAGAGCCGCAGTTGAAGCAACGAATACTTTTTTCATTGGTCATATTTTTCCTGTCACCACTGTAGTCCTTTTGCGGTTTTTCGATAACACACTTGCTCTCGTACAACTCATATTTTTCCAACAGGTCGCTGTATGATTTGCTGTCGTACAATGAAAATTTGAATTCGCTCTTAATATCCAGCCCGTCAACTATATAGGCGATAATAGACTCAACATCAACTTTTCCAAGTGCTGCTATTTTTTTCATTGTTAGTATGTATTCGTGCATGCTTTCGTCCCTCTTCTTCTTCCTGTGCGTCAACTTTGCATGTATGTCGGCACTTTTCGACGCGCGCTTAAATTCGCCAATCAGGGCTATTTTAAGTTGCTCATATGTGCTCACCAACTCTGACTCCAGAAACAATTTGGCCACTTTAACAATTTTTCCTCGTGCCTGTACATATCGTTGTTTTTCCGTAAGCTCATAAGCATCTGCATTTTGCTCGAAATTTTCAAGCCAAATCTCCACTGGGATGCTGACGCCATCGAAGTCGGGTACAATTTTTGCAAAATTGTCTGCAGTTACTTTCGGCTCTTTCTGGGTAATTTCATCAGCTTGAATTTTAAGAGTAAGCAGCTGAATTATTTGTTGTAGACTTCTATTATTCTCTGCTTGCATTTCGTTTATTTGGTCGGCACACACTTCTGATCGACACTGCTCTTCTGCGTTTTCATTTTCGTCTCCTCGGTTTTTTGCGCTTCGCGTGACAGCACCATATCGCTGTCCCTTTCTCTCATCCTCACTCATGCTTTCGTATTCACTGCCTGACGCCAATTTGCCGCACTTTTTTTTTTGTATGTATTTCGCAATTGTTCAATTTGCTGCACTTTACAAATGGGTCACTTTTTATTGTTTTATCGGTTGAGCCCCCAAATGTAGGATATTTATTGTTTCGCACAATTGTTTATCTTAATAATAGTTTTGGCTTAAATAGTTTGGTTATTATATTTTGTAATTAATAAAAAGATGACTCGTGACAACTCTTATTGATCTCCGGACGTACGACGACTACACAGCTTTATCTTACTCCGGACACGACAACTTTCGGCTTTATGATCTTTCTTTATCGGCACAACTTTCAACTCGCTTATTTTCTGCACAGCTTTTAACTCGTTCGCTTCTTCTTCTACTTCTTCTCTAATGACGACATTCTCCCTTTGCGACGACATTCTCCCTTTGCGACGACATTCTCTTACGACGACATTCCCCTTGCGATGACTCTCGATCATTGCATATCGATAACTATCGTTACATGTATGTGTGTGTGCTGTGTGTATATGTATTTATGGGCATTGCCACGCCGACGCTGACGATTATGGCAATTAGCGTGGGCTGTTACACGGATTATGGCTCCTTTGACAGCCACAACAGCCGGCGCAGCCAGCACGCAAAGCTGCTGCCACCGTTTACAGTACAGAAAATTGCATTATTTAAGCCTCTGCTGTCCGTCGTCCGTCTTTGTGCGCCTGCTCCTCCACTGGTTGCCAGGTGAGCATCCCGGTGAGCTTTAAAAATCAATTAACCTTGATTGCAGCCAATGCTCCTCGATGTTCGACTGCTTTTTATGGTTGCCAGCGTCGTCAGGACGAGAGGGAGAAAGTGAGGAGAGGCCTTGCTCATTGCCTTTGTGCTCGTTTAATATGGTATGTGAGCTTTGTCGTGTCTTTATTGCCTCAGCTACGTTGGCTCATTGCATTGATGACTTGCAATATTGAACATGACAGTGGGCAGACAGTATGGGCGTGGGAGCTCTCCTTTTCGCCTCCTCCTTCTACAGGTGGCCCTTTGTCAATGCCAAATGTTAATTTTAATAATGCCAACTGACCTTACGTCCGGGCATCGTATTCAATCCATAACGGTAAAATATGTACATATACAGAAATCCCATGAAAATCGCATTTCAAGGGTCAAATTCGAGGAAAAACAAATCCGGGTCCATAAAAAACACGAGAAAGATAGAAAGAGAGTGGCAAACTCAGCGAGAAAACCCAGTTAAGGAAAAACAAAAGGAAAAACAAAATATAAACGTTGCTAACCCTAAAAATCCTCGGCTCAGCCATTGCAGACAACAAAGCAAATTTTAACATTATAATTTTTAATATTTTTGCCTTGCGGCCTTGTGGCCTGGGCTGGCTTTGGCTGTTGTCGCTGTTCTCGTTGTTGTTGTTGTTGTTGTAGCTGGGTGTGAAGCTGTCAAATGCAGAGAGCCCTAGACAGGAGAGCCCTAGGTAGCTGAGGCTCAGGCTCAGGCTGCCTTTGGTTCCGGACTGCAAGCTGTGACATCCTTACAAAATGTGGCAAACGGAAAAAATCACACACACACAGACACACAGAGGGAGACTCTGGCATAAAAAAGACTCCTTACACACATATATACGTGTGGAATACAGGACACCCACACGCCTTTCAATTTTGGCATCTTGCTGGTCTTAGCTCTCGGCTTTCGCTTCTTTTAAACTTGAGTTGCCTTCGATTTCACGCAGCGCTGGCAATTTTATGCCCTAACCCAATTCCTCCCCTCTCCATTCTCATTCTGCAAGGCTTCACCTGCAGCGGCTTAGCCTTGTTGTTGTCGCTGCTGTTACTGTTGCTTGTTTACTGTCTTTTATTTATTTGACTCTCTCTCTCTCTTTGCTTTCTGCTGCTTCATCTCGGGGTTTCTCCTTTTGGCATGGAAGGGAAATCGAATTCGAATCACTTTCGGATATTTTGGTTATAAAGTCGGAAATTTTTGCGACATTATTGTTTTCGACATTTTCCTAGTTTTTCGCCAACACTCGCCTGGTGTCTCTGTCTCTGTCTACCTCTCTCTCTCTTTCTCTCTCTCTGTCTGTCTCACTGTTTGTCGCATTGTCTGTGCACAAGTGAAATTTATTGCTTCCAATTGAGTGCACGAAGGCGGCAACAACAGCAGAACAGCAAAACAGAAACAAAAACACGAAGAGGAGCAGCTGGAAAAGCAGCAGCAGAAGGAGAAGGAGAAGAGGAAGAACGGTAGCGGAAGCAGCAGGACGGCAGCAACAGCTCGTGAACAGTTCGCGCTTGTCCTTGATATACACGTGCGTTCGTCTCCCTCATCTCCCTTGTGCACACACACAGACAGACATAGCTGGAGACCATAGCTGGTGGCCAGCATATTGAGAAGGAAGCACACATGTAAGCAAAATTGACAAGGCTAAAGGATATCGATGTCTGCTTATAATGTGCAACATATTAAACCTAAGCACACGCTCACAGCGCTCGCTCTATAAATAACAGCACAACACACCCACAGGCACACATCTAAGCACACCTCATGCTGACTCGACCCAATGACCTCCCTCTTTCGCTCCGCTCCCCCAGCCCGAAAATAATCAAAGTTGCCGCCAAAACAGTTTTCACTTTGGCTGCTATTATTTTGCTGCCCTGGGCCTGGGCCAGGGTCTCCTCCTGAGCCTGGGCCTGATGTCCTTTGCCTCTGGCCCTGCAGCTAATATATGAGCCCATGTCGCCCCGTTTGGCCTGCGCTCGCTTTTGTTTTGTCCTGCCGGGTCTAGTTGGAGCTGGGAGACGCTTCGACTTGGGTTGAGTTGATATTGATGATGTTATTAAAATAATAAATTATTTGAAAATTATGAACTGGCGCCATTTCTCATGTGATGTGCCGGCCAGTTGGCCAGTCCATGGGTCCTCCACATAAATCAAAGGTGGCCCAGCACTTTAAGTGACTGCAAGGTGAAGCACACAGAGCAACTCAAACAGATTCTGAAATTAGGAGCGCTCGTGTGTGTTTGTATGTGTTGTGCATTTTGTCAGGTAACCGCAAGCAATTGAATTAAAAACGTTTTGTAGGTGTGTGCGTGTGTGTGTTTATGTGTGTTCTGCACTCACCTGTAAAGTGGCTTGCCAGCGCTCTCACGAAACCAGAGCACCATATAGACACGATCGTCCTTTGCCTCCGGCTCAATGTCACACGGCAAGGATGCGGTACGTCCCAGCACGGCCTCGACGGCCACAGTGGAAACTGTAAAAAGCAAAAGAGACAGAGAGGAAGTGAGATAGAGAGAAAGTCAATTAAGGGTTGGGGGGCAAATACATAGTACAAATAGTATGCAGGCGGTGCCCGGCTAGTGGTTGCTTTAAATGTCACAACAAGCCTATTGACGAAGTCATTAACACAATATTAAATTGTTTGCTGTTGTTGTTATTGTTTTAGCTGATATTGTTGTCGTTGCTGGGTTTGTTTCCACTGCTTTTGCTATTGCAATTACTTGACTCCTTCTTCGATTCCTTAAACATCCAACAAATGTCAACAAAACGCTGCCTTTGAACTGTCACGCCAACATCACGCAAGGCTCTAACAGCAACCAAACCGCACGTCAACCGACAACCGACACCAGACCCGTTCCCACTCCTCCTCCTGCACGATTTCTTACTGCTCCTGAATCTAAAAGCCCGCCGCACCCTGACCCTAACCGCAGTCGTGTTGCCTTCGCCTTTGCCATCGCCATCGTCATCGTCATCGTCGTAGTCGCATAATCACAACCAAGTACGTGAGTGGGAATATTAATGCTAAATTGACGACAACGACAGCGACAACTACGATGACGTCGACAACGACAATGACAACGACGACAATGAAATGATGATGATGCCAGCGTCGCTCACTCCTCTCCTCTTTCTCTCCTTTTCTCTCTCTCCCTCTTCTATTGCCTAGCTGCGATTTCTCAGCGGCGCCGGCCTCATCTTTTGCATTTAAACTGCCAATTGATGTCACTGAAATACCAGATATACGCCGGGGGTATTGCGGTGACCGCGTGCTGCAAACTCCGTAGTCAGTACGCGGCAAATGACAGTGCTGACAATCCCGGCAAATAGCTGGCTAAGGTGATTGCTCGATAGTCGAAAAAGGAGCAGAGGCAGTTGGAGTACAGCACAGATAAATATGCATTTGTCGCGAGTTGCAAGACTGGATATAGTCGCAGTTGCAAATTGTTTAGAATGGAGTTAAAGTGGCGATTAACTGCAGTTGTAATGTCGCATAGCCAGATAGATGAATTACAAAGAAAGTATATAATCGGTCGATCTTGATTTATCCGTCGAATAGAACTGATACATCTTACATTCATAAGATGTCTGCTATTGAGTATCGCCCAATGTTTATGTTTACCTTTAAGATATAACAAGTTTATTTTATATGTTAATTTTCTGCTCAACTTTAATTTTAAATGATGCAGTAAAATTAAACACAATTTTTGCCTCTCATATTTTATATTTAAAACTTTGATTAATTCGTTAATTTAGAGAAATTGATACGCACGTTCATATTGAAATCTATTGTAATCGATATACTAGTACTTGGCAATGCAACTTAAACTTTAAGAATAAGATTCGTTAGTTAAATTAAACGCAATTTTGTTTCTCATCTTTCATGTTTTCATTTAATAACATTTCAAACTGTTAATAATTTGTTGATTTTAAGAAAGTTGTAGGCAAGTTGATATTGATATCGATTGTAATCGATATAACAGTGGTTGGCAATGCATGTTGATATTTAAAAGTAAGAAAGCTTAATGCAGGCGATATAAAAATACATCGCATGGTGGCAACTCTGTATTAAGAAGGAGAAGAAGCAAATTGCAAATTGAAGTTAATTTTGTTGTGAAATAAGATTAAAAGTGAAACAGTTTGTAAAATTATCATATGAAATTCAGTTTATGTGCCGAAAACAATCTATTGAATTTACTAATATTAAGCTATCGGTATGTTTCTTCTGCAATTGATATTGTTTTGCTATTAAACAATTGGACATACATATGTATTTGGTATAAGTTGGCAAAGAATTGCAGAGACTGATTGATTCTCGAATTGTTTCGGTCACACATCGATTTTAGCACCCACACACGCACCCGCCCAACCGTCAGTCAGCCTGCTCACCTGGCAACGGTTTAGCTATGACTCCGGCACAGATCCATCATGCTCAACATCACAAAGCTCATTAATACCCAAAAAGGGGCTGCGCAATGATGTTACGCGTAATTTAATTTTGGAACAGCCGCCAGCAGCAGATTCCTCACGCATAATTTCAGTTTGCACTCGTCTTTTTCTGTGTGAGTACGAGAGTGAGAGAGTGTATGTTATGTGTGTGTGTCAGTGCCTGTGTGTTCGTGGGAATCTAAGTATAAGCGCGTACGTGTAGGACTGCGCGGGCGTTTGCGAGTGTGTGTGTGTGTGGGAAGGGAGAAGGCAACATTTTTGACATTTATTTAATATGCGCACGTATTATAGAAAAGCAATTCCCAGTCGTATAATTTATGGCACACTACAAAAATTTGCACATGAAAACGGCGACTGAACTCAGGCACGCGCGATGTAGCCAACCAGACAGACATATCTATTTATATATCCACACATACTTAGCTTGATGTGTGTATATGTTTGTATGTATGTGTGTGGCGCTGTCGCAAAACATTGTAGCAATTTTCGGTGCGTTTGTAATTCCCATGTAAGATGTCAAATTCCCAACGAGTAGACCAACCTCATACACACTCACACACACACACATACACTACTTAGTCTAGGCAGCGCGCTGCGTCTCTCTTGACAGTAGAAGCGGCAGCAGCAAATTGACATAATTTGTGACGTTGCCGCTCCGCCTCCACCTCCGCCGCCGTCTCCAACTTCCACCTTTGGGTCGTGCGCCCAAGCTAAGCCGCCTCGCAGGCAACCGCGCCTCGCAGGCAACCGCGCCTGGGTGAGCTCAGGCGTGAGTGTGTAATGAGTGATTTGCCCGTGAGGCGCTCGGGGCATGGGGTAGTCAGTCCCGCCAATCGCTGGCTCAATTCCCGTTGCTGCTGCCTTCTCGCAGCCAACCAAACTTCTCACACCTCACGCAGCGCCCGCAGCATCAGACCGCAGTATCTGCGAGCCGCCGTTGCCGCAGCCAGAGCAAGCAGACTCTGCTTGGATTTTGGCTAAGTGGAGCGTGCTGCGGCTTAGGTGCTCAGCTGCTTGTGGGGTCAGTGGCATGGATTAGGCTCAACACCGGCAACAGTTGACAGACATGACAAATTTGTGCCAGTTTATTGCTGCATGTGTGCATGCATATATATGTACTCTGCATGTGTGTGTGTGTGTGTGGCATGTCGGTAAATAACAATAAAACACACAAAAGTTAAATTGGTCAGCAGCTTAATTGATGCTTTGTTTACGTTAAACACGAATCATAATACATACATCAGTTTGTTGTATCTGCGAGTAAATCACTATAAAATACGAGTGCGTTGCATTTAATTGCTTTGCGACACCCGACTTTCTGTGAGATATTTTGGTATTTAATACACAAATTTGGAGTAGCAATTAAAAAATCCGTTTTACAGAATCTAGTAATATGGAAGTAAGTTAGATTATTAAGAGCCCTTTTGGCACAAGTTTTCATGATGTAATAAGAAACTTCAAAGATTCAGTCAGTTCTACGGCCTTTTTTACTGGTTCATGTGCTATGTTCTCTATTATACAAAGTCATATGGGGATCGTTCTAGCGCTGGCAATTACAAATTTCTTTTTTTTGACTTGATGGAGCACTACTGCCGTGCTTTCATATTCTGAATCAATTGCAAAAACGGGTATATTTCATTTTAGTGGCATCACTTAATTGATTCGTTTGTACTGCTTATGTGAAAGATCTTGCAATACAATTATGCAGAGTTTAATAACTTGGATCTTACCTCATTTTTTCATCATTAATTTTGCTATTTCATGAAAAGAATTCATGCAATGAGCCTTCGTTTAAAAACATATTATTTATTAAGAATTATTGTTAATTTACATATATAATTTCATATATTGTAGTTTCCTATAATTGCTATTATTGCATAAATTTAAAAAAGTTAACTTATGAGCGTACTTTAAATTGATTTAATAACTTCAAGTCTGTATTAAAACGAGAATGAAGACTACCTTCGGCATGCCGAAGGTTCTATGCCCTTACAGGCTCTTATATCCCCCGATTGTTTCTATACTTTATATAATGGTTCAGAATATTATGTCTTAATTTGATTGGAACTAATAAATTCAGTTATTTCTAAAATCAGAACTGGTCTTCATACAAAAACCTTCATTTCGATAGATTGTTACTATATCAGCTATATTAAAACACAGACACATAGACGCAGTTGGGTTATGTTATATTATATATATAGAAAAAGTCCGATGTAGTTAATTAAGTTGCAATATCTTGATAAATAACAAAAATCGGACGATGTTCCTAAGGTGCGTTGCAAATTCCTGGCCAAAATCAATTTACTCACTGTATGGGTGTTTTAAATATACTCTATTTTCAACCAGGGTATGCAGTTGAACAGAGGAAACTTAAATTATTGTTTATTCATTTGTTTTGTACACTTTAATGAACTCAAAATGGGTTTTCATTACTGACTGCAGGGTATGCGACAGTCAACTGTACTCGACAGCTTGCAGCATTACTTGGTTTTGTTTTTATTGTGTCTCTCTTCATGCAAACTGCCAACAGCTCAGCAACACATACTTAAAGTGTGCACGCAGACAAAAACGCACTCACACTAATGCACACGCACACTCACACACAGACACATAGATGCAGTTGGGTTATGCACATAGTATTTATATTTATATAAGTCGGCTTTATATAAGCGAAAGAAGCTGTGAAACTTATGCAAATTGCATTTCAGTGTCTGCGCAAAAGCAAGCTCGACTGCAAAACACAGCAAAGAGGCAACTGAGGAGCATCGCGACGCGATGGCGAGGATAGCGGCGCCTTAAAGTATGTGATGCTAACGGGCTGCCTTCCAAAAAGTGGTAGAAAATGCGCATAATGAAATCCAACGCTATGGCTATGTTAGCTTCTTAGCCCGGCTTGCTTGGCTGCCTCTCTCCTGCTTGGCTGGGTAGTTGCCCAGTGCGTTGCGTCTGCTGTGTGCTGGTGTGCTTGCCACATGCAACGCTCCACAATCCAGCTGCCGCTAGTGCTGCCTTACACATCTTTACGTTCTTTTGTTGCGCGTCAGGCACGCCAAAGTTGTTCTTCTCATTTCACGCGACGAGCAGGCGACGCAGGCGGATGTGTACTCTGAGCATGGTAATTTTCGCATGGGCACAACAAAAGTTTGCCGTGCGTGCGAGTGTGTATGTGTGCGAGTGCTTAACTGTAGACACTTGTAAAAATAGTGTGCGACTATATGGCAGTCACTGTAGACGACCCTGGCCAACGGCAAAGCAGGTCACGTGTGGCATAAACGAGGCATTGCGTCAGTTCTCGTTCCCCAAGCTGTTGTTGTTGTGCTGGGTGTAAGAAATTCTTTAAATAAATTTGTATGCATATGTACATCTGCTTGCCAAGTCTTCTTGGTAGCTCCTTGCTCTCTCTCTCTCTCTCTGTCTCGCTTTTTCTTGCACGTGTATAATTGAGATGAAAGGTAATGACTCGCATAGCATACTTTTGAGCGCCCAAATCGCGAGCCAACTATGCGCCAGATAATGCCACACCCACACACGCCCAGACACAATGCATGGTAGTGTGCTGTGCTGTGGTGTGTGTGTGTGGGAGGGACTATGCGAATGTGAATGCCAGCGTTCAGGCTTTCTTGTTGTTGTCGCTGTTGTTGCTTTTAAGTGGCACAAGGTAAAGTCGCTCTGCCGCCCGCCTTTGTGTGTGCTTGTCTACGTGTGTGCGTGTAGGTGTGTAAGAGTGCACTATTTGCACTAATTTAGTTGAAAACAAACAAAGTCCTTTGTTCAATTTTCGCCTTAAGATTGAAGTACACATGCGCAGAGAATAGAGAAACTTAGCCGCCGGCTAAGCAGTTGTTACTTGGTTGAAACACTAGTGACAACAACAACATCATCAACAGCAGCAACAACAGCAGCCGTTGGCAAGTGTTAACCCGTTTTTAGCCTACTCACTCAAAGTAATTAGCCAAGAACATTTTCAGCTTATACATTTTGCATAAGCTGCACTTAGACAAGAATGTGCTTGTACTTGTTCGCTCGCTAGCTTTCAACATGCGCCCAATTAGTGTTCGCTGTACCTATAAGAAAATCAACAAATTCAAATTCAATTGCGGCACAGTAAATAATATGCAGGAAGTCCTGCGAACGCGGCGACAACGGAAGACAGTCATGCCTACTAAGACGAACGAGCGATAAAGTACAAAAGGTAAACACAATGTGAAATACATCAATAAAACATTCGTTGCCGTGTATAAATAAAAAAAGGTAAAAGTACCCATAGCTTGGCAAACCAACACTGTCAGAGTATCCGTTCTTATACCCGTTCTCATGGCACACTCGTTCGCTCATTGCCTACATTATAATCGACCTTCAAATGGTCCCTGCGAGCACTGTTTGTTGTAGGCAAACAAGGGCGTTGCGAAATACTATTTATTGATTTGTCTTACTGGCAAATCAATCGATTCGAACAAGCAAGAGAGCGACTCGAGTGCCAGCTGCCTTAAAGCCCAAGTTTTTTATGGTCTGCACTTAAATGTTGAACCGCAAAAGCCGTCGAGAGCGAGAACATGGCATCTCAAATGGCACCGTCACCGGTTCTGTCCTGGCCTCGACATCTGAGCTGCAACTTGTTATTTTTGTGCGCTACTCAAATGATTTCCTAACAGAGGCAGCGTCAACACAATGCACAGAAGGTTCGGTTTTCCGTGCGAAATCTCTCATTCGTTCTCTCTGCTCTGTGTAGTTTGATGCCTGTCTTGCACCTCTGGCCAGAAATTACATCAATTACAACGACTTGTCTTCGGCTAAGCTGACCGAAAAAGTAAGAATAACGAGCTAGCCAACGAGACCTTGCGGCTGTCTAACAATACCCTTTTACACACACACACACATGCATGCACACCTTCTACAATGGTGGGTGGCCGTAGCAAGTAGCAGATGGGCGTGGCGCAGCCATGCACATTTGAGAACATTTGACCTGAAGTGCATTGGTCATCACGTGTGGCCATGAGTCTGCATTTGAGTGCACTTTGGTCAGCAATTATTTTACGTTGAGGTCACATTAGAGAGGTTAGCGCCAGTGCAGGCAACTCAGTTACCCAAAGCCAAGGAATGAACGAGGGTGGCTCACCAGTTGTGGATGCAAGTGAGCAAAAGATAGATCGATTAAAAGATATGGTGGAACAGATGGAATGACCTGTGAAATTGAATATAAATCAACTGAGAGATCTGGCTGGTAAGTTAGAATAAATAGTATTGGGTCCTTCAGAAGGCAGTACTATTAAACATGCCAAGCTTAGCCAGGAAGTAAAAAGAATGCTTGATCTACTGAGATTGTTCAAATGTGCGTAAGGACAGGCGGGGATATTTGTGACATGAATATATTCTTGATCAGCATTAGTATAAATGACCGCAACTTATCGCCTATGTCTCGCAGTATCTTTTGGCTTACTGTTCGAAGTTTGACATCATCTTAAACATGCCCGGTGACTAAACTGATTGCATTCTGTATATTATGTTTCTCGTTTCTCCTTCTCTCTAATATCTCACTCAATAATTAAATCTAGTATATCAAACACATCGTCATCAAGAAGAGTCATTTATTTCGCCTTTGCTTGACTCTTATCTTCACAGCTTTCTTGAATTCTGCTCAAGCAACCCTCGCGAAAAGCAGGAACAACTGACACGGTAGCTGGGCCAGGGCGCAGGCATAAAGTGTGAGGGCTTGCCCTGAACTGCCATGCTACATAATGGTAGCTACGTACACATGGGATCGAAGAGCAAAGAGTTAGGAGTCAGACACACCAACAGAGAGCGACCGTTAGTCGGCACATATGCAGTTTGTACGTTCGCTCTGTGTCCGTGGTCTCCGGAGTTCGTAGTTCGGAGTTCGCATTTGGCGTTTGGCAGTTGGCAGAGCGTCGCCCGTGGCATATTGAAGTTCAGTTCGACGCAAGCATTTTGCAGCCGCATTGTCATGTCAACCGATAAATTCGCACATATGTGTGTAGCTATAGTAGTGTGCGTGTGAGAGTGTGCTTGCACACCAACAAACAATTGACACCTACGGCAATCTCTTTTTTGGTCACGTCCAAATTGCAAGTTGAAGTTCGCAATGTTGCTGCTGTTGCCGTCTGCTACTGCTGCTGCCGTCTACAGCTGTTCAAGCAGCGACTCCAATGTGCAGTGAACCGTTAGTTATGGTCGCTCGAAGGCAGAGGGCACTGAGTACGGTGCATGCTGCACAGCATACGCGATAGTTCCGTTGCTCAATTCAATGGCCAGCGTCTATCGACTCCCCTTCACGTGGATTTTCACACGGCCTGCGGCCTTTGCGACGAGGCGTGGCATTGCCCTATAAAAATGTCCGACGCAGTGAGAATAATGCGAATTAACAGCTTAACAGCGAACAGTTGGCTGCTTAATTCCACGATTACACACAGTCACACACACACACACACGTAAATATATTGAGGCATTTGTTAAAGCTCTGCGCGTCCAGCCAATTAAAATTGTGTAATTAATTACATTGTTTGTGTGCATGTGTGTATTTTTTCTACGCAGAACATTTCAACAAAAAAGCTTGCTCGCTCAGCGTGATGCGTCGTTGGCGGGTTAATTAAATAAATGATATGCAGATTGTGAGGCAATTTTAATTTTTTAGTACAACTTCGTGGCCAAACGCAAGCAGGGGGCGTGTTGTGTGCAACACTCTCACATTACCACATACAATGTGTGGGCATAGCCCGAATAAAAACTATTGCATACTTTTGCGCGCTGCAAAGTTTTGACTCCCAAAATGTCTATGGGCAAACATTTTGGCAAAGATTTTCGCAAAGCTCTGCGATTTGTAGACAGTTAGACAAGGCGAAAGTTTTCAACCAGTTTTCGTATGTGTATGTGGCTTGTATGTGTGTATGTGTGTGTTTGAGCGCGGTTGCACTGGAATTTGCAATTATTGCCGCTTAGCACAAAATTCTTTGCATGTTTGCGCGCCCGCCATGAAAGTAGCAACTTGGCAAAACTATTGTCAAGAGTTTTTAGATCAACTTACAATCACGCACTCACACACACACAGACAAGCGTACAGTAGCACACAAGCACAATAAGTAACCCCAGAGCACACACTGACTACATTTGGCAATGAATGACAAAAATGAATTTTAATAAAGTTGCGCAAATATTTGCATATTGCATGGGCGCTAAAAACTTTCATTGTCAAAGTTTTGGCCGCCAACCAGCCCCATCATCCAGCTCTGGGCCCAGACAATAAACCAATTCAGCTTTATGCATTGCTATGCTATGTGCTGGTTGTGCTGGAATTTCGATTTCAATATGGGAAACTTTTGATGCGGGTCACACGCAAATTAGCTTAGAATTTTATTTTGCGCTAAAGTTAGAAGCTAATATTATGTATACGCCACGTTGGGCAAACACAGCATGTTTGCCCGTGGGCTTTGAAGGGCCACCACCATCACCGTGGTCGCTGGCATCCACGGCCACAGCCCGCATAACGCTTTAAACTTTCGTCTTAGCCAAATCAATTTGCCAGCCCACGTAGCCGGTCGTAATAACTTTAAACTGTTTTAAAACACAGCGCGAAAAATTTCATTACCACCTTTGCTTTTATCGCGGGCCGGGGGAGGGACAACCTTTTTGATTATTTTGCGCCGCTTTCAAAGTAAATATTTGACAAGAAACAACAACAGCGCACAGGCGGTAGAAATAACAACAACAACGACAACAACATCAGTGGCAGCAGCAACAACAACCACAAGCAACTTGGTTGTCTTAGACGTCGCGACGTCGCCATTGCGCTTAAGCACTTAAAACCTAATTAAATTTGCATTACAATTTTTTTTGCTTGTCTCTCGTTGTTGTTGTTGTTTTTGTTGCTGTTGCCTTTGCGTCTAATTTTGTTTTGAGAAGCAGCCAGAAGCGTGCGCAAAGGGCATTACTTTGAAACGGGACAGCAGCGAACTGAACTGGTTGACAATCAGGCTGGCCGGCAGGCTTATGACGAGGGTGCGAAAAAAAGTCCCCAGACCTCATAAGAAATTGACGGACTGTGTAGAGAATCCTGCACATTATAAATTACAATCATATTGCTAAGTAAATTTTGTTGCTTTGATGTTCGTCTTAAGAGTGGGCAAGTGCTTCTGAATGGAAGGATGGAATAAGAGAGAGAGTAAAACTTCTCACCTCACGCCTTTTCGTGTTAATGAAACAATTGTGTTCCAAGGAAAAGGCAGTCAAGGTGTTTTGTTTGGGTTAGGCTTGAATATCGATTTGGACTTGCCACCAAAATAGCATTGCAATCATTCGAAAAACATAAAAATTTATTTGAGTGCTCGTTAAACTGTCAGGACAATAAAACAAAATACAATAAGTGCGTGCGGCAGGTATTATTGCTTTATGTTCTCGCATGATGTAAATGTTTAAGAAAACACGTGTAAAGCGAAATCAGTAAGAATGCACACTGGACGAGTTTTCCATTTTACTGCATAAAATCCAATAATAATTTAAGAGTTATAGGTTAAATTTCTAATACAGCATGCCATCGATTCACTTTAACTGATTATACAGATGTGTATAATGAAAAAATAGTTATGTTTTGTTTATGGCAAAAAAGAAGGTAAGCAAACATGTCCGAACAATAATACTGCTCCAAAATACACAAGCATTTTAGTTACAATTTTAATAATTAATTAAATAACAACAACATTTTCGGCATATAAACTAGTAACACATCGAAGTTATTGATTATTTTATACTTCAGAAAATATTTTTATTCTTATTATGTTCAGTTTGGTACAGAAATAATTGACTATTGTTTTTATACCCTTCGACCATTGAAAATGGTCAAAAAAGTGTAGACTAACTTTTTGCAAATGTTTGAAACAGGCAGAACGAGGCGTGACAGATACCACAAAGTATATATATTCTTGCTCAGCATCACTAGTCGAGTCGATTGAGCCATTATAATACTCAAGAATATATAATCGATTTAATATATGAAGACTATACTGTTTTACTGTTCATATCGACTTGTGGAATGGCAAACCTTTAACCTTTTGCACTGCGCAATAAGTTCTGCGTAGTCGGGCGAACAGATCAGTTGCAATAAAGCAGAAACTTCAAGATTTATTTCACTCAGCCAAGTTGCTGCATCACCATCTCCCCCACCAAGTCCAGCATAACTACCAGCAGACAGCAATGCCAACTGCCTGGCGTGCCTGGGACCCTGCACAGTTTCGCATGCTGACACAAGTCCGGCGGAGCGGAGCAGATTGGAGTCAAGAACGGAACATGATAGTCCATATGTTGCGTGCAAATCACAGTGCAGGCAGTCAGGCTGGCAGGCAGCAGGCAGCTGGCTCATATAGCATGCGTCCCTACATTTGCTCTGTCTTGGCTAAAGATGCCGTCCCCGTCGTCGTCGTCGTCGCCGGCGGCCTTGCCAACAGGAAGTTTGCAAACCAAAAACGGAAGCGCCAAGATTTATTATAAAAATTCTCATAGCTCAGGCAACCAAACGGCATATTACGTTAAAAGTGCACAACACTCAGACTTGTCTGTATGTGTATGTGTGTGTGGGTGTACACACTTATATGTTCGCTGTCTGCGCTGGCAAAACTTGGCAGCAAATTGTGCGGTCCAACGGTAAAGTGAGCAGCGCTCTTAATTGCACATTTATTTAGGTTCGCCACTCGGCTCTGGGCCGACTAGTCTGCTGCTTAGTAGTTTATCATTTGCTCCCCTTAAATTACCCACACAAGACAAGAGAGCAGAGCCGTGGTGGAACACTTCATATGACTCCCTTGCCACAGTCTCGCCCAGTTGTTCACGTAGAAACTTTCTTTGGCATTTTTCGCAACTTGTTTTTTTGCCCTGCCCTGCCCTGCGGCCTGGAAAAGTTTTCGCCCCTTGACGCAAAACGGAAATCTGTATATTAAATGACTAATTATAGACATTTTATTACCTTGAGCAAGATAAATGGCCACAATGTGAGACATATAGAGTGTGTGCTGAGTGAGATTATGGGGGGGAGGGGAGTGGCGAGGATGGGGCATGTTGCTTTTGCAAGGCCACCAGAAGTTGGGTGGCAACTGGCGTTGGCTGCCATTGAGTCCCGCTCCGCAGTTCTTATAGCTGTAATAGTTGAGCTTCTCGGTTACTTAAGTGCCTTCTTCTGCTGCCTGGCCCTGCCACGCCCACAATTAAGAGTCGCAACTGACTGGGAACATTTTCAATTAAAAAACATTTCTTGCTGCCTAACCTTGGACGTTTTGCGGCAAGCGGCATGCGGCAGCATGTTGGCAACATGAAATGGAAATGGCAAAAAAAGAGAAGAGAAAATCCACAAAATTAAAATGACAAAAGCGCGCGCGCTTTTCTTTAAAATGCATTTCCATAGAGGCAGCAAGGCAGCACCGTCGACGTTGGCAGCAACGGCGCCGCTTGCAATTTCCACGTTACGTTTCGTTTCATTTCAGTTAGTGCCAGCTGCTCCCGTCGCCTTTCCTTTTGTGTGTAATATGCAGCACTGTACTCAGTCCTCAGTCCCCAGTCCCGTGCCTCCTCTGTCTCTCTGCCTCCCACATGTGTGTTCTTTCAAATGGCGAACACAGGCGACGGTTTTCTCTGTTGCTTGCCAAGCGCTCCCGCTTCCCCTGCCGCCCCTCGACCCGCTGCTTGTTGACAGCATGAAAATTTTTGCAAATACAGCAAATGAATTTTTTTCCACCCGTTCCTTTTCCCCAATCTTGGTTAGGCTCTGCTGTTGCTGCTGCATCCACAGCTTGTTGTTGTTGTTGCAGTGTTTTTCCCTTTTTGTTGTTGTTGCCGTTGACGCTGTCGTTGTTCCTGTTGTTGGGTGCACCCTTTTCTGTGCATTTAGTGGCATCATGAGATGCTATTGCAATTTCCTTGCTTGTCGCACATACTAATTCGCACAGAGGCAGCCAACCGCAGAACCAACCCTGCATCCCCCGTTCTCCTACTCGCTCTCCCTTGAGCCTTAAAGTTTTGAGATAGTGTGTGTGTGTGTTTGCGGCGGCAACAAAACATGTCGGAGACCGGCGCTAAAGCCAAGTGGGCGAACTCGAATGCTTTGCATAAACGGAAAGTAATAATTTAACGCAAAATTTCCTTTTGCTGTTTGCGCTGCTGCTGCTGGTGCTGTTGCGACTGCGTCCTGCTGCTGTTTCTTACGCTTCAATTGGCCCTTCTTCGTATGTGTGTGTGTGTGTGTTGCTGAGCGTGTAACTGCCGCCGTTGCCATTCCACAAATTGAACTTTTAACTGTGGCACGAGCTTCCCAAAGCATCCGGTGCCAGCTGCGTGCCAGTTGCCGCTTGCCGCTTACCCCCTGCCGATTGTTACTTGCCAGAGCAGCAAAGGAAATGACAACATGACCTTCGGGCGTTGAGCGCTTTAAATTTGTTTAGCATCTTCCGCTTATGACTTGGCAATAGCCGCCAGCCTCAAAGCTCCTTTGCTTCCTCCTCTGCTTTAGTCACCAGCAATCCTCTCTCCCCACTACCCCTTGGATGAGTATCCACAAATAGTCGTAGTCCAACTTTTCCACTTATTACTCTTGACTGCCCACAATCGATAATGCCAAGAAGCTAACACTGTTCCGGCTTGTTGTTGTTCTTGTGGTTCTTGTTAGTATTGGAAATATGTGTAGGGGACAAAGTGTGTGTGTATGTAAAGCGGCTCAAAATGCAATAACACGTGCTCACACATTCCTCAACGTGTATGTGTGTGTGGATTGGTACCTCTGTTTTTCTTTGCCTTTCTTTGTGGCAGACGATTCATTCTTTGCGTTTTTTTTGTCTCCTCTCAGACTCTCGTGCTCATTCACATGCATGTTTACACTTGAGACGAATGTGTGGTTCCGCAACCGGTTCCAACTGGGCGTAGCTCCAGCAGGAAGCTTAGGTGGAAGGCGCGTGTTTATGCAAAAACTCGAGAAAAAGTCACAAATCCCATCACCATCAGCTAAATAAATCTTAACTACAGATAATTTTTTGTAATATATTAATAAGTAGTATCTAAATTTTAAATATCGTAAACTCTTATTAAAGTCTTAGTTGTTGTACGCACGCAACTTTCCTTATTTCATTTTCAATAAATTTCATAGAATTTTTATTTATGTATTCAGAAAAATTCCAATTGTTTGCCAATTCCTTCTACCTGTTTGAAGACTTTCATCGGTTTGCATTATATTATGTATACACGTATTTCTTATAAAGTGCCGCTGGCAATACTCCCTAGTTTCTGGGAAATTTCTACGTCACTGTCAAATGCAAATTTCATTTGCATGCTGAGCACAGGCGAGTGGAGAGTGAAAAAACTTGGTGGCACAACAAGAAACTCCAAAGAAGATTTCAACATGTCCAAACATTCTAAACATGCAAATTTTCCAGTCTGTCGCTGCCCTCTCTCTCTCTCTCTCTGTCCGTCCCTTCCTCTCGTACTTTCTTTATTTTATTTTGTTGCTGTTGCTCTTTATTTTCATTTGCTTTTCTTCTGCGAGCTGGAGAACAAACTAAGTAGGAACGCGTACGGGAAGAGAGGGTGAAGAGGTAACAGGAAAAAATAGCAAACCCGGCAGCCGGAAAAACGGAAGCAACGTGCGTGCATGCGTGACACAATTGAAGCGCCTAACGCAGCCCCTCCGAAGGGCAGACCGGGCTGTGGCGGGAAGGCGAGGACGAGATATGGGTAGAGGGTATAGGTAGGTACTGCTGGCGTAATGCTTATCTCTCTCGCTTGCTCTCCGAATCGAGCCCAGAGGAATCGTTAGGCTGCCATTTCGTCGGGCACAGTGGTTCGGTGAACAAACAATGCAAAACAAGCGCCGCAACAAAGAGCAGCTGAGAGGGCAAACAATGAACTAGAGAGAGAAAAACAAAAACAAAAAGAAGAGCGAAGAAAACAAAAAACGTACAGCCCAAAAAGAGCAACAAAAATATTCATCTAAACGCCGGCGACGACGACGCACTGAAGTGATTTGGCGATTGATTTTGCCCTCTGCCTGATTTGCCTCTGTTGACGTGCAAGCAGAGGAGGAAAGCTGGCAAACAAGTGAACAAAAAACAAACCCGGAAGCAAAAACAAGAAAAGAACCGAAAAAGAGCATTGCCCGCAGCCGGCGACAAGTGCATAGAACAACCCCCCCCCCCCACCCAGGATCGGTCACCGCGACGAGGGTCACAGTAAAATTGTTTGGAAAATTGATTTTTCTTACATTTAACTGAGCATTCGATTGCTTATTTTACTTGCGTCGCAGCGGGCGGCAAGTACAAAAAGCAAACAGAAACGGCGAAAAGAGCAGAACGCAGAGAGCAGAGAAGCGAACAGAAAGTGAAGTGAAGTGGAAATATTAAATTATTTATGTAGTTGCATTGCGTTATGTTCTTCCGCTTCTCTGTTCCTTTATTGCGTGCTGTTCCCTCTCTTGCTGTTTGCTAATTTCTTTGATTGTTTTTCCAGTTTTGGGACTTCTCTCTACTTTTTGTTTTTGCTCCTTTTGTTTTCACTTTACGTATTTCTTCCTCTTTCTTTGTTTACCGAGGCGCTATTTACTCGGCGCACTGGCAAAGACAAAGGCCAAGTCTCTCGAGGCATTCGAAAATTGACTCAAATATTTGGACCGTAGTTAAATTAAAGCATCTACTGCCATACACACATACACACACACACACAATTACCAACTTGTGCAAGTATTAGACCAGCTCGGTCGTTAGGTTACCTGCGGTTATTTGGCCAACTTGATATCTGTCTGACTTTATGAAGTATTCATAACGAGCAACCCAATTAATTAACTAAAAGTAATACGCCTTACGCTGGCAGAGGCCCACACAGAGATCTCCCGTTTTCCCTATTCGCTTCCATTGTGATGCCGCAGAAACAAACAGAACAACATAATGCTAATTATTTCACTTTACGTTTCAGTCCCCGTCACTCCCGAGTGGGAGTTTCAATTACAAGTGGGTGCTCCCACAATCGAGACGAGGGCCATGTGGTTTTTACAAAGAAATGAATAATTTAAGACAGCAGGTCCCATTTTCCTTTTATTGCGTGCTTAGCCAGAGGAAGCTATGTGTATTTGTCTAATTGACATGACATATTGAACGTATAAGATAATTACTAGATCTCTTGACTTCAAACCGACTTCCAACTGTCAAAATGTCACGTGAGTATCATAAGAATTATCGTTTCATTTATGGTTTGATTGATTTCGCACTTCAATTTTCTATACCTTTATCAAATTTGTTTAAATTATTCAATTGACGTAAATTTCATCTTAATTGATAAGCTCGATTAAGAATAGCAATCATAAATAAACTACTTCTAATACGAATGTGATGATTGCAATAGTTTACCTCTGCATATTATAGAAATAAACAGCGTTAGTTGAAGTACAATTGCAATCTTAAAGCCCTTCTGCTTTGCTACAAATTATCAAAATAAGAAAACTTTAAATATCAGTTCACATAAGAACAAGGAATAATACTCGTCGCTTCTTCTTCTCGAGTTTCTCATTAGACAATACGATTCAACTCTCTGCGAAGTTCTCTTCCGGGTAATCTTTCCCACTGTACACACTCTGCTGCTCAGGCTACCTGCTACCTCGTTGGCATAGATACCGTTAGCCATTTTCCTTTGAACATTTATGGATGTTGTTGCTGATAAATTTGAGGGGTCCACAAAGGCAAATCACGCAACTTAGTAAAGTCTTCAAGCTCCGCTCACGCTGTGCTACACAAAATTGTTCTATTTTTTATTTTTCCAACAAGCTCGTTGACTCGTTATTGTTGTAATTGTTGTCGTGGTTATCGCTATCGCTGTTGTTGTTGTTGTTGCTGTTGCTGTTGTCTTCGTTGCTGTTGTTGTCATTGCTTTGTTTTGAGCAACATTATTAATTTTAATAGAAAACTTTGCAGCTGCCGCTGCCCCGTCGTGCAAGGTCCGAAATTAATGAGGGTTGTCCACTTGGCGCTTGTTGAATTCGTAATTTGTCGCTGCCGAGTCCCCTCCCCCCAGCACCGACAGCTGCCCGCCGACACCCTGCCCCGTTCCCATAGGAATCGCGCGAGCTTGCCGCACTTTGTAGCTATGTTGCAAATGTTGCCAAGCAAGATAAGCGTCAACCCGCTGTCGCCCAGTGCAGCAACAAAGTGTAAGCGTCGCAATTATTTGGTGATTTCTCAATGCCCCGTCCTCCCCCCGCCAGGGGTCATCCCCATCCGGTTTGTAAGACAAAGGCTTGGGCCATATCGCGGCACTAAACCTAATTTAATAGGCACTTGGCAGCAGTCGCTGGCTCATTTTTAAAGCGCCGCCAGGCACTCTAGTCAAGTGCCTGCCTGCGGTTGGCTACGCGAGTCGGGAAAGCTTGTGGGTGGGGGTACGGGTTTTCGCAAGGGGGTACCATAAATAAGGCTGATAACTAATGTAAACAGCGCGCGGGTCGCGTAGCGTAGCGTCTGCATTTGCATTTGGGCGCGAGAAATTGCCGCAATAAATTGCGCCGTAAAAATATATCGACATGTTCCTGCTTGGAGGGGGAGGAAGGGGCATGGCTTGGTCTGGCTTGGTATGGTTACTGCGGACAGGTAGCCCAGCTACGGCTGCCATCAAAGTGACACGAGAGCGCATTAAAACGAAGTGCATACAATTACAAAGATTGGATGAAATCTGCCAATGCTGGCGAAGTGAAATAAATGTGAAAACTTCAAAAAGCGCTCAAGGCAAATGCCCCAAACCAAACTGGCTACAAATGCGGCCAATATAAATTTCCAATAGCTTGCGCTCAGTTGGGTGTGCTGCCATTGCCACGCCATGCCTACCTCCCTCACCTCTTGGGCTACCCTTGCACCTTCAGCGCGTGTTAACGCCACCGAGCTCGACGGGTTTTTGAGGTTTTGAGAGCGCTGTGTTTGATTTTATTACACTGACAAATGGCGTGGCGCCATTTAAGCCAACCCCTTTTTCTGGGTTTGGGGGCCCAGAGAGAGAGCTCTCGTGTGGCTGCAGAGTAAAAATTTGAATTTCAGCTTACCAAACAGCCAAACATATGCGACATTGCCGCCATACCTCCTGCCAACGCAGTCGCCGTTGCCGGTGCCAGCTTATGTAGCATACTTTTTGGCTTAGCTCGTAAGGCGCATAAATCGTGCAGCGTCGTCTATTCCCTCCTCTTTATTCCCCCTCCTGCTGCTCTCTTCTACGCTATACATCCATTTATTAGCTTTGTTAAAATTGAATAAAGCGCAACGAGCGCACACCTAGACACAATTGATTTTTCTGGGAAAGCTTTCAAGGTTGGCCTCTTCTCGCTTTAAAGTGTTCCATTTGCGCCTGCCCCAGGCAAGCACTCTCCGGCCGGGGCTGTTTAATTCTCGCGCAAAGACAATGACGCTGCCTCCCCCTTTGCATGCATCAAATTTTAAACAGCAATCTACTTGGCAATGTACTTAAACGCAAACCACGCGCTGGAGATTACGCTTTATGTTACGTGATAACGCATAACGCGTAACCTTTTCGCAGATAATCTGCTTAAGCAGCGACGTCGACGCCAACGCCAACGCCAAAGTCAAAAGGAGCCTACGAGGAGGGTCCCAGCAAGGGGTAGAATGCCAGTTCTCCGAGGGCGTCGTCTATTTATATTCCCTTTGTATTATTGAATACTTAAGCAACTCAAGGTGCAAAAGTTCAGTACGCAATTTCAACAAATATTTTTGCCATCTCTTGTTGAAATTTTGATATATTTTTACCGGGTTTTTGCTCTGGCACCTTGCACGAGGGTATGCAGAAACTCGAGGTGCCCCAGCTTAGGCATTTCGCACAGTGCTGACATCTAAACACTTGGCGCTTTAGTATGCCACGCAACATTTGGCCATGGTGACAGGTGCCTTTAGTCAGCTACGGTGTGTGTGTGTGTGTCTCTCTGTATTTGTGTGTGTGCACGCGGAGCACACGGCACAAAGCTCGGGTGTCATCAAAAATGTCACTCAAAAATTTATGAAAAGAAAAACGCATAGTTGAGGGTCGGCACAGCGCAGAAGAGATATGCGACCTCTGTCTCTCTCTCGCTCTCTCTCTGTGTGTGTGAAAGTAGAGGACAGACAAGCAGGCGCTGTTTCCATGGCAGTTTCATGATGCCACTTAAGACGCTTGCATATTGATAAGAGATACGAGATAACAGGCAGAGGGGGAGAGAGAGAAAGGAAGCGCTGCTGCTATCAGTTACAGCTGCAGGAAGTTTGTCGTGTATGTTGTCGCAAGGACACGCAGACGATTATGAATTATTATTGTGTGGCTCAGAATGCAGGCGAACGAGTATAACAAACACGTACGAAGCTTGTATCGATTGCGGACAGGGGCGGAGTCGAGGGGGCGACCAAGGTGGGCGGCGCTGCTACGCACAAATCAATTTTTGATGTGCGCTCAATAAGCCGCCACTTCCTGATTATCTGGGCCAGCGCCTCCATTGTTGTCAACCCCAGCGTCGTCGGCGTCTGTTGCAAAATATTTTAAATTGTGATTTTATTTTTATAAAAAGTTGAGGGTTTTTATTTTGCATGTTAAGCACGTGCGGCACGTGAATTTATCTCGTTGACTGCAGGTGAATGAATTTTTATGGCATGCAAATTTATTGCCCAAACACTTTTCGGTTTTCACGTTATCAAATTATGTTCCTGCAGTGTGGCCAGCCATTAAAAAGTTTTGGCCCTAATTGCCCGAGCTGTGTGTCAGGGCTGCATCTTAAGCCGGATAACAGCTTCAGCAACACATATGCCAACATTTCAAATCGTCTTTCTCGTCTTTCATATTTGTGTTCTGATAAGAAACTTTTCAAGTACATACGTTGAAATGTCTTCGACGGGGCTGAGAATTGTTTGGGCGCCGAGGGTTGGGGACGACTTTGGGGTTATCGCCTGCCAGTGAGCGTCTGTAACTTATACTCGGTATTATCGCATATTTTTCATAAGTGCGACGTGACTCCATTATTGGTGGGCTGCGCTGTGGCAGCCCCAGGCAGCTGCGGGCCACTTGTAAAAGCTCATTTTGTGTCGTCAACTGTAAACTAGGCGAACGGATCGACCCCTCAGGACCCATATTTGCATTTAGAGTTACGGACAATTGCTCATGTGTGCGCTAGGTGCGGGTGTGCTTAGGGGGTGTGTGTGCCACTATGTGTGTGAGTGTGTGTGTTCGTGTGATGCATCGATTGCACTGAGCGCCCTCGATATATTTTCACAATTTAAAGCCGAAAACTTTTTGAAGTAAAGTAAACTTTTTATAAGGATTAAATTACGTAAGTGACACTTTATCAATTGGACACCTGTAAAAGGTTTGAACTTTTGACCTTATTAGGAATATAAATGAAGTCTCAGCAAAAATTAAATTGGCATCGCAGAGACTTCGCTGCGCCTTCAAACAGCGAATTAAAATTGTCATCTCTGTAGCATGCAAGGCAGAAATTGCTGAATAAATAATTACAAAAACATACAAATTGTAATTGCAATGCAACTGCCAAATGGGCACTGGCAACATTACAGTAACAGCAACAGCAACAACAACAACAATAATAACAGAGGCAGCATCGAGGGAAATAACGACCACAATTATAATGCAAACAGTTTAAGGACAGACACACAAAGGCGACCGTAGAGGGCGGGGGAAGGCGTGTGCGGAAGCTGAAATTATATGCCTACAACCTGAGTAATCGTGCGCCTAACGCTGTATACATATACGTATATATATGAGTGTGTCTGTGTGTGTCTGCGGGTGTGTATGTGTGCGTGTTGACATATTGTCATCGGTGTGCCCGACTGAACTAAACTGGGCTGGCCTGGCCTGTGCTGGGCCTGGGCTGGGCTGGGCTGGGCTGGTTTGGGCTTGTTTCCATGTTTATTTGTTTGCCAAGTTAGTGTTAACTTTAGTTATTCAGCCAGATATCCGTCGCCGGCACTTCAGACAACCGAGCGAGCATCGGGCCGGCCGTCGCTGCACGTTTTCATTATTACAACGTGCTTGCGAGTGAATGACAACTGTACCTAGGCAACACAATGGCAACAATACTTAGTGGCATGCACTGGAGCGGAGCAGGACAGACGGTGCATGGAGTAGCGAAGAGTAGAGTAGAGCAGAGCTGAGCTGAGCTGAGCTGGTAGTGAATGCCAGTCGGCAGGCACTTGGCCCCTGCCCCGCCGCCATTGGCTCTTACACATGACCTCATTAGCCATTGAAACGTGACTTGCCATTTGACTTGTTTCGCGACTTGCCGCTTTATCTCTGTTTGCCTGCCTGCCTGCCTGGCTACCGCGCCCCATCTTACATGGCATGTACGTACGTACGTGTGCCAGTACGTGTGTGTGTGCCAGTGCGTGTGGCTTAAACTATAATTAAATTTTGCCGTACTGCAATTTCCCAAAAACAGTTGCAACCACAGTTCCGCGCATATTTTACTAAAAATGTCATTGGACGTCGCGGCGGTCGGCATCGTCTGCCCTCCTCCGTCTGCAGGCAGCTGTCGGTGCCAAAGCATTTTCGGAAATTTGCGCCGGGTAAACCTAAAACGTTTTTGCGCCGCT
Source organism: Zaprionus capensis (assembly GCA_018903675.1). Lineage (NCBI taxonomy): Eukaryota > Metazoa > Arthropoda > Insecta > Diptera > Drosophilidae > Zaprionus > Zaprionus capensis. The sequence goes on from JAEIFN010000011.1 coordinate 5,384,867, forward strand.
CACAGTGGGATTAGTCCACCGAAGTGCGGATGCGGGGCCGGAGCAGAGGCAGGAGCCGTGGCCATTGCCAGCACGCGGCAACGCAATTTGCATTGCAAACAAAGTGAAAACAATCAATTTTATTGCTCTTGCATTTAGTTAATTAACACCAATGCGCCAAGTTTCAGTTTGCATGGGATCTGGCTGGAACAGCTGGTCTTAAATTTGATGTGCCTTTAAAGCAGCACAGCATCAGAGTAGCACAGCGCTCTACTAAAGCCTGTTTCGGGGGACTAAATTAGCTTGAATTAATTAAGTCGCATTAATCAACCGTTGCGAATGAACGAAATTTACACTGAATAGAGAGGCAAAAGATCAACAAAAGCACAGCAGCAGCACCAGCAGAGCAGCAGCATCCGGACCAGCTTCGCGTAGCAATACCAGCACTGTGTCCAGCTCAGTGTCCAATGGAATTGCGCACGCTTTTTGCCGGCCAAGTCATCAGCGCCAGCCGAGTCCATTCAGCGAGTCCATTCAATGAGCAAGCTGCTGGGGCTGCCAAAAAAAATCAGAACTTCAATGCTTGCCACAACTAATTATGCCTTTAATTGAATTTTCGCATTAAGCGCTCCACAAGAAGGCGAAGAGGGGAAGTGTGCTGGGGGCAAGGGGCCTTTTGGTTGCGGTACGATGGGGCAGTGGGGTTCAACTGCCTCTGAAGTGCGCGTGTGGAGTGAAGCTAATTCAGTTGCCACATTTGCGCTAGGCTTATTGATTTTTATACCCTCTAATGGCTGCAGAAGGGTGGTGCAGCAGTGGTGATGGAAAAGTCAAGAGAAGTAAGAGGAATTAAAACTTAACTTTATTTTGCATTTATAGTACGAAGAGCAGCATAACGATGAGTCTCCATACTATCCCTGACAGAATAAATTACTCTACAATTATCAATCTCTAAATACAAACATGTCATCAATTCTTTCTTCTTTTCTTCTCTAGACTCTCTTTTCAACCAGTTTATTTTTACTTATAAATATTTATTATTCACTTACTTACTATTGTCATCTGCTAAAGGGTATCAGTTAGTTCATCACTGGCTCAATACCTTAACTGAGCTGTTCTTGTGATTGTCACAACTTTAATGGCAGAAACTAAAACTCAGCAAATGTGGCATTTGAGCTAACCAAATACAAACCAATCTCAACCGAATCAATTGGCAGCACATAAACATAAACATAAGCGAGCATCACACACACAAACACATACATATATAAATCGCAATTGCATTTGCACAGCATTATTTACACTTGCTCAACCCCCTCCATCCTCTTGTTCACTCCCTGCCCGACCATAATGCAATGTTTGAATTTATGTAGCGGTTTTAAATATTTAATTAAATATTATTGAATCTATCACAAAGCAGCCTGCTGGCTGCCCATTGTTGTTGTTGTTGTTGTTGCTGTCGTTGTTGTTGTTATGTTTATTTGTGGCTGTGGCTGTTTGTTTCTGTTTATGTTTGTGTTCGTGTTTGCACTGATTGGTCATTGTCTCCCGGTTTTGTTTGTTTCTGCTGCTGTCTCTATATCTATATCTCCTTCTATCTTCCTCTCTGTCTCTCATTCTTACTATCAACTGGCTATATCTTCTTGATTTTAATTGCCAGCATAACTTGGAGCCTTGGCAAGATTTCATGTCTACAACTATGTACGGCCCTTCCGTCCTAATCCTCCCTCATCATTAAAAGTGTCGTGCGTTGTTGTAACATTAATTGAAAACTGTAATTGAGATTTAGGCACACACATACGCACACAGAAACAGATACACAGTTACAGAGCTGCATGCATGGCTGACCCGCTTTTGTGGTCGGTGTGTGTGTTGCAACTCCGTTACAACTGCATTGGCATCTGTTTCCAGTCGAGTCGACTCCATTTCGTCGCTGGCAGCCATTCATTTCCGTATGACTTGAAAATTTTGCGGCTTTTCACTTTGCGGTTATCCTCAGCAACAACCGCAAATGTAAAACTAATGGCACTCGCAAATTTATGAATACACTGCGTGCATGTGTGTGCCGACAAGCCTGTGTGTGTGTGTGAGAGTTTGAGTGGCACTATGCAGTCTTCTGATAATTATTTTGCCATTAGAATCCGATTAGTTGGAAAATTCCACTGCATACATGAGTGTACATATATGCGTGCCAGTAGTGTGTGTGCGTGAGTGTGTGTGTATGCGCTTTGCATTTGGCTGTGTCAACTTAGAGATTCATACCACAGAACTCGACCGAGGCTTCGACCGAGTCCGTCCCAGTCATTTGATTCATTTCCGCTGCCATGTGCGCTCTGCGCAATATGCGGTTCTGGTCATATGGTAGGGGGAGGTGGGGCCTGTCCGCAACTTGTCCGCAACTTTGTGCACTTGTGCCGCATGCTGCAGCATGTTGCAGAGTGCCGTTGCTTGCATTTGACTTGGCTTTAAAATTTAACGCGCCGCTGATCGCCTCATGATGATGATGATGATGACGATAATCACACAGGCTTATGAGCTGCCCGATGAAGTACAAACAACCAACTAGTATCCCTCCTCCGTCTGACTATCTGCCCGTCTGGGAGCTCTAGGGCTGTCCAAAGAGTTGCCCGCATTTGCTGGCTTAAATATTTTCAACTTCAATACTCTCGCATTTCGCATCAGTCGGCATCAATAAACTATAAAAGCAAAATGCTTACGGCGTTGTCTGTGTGCAAAGAAAAACAAGATTGAAAGGTGGCCTACGGCACACCGAAAGGCACATACCCTCGCTTTCGTAACAGATCAAAAAGTGGAAACAATACAACAAAGAAATGACGACATTTGACAACCAATTGACTGGTCTTCATATGTTTTGGAATAGTCGAAACACACTAACATATGTAGCGCTTCACATCAAAAGTACGGGCCAAACTAGTTACTTTGTACAAAGAGTCCTTTAGTTGTCATAACTCAACGTTTATATAGTCGAGAATATCATTGTAAACAACATCATTCGTCACTTGGTGTTGATTTTATTGAGCACGGGATAGTGGCAGATTATGAACAACCTGTTTACGACTAAGACCAAAACATGGTACACTGCTCATCCAACAATTCAGTTTTTGCAACGAAAACTGCCTTAAAATCATATGGCACTCAGAGGCGATATTGCATGGCCCCTAACGTCTTCGAACTCGACCCTTCCGGACTTTTTTTTGTGAGATTATTTGAAAAGGACAAAAAGTACACATACTCCAGTAAGGAACAGAACATTGAGAGCTTAAGGATAATATTTATGCCGAACTCTATGCTATACCATCCAAAATATTCAAAAATGGGAAAAGTTGCAAATATGGCGTGTCCTGATGAGAACAACAAAGGTGGTAACCCTATAAATATTGTATTCACACTCTATTCTCAATAAATTATAAAGGACAAAATTATATTAAAATACTTCATATACAGAAATTGGTTGTTTTTTTAAGTTATATATCAGTAACATAACGAATCAAGAATAAGGAGAGACCAAATATACCCTTTGCAAGGGTATAAAAAGTAAAAGCTGCAAGTAAACGGCAAGTTGTATATAGACACAGAGCCAGCCAGTCAATGCAAGTCAATGGCGCGAGGAACCTGCCGAGCTGCTCTTCCTGCTCTCACTCTTGCTTTTCCCTCCTGGCATCCACCCATTTCCTTTCTTTTAGTAGTGTTGTGTAAAATTTATGACTTGAGCGCATTTCACAAAACATTTGCGCCTTGGCATCGGCAACAGCAGCAGCAGCAGCAACAACAACAGCTGCAGCAACAGCAACAACAGCCGCAGCAGCAGCAACAAAAAACAGACAAGCGTGGTAAAGTTTAGTACTTATTTACAGCGACTGCCGTAGCTGCGGTGGATTACCCGGGGCTTACGAGAGGCGGCTGCTGCGGTGGGGCAGCTGCTGTTGCTTGTGCTGCTGCTGCTGTTGCTGCTGCTGCAGTCGGCAGTTTATGTGCTGTTAGCAGCATAACTTGAGGCATAAATAATGAGACCAAACTATAAGTATACTATAGGATATATATATATATATATATATGTATATCTATATAGAGAGATATATTTATAGCAGTGTGCTCGCAGGATTTCACTTTAAATCTGCTGCTGTTGCTGGTCATTATCTGCAATGCCCAATTGCTCGACTTGCTGACCCTGCAGTCTGCTTGGCAACCCTATGCGGGGTTGACTGGTAAAAACTTTCACCGAATAGTCTTGTCTTTAAATGCTAATTATAAGTTGTTTTTGTGGCAAACTTTATCTTCACTAGATATGCATATGCCAAATAAACATACATGCATCTATATAGCGTACATACATCAGTGTTTAATATAAAAGCATATGAAAAGTTTATCCTTTTGGAGCAGAGAGTAAAGAAAGCGAACGGAACCGCACAGACCAGAGCAGAGTGGAGCGGAGCGAGACGCAACATGATGTCTCTTAATAACTTTGTGTCAGCTTTTTGTTTTGTCAGTGTTGTTGGTTGTTTTTGTGCCGCTTGTTAGCAGAGAGCAGCCCTTGCAGCTGCCTGCTCGGCACTCTGCCCGTCTGTATGGCTTGTGGGCGTGGCACAGCCTTTGGCAAACTGCTTTGACATTGTCGGCTTTGGGTCTGTTGTGTTTGTGCGACGTCTTGTGCTGCTGAAGCTTGGCCAATATTCTGCGAAAATTAACTTGTTTCAATTAATAATCCTCCGGCAAATATGTCAACCATATGACCCCTCTACCCCCCTCCCCCGCTGGCCAAAACACTCCCCCTTCCTTTGCCAACGAGCTAGCATCCAGTCATGACATGAAGCGACTGCGACGCCTGCTACGGTCACTTGTGCTGCTGAAAGTCAAAAACTATGCAAACTTTTGCCTGACTTTGACATTTATGGTTATTCGGGCTTTGTGGGGTCGCACCGAAACTTTTTTGTTGCCCTATTTGATTTGGCGATCGGGTCAGAGGCAGGACGAATGTGCTTGCCCCACTCTGTGTACAAAGTTTTGTCGGGGCAATACTTTGGGTAAACATACGCTTAGAGTACGTTTAGTTTTCCTTCATTTGTCTAATGAGTTGAACCCAAAAGGCAAAGAACTTTCCGAGTTGCCGCCCAGCCACGTGCAGTTTACCAATTTTACTTAGTTTACATTTGTGTGCGAGAGTGAAAAACTAAGAAGAAAAAAAACCAAAAAGAAACAGAAATTAAATGAAAATTATATGTTTTGCAGACCTTTTGGGGTTGTGCAAAGGGGCAACGGACAGAGCGGGAAAACGGCCAAATGGGATTGAAAAGCAGCATGAAAAACAAACTAAGTTGGCAAGTTGTTGGACATTGTGACGTTGCCTTATGGCCGCGCTGGTGCCATCTTTTTGGTTTAATCCAATTTATTTTGCTCGAAAACTTTTGCCAAGCAACTTAAAAGTTTTGCGCTTAAATAGCGTCAAGTCAAATCGGCACAACGAAAAAACAACACACACACAGACACGCACGCACACAGAGACAAACACAAAGAAAACAAATGCAAGAACAAAGTATGAAAATGACTTTACTACGACTCAAAACCGGAGACAAAGGCGGTTCTGGCTTAAGTCGATCCCATATCAGCAGCGTGTGCTAAAAATTAAATAAATTGCGCATTTTGACACATTCTGCTGCGTTGACTTATTCGCCAAGCTTTCGGCCAAGTTAAGCAGCATCCTTGTTAGCCTTTTCCCTAGCCGAGAACCTTGACGACAACACGCAGCAGCTATAAAATAGTTTTCTCTCTCTCTCTCTCTCTGTCTCTCTCTGTTGCTAACGCATGCCGCATAGCAATTTTCTTGGCTTGCCCTTTGCAACAAGCTTGTCTTATTTATTTGTTTAGAATTTTTCGCACGCCCTTTGGAGCAGGAAGGAGGCGAATGAGGGCGCCATAGCTGAAGATGGAACCCTTTTGGGTCTCTCTTTCTGTTTGGGTCTCTCACTTTGTCGTGCACAAAACGAAACCTAATAAAGTTGTCAAAAAATTGTTTAAGCATAATGATATGCTTTTGGCCAACAAAGTGTTGTAATCCTTTTGCGGCATAACCCGTTTAATATGTATTGAAATTCACCATGGGGAGGTCACATTAAGTGGCCTTGGGTTGCCGTTGCCGTTGCCGTTGCCATTCCTATGATAAGTTTGATAAGTTGTAAGTTTAACAACGGTTGACGGCACAAATTGCTTTGGCATAAGGCAGCCAGCCAGCCAGCATCAACAATAACAACAACAACAGCAAGCTAACCGCATTTGAAAGAGTCAAATATGCAAAAGTCAAATGCGTTGTCCGCCTTCTCCTGCCCCTGGTTGTGCTTCTTCCTGCCACCCATGAAATTGCTGTTGTCTGTAGTCGCTTGTTGGTTGTTGGTTGTCCGTTGTCTGGTTGCCTGATGCCTGACTGTGGCGGTCAGCAATCATGTTACAAATTTCCAACTGGGCCGCTTGTTGTTGCTCGGTCCGGTCGGCAAACCAAGTCGGAGTTCTCTCTCTCTCTCTCTTGATGTGGGCGCAGCTGCAACTACAATTTGTATACATGTGTAGCGTATGCCACTCGCAACCCGCCCGTCGCCCGTCGCCCCCGCCTGCTGTCCTGCTGGATGCTGTTTGGGGACTATTTTTCGTCGTACGTGCTCGAGAGTGAATTTTTTGTTGTCCGCTTCAGCAATTGGAAAAATGTAGCATGGAGTGCAACGGTGCTTGGAGTTCCCTGCTTGCTTGACCAGTGGAGGCGATTAATCAAAAATTGTTTACTTTAAATGATGAATGTGCAACATGGTTTTGACTTTTAACAGCGCGCAGCACGCAACTGCAGAGCGACAACAACTACAACTGGAGCTTAGCAATAGGCGGGAGTATCTCCCAGAACATAGATCGCCATATTTACATGTGATATATAGAAATTGTTGCAGCCAACTACGACAACCGTTGCAACTGTCAGCTGTCCCCGAAGCCAAACGCTTTGACCATTTGTTCATATCCAGCGGCCCAGTTGGGCAGCACAGACTGATGATGGCAGTAGTGGTTTTTGGGGGGAGGGAGGAAGGGAGGGGAGTTGTGTCTTCCTTTTCATTTTTCCATGTCATGTGTCAGCGTCTCGTTGGCCGCTTCCGCCCAGCGGCAATCAGAGACAATGTTCGCCGCGGCGCAGCTGTATGCAAATGCAGCTATAAATGGATAACTCCATCAACGCAGTTCATGCTGCTGCCGCTGTCGCTGTCGCAGTCGAAGCCGCTGCCACTGTCACGGCCAATGCGGCTGCTGCAGACACAGAGTAACGAGTGGGAAGGGGAGGCGTGCGACCGCTGACTGTCGCAACAATTGTGTTTGCGTTAGCTGAAGTTGCCGCGATTGTCCGCGAGTACCCGAACAACCCGGGCTGTCCCATTGTCCAACTGAGTTGCGAGTACCCTCGGCTGAATCGTTTTTGCTGGGCTAAGCCATATCTGTTCCGGGCTGTGGCCTTGCCAGTGCGCTGCGCTGCAATTTGGCCAACAGCAGCGCAGTGCAGAGCAGAAATTATGCAAAACGGAAAAAATGGCATGCAAACTTGGCATAAATCAATAGAAAATTTATACGTTCCGCCAAAGTGAACAGTTTCGGTTTGCCAGCGGCGACAGCGTCAAGGGAATATCGTGAGATCACATTTTGCATGACATTCGAAAAGGCATTTTGGGGTTTTTTATTTCTTTTGCCCAGTTTTGATTGCTTAAGTTGCAGGACAAACAACTTTTTACCCAATTTAAAAGCCGGTCGTACTACGATTGGAGGAAATTCCTAGAATCCTCCAGCCAACTTGCACTTCATAAATAATGAGTGCAGTTTCATCATTTTGCTTAAGCCTCTGCTAATGAGGTTGGCATTAAAAGTATTTGCTAACATAATGCAGCAGGCTAAGTAGACTAACGTACTACTCCTGCAGGGGAGCAGTACTTTAGTCTTCTTAACCTCTAGGTTAGTTAATTATGATGTTACTTGACAAATGACAAATTGTGTTGGCGCATATGGTGCAGAATATTCCCCATTTTCACCTCGTGTCGCCGCTTGTCGCTCCATTAATAAACATCGTATACGAACACACTCATACGATGTATTTTTGACACAACATTAGTGCCACGCCCTCCACAGACAGCACATAGAGAGTAGCAGGAGGAGGAGATTGCAGAGCGACTCAAGTAAATTTTCGGTGTAAGCTGCGAGAAATTACCAACACTTTTGCCATGGGTCATTTATCATTAAAAATAACCACACGGCAGCAATGCGTAATTATTGGCTTGACTTCTGGCCGAGTTGGCGGGAGAGACGAATGATTGAATGTGTTTCATCAAATATGTAATAGGAATTATAATTTGTACATATGTATGTGTGTGTGCCACATACTGCTGCCATGCGATATCTGAGCAAAGGCAAATATCGCGTGTCTAGGGAAAATCCAACATTTTGTTGCGCCGTGCTACGACAGTGGCAACAATCAGCGACGAACGGCGAACAGCGACAACAAAATGAGCTATAGAGCGCGCGCCAGAAGTGCCGATTTGAGGTTTGACTTATAACGGAACACACACAAGCACACATATAGCTTAGCCTGGTCATAGTAGTATCTAGGCCCGACAGTATCTAAAGTGTACACACAGCACTCGCTCTCACTCTCTCTCTCTCTCGCTGAGAGAATTGGGGCATAACGCACTCAACACGGCATAAATTAAAATTTTACCATGCTCGTGTAGTCTAGTGTTGAACTGTGCTTGTGTCGAGTACAAGGCAGGTATATACAAACATACCTATGCACACATACATACATATGTAGGAGGAGTAAGCTAGACCATTTCACAGGTCTGTTTGCATGGCAAGTGAAACACGCACAGCGCAACAGCGTGCGAACGAGATGGCGGATAGAAGAGTGTGTAAAAATACTCAAATTTTATTGCCCTACTCGAGTCACGTTATGACTATGATTCGCTAGCCAAACAATCCATGTCAAAAGAGAAAGACTCTCCAGATCCCGTGATATTAATTTGCTAATCAAAACAAATGAAAACAACATGAATTATGGCCGGCGGAAGCAGCGGCTAATAAGGGTTAAAGCCGCAAAGTTTAACATATTCACATTCATATCCGATAAAAGCCACACATGTGTGTGTATGTGTGCGGGTGTGTGTGTGTTTCTATATGTGTGTCAGCATTTTAATGAAATCGTTCAAATGTTCTTTTGCCTCTCGAATACATTCCGAATACCGCGCAATGCGACATGCGTAATTTAAATATATGTGGAGCGGGTTTCAGAGAGGGGTTTTGCTTTGGCAGAATCCCCTCTGCAGCGCTATTTGGACGCGCAGTGCTCTTTGCCATTTTCAAGCTCGGCTATTTGATAATTAATGAAGTCATACTACGACTGGGTGTCGCATGGTCTGAGTACGTCTACAGTTAAATTCTGTGCTATCACGCAATTGCCGGCGACACGGTCTGTGTCTGGACTGGCTCCCGTTTGCCACGCCCCTGTATAGTATTCTGCAAATTTTTATGTAATCGTAAAAATATTTTTATGATTTCATAATTTTACAGTTTTGTTTCGTTGGACGCCGCAAGTCAGTTGTTTATGGCCTGACATACCCTTAAAAATTGCGTAAATTTGTGAATTTCTATACCCTTTACTTTGAGGGGGTTTCTGCAGGGTATACACGTCCACAAGTGATAAATATTTTATTTCTACCGGGTACCATCTTTTTACTTTCCGATAGTAATAGACAATAATAATACAAGTTCTTCATTATGACATATAATTACAGAGTATCTGTCAGTCAAGTGGTCAACTTTTGCTGTTTTGGTGTAGATATTACGGCTTGTTTGACATGGGCTAGATTCAGTAATTTTTTGTTTCTCACAGTCTCTCCCTCTCCCTTTTTTCACTCACGCTGTCTGTGACTTCCCAGTTCCGTCTATCGCTGTGAGGCACAACCAGGGGAGCTAATGCCTACGCTTATCTGCAGTCTTGCACCCCCAAACTGCGATGGTTATATCAAAATTTATGCAAAATCATATTTTTCAAGTGAAATAAAAAAAAGTTGGCTCTGTGGCAAACGGAAAACCAAAATGGAATCACAGCGGGCCGCCTACATATTCTGCTACTATTTAAACGAAGCGGGGCCCCAACGGGCCTTCAACTCGACAGCACACACGCTGTGTGTGTGTGTACAGCTGTGTATTTGTTCAAGGCTGGTCTACCTACCGGTACGACAACACGGACAACAGCAACAACAACAGCAGCAACAGCAACAAGGAGAACGGGAATCGGAACGGGAATGAGAGCAGAAAACGCGACAGAAAGGACAACGCGTGCACAGCTTGAAAAATGTTTGTTGTCAACATTTTCAGTTTGCATCGTTAGCTTAAAAGCGTGTGTTCTGTCTGCACAATGGCCAAAAATCGATGGATGAGACAATTTCTGTGATTTTGGCACAAAGGAGAATTTTTATTTAACCATTAATTACAAATAAATTTGCCTCCAGCGGCGATCAATGAGCCACAAGGATCCCGCGAAAGTAATTAAAAAACGCAGCAGGAGGAATGAGAGGCCTTAGGTTACATTATAATGGGAATGAGTATTTGAAAGTGGTATACTTAAATACTACTCTACTATTTAATTTACATGTCAAGATAGATTTATAAAACTAGTAGGAAAGCTACCTGCTACCCACCTGACCAAAACGATTTCTTAAAAAATATATAAGTTTTTTTGCATATATTGTGTTGCATAGCGGGTTAGAAATCAGTACATGTTATTTATTTCTTAAAGTAACTGTTTGTTAATTATCCGAGCGCAACATAATTTCAAAAAACTATTTGGGGGTTGATAGTTAAAATTACGATTAGAATTCGCTTTTTATGGGCGTGGCCAAAATCTAAAACAAACTTGATCTAATAATCTGCAATAATAATACACAATGATACCAAATTTGGTAGCTCTAGCTATAATAGTCTCTGAGATCTAGATTTTCATACGGACGGACAATCGGACATGGCTATATTGACTCGACTGTTGATGCTGATTAAGAATACGATTATATATAGTTTCTGTGGTCTGCCACGCTCCTTCTGCCTTTTAAATACATTTTTGGTTGGAACAAAGTTATTATATCCTTTTACCCTATGAGTAGCAGGTATACAAATTTATAAAAAGATTTTAAAACTATTATTGAAGCACACACGTTACATCGATTAATTTATGTTATCATTTTCTGCATTTCTTTGCCATAAAAACGTGGCACAACTTTCATGTTGTGTTCCCCGAAGCGAACAAATTGAATTGTAAATAAATAAAAGTATTGCCGCCTCCATGTGCTCCTCACATTCGTTTATTATTGTTGCTACTTGTGCTCGAAGTGAAAACACTTGGGGCCACACCCACCACGGCAAAGTTATGGCAAACTCTTGCAATTAAACTGTCAGAGTTATGAATTAATTAAATATTTAAATTGTAGCTTTTGAATAATTAAAATTCCATTTATACACGTAAATAAAGGGATGGTCAGAGGGGGCCCGCAAAGCAACGCAACTGAGTAGAGTCTCGCACTACCTCAAGCTATAAATCTGCGATTAATTAAAAGACTCGAGCGATGAGCAGACGGGGCTGTCGGGGCGTATACGTAATGACGATATAACTTAATTACAAAAACATAACCGAAATCCAATTGAAAAACGCTTCTGTTGCTGTCTGTTTTCGACATCTAACTTTGCTTCGTTACTCGTGACGCCCCCGCTCTGGAGATGCCCTTGCTCTGTCTCGCTCACCGCTCTTGTGTCGCTCTCATTGGAGGTTTTCCGTTATTTCCATTGAACTATTGTCTGGCATGTCTGGGAAACGCTGTAAATTTATGCAAATCACAGCGCTTAAGCATGAATCGAGGCGTGCACGATGGAGCTTGACTCCTGTTGTTGCCGATGAATGTTTTGTTCGACTCGCAACGCTCACTCACTCACCTGGATCATCGTCGTCGTCCCAATCGATTTGACCGGAAGTTGTATTGATGTGCGCTGCGAACAGCAGCACTGTGAATAGCGCCAAATAGCCGCGCCACGCGTTGCACGGTTCTTGATGTTGCCTCTGCTGCCGCTGCCGTTGCTGGTCATAGGAAGTTGTTACGTGCATTGTGGAAGTCCTTAGGGTATCGGAAGTGCGCGAACTCCTTTCAGTCCTGCTCGCGTCGCTAGCTGGCGCAGCCTTCGATTTCAGCAAATCCATTGTGTTACAGATTGTAATAAACCTATATATATGTATGTACTATACTCTTGTATATGCCGACTTATGTATTTGTGTTTGCTTGCCACGATTTTTTATTGGTTTTCTTTTTGCCAAAGTTCACAAACTTACACGAACACACACGCGCACACAATTATTCAGCGGCGATGCACGTGAAAACAAAATTTGTTATTGTTGTTGTTGAGGGGAGCTCAGTGCGCTGACTACGCGCTACAGCTGTGGCCGTTGTAACCGCAGCAGCAGCCCCAGTTGGCCTTTAACATCTTCCTAACACTAATGAAGCGAAATGAGCAAATATTCCTTAGAACTTTCGCTGCGCTTGCTCCAGTTTCCAGCACTTGCTGCCTCCCTGCACTCGTCTCGTTGCACGGCGGTTTTTTTCGCTTCTGTTTCAGCTTCTTCTCCCCGTCTACTGTTTTCGCTTCTTTCGCTGCTCGCGCAACAACTAATTAAGTTGTTTCATGTACACTTTTTTCCTGGGGCATAACTTTTATGCAGTTGCCACTGACGCCGCAGCATATTGAGGTGTGTGCGCTGCGCAAATTGTTGCATTGTTCAGTTGCTATTGTGCTCGTTGCTGCCACGCTGCCACGCGGTTGCACATAATCCTCCGCCAGAGCTGCGAAAGAGCATGAAAAAGAACACACGGAATTGAGAGTTAATTATGAATTGCAGATTTTTCGAAAGAGTGAGATGCAAGGAAACCGTCGGACAACATAACAAAAACGTGTGCGAGCAGACCAATTAGCTGATGATAAGGTCAGCAATATAAAAGTCAATTAAAACTATAGGTAGCGGGTATAATTATTAAACTAAGTATTACGAATTCCTTTGAACTTTAATTAGGGTAATAATAACTTACAAAATCATGTTAACAATGTGAATATAAACCAGTAAGGAAAAAACAGCTGAGCCTGTCCGTCTGTGATATATGTATGTATGGTACAGCCCTACTTTCTTATTAAAAATCAAATTTTAAATATTGAAAATTTAAAAACGTCTACCGTGCCAGAACAAGACTCTTCCGCGCAGAAATGTGCAAATAAATACCCATAATTGCTTAATATCTTCGACATTTATATATAAATATCTTCCATATTTATTGTCCGAACTTGATTAGTCCGTAATACGATATTAGTTAAGTGTATCAAAAAATGATGCTGTAGAAATATATCACTGTTTTCAATGCGGAATAAGGTGTGGTCAAATTCTAAAACAAACTTGACCAGCGCGCATTATTAAAACATTATTCCACATTATTCCCATCCTTATGATCTCTGAGATCTAGATTTTCATACAGATTAACAGCCAGTAAAACGCATATGGCTAAACCTTCTTGACTGTTAATGCTGATTAAGAATATACGGAATGTGTATATTATGAAGTCACTTTAGATGCCTGTTACATTAGTGAATATAACTATAATTAACTCTTGTAAATTTGCAAAGAATCTAAAACAAAAGTTACCAATGCAGCTCTCTCCAAATAATAAGATTACTTGAACGTTTCTCTCATCACTCAAACATCGCCAGCAAGTCCAGCTGCTATATCAAACGGCAGCTTCTGTTATAAATTCTGGCCAACTGGCCCTTAACAATTTTGGTAATGAAACCGAAATTAGTTTCACTTTCCAAAGTAAGCAGGGTTGGCAACGACACTCGCCTTTGCGTCCCCACTCAAGGCTGGCGTGTGGTTCTTTTTCGGGCGTGTGGATGGCGAAAGAGAGAGAGAGAGAGAGAAAGCTACTCTACATGCACGCCCTGTCGCCCACTATGCGCAGCGACTAATTTGCCATAGTTGCTATGCTCTCTGACGCTGCCTGCCTTATTATGCGCACTTCAAACTTTAGGCAACTACAACGAAACAACGAAGGAGCCCAGGATTGGATTTCGCCACAGTGTTGTTCATTTTGGCAAGCTACTCACGAGCGCCAGCCTGCCGGCCTGCAGAGCCCTACCCTGGCCACTTTGGCTCTCTCTAGTTCCCTTCGCCGCCTTCTCCTTCCACCTTGTTTGCAGGCCTGTTTGCCTGCGGGTTGCAGGCTGCCTGATTTTTAATGCAGGCAGCCACTCACTCAAATTTTCGAGTGCGCCAATGCGCCGCTGCAGCAAATGTTCTATAGTTTTCGTTTAATTTGATGCCGTTGTAGTTGTTGTTGCTGTTTCTTTTCTTTGTTGTTGTTCTTTTTGTTGTTGTAGCTGCAGTTGTAGTTGTATTTGCTGCTGTTGCTGCCGCCAGCGAAACTGTGTCGCTGAAGTTTTGAAGGGATGGGCGGAGAACGCAAACAGAAGCAAAAATGAGAGAAACAAAAAAAAACCAAAAAAACACAAAAACAAAAAAAACTTCTGTCTGTTGTCTGTTGTCCGCTGTCTGGCGAAATCAGCGGCACTTTTGCCACAGACATTAAGCGTTGCATGCAAAATTACCAGCGAGTGGTTTGTATTTCCACTCTGATTGTTGTTTAACATGGTTACATTGTCCTTGCAACTGAATCCTGTTCGGCAGTTATTCTAGTTGTACTGCCAACGGTGCATCGTGCACCGTGTTGGCTGTTGCTCTCTGCCAGCGGCACCCCCACCCCACCGCCTCTGGCAACATCATGTCATGCTCTAGTTGCAAAACTTTTGCTGTTCTCCCTCTGGGCTGTATGGGATTTTTTTCGAGATTCGCCATGTTTTTTATCGCTTTATTTATATGCATATGGGACAAGTGGCATAAAAAAGTGCAACAAGCAGCTAACTATACATAAATTTGTTTTATGCACAACATAAACTTTTGGCCAAACCGACGAAAAAAGAACTACAAGAAGTACCCCAACATGACCCCTTGTTGTGCACCTGGCGAACAACTAATTTGCGCTTAGACAAAGCCCAAAACCGAAACCGAACTGCAGCAGCCCGAAACTTTGGTAGCATGTGGCATGTAGCATGTAACTATCGTAGTAGTTGCTGGTTACTTCATCAACATTTCACGCTCGACTTGGCCAAACGACTGCCGCATCGCAGGCACGCAGTAAAAATATATGCCAAGCCTCCTACCTCATCACACCTGCTCGGCACACCTGGCTAGACTCTGCTGAGCGGCAAAATAAACTCAACTCAACTGTTCAAAATCAACTGGCGACCCGAAAGCTCACATAGTCGCCTCGACGTGGTCCGAGAAAGTTTGCAATCAACTTTTCTTTCTGCCGTGTTCGCCCACCGCAAATACTTTGGAACATATGTAAGGACCCAGCGGGGGGGAGGGAGGCAGCAAAGTACTCTCCGCCATTTGATGTTTCCACTTTGGATCAGAGCAAATAATGGACTTGCATGATTTAAGCCAGAGATATTAACTAGACTCGATTTTAAATTGCAAATTGGTTTGCTCTATAATAAAATCTGTGTTTCCAGTCAATGTGCAGCAATGGATCGAACATGTATGAGTAGCACCAGCAAGTTTGCTATCTACACTCGCGCACTCTATATCTCTTTCACTCTCTGTTGGCCATTTGCGCTAACATTGTCATGTGCGTGTGTGTGACTGTTGGCCATCAGTCGCCGTAGTCAAGCTTCTAGTTCGTGTTGCTATTTTGCTCTGCGAGTTAAAGTGTTTCGCCACGCACTCCAATAAAAACATCTGCACACACGCACACACCCACTCTCACACATACACACTCCTTTAGCCAACAAGGTATCGAGCAAGTTGAACCGTTTGAGAGCTGCCACGTTCTGGCGTGCCACTTTCGTGACTAGCTACTCTTGCGTTACGCATACGCAGCATGGGCTGGCAGGGATTGCCAGACAGCGTGCTGTGGGGCTGTGTGTGTATGTGTGAAGTGCGGGTTGGGCAGAGAATCAGAGTCGGAGGCAGGGTCGAGCTTTTGGACATATATTATATTTACCTAGCATTCAATTTGGCTGCCAACATTTGCATCAACATCAATGTTTGCCGCTCGATGCTCAGTGCTGCTCTCTGTCTCTGAATGTATGCAGGTGTGTGTGCGCGCCATATGCTCAAGTATTTAATAGCTGAACGCCAAGTGGTCGCTGTCAACGGCAGCTGGTTCATTGAAATGGCAGAGCAATTGACTCACTCTCCGTATTTGTATATTAAGCAATTAGCCACACTTGGCTGGCTGCGAGCGGGTTTTAATAACTATTAATTGCATTAATTCTATGCTAATTAAAAATCGATAGCAAATCTGTGCGTCTCGCAGAGCACACTCAAGAAAGAGAAGAGTGCGAGGTCGAGTGCGTGTGTGTGTGCGGGTTGACCTCTTTCCACTTACCCCTCAAGCAACCGCACATAAAAATAACTCATACGCCCAAAGAGCTTTGCGCTGTGTCAACGTGAAATATGTCAACGTTACTTAAAATTGAACATTAACATAGCATTTGAATTACTTCCCTCCCTTCTAACTCATTCACGCCGCCACCGTCGAGCAGGTGCCAATACTGGGGCCTACGCCAGGTAATTGCCAAAGCTTCTTGTTGCCGTTACAATTGTTATTGTGCAGGACAATTTAGAAGTGGGTGTGTGCGACTGTGCTCAAGTATCGCATTTGGTTACATGGCTCCCGAAGGGGGACAGCAGCAGAGTCAGTAGCACAGGCACAGGCACAGACACAGACACAGCCACAGTTCCCGCTCCAGCTACAGTGGCAAATTGGCGGTGACATTGATGGGGCCAAGCTGCGGGGGATGCTGTGTGGGACGTGCGGAGAGGCAGCCACATCAGCACAGCTCCAGCTACAAAGTACACAAAAAGTTTTCTAATTATTTTGTCATTAAACGAACACAGAGCAACATACACACACAGGCACTCGCAGAGCAGCAGCAGCCTTGTTTACAAGCATACACATGTTTGTCGAGCTATAAAAAAGGGTTACGTATCCAAGCCAAACCCAGGCACACACACACACACACACACACACACTGTCGCACATATAGAGACGTCGTCCTCAGCTTGAACGAGCAGCAGACACGAAGCAACTTTTTGTCCTAATTGTTTCATTTCATGAAATGAAGGTAAGAAATTTTGGCAGCTGTGCGTATATTGCCCTAGGTTGTTGTACGTACAAAGACGCACTTACGCACACACAGAAATACCTATACCTATACACGCACACAGTTGCAGCATTAAAGAAGACATCTACGCGCTGCACATAAAGCGATTAACACGACGAAAGGTGACGGCAAGCAGGCACAGGACAGGGGAGGAAAGTGGTGCCACGCACTTTAACTGCCGCGACACTGCGGCTGCCTTCGTGCCTCCTCATCTTGTTAAAGAACAATTTGTTGAATTAATATCATACCCACGCACACACAAACACACACACACGCGAACCGCATGAGGCATGAAGCATACTTCAGAATCCAAGACTTTGTGTGTTTTGCTCACTTTGACGCCAAGTCAAATATATGTGCATACACATTCAGATGTATGTGGGCTGGTGGCCTCTCATATATGTGTAAGTGTATATATAAACATCGTATATGCTTAATAGCACTCCCTCTCCCTCACACTCTCTGTGTGTCTCTCTCGGTTATGTATGCTCTCATGTCTGCTATAATTTTGACATTCCGTTTGCCTTCGGCTTAGCACTCTTCAGTTGCCCGGGCCGAAATTAATGATGCTCCATTTCAAAAAGTTTTTATTACAGATTACTAAAGCCTGAAAAGAAACAACATGCCATATAACCGAATTGACGCACAAGCGAATTATGAAACTTTTCATGGTTGTTCATGCCTGAATAGTATGCCAAACTGTCGGCAATGCTGCATGAAATAGTGGAAAGTATTTGAACAAATTTGACTCGAATCAAACACGGAACAAGAAATATGATATTTTGAAGGAAGGCTTAACCAAAGAGCTCAAAATGTAACTGTTTTAAAGGTTATGAACAACAACTTTTGATAAAAAATATATTTGTTCAAAATAATTAAAATAAATTACAGAAATATTTTACTTTTGATTCGATTAAAATATCTGTATTACAGCTTTAACAATTATCGAAGTCCGTTTAAAGTTTAAATCTGCACACACATACTTTCCTGACTGGTATATGTCTGTGTTTGTGTGTGTATTTGTCTGCCTATGTGTGTGTGGGTTGCACAGAGGCACAAAACGCAATCCACTAAATTGCGCGTTTGTAAGTGAAAAAGCTGTGCAATTACTCAGGAGAGCAACTTTCTGATTCAACTGCAACAACTGCTGTCAAAATGTCATAAATTGAGTGGTGGCCCTGGCTCTGGCACTGGCTGTGGTGCTGCTGCTGTTGCTGCTGCTACTGTTACTGTTGCAAACAATAAAAAGAAACAAGGACGAAAGAGTATTGCGAAGCAGATAACCGCAGAGAGCTTACCCTTTCTGGACTTAAATAATCACAGCTAAAGTTAAAGAATTGCAGAATATACGATGGAAAATCCTTTTATCTACTCTTAACAAATATTCTTCAAATTGAAGAGCTAATTCTTTGGGTAAATAATCGAACAATCTCCCGATAGGGTATACAAACAGTAGACAGTAAAGTGAAGCCAAACCAAATGCATTGTATAAGAAAACAATCAAATTGCAAGTTCTCTTCTTCTGTTCTTGCTCTGTTTCTCTCTCTCTCTCTCTCTTTCTCCTGTCTCTGTCTCTATATCTCTTCCTATCACACTCGCTGTCACTGTCACGCACACACACACACAAAACAGACAATTAAAAAGCCCCTGAGTACGCCAACTGTTTGACTGCAGTTGCAGCGCTCTCGATTCTCTTGGGTTGGGCCATGATTTTAGTTTCGTTACCTCCCGATGGCAAAGCCTCTGCACGAGAGTGGTCGAGTGATGGTGAAAGGGGGTGGCGGTGGTTATGGAAGCTGCATGAAATTATTGCTAGTATTCATTGTAGATGGTTGGCGGCCTCGTCGCTTGCAGTCAGTCGACTTCTGCCTATTCAAGTAATTTTCAACGAAGAAGTTGCTGAGGAAGGGCAGGGGAGGAAGGTGGAACAGAACAAAAGTAACAGCAATATATCGAAACATTTGCCTTCGCTTCCAAGTGCTTCGCCGGCATTCGCATTCGCACCGCCACAACTTGACTCAATTAAGTGTGCGCCTCCACGTTGTCCCCCAACTCGGTCGGTCGATTGTCCCTGCCAGCCCTTCGATTCACGTCAACCACTTGGGTAGACTTTCTGAACGAGTTGAGCTCAGCTCTCAGCTCGCAGCTCTCCCGGTGCTCGGCACTCGACTCTCGGCTATGAAATCAACGACTTTAGTGCAAACTTTCAACAATTTGCGGTTTGGCCACGTCCTGGTACGGCCAGGCCAGGCAGGCACACCAGCAAATCGAAAGCAGAAGAAAACTTTTTGACTAAATGCCAGGTGAGTTGCAGGTGAGCTGCTGCTCTAGCCCCGCGGCCTGATAGCAGTAAGACCACACGGCACGGCATTCGACAAAGTTTACCATAGCTGCTGCACAAATACCCAACGGGCTGCTTGATAAAAGTGAGGGCTCGTTTGCCACATACCCTGGGGACGCTGGCGGCAGACGACGCGTCCTGACGGCGCAGCGTTTACATCTACATTAGCGACGCCAGCGTCGACGTCGACAACGATGCTAACGTCTACATCGACGCAGAAATAAGCGCATGATGTGTGTGTGAGTACACATACTTATGCGAATACATATGTGTGAACGGGAACTGTATAAAGTTCCGCCTCAGAGCGAGGCACGCACTCGCCACTCGCGCCGAACTTTGATGAGCTGTTGTAATAATATAACGTCCGAATGTCGTCTGGAGTTATGGTAAATCAGCGCTGCCTACAGCACTCTTTACTCTGCAACCCCTTCCCCCTCTCACAATCCTTGCTCATGTGTGTGCGCGAGCTTGTGTGCTATTGTGCAAACAGTTGGGGCCAAAAGTTGTAAAGTTTCCGACAGGCGCCTTCACCTGCACTCGCAGGTGGCAACTAAATTATTTTGAACACTGTTTTAACGGCATGGACTCGTTGCGACTGCGACTTCAACTCCGACTCGACTTTGTGTAATTTCAATGCTGTGTGAGGGGGCGACAGAAGCAAAGCTCCGATAAACTTTAAATTTTAATTAGCACAGCTTTGCGGGTAGGCTAGACAGGTGAGAAAGAGGAATACAAAGACATAAAGAGAGAGAGAGAAACCGGGAAAGCGAATAATTTGTTACCAGAATCAACCAACTTTTGCCTGAATCAATATTTGCAATTTGATTCCTCATTCAGCCGGGCTCATTTTACTACTGCCAAAATCAAACAATAACAATTCAATTCAATTAGTTTGATAATGGCAGAGAAATTATAAGAATTCGTGATCCATGACTTTGGTTTGCATTGAGTTTTCAGACAATTTGATTGATTTGTTGATATTGACTGTTGGATTCAAAGACAGACACCCAGATATAAGTAAACTTTTTGACACTCTCTGAATGGGCCGACTCTAATTAGCCAGTCTGGGGCAGTAACACGAGCTGTCTCGGCAACCATAACAATAATAATTTGACTGTCAGCTTTATGTGTTAAGCGATATGCATTGGTGCGAAATCAAGCGAAGCGAACGTGCAGCAGGCAAATTGGAGCCGGCATTAGTTGGGCAGAGGAATATGTCTCTCACACCCAAAAACTCGAGTCACGAACACGATGAGGACTAGGGCAGTCCTAAGGTATTAAGTTTTGTTCCATTCTGTGCTGTTTGCTTATCGAAAGCTGTAGATCAACACAATTGAGTTATTACTGACAACTGAATGCGGTATATCATCATCATCATCATCATCATCATCATCATTGTCATCATTATCATATTCATTGCTGGTCCTTTAAGCATGAAAATCAAAATCAAACAATGCCAACGATGTGGGCAACCATTGCGTGCTGGCAGCTCATTGTAAACAAGCAGCTCGAGGAGTGGCAAGTGGCACCGGGACAGAGATTGGGAGCCGGGGAGCGGACGGGCGGGTGTACGTCTATTCTCATCACAGTTGTGTCCTCGTGAAAGGAATATATATATACATATATATGAAGTAGAGAGAGAGATAGAAATTTACAATAAATGTTCAGCCAGGCAATAGATACGCTGCCAATGCAGAACAGATGATTAGGGCACAGTTGAATTGTTGCTTTGTCGAAGCAAAGAAGGGATCCACATCATCTGCCCCGGACAATTGGCCATTGTTAATGGCCAACGAGCCGGTCAACCAGTTGGCCACAATTTATAATTTCTGCCGCTGCCTTGAGCTGCAATAAAATTCCGTAAATGCGCGATTTTGATTCCTTATCAGAATGTCAGAATGAACTCGCCAACGACATGCAACACCTTCACGGGCTTAAAAAGGGTTTTAAAACTGCCACCAATACGATAACCTCCGCTTGACAGTACTAATACCCTCTACCCTCCTCTCTCTCTCTCTCTCTCTCTATCTGCCTTCTCCATTATACTTCCGAACCAGTCGTCGTTTGTTTACATTTTATTGTTATTGTTGTCGTTGATGGTATTAATAAATTATCTCTATCAAGATTCACGCTGTCGGCTAGATAGTGCTGGCTTCCCTAGCCAGACCAGACCAGACGAAGCTATTTGTCTATCGACTGGCGCACATTATTTTCTAGCTGGTTAAATGTATTCACAAGCATAATACATGTTAACGAGCGCTTTGTTATTTATTATTGCGATCATTAAGATGGTGGAAATGGAATGAATATTCTCAATAAATTATTGACAACTTGAGCCAATGATTAAATCCTCACTTTAACTCACAATTGCAGCTTGATTGTTTTTTAATTGTGTCGTAGGAAGAGAAACAGCTGCTGCTTGTCCTAAAATATGTCAAAATAATGTCATAATTTAGGAGCAAACTTAGAGCGAGACAGATCCGTATGCAAATTCCACTCGGCAAATGCTTTAAGTCATGTAATGGTGCACATTGAAAAATGAAATCAGTGTCCAGTGTCCTCGTTCGCGTCAGTCCTATCCAAAGCCGCATCAACGTCAGTTTAGCTAATGCAGTCATTTTATGCAGTGCCGGACGCGACTGCAGGGCAACAGGAGGAGTAGAGCAGCAGTAGGTGGTAGCTGGAGGAAGCAGCTCCGCTACAGTCGGGCGCTAATAGTTTTTAAGTATAATGCAATAAAGATGAAAGTCCAAATCATGCTTCATCAACATCAACGTCAACAATATAATCAACCAACTGCAGGGACATACCAGCAAGCGAGCGGGCAGAAGAGAGGGCGGTCTGGCGGCTTTCCTTGATGCCCGGCCAGTTGGCCGGGAGCTGGCGTGGCCGTCATGGCGTCAAGGGCTGTTGCGTAGCTGGGTCTGCTGACAATTCAATGTCCTGCTCAATTTGTCTACACGCAAATGTGCCCAGACGGTGAAGGGGAGTGGGCGGCTGCTGGGTGTGCAGGCTGCGATGGTGTGCGGCTGCAGCTTAGTCACTCAAGTGCACAGCATTGGACGCACGACAGACGGACGGGATGTAGGACGTACGGACAGTCGTTTTGTTTGCAGCTTCAGTGTAAAAAGCGCAGCTGGCGGCCTGTGCCATCAAGTCCAGCCCAGTTTAGCTGACTCTCCGTCCGTCCGTCCACAGGGCTGTCTGTCTGCTCGTTTGCCAGCCGCCTGCCGGTGTCATCGTCCATGCTAACAAACAAAAGCGACGACAACAAGCTCAAGGGAAGTGACTGCTGTGACTGACCCGGAAACATTAAAGGGATGCCCCCGTTGCTTTGTGCACGGCATGGCGAGGCATTTGTCTGGTTGCTCGACTCAACTAAATGCCCTGCAACGGCTGCCCGTCAGTCAGTCAGTCGGTCGGTTGGTCGTTTAGTTGTGTGGCCGCCATATGTAAAGCAGCATAAATATTAATAGTGGAAAATTAATCAAAAGCATAAAAAACACATACGCAAATACGAGTATACCGAACGAAATACCGAGCTAGTTAATTAGTTTTTGCCACGCACAGCGAGACGGCAAGTGTGAGCGAGAGGGAGCATAAAATTGGCTGACAGCTGCCAGGCAACAATTTAGCAATTTGGCTAGCCAACCAACCGCTAGCTCCGG
Organism: Zaprionus capensis; assembly: GCA_018903675.1. Lineage (NCBI taxonomy): Eukaryota > Metazoa > Arthropoda > Insecta > Diptera > Drosophilidae > Zaprionus > Zaprionus capensis. The sequence continues at coordinate 5,408,195 of JAEIFN010000011.1, forward strand.
CTGCAATGCAATGCTACACTGGCAATTACTAAAATATTAACAAACTCAATTAAAGCGAGCACTAATTTTGCCAACTCGCACACACACACACACACATACACACTGGGCAAGCACAAACGAGCATTTTTAACATGTCTATGCATATGAATGTAGCTGGGCTCGACTTGACATGTGTCTTTACTGCCCAATTTATTGCCTCAAATAAATTAACAAAATTAAATTTAAATTCTGCACAAATGACCGCAGGCACAGCCAGGCATATACATGTCTCTCTCTCTCTCTTCGAGTGTGTGTGTGTGTGTGTGCAGCAAAATTAAATTAAATTATTAGTTGCCAGCTTATGGCAAGACTGCAATAATAAACCAGCAAGCAGTCTGGCAGCCGGCAACAGCCAGCAGTGCGGCAGCAACTTGATTTAGCCAAGCAAATGTTTGCATCGTATTTAAATATGCAGCTTATGGCCAAGATGGCCAGGCAGCCAGCTAGTCGTCTAGCGGACTTAAGTTGCCTTTAGTTTGTTGACTCTGATAATCCCTCAAGTTTGTTGACAATGTGGCCGCAATGCCTGCGACATTTGGCCTCAAAAATATTGCGCATACGCCCCTCGGGCCAAGCAGCACTCGCCAGCAAAGTGGCAAGCCAAAAGAGAGAGAAGAAAAAATAAGAAAATGAGAAGACGGATGGAAACATTGCAGCACATGTCTCGTGGCTCTGCCTGCATACGAGAGTATCGAGTGCGCCACAAAAAACAAGCAAGCAGCCAGCTTGTGCTTGTGGCCCGACTGCCAAGACGGAGGCAGCACTTGATAATTACTCGAGCATTTTCATGTAGCCACAAGAAGATGCAACTCGGCGCCCGCCCAGAGTGTTTGCTCCGCCTCTCCGCCTGGCTGGAGAGGCGACAGCCACCGCAAACATGTGCTTGCCAGCGTGTTAACAACGGGTGAGCCAAAAAAAAACTTGTCTGTCAATTTTGATGAAATTTAGCATACAAGGCTACAGCAACGTGCTCCTGAATTTGCTGCTGCTGCTGCTACTCAAATGAAGTGAAATGAATTCAATTTCCGCTGAATTTTCAGCACTTTACTTTGCTTTTTATATTTCCCAGCGGCTTTAGTTGCATAATTAGTTAAAATCTTCCGCTTTGGATTTATTTATATAATGCTATCCCACACTGCCGCCGTCCACCCCCCTCGCACTTGCTGCCAAAGGCAGCTTTTAGCTCTCGACTTATTTATTTTTAGTTTTCTGCCTTCCTCTTTTACATACACAAAGAAGTGTGTGTGTGTGTGTGTGGGATGTGAAAAAATAAAACGGGGCTGCTTTTTGCTACTTCGAAGGCGGAACTTCCCTTGTTGTGCTCGGTGTGTTCTATGTGCGTTGTGAATGTTGTGTGTGTGCGCTGCAGCCAGGCCCGACTGTAGACACACAATTTTCTGTTCTATTTAGTTTGGTTTGTTGCCGTTGAATAAAACATTTTCACGGCTTGTGGGCCGACAGCGAGCGAGTGAACGAGCCGCGAGCAACCTTCGTATCAAATGTGTCTTGCACACGTCGCACACAGCGCCGGGTAACGCTACGTATGCTTGATGTGTTTTTAAAGTGTGTGTTTATGCGATGCACAATGGCCGCCAACGACAATACACGTGCGGGTATGCGACTGATTGTGTGTTTGTGTGTGTGTGTTCGTTTGTACATGTATGATGTATGCATGTGCACGCCTTTTGTTTGCCACCGAAATGTGGCATAGTAAAAACCCTTTTCATTGCTGTTTACAGATCATTGACGTTGATTGTTTAAATGAAATGTTTGCCGTGCATTATTTGCTTTTACTTTTATTTGCGCAGCACAAATTTCACCAGACCTTGTAGACCCGGTAGAGCCGCCTCCTATCACTGAGTATTTTGTGGGAACATAAAATGTCGAGAATAAGCTAAATATAAGCGCAGTATTTATGTGTGTGTGTGTGTGTGGGAGTGCGAGCTAGTTAAGGTAATGGGTTGAGGCCAAACCCCGAAAGTAGGCAATGTTTTATTGATAGCCATTTGAAATGCTCGCCCGGCCACAAACAGATCCAGAGCATGTGTCTGGCTAAATATATGACCATAAAGCTATTAGCATTCAATGTGTGTGTGTGTGTGAGTAGAAGAAGCATCCCAAGCAGATTTGAAGCCACCTTGACTAGTGCCACGCCTAAAAACGCCTACTCGCACTTGGTTGAAACAAAAGTTTCCTGTTTGCGCCTATTATGTTGTTCCGTTATTAGGGCCCTCAAATTATAATTCTTTTGGTGTATTTTTCATTTTTTCCTCCGTTCCTCGTTTCAACCGCTCCCTGCCTTTTCGTTTTTTGTTCTTCGTTTTCTGCGCTGTGGCCTTTGCTTTTCACTTCTGTCGGGTATGCTATGTAATTATGTGAGCCTTCGCAGCTGAATACAAAAGTTTAATTGCTTTTTCGTATTCCGACACAAAGGCGTGCAATTAGCTGGACAACAAAAGGAACTTGGGGCGGCCATTGAAACGGTCTCCGGTCTGGAGTTGTATTTCAAAATTTATCATAGAGCGTGTGAGAGTGACAAAGAGCCCGACTCGTCATTGTCAAACCGTTTAAAAACCACAATTTTCTCCTAAAGCTAAGTACGTTTTCTGTCCGATCTATCGAACTTTACGAAATGTTCCTCGAGAGCTTACTAATATTTTATTTTGCTCTCCATCTTATTCTTTAAAATGCAAATACATATACAATGTACATACCATTTCTAAAGTCTTTTTGCCCGTTTGCATTGTTTTCGGCTTGTTTTGTTTTGTTTTCCTTTTCTCTCGTAGAACTCTCGCACGGACAACAAGCAGAAAAAACACAAACAAAAGAATTCATTATTTTACTGTTGTGAATTTAAATTTGATACAACACACGCTATTTTCACACACATACTGGAATATTTTTACATGCACACAAATACACTAGAACCCGCACACACACATACATACAGACACACACACACACACACGGGCCACTTGCAGTTGATTTTAATCGCACTTTTCGTGCGTTTTTTGAGTTTTGCATAAATTTCCTTCTATTTCATTTTGTTTACTTTGACCTGGTTTTCCGTTAGGTTTTACGGCCCACTGTTTTCATTTTCGTTTTCATTTTCACTCTTCAGTCTTTTCTCTCTTTTGTTCCGAGTTTTTCGGTTCTCATTAAAATAGGTAAACAAAATCGCATAAAATTTGCTGATAGACAACAGATAACCGTTAAAACTTTAAGCAAACTGTGTGCGAGTCTCTCTCACTCTCTCTCTGTGTGCACGAGTGTGTACCTATTCGTGTGTGTGTGTGTTTGAGTTTCCCGGAACGTTAGCGAATCTTTATTTCACGGCAGTACGGTAAGGTAAATTAAGAGAAAAGTTGATGCCAAAGCATCTTGGGAAAACGTTTTCAACAAACTCGCTAAGTGTTAAGAGCAGTAATTAAAATTTGATAGAAGAGATGATAATTTTACACAAAAGGTTTATCCTTTGAAGTTACATAATCATAATCACAAAATTGTAAGTGGCTTATGGCGAGAGATCAGATCTAAAGTAGCCAATTTGTGTCTCAAAATAAACCAAAATTAAATTCAAAATATAGAAAGTACTTATGTAATGTATTCCTTATCTCTACAATCTCTCTTCTCAATGTATTTTTATCATTTTACTTTCTCAAGTCGAGTTCAGATTAGTACTCCGAATTAAAAACACTATTATAACAAAGAAATATCGTATGCTTTGAACTCCATTAAAATTTGCTAAAAGGGATGATAATTTTACACAAAAGGTTTATCCTTTGAAGTTACATAATCATTATCACAAAATTGTAAGTGGCGTATGGCGAGAGATCTTATCTAAAGTAGCCAATTTGTGCCTCAAAAAAAATGGAATTAAATTCAAAATATAGAAAGTATTTGTGTAATTTATTCCTTATCTCTAGAATCTCTCTTCTCAATGTATCTTTATCATTTTAATTTCTCAAGTCGAGTTCAGATAAGTATTCCGAATTAAAAACCCTATTAAAACAAAGGAATATCGTATGCTTTGAACTGCATTTTAAGTATAATGGCAAACACTTGAGATCACCAGCTACAATACAAATTGTTTGTGCTGCGTATTCAGCTGTTTATACCCTTCGACCATTATTATTATTATTATTTTCTAAAAGGGAGTCTCCCAGCAGAGAAGGTGCGAGGCACTGCGACCAGAAAGGTCTTTTGTGCCTATAATGCTCTCCCTAACTTGACAAAAGCTGTTCTGCTTCCCTAATGAAGCATAACAGGTCTTTCGTCGAGGAATGGACAATGTGCTCGGGAACTGCGATTTCCACGTGCAGATGCTTCCTCCTAACCCACACCAAGGCTGGACAATCACATAGAATGTGTTTGGTGGTTTCGTCGTCCTCTCTACAGAGCCTGCATTCTGTATCTGAGGACAGACGCATTTTTGCGAGGTGATAGTTCACCACGTGGTGACCACTAAGGTAACCTATGAGGAGATAGAGATCTCTCCTGGAAAGTAAGTTTGTTCTTCGTTTGACCGAGGGATTTGTAAGCTCTTTAGCCTGCCTCATCCCTGGTTGGAAGAACCAATAGCGTTCGGTCAACCTAACCGCCCATGTTTTCACAAGGGATGTGATGGTTGACCACCCCACGCCGCAGAAGGGTTCGGGACCATGCAGAGGGGCTGATGACCCCGCCCTCGCTAGTTCATCCGCTAGCTCATTGCCCTGGAAACCCGAGTGTCCAGGTACCCATAGGAGGGTAACGTTGTTCCTGTTGGAGAGCCTCTGGAGGCAGTTCCAACAGTCAGCCACCATACGCGAACCTACTCTTTTTGAAGAGAGGGCTAGTATGGCCGCTTGGCTATCAGAGAAGATGTAAATGTTTGCTCCTCTAATCCCCTTCTCAAGGATAAGACGGCAGCAGAACTCGATGGCATGAACCTCGGATTGAAAGACCGTGGGCCACTTGCCCATGGCAATCGAGGTTTTGGAGTTGGGACCATGTACCCCAGCTCCAACCCCCTGATCAGTCCTTGACCCATCGGTATACCAATGTATGCCATGAGGGTCACTGATGGGGTTGCCAGCATCCCAGTCCCTTCGGTCTGGGATGAGAGTTTTGAATTTAGCGCCAAAGAAGAGTTCCTTGGTCATAGAATCTGATCTAGAGCAGATCTCTAAGCCAGGAATGTCTTTGATAAGTCTAGCATGCCCCGATTCGGTAGCTAGAAGCCCAGATTGGAGCTTGATGCGAAGAAGACTCAAAGCAGCGACTTCTTGAATTTGAATGTGCAGCGGTGTCAAATTTAAAATTGACTCCATAGCTGCTGTGGGACAGGTGCGAAGTGCACCCGTTAGAGAGAGGCAAAGCAGCCTATGCAGTTTAGTGCATTTCTTGATGGCGGTGACCTGCGTGACCTTGGGCCACCACACAATGGCGGCGTAGGTGACGATGGGTCTTACCATCATCTCAAATAACCACCGAATGGTGCATGATTTGAGACCCCAAGTCCTACCAAAGAATCTTCTACATGCCCACATGGCATGAGTTGCCTTTGATAGGGTGTTGTTTAGATGGGAATTCCAGTTCAGTCTTTTATCAAGAGTTACCCCTAGATATTTAACTTCGCTGGAGAGTCCCACGGGAGAGCCGCCAATGTGCAATTGACCTATGTCAACGGAATAGCGCTTAGTGAAGGGTACGATAATCGCCTTTTGTGGATTGATGCTAAGACCTACATCTTCGCACCATCTACTAACCGTGTTCAGAGCAGATTGCATCAGTTCTGTCACGGTGTTGGCAAAGTTCCCGTTCACTATGAGAGCCAGGTCGTCAGCATAGCCGATTGCTTGCACGCCCTGTTCGGCGAGAATACTGAGTAGCTCATCCACTACTAAGGACCAGAGTAAGGGGGACAGGACCCCTCCCTGGGGACATCCTTTAACCGCACTAATGAAAGCGGTCGTGGAGTCCAAGGTAGAGGAAATAGTCCGATGTTTGAGCATAGCATCAATCCATCGGATTAGGGGACGGGCGATATTTCTGCGTTCCAGCGCAGCAGAAATAGACCCGTAGCCGGTATTGTCGAAAGCACCCTCTATATCAAGAAAAGAGCACCCTTCGACCATTGTTTTTATCTATTTTTTGAATTGTCGTAGTCCAGTTGAACATGCCCTAAGTCAGCCTTAAAACCATAACATTTCATGGCTGTTTCTCTGTGCTCTTACTTCTGCTTTTGATTCTCTGGCAGTGCAACAATTCTAGGTCAACACAAATCAGCATAAGCTACAACTACATATCGGGCAATAACATTTTTATGTGTTAAAGCTTTGTGACAAAAGGCCAAAATACAAACGACGAAAATGCAAAATGCTGGAGAAAAAATCCGAGCAGAAGAGGGAGAAAAAGACAAAAAAGAATACAAGTCGCTGCTAGTTGTTGTGGAAAGTTTGCCGTTTCTTTTTGCAGTGGCTGTAATAAATTTGGACAAGAGTGAGCAAGCAACAAATGGGAATAAGCAAAACAAACGGCCACTGCAACAGTTCAGCACAAAGTCAGGGGCGTTGGGCTAGGGCATGGGCATGGCCAAGGGGAATTGTTTATAAAACCAAGTTTTTTACGAGCAAGAAATAGAAAGCAGTTAAAATGCCAAGCCATGGATCAATTTGTGCAGCTGCTGCTGCTGCTGTTTCTGGTGAAAGATGTGCACATTCCCAGGGTGCACACTTGCTCCACTGTGCGCGCTGTCTGCGATGATGATACACTGTCAAAAATGTTGAGCTGCATGAACATGTATGTAAGCTGGCTATGCGGTTGCCTCAGCTTAGGATACTTTCGTATATGTTTGCACACATGCACATGTGTTCGTGTTTGCCTGTGTGTGTGGGCGTGCGTGTGTGTGCGTATGTCATTTACATTTTATTCTATCTCATATCATGGCTGAGCGATTTCATTTTCATGCGTGTCCTGTGCCTGCACTTGTTTGTATACAACTTGTTGTTGTTGTTGTTGTTTCTCATGTTTTCTTTTTGTCCATTTAAATGGCAATTGTTGTGGCATCTGTTGCTATCGCCCCAGCCTTGTCATGCTGCTGACTCTGTTTCTGCTTCTGCTACTACTTCTGCCTGAGCTCCTTCTTCTACTTTTTACTCTGGATGTGCTGCTCCCATAGCTGTTGCTTTTGATCTGGTTTTCATGTTTGCTTAGCCGCCTACCTATTTATTCAGTTCCCCAGTTCAAAGTGCCAGGCAAAATAGTTTAAATGTAATTTTTAGAAATTGCACCCACCCAGCCTGCTCGGTACTCAAACATGCAGTGCACCGAGAATGGTCTACTTCAGCGTGGAGTGTTACTTTTGGGCAATATGCATGCATAGCAGCCTACAAGTACGTTGTGTGCTCCACACACAGTCGCACACACACACACACACGCCCAGGCGCATTGGCACTGCGATTTTTCAAGCCTCCTCTTGGCCAGAAGTTGGCTTGAAGCTCATGAGTGCTGGTCCAGTTGGCAGGCACCGGCATAAATATTATAAAACGTGCAGCTGTAGCTGCAAAGGTGAATGAAGCTGGATCTCCCTATCCCTATCCCCCCCTCGCTATGCCACCGAATCTATGCATTGAGTGTGGCCAGAGTGCTTACCCTCTGCTCAGATAAATAAGCCAGCTGCCTTGTCTGCTTGTAGCTGTCTCGCTCTGTCTGTCTGCCTCGGTCTGTCTGTCTACCACTGAGTTAAACTGCAGGTTTTCGGCAAATGCCTTCACTGGCTGTAAGGGCCTTTTATGCATGCACCGGCAGCTAACTGATTTTACCTCGTATGCACTGCATACATATATAATACTTTATCAGTATTCGCATACGCATAGTTAGAACTCCGCACTCTCGCTCAGTTGCATCTTTCACTTGCAACTGAAAGTGGTATAAATCCTTTTGCAAATTCCTGAGCAAACTAATATATCAGCAAAACAGTTTAATAGTGCATACCATTTGCAGTTGATGCTGTTGCTGCCACTAAAACTCGATTTACAAAATATTGTTCGCTTTCGAGCAATCGTATCAACAAGCAATCAGTTACTCTTTCTCGGTGCACAAGAAATAAAATAAGTCCCTGGTTACAGAACCATTCCGCAGTCATTAAGTTGGGCGTCATATCAGATTTGAGCTTATGGCACACCCAAAAACGGCCAAGCCTTTGCCCAATTGGCAGACACGTGAAATAATTGAGCGATCACTGAAATTAAGCTCACGCAATTAAATGGCATATCGAAAAGCCTGGCTGCGAAAAAATCCACGCAATTACGATGTGACAAAGTTCACATATCCTGCATGTAGTTTGTATGTATGCTTAAAAAATGCAGTTTATTCAAAAGAGTAAAATCAGAAAAAAGCACGGTTAATTTCATTTTGAACTGTTCCCCTCGTTGCCCATAAAAAAACCTTAATTCAACTACGGCACGCGGCGCACAGCAGACGTTGCGTCAACAATACCCTATCGTGCATAGTGTAAGCGTATTACTACGTTGGCAAAATGATGAATAATTATACAACTTACATGAACACTTCATTAAAAAGTGATTTAAATGCAAGCTGCTCGATAAACATTGACAATTACCACGGGGGCCAACGTGACGTATGCTTGATGCGGATGCCGTTGTTGGTGTTGTTGTTGTTGTTGTTTCTGCTGCAGTTGTTTTTATTTGTGAGCCTTTTGTTTACACCCGAACGTAGGCATATGCGTTAAGCTAGGATTTACCGTTACCGTGCATTAAAAAATATTTAATAAAATTGTATTTTCCGCAGCGATAAGTACGACAACAACAAGCGCGCCGACGACGAGGACGACGACGCGTCGTGGAAGAAAGGCGATGGCGAGGCGAATATTATTCTTGATGTGAGTCTCGCAAGTACAAACACACACACACGAGTACACTTACACTGGGAATGTTTAAAACGTCGAGTTGAACACGCGCGTTATACTTTTAGCCGACGTTGTGGATTTACAATTTTAATAAAGTCATACACACGCACGACTTCGGCCAGGGGGACAAGGCCTCGTGGAACCGGTTCGACCTGGCGTCGCGTGGTCTGAAGATTACAATTGAAAACAGCGAACAACAACAGGCGACAACAACAAGAACTCAGGAAATTCACTGAGGTGCATCAATATTTAATATCTATTTAACATTTCAATCAACGTTAAAACGCCATCTGTCGGCTGTGTTTATGCATATGCGAATAATTTACTGAATAATTAATTTCTCATTTATTGTATTTCGTGTTTTGTTTTGTATTATGTTTTTTGGCTGCTTCATGACGCACCGCGAGCGATAATAAACTGAAATGGCCAACAACGAAGTGAGACACTCACTCGCGCACTCACTGACGCACGCAGTTAGGTTATAGTGGGTTACAGTTAGTCGATTGTGCTTGGCTGTTGTCCTGTCCGCTGCTGGACGCGCGTATATCCTTGAGCACGGTGTAGCGTCACGTTCCGATACGAATACGAAACTGAGCAGCGCTATTGGCAAAAACTGGCACGAGTGCCGAAATGTCCTTTCGCTCGGTCGATGCCGCATGCACAGATACACACACACGCACACCTCGGGAGCGAGTGCTCACCGTTACAGGGATATTTTTCGGTCGTTTGTTCTCCTCGTCGTCATCCTCGTTCTCATCCTCGTCCTCGTGGTTGTCGTTGTCGTCGTGTGAGGCGAGTCGGCGAGTCGTTTTCACTCAATTCCGAATGAAAGTAAAATTGGTATTAGGTCGCAGCTCGTCTGTGTCCCCGCCAGGATGTGGTGCGCTCGTTCAGGCTCGGTGTGCTCGGCATTTGAGTTTGTTTTGGTTTAAATTGCATTCGACTTGATGATGCTTGAGGCAGCGAGAGAAGTGGGCCTATCCCAAGCACTTTTATTTTAGCTTTTGCTGCCGTTTGTTTGTGAGTTTGCTGAGGATTCTTACAGCACTTGAGCCAATGCAAATGCAAATACGAATACAAATACAAATAACTAGTTCAAGTGCCGATTCCGTTTGCGCTTTGTTCAACTTTGGCTAGTAGTCGAACCATGCAATTACTAAGTCAATGAAACTTGCGAATTTAATGAGGGGGACAGCCAGACAATTTGCCTCTACAAACTCTTTACTCTATGATATATGTACTATATAATAAATAGCTTTAAAATTTTAAAACCCATTTTGAGTCTTATCAAATCTATTAGAGCTCACGTTGTAAAGTTATTAACAATGTAAACTTCAAGCAAGAGAAAATTTCCCAAGAGTATTCTTTGCTCTTCAATACGTGCTCATGCGCAGAGGCGACTTTCCAGTCAACCTGAGGGAAATATAAGAGTGCTTTGGTACTTTTTCCCTTAATTCAGCGCAAGCGAGGGAACAATTTTTAACGGCAATTCGTATTTATTTTCTTCAGGTATTAAACAATATTAAAATATTAAATATTATTTAAAACTATAAACTATAGTCGCGAGACCCATCATGATAGTTTTGGTGAATGAATCTTTACCTCTTCATAATTTTCCAAATCTACAAATTCTTATTAAGTAAAATATATTTTTGAACTAAATTGTTATCATTTACCCTTTCGTGAGTATTGGTTGGTGTAGGGCTTCTTACAACTGCAGAAGATTCATTTGTTCCGCCGGTGTTCTTCTGGTCCGGGACTGGTCTACTCACAGGCTTTGGTTGCGCCTCTTGCTTATTAGTGTTTGAAGTGGTGGGTTGATTTGGATTATTTGTTTGTTTGGCTGATTGTGAAGAACGCGGCTGCTGCGACATGTTGGATTCTTTGCAATTATTTAATTACCGAGAAGACAAATAATTTTCACAATTCAGAAAATTCAAGAATAACAAAAATTATGAATTTACGAGTATCAAACACATTTTGGAATTTAATGTGAAGCCTACTAACTACAGTCAGTTAAGATAACCTACCTGATACGCCGGGTGAATGATATGTCTGTGAGTGTTTGTGTGCGTGTTTGTATGTGTGTGTACAAAAGTCTGAGCCAATGCCCGATGGCCTTAGGTGAGCTATGGATAGTCTGAGTGTCAGTTAGTCGACTAGTCAAAGAGTCAGGCAGTCATCATTCGTCAGAGGCATGTCAGTGTTGCTATGGCGACCCACACACACACAGCCAGACACACATAAGCGAGACATACGTACATAGTCATATATAACAATACATCATAAATGTCAGCGCCTGAAATTGCGCATAAAGCCATATAAATGAGTCTACTTTAAGGCGCACTATATTTATGTACTTTTCGCTGGCCATAAGCGCGAAAATTGTCGCACTTGCGTGAAATATGTCTATGGCCATAGATTTGCGCCGCGCCTTTCCGCATATATATTTATTATTTGCGTTTTTTCCGCTATTTTATAAATTAATTTACATAAATTATGGCATATGGGGGATAACTTGAGCCGGGGCCAAACGTTTGCCATTTGTCAGGACGGCAAAGAACGCAGCAATGAAGGCTCAAATGACGCTGCCCGCCATGACAATCATTCGTTTGCTTCATTCCACTCGTAATTTGCATTTTTGCACCGGCGTTGCTTCCCCTACCATGAGTGGCACCACCAAGTCCAACGAAATAAACAGCAACAACTACAGTGAAGGCAACTACGAGTACAGCAACAACAACAGCAATAGCGACAGAGGAACAAAGGCAACAATGTTGATTGTCTGCTAAAGAGCATAAAGTCGTAATGGAGTGAAGGCAAATAAACATAAAATCCCATCGAATTGTGGGCACACAAAAGGCGGAAAGCATTCGCTGTGAATAGAAAGGAATCGCACGCGCACGCACAAATGTTGGCGCCAAATCACTTTATTTCACTTGTTTTCAATTTTCACTGAATTTTTATGTTCCTTTCTCTCTCTCTCCCGCTATTTGTAGCCTCTTCTTTCTTGTTTTTTTCGTGTCATTTGTTTTTCATTGGCATAGTAGTTCTCTTTTGGCTTGGAAGGTTCATTTTGTTCTCTTTTTTCCATCACTTTTATTATCTGTCTTGCTCTGTGTCGTTCTCTCTCTCTCACACTTTCTTGTTCTCGCCCTCTCCCACTCTCGTGCTCTCTCTACCCAACTTGCTTTCTTGCCGTGCTCTGGTTTGTTGTGATGTGCTCAATAACCGCCAGACGCTGCCGCAAAAACCATCGAATAATTAAGTCATAAAAGGTTTGAGCCACCCTGTATCCCTCTCGCCCTGGTGCCCCTGCTTGATGGCCTCACAGCTTTGACAATTAACCAAACTATAAAATGTTTTAGTTTGAACACCTGAAAACGCCGGCCCGACCGCATTTACAGCCTACGCCTCTACGGGCGTTTGTAGGCAAAACTCACCCAAAGGACGTGCACACACCCACACACATAGACACTCGCAGAGGAGCTCACACACATGTGCACACGCACATTTAAGCCAATTAGCATTTATGTGCGCCACAAGCAGCGACGCCAGCGTCGGCATTGGCAGCAGTAGCAGCGGCAGCAAAGCGCGTTACATTTTCATCAAACGCACGACACTTTGTTTTAATTTCGGCAACCGCACGCACAGACACACACACACACATAAGGGGAGAGAGGGATAGAGAAGGAGAGAGTGAGCAGGCATGAACTAACGCACACACGCTTGCATATGTAGGCAATGCTGTGACAGTTCTGGTTTGCTTTCGTCACGGACTCCGGCCTAACACGCATTCTTCTCTGGGGTGGCAGCCCTGGCATAGGCGGAATTTACAGATTTCTGTTTGTTTGTCAAACCCCGCCAAACTCCCACGGGCCCTTAAACGGGATATTACATTGTTTTGGGCAATTCACTTTTACTGTGATTAATTTAAATGTGCTTGCCCCCGCTCCCACGCCGAGTCCTCCCTTTCCGCTTGTCAGGGGACCCGCACGCAGCGATCCGCAGCCAGGACGAATGTTCCTTTTTTTGTCTGCCTCTCTTTCTCTCCGTTTCATTTTGCTTTGTGTCTTTTAAAGCATTTCGCGACGGGTATATCACGTGTGTGCCACTCATAAATACGCTTCAAACCCAACGGCCGCCATTTTAAATCGAATTGCTCATGACACTGATGAATATAATTAGCGCAGCGAAGACAACGCCCACATTCGTTGTGCTAATGAGATATGCTCAGACTGCCGTTGCGACAGACGAGGGAGTAGGGAGGGAGTTGCGGGTCCCAATTGATGTAATTAAATTGATTTAAGCATAATGTGATTGAATCATATGAAGTTATTACTGGAAGTATATCAACTGCCGATGGAGAATATTTGTAGAATACTTTAAAACATAAAGAAGGCAGACTTAAATGAAACCTTTAAGTCTGTGATAATCTGAATATTCAGACAGACTTAAGTACACGTAGAATTGTTTGAAGTTTTTACTGGAAATTTATCAACAACAGAGAGAGAATATTTGTAGAATGCCTTGAAAGAGAGAGTAAGGCAAATGAGGCAAAGAATTTGAATAGCTGACATGCCAGACATAGATGAAATCTTTAAATCTCTGATAATCTGAAGACTGACTAAAGTACACGCAAAATGTAGTTGTAAATCAAAGTTTTTAATGGAAACTTATCAGCTCAAAAGGAGGAATACTGAAATAGCAGACATAAATGATACCTCTAAATCTATGAAAATCTGATGACTGAATGTAGTATTATAAAATGTAATAGAATGTCCAAAGTTATTAAATCAACTAAAGTTCGAATATTTGTAAAATTCTTTAAATGCGAAAGTAAGGCAAATGATATAATGTGTTTGCATGCGAAACCTTCAGGTCTATGATAATCAGAAGACCGTACTCATAAAATTTAATTGCATCATATGAAGTAATGACTGAATATTAATTAACTGCAAAGGTAGAATTTTTGTAGAATACTTCATAAGAGTAAGTAAGGCAAATGAGGCCTGGATTGACTGACTTAACTATACTGCGATTGAATCTTTCAAAGGTATTACTGGAAGTTTATCAATACTTAGAATACTTTAAAAGCGAAAGTAAGGCAAAGGAGACTATGATGTTGCATGCGAAACATTTAAGTCTGTGAAAATCTGAACTGGAGCTAATTAATGGAATGCATCTCGGGCACTGGCGCGTTCGGTCGTCTCTCACCTGATATGTACATCAATCCAATTTCGGTTACAGCCAACAAACACATTTATAAGTACCAGATAACGTTACTTCTTCCATGTGCGTGCGCTTGTTAGTGTGTGTGTGTGTGTGTTTATGTGTGCATATGCGTGATACGAGCCAGTGTGCGTGTGACAATACGAAACGTATACACGATCATGCATCATAATCCAACACCCAAGCACACGAAAACTTAACACACGCACAGACACACACTCGTTAGGATACTCCTGTGCAAACACACACACACACACACACACACGTATTGCATATACATACACACAGATCCACATCAGTTGCTTTGTAATTAATTACTTCACACATTGACGCCGGCCCACACCAGCAACACACACGCACACACATGCAAAGGGAAGCGGACTAACACTAAATGTAAACTTTACTCACATCTGCCATTGTAGTTGTTGTTGCTATTGCTGTTCCTACTGCTGCTGCTGCTGCTGCTAACTAATATTGTTACCAGCATTTCGGGCGGTTAGCTGCATGTTTGGTTAGCTGTTGCCGCTGCGTTGCGCATCGTATCGTAAATTATGCTCCATTTATGCGGCATTGGATTGAAATGGAAATTTGTCCCATTTGTTGCGTCAGGCGTCGGGCGTCGGGCGTCGGGCTCCGTCAGTGCCGAGCAGACACTTGAGTATTCATATGGCCGCACCCCGAGCATGTTCTTTGGCATTGATTTATGGCGCCGACTAACTTGGCTAAATATTAAATGAAACGTTAAACCCAAAGCGACTTAGGACTCACTCACTCACACACTCGCACACGCACACGAGATGAGCTTTAATTTAAATTATAATCATAATTATGGTAAGTGGAAAATGTATACCCCGAGTGCTCTCCGAGCCAGTAAATGCTACAAAAATAGAGATAACAATTTCACTGAAATTCTAGAATTCAAGCTTGGCCCCGAACGTTGAACTCAGCGTCGGAGCAACCCTGCCTGGCGTACTACTGAGGCAACTGATGCTCCTGCTGACAACCCCTTAGAGCTAGTCAAATAATGATGCCTACAATTAGGTGAACAAAACTTTGGCTAACAACTCGTCAGTCGTCGCTGCTGCTCTGCCTCTGTCCCTGTCCCTGTCGCTGCTCCTGCCTCCGCTTTAGCTTCTTCTGTTGCTGCAATTACGCTACTGGCAAATTAAGTTAGCGCCTTCACGTGGCGGTGGCTTTAGTGCAATTGGCCACCGCCGTTTCTCCGCCTCCGTCGGATTAGCAGCTAAAATAAAAGTAAGAAAAACAGAATTATATAAAAATTTCTTAGAGCTGTAAGACGAGCCGCTTGTTTGCTTGCTAGCTTGCACCTCGGTATTATTTTTAATGAGCCGTGGTGGGCGGGGGGCATGGCACGGGCAGCACGAGTCTCAAAAAGAAACCCTGATTAGGGCAAGCGACTGCAGGCAGTATTAGGTTAGTTCTCTGGTTGGTCCTGTGGGGAATAAGGGAGAGACTGCATTTAAAAGTTGCTGCCAGTTTAATTATGGCTCAAGTTAAATTCACAGCCAAATGAAGCCTTGCCGGCCAGTGATGCAGTGCATCATTTCATGGCGCTCAAAAATATATGCAATTTGTAATTAAACTTTCATGCGGTTGTAGTACACAAAAAGTTGCACATTTGATTATGCTGCCAACCAATAAGCGCCATCGTGTGCAGTGGAAACAACCACGACAACAACAGCGACAGTGGCAGCAACAACAACAACAACAACAGCAACGGCAACAACAACAAGTGCAATTAACTGGCGCATAATTTCATGTGCTCAAACCGTTGTCCGGACTGGCTGTCTGGCTGACCAGCAAACAAATTGTTGGCTTAAATTCAAAAACGGCAACAATTTATGTGCAAAAAACATGAAAACGCAAAAAAGAAAGCACATAGTACGAGTAACAAAAACATTTCGGCAAACGCGAATGACCATGGAAATTTTTGGCAACGCGCACTTGCAGCTTTCCACTTGCCACTTGCCCCGTGTTGGTGGCCGCGGCAACGGCAGCCGCCGACCAATGTGGTTCGCTCATTGCACCAAAACAGCCAACCAAATAGTCAACTTTTTATACCCTTGCAGAGGGTATACTAGTTCTACCCAGGAGTTTTCAACGCACCTTAGGAACCATCTCAGGCTTATAAAGTAGATATATATATCGTATTGTAAATCCGCATCACCAAGGGAGTCCATCTAGCCATGTTTGTCTATTGCAACGCAAATTAGTCACTTGGTTTTGAAGGTATCCTGATGAAACTTAATACACATGCTTCTTATTGCTGCATGCTAAAAATAAGATCGGCCAATATTTGTTATTTTTCAAGATATTGCAACCAAATTTACTACATCAACGTTTTTATATTGTATATTTATAATATGCATATGAAATTTCTTAAAAGTCGGACCACTATAGTATATATCTGCCATAAAACAATCGGCGGATTGAAGGATTTTGTATGAAAACCAATTTTGATTTAAGATATAACCTAATTGTGTTTATCAGTTCCAATCAAAGTGAGACATAATATTGAATATTCTATTAAATTCTGTATATAATTAAATGTATATAATATAATCATCTAGTATTGGAACGATCGGAGGAGATAAGAACCTGCAAGCGTATAAAACGACCGGCTTGCCGCAGGTAGCCTTTCTTCCTCGTTTCAGTTGGTTTGTTTTGCTGGCAGTTTACAGTGGCTGGCAAGCTTTTTACACGGACAAATATCTGCAACATATGTATGCTAAACAAAGTAATAACCAACTGAAAACAGATATGAAAAATTGAATGCCAATTAGCAGATACATATTTTTTGAAGCCTTTTCCCGCTGGCAATCACTTGTGCTTGCTCACGGGTCTGTGCAAGCTTGGCACTCAAAGTAAATTACATTAAAGTATTTAACACTTGGCTGCAATTGGGTCCAGCTTGTCTCGGCTGCTTCTTTAAATGCAAACATTAATTTTGTGCGTTCCTTGCTGCTGCGCCCAGCTGTCTTCAAATGTACCACTAAAAATATTTTCACACAAAAATTGCCAGACTACCCGACAGCAGACTACAAGTGGGGAAGGCAACGGCAACGGCAACAGCACAGAAGCAGCAGCAGCAGCAACAGCAACTGTGAAAATGTAAAAAAAATCATGTAATTTTACATTCAAGTGAGCGGAAAATATAAATAAGCAGCAGGTGCTCATTTCCTGTTCCGCAGCAAACATGGTACATTGGAACACACACACACATACAAACACACAGAGTCTCGCACACACGCTCATTCACGCAGCTGGCCAGGCATATCCTGGCATTTGTAGCAAAGACAGACGAGAGAGAAAGAGAACCAGCCAGCAGGCAGCAGCCAGCGAGATGCATCCATTTGAACTATGAAGCATGCTATATGCGTATACATATATATAAACACACATGCACACGCCCCCACACACACTTCTATAGATGGCCAGCTGGTTGCTGTGTGGGAGTATTGCGAAAAGTTCATTTATATTACTGTCGCTGACATTAATGTCATGGCGTGGGCACTATGCACGCCTCCCCCCCTCCTCCTAATGAGCGGAAAAAAAGAAACTAAACAACTCGAAAGTTAACAAAGGCAATTACTTGCCCTTGGCGTTAATAACTTTCGCAGGTGTCAAGTATGCGTACATGCATATTACATAGACGATGATGATGATGAGGGTTCGGGATGGCGATAGGAAGCATACACTCGCACTTGGTCGGGTCTATAATTAACAAATGATTAATTATGCATGACTTTTTGGTGCGTTCGCTCGTTATCAGAGCGCCACACGTGCCCTTGTCCCTACCGCAATCAGAGTGCCAGAGTACTTGTGAGTGTGAGAGTCCTGTTCAGATTCCTGGTCGGGGTCGAGGTCTGCGTGCGCTTCCTGCTTTCCTTTGTAGTTGGCAAAAATAGTCGGCCATTATTGCCTTTGATTCATTAACATTCGGGCAAGAGTCCAACACCAGACGTTGTTTCTACAACGAGTCCTTGAGGACAAACTTGTCTGAGCCCTGGCTTGGTCTTGTTTTGCATTCAACTGTCAGCTTATTTACATAGAACATGAGAGTCAGTTACATTGTTTGCATACAATTACAGGCCGTATACCTTGCAGTAGACATGGACTCAAATATATAGTACCCAAGTGATAGTTTGAGCAAGCTGACTTTAATTTACCCAATAACATATCAGACAGAACATACTGAAAACAAATGTTTATTCTTAGGTGGAAAGAACAGAATGTTCCATATGTGCTTATTAAATTTCTACTATCATCAAATTGTTCAGTTCTGATGATGGGTTAAGTCACGAGGGAGACACTTGACTGATTGTTCTACTCGCATGTCTGTCGGGATTCTTGCATGTTGCAGCTAATGCTGTCAAGCAGCAGCAACAATAGCAGCAGCACTATGTGTGTGAGTATGTCTGTGGCACAACAATATGCCCGACACACAACAACAAAAGCATGCAGGTATTAAGCTATGCAGGTTAATTTGACTAGAAACGCCGTTTGTGCTGTTCGCTCTGCTCTTGTTGTTTAGATGAGCCGCCCGCGGGCTACTTGGACACAAAGTCAGAACAAGACGAAGGCATGTTGACTACTAGTCTCTCCTTCCGAGCTCTCTTGGCAGAAGCTTCAAGTTGCCACAGCGCTGCAGTTAAAATGCGAACAAAAGGCAATGGACAAGACACTAACGGCATAGTTGTGATATCTATGTATATGTAGCTCAAACCCTCACACACACACAAGTACATAACATACAGAAGCATATTGTCGAGTCAGTTTTGTTGTGTATTGCAATTATTGTTGTTGTTGTTGTTGCTGCACTGCTACTGCTGTTGTTGTGTCTAATGTATGATGGTGCTGTGTGAAGTTGTCTTCCACTTGAAAAGCGGCCTCTTTAAAGTGCAACGGTGCGTATGCGCAATTATTAAATGCTGCATAAGGCCGCTTGGCAATTGCATTGAATGCGCGTGTACTGCGCGTTGTGTGCGAATGCAAATTTCAGTGTAATTGCTCACAGCCAT
This sequence comes from Zaprionus capensis, assembly GCA_018903675.1. Lineage (NCBI taxonomy): Eukaryota > Metazoa > Arthropoda > Insecta > Diptera > Drosophilidae > Zaprionus > Zaprionus capensis. The sequence continues at coordinate 5,427,419 of JAEIFN010000011.1, forward strand.
TTGACACGATTTTGTCCTGGTGTTAATGCAATTAACATTCGCCAATGCACTAAAAAAATAATTGCAGCACCAATTAAACTGACGATTCGTGGCAAACGGAACACGCGATAATAAAGTGAAAGCAGAGCGAAGCAAAGAGTGTAAGGAGTGTACACAAATAATAATCAAGAGAAAGCGAACGAAGTCCAACTCTTTCCATTTCATAAGCAAGCAGAATTAATTAACTATTCACTGAGCACATGTCAATCCTCTCTAGCCTCGACAGCAGAGGAATATATCCTTCAATTGGAGCATTTAATCTATTACCAGGCTGCGGTTCATTTTGGGGGCTTTTGGGGGCTAGCAATTCATTTGCCCCGCTCAATCTGACAATTTTACATATTTTTAAATATTTCTCACCGCTTGTGGAGCGTAGTACGCAAATCCGATAAAAGCCTTGTCAAGCCGCCGTCAACTGGCGATAACAAAAAAACACATACCATGCATGTAAAGAACTTGTAAAGTACATTTCCACGACGAGCAGATACTCTATTAAGCTATTTAGTGCACACTTTAGTCTGTATGATCAACAGAGGATCAATTTCATCACTTACATTGATAACTTACGCAAAACGAACATCTACAAAAGTATTCTTCATCATGTTACAGGGTATTCTCTGCTCGTAAGATACAGAGAATAACAACTGCACAACATCAGTGAGGGTTGATTGGTGGCCAAACTCGCCGTAAAAAACGTCTGAACACCCTCGAAGGGGGAGGGCGACAGACCCTTTGATGCCTCATCGTTGCCAGAATTCAGTTACAGCTACAGTTGCTGTTGATGTTGCTGTTCCTGTAGCGCTGCGCTGCTGCTGCACACTAATTTGATTTTTTATACAAATCGAGAAGAGTTCTCGTATTTCGTTATCGACTTTTGTTTGTTAACGCTTAGCTTGGCGATTTTCGACTTAGTTATACATACTGTGTTCTGTCTTCTTTTTAGACCCTTTGACCATTGAAAATACTCAAAAAAGGGTATACTAACTTTGTGCAAATGTATGTAACAGGCAGAAGGAGGCGTGGGAGACCTCATAATGTGTGTATAGTCTTTCTCATGATCACTACCCGAGTCGATTAAGCCATGTCTGTCTGTCCGGCTGTCCGGATGACAATATGAATACACAGATCTCAGCTATTATAAAAGCTAGGGACACCAAATTTAGCATGAAGGTTTCTGTGTACCAGGCGCAGATTAAGTTTATTTCAGATCAATTTTTAAGCGCTGTATAAAAGATACAACTGACATTAACATCTACTAAGCTGAATAAAATATCTACGTATTCTGTAAATTGCAATCCGATCGGACAATAAACACAGAAGTAATTTAAGAAAGTATGAGCATAAAACTAAGTGCTTGTGTCAGCTAACAATGGAAGCGGGCGAGCGCCGTCTGTCGGGAATAAATTTAAAGCATGTGTACATGTAAATGTGTATGTATTTAATAAATTAAACTACACCGGAACATAGGTTGAAGGGTATCCCACTGTTGCGTACCGGTCGTCTGTTGGTCTCGTTTATCCTTTTCTCTGTTTTTTATTTTTATGTTTTCCGCTTGGATTTTAAAACTGTTTTGATGGTTCTGCACGGGGTTGCGGCATTTGCATTCGTTGTCAATTTATGTAGATTGCATTGTCGGCTATCGAATTAGCCGCCTCTCGATTGGTACGAGGGCGGGACACTGGCAATGCAAGACACAACTGAGGTCAATTGAGGGCTGAGCTGGGAGGCTGCAGTAATTATGCGCATATCGCAGGTTTTCCACTGTTTGTAAGCACGAAGAGAGCGAAATTTAATTCCATTTGTGAAGAAGTCGAAATATGAATGGGTTGGCCAAATAGTCCAGTCTGCCGCTCGGTCAGCCAGAAGGTAAAGAAACTCAGCACTGCGCAGCGCGGGGCCGACAAAACGAACAATGGAGCGTAAAATAAGTGCAAAAAGCAGGCAGGCAGCAAAGGCAGGCGGCATAAAAAGAAAATGAAAAACTTTGAGAGAGTGCAGAAAATTCAGCGAAATGAAAAATGAACAAAGTGCCCTAATGGCAAAGCATGTTGAACGTGGGGTGCACGACTCTGGAGCGGGGCCCAACAATGTACAGCGTGTACTTATTCAAAAGAAAATAAAAAGAAGAGCAAAACGAGATGGGGAAAAGCAAAAAAAAGTCAGCTTCAATTGAACAGTTAAACTTCCATTAATTGTGCGCCGCGTCTCTGCAGCTGGGGCACAAATAGATTGGGCAATCGCAGGGTATTTGCTCCCTCCATCACCATCTCCATCCCACCCCACTTCGTAACAGTCTCAAATTTTAAATGCATGAAATGCCTGAGCAAACAGGTCAGCCGCCGCAACTGTGCCAACTTATTCCAGACTGGCCAATTGTCAATGACGCCCGCCGGTAGGCGGATGGGGAGGGATGCCCATCCGGCACACGGAAAGCTGAGCAATTCAATTATACGATTGTGTCATTACCGCCAACAATAAGGGCCATCGAAATTAACCAACATTTGGGCAGCTAATTGGTTGACTCAATGGCCCAAGCTGCTCGTGTGGAAATCCAATGTGGGGGCAGCACTCCCTGCCCCATTTCAATGAAGCTCCGGCCGACCCGAAAAGTGTCGCAGGCCACACTTCATTGACGACTGTCAAAAATTTTCAATTTACCAAATTAGCTGGCCAAAAAAATAACGAAGCCGAGCCGCATCACGCTCGACTGGCCCGTACAGACAGCGGCACAAAAGGAATCCGCCAAGAAATGGAGCAACGACACCGAAATTAGTACTAAGTTGAAAGTAATGACCGTGGGCCGGATGAGAATCGCCAGCTGCTGACAACGAATATCTTCTAGCCCTCAAAACGATTTCCGCGCTAATCTGCTGCTGACAATTATAAGAAAAAACTTGCAGAATAAAAAGGGAATAAACTCAATATTAAAGCGAGTCACGCTTTACAACGAGAACTCTTTAAATGCGAAATAAATCATAAAACCAATACTACAAAAAAAGGAAAGAAATAAAAAAATCTCTATATATATTAACACATAAAAAGCATAGAGCAAGTGCGAACAGGCAACATAAATCATTGGCAGCAAAATGAAAAGCTTTGCGCAACAAGTCGACGAAACAATAAAACCCGCTTTAGAGAACCGCACGAAATGCGAGGGATGGCGGCGTTGCAAGGTTGCAAGGTACCGTGAAGCAGTCGGTTGACCGAGCCAAAAGAAATACATGTTAAATTGATATATATTAGTATTAATGGCCGTATGGCGTCACCGAAGAAAACGAAGAGGGATCCGAAACGGACGAATGCTGCGACTTGCCACAGTACTGAAAAGACGCTGGTCTTGTGAGTATCCAATTAAACGGACTCAAGCTTAAAGTCCACACATAAAATATTTTGAAATAATCGAAAAACCAACACAGTTGTAAATATGAACTGCAATTTAAGAGTAATAACTGTTGCTGTTCAATATCAATTATCCGATTGTTATACTTAAATTTTAATCATATGAAACATTTCGCTTTGTACAACATAAGCCAATAAATAAAATAGATTTGATTGAATTAACATTGAAAGCAATTAAAATGCAATATGACAATTATAAACCAATCATACATGCCAAAGAAGACCACCCGAGTGGTTTTTGAACACAGTTCGCGAGCATAATACAAATTTTTTCCGTAGTTTCGCAATCACAATTCTGGCAATTTGCGGTTCGCGCATCCAACATGATTTATGCTCTGTGCCCTTAAAACGCTGTTTTTTCTCGACATTGGTACAAATAAATAGGAACTCCGCTTTTGTTGAAATATACAAAGCAAAAAGAGCATTTACAGCTTGTCAGTTTTTGCGGTATTTCATGCTAATGATTCGAATGTTAAATATTTTATTCACAATCCAGCTCGCTATTTTGGAGTCTTAGGAATTATTATATTCAAAAACAAAGAGACGTCGATTAAGAGCTTTTCTGCGCTTAGTAATAAATTTTTATTGTTACTCTGTACTTCGGAGTTATAAGAAGTATTTCACTGAGATAAGGTCCCGCACCGGTGAAGGAAAAAATATGGTGATAAAGAGGGTTCGGATAAACGCAGCTTACGGCAAAAAGTAGTGCTAAGATATGAGGAGAATAAAACGTTATTAGCATTCGCTGTGGGCTAACGCATGATATGCCATATACGCACCTGGGGATCAGCCTTCTTCCAGCACTGGTGGAACCACCAGGCCTTTTGACACAGATTATCGCCCTCCGGATGAGTGCAGTGCTCGGACATGCCGATCACTTTGTCGCGTATAGAGTGAGGTATTGAATGGAAAAGGGTATCCAAATGCACATCCCCGTTGTCGTCCACCACCTCGAACTCATGGAACAGGCAATTCATGTAGCACTTGAGCTTCTCATCCTCGTGTATCTCCCCATCGCTGAACTCCTTGATTGCCTCTGTGAATTGTTGCAAGCATTGTTTTTTTGTTTGTAATTGCTGTTTCTGACTCCGGGAATGCCCAATTGCCGATTGGCAGATGGCTGAGTGGGCTCATGGCTTACCCTCGCTGACTCCGGTCTTCTCCACGCAAATGTCGTGGAATAGCTTGGCCATTCTAAGTACATTCGAAGGTGGAAACTGCAATTAAAATGCACTGGCTTCAGTGGGCGTGGACGTGGGCGTGGCACGGCCAAGGCTGGCGCACTCTTTATTAACTCACATTGCTGGCACGCTGCGCCAGTGCTGGCGACAGCAGCGCATCGCTGAACAGCGACAAGGCGATTAACAGGCAGCAGGCTGCAACAACAGGACGACGTCGGCGATTTTCACCAAAGTCACTCAAAGCCATTTTCATGTAGCTTTTCTGCAAAGTACAAAAAAAACCAAAAAAAAACAAAAATTGCTTGTACACTCGTTCGGCCTTGTTTGCAAGTTCTGAAAAGGCGAAACAAAAGCGACAATGCATAGCGAAAAAAACACGAGGAAAAACAAAAGAACTGCAAAACTAAATAAGCAGAGAGGAATATTGAATACTCTTATAGACTTTCTTAAATATTATACATACTAATTGTACATATACTATTTATCATGACTGTTGAAAAAAGAGTAGTGCCAAATTAAATCAGCAGAGCTGAATATTGAATACTCTTACAGACTTTCTAGAATATTATTTGTGCATATACTACTTATCATGACTGTTTCTAATTATTAATATCTACTTTAATCATGCACTTGTGTTTTTCATGAGGCAAAATCGATGGGAAAGTCAATATGCCAAGGGAAAGTGTATAAGGAACAGGAATAACATGCAGCATGGAAATGGATGGAGCAACTGGCAACAACAACGACGACGACGACGACGTGCCACGCGTGACAGCTGGACAATGACAATGTTTGTATGTTTGTATGCGTTTGTGTCTGTGTGACAGCATGTGAAAGCCTGTGTTTGTATGTGTGTGTGTGTTGGTGTGTTTGTGCGACGGTTTTTCTAAGTGCGCCTTTTTGTAATTTTTATTTCAGGAAGCCATGGAAGGAAACCAACAAAAAATCATTTGTTTCTTGCTAGCTCAGCGCACGCTAAATTAATTCCAAACCGCCAGCTGAACAAAAAGCTCGCCAAACGGAAACGGAAATGTGGCTGAGACGTCGGGGGTTTCAGCGCAGTTGTCAACGTTCTTTCATTCAATGCACAATCGTCGTGTTAATTTTGACAAGCAGCTGCCCACGTGCGACGCGCCTCAACACACACAAAGGCACATTCATACACATACACACACTACCACAACTGTGTGTGTATTTTGAGTATGAGTATAAATTTTTGGCATTCGCTTCGTTTTGAAATTGTGCTGCGACACACAAAAATACTGCAAAATACAACAAAAATACTGCAACACAAGTCGTCAACTTTTACACAAATGTCACTTTTGTTTCATCAAATGTCAACGCAACAACCGAAACAAAGCCACAAAGAACGTCGTTCTCTCGCACACACACACAGCCCGACGAAATGATAAAGAACGAATGAAATTACAATAACAGCAACAGTTAGCACATGCCCTTGTGTGCGTGTGTGTGTGTGTGTGTGTGAGGTAGAGAGCGAGAGCAGCCATCACAGTTGGCCATGGCATGAACGATGGATGGTTTTTTAATTGCCATTTCAATTTTCGTTATGCCGAATTGCCGTTGAAAGTTGCAAGTTGACGCGTTTTTTACCCTTGTCGCCGGGATCCCTTAAAACTATCAAAAAATGTTTCGTCACACGAGACACAGAAATTGTTTGACAACCGCAGTCACAATTGAATATGCTTTATTGCCATTTCTATCGACGCGTTTTATAGCGGTTTTTAGAGGAGCACTGACGTTGACTGAGGCGTTGACTTTGGGGAAGTTCTCAAAGCTGCCCTTACATTATTTTTGTTGCATTCATAAAGTTATTACTCGCTCTCCCCCTATATTTATTTAACCGTCCTCAATAGTTTTTAGTCGGCTATGCAATTAATATATGTGTGTAAATGTGGCATGCAACGTGCCTTGCATCGCGTGTATCCAAAATATAGTAATCTCTGCAGTTAGCTCGATGACAGAAAATATGGAATTATTCCCATGAACTTAGGCCTTAGGCTGGAGAGTAACTATTAAATACTTCAAGAGCATCAATTTGTTTTTAATTTTAAGGTACAAATAAAAGTATGGATTGCATTGCGAGATCTATTTTAACTGTATATTACTATTATCAGATAGTTTGAACGCAGTATAAGTTTCAATGAAAATTGCAAGTACTTCAATAATATATCTGCAAGAAACAAAGCTAAAAGATACTCAAATGACCTTTTTTCCAGACATAATCCTGTTTAAATAAACTAATGTATTGCTCTTATACCTCTTACCATTTTAATAATATACATATGATATATACACAAGCTACAATTAGATGCAAAGTGCAAATTATTTGCTCAGTTGCAATATTTATACTATGAAGTAGTGCACCGGATCGGCCTTTTTCCAGCACTGATGCAACCACCAAACCTTGTCTTCCAAAGTTGTTCCCTGCAAATCCATGCAATCTTTGGCCATGGCCAAAGATACATCCTTTATGCTGTCCGGCAGCTGCTCTAAAAGTTTCTCCAGCATCAAATTGTCATTTGGGCCGACTATGTTTAGATCGGTGAAAATGCAGCTCATATATGTCTTGAGTTTTGGATCCTCAGCTGCTGGTACCGGACCCGAAATGAACTTCTCAATTGCCGCTGAAGAAACGAGGAAAAAGAATTCATATTCGAATTATATGTGGTAATGTTTTCCAGATACATATATGACCTACCATCACTACTGCCAGATTTGGCAATACAGCCATCACGTAGAGGTTTCGTTGCTTGCACAAAATCAGGTGGAAGTGTCTACAAAACAAATAGGTCAATATTCATTATGTAGAAAAAATAGTATTAAACAAACCCCAGGAACAGGACTTGCACGGGAAGCCGTATATCCGAGAATGACTACAATTAGGACAGATTTGATCATGTTGACAGAACAGTGTTCACGACTTTGACTCGATTACGCGTGAAAACGTTTAGGGTTGCCCTTTTATTGAATCTACATTGCAATAGTTGGGAGAGCTCTTTCAAAAATTCCATTTGATTGCATTACCATTATTAGCGACATGTCTTTGCGTTGTCAACGCAACAGTTTATTACAAATTCACAATTATAGTTGCAATGACAAATGACAAAATACATGTGCTTACAATGATGTTTAAATTGTCAGACTCACTCAGTTCTCAATGACAATTTGCCAAATTAAGCCCCTGCGCAATTCTCTCGTTTTCAATTGTTTTTCATGAACAATTTTAAAGCGTGACTAATGGCAAACTAGCCCTAAAGGAAAACGACTGTTACGACTAACCTACTAACAACTAAATTAATGCCGAATTGTGAAAGTTATGCGAATGCATCGCTCTTCCTTGTCACTTTGCTGTTTTATTATTTAAAAGCAGAAAAAAACGCAGCGGACACTTGCATTTTAATAATATTACGATCCTATAAATGTCTGGCGATGCGTATAATTATACTTAGATGCGCTCTTTGCATAAGGCTAATAAAATATGCTTTAGGCCAATGGCGAGCGACCGATTTATGAGCGCATCCATCAACCGGGACAATTATGGACGCAAATATATATGGCAATATTGCAGCGCGTATTGGTAAATCGGCCTCGTAGGCCGACGGCAACATGAGTGCAACAGCTGCGCACAAACTTATATGCATCTTTATTACCTTGCAGATGGTATACTAATTTTTGCCAGCAGTTTGCAACACACCTCCGATCTCATGATCTCTGTCTGTCCGTGTGGCCGACTGATGCAACACAAATTAGTCTCTTAGTTTGAACGGTATCATGATGAAACTGTGTACGCATGCTTCTTATTGCACGATTGTACCGATATATCGTTTAGCTGCCATAAAAACTATCGGTTAATTTTTTCTTATTTTTTAAGATATTGCAACCAACTTTACTACAATAGACTTTTTATACATATTGTAATCTTCCTCAAAAATATCAAAAAAAAAATCGGACTACTATAACATATAGATGCCATAGGAACATACAGATGGTCGAAATACAGGTTTTTATATAAATACCAGTTTAAATCTTAGAAATAACGTATTTATCAGTGCCAGTTAAAGTTAGACATAATATTTTGCACCATTATGTAATAAAAGCCTTCAAGGGTAGTGAACCTTCGGCATGCCGAAGTGTGTCCTCTTTTAGCTTGTTTATTATTTATTTTTATACCCTTCGACCATTGAAAATGGTCAAAAAAGGGTATACTAACTTTGTGCAAATGTATGTAACAAGCATAAGGTGGCGTGGGAGACCCCATAAAGTATATATATTCTTGCTCAGGATCACAAGCCGAGTCGATTGAGCCATGTCTGTCTGTCTGTCCGTCTGTCTGTGTGAACGCACAGATCTCAGCTATTATAAAAGCTAGAGTTACTAAATTTGGCAGGAAGACTCCTGTGTACTATAAACAGATCATTCAAATGTTAGGTGCCACGCCCACCGCCCTCACAAATCAATAATTTAATTTTTGAACTCAATTTGTAAGCGCTGTATAAAAGATACAACTTTCTGACTTTAACATATACTAAGCTGAATGAATTATCTACGTAATCTCCAAATTACAATCGATCGGACAGTAATCACAGAAGTTATTATCAGTTATTATTAAAGCTAGAGAAACCCAATTTGACAAGAAGGCTTTTGTATACTTTACGCTAATAGTTTATTTCGAATGCCCACCGACCTCGCAAATCAAATATTTAATTTTGCAATTCGCTATATACATATATAAAAAATAAAATATTCTGATTTTCACATTTACTTAGCTTCTTGAAATATCTACGTATTCTCTATATTTCTTCTTACTGTCGAGTGCGTTCGACAATTGCTCTAGTTTTTTATCGATCCAAGTAGCACTTGACATTGAAGCTATTGTTGAAATCTTAGGTCGAAACATTCATCAGTGCTCATTTAACCTTTAGAACATTCACACTAGAAAATTATTTTTGTAAATATTATTATTTTGAAATACTTTGTTATGGAAAAATACGAAAGTAAAAGCTATAGAATGGCACGTAAACATCGTTTAAAAAAAAACCAACCCATCGATTCGCAAACCTCGGTTACTGATAATGATAAGAAGATGCATGACGATGCTACTAAGTCAAATCCGAATGGAATTGAGAATGTTGAGTGTATTTTATTTTAGCTTTAGCTTCTTGCTCTTCACAGCTGTAAAGGACATTAATGTCCATTATTGGACATTAATGTCTTTTACACCCGTGAAGAGGGAGAAGCTAAGGATAAAATAAAAGACACTCAACATGACACTCATAAAGTTTTGGAACATAAAGTTTTTGGAATCTAAGAAATAATAGTGAGTTGCCTCCTATTTTTTAATCGTAATTGCCTACACTCAACCTAGTTCTGGATCTGGTTATAACCGATTTAATAATTATTTAATTATTATTATTATTATGTCATTATTTTGTTATTATTATTTGTAACTTAACGCCTCTCTTTGTTTATATCCGATATTAGGAACTTACTCAACACTAATCTTTGGATTTAATAAATGAGTTATCGAAAGTGTGGCGATAGATCGATCGACGCTATCGAAGCTAGGACACAATGGCGCAAAGAAAGTTGTTAAGTCAACGTTCAGAAATATTAAATAGACTAAAATTATTATAAATAAAGACCAAAAATGTGTGCATTTGTCTATGTTCCATTACAAACCTCATACATGTATGTGCATACGTGTATGCATGTGTATGAATTTAACAAATTAAACTACACGGGAACATAGGTCGAAGGGTATCCCACTGTCGCGTGCTGCGCGATTGTTGCTTTTCTTACTGGTTTTTAGGCCATGGATTTTAAAAAAATTCATTAGGCCATGGATTTTAAAAAAATTCATGGACTATTGTGTTTGTCGGAACGGAAATGTGCGTAACAGGCAGAAGGAGGCATCTCCGACCCCATAAACTATATATATTCTTGCTCAGGATCACAAGCCGAGTCGATTGAGCCATGTCTGTCTGTCCGTCTGTCCGTCTGTCCGTCTGTCCGTCCGAATGAACACCTAGATCTCGGAAACTATAAGAGCTAGAGTCATGAAATTTTGTGACAACATACGTATATATTGCAGTGTCTCAAAGTTTTTTTTGAAATTTGGACACGCCCCTTCCCGCCTTAGAAAATCAGTAATAACTATTTAAAAACTACAATATTAGCTCAACAACCAAAGTTGTATATCTTACATGACAAATACCCTGCCACGGACGTTATGTGAAAATTTCATTTAAATCGGACTATAAATAAGTGAGATATGATACGAATTAAACTCACTTACAAATCTAGCGTCAGACACACAGCATTTTATTGTTAAACTTTTTGTTTGCATTGTATGGTAACAGAATTGGTTCACAATGCAACTTTGCCGATGGGCCAAGGAGTGAGGCGATAGCCGAGTGGTTAGAGTGGCGGACGGCTGCGTGAGGGTGCGTGAGTTCAACTCCCGGTTGAGGCGGGTGGGAATTTTTTCTTTTTTATTATTAATTGTTTTGTTTATTTTATTTTAATTTGTTTTTTTTTTATTTTTTATTTTATTCTAATAAACTAAAAGAAAAGTTACTGTCAAACAAATTAAATTATTTAATTATTTAATTAAATTTCATTTATAATGGCCTCCCCGTGGTGTTCCCTGGGTTCTGATTATATTTGATAATCGGTAGCAAATTCGAGCGGCGATTCCATACCGTTAAAATTTTTATTACGGTATAATATGATAATCCATGGCCTTGTACAGTCAGCACCTGACTGTAGCGTTCGACTGGTTTTTTTTGTATTTTGCGAATGCTTTTAAGAACTATATTTACGGAATAAGATAGTGAATAGAAGAGAAAAATATAAACATAAATCATAAGCCGTAATAAACCCGAACAGGACTTCGGGGTACTCCGGGTCGCTTCATCAGCGCTCAAATGAGAAAGTAATGCTGCAAGAAGAGTAATTTATAAGCACAGAGAGATGGATGAGTAGGAAAGCTCGGACAAGCTCGTGCTAATAAGGACAATGACATTTACCTTGGGATCCGCCTGCTTCCAGCAGCGATGCAGCCAGAACGCACGCTCGCATTTGGTATCGCCCTTGGGGTAGAGACACCGTTTACCCATGTTTACCGCAATGTCGTGCATCGAGTCGGGCAGACGGTCGAGCAGCTTCTCGAGATGCACCTCCCCGTCCTCGTGCAGCACGTCTGTCTCGTCGAACACACAGTACATATAGCACTTGAGCTTCTCATCTTCGTGCACCTCGCCGTCGCTGAACTCCTTAATTGCCTCTGCAAGGACAGTCAACAGTCTCGAAATCAAACTCAAGACTTATGCAGGAGGTTACGGAGCTTACCTTCGGTGACGCTGGTCTTCGCCACGCAACTGTCGTGCACCGGAGCCAGCTCCTTCAGCAGCTCCGGCGGTGGGTACTGTGGAATATTATAATATGTATTATTGCATTACAGTAGCATCATATTATATGGCACATAAGCCGGTATCACTCTTGACATGTGATCTATCGCATCGATTGCCCAATTATACTGCACATTACGCTTAGCCTCTGCTTACCGTTTCGTCGCGTCGCAGCTCGCCTGCCACGCCCCGCTGCCCCACAGCCAGAGAGAGCAGTAAAATGCTGCAAATGTTAATAGTTCCACGCAGCGACATGTTGGCGCTCAAGTAGCCACGTGACAAGCTCCAACGAGTCCAAGCGAGTCCAAGCAAGCACGTGTAACGCAGGATATCAAGAATCAAGGATTTAGTGCTGGCAGCACTGCAGGCAGCTTACTTACCCCGAGTACGTGCGACTGCAGGGTATTAGCGAAACGAAATTGAATGACTTGGGCAGCAGCAAAAGGCTAAATGCAACTGCCAAACGTGCGACAAACTAGACACTTTATAGCAACTCGAAGTGGCTCCTCGGTATCCGCTTGATCGGGGCAATTAGCTGTCATTAATTGGTGACCGCAAGCTGGAGCCATAATTAAGACTGCCACCGGAGCCTGTAATTTGTCAATCACGAGCCACTCGCCAGGGCGCGAAAATGTATGGTTTGAGCGACAATAATCATACGCCACGTAAGCCGCACACGGCAGAAGATGGCGGCGTAGGCAGAGGCCAAGAAGAGAGCAAGAGGCAGTAGCTATAAATGTGCTGCTGGCATGAGACGACGGCAACAAGTTAATATTCGCAGCAATAGCAGCACGCATAGAGCTATTAAATATAATGTGCAGCCCGCCACCTCTCCCCCCCTCTTTCCCCTTCCCCCGCAAGCAATATTTGTCCCACACGAAACGCGTTAATTACGGCCATTGCAATTTTTGTTGCCTTCTCTCTCTCTCTGTCTCGCTCTGCCATCCTCCATTCATTAATTATTATGCAAGCTAAGCGCTTTGCAAAAGTTTTGCTCGCCGCTTTCGCATACTTTGACATGCAAGCGCAACGTGTCAAATTAATTTTTAATAGCCACCCCAACTCCGTCTCAGCACCTCACCCCAACTCAGCAGAGTGTTGCCAAATAATAGATTTAAACGAGGCAGCCCTGTGCTGCTTGGGCGCCGTGCATTGTAATTAAAGTCGAGTCCACGCGCACTACATATATACATACACACATACACATATTCCCCCTCCCAGCCCCACCTATTGGGTGGTTACATACGCACTTTGGTCCGGTCAAGTTGCAGCAAGCATATTGTTGTTGCTCTTCTCGCCTGTCGCCTGTCCTTGTTGTCGTCCTGTTTGCCATAATTGCGCAGTGTGTTGAAGGCATTCACAGCCATTGTGCGCGTGTGTGTGCGTGTGTGTGTATTGACAGCTGACACTTGCAAATTAGACGCCGCCAGGCAAATGACCAGGACGATTCAGCATATGTTGGAGCACAACTTATTGACACCTTATTTGCACCCACGCAGAACGCACAACTCGTTTGCGGTTTGCACATGCAATTTACATGTGTAATTTTTCGGCTGCACCAAGCTGTATGACAGGGGCCTCTAAACCGCAGTGCCAGAACCAGAGAAAACCAGGCGAAAGCAGTCAGCCAACCAGGCAGGACAACTTTGTTAAACGGACTGCACAATTTTGCAGTCTGTCAGCAAAAATTGGCATGGCGCGCGTTTGTTGCGGCCATTTTGTAGGGACTCTTGTGGTTGCCGCTGCCGGACATAATCGATTTGCTCTTGTACGACAAGTGATCACTCGTCTCTCCTTGCAAATGGTGAATCTGCAAATGAATACTGGAGTACAGCACCACTGAATACTGAGTGAGTAGCCTGGCGAGAAAGGGTTACACTCTCCCCACTCAGGACTGCGAGTACGGCACCCGAATGAATTATAATTAATGATTGCGGCCAGGACGGCAGCTAAGCTTTTACAATTTATAGCCGGGCCAGTAGCCGGGACAATAAATTTAAATTAGCACTAGGCAAATAAATACGCACAATAAATAACCCCAGGACAAGGTCAACCATTTCGGGTCTGGCCGGGCAGCCAAACTGGTTGGTCATTTGATATGCATTTAGCGATGTCTTTAACATTTTATAGCCCTATTTCATATTTATATTGTTGCAATTATTATGCCTGCGGTTATTTGTAAGCTGGTCAAAGCCCGCCCCTCCCTCCTCTGTCCACTTTACGAGTATATACCTTGTGCACGCCTTCTTGTGCTATTTATTATTTTGTTATGTTGTTATTTAGACTGGCTCAAAGCGCTGCAAGTTGCATCATTAACATATTCACAGTCTATTAATTTTCACAGCACACTCGACACTCACCACTCAGTACTCAACACTCAACACTCAGTGCTCGAGTCTCGAGTCTAGTTGTCGATGGCAGTTGCAGTTGCAGTTGCCGAGCAGCCGCCTTTGGTAACATAATTAGAAAGTTTTGCACTTAGACGCAAGTTGAGCATGCGGCTAGTCGAATGGATGCATTAAGCCAAAGTGCAGGGCAAGTACTCGCTGCAAATGCGCCATTATACCACGCATAACTATGACTATATGAACTGGAACTCCGAGCTCCCTCGCTTCTACTCTCGCTTTCTCTCTATCCTGTACGAAGTCATTACATACAAAAGTCCTTCAACTGCGGCCACTTTCCTTTTGAGACGGCTAAAACGGTTATTCGATTTGCCGCAGGTCAAAGCATTTACTTTCTTATTACTTGTCGATCTCCTTAGCCAACTCAAGCTGTCAGCGACATGAGCCGACAAGACGCGGTTAAAAACTTTGACTGACCCCATATCCTTCATCCTTCAATGTGCACAAGAAAAAATGATACAGTCGAGTGTGCTTGACTTTTAACATGGAAAAGAAACACCATAAATTAAAATTTGTAAACAAAATAAGTATTCATTTGTAATTTGCCATATTATCTAGTAGTCCCTGTTGAGGTTTATCAAGAACATATTTACTTAGTGGGCACCTCCTTTTTGCCTCGGTTGCCACAAAACTATAATACCTTTATACCCTTTGTGTAACAGGTAGAAAAATACACAATATTTTGATACAGCGAAAACCGCGAAATTAAAAGGGCAACAGAGGCAGCTGTAGCAATAACAACAAGTGCAAATAATTGAGCGATTTGGCCTGATTCTGATTACTTGGTAATTGAAGGCTTGGGCAGAGACAGCAGCGGGGGTAGTTGAACTGGGGTCACTGCAATTTTCAACTCAATCGCACGCATCTTTATGCATGACCCATAAAATTGCTCATAAATATATAAAATGGCATGTCATTAAAAATTAATTAAGGGGAAAATACACACACACACATACATAAAGAGAGAACTTTATTACAGTTTTGCTATTGAATCGAAGTGAATTTCATGTTGCAGTAAATGCATTAAAATTCATTCATTCACTCGGCCATATTCAAATTTTAAACACATCGAATGCAAAAAGGGTTTTTAAATTAAACGCATCGCCAGCTGGGCAAACGCTTAACTAAAATGGAAAAGAATGAAGCGAATCAAAAGGGAAAAGAAGAGGGAAAGGGAAGGAGAGATAGCCACCCCGCGGCAATGTCATTGATATTCATGAGCCCCAGGGCGTTTGAACTTGACAGTGATTAAGATTTGACTGTCCTAACCGAAATAACAAAAAGCAAAACGCAAAATGTAAAAAAAAAACAAAAACCAAAAAACGAAAAGTGGAAAAAAGACAGAGTAGAAGAATCCAAAAAAAAGGCTGCTGGTATTCGCTTTACAAATGTAAATTAGACCGCCATTTTTTGTGCTGTGCCAGATATTTTAATTTAGTCTGTAAAAATGACACGGCCACAAACAAAAAGGCGGAGCGGGCCACGACGCCGGTGCCGCTGCCTCCGTCGCCGTCGCCGTCGCCTGCCCTTTGTTTTGTTAGCACAGCACAAGCAGCAGCAGCTGGCCATCTGGCCTCGATCCGACCCCGATCCCCACTCTGGCCCTGGCCCATCTTTCGTGCTGGCCCTTTTCGCATTTTGGTTGTGGTGATTTTCAAGTCAAAAACGCGGCTACATCAAAAGGGTTTGACTAGGGCGCGCCGGGCGTGGGTATGGAAATTTTTCAGCTGTCGAATTTTTATGCGAAAATGTCAAGCGGCTAGAGAGCACACACACACATACACACAAAATACCAAAAAGCGACGCAAAAAATTGTAATAAAAACCCAAATAAAAGGCAAATGACGGCAATTTAATGGTTCGCTCTCGAAAACAATAGTATTGTTTTTGTTCTTGTTCTTTTCTGTTTGTTGTTGTTGTTGTTCTCGTTTTTCTTCTAGTTGTTGAGAAATGTGAAATGTGTAATGTGTTTTTGAAAGCCAAAGTTGGCTTCTCTGCTTGCGACTGCCGGCTACCTATGAAGTTTTTTATCTGCGGGCTGCAGCTGCAGCAAAAGTTGTCGCTGGGCAGCGCAAAAGTAAACTTTAATTATAGCTGGACGGCAGTGTTCCTAATGAATGCAGTATATGCACCATACTGGGCCATGCCCCTCCTTCCACACTCTCACTCTGTCTCTCTCTCTCTCTGTTTAACTATGCTGCCTGCACTTGCTGCGATTTCTATTTGTCCGAATTTGCCTTATTAAAACTTTTCGTCAACTTGCCAGTCAGCCCTAGAATTCAGTCTTTAAGCTCAGAGGCTCTGTTGCCATAGCTCGGTTACACTCTCTCTCATTCTCCACAGCGTTCATTATCTCTCTATGTCTCTCTCTCTCTCTCTGGCTGTCGTCTTATGTAGTATTTATATATTTATTTGCATGACAACAGAAGCAAGCCAGAAATTTAATTAGATTTAAATTCCTGGATGTCTAATGTGCTCCCATTCTTACTTTCCCTTCCCCTCTCTCTCTCTTCCTCTATCTCTGTCTCGTTTTTGTTGCTCTTTATAAACGAATCTTTTTTTTGGTTTAATTTTTTTTGGCTGCACGGAAATTTGTCTTTACAAGTTTTTGGCGTTGCCAGCACAGAAATTGTTTAATTAAAAGTTTTTTGCCGCTCTTGTTGTACTTTTTATGAACACGCTCTCAGTTTCATTTCGCTATATTTTTCTCATTTTTTCTGAGTATTCGCACAGATACCCCTGCCACCTGTTTCTGCAACACTTAGGAAGGCGAGAGGGGGAGCGAAACTAAAAATGATTTAATTAATTTGCGCGTCGCCTATTTGTAGTGAGCCTATTAATATTATAAAATACCTGCGCGAAACGGGCCTCCCCTTTGTAGAACGTATTAATAGGCAGCCATTCAAGTCAAAAGTGCTTAGATTTTAATTAAATATGAAAGCATCATCAGCCCCAGCACATCAAAGTGCCACACTGAGGTGGGGCAGGTGGCAGGCCCCCAAAAAATCAGCTTTTAATTAGTAATTAATAATTTGGGATCTGGGATCTGGGCCCAATGCGTTACCTTGGTGCCACAACTGCCTCTGCCTTGCAAACACACTCCAACCAGTTTGAGTTCTTTTCGAGCATGCAAAACAAAATCGATGATAAATTGCACGGCAGAGAGGCAGAGATATTGGATTGTATTTGATCCCTCAAAGCGTCTCTGTCGATTGCTCACAAAGACCTAGACAATGGGTACAGTCGCCTCTTCTGTGCACAGCGCATTCTCAACACGCAATTAAAACGTAAAACCAATCAAAAAATTCCACAGCCAGTGCAAGTGGTTAGGAAAAAAGCATCACAGACACTGCATAGATACATAGATAATGGCAAGTATACGGTGCACACACACACACCTACACACTCCCACACAGTCGCACACACAAAATGGCAATAAAAAGTATCGGACAATTGGAAAAACCAAAGCCGGCTGGACCGCACAAAGTTTGCCGAGTCGTCTTCGACTCAGGTTGACACCAGGCTTAGTACTGTTGGAGTAGGCAAGGGACGATGAGGGGCTATCGAGTGTGCCCCAAAAACCTGTGCGAAAACGAAACTGATACACAAAACCCCAGAGCAAGAAGCAGTCGAAGAAGTGGAAAACGGGTGCACAAACAAATTAGCAAAAGGTCCAACACAAATAAGAAAACAGAAAGCAGAAACAGTTTCAGGCCGAGTCGAACTTTAAATTCACTTACAGGCTGATTAACCCGATTTTCCCAAGTTGGGAATTCTGAATGGATTTAACAAATTCCTGACTTAAAGCTCATTAACGATAATATTATCATTACCATTAGAGCATTTCCATCACAACGTGTTGCAATTGTTCACAGCGAATTATATTACCCGCTAGGAGGGTATTTCAAGCACAAATAGAGCTACTTCGGGGAGTGCAGGTGCAGAGGGTGTTTCGGGCAAAATATACATAGCAAAAGTAGGCATCGTGGACTGGCAATGGTCATGGAGGCGTGGGCGGGGACCTGAAGGCTGGACGTTGGACATTGGGGCTGCTGGCAACTTTGCTGTGACTGCTTTTCAAATGTGCCAAAGTTAATTAAGATCGAAATCAATATTGGCCCTTTAGCTAAAAGCATCAAACAATCCAATCAGGGCCAATGTGTCCAGCGTTCGTTTCAACAGCGCCCACGGCCGTTCACGGCGACGGCGACGTGCAACGTGCCACTGCCCCACCAACAACAGCAACAACAACTACAACAGTAAAGTAAGCAACAACAAACGAAAGTGTCAAAGTTCTGAGTTCTGCTAACGAAATAATTTCAGATATTTTGTGTTGCTAATTCGAACGAGGCCCGAACGCATGTGCGCATCTTTGATTTGCTTTCCTTTCGAGTGAGAGTGGGCGTACTGCTGATAGGGTGTGCCCAAATGGGAGGGGCAGCATCCCAACTCAACTATATAATTTAATTTGCCTAAAGTTCGCAGTCTTATCGAAGCGGGTGTGGGTCCTTCCGCTGCAGTTCTACTTAAGTCCAAGTCGAAAATCCTTTTGTACTCGTAATTATATAACAAGTTTTCGGCACGGGATAGTGCAAAACTTTCGTGATCTGACACTTCAACTAAGTTCCCGCATGAAATCAATACCAGGAACTAGAATATAATAATACTCTTATATCTGTTTTATATCTGAAGTATTCCGGGAATCGCAAGTTTTATATTGTGCGTGTGATTTAATGAGGCCTGAAGAAGCGCGTAATGCCGCAACATGTGTTAAATCGGTTGGCTAAATGCCGCTGCGCGAACATAAATTGGCGATTTGTTGGCCATAGTCTGGCATTAACATAATCCTGGCGATAATTGAAAAACACGTTTGTGGCCATGTTAATGTTCGGAAAACAATTTACGTTAATAACAATAACGTTTTTGGCTTTTGCCATGGTTATTGCAATTTAATGAACAAGCGAAACGGCAAGTGGCAAATGGCAACCGGCGGCGGCATGGCGTCGTGGCGGCATGGTGGCAACACTGGTTACACTACAAAAGTATGTTTTCGGCCCGATAAGCGATGGCCAACAATGTTGCCCACCAGAACTGGTCCCCAACAATGTCGGCTGGCTTAAAAAGATACACGACTCACTCGGCGATAGGCGGGAAGATGATGGCGAAGGGGGACGGGGGTACTGCATTAAGCGGCAGCTTATCAGGCTTTCGCTTATGCCAAAACGCCCAATGGGGATCGTAAAGCATGCGAAGTGCCCTTGCCTTGCGCCTCATACCACCTAACTACCCTGCCCCCTTTTTTACGTCTGGCAAATCAAAATTAATGGCTAACCATAACCGTCGCACAAAGTTGCACTAAAGTCTCAAGCTGCCAATGCAGTTGATATAATTAGGGCAGGTGGTCGACGACGGCGACGACGACGTCAACAGCGACGTCGGTGGCGGCGCCAAGCCTCATAAAATGCTCAATAGACAGCCCGAAATGTAGCCGGAATTGTGTGACTTGGCTCGAGCTAAGTCGAGCTGCTCTTCGGGCTGCTGCTCTGCCGCTGCAACGATGCCATGCTGCCACGCTGCCACACTTTTAGCCAACTTGGGGGAGGGGGAGAGCAAGAGAGTGCCTGAAATAAAATTAAAAGTTTGTGTACGCGCCAGCACCGCGCGGTATACAGTGGTTTGGCTGGCACTGTAAAGCTCCACAGTACTCAACCCAGTTGCTTAAATGCATAAAATTTGATATTTTATGTGTAGGGCGCCGCCGCTTGCCTCGCAGCGTTTATGTTGTGCCAACAACAACAACAACGTCTACACCAGCAGCGGCAGCAACAACAACAGCACGCATATCGCCGCTTAATACCCACTCACACAGCCATTGGCTTGGTGTGCGCAATCTCTGCGTCGTGATCCTTTTCCTGTCCCTTTGCCGCTTGCTCCCAGCTCGCGTTTCCCGTGACAATTGCAACCGGAAACGCACATAAATGTTGCCAACTAACTCGATTTTCTCGCTGTTGTTGCTGCTGCTGCTGCTGACTTTCTGTTGCTTGTTGCTGTTGTTGTTGTTGCTGCTACTGTAAAATATGGCAACAACATTATTGCTGCTGTTTGTTGTTTGCAATTGAATGCGAGCGGGAAAGAAAAACGAGTGAGCAGCTAAACAGAGAGAAAGAGAAAGAGAAGAAGAAGGGAGGTTTACGAAAACAAAAAACACACGCGTACCCAAAATTATTGCAAACTGCAGAATACTCAATACTCTATGTAAGTGAAAATACTTTCAGAACACAACGGAATTAAATAGAAAGAGAGAGACTAAGAACGGTCAATTGCGGCAAAGGAAGGCATAGAATACTGGGTAATATGCAGGCAGATTGATGCATTATAAACGAAAGAAACAAATTTTAAAGAAACAGATCTATTAGTATACATAATATGGTATTTATTTTAAATATTATCTTTCACATCTTATCATAAGTCATCATTTGACTGCTCTTTAAATTTGTAATATAATTTTGAAATAAGTTTCTACTTCCATGGAAATTTAAGCTGAAACTGATCTATTTATAAATATTGAGTAAATATTTGGAATATTATATTTCTTATATTAGAAAAGTCTTTACACTTTCACTTTATAATGAAATCGATTTTATGCTCTGATTGAAGTTAAATCTTGTTAAACTGGAGTATATATTATACTGTCCTAGAGTATACACTTTTTGTACACTTTCTTCGCGTATTGCACTCTTTCTTTCTACACAAATCGTGTGCAATGTTAAGTGAGCATTTCCTATTTATTACACCGAGCTTCACTTCCGTTTCCGCACGAGTTAAATCGATCCCCAAGCACGGATTGCAGCAAGTGTCGAGTGTTGGTCGCCAGAGCAGACATTTCTTAGTCAAGCGGCACTAAATTCACACGATGGTTTTATAAATGCGCCAATAAGCCGTTAGTCAGTTAATTGGCGGGCATAAACAATTTTCCAACTCGAAAGCCATCAAATTTCTTGCAACAGTTCATTAAAATGGCACATTGTGCATAATTTTCGAATTAAAATTCAAAAGTTTGCGATCCCAAAACAATGAACTTGCCACCCGCAATCTGTTGCCAATAGCCAAAAAGTCGTAAATTTCAAATGCAACAACAACAATAAACAAACTGAACGTATGGCCAAAGTGTTGACTGAGGCAGCAGAGCCAGAAATCGTTCGTCTCCTCATTGTTGTTGTTGTTGTTGTTGTTATTTTGGTGACGACTTATTGCTTCTTTTTTCGTTTTGCAAAGTTGTGTGGCATGCATTGTTGTTGGCCCCGTTCAAAGGTGGTGCGGGTGGCTGTTGGAAGGAGGGGGAGTGGCACCAATAATAACAATAATCATAACGGCAACAACTTTGCGCCAAGAGTGCCAAAAACATTTCATTGATTTCATGCGCCGCCTTCGACTCGTCGTCGTCGTCGTCGTCTTCGGCGTTGGCGTTGGCGTCGGCTGCTGTTGCAATAATTTTCAAATTTTCATTTGCCACCGCGCCTGGAGAACACAACGCAGATGTTGCTGCCGAAGAAGGAGAGGTAGCAGAGGCTCACAAAGGCGAGCTCAGCGAAATATGGTATGTCCACAGCTCCAGCTCACAACCCAGCTCAGCTTATGGTAGCGTGTCCCCACGCCCCTCCGCCCCTTGCACGCCTTTGCACACAACCCACTGTAAAGCGATTTTTCTTTTATGCCAAATTTGGTAAATTATGTGGCAGCAATTGTGTTGGAGGTTCGATTTTTGCTGCTTCAAGCAGCGCTTTGTATTGAACGCTAGCCCCGCGGGCTGTGCGAGAGAAAGAGAGAGAATGGGAGAGGATGCAAGGGATTGTGTGTGTGTGTGTATTCTGCAATTCGGCGCATAATTAAGTCGGCCAAGGCTTTGCCATAATTGGTTTATTACGCAAGTGTTGGTCAATGGACAATTGTCAAAACCTACACAAAGGCCAAGAAATTGGGCCAAGCGAACACGAGTCGCAGTAATCGGATGACCTTCGATTGTGCATCCGATAACTGTCAGAGTAAATCATAACTGACTTTATGCAAATATGAATACGACCTTTTTCTGAGGCTACTCCATAAATCATTTAATCGCATCTAACTGTGTTTTGGCTTCCTTTGAGAACACACAGCATGAGTTTCAATCCAGCTCAGATCGATCATCAATTAATTGGCAGAGCTCATCGATGTTCTGTTGCTTTCTGGCAGCAGTTCTATATTTATTTTCAATTATAACGCATGCCATTTGGTAATGCTCTTTCATTATTTGCTCTGTACATTGTGAGTGTTTGTGGAGCTTTTCTTTTTGCTCTTTTTCCTTTGGTCTTTTCATTTTATTCCTGGCGCATGCATCTTTCATCCTTCGTTGTGCTGTATGTTTTATTACATGCCAAACATTTTTCATATTTTCCGCATTACTTGCATTTATGTATGAAGCCTTGGCCACACACCAACACACACACAGCGTTATCTTTGCGCTTCCGGCTGAAAGCATTTCTTAGCACTCGCTCTCTCTCTCTCTCTCTCTCTCTCTCTCTCTCTCTCTCTCTGTCTATCTCTCCCTCCCACCCTCGCTGTACTATGTCTTCGTCTCGCTCTCTGCGTTACTTTCTCTATCTTTTTTCCTACTGGCATCATCAACGGGCAACGTGACCGACCACCAAGTTGTCTTGGAAAATGGTCAAAAAATAAATGGATGATTGAATGAAAACCCCGCCAGCTGGCAAAAGGCGAAAACTCAAGCAAAAAGTGGGCAACAGCAAAAGGCCAAGTCATCGTCTTTAAAACCAATGTTGGCCGCGCCAATTTCCGGCTCGAGCTCTGAAGCTGGCTGCAGCTAGTGCTGCGTCTGCTTCTTGTGGCCAACAAGCTGCTCGATCCGGTACTGCACTATGGCAACGTCTTGCATTCATTGGCCCATAAGCTTGAAATTTGTATGCCCTGCTTTGCTTCAAGTCCACTCGCCTCGCTGTGCTGGCCAACAAAATTGTCTGCTCCAATTTGCTGCATTCTTTTTCTCCTCTGCTCGGCCTCGACATCGTCTCGACTCGACTCGGACCAGCTCAATGCTGCCCCAGCAGAGCAGATGCTTTATTAAATTTTGCCCTTTTTGCCACGGCAACGAAAACTTCAAGTCAATTGCTAAATGTGCCGCACTAAATTTTAACTGCGCCAATTTCGCGGGCAGCTCAAAAATGAAAAACAAAAAAGAAAGCAAAGCGAGAAGAGGCCCAGAAAGGGGAGAGCCCGAGGAGGAGAGCATCATAATTACGCTTGTTTTTCTTGCCTCTATTATTACATACATAAATATTTTTATTTTTTGCTGCTATTGTTGTTGCCGTTGCCTTTACTCGTTGTCATCTCGTTTGCCTTTGCCAGCGACTTGGCTGGGGCCTGAGACTGGGCCTGCAACGCGCCTTCGGGGATAATTGAAATTGTTTGCGCAATTTTACACTCCAAAGGCTAATGGAGTAGTCGACCGAGTCGACTGGCCGACTAACTGAAGCGAAGCCCCCAAGCCAGCCAGCCAGCGGGACAGTGGAAGAGTGGCAGAGACAGACAGTCGGCGGTTTTGGGTTAGGTTGCAGCATGCGACTGCTCCATCCAAAGCTACAACTGAGCAGAGAATCTGACGATTCTCAAAGCAAAGTGCGAGTGAAAGGGAACGTGAGCAGTGCCCAAGGCTACGCCACCAGAAGTTGCCAATGAAATGTTAGGCAAATGGCAAATTGAATTTGTGCATAACAAATGCGGGACAGATGATTTTAGTTAGATAACAAGTACCAACAAGGCCACAATGGGCAAAGAGACCGCACTGAAGGCCAGGCCATGATTTCCTTTGCGGCTTATTTACTTATTAACAGTAAATTAGCAGGAATTCTTCAAATTGCAATTAAGTGCAATTTTCATGTTCATTTCCATTCAGTTTCTGTTGGCAATTCTCAACTGCATTGCATATTGGATCACTTTCATTATCGACACGGTATATTGAAAAATTATAAAATGTTTATAACGTTTATTTGCAAAGAACATTTTTTCAGATGCTCAAAATTGTCGAAAATTGATCAAAATAAGAAATTTTGCATTATTTATTTAAACCAATTAGATAGTGAAACTAATAATTTGGGCGTAGATAGTTATTGTGTTTTCCTAAAATGAACAGGGGCGGAAAGGAGCGTGGTCAAATTCTAAAACGAATAAATAAATAAATTTTGGTAGTCCTAGCTCTTATATTCTCTGAGCTCTATAGTAGATTCTTATGCGGACAGACAGACAACAAGACGAACAGTCGGACATGGTTATATTGACTTTGCTGTTGATGCTAATTAAGAATTTTTATAATTTGTGGGGTCTGCAACGCCTCCTTCTGCCAGTTTTATAAATTTTCGGTTGGCACAAAGTTATTATACCATTTTAACCTAAGGGTAGCAAAATATATTTTTAAATTCTCTGCATTGTATGGAATCCGCTTGCTCAATTGATCGTACATTATCGTATTGTAATATAATATTTTGTATTATAATTAGTGTATGACCCTTGAAGAAAACTAACAAATGTATGTTATGTTGAAAAACAAAAAAATGTGTTTTACTTTGGTAGGCCGAGAACTTTTTATTAATTGTCCTATTTGGTTGTAATAAATGTAATAAGCATAGATATGCAATTTGTACAGTTGAATAAATATACACTCTTTGAGAGAAGTCCCTATTGAATATTTCTGTGCAGCAAATAAAACATTTTCGTATGTACCTCAATTATTTCATGTGGAAAACCTTTTGCAAAACAAGACCGCTCAAGGGGCATGCCACACGAGTGTTGGCTGCAAGTTGTGGGCATAATTGCGTGTTAGTTTTGATTGGAATTAAAATTGCTGTCTTTAAGGTGGCATGAATCACGTTCCAGTGCTGCGTGGCCTTGCACCGTGACAACTGCTTCAACCGTTGACTGACAGTCGAGGGGCCAATGGGGTTGGGTTATGAGACGGCTTGGGGGCGTGTGGCTGAGTGAAGTCATTTGAATATTTGAAGTGCTTTCACACCTCCGACAAGCAGACACAACACTCGTTCTTCTGTGTGCTTTTATTTGTATTTGTTGATGTTGCTGCTGCTGTTGTTGTTGTTTGTGCACGCATGACGCCTGCAAATAAAACACAAATTACAGCTCATTAGAAAAATGAAACAAAAATGTAAATAGAAAGGCAAAAAGTAAAACCCATTCCGCTGCGGGGCAGCAAGAGGAGCTGCAGCAGGAAACAGAGTAGCAGGGTCAGAGGGGAGCTGGCGGCGGAAGCAGAAGCCAACGCAGGAGTGTAGTAAAAGCAAACAGCAGGCGGGCGCAAAAAGGATTCAACAGCAGAAGGATATGGCAAGGCAGACGACAAGTGGAGACAGAGAAAGGGAGAAAAAAAGGAAAATGTAAATAAAATATTGCACAATGTATGGGTGGAAATTGTGGGGAGCAGACGAGGACGGCAGACACGGGCGGCCACTTGAGCACGTTGTCAAGTGTGTCATGGTGTTGCTGCTGTTGTTGTTGGTGTTGCTGCCGCTGCTGCTGCCACTGCTGATGCTGCTGGTGTTGGTGTCTGTCTGCCAACAACAAGCGTAGCAACTGTGGCAACAACAGCGAGCAGGACACATTATGCGTCGTTTAAATAGCAATAAATCTTGCATAAAAGTGCGCGCCCAGAGGGAGGCAAGGGCGCAGCCAGACTGCAACTTTAATATGAAAATCTGTTGGCCAGGACTAACGACGACAACGACAACGACGACGATGAGTCCTGAGCATATTTGCAACGCTAATTTAGCCAGCAAGTCAGCAGATTGCGCCCGGATCAAGGCAAACAAGCTGGCAAGCCAGGCAAGCCGGAAAATCTCCAGCAAGATGAAGTCATCAGGCGCGCACCATTAAAACTTGCAAGCAAATTAACTTGACCGACTCGCTAGAGTCGTCAAATTCAATTTCGTCGCTTGGCGAAAGCGAAGGCGATGCTGCCATCAATATTGACTCAAAGGGATCAAGGCTAAATGTTGCGCGCAACGCCCGCCAGCATCAGCAACATCAGCGACAGCGCCAATGCCACCGTCAACGCCATCCATCTTACTTAATGTCAACTGCAGCTAGCCCTTGGAGCACTTGGTATTTGGGCAGCAGCGCTGCAGGACGCTGCACCACTTGCTCATTATGCGATGACAAAGGAACAACTACTCGAGGATTAAGCGATGGCGGCATCAGCTACAGCAGCAGCAGCAGCAGAATTTTCACGCTTTTATGATTTGCTAACGACATGAGTTGACTTTCGTTCCAGTATGAGAAAAGCGAGGAGCTGAAACGTAAGAGGGGCATGCTGTTTAAAAATCAATTTCGCCACCGCATGCAGCCGCCCTTGCACTGTTTCGAAAGCTGCATGACGCCAGCCCACGCTCGCTCCCTGTTACTGGCACTGCCACCCGCCCACCAGTCCGTCACGCCACACGCTGCCTTGCGCTGTTTATATTCCTGTCATGTCACTCGCTGCAGCAACGCCCCCTGCCACACAGAACACAACAAAAGCCAATAGCCGTCAACGTGCCGTTTGGGGGCCATACACGGGCAACACTCCCCCAGCAGCAGCAACGGCAACAGCAGCAGGAGCTCCAACCAGGTCCAACCCTAGCCGTATTCTAGCCACACCAGGCCGGCTTTGTACACGCCGGCTGTTGGCATGCGTCAGGTGTGTCATTTTAATAAATTATGCATCCTGCTAAATGCTTAAACAATTGAATTTTATATTTACATAATATGTAATATGCTGTGACATCATTATGCAAGCACGACGCCACGCAGCATGATGAGGTGAGGGGCTGGGGTGGGGACTCAGCTCGGATGAGGCGGTTTCTTAGCTGGCGCTTTATTGAATTATGTTTGGTTCTGAGTGGCACCCAAAATATGACATGAAACGTAGCTGGCTTGCGAGACCTAAGTGAGAGCTATACAAAAGGAAAGCTGTCTGTATCGTTCACCATCCTAACTCAACTTGAGAATGATGATAATAAAGAAAGTATGTAGTTTCATTTGCAAAGCCGATCCACTGATTTTTTAATCAATTGTTATTGTATGTTAACATATAAAATGTGATAAAATGCATTGCAAATAGTTCATTAATTGTAAAAAACATTTCATCAATTCCCAAAATGGACATTCTGTTTCTTTTTTACATGTATACCCTTCGACCATTGAAAACGGTCAAAAAGGGTATACTTACTTTATGTAATTGTATGTAACAGGCAGAAGGAGGCGTTGCGGACCCCACAAATTATATATATTCTTGATCAGGATCATTCCAAGCCAAGTCAATTGATACATGTCTGTCTGTATGACCATCTGTCCGCATGTTTGTGTGAACTTACAGATTTAAGATATTATATGAGCTAGAGACAGCAAATTTGACATGAAGGTTCCTGTATAATAAACTCAGATCAAGTTAATTTCAAATGTTGGGTGCCACGCTCAACGCCCCCGTAAATCAAAAATGTAGTTCAATTTCAAGTGAAAATAACGCGTAATAAATAAAACTTTCTTACTTCGACAAATACTTAGCTGAATATCGACTTCCATTCCAAATTTCTATCCGATCGGAATAAACACAGAAGTAATTCATGTCACCATGTGCCTGCATATATGTATGTGTAAGATTTAGGTAGTAATAGGTGCCAAGCTGGACGAAGGGTAACTTACCGTCGGGCGCTTGACTGTCGCGATCGTCTAATTGGGAGTTATTATAGGTAATGCATAATAACTATTATTTATTTCACTAACTTTGTACTCTAACAAACCTCACTTTGCTCAACTGTGTCGATTCTTTAAGGAGTCCACGCAAAACTGAAAGTACTTTTGCACATGATTTATACGAGATTACCCAATGGAAGCACAGATATATGCCACAGATCCCGGCAATTCATGTGTCTAGCTAATGTTACGTATACGCCACTTTGCTCAACACGTAGCGCAAGAAAATAGACTGAGCGACGGACAACTGCGCCGACGGAGCCGAGCACATTTATGGCAAAATGCTTAATTACAACAAAGCACCACGTGACTGCCACATGTGTGCGGAGGGTACTTCAGGGGAAGCTGGGGGAGGGGGGAACCAAGGGCAACCGGGTGCCAGGCTGGGATGCGTCTAATCAAAACTTTTATTTGCATGAAATTAAATTCAAGCAATTGCACTTAATTTGCCAAACAGCCTGAGCAGGCGGCAGGCGATGGTAAATAAACAGGGAGAGCGCTCGAAATATAAAAGAAAAGATTTGCGCAGAGCAGGCAAGAAGCAAGCAGCAGCAACAACAACAAAAAGAAACCGAAATTAAAAAGCAAACCAGCGTGGGAAAGGGACAGAGCTATATAGAACAGGGGCGGATCGAAGGAGGAGAAGGATGGGAAGTTAGCTGAAATTATGAGCACGCTGGAGAAATCTAAGATGCTCCCAGTTGCTGGGCGTGGCATCAGCAGCAGCAGCAGCCGCAGCCTTTTGAAGTACACACAGCAGCCTCACACATACACACACGCACACAGTTACACACACACACTTTAGCATACACGCACTCTAGACGGCCATAAATAAAGTATTTGATGTGCATGAAGTTAATGTCTTATTATGCCCAAGTTGTCAAAAACAAGCGGCCCCAGTCCCCTACTGGCCCCACTGCCACTCCCCGCACTCACCCTGTCCGCCCTCAGCGCGCCTCCTCCTGCAAAGTAGTTAAACGCTGCCTGCCATCCTGGTTGTTAAAGCTTGCTTAATGTCTGTGCGGGCAAGGCAGGGCAGGGCAGAGCAGACAACGTGGCTGGGCGTGGATTTTATTAACTTGAGCTCAATGCTCGCGCTGGGCTGCCTGGGTTCTGATTTGGCTAAAGAGCAGCCCGCGCCTGCTTAATGATAACAAACTCAACACAAGTGATAACGCGTCAAATTACCAAAGCGCCTCGCCCGCTGCACATGTGCGACGGCTTGTGTGTGTCTGTGTGTGTGGGCGTCGCATAGATGAGCTTCCAGTGGCGTCGCGGGTGTTGTAAATACAATCAATGAATTTCAACTGGTTGTCTTGACTTCCCATAACCAGGGCCCTGCCCTCATTTATGTACTTCTAGCGACGCCCCGGCAACGTCAAGCAATTGTCAGATTGCAAGCATGTGTGTGCCTGTGTGTGTGTCCATGTGTCCGTGTGTGTGTGAGTGAATGGTGAAAACGAAATTAGGCAAATTTAATGAATTTATGCTGGTGGCGTCTCTTTTGTAATCTGAGTGCGCGCGCAACGAAGTAAGTGACCTGCTTAGTCCTTGGTTAAGTGGCTTCGCTTCTAGGCGTCCAACGAGTGTAGGAGGGGTGAAACCTGGCAAGGGTTCTGCTGACATTTCGACTGGGTTGAGGGGGATAGTCTCGGCGTAAATGTGCCTCTGTGTATGTGTGTGTGAGTGTGCAGTGGGCTTTGTGGACTCAGCGCAATTTACCAGCACTTGGCTGCGGTGGAAAAAGTTATAACCAGGATACACTCAACTCGTTTGTGCATGAGTATGTGTGTGTGTGTGTGAAGTACCAAGTGCCCCATGTTTTGTGGTCGGTTAATGTCCCTCCAGAAGGTATTAAGTTGGACAACATTTGCGGTCGCGATATGTGCAAATGATGAAGTTCTAATCAGGCTTAGCAAAAGAATAAGCTAAGATAGGAAGATGACAAATTTAAGTATTGTAATTAACCAAAACCTCAGAAAGAAAGGCTACCCACGGCATGCCAAAGGTGCATACCCTTGCAGGCTATGACATAAATCTCCTCAACAAATATCTTCAGTTTCTATATGGTTAATAATAAGTTTATTTTGACAATGGAATATAATTTCGGACGATAGATCGGCAACTATATGATAAAGTCTGACGATAGATTCTATGGAAGCTATACGATATGACAATCTGATCCGACTCGCTCCAAGTTATTTACAACGTCAAGTGGTAAAACGCAAATGTGTCACGTTTTATAAAAATAAATATCCGATCTGAATTTGCGTTGCAACAAACACGTCTAGAAGGACAAATGGAAGACTTAGAGGATCGACTCTCTTGTTGATGCTAATTTAAAAGGTATACTATACTATACTACAACTTTAGGCCATAATTAATATACCGACACCAAGGGTTTAGAGACCCTACGGAACAATTAACTGATTGTGTTTTATTACTGGCTAATTAGTCCATTTAACTAAAGAGATATTAGCTAGACATTTTACATGCGCATATATTGTATTATTAAAATGTATTATTCATGAATCTCGTCCATCTTTTTGAAAGTGGGTCCAAGCTTCTTATTTTCAGGATGCGCTGCAAATAAGTTGGCTTACGGCGATGCCACATCATGTATAGATTATCCACATAAGGGAATGCGGAATTATCGCAGGACAGCTGGAGCAGAGCCGATTGCCAAGTGATACCATAACCCAGCAGCCAGACATGTCTGTCAGCAGTGTACTCAAATTTACGCAGAATATAGTAAATGGTCCAATTTGTGATCGTAAGATATGCTGGCATAACGTACTTATATACCAGCCAATATCCCACGATGGGTGGATAAAACTGTGCCGGAAAGCCTGAAGCCTCGTACAACACTTCAATCCGATAGCAGATACCATAAAGGATCAGGTATACTAGTAATGCAGCCTGCATTATGAAGAATATTTTTATATGGTGAAAACAGCTCCAATGCGATAGCTCGTGTACAACATAAGCAACAAGCTGGTTTTCTTTGAGACCCTTGCCGGCATCATCCGGATGCAAGTCCTTGACGTCACGGTTCATATTATAAATGAGATTTGTAACGATGAGCAAACGCTTAAAACGCCAATATCCCAAAGCAAATACTGTGGGCTTAAGAATGTTATAGGTGTATACGTGGTAGACACGGTGTAGCGGAAAGTTGAATAAGCGGAGTGCATTTTCAAGTTCATCTCCAAGCTGTTCCGGAGTGAGTTGCGTCAACTTGCCCAGCAATGGAACGCCAAAAATATTGCATATCACAAAAATGATACTAGACACGAGAAACAGGAATCCCCAAATCCAGAGTACAAAGAACGTGCCGCCAAATTTTTCAATTACCAAAAAGACCGTTGTCAACGGTATCAATAACACCTGGATCAAGACAACGAACAGGGCGGATGTGCACAGGATACCCACCACGGGCAGCGAATCCTCAGGGTGAACACCGTAGAACGGCTCCAGGATAAACTTTGTGTAGAACATCACTGGCAAACCACGCAAAACCATATAAGTGGCCAGCAATGCCATAAAGGCGATATTCCGCCAAGTGTCGTCATCTTCCATTGTGCTATAGCACCTTACTACTGCCCGCCACATGAACGGAAAGGTTCCACAAAAGAGTTCGATGCAGCTAAAAAAGGTATCCACTAAGAAAGAATAGAGTTTCTGTTCCACATTAAGCATCTCCGAAGCCTTCGATTTATTGTAATTCGCCTTCGTCATAGACCCTGCCATTACGCTTGGCGGAGATGTACCTTCGACATTGCACACCCACAATTGGCGCCAGCACAGAAAGATATGGAACACGTTTCGCAAAACTATCATCAAGCACAGTATGTAACGCACTATAACTGGATCGTTAAAGGCAAAAATCTTGGGCACAAGCGTAAATCCTATACCATTCGTTGGTATCAAAATCGGCTGGCTTTGCATTGGGTCTTGATACAGTGAATACAGCGACATCGTGATCGGAAACTACACAGAATCTCTCGCATCTGGCCTCTATAGTTCGTGTGTATTTTCTTACTCTTTCTACTAAAAGCTGTTTCAAATGTTAGTGTGGGGCTTGAAAATAGTATAAAATATAGGACTCTTTGTTTATGGATTAAGTAACACGTTTTGATTGAACTGACGTAGAAAACAAATTGAGGTTGTGTGATGCTTGTGTACCATAAGTACGCTTCACAGGCCGAGCATGAAATGCCAAATTCTTCTCTGAATATTCGTGAATTCGCCTGCTTGAATTCGTTGTTCTTCTCCTATAATGTTGGTCGAATCGTTGTCCAGCGCTCATGGAATTCAGTGTGACCAACTGACACTAAACCACACGATTACTAGTAGCACAAATCCGTAAGTCATGAAACAAACATTAAAGATATTACGCATTTTATAAATAGCTGTGCGTCGATTCACTCAAGCAGTTATCTTAAATTTCAAGTCCGCCCAACGTCTTTTATTCCGGCTTCGATTTCAATCTCTTTCCAAATTGTATCGCCGGCACCCTCATTATCAACCTATTAAACCAGTGTCAAGAATTTTGAGCTTTGCTGAAAACGAACGACAGAGCAACATTGCCCAAAAATGAATTGGCTTCATTGCGTCTAAATGTGGTGCGGTTGTCATGGTCCTCCAATGGGGACGGGCAGTTCACCGCCCTGCAGCGATATCAAGCAAGTTTCTTATCGCGCCCAACCCTCCGAAATTGAATTGACAGTTTTCAGTGCGTCCAAGAGTTACGTTTAATGATGTCGCAAACCCAACTTGAATTTTGCTGTTTTGAGGAATAGAAGTCAACGATTTCCAAGCGAGCCTTAGGTTGATATTTTAAACATTTCTTGGTTTCTTGATTGTAGGTATACACATTTATTATATCCAAAAATTTGAATTGAAATTGAAAAACTGTTCTCCTTGTACATACATAATTCTTTTGTGTATTATGAGTTTAGTATTTTGTTCATGCTGTTCTTTGTTGTCTTGTGCAAAAAAGATATCCAAAAGTAAATTTCCAAAAAAGTATACTCAAGATGTTATTGGTTAAAGAAGGGCCACAAAAACTGTCTGTATTTTGGGCACCTTTCTTCATCAAAGGGAACGACGGGAATGATCCTTTGCCTCTTAACTTTTCCACTAGCCACGGCTTCTCTCACACGCGCTTCGTTTAAGTTATAGTTGTGATATAATATTTTAAATTAAAGGGTTTTATCACATTATATGTTAAAAATCGATTTTGCAATTAAATTAAACAGTGATTGTGTTTGGTTTTATCATTTAGTTATATGTGTGAGTGGAAAAATGCCGCCAGAAGTCACAGCGTCAAATAATTTACAAAATTGGTTAACATAAAATGCTATGTTGAAGTGTTATTTCTGAGTTGAAGAATACATAAAACCTTCTAGCGGGTTCTGCTGTCTTCTGAATCGATGAAAATTGTACGAAAACTTAAATTTATCTATTACTTAAGTTAACTTAACATCTAACGCTGCTTTTCATTTGCTATTCAAATCAACTGATACTAGAGTAGTTTGCATCATCAGCTTAATCGAAGCGCGTGTGTCGACCACCTCCGTCGCCACCATTTCTGTTGCCGAAGCCGCCGCCACCACCGCCGCCGCCATTATCGCCAAAGCCTCGTCCATTGCTCAGGCTACCCTTCTTGAAGCCACCACCGCCGAAGCGACCGCCACCGCCGCCGCCACCACCATAACGGGAGCGTCCACCGCCACCGTCGTAACGCGAGTTGCGGGCAAGATTCTCAAGCGCGGGATTGATTTCCTAAAATACAGAACATATATTAATAACCTACAAAGCTGATCAGTATCGGTAAAACTTACTTGATTAGCCTCTCTCAGCACATCAACGAGCGCCTTAGCCTGCTTGGCATTGTTCTTTGTGAAAAAAGCAAAGGATGTGCCTTTGGTATTTGAACGTCCTGTGCGTCCAATGCGATGAATATAGTCCTCGCTGTTTTGTGGATAGTCAAAGTTGATGACATACTTAATGCCATCGACGTCTGTATGTTGGAATAAAGAATTTACATAAATTAGCATATTGTTTAAATTCAAGGGACTTAGAATAAATTCAAGAACAGTTTTCAAATTGCCAAATGATTTTCTCTTGCTCTGTGCTCGCTTGCAACAATTTTTAGCGTTTTCCGAGACGTTTTACACTTTGAATACACTTGTCTTTTTTGATTCGCTTTCATGTAAAGTTTATTTGTATCTTTTGTTTTGGTTTGTATTTGTTTTGGTTTTGTATTTTTTGTTTTTGATTTTTACGAAAAAAGAAAATGTTTCAAAATGTACGTTACCTTCTTGGTGCTATAAATTGTTTCACTCAATTTCTCTCAATCAAAATCTCAAAGTTTTGTGGCACCGCACAGCTCGTGGTCCAAACTCTCCCCAAAAGGTCGCATGACGTAGCGAGCGGCGAGAGTTTGTTGCAATGAGCCGCGTGCGCCTCATCTGACTCGACTCATTAGATTTGGGGCCAGGCCAACCGATAACCGCATCCTCTGCTCAGAAGGGCGAGGCGCGATTTGCTGACCAGTGAACTTTAAACAAGCGGTGTGTCCAGGATCAGTTGCCACGTTGCCACCCAGGTAACGACGGGTTTTGGCGGCGCAGGCAGGCTGGGCAATGGGCGTGGCGGCCCAATTGGTAGCTAGGCACTCAGCAACAGCGGCAGCAGCAGCGACGCGACGACGGCAACGGCGACGATGACGACGACGATACCGTTAGCCAGCGCATTGCGATGTCATCAGCAGCATTTACCCACACAGATCTCGATCTCAATCTCAACACGTGTCCTCCACATGCAACTCTTTGATCAGCGTGCGTATGGACATGGACGTGGCTCAAGTTTGTGGGCGTGTGTGTGAGTGGTGTTTGTGTGTGGGTGTTATCGTATGCATGTGTGGCGATGGGTGCGTCGCGTGCACCGCATGTGCATCCTCTGGACTGCAGGTCACGCCGATTGGTTTCTCTGTTGCTGTTGCTGCCTGCGGCTGACGATTGTGGTGCGTGCTTAGCAACCGGCCGGCCGACGACGTCAGCCTCTCGGATGTCTTTGCCTGCTTTGTAGCGCCGCCTTCAACTGACTGTGATTCCGACTTGTGACAACACGTGACTTTCGACCATTTACTTGTTGGTTGATTAATTGTTTGACTGGTTGACTTATTGACTGATTGGTTGGCAGGTTGGTTCATTTTGGTTGTTTAGATTGGTGGGCAACACACACACAATTTCAAATCTTTCTCAAACAGACTGCAGAGGCCACGTATGATGCATGATGTTGGGGATATTATCTCGTCTCGTATGCAAATTCGTTTACGTTGATCGCGCGTCCGTGCGGCAGCCAAGCGAACGCGACTCGATCATGTCAACATTTTAACCTTTTGCTCACATATATTCATGATTTCACTCATGTTTATAATTCATTTGAATTTTCTTTTTCAGTTATATCTTGTTTTTGCTAGCAAAAGTCGCTCAAGTTACGAGTACAGGTATTGGGACTTGTCGTTTGTCACTTATCCTCCCCATCATACTACAATAAACGGCCTCTGTAAACGAGAAAGAAGGAAGAGAGACAAGAGAGAGAAAGAGGCAGAGAGAGACACGCATACAGATTATGTATGCAACGAGGCACAAACGTTATTGTTATTATTATTATTAGGGGCGGGTCGGGACGGGTGCAAGGTTTGGGGCGGGGTAGGAATAAAAATTGTTGTTGATTATTAAAGTTTGGCTTTTGTTTGGCTTACGACTAATAACTGTTTTTTTTTTCTTATATTCGACTTGAATTGATGTCGCACACGCTAATTTGTTCTTGTTTTACGTCTAATGAGGATGAGTGGGTTTCGGGCATTGGCAATTGGGCATGTAAGTGTGTGTGTATGTGTGTTTGTGTGTGTGTCAGAGAGAATAAGTGTATTGAATTACGTCAAGCAATAAGTGGGTGGGTGTATGGAGGGAGAGGATTATGACTAGTGTGTTTTTTTACTATGGACCTCGAAGACTAAGCAACCGCTGACAACTACATGAATAGGAATAACTACCAGTTGAAACTTACCCAAACCGCGTGCAGCCACATCGGTAGCTACTAGGATATTGGACTTGCCCGAGCGGAACTCGCGCAGAACAAAGTCACGCTCTGACTGTGACTTGTCGCCGTGAATGGCGCCACATCGCACACCGAAGCTGCGAATGAAGCGAACCAGATTATCCACGCGACGCTTTGTCTCCACGAAAATAATGATCTTGCCGGGATTCTCGCTGGTGTCATAGATGTCGGAGAGAAGGCTCTTCAATCTGGTGTGAGATGAATAATGTGTGTTATTTCGATTAATTCAAAGATGATTTTTCAATAGATTCTTACTTCTCCTCCTTGCTGAACTCATCGCATACATCGACTACTTGACGGATGTTGTGATTGGCCGACAGCTCCAGCGAACCAATGTTAATCTGAATGTAGTTTCCAAGGAAATCTTCGGCCAGTTGCTTTACTTCTTTGGGCCAGGTTGCGCTCCACATGAGCGTCTGTCTATCGGGACGAATCTGTGAGACGATTTTACGGATCTGGGGCTCGAAACCCATGTCCAACATGCGGTCAGCCTCATCCAGCACCAAGTAGGTGCAACGTTTAAGGTTGGTTGAGCCCGCCGAAAGGAAATCAATCAAACGTCCAGGGGTGGCAATGACAATCTCACAGCCCCGCTGCAGATCGCGCATTTGGCCTCCCTTCGGTGCACCGCCAAAGACGCAAGTGTTGCGTACATAGGAGGATGAACCGAATTCGGTGGCCACCTGCTGGATCTGTTGTGCCAGTTCGCGTGTAGGCGCCAGCACCAATGCGATGGGTCCATCGCCGCGTTGCAGTGGCTGCTGGTTGTTGATGTGTACGATAGCTGGCAGAATGTAACCAAGGGTCTTGCCCGAGCCCGTCTTGGCGATGCCCACAAAGTTGGCACCACCCATCGCAATTGGCCATCCCTGGGCCTGAATGGGAGTTGGTGCTTTATAACCCTGACGACGAATTTCCTTCACCACATAGTCGGGCAGGTAAGCCTCAGAGAAATCTTGAATGGGATTCGCAGCCTGTCCACGGACTGTGATCTCGTGCTCATCACGGTAACGCTGTACTTCATAGGGCGACCGACTGGCCACTGTGGGATGCTCCTGATAAAAGTTCTTCTTGAACGGCGTCAAGTTGGAGAAGTCCACTGGGCGCATGGGCAAGTCCTGGCTACCGCCACCGCGACCTCCACCACCAAAACCGCCACCGCCGCCGCCGCCACCACCACCAAAACGAGACCCGCCACCGCGATCATCGCGGCGCTTCTCAATGCGACCGTTGCGCACACCGTGATAGTCACCGCCTCCGCCTCCGAAGCGCGATCCACCACCGCCGCCGCCGCCACCGCCACGGCGATCCTCATCGCGTTCGCGACCGCCGCGGTTTCCGGATCCAAAATCACGGTCGTGTGGTGCCCTGCAAAACATTTAAAGAAAATTTGCTCAGTTAACACAAATGCAATAAAATGAAACGTTCTGATTATACATAAATCCAAATTTACGTAATAACGCTACG
Organism: Zaprionus capensis; assembly: GCA_018903675.1. Classification (NCBI taxonomy): domain Eukaryota; kingdom Metazoa; phylum Arthropoda; class Insecta; order Diptera; family Drosophilidae; genus Zaprionus; species Zaprionus capensis. The sequence goes on from JAEIFN010000011.1 coordinate 5,465,260, forward strand.
CTACGATGTATCTTGATAAACTACACGAAATGCTATAAATAAAATGTAGTTTTGTCTATATATTAACGAAAAGCCACTAAGATATTATCAGAGAAAACTTCTTTAAATAACTTTTTCTTCGTGTAAATCACGATTGCGTCTCATCGCAGCTGAGCTCACTTTGATCGCATGCTGTCCAACTGCCGTACGAAATGTGACTGACTGGCAACGCTAAACATTTGACAGAACCATCGCAGAGAAAGAGAGCGCGTTGTTGCGGTGCTGTGGAAGAGCGAGACAGCACTACAACCGCAATAAACTTAAATAAAACTAATTGCGTGTTAAGGGAATTAAATAAATTTCGAATAATGCAAACAGTAAAGCAAATTTGATTGACAGCAACATGCAATACCAATATCCAAAAGACATATGTATATGTATGTAGAATGTAACTCAGCCGCCCCAAGCCCACCAATTGCTCAACTAAACAACTCGGCACCTGGCAGTGGCAGCCGAAACACAAATGTTACAGCTCCGACATTAATCAATTATACATACAAACACATACATATTTATAGGGTATATAGTGCTTAATGTGCCAGTGCAGCCCATAAAAGTAGCAACCCCGGCTGCCTGCTGCCTATACACACCCGAATAGACCCAGCTGGCAATTTGGGCCGTTCCTCCCTTTTTGATTTGTAGGCAGCAACAGCAGACACGCTAACTCGGCCGACTGACGGAATGAAATGCTGAACGTTTATTAGACAGCAAATGTCTTGTCTTTGGCTCTGTACAAACACGTGAGTGTGTAAGTTTGTGTCTCTACCTGTCGCGCTTTGACATGCAAAAAGGCAAATCGTGCGCACACACGACAGTCAACGGGCGGACAGACTCTCATAATCAATTGGCGTCATTTGACATTTTAAACTAACAAACTATGAAGGATAGACAGAGACAAAAGTTCGGCCCAACAGCCATGCCATGCCATCGGCTATGACAGCCGACAATACAAAATCATGGGCACACACAAACTATGCTACAAAACTGTTATACGAGTAGCGCTGAGCACGCGAAAACGCCGCCAACATATACACACGTACACGTGGATGTGTATATGTGTATGCACACATACACACGCTAGCATTGTCACGCTGTATCTGCGTGTTCGTGTTTAGGGCATACAGACAAATTAAAATGCTATAAAAAAGCAAACGAAGCAAAGACACGTTTCACAAATCAAGCCAATTTTTTTTATGACGTACACTATCGTTTCATTCCCTTTATTTGTTATTGTTCTTAATATTGCTAGCTTCTACGAATATAAAGTAGAATTTAAGCAGTTAATTTCTGTTGCTTGCTTTCTCTCTTCTATTTCTGTAACTCTCCGTTAATTGCTCATCGTATCATTTCGTATATTTCGAAGTATACAGACATTTACGAACGCCGAGAGCAAAGCGTGGGTAAGAAAATGGCGACGGAAAAAAACCAACACATACACAACGCACGCATACACACACAAACACACTTTTACAACCGCGTTTAAAACTTATGCATCAATTTATATTTCATATATCTGTATACTTACATTATTCCTTCAATTTTGATTTCCTCTGTATTATCGTCTGGGTCAATAAAAAGCGATTTCCTCCTGTTATTGGACGTAGAAGTTTGCTTGCGTGCTGCGAGAGCCTCGTCGAGTACTTTGGACGTTTCTAGTCGTGTAGATGACAGATGAAACGCACGATGAGCCTGATGGGAGCAACTTAGTAATACTTTAGTTGATACTGTAGACTCCTTGTTACTCCGGCTCTTTTGGAACTGTTGTGGTTGTTCTCCGCAGTAGAAAGCAAAACTGCTACTGCTGGTTGTTCTGTTGGTCAAGCAAAAAAGAAAATGGCGACGTTGCGTTATACATTTTTCCACGCTGTTTGGTGAAATCAATAAGTTGCGCCAACTGCACATGGGCTGTACCACGTTGCAAGAGTTTCGCGAAACGTATTGCACTAATTTTAGCATATTTAACTAAAACTAAAATTATTTGTATAATACTATAGACTTTTCCCTAATTATTACACAAAACTTATGCAGCTCGAAGCGCGCGTGTTCTTACCTAACCTCGTCCAAAATGGAAATGAAAGCGATGATTTGCTCCGTGGTATAGCAACACGAACAATAATCGGTGATCAACACTGACAGGCCATACAAAAATCGATTATTGTTTAATATTTCAAATTAGGCTGACTTGACACACAAAGAGCTATCGGCAGTAAACTGTACACCTTAAAATTTTTTTATTGTCGTATAAACAAATATTTTCTCACTAAAATGTTTTCAGATTACGAAAAACAACATATGAAATCAGATACACTTTGCTTGTAATCGATTGGCATTCTCACGGCTGTTTCAGCGGACGCCATCTGTTGAAAATTTCATGAACTACTGTCAACAGCTGACAATGAGAAAATTGATGTGGCAGCACTGCACAAGTGGCAGCCCTAAAAGTACGAAATTTAAATCAAAAACACATGTAATTAGGATAATAATTGATTATATTATTTATTAAATAGTAAATCAATGTGATTCAAGTCAAAATTAATACATATTTAATTCCCTACAAACCGAGCAGGTGGCAGAAGCTCCTGTACATTTTGGCGCGACGACCATTTAAACAGCCGTACAAATCATTAATCTTGAGGCAGTCGATCTTGCTGATGGTCTTCCTCTGGCCAATTCGTACGCCCGGCTGCAGTGGAGTCATGGTAGGCTTCTCGCCCTTCTTCTTGCTGAAATAAAACTCTCCGTAGTGCATCACCGAGTTGTAGTCGTAGTCGAATGTGTATTTGCCGCGCTTGCGTGAGACGAGCTTAAAGTTTTTCTTGAAACGCGGCACGATGTTGTCCCAGTGAATCTTCACGTAGTTATCGCGATCTGCCCGGGACTGTTCATGGTATATACCTATGGCATGCATCAGCTCGTGCATAATGCGACCCTCGCTGCTGAAGCAGTGCGCACTCGTCTCGTCCGGTCGCTGCAGGGCGACAACCTGTTCCCCCCCGCGTTTGCCCACATACGACCAGCAGCCCTGCGGACCCTCCTCGGGCGGCTCAATAAGCAGATAATCCTCCACCTCGCCATCATACGGCACGAACTGAATGCAGGTCAGTGAGTTGAATGTCTTCAAGGCATTTATAATAGCATCGCGCTCCTGGTTCACATAGCGTGGGCTTATCTCGAAGGGAATGGTGCCATTTGGCCAGAGGCGTTTCGGATGTCGCATCGGATTCACGCCCAGCCGCAGCGATATATAGGTGTAGGGATCAATTGCAATGTCGCCTTGAAACAGACGTGGCATTGTCTCCGGATCGTCAATGCCCAGATCATCGTTACCTATGTCCGGCCCATACGGATCGTACTCGTCTGCAAGAAAGTAATGCCGCTGTAGAGAGCACTGTTTGGCCACCTATCTATATGGTTGAACGCACCTGGCGACAAGCTGCTAAACTCATGCTCGAACAAATCCACGCCAGCTGGATAACGGATCTGCTTGGCACTTTCTCTGCCTGGCGGCGAACCGAACACGGGGGACAACAAGAGCAGCAACAGCAACGGCAGCCTGAACTGCGTTGCGACTTGTAGCAAAAGTAAATGTTCGCACATTATAAAACTTTGTGGATTTGACTTTGTTATAAATATTTGAATTGTCTGTTTGGCTTTCAGAGCGCCATGCCGAGGCCCCAATCCAAGCCAAGTTGCTGGAATCGAACTAAACCGAACCGAACCGCTGCACACAATGAATTCAACTAAACCCGCCGACTGGCCGCAGCTCCAACTACTACAGAGCGCGACCAACGTCAACGACGACGGCGACGACGGCGCATCGGATCGGATCGCCTCGCAGCGCATCGCGGCTGCTTGTATTTAATTTATGCAAAATGTGCGAAAATAAAAACTAAATAATGTTGGGCATCCGGCGGCAGGGCAAGGTGCGTGGACGGAGTCGGCGTCGCTGTCGCAGTCGGCGATTGTGATTGGTATCGGTGTCGCTTTATCGCAGCGGGTATCGCGACGCTGGCGGTGGCAGTGGCAGCGGGCTACCTTGTGCAAACAAATCCGAAATCCATCAGCCATCAGCTGGGCAGCCTGCTCACATGTCCAACTGTTGAGCTGGGCGCTCTTGTAATTTAATGCCGCAATGGGAAAAGTGCTGGGCAAGTGAATGGCCTAAGTTGCACATGCTCTTCCCCAGGTGGATGGGTAGTTTGGTTATGGTAGATAGTCAGATAATATCGCTGTATGGATATTCATTGCGAGTCGCCAAGATCTGACGATTGGTTGTTATAGATCTCGACGAGATAAGCCGAAAATAATAAGCACAAATTTTTCGTTCTCAACTAAATTTGGGAGATATAGCCTCCTATAGCCAGGTGAAATGGTCAGTCAATTTTTACTTATCTTATCGAGATCTATAGGGATTAATCGTCAGATCTTTGCGCCTTGGAAACTTCAACCTCCCCTTGCATTTCAACAAATAAATTAACTACAATATTGCATTTTATTTATAAAGTTTTATCAATCATTTCATTTTGTTGATTTATGTAAAGTCGACCAAGAGCAGTCCCAACTTTATGATAAAATTAAACTCATTTTTGTGTTAGAAGGCAGTTGTAACATTTTTTCATTTTTACACATTCCATGTTTAGTAAATTTTTACTTAATGTAATAATTAAGAAACTTACATCTGTATTATTTTACTAAAGTCAAACTGTAAACATCATTAGAAAAACACACTTTAAAGCAATAAAAAGAAAACTCACGACTTACTTAATTAGGGTTAAAATCCTAAACTAAAAACATTCCATTTTTAATTGCGCGATAACTGACTGATGCGGAAAGTGTATTCTAGTTTCGGTGTGAACTCGTTTGTTATTGCTGTTGTCGTTGGTCAGGTTTACGTTTTAATGTTATAAATAAACAAATTTCGCAAAATTGATTTCTTCAACCGGAGGCCCGGCACGCTGCATTTCGTAAACGTTTGTCCAGTTGTTGTCTTAGTTGTGCGTTGTTTTTGTGTGTGTGTTTGTGTGTATGGTGTGTGTTGTGTTTTTAATAGTGAAAAGTCGTTGTTCGGTTTACCGGCTTTGGTTGCTTATGTGACAGCTGACACCCTACAGCGACATTGGGGCCGAACTTTGACTGGGGCAATTACCTTGAGACGAGAGGGCTCTGCCGGAGACTAACTGACTTTGTCGTCTGTCTGTCTGCCCTCCTTACCTATCTTCATTTCAATCGCTCATCGTTAATTAGCCACAACCCAAGCTTGAACAGACATACAACAACTGAGCTACGTATTTCATCTTAATTAGGAGTCCGTTTAATCACGATAAATGCGAAATTTAAATTCATTTGCGATATGCAGAATGGAGCCCGGAGAACGTGTGAAATGTGTCTTCAATGGGTAAATGTGGCTTGCCCAATTGATTCGTGAATAAATCATCTCGACAGTGCGCCCAAATTACTTATGAGATATGCAAATGCCCAATTATAAGATATCAATTGATTGTGCAGATGCACTTAGAACGAGTCGAAGACGAGTCGAGATGGGGGACTGTAACTGCAACTGCCTGTTTGCTTGGCATATCGATTGCGAGTGTTTGTGCTGGGAATTATCTGTTTACTTGGTTATAATGGACTTTGTCAATACATACATAAGTATACATTTAATACATGCATGTATGTAGGTGTTGAAATACTTTACTGAGATGTGGAATGAATACAAGATGAATATTCGCCGTTATAGTAAATAATCTTCAAAATATTTTGTCGATTTCTAAGGAATTTTCTCGATTTTGCAGACCTAATTCTCTATTTAGCATACATACATACATACATACATAAATTCGTGTTGATAACTACATGGGTTATCAAATTGTTACCTGTACAACTACTTTTTATGAATTTTTATAGTAATTACGTACTCCAACGTATTATCGAACAATCTATTTCACTACATAGTACATTGTACATACATATATATTATAATGTTATTAATTACGAAAAAGGTACATTGTTTTTTTAAAAGTCACTCAAATTTGTGGTATATAAATACAATAAAATATTTCAAAAATATACATATTGATCGTAAGTTTGCTCTATTTTAATTTATCACCTACTTATTAAATTTATTAATAAATACAATTTCAATGCCAATTTGCATAATTCTCTTTTCCTCATTCCAATAGCTTTATCAGCCCTTTTAACACTTGCCCGTTTACACGTCGAATTGACTTCGCGACTCGAATTTATGAGGTGTTGTTGGACTACCTCCTAATCCCGTTCCAGACTCAACACTTTATCAACAGCAACATGTTGATGATATATGTATGTAAGGGGAGGGGAAGTTGAATTTAAAGTCAAACTCTCGAGTCGAGACGAGACAAGACAAACGACTAATTCAAAGTTGTCACGTAATAAAACACAGAAAGCAAAAACAATAAGCTGAAAGCGGGAAACAATCGCTTCAAAAATAATAAAAATCAAATAAATTTGCATTTTTGTCATACCAGCAGCAGGACAACAACAACAACGAAAGCAGCAACAAAAAAAACGCATACGAATTGAACAATGTACAAATCGTTATTTGATTTGATTACGTAATGACGTCACACACACACACAGCGAGAGCAACAAATTGCCGTCGTCGCTGTCTCTCCCTTCGTTGCGTCGCACCATGTCTTGTCGTCGCTTGTCGTTGTCTGCCTTTTGCATTCCACTTTGTTTTGCTTTTGTTTTTGTTATTGTTGCTGCCTCTGTTTGTGCTCGTGCCTTCGCTTTGCGTTTTACTGTTTGTTTTGGTTTGTTTTGACACCGAAACCGATATCTCCAATTAGATATCGAATTGAATTAATTGAATTACATTAAACATTTTATGATTTGTGTTCCTCTTCCATCGTTCCCCCGTTCGTCGACTGCTTCAATCTGCATAATGCAAGGATAATATTTACCATTTCTGTATCAAAATGAATATATTAGTTTTCCTTTGGAAAATTAAGTGCAAACAGTTCCCTGTTTTAGCTCAAAGAAGAGAGCGATAGCCAGAGAGAAGTGAAGTGGGGTGAAGTCTTTCAAAGGATTTGCGTATTAATTATGACGCTGGCGAAATGAAAGTTTTATTCTTTTGCACTAACTACAGTGCGAGCCAAAAGTTTCCCATGTTGTCATGGCAAAGAGAGACAAAGGAGTGAGGCAGCGTTCTTTAAGTGAAGAGTCAGAGCGGAAAGGAAGTTGGAAACAGAGAGGGGACGAAAGTTTTAATGCTGCTAATGTCGATTTTTAGTTACATAGCGCCAGCTTATGGGGAATTACGTGAGTGTGTCGGCGGTTAAGCTGCATCCGTCCAAGTCGGCTTAAAGACTTAACTATTTTGGCAAAGAAAAACTTTGCTTTGCTGCCTTTGACATAGAAAACTGAGTAACTAAAACATATTATGATTGGAAATATGTTTCAGGAGTCTCCTGGTAAAGAGGTCAGGATATAAAGGAGTCACACTTTACATGTTTCGCACATTATTGTTTGGATATCGAACGAGTTATTACTTACTTTTATATCGATAAGAATTTGATATCATATTTTTTGCCATCTCTTTGATCGATAGGGCTGCCCGCTACCTACCTCAAAAATAACACAGATAAAAAGATAAAAAAACGGATAGACAAGCGAAAAATAAAAAAAAATTAAAATATCATAAATTTGTAAAATTATGTTATTATTCATGCTCAATCTATTGTATATTATTCTAATGGTACGAACATGTTCCTTTTCATGATTGAAAATAAATAAAATAAATAATATAACACGAAAACCGGGATTAAGATTTACACGTATATACCAATCTTATGGTTGCACATCGATTTTAAGAAATTTATGAAATTTCATTGAAAACATATCAAAAATAAGTTAATTTTGGGCAATTCAAGATATTTTTAGGCTAGACAAAACATTTTAAGGAAGGTCGTCCGGAAAAAGGATGATCCGGCATCCCTGTAGTACACAGTGAGTGTGTGTAATCGCGGGCAATTTTGTGTTTCATATACAGACAGACCAGCATTGCCTGCCTGCAAAAGCGGGCTTTACATCCAGATCATATAAAGTCATTTATTTATTTATTTAATGTCGACTAATGGCAGTCGACTAGAAAAAGAATTTATATTAAAACTAAGACTTATCGAGCTAAAAGTAAGTTAATTTATAGAACTTAAGGTAAAGGTTAAATATGTGCCTTCAGCACCGATTTTTTTTATTTCAAATAAATCAGTTTGTGGGACATTGTACAGTCACAAAATGTTGCAGGCTGTCTGGCGTCTTACACAAAAACGCATCAACAAAATACATGCAAATTTAATTATTTTTAAAATTCAATAAAAAGAAACTAGCAGACATAATTCTTTCATCTAAATTTATCATAAATATAGCTCTACCTGTAGAAAACATTTTAAAAAAATCGGTGCTGAGGGCACATATTTAAACTTTACCAAATAAAATTTAAGATTTAAAATTTAAAAATTAAAATTTAAATTTCAAACTCACGTCATGGTCAAATTAGTACTATTAAATTTCGAGGGAGATTTTAATTATGTAAAACAATCAAATCAACAATCAAAATCACTAGTAGTGTGCTTATATAAATACATTTGTACTATACTTAGTAATGTATCTAACATTCTTCTTCTACCATTAAGGAAACCCTTAGATTGCAAAAAAATGATTTATGCGAGATATGGCAACATTTCAGTATGAAAATATTTCCGGCGTTATTGTTTCTTATTTGTCAACAGTTTTGTCGCATTCAATTCGTTTTATATCTTATGTAGTAGATAGATGTGTGAGTTTACGATTGCTGAATTCCATCCAAGATACACAGATACATATGCACATTTTTATAGTTCGCTGACATTTGATGTCGTTTGAAGGATGTGCCACGTGCTAGCACCCTCTATCTCTGTTTCTCTCTCTCTATCTTATTCGGTCCCCAGTCTCGCTATCACTTGTTTCATTCGTTAGAAATATTGTCAGCCTCGCCACGTGCACACATTTGCCACACTGACACACACTTTCACACGCACACAAACGCACTCTCCCACACACACACAGGTTACACACTCGCTCAGCCTCCCAAGCGGCGAGTGTCCCGTTGGAATAAACAGAGAGCGAGCGGAAAGAAAATAATCATAAAAAAGAAATCGCTTACGTAGGCATTTTGTGAAGTATGTAAATCGATTTAATACCGCGCGGCAAACTGCGAATAAATGCGAAACGACGCGGGGGCGAGGTGCGTATAAGGAATATCGTTGATAACGCATCAAAATTCCAACATTTGCATTTGAAAGGTTCTGCATATTCTGCACTCGCTCGGGACAGGAGAGAGAGAGACAGAGAGAGAGAGGGACAAAGAGAGTGGGATAGGGGGTGGGGGCTGCTTTGAGCTTGCGTGGCAATTATAAATTATTTACACTGCCGCATTGTGTCACATCAATTGATGCTTATCCTGCTGTTGGACAACGGGGAGATGGGAGGGGACTTCCTCTCACTGGGAAGGCGCACGCAATGCTCATTTAGATGCATGCCCCCAGATAGCAGGCAGACACTTGGCGTTGCCTACTTTTAGGCAAATTAGTCGCCAGCCAGAGATTTGCTAAACACTTTGGTGAATCGTCGTCTCACCAGTCTGAAGTTCTGAAGTTCTCAAGTTAAGGAAATTAAAAGCAACTAAACGCCGCCGCCATCTCGTATATCTGGCTAATAAATCAAGCCCGGCTAGGGTTGAGGTTGAGCTTCGCTTTCAGCGTTGGCTATAAATTCAATTTGTTGGCTCGCTGCTTGACCCGGACGGAGACTCGGACACCTTCTCAACCCCCCTCCTGCCTTGCGCCTGGCCACGTTCTACTAATGCACAAACCTGCCGTCATTTGTCTTTTTCGTGTCGCTCGTCCCGTCCTGCCTCTTTTTTCCCATCCACGTTCTTATCACAGTTTATCAATTGTCCAACTATATACGTTGCTCAATCAGTCGTCCTAAACAGACAGACAGACAGACAGGTGAAGAGGAAGGGGAGGGGTGGGCGAGGCTTAGACATTTGTATGCCGCACCGCACAATTAATGAAAATTTTAGAATTTGCCAATCTATAATTACATCAAGTGCCTCAACGTATCCCGGCATGGGTTCGACTGGGCTGCGGTTTTGCTGTGTTGTGAATTATGTTGCCTGTTGCGGTTGCTTCTTCATTTCCCGCCACCGTGGAGCTCTTGGTCCAAGCTCTGCAGGCTGCAGCCCAAGTCGATGCCGAAATCAAATCGCGGCAAGACGAGGCAAGCCGCGTCGAGTTGAGTTTGCTGTGCCGCAGCTATGCTCTCCCCTGGGAGGCATGAATTTGAGTTATGAGTGAAGCGCCACTTTTACGGGCAACCGTAAATTTTTGACGCCCTTCTGCGGAGTGCGCCGGGAACGGGGAACAGCGTAGGGGCGGTATGCGGGGCACGAGGGTGGCTTAATATTCACACCTTTTGTTTGGGCCCAGGTCGAGTTATTTATGCGCACGCATTACGTTTGATAGTGATGGGCATCAGCAGTGTCATAGGGCGAGGGGGGAGAGCGGGAGTGAGGCAGAGTTGAATTGGCAGTATCTTCTTTGGCGGCCCGCCCGCCTGCTTGGCTGATTGCTGATGGGTCATGCTTTATTATTTACTCTGGTGAATCGCACCCCCTCCTCCCTGGCGGGCGCACGCCTCTGCTCTTATTGTAATTGAAAGGTATAAATAACATTAGGCAAACAGCAAATAAATTTATGTTGTGTGCATTGTGTGCCTGTGACCTTTGTACCGCATAATGAGAGTGGGAGTGTGTAGCATGGGGGGGGGGGTGGAGTGTTTGCTGTCTGTGTTAAGCACCCTTTGGTGGCAGTTGCGTGCCTTTTCCTGAGCCCCTTCCCACGCTGTGGCAGGCTTATCTCCGCTGGCCATCAAGGAACGCTCCGTCGGAATCGGGTCTCATCATATTTTATCAATTTATTGCCACTTTTGCGGCCGAGCCGAATCAGTATTGGGCCAAAGAAGAACTGGGCCGTCTATCAGGATGTTATTTATTATTTACACTACACATTGATTACTATTATTGCTAATATTATTATTTGTTTCCATGTCGAACTGTCCGTCCGTCCGTCCCGTGTACAAGTGCCTCGCTCGAGGTCGCTTATCAAATTTGCTTTACTCTCTTTCTCTCTGCGTGTCGGGGATCGAGGGGCACACTGCTCTTGGCATGGTCTCTTCTGTGCATTTTTCGCTTCACTTTACCAATTTTTCATCTTATTTATGAACTCTCGACGCTCGGTCGGCCCTCAAGGTATTTGCCAAATGATAAATATTCCTTTTACTCTCCGCTTTCCTCGCACGCCCTCTCTTTCTCACTCTGTCTCTGTCTCGTCTGTACACAAATACGTATATTTACATACATATAAGTATAAATACAGATACTTTTTATTTATTGCATTTTTTTTATAATTGAATTTGAATAATAAATAGACTACAACACTTTGCCTTCCGGGTCGCAATGTATTTGTGTGTGCGAGACTCTTTATGTGTCTCTGTGTATGTGTGTGTGTGTATATATATATCCTCGTATTGTGGGTTATTAAATTATTGCCGCATCTTCTTCGAGACTAGACAGGCGTAAAAACACAATAAATGCATTTTAAGTTGACAAATGGTTTGTAACGAAGACAAGTTTATAAATACACTCTCAAACACACACACACACAGCTGGGACTAATCGTATTTTAGAATATATCCAACCAAATATTGCATATAGTGAATTTTATGTCTATTTGGTAAACTTAAAAAAATGAAGATAATCTTCAGATAATACTTATAATATGCTTATTTAAATTTATGATTGACTATACTGTAATAGCAAATAGATTATATTGATGGTTACTAATGGTATGCTTTATGCAAAGCTTTAGTTATCTTATCTTCAAAGTATTCTGAGTTACCAAGGAGACCTATAAATCCAATGGAATTTACATATCTACAGTAAAATTTCCTTAAAACAGGGATTACTGGCTCAAAAGTTTTTGTAATAGCTCCAAGCATACGATAGGGCTATGCTGTATAGATATACAGCTGTATACATATATAGGCAATGCTGGATAATATTCATTAGAATATAATAATATGATCTGAGAAAACAAAAGCCACACCCAGCAAGTGTACACCATCAATGGCATGCCGAAGGTAGCCTCGTTTTGTACTTTTTAATCTAGTGTGCCATTGTTTGAACTTGTGTAGTGTTAGTTTGCTGTTATTTAAGGGGGAATTTACCATTTTTTTATTGTAATATAATATTAATATATTGCATCATGTGTTTAAATTGAAAAAATGATCTCTTATTGAAATATGATAACATATAAGCATTCATATATCTTTTTTTCAATATAACTTACGGAATCATTGAATTATTTTCTCTTACATTTACAAAGGTTCCCATTTCAAATTTCCATTACATTTTTTTATCAGTGTACAAGTTTAAACAAAGAAAATGTTTTCTTCGTGCGTTAGTGTTTTTATACGTACTACTCATAGGGTTGAAGAGTATTGTAACTTTGTTTCAACCTTTAATGTACATATGTATCATAACAAGCAGTAGGAGGCGTGGCCCCAAAAAGTATCAGCATCAACAGCCATGTCGATATAGCCATGTCCGTCTGTCTGTCGGTTCTTGCTAATTTGCTTGCGATCGGATGATTAATATATATATTATTAAAGATATAATTGAAATCTACGTATTTCAAAGCCGGTTCCTGAAAGTATGCAACACAAAATACGCAAAAGAAATTATATTTTCTTACAAAATGGTGTTGGTCAGTTTGAGTATAGGGTATATAACAGTCGAGTACCCTCGACTGCAGCTTTCCTGCGTGTTTTTAATGCATTAGTTTCTTCTCCATTGTTGGGCATCACTGACTTAAAGCGAATATTTTTAAATATATTTTTCTTTTATCTTTATTTTTATTAAAAGTAAGTGTTCAAATACAAAATGTGCTTAAATTTGCTTGAAATTCGACTAAGTTAAAGTTTTATCTCATTTCACTATTCGGGGCTTTTCGGTTTTATCAGTTTGAACAGTTTTATCTGCTGCTGGCGATGTTAATTCTGGGATAATAGAGCTAAATTAGCTGCACGTAAAACTGCTATATGGCAGGAAAGATTCACCGATGAGTGTGCTACATAAAATATGCATGGATCGGATGAGTCAACGTCAATTGCATTTGTTGTGTGACCTGCTCTGTGGTGCTGTGGGTCGGTGCGGTGTAGTGTGGTAACTGCGTGCGGTTGCGTGTGTTGTCAGCTTTAGTTGTGCAGAGTCCCGCAGAGTGGCCCAGTGTGGAGTTGAGTCCACTAAACGGCCATTAGCTGCCCACCCACTGGACCCTGGCCACGCTCATGCAAAATGCATGTGCCCAGGCTAGACGGTGTGTGGGAGCCGGGCAAGATAAGTTAACGAGTCGTCTCGGCGGAGCTCAAAGTGTTTGTGGCTAATCAACGCAGGCGACGCTGATTGGGGTAAGAGTCCTCTCGGTGGTTCTCGCTGCTCCTTGATAGCCCTCTGCTCTCTGTTCACTGTTCACTGTTGTCTGTGGGCTGTTAAGTTTATGTGTCATTTCAATTAATCACGAAATGCGATGAAAACTTTGGTCATTTTGTGTGAGTTTGTGCGGTGTAATGTGTGTCTTTGTGTGTGTGTGTGTGTCTAAGAACAATGCGTGTTAATTAATTGACGCACACATATTTGATTATGGGGCCAAGATTTATAAACAACACATTAGCGGTCCACTGTGCTTCGCTCCACTGACCGCATTACGCGATGCGTTTCAATATGTGGCCAGACGCGGCGCTTTACGCTCCAATTTCATTGAAATGTGCGGATTCGGCTGCCGTTGCGTAGAACAAAGCCAGAAGCAAACCGCGCAAACGGAAGTGAAAATCGCAACACACATTAGCCAGGATAGGGCAGAGGCAGGAGCAGAGGAAGGTGTGGGGGATACATAAGCGATGAGGGGGATGGATTGGTTAGGCAATTGCTAGCTTGCCACAATTTGACAGCGAAAGTATCTACTCAACGAGCTACACCAGCCACGGTTCATTCTCGTGCTCCGTCGGCAGCCGTGGATGCCTGCCAGCCTACTAGGCTGGCTGACTGTAGCTCAAAACGCGATATGGCCGCAACGCTGCTCAAATATTGCTACCATGGTAGCCATTGTCAGTCCATCCCCCGTTCATCGGGAGTCCGTCTGCCGTCAGTCGTCCATCGTCCGTTGTCCGTTATCCGTCGTCCCTTTGCACATCCGCCAAGTACGAGCAGGCAAAAGCGCCGGCGGCAGGCGTAGCTGCTTGCTGTCTCTGCCTTCATGTCAAGTGCGGCGGCAACGAATGCAATTCTGTTTGTATTGCGCCGTGTTGTAGGTAATCGTAATTCTCTAAAATTCCCTCGTCCATTGCCAGGCAACGCTGCCAGGCCGATGCATAATGCGTTACGCAAAACGTGTCTCTATTCGAACGATCGAAAATGCATTTCATCGGACTTTTTGAATGCGTGTGTCCTTGTTGAAGGGTGGAGAGGGGGACGAGGGCATTGTGGTGGAATCATTTGCATTGATTAAATGAGTACGTTGTACGCACTAATAGATTTGCGAGTGGGCCGGTTATCTTTTGTTACCCATTGCGAACACTAATTGAAATCTTGCATCCACATTTTCGCATTGTTATCTCGTCGGAGTTTAGACATAATAAGCTAACTAGTTGTAAAGAGTCTACTTGGGTCTCTTTTGAGAACTTCAAGAGGGATTTCGACTATTTAGGCGTATTTAGAGTGAATTTAATAAGAATTTTTTAACGTACAAAATGATATTGAAAGTGGTAAACTGTTATGACTAAACATTAAAAGAGCATATTTACGTATGATAGGAAAAGATTGCTGGTTTTTCATTTACCAAGATTTAAATATTAATCCTTTTAAAACTTGAGGCAATAAGAAGGAAACAACAAATCGCATAATTTACGAAAACGCTCTATTTGCTCGTTATGTAATAATTATTAAAAAGTGGTAAGGGGATCTCTAATGCTTTCATAAGATCTATTGTAACCCTGCGGAGCTTTAAGCTTCATATTCGGTTCATTGTTTTTTGAATTCTAAGTTTACTCCTGCACTGATTATAATCAGGATAATTATACTTATGCCTTCAATTTCGAGAAGGTGATTTCCTAGTGTTACACATTTCATAAGGAACATAAATATGCTGGACATTCAGTAAGTATATATGTATGTGCTAATTTCCCCCTATTTCGCAGAATCAACAGTTGGCTGTGAGCTGTGAGGAAGTTCTTAGTTCTTTACTTAGTTTATCTATGTTATATACCGCATTGGGTGTAGTAGCCTAAAAAGGACTACGATTGGTGCAGGCCTGGCGTGAGTTCCCATTCCGTTTTCCTTTTTGATGGTGTTCTTGTCCATGTCAGTATATCTTCCCTCTTATTTCCCTCTATGTCATTATATGCCGGTATTAACATTATAATGAGAGTGTTATTCTTCCCTAGCATGCCGAGATTAGTTCTAACTTCTAATACTTGGCTTGATTTGATTCTGCACAAACTAAGTGCTTTTATCGCTGACTGACTCTCTGAGAGTATTGCAATGTTTTTTATATGTAGTTATATATGTATGTATAGCTTTCATTTGTTGAGCTTTGCAAAATTGGGACCAAGGGCATAAATATCAACAAATCGTATTTACGAATATAAGATAAGCGAAGTAAATTTCCAAAATTAAGTTTCCGTCTTCGATCCTCGCACATATTTTGGTTCATTCATGAACAGGGCTGGTTGTGCGATATACATGTGCAGCACGTTTTATCACCTGATGTTGGCGGCCATTATAATAACCCGCTATTAGTGCTTTATGGTTAGAAAATTGCTGTTAATATGCGCCCGTCCACCTATTAGGGAATCTAACTGCGACTAGTCGCATGATGGCCGTGTAACAGCTGTCATTTATGCTGTAATTATGGTTTTTATTACCTCGGGCAGCGCCGATATTTCCACACTATTTATAGCGCAATGCAAACACAGTACACTACAAACACCCGCGGACACAGACACACCCCGCACACACACACACACACACCCTCGGGTACATATGTACTATGTTCAGCTGTCGCTGTCAGCAGCGGCCATAAACTCGATTGATATTGGCATGACCGCCAGATACGAGGCGGGTATATAGTGCACACACACGTATGTATGTATGTATGTATATATGCTACAAGTACATACGTTTGGACGTAGCTCCGCTTTCTGCGTTCTGTTGGTCTGTCGTTGGGTCGTTCATCTGCTTTATTGGCCACTTGCTTTAAATTGTAAATCCTTCAGTGAGAAGCCAAGTCAAATGTCATATGACAGCAGTTCCCAGCGACTGCTGCAGCCCCACTACTGCATCTCTCTTGCACTCTCTCTCTCTTTCTCTTATTCTCTCTCTCTCTGTTTCTCCCATTCTGTGCTCTGGCAGTGGCGTAATTGATTCGTGTTAACTCTTGACTGGCAATAGACGAGCATGCCAAGCAAATGTGGCTCGTAGTTATCCTTCGACTGGCTGCTCCAAATGCGAGTGTGCAAGTGTGAGTGTGAGAGGGTGCGAGTCAAAGAGTGGATGAGTGTGTCCCATGCTCCGGCAGGGGACTTAACGCTGCCTTTGTGCGGGACACATTTGCTGTCATAGATCATGCACTTGGTTAAATCAAAAATTCTTGCTGTCAACTTGCGTTTTAACACACGACTGACTGCAGTCAATGCCTTGGCGTCACACCCGCTTTCCTATTACTCCTCCTCATCCTACTGTGCCCTCACTTGTGCCCGCAACTTCTGCAAAGTCATGCTCCCCCACCTTGCCCCTCATTCTTGTGCTGAGATTTTTAGCTGGCTTTGCCGTTTGTAATACGAATTTCATTACGTCAAACCTCTAAGTGATGTTTAATTACATTAAACTGCTCTAAGCCAAATGTGTGGCAAGTCAAGCTCGAGTGTGCCTTCAGTGTCGGGCGAGGAAATCTACAAAGCAACCAGAGAATCCGGCGCATCCAACGAATCCATGAATCCATGAATTTGTATGAAGCCTCGCGACCTAACCCAGTTTAATCCGACGTACGCAAAAATATGCGCATTTCTTTATCGTTTCTCTCCGCGAACTCTTTGCAGCTCGAGTTATATTCAGAAATTGTTTTTTTTTGTCCGTTCTTTCTCGCTCTGCCCGTCGCTGGGCGTGCTCGGCTTACCTCGCTGGCGGCAGGCAACCGAATTTGATAACTAACGATGATTGAACGCTTTCGCTTGTCTGATACAACAGAAGAGGAAGGCGAAAGAAAAAAACCCTGCATACAACTAGGCGGCTCATACGTACAGATATGCAGACGCACA
This sequence comes from Zaprionus capensis, assembly GCA_018903675.1. Classification (NCBI taxonomy): domain Eukaryota; kingdom Metazoa; phylum Arthropoda; class Insecta; order Diptera; family Drosophilidae; genus Zaprionus; species Zaprionus capensis. The sequence goes on from JAEIFN010000011.1 coordinate 5,482,753, forward strand.
CTTGCGCAGCCCACACCCACACACACACACAGTTAGTTACAGATGCGAAAGTTTCGCATGCATTTGGCGCATTTAACGGATTAACGTCATAAGCTTTGCTGCTACACACGCGATGACAGATGAATTTCATGCAGCTAGCAGCGCGACTGTCTCGCTCTCTCTCGCTCTAGCTCTGTGTGTGGGAGTGCGTTTGTGTGTGTGAGCTAAGCTTTTATGCGCTGTGGCATGTTTTTTGATGCTTGACAACGTGCTGGAGCAGCGGCAGCAGCTTCTGCAGCAATCGTTTCTTCACCGCATGCTAAAAAACTTCCAAGTGAGTGCGACTGCACTCACGCACACACACACACACAGATATGGCTGTCAATCAATGTGATTAAAAGCGGAAACTAACGCAGCAGTTTTTCGGCTCAAAAACTGCAAATGTTGTTCAAATAATTACGAGAAGTATGTGAAGAATGCGAGTTTAATTAATCGAGTCAGTGGAAAGCGGGGGATTTTAATTTAGAAACCAGCACACTGCACACTATTTACATAAGTGCTTATAAGCATATGGTATTTATGCAGCTGTATGTGCCGTTCATACTGTATATCACAAATATGTCGCGGTGGCCCCCTACCCCGTGTCCCCTTTGCAAACGTTGTGTATGCTTAAAAAATGTATTTGATTTAAATGCGAATGTGTTGCACAGCCGAAAGAACATTTTGTCGGTGTGTGTGTGTGTGTGATGTATGTGTAGTGTACATATTTATTCGACGTATGTACTGTTATATATACATACTGTACTTTATTTATTTATACTTTTTAACAACATATTCTGCGCCATTTGAACGTTTTAACGGGCATTTGCTCACGAACTGCAAATGTTTTGGGCTGCTTTCTGCCTCTGCTGCCTCCGCTGCTGCTGCTGTGCGATGATTTAGCGAGCGCAATCAAAGTGATGTGTATAACAAATTTACCGTTATTTATGCATACAAAAATTGCACGGCAATTAACTTTCGTGTGTGTGAGGGTCGCTCGTCTGGGCTCGCTTGTTCTGACAGCGCAACAAAAAAAAAACAAAGTCGAGGGTAAAATATGAAAAATACTTTTGAGTATATGGACCGCAATATACCCATACCAATAAAATACCTTGGAGTTCATTACCAATAATACAAATCCGTTACTAAGAAAGCTGGCATATTTCAAAAAGATTTTAGAGATACTTTGATACTCACTAGATGAGTATCAACTGCAGTCCTTCCTTTTACAGGGTATCAAATGTACATTGTTTTCAGTTCAAATGCTGTCATGTTTCATATTGACGACCTCACGCTCAGGGAGTAGCTTTCCCATGTTAAACAAATAGCGACAGCAGCTGCTGCTGCTGGTCCATCTGAGTCCCTCATCCTCTTCCCCTTCCCGCTCATACATATTATTGGTTTAGTCACATTTGCATGTGCAGCGACGATTTATATACAGAAAATAAAAGACTAATCGAAGCGAAGTCGAGCGTAGACATATGTATATAGATCATAATTGCTGCCCATATTCCTACTGTTTGGTCAAATGACTTTGGCTAAACGAGAGCAACAGTCGAGCGCCACGCGACAGTGGGATACCCTTCGACCTATGTTCCGGTGTACTTTAATTTGTTAAATTCATATCCATATACATTAGCACATGCATTAAAATTATTCTCCGCTTCCCTTGTTAGCTGACTCATGCATTTGGTTTTATGCTCATAATTTCTTAAAAAACATTTTAAATAAACTTGATCTGCGCCTGTTACACAGAATCCTTCATGCCAAATTTTGTGTCTCTAGCTTTTATAATAGCTGAAATCTGTGTGTTCATCTGGTCATCCGGTCAGACGGACAAACATGGCTCAATAGACTTGGTAAGTGATCCTGAGCAAGAATATATATACTTTATGGGGTCTCCCACGCCTCCTTCTGCCTGTTACATACATTTGAACAAAGTTAGTATACCCTTTTTTGACCATTTTCAATAATAGAAGGGTAAAAAAATACGAACTGCAAATAAACTAGGAACTTTCAGTTGACTTCTCTTTAAAAGTTTACTGTAAGCTTTAAACTAATTTGTTTTATCTTAAATTGAAAAAGACTGAAGTAATTGTAGGAAAAAAATTTGTAATATTATATAAGGAAATAAATCATTTGTTGAATGCCGAAAAATGTATTTAAACTAGTTAGTAAATAAAACATTTATTATAATATGAGTACACTTTTTGGTATTTTCACTTACAATGGGTACGTTATGAGTGAATATTGTAATTTTCCTTTCCTTATGAATTACTTTACTTTTTCACTTCATAGTCAGTCTCACAGTCTTTTTGAGCCTAGTATTTTAGTGACACTCACAGTGAATGCTTCAACATTGTCCAACGCATGCAGATGTAGAGCTTATTAGTTCATTGCAAATAAACGACTGTAAAACATTTACATTTCGTTCTTTGGCCTTCATTGCCTACATAGCTACTGTAAACTTACTCATTTCATCATTTTTTGCTTGTTGCTTGGTGTTTTCATTTCGATAAGGGTCTCATTTAAAGCAATCATTTGAAAGGTGTACTCACAAAAGTATGCAATTCTCGATTGAACGTGCATGGCTCTGAGTTATTGAATAACTTGTGTATTCATTTTTTGTTTATTCGTTTTGTTTAACTCTCGTTTCTCTTGAACTTAAAAAGTAATATTTGTTGCTGATTGCTGTCAGTTTTCTAAGATTTCTAACTTCCTGGAAATCCATTCACACTTGCAAAACTACATCCTACGCTATCTTTATCTCATTTAGACTGAAATCGTTTCCATTTTTCATGCAGAGGTTTATTTTGGTCACAAATGGATACGTATATATCCGATACCTTAAAGTATGAGTGCTCCTAGTTGGAATCAACAGAGCAGCTCAACTATATTTCTGTTCGATTGTGCGTGTGCCCGTTTATTGAAATTCAAACTTATCTTTCAGTTTGAGAGTTAGCATTATAAAACTTGACATAAACGTTTCTTTTAGTATATAAGCCAGTAAAGAACGATGAAATACATACATCCATACAATTTATTTTATTTTGAAGAAATAATAACTAAATTTATTCATAATATTTTGTAATAGTTTCAAAACAGTTTAACAACTTTGTGTGAATAGCGCAGACAATGATTTTGAATGATACTGTTTATATAATGCACCCTATCAGTAGGAATTGAAGTCGTACAGTTACTTATATGACAACTTTATTATATCGTATATCTTTCGTAGAAACAATCAGTTGAAAATGAAGATTTATACAATATAAATTTATGTGATTAAAGAAAATACTAATTATATTATGTGTTTATATAAGAGTTCACAAAGTATGTTATAAACACATGTTTCATGTTAGGAATTGTGGTAGTTTATTTAACTAACAAGGAAATAAAACCTTTGCGAAACCGAAGCCTCTCAATCTGGTTTCTACTCTATTGTCTGCATAATACCCTGCTATTTTTACAGTTGTGTACTGTAAATTCAAACTCGTTCTTGTGGGGCAATTAAAATCAACGAATACCGTTGTACGAGAGCATTAGGTATTCCTCTGGTGCTGGAGCTGTTGGTAGCCCAATCAATTTGGAATTAATGTATTTTACCTGCGCTCCTGCAGTAATTGCTAAACAATGCGAAACACTTGTATTTACATTTATCTGCTTTGGCTTTCTCGCTCTCTCCCACTCTCTGCTTTCTGCTGAGTTGGTTGTTTTGCCCCCTCGCTTGATTGGGAATTCCAGCAGAGGCAGCAATTAAAAACGGACCAAGAATCGAGTGTCGAGTGCGATGCGCTGATTTGTTTACCCAGCGGGCAATCCGCACTTATTTCTTGTGGCATTGTTCGAGGAGTGCAGTTGCCACAGCTTTATCTTTGTTGTTGCAGTTGCCGTGCTGTAGTTATGCCGTTGTGCAGTGCATGCAAAGTGAAATTCCTTGGCATACGCTCCGGTAAGTATACCACGAAGGGATGAAGACAGCTTCAGCTCCAGCTCCAGCTCCACTGTCAGTTTCTGGCCACATGGCAGAAGCTCTGCATGTCATCAGCTAACGAAAGTTGCAAGCACTTTCCAGGTCGCAGTTGATCCAGTTGCCGCTGTTGCTTCTTTTGCTGCTGCTGTTGCTCACGTTGCTCCTGATGTTTGATGATGATGAAATAGCGTGCTCACGGATACAGTGCACACACATACCAACACACTGGCACACATGGCAGGAGGCACGGCCTGCTGGTGGCTGCTGCACGCTAGAAAGGAATGTGCAACAGAAACCAAAAATATGCGATATAATTCCAAAGCACAATACCATGAAGTACATCATCAGTGCAGATTTATGGTTGACTGCTGGAATAGGTCAGCAGCCGCATTTATTGAAGAAGCAACGCCAGCACCGGCAACAGTATCACAAACTGGAGCTGGCGCAAAAGTTGGCTCTGGGTGTGGAGCCGAGGTGGAGGTGGAGAATGTGGCTGTGTGGGAGGAGGAGGTGGAGGGGGCACACACCGGCGCATCGAGCGTTTGGTAAATTACATGCGCTTGCACATGCACATGCTCATGCCATAGCCCACATACATGGCCATGTTGCATGCCACGGTAGACCCATATGGCCCTAACACGCACACACACACACTGGCACACACACCAACACGTGCATATGGCACGCCTACGCGCACGAACACGCCGCATGCTCGCCCAGTCATCATCATCGCAGGATGCAGATGCGCGCTCCGTGCGGGTTTTTGTTGCCTTTGCGGTCGGTTCGAGCACTAGAAAATATTGAAATCTCACTGACTGACGCCGCATCTCTAATGACGTGTGTTTGAAATGAAATATTCATATGTGCGGTAGGCGCACAGCCAGTGAGAGTGCCGGGTAGGAGGAGGCAGGTTGTTGGGTTCACTTTGGGTTGCCAGCAGTGCCGGATTGTTGCTTGCCGCAGGCGCAATCGGAGCAGCTTCGGGCCGCCGTTTGGGTCTTTAAAGTGTCACCAAGTTGAGGGCAGCCGGCAAAATGCAAAGCTCAAACTCAAATCGCTGGGCATTAGTTTAATGGCCGCTCCAACTGGCGTTGCTTGCAGAGCAGCCCGGACTGGGCCAAGACGGCAACAGTCCTGGCGGCAGCCCGCACATATTATCGTTAAACGTCATCAGCAACGTCTTAACTTAAATTTTCGGGTCCAGGCCCAGCTAGGCTTGGCTGATTTGTAATTCAAAACCTGTGTCTGCCTTCGCTCGGGTAGCGAAACATATGTTACGAATTATAAGGAATTAGATTCATAATAAAATAAAGCAGCCAGCGTCAAGCTGTAATCAAAACAAAACATTCCTGGTTACCCCAACTCCAGCCGAACAGCTCCTCGGGTTCTCCCACTCACGCACGCACGCACATCTTCGCCCGGGCTCTATGGGTGCCCCGGGGCAGCAGCAATCAGTGCACAATGTGTCCATGCTCTTTGGCTAAATGGGGTCTGGCCAGTCCAACCCAGCAGCAGCCAGCACCAGCAGCATCCCATCAGGTGAAATTTGATTAGGGTCGTAAGGGCAATGATTGAGAAAACGTGATCAAATATGTTGCCATAAATGTTTAAATGTTGCTATAGTTGTCCTCCTCTTCTTCTTCTTCTTCTGGTTCCTCTCCTTTTGTTGTCCGAGCGACAGTGCATATGAGAATAAAAACTTGGGTTTATTATGCTGATGACTTTTAGCTGTGATTATTATCGTTCCCGTTCTGTGTGTGCTTGTCGTCGCCCCATTGTCGTGTCTCCCCTTGGCCTACATACGAACATGTGGAAGGTCCATTTCTTTCAGAGTATTATTGGGTAATCCCCGGGATCAGGTGCATACACAGTTGTCCGCTATTCGAAATTAGATCTACTTACAAATCGGGTTACATAATTATAGCGTGATATGCTTCCAATCGGAGCACAAATTGTGGAACTAGCCATAATTAAATTTTGCACATGTAAACATTGAATGGTCAATTAAGAAGAATAAACATAGGCCTGCCTGTGCTATATAGAGTGTAAACAAACACCCATACACGCACAGAGGTATGCATACGGGTGTGTGTGTGTGTGTATTCAGCCCGTGGCATGGTATTAGGATTCTAGTAATTTGTCGGTTAATTTGTGAATAGCAAACGACCGCAAAATTTGCTTGCGGTTTGACTTGCCCCCACCCTACCCCAACCTAAAGGGAAAATAGCGAGGAAGGAAGGGTCGAGGCTGCCTGCAGGAGAGAGAGACAGCAACGCGGATGCCCTCGCAGTCGGGAATTGCAGTGATAAAGGGATAAGTGCGGCATAATTAGATTAAACAATTGGTAACTAAAGTGGCTTATGCCCTAAGCCGCCATTGCTCGCACTTCAATCGAAGCACTATACTCGTATATATATGTATTTATGTATGCGACATTAATTTATGATTGCTTAATTAATGCAATTAGATTGTTTCGGCAAAGTCAACGCCAGCGTTGCATAATCGTCATTATTGGCATTGGCGATGGTGCGGACAGAGGAACGAAGGGGTCTGCTCGGCTTTTGGCGCCCGACCTAATCGCATTTGCATAACTTAACCCCACCCCATAACTTCAACCGTTTCGCAGCAACGCGCCTTACACCCCTCCTTCTTCTCCTCTCCCCGCCTTCGTCGTTTTTATGGCTGCTGCTTTGGGGCTGCCATCATTTCTAATTTATAAACCTAATGCGGTGCTGATGCAGCAACAGCAACAGCGGCGCATTCAGTGCGTGGCGAAGAGAGGGGAAGGGAGTAAAGAGAGACAGAGAGAGAGGAGGGAGGGCAGCAAATGCATCGTAGACGCTGCATTGTCTTCGCTATTTAAGATCATTTAATATGCAAGTGTCTTTTGTTCGGGGCGCGTAACCAGCTCCGTTTGCTGTCATATTTATTTTTCATTTGAGTGCAGAACTGAAATAAAACTTTGCCATTTGCCAAAACAAAGGCTGGAATGTCGCGCGTCCAAGACGCGGACGCACGTCAGCTGGCTGCCTTCTTAGTGCGAAGGGTGGGAAGGGGTGTTGAGGGGAGAGGCTGGCTGTGGACTAAGGATTGCAAGCACTACGGACTACGAACTTGGTGCTCGGTGCTCGGTTCTGGGTACTCCGTTCTCTGGCATTGGCGCAAAAAGTACATGCATTTTCATATAATGCCAGACCGGCTAGAGCTACTGCAGCAATAGTAGTAGCAGCAGCAGCAGCAGCCGCTTCCTGGGAAATTGTAAATTATTTAGCGTGTCGGCGCAGGAAGACGGCGGTGGAGGCAGCGCCTGAATAATTGAATAGACTTTCTGCGTAATAAATGCTTTTTACTACAGTGACAAGCTGAACGCGACGGGTGAAAGTTTTTGCACTCAACGGCAGGGGCAGAGGTAGAGGCAGAGGCAGAGGCAAAGGCAGTGGCAACATTTCTATTTACTTCTCTTTGCCTCATCGTGCTGCTGCAGGCACCTCTTGCATCCTGCTGCGTGCTGCTCTTATTAGCTAATCAGTTTCCTATCATGCCACCTGTCAAACATTTGACATGCTTGCTCCCTCTCCCTCCCCTCCCCCTTCTCTCTCTCTTCCTCTTTCGTCTCGTCTTATTTTTTAGCCGGCGCACGTGTTCATCTACATTAAATTTCGATTAGGCGAATGAAACGGAACAGAAGTTGAGGCAATTAGCCACGGTTTTGGGCTCTTAAATTGTGGGCCAGGCTGCACGGTGCGTGGGCTCAATTGTGGCCAGGCAGGATTTGCCACTTGCGAGGTATTTTCTTCTTGTGAGAAACTTTTGGCTGTCGTCGTCGTCTCGTGGCACGCGGCAAGCAGAGCCGTAAAAAAAAGAAAAATTAAATTTTAATGTCGCTTGGGCGAGGGTGCTTGTGAAAATCATTTGCACTATGTCAATTGTAGTTTCGGAAATAAAAAATACTTATTTTAAAAAGATTTCAGTTACTATATTTCAATGGATTTCTTTCAATTAGTGTTATTTTATTTTTTTGTTCTTATTATTGTAACTCCCCTAAAACACTCAGCCAATGTAAGTGATTCTAGAGAGTGAAAAAATGATGTGCAGCTAAAAGTTAAATGCAAAGTTTTCATTGCGAAAATGTGCTAAGAGAAAGTTCCTCTGCATTCTGCTCCGTTGCCTGCTCCTCATATTATTATCATCTGCCTTAATTGTTTTTCTTTCGACTTATTTACTTATTCGGTACCTCCGCTGCCCCGCTGCGACCCTGCGCTAAGTGCCCATTTAAACAACTGCGCTAAAAATCTATTATTAGTCGCGTTTCCTGGCCACATGCCCCACCCGCTCTCTTCTTCCCACACACACTGCAGTTAGTTGCTTCTGTTCTCCTCCGCGTCCGACTCGTTTATTTCCTCGCGGAAATTGCTCGGTGACAAAGCGCTTTTATGAACCCGCTCGACACGGCTTGAGCCTAGGCCCATCTGTCTGTGCATAATAACAAAACATTTCACGTTTTCCCGCTGCCCAAACAAGCCAACACACACACACACAATGCATACACAGAGAGAGAGGCTACATACAGTTATTGGCTGGGGCTGAGCAAGACATCAGGTGTTTGGATGATTTGACAAAAAGTGTTTGGCGTTTTGTCGAAACGCGCCCTGTGAGATTAGTGCGGATTTTATGGACTTACGCGTCGACAGCGGCGACTGCGACGGCGACGGTGACGGCGACGGCGACAGCAAGGGAGACTCCTAAACTGCGTGCGAATGGCTCTGACCACCTAAGACCCCACGCCAAAAAGCAAGAGCTAGTCTTGGTCCCCATTCTAGCAGCAAACACCTGCTGAACTTTTGTCGTTTCATGGCTGAAAGTTTTTGCTGCCAGGAAGGGCAGCAAGTAGCGGGCAAAGGGAGGGCAGGGTAAGAGGCGACTTGCGGTTGTCGTTTTTGCGTTTGCCGCCCGTTTTGTTGTCTATTTTAATTTGTTTACTTTTGTTATTGAGCTGTCTGTCGCACCGTGTGGCATGTTTGATTGCTACTAAGCCCATGGGCCACCTGGAACATCTGTCTGCTCTCACCGTTTGACTTTTACTCTGCTGCTGCTGCTGCTGATGCTTTGACTGCTGTTAATTGAAATTCATACAAGACGCAGATCAAGATGTCACTGCCAGCAACTAAGTCGTGTCTTCTATCTGTATTCCATTAATTTCTGTTTTAGTTTATGTATTTTTCTTGCTCAGCCTTAGTCAGCTATCGATGCCATTGATGGAACAAAGGCGCGGGAGTCAGGAGACTCATTTACAAGTTTTCACTACGCGCATAATTATGAAAACAGGAAACGGAAATTGCTAAAAGAGTAGCCAACAGCTGGTGACGCTGCTGCACTTTACTTTTATTGTACACTGCAAGTGCGTCAGCAGCAACATCATCATCAGCATCGACGTTCCCATCGGCATCGGCATCGGCAACGTCATCGACGATAGTTTTTGCCTGGCACTTGGTTACTTTGTCTGTTGAAAATGAAACGTTTCTATGGGGTCCCAGCACGGAGTGGGGGACGGAGGGGAGAGGAGGGTCATCCATGGCCATAACTCTTTGTCCTGCTCAGCAGTTATTGAACATTTTCAATTACTTTCAGTTGAGAGCATAAATTTTTAATAATTTGAAACATGATAAAGGGAAATTAAAGGCGAAACTTGTCAAAAACGACCAAAGAGCAACAGCGGCGACGTCGTCGTCGTCGATGGCGATGGCGATGGCAATGGCGATGGCAAAGAACGTCCCACAAAATGGCGACTCTTGCGTTGAGGGATGCTTGCTTGGGTAGGATAAGGAGGGGGTGGCTGTTGCAGGCAAGGTTGGGTTGCCAGTGCTGGAGCTGCTTGTCGCGCACGATGTTTTACCAAACTATTATAATTACGTTGGAAAGACAAAAATTTTAATAAATGATAACTTTTTTGTCGTCAGCGCGTCACAACTTATTAAAAGTATAACGCATAACGCGACGGGGGAAAGGAAACGACGAGAGGTGGAGAGAGAAAGGGGCAAGGGGACCGGGTCGAAATGTTGCCAAGGAAATTTTGTTATCAAAGTTTATAATGCGATGCGACGGATGGCACCGGTCCGTTCCTGGTCACGGCTGCAGCATAAATATGTAAATAGATATCCAAATTAAGTGGACGTTACTTTGATGAAGTTCGTAGCAATAAATAAGGCAACCTAATGGGCCAGCTATAAGTTATTATGCCGTTGCTCGTTTCTTTTAAACTGCCATCAATAGAGAAGTGAGTTAATTGAAATGTTTCTGGACTTCTTAAATATTCGCACGATTCAGCAACTATTCGAAGAGCGCAGACTCAGCAGCTCAATTCTTTCTCTCAGCTCAATTCTTTCTCTCAGCTCAATTCTTTCTCTCACACACACACTCGACCACATTCATATATTTTTAAATATGCCAAAACATTTGGCAAACACATTTCTTGGTCTAGAATTTCTAGCATTGTTGCGAGCTGACAAAATGGCAAAACTTTGCGACAAATTATAATGGCGGCCGTTGCGCACTCTGCGAAATATATTTGAATTTAATTTTGAGGCGCTTTCTTGGGCGGCAAAGCAGGCAGCCAGCCAGGCAGCTGCAGCAATGGCGACAACAGCTGTTGAGCTACTTTAACAGTCTGCTAGCTCATTAAGTTTTCCTGCTCGCACACACACTCGAAGCGGGCTCACGCTCACACGTACAACGTGCAACATAATGCGGCACACAAATAAATTTGTCACAGAAAATTTTGCAACTTTGTGTAATCCGCAGGGAATGCGATGCCAGGGCTCCGCAGCCCCCATGGCCACCAAAGGCAACCGAAGGCAACCGCAGCGCAGAGAATCTAGAAATCAACGAGTTTATCTCATTAAAAAGTTATTTTCCGCAGCAGCTGCAAATACACACACACACACAGCAAGAGAATTCCACTGAAAGTCTTATCCTACACATGCCAAGACTTACAGAGGGGAGAGAGTGAGAGGGAGGGGAGCAGCTGCCATGTGTACTTAAAAGCGAAGGCAGGCAACGAAATATGTAAATCCACTTCATTTAATTTCGCATTTAGCCAAAATGCTAACAGTAAATGACAAATATTCTTGTTAAGAGGCATAAATGCAGCAGCAGCGGTGGCAGCGCCAGCGGAAGCAGCAAGACTTTGACTTGGCGTCTGTCCAAAATGGCGGGGCCTCCTTCTTGCGTGTCCTGCCTGCTTCTTTGTTGTAGCATTTGTTGTTAGTGCAGCTCGACATACTTTGCTTCAAGTATTTTGCAACAGCGTCGTCCTCGTCCTCGTCCACATCGCCGTTGTCGTCGGCGCTTTGCCGCCAAAAAGACAAAGTACATTTCCGTTGGCAGTTTCCGGTTTCCGGTATTGTTTTCATGCCGCCATTGCAGCGTGCCTGTCGGTGCGTTCCATTGCGAATGAATATGGCCAAGTGAGACTGGTAAGTCAGGCGTAAATTCTTAAGAATTGTTTGACAAAGTCGCGTTCAATTTCTTATCGGCGTTGAGATATCGAGCAGATATCGACTCATCTGAATCACTAATAAATATGGCTTAGTGAGATATGCAAAAAGGTACAATATCTAAACGGAATGTGTTCTGCAATTTAAAATCAACAAATACGTTTGGCAAAGGAATCAACTCTTTAGAAACATTGCAAATTGGTTAATTGGTTATCGGTTTGGCTATCGGCTTAATTATCGACTACATTCAACAAGCTTGGCCAGTGAACCCACTTATCTACATCACCTTTCCATCAGCTTTGACTTTTCCTGAATGTTTCAGCATTTTGATCAATATTTGTGCTCCGGTTTTTCATGTCCTCCACAACTCGAAATTCTGTTCGGCCACGTCTATCGTTTCGGCTACAGTCTCGCATATGCATACTCGTATATAAAGCCAAACATACAGGCATGCGTACATATGTCGTGGCTTGAAATGCTTTTAGCCAGCTTTTTTGAAGTGCCTTTCACTGCTTCGGTTTATTTTTTCCCCGTAGCTTAACAATAAAACGTGCTTACACTGGACGTAACCACAAGCAGGAATGCACTGCACACATACACATACGAACATACAGAGACGGACACGACTGGATTTTCGTGTTTCTATCGATTTTGGTATTTTACTCATCCATTAGATCTACCTGGCATTTATGTTGGCTTTAGTTTATCTACCGGTTTCCGATTCCATTGACTGCGCTCCCTCGCACAGTGAACTGAATGCACTTTTCATTTTACTATATTAAGCCAAATCAATTTGTGATTTGTTCTTGCTGATGGCTGATGTTGTTATTGGATTATTGTTTCTTGCGGCATTTCAGCTTAAGAATTTTAATACTTTGAATTGCATTGACTTGATTAATTTGTTGTAGCTCTGCTGCTATTTGCATGTGCATTGGCCTGTGCGTGTGCTCTGTTGTATGTATGTGTGCGTTGAGGTCTTTTTTGTATGATTTGGCCTTTTATTGCAGTCCGTCGAGCAATCGAGCAGTTGGAAATGCAAATCTGCAGGTTCATGCATCATTTGCAAGGAAAACTCTTTGATAATTGTTAACCTGACTTGACGACCAAACAAACGTCTCGTTTCGAATTTAATGGAAATCAAATGCTTTAGATGTGCTGTGTACCTAGTTCCCCCGCGTACCCTTGATCAACCGAAATGCGTAGCAATCGTACACATACACATTCAGACATTGGCAATTTGCCGGCACCATTTCTCTTTCACTCTTGTATTATTTACTAAAAACTTAAAGGGCTCAATAAAAGCGCCCGGGGATACGCGTGCTGCCTCTCCTTGATCCTATGCAAACATACAGAGGACCGTGCGACGAAACTAGTCTTACTGACTGACCGAAGCACTGGGCAACTGGGCGACTTGCCAACATCGGTCTCGTTGTGTCTCTGTATGTCTGTCTGTGCCAGTTTGTATCTGTGTGTGTGTGTGTGGAAAGGTCAGCCTTTTATGTTTGTTTCGTATTTTGTTTATGCAAAAATTGCCAGAGCAATTTCATAATGGGTCAAAAGAGAAATCAACTTTTGTTGAAAGTGCTTTAAAATGCACGACAACAGCAACAACAGCAGCAGCAGCAACAGCAAAAGGGGCAGCAGTGGCAACAGCAACAGTGGCAGCAACAAGAACATCAACAACAAAAAGTAGCAGGACATGCGCCTGATTGTTGCCAGGTCGTCGCTCAGTCCATTGACTAAATGGAGCGGATGTCAAAAACTAAAGTTGCAAATTTTTCCTACGCTTTTTGTTAGTGTCGGCGGCGGACACACACACACGAGTATACACACACACACACAATACACGTCACTTGCATGCATCGCAGAGGATGTCGACAAGGACGACAGCATTGTCCTGGCACTTAAGGAACCTTTCCAGCGAGCGACTGCTAACCGCCATTTGCTGTTTGGACGCCGCTCCGTTAGGTTCCTTTTCTTTTCTTTCCCCTCTTCTTCGCCATTTTCGTTTCATTTTGGGCCTCTGGATTTAAGGTCTGTTTGCTGCCCTCCGGAGATTTGCCTTTTCTGCCCCGTTAGCTGTTTGACCAATGAAGAGGTTTTCTTTCGAATTTGCTGTTAAGCCTTGTCCGTACACGACACTCCACATAACATAGTTGTGCGCATAGTTTAATGCTTTCAATTTTTGACATTTCATTTTCCAAGTTTCTATCACGCACACATCACAAACTATTTAATTGTCTGGCGTGAAAAGTTTTGCATCTGTCAGCGCATGCTAATGCCGTAGTAGACTATGGAATCATAGTAGGAAGGAGAAACACTCTATTTGAATTTGTAACCCCTTCCCTTTCTTTCACTGCAGTATATGCAAATGTATATAACAACCAAAAGCGGTGACAGGTTCCGTCAAGTATATACATTCCTGTTCGGCGACAATATTTCAATCGTTTTTAGGATATAAATTTAAAAAAAAAGTACGAAAGCGACAGTCGAATGTGGCCGAGTGGGATTCATTTTAGTGTTTTTAGTGTGATTTACCCGTTTAAATATAGAACTTTTACTTTAGCGTATTATGCTTTAGGGATCACTTTGAAAATTATAAACTCTTGAAATTAATTCTCCCATAACTTCCATATTAATTATCCTATCGCAACTAAATGTTCAAAAATGATTTGGGCATTTTAATATATTTTAGATATTTTCGGTTGGCACACAGTTATAATACCCTCTTCTACTCTATGGATAGCTATAATTGGATTGTCATCAAAATAAGTTGAGGAGTAGATTTCAAATAAACGTTCAAATAAAAATGTGTTAAACTCTTATTAAGCCCAGTAGATTAATGTCTGACGGCTTGCAAGTTCGTCAACCTCCAAGAAAATTCGAATATATCGTAGAAGAGCTCATCATCCCTTAGTATAGTCAGCATGGGCCTTTTAGTTACATTTACGTAAACAAGAAATAAATGCTTTAAATTCAGTGGCATTAAATTTCCACCAAGATGTTTTCCGTTATTCTTGAGACAGCGTCAAGAACCTGTGCAGCATGTTGCTGTCACTTATTTCTGTCCAGTTGTCACTTAGCTGCAGCTCGATGCACAAAAATCAACCTGTTCCTGGTGTAATAAATATCAGACATCTGATTGGCGGTAGCGTCCAATGTGCCACACGTGGCAAGCGTCCATTACACATATGACTACTCCATCGATTTTCATCGGTTTTTACTTGTTGGTTTGTCTATTCGAATTTCAGTTAATACAAAACAACCCTTCGCTTTGTCAATAATGACTAATTAAAATTGTGTACAGGAGCGCTAAGTAAATAAAATAGCATGTGCGATAAGCTGATAACGAGGTGTGCATTAAATCTGGCTAAAAGCAAGCACTGCCATGATACATCGTTGCTTTGATTAAGCCAACTTTGAATAGTCGTGAAAGGAAGAGCGCAAAACTTTTGTGTTTGCCATCATCGCGTAATTGACTTGATGTTGTGCAACATTCGGACCAATCCCCTGGGCAGCAACTGTTGACCCGGTTGTCTCTCTCCCGACACGGGCGCATTTGTGTCATAGTTTTCTGCGTTTGCTGCTGCTTCTTGGCCAAGTCAACCATGGTCGGGTGCTACCTTATAACTTGGCTTGCTCCCGTTTCTCTTATTTTTTGGCTTCTTCTGTTTTGGCGGTTACTTACGATAACTTTATGACGCTTATCGCTACAAATGTGCTTGTATCTGGGCACTGTCTGAGTGTGTATCTGTATCTCTGTATCTTTATTTCGCCTGCAAGTACATTCTGCGCGCGCGAGCCACATAAAAGTAAAGTGTAGCTAAGTTGATGCAGCCAGGGGGCCCAGAGGTGAAGATGTTACGCGAAGGGGGAGGGGATGGGTGATGTGGGGGGAGGTGGATGGTTGGTAACTTGCTTCTAAGTAACTTATGCCATAATTTCGTTGCTAGCGCTTCCCGCGCGAATTCTTTATTTTCTGCTGGCGCGACGCGACGATGGCCACAGTGTACCGAGCAAGGGAAGGGGGATTGGTGGTGCTGGTGGTGGTGTTGCGGCATAATCGCAAAAAGGAGTCTGGCAAATATTATTTTTTATATTTATTCGAGCTTTCTTTTTGCTGCGCCTTGCTTGCTTAATGTTTATTATGAATGTTACTCATGAGCGTATTTAGTTAATTTTATTTCACACAAGAGAAGTCAGAAAAAGCAACCAACCACCAAGTCATCCAAGTAGACGACCCACCCACATTGCCTAGTTGCGCCTCTTTCGGAGTTTTTGCTCAGTTGGGCATAGTCGAGTGCTTGCTGAAAATTAAGTTGACGCCATCAACACTTCGCCAGTGTCTCTCTGTGTGCGTACGAGTGTGTGCGTACTGAATGGGCGACGGCGTCAACAAATTAGAAGTCAGTAAACTCGGCAAAAAGCTAAAAAGGCAGCCGCTTATCTGCGTTAAGTAGATGAGAAAAGTTTTGTGCTGGCTGCTGCGTTGATAAGTTGAATTACACGCTGCCATATTTCCCTCATCGGAACGACTGTGACTATGCGAATCTGGACAGCAGTTGAATAACATATATATACCTATATATCTGTGTATATATATGCCAGCTCGGCAGTAATGAGTTTACGTTGCTGGGGTTAACAAGGCAACGCTCCTTTGGCTTCGTTGGCTGCTTCCTAGCCAGTTTTACGGCCAACTGTCGAGTCAGCGATGCTGCTGGAGGCGGCATTAAATTGGCGACACTGTTGCCAGAATCTGCGCTGCTTAAATGCAACCTGTGCTACATTGTTGCACTTGATGGGGTTATTTGTGTGCCAGCGTGCGCTTTAAAATGACCTTCAGCTGGGGAAAGTAATCAAACAAAGCCGCAGAGAGAAGTTGAGAGAGAGTTGAGAAGCAGAAAGCTTGTTGGAGATAGGGCATAGATCTCCATTATGCCTTGCAATACGTTCTATCAATAATTGATTAAGAGAAGGTAACGCATACGCCAGGTAGCCAACACATATTGCGAATACGCCGAACACGCCTCCCAAAATCAACATCATTTAACAGTGTTTGCCCCATGGCTAATTTATAAAAAACACTTCCCCATTTAAGTGCTTTAAACGTGAGTTTATATACAAATTTACCGTTAATGTGTAACAAGCACTCGAAGCAAATTTAAATTAAGCTCAACTAATTGAGGAGTACAAGGGGACGACAGACGGCGAGGGAACCGCAAAAAAACACTTCCACTATCCCCCGTGGCCCCCTGTGACCGTTAGATGCTGTTGCTAAAGCGGCAGTTGCTTCGAGGGCGGCGCTTTGCTTTGAGCTCTCAAACTGGAAGGCTATTTTTTTACTTAATGAAATCAAAATAGATGTTACCTGCAACGTTGTTAGCTGTTCGACAAGCGTTGCTCGTTCTCCATTCTTTATCTTTCTTCTATTTTTTTGTTTTTGCATGGAGTACGAGGACTAGAAGCGGAAAATACATTTTAAATTCATTTTCTCACAAGTGTCGAGGCAATTCGCTGGAAGAGTGCATTGGTAACCTGCTTTTAGCTTAAGACAAGATTTCTGCTGCGCATTAAACGCACACTCCTTCACACACACACACACACACTCGGTTACAAAGGGGGAAGAAGACAACGAGAAATGCATTTGCTGGGAAAAGCTTTGGCCATGACTTTTGCTTTTGGTTCGTCAATCACCTTTTTATCTTGCAGGACATTACCAAGCGGAGAACCGCAGAGCTTTGCTGGCATTATGTGCATGTCCTTACACCAGCTTGTATTGTGTGTGTGTGCCTGTGTTTGTGTGTATAAGTATGGGAGTGAGTGAGCGAGTGCTGGTACTGTCCTTGTGTGTGCGCACAAATTTATTACAACCTTTGGGAATTCTTTTAAGTAGTTGCTCGATTCAAAATAATTTTCCATTTATCACAGTGATAACAAAACAGTTTTCCTCGGCTAAGCGCGAAAATGGCAACAGTAACAACGACAGCACAACAGCAACAACAACATGGCAAGATGGCAATAGTTCCCACACCAGCGTCGAGTATTATGAGCCTGTCTGCTTTGTGGTTTGGGGCGTGCCTCGGTCCAGGACAAAATAAAGTGGTCTTCGCAAATCTTGAACAGCTCTGCGGCCATTCGAGCTGAGTCGGTGGTAAGTTCCAAGTTTTGTGCTCGTTAAGGCGCTGGCTCTGACCCTCGGTACAGCAAAGGCAGGCACTGCCAGGCCAGTGCCAGCTTGACTTGCTGACGAGACGACGAGGAGCCGCTTTGCCTGCCCTAATGATAAATGTCGGGCAGCAGGTGATTTAAAATAATTTCGGTCAGCGCGTGAAAAATATTTGTTGTTGTTTTCAAATTTTTGAAATTTATGAGCAGCCGTTTGCCACAACCTTCCCCTGCCAGACCTCAAACAGTCCAAGACGGAGCGGAAAAAAGAAGATGGAGGGTGCGAGGTGGTGGTGAGTCAGTTCCCAAAGTTATGTAGGCCAAAACTTGCCGCAATTGCTTAGAAGCGAGTGGAGAAGCCAAGCGTGGAGAGTTTGGCTCGGGTCTGTTAAAAAACTGAACTCTTGGTCGCGACACGTCTTTGCAGCACCTCAACGTGATCCCACAAAAGAGGTTAGAGGCCAAAACTTTGCTTTTGCAATTCGGCCAACTCATTTACCACACTCGTCAGAGCCTGCACTACACTCTCTTACTCTGGTTCCTTCCCTCTCCCCCGCTGTCTCTCTTTCTGTTTCCCTTTTCTCTCTTTCTCCCCTTGGCAATTTCTTTTGTGTGAACTTCTGGTGAGTTGATTTTATAAAGCGATGGCCGAGGATACTGTAGCCATGCCAAACGCTTGTCAGTAGCAGGCAGCCAGAGCTGCAGGAGCACGGCCTGCACACTGCACTTTGGAGCCAGCCTAGCTGCCAGCCTGCCTGCCAGTTGCTGCCATATTCGTGGCAAGCGCCACAAAAGTTTCATTTGTGTTCGAACCAACTTTGATGAGATGCTGCTGCCGCCAACGAACGCAGCATCTGTTCCTGCGGTGTGCGAAAATTATGTGCTCGGCCCATTGAACAAGCGTGTTGCGCCATTAAGCACAAGAAGAGGAGCAGCAGGCAAAAGAATGAACTAGAAGAAGTAGCAGGAGAACCTCCTGCAGCCGTGTCCAGTCCGTTAGTCGAGTGCATTTGCATAATTTGCAGTGCCTGCATAAAGTTCCGAATATTGGCCAAGTTTTCTGTTTGCGGTCTGCTTGTTTATTAAGCAATCAATTACAAGTACAGCGAGTCATATGGATTGATTCTATGTAGATGTATTCACTGGTCAACTGGCCCGCGGAACGTGGCTGGCAGTGCCTCCTCCCCTCTTACTCCAGGGGTCATCCGTGAATCAAATATTTGCGCAGGCAGCTGCACTTGAGCGCCGAGCGGCTACATCGACAAGGTCCTTTCGTCTTTTCGGCTGAGTGCTCGAGTGGAGAGCTCGATAAATAGATTAAATGGCTGTCGAGTGGCATTAAGCAGCATTGGGCCCTGTAAACGATACCCTTGTTTACCTATGTAGCGTTGTGACTCTCGCATAGTATCTTGTATCTCTTGCTGCCAAAGTCATTCATATTGTGGTGTGTTTAACTTGTTTCCTATGCAGATGCTTGTTCGCATGCCGCAACAGTCTTTGGGGGATGCGCTCGCCCATAAAATTTAACGACACCAGAAACCGATCGAAATGCGGTTCGATAGTTGCCTTCGCCTGTCGACAGCATCAGCAGCACCGGCATTTGCATGCATACTTTGGGGGAATTAAGATGGATATAAATATATACTGTGTAACATATATATATATAGTTCTATATAGGGCTGTTTGCTTGTCTGCCTTGGTGTGTGTGTGTGAGCGCTCTTATATAGAATTGCAAAAGTTTAGCATAAAGTTTGGCGCTTTACACGGAAACTTGCAATTGGCAGTAGCCAAAGCAGAAATGCAGAGCAAACGTGCCGCCTGCCTCACTACTCTATGGCTGCATCAAAGTTTCTGTAAGCTGATAGGATTCTTTGTTTTAACGACTTAGTTTGCGGTCATCTTCTCGTCTTGGTCCTCCTCCTCGCATGTCTCATCCTAGAAAGCTGCACTTTCTGCTTGTCATTCCGGTGGAAGGTCCAAGTTCTATTAATTTTTGATCTTTATATTTTGCTGAAAACTTGCGCTGTTCATTTGATTAACGAACAGTCGTCGCTGTCTGTATGTGAGAGCACGCATCTGTTGTCCCTTTTGCCATTCACCTAGAAACAATATCATCCTCACATCTGCAGCACACTCGCATGAGTGTGCGTGTGCGTGTGTGTGTGTGTGGTGTCCCCGTTGCTGCTGCTTTGTTCCAGTTTCAACTCTGATGAGGGTCGCAGCTGGCGCACCTCGAGGTCGCATGCTGCGTGTGGTTGCTGCTTGCTGCTTTCAATTAAAATTTCAACGTGCACGTAACAACTTTTATTGAAATTACGATTGCAGCCAGCTGCACACACAGATGCCACCACACACACACACACAGATTCACGCACACACACACACATATGGCTATTCAAACATGTCCAGTTACAGTGCATACTTCATTGCATTCTTTCGAGGCCACAAGGCCTAGGCAAAGGTGTCCTCTAATGAAGCCCAAAACACAAAGCTGCCCGAATCCCACCCCAATCCCTGTCCAACCGGGCGTATGCGCAACAAATGAACAAGCTGTCAGCACTGGCAACTTAAATTCCATGGCAACCTTGCCATGGAGACGACAGGTCAAAGGGTACAGTACTCGCAGTACTGTCCAGTCGATTGTGATAACGAATATTGCAGATATTTGATTAATGAGCAAAGGGAAAGTAAAAGGGAGACCACTTTGCCTCTGACTTCTGCTTCGCACCGACTCGACCGGCAGAGCAAACAAACGAGCTGCTCGAGCTGCGACAATAAAATGTTCTTTCCCATTCTCTATTCATGTATTCACATAATCCAAGATGAAAAATAGATTTTACCGAAAAATTTTACTGCGCAAAATGCTGACAAGGACATTTTGCTACAAAGTGACGTGGGGATGGCGTTGCCTTGTGCTGGGCAGCGGGGCGTGCCCTGGCGACGCCGCCATAGCCTCTGCGAGTCTGACTGAGTGCTTGGTTGTCGCCGGTCGCCAGTCGTCCGGGATGTTACATCAGCTAAATGGTTAAGCGCACTTCTCCCAATGCAAAAAAGGGCTACAATTTTGGAAAAAACAAAAAAAAATCGCTGCGACTTGCGATTGCGGCCCGGCGACCAACGACCGACGACAGCTCCGAACGTTGATGGAACTGGTATTGGCTTTACTTTCACCAGCTTTTATCCCAATTCCACTCTGTCTCCTGCTATCTCTCTCTCATTCTCACTCACTTTACCAACCTACAGCCGCTTTGCCCACTGACTTTGCTACATGACAATGAAAATCTGCATTGCTTTTGTATGGCTGCTTTTGGCCGCTCTATTAATTTGTCGCTTAACTATGTGAATGACGATGGTGCTCTTAGCTTGAAAGACAGATGATGAATCTTAGGTTGATTTTTTATTTTTATTTAATTAGTTTATAGTCGGACTAAGGTCAGTCGATTGTTTAAAAGTAAAAAAAAACAATTAATAGTTATAATTAATAATTTTAAATTAAGAGTAAAATCTTAACTGTGAGAAAAGAAAGAAAAAAGAAATTAATTGAATTGAATTTGACATAACATTTGATAAACATACTTTATAAATTGGTCAAATGAAATACAAGAGATCAACAGTTTGCCTACAAAGTGTTCATGTTTACAATTGATAGAAAGATTTAAGATAAAGCTGTAGACTATAATTTAGTCTAGGATAACTCCACAAACATACATCTTTTAATATTTAATAAAACTCTCTTATAACTGATTTTAATTTCAAGTATTCCATGTTTCAGTTTAGATAGAGCATCATTTGTTCGACACTTGCCATTTACATTAGATTGTGTGTTTTTCTTTGCCGCTGCCTTGGTGCTGCTTCGGTTCTTGGTTGGGAAATTGTCATTTTAGTATTTGGAATTCCCAGCTCTGCTGATTTTGTGCTGTCTCTGCAGTTTCCTCAGTTTCTTTTCTGTTTTTTTGCTCTTCCACCTCGCTGCCCCGCTCGCAGACAAGCATTTTGGTTGGCATTGCTGAATTAAACCAATCACTACTATTTTCACACTTAACTTGCAATTTGCATAAAATATTACCCAAGACCCAACAGTCAAGCAGACGTCGGCGCTGGGGATAGCACTTGCCGGAGCTGGAGAAGAAGGGGAGGAAGGGAGCCCTAAAGGGGCTGAAGGGCGGGTCCACATGCTGTTTGGGACTTGCAAATAAGTACGCAGCTATTGACAGTTGCGTGCGAATTTCTTTTATTTCTTTATATACATATACACACTACTGTGTGTATGTATACTTTAGACTATAACACTCACAGACACTCGTATCCGCACACGTATTCACACCCACTAATACGTTGGTGGGCACACTGAAATTGTGTTTAGTTTTGCATTTTGCTTTTGAATGAAAATTCGTTCGTTCGTAACGTCAAGGTCCTCGCGAGTTCTTTTTTGGGTTAGTTAAAATGATTAAATTTACAGTTACAAGTGTATTTAGTGGTATATACATGTGTATATATAAAGTACTTATTTATGCACAGAGTGTGTGCACTCATTAGTGCAAATGTCGGCCAAAAGTGAAAAGCTACGAAACTTGCGAGTGAACTGAACGCAATTCGAAACAAGCTGTTACGGTACATTTAACAAATGGGTTAGACCCAGGCCGGGAGAGAGGGCAGAAAGCTGGGCCCAAAGAGAGGCTTCAGCCTGGGCTTAGGCTTTAATGTGCTACGTGTGTGCTGCCTTTGACGAGCGCTGACAAAGGCTTTTGAGGAGCGCGTGCAGAGCAGACATTAAATGACCGTTTTGCACATGTCTGAAACAGAGAAATGCTCTACTCCTATGGCACTGAGTGTCCTAGACAAAGGTAAAGTGCGTAGTTAAGTAAACTAAATAAAAACCGAGGTACATTAAACTGGGAAACATATTTGAAAATCCAGTAAACGAAGAAACTAAGCTAGATTTTAGTTATTAATAGACACTTTTGTCTTACACTTATTACCTAATCAAAACAAGTATGGAAGCTACTTAAATTAGTTCCGTGATAACCATACGATTGCTAATTGTCATATGGACCACGACATTTATTGTGCTCTAGAGACTTCCACAAATACATTCAGTACTTTACTGTATTATACAAAAAAAACTCATTTATTGAAAATTCATAAAATGAGTCAAATAATTTTAGTGTTCTTACTGAAAGTGAGTGACTGTAAAAGCTGTACTTTCTATGTATTTATAAATTGTTCCTATTCTGTCGTTTTGAATCATAGTAAGTACATCAAAAAATTTATGAGTTCAGTTTTTGCGCGGTCTAAAAACTACACATATTTATGAAATTGGAGCATGGACATGAAATTAAAAAACAAAATTTAGTATGTGCATTGATACAGTAAAATACATGCACCCAAAAATACTGTACTCTTTTTTAACATTGAAGTCAATGAGTACATAAGCTGTGAAAACAGGCAAAACAACATTTATTCACATTCATTAAAAACTGTACTCAAAAATTGAACCCATTTATGTAATGAATGATTCCTTTGCTATTTTAAATTAACTCATGCAGGTCTCTATTGCGCACAGCAAATATAAACGTTGTTGCAATTAAATTTCAAAATAAACTTGATTAGGTACAGTAATCTGACATGTTATCATCAAGTTTCGCAGTCCTTACTCTTACAGTCTATGAGGTTTAGACTTTTACACGAACATGGCTTTACTATATAGCCGAACAAGAACAAGATATTCTTATTATAGATCGATTCTTTTCAGTTCTGCCACGCCTCTTTCTGCTAGTATCATAAATTTTCGATTGGTACAGAGTCATAATGCATTTCTACTTTTTGTGCAGCGGGTATAATGAGTAAAGAGTTATTTAGTTATCAAATGTGTGCAGAAGTTGTCTATCCCGACTCTTCCTTAATAGTACAGCTCACTTTGTGTACTCAGTTCGTCAGAGCACTCTAACACACACATACATACGCACACAGAGAAACACACACACACAGGAGCAAGCGCGTGTGCATTCAAGCGCATTCACACACTGACACTGTGTTAACAAATACACTTAGGCAAACACATAATTTCGAGTATTTAACTAAAATAAACAGGGTGTAAAACATTTTATTGCATGCGATGTGCTCGCCTCGTCCGCGACCCCGTTCTCTTTTTTCCAGCTGTCCGCTCTGTTGTTCGTGTGTTTTTGCGCATTGCTTTCGCTTCACATTTGAACAGACAGAGACAAACAATCGGACACACACTCGCATACAGGATCACGCACACAAGCACACTCGACACTCGCACACCCACACTGCCACACACAGCATTTGCATTTCAGTCACTTGCACTTTTGACTGCTGCTGCTGCTGCTGCTGCTACTGCTCGAGCTGTTCGTTGCTGCTGCAGGTCCTGCGTTTGTCTATGCCCCCCAGCTCGGCGCTGATCCTTTTACTCGCCTCTGTCTCTGGACTCGTTTTTCACTTGGCACTTTAGCACATTTCCATTTGCAATTGTTATATCCGCCTTTGTGGGATGTGTGTGTTTGTGTACGCGGGGGGGTAGTGGGCAAGGGGGAGTGGGGGAATGGGTTGATGGGCGAATGGGTGATTGCGTGCCTGAAGCATTTTGCTTTCTTGCTTCTTATTTAAAACAATATGCCTCGCTTAAAGAGCACGCGTAAATATTCATAAAAAACTTGGCATGCGGCTAATTAAAAGAGCTGTAAATTACGAGCAATGCGCAGAGCAGGGTGCAGCTAGAAGGGGGCAGGGGGGAGGGGTGTTAGTTACGTAGCTAAATGCAAATGCAAATGGGAATGCGAGTGGGCAACCTTAACTAGCAGCTGGGCGGCACTTGTGCGTGGCATGGAACGGTCGGTCACCTTAATTAAAATGCACAATTTTGCACTTTTGGCCAGCGAGTGGCGGCGTTTCTGCTGCATTTGCATTAAAAGCGTTCGCCCCGAAATGGCGCCAAAACCCACGACAGCAACAACAACAACAACAGCAGCAAGAGCAATAGCAGCGAAGCCTTGGCGACTTCGCTTTGCCGCTGTCATGCAATTTATTTGCCAACTACTTTGCACTCTTCTTCTTTGCCTGTGCTTTTCTGCCCTGCCGCACTTGGTGTCCTCTTCACTTTTCGTATTGGGTTTCATTTTTTTATGAGCGACTCCTTTTGCCCAACCCCCGCCACTTCCCTCTGCTGTACCACGCCCTGATGTAATTTTGTTGCGGTCTGCGTTCATTTCGCGTATGAGGGAGCGAGCGTAGGGCGCACTTCGGCAGCCAGCGGCGTTCTCGCTCCTCCCTTGTCGTGCCAGCAGTCACAATTAAAAAGCTCAACACAAAATTTACATTGTCGCTTGATGGTCTGGCGAGCTGGCACTGGCACTCAGTGCCCAGACAGACATACAGACAGATAGACGGCCAGTGAGTAGCATCATATTGTGGCAGGCAGTCGTCTCCGTTTAGTTGGCCGCTGCGGCGCATGGCCCAAGGATGTAAATACTCGTATATGATGCAAGTATGTTGCAACACTTTTAGATTAGCCAACACTTAAGGATCAATCTCCAAAATAGGAGCTTCATGGGATTTACATTAAAGTGAGGTTAAGTATGCTACGAACTTCAGTTTCTCATATTTTAATAACTTTTTACTGCTAATGAATTGGACAAGTAGAAACACATTTACTAGGTATTTCATAGTCGTCCTTTTCATTCGTATTCCCCTCCTTCTTTCGCCATTTTTTCGGCTAGGCCCGAATATGACGTTGGTACGCCATAAAATTGTAACGCCACTTTATGCGTTTTATGCTTTATGACCACAAATGAGCGCGCACAATGCTACAGTCGGACAGATAGACAGTTGGACAGACAGACAGACAGACAGCCAGCCAGCTAGGGACTCTACTATCTGCCCAGTCTGCTCTGTCGCCCTCTCGCTTTGTCCACTGTGCAACTTTTATGCACTTCCACATATACACACACTTTCACATGCACTAACGCACACACACATAGAATTTGATTATGGCTCATGGCATACAGTTGTAGTTGCTTTTGCTTTTGTTGTTGCATGCTGCATAAATGCTGAACTTTTTAATTTTAATTGTTAAAAGCTTTTTTGCTAAAAACGGCCACGCCACGCTGACTGCATTTCGTTTGCCTTGCTCTGCCCTTCTTTGGCTATAAAATTCAGGCAACATTAATGCATTAAAACGCGGGCACAATCACAGCTGGCCGTGAAGAGTTCGAGGTCCCCAGATGCTGCCTTCCCCTTGCTGCAGCTTCTGGCTCACATTTCACATTTCCCTGTACAGAGCGTACAGCATGTGCAACAGTTTTGTACGCTGATAAATTAAACAAGCGGCCAACAGACCAAACAGACCGACAGACGACGAGCCGAATCCGAAGCCAATCCGTGAGCAGCAGTTGAAGCACTGCTGGCACTTCTTTGCCAGGCCATAAACTACGCACATGGCGGAGGACAAGGTTGTGGGGGGCAGACGAGACGACGAGGATGGTCGGAACCACGCCTACCTGGCCATATGCCAGTGGCTGGCGTGCTGACTGGGTAACTGGCTTATGCAATATTAAGCATACGCCATGCTGGCTGCCATTCATAGATAAATTGCCAGCGCGTTTAATATGAAAAGTTATGGGGAGCGCACTGGCAATTAAATGACCGCAAACATGACGTGCGCTTTAAAGAATCGACATTAAGTACAGAGCGCGTGAATCGGTGGATTAATTAAAGAGGAACTGTGCATATGATGATCTCGCAGTCAGTTTGCATCATTCAATTTGCGTATGAATAACTTTCGTCGTGTTTTGATAATTTACACATAATCCCGTTACATATAACATAACATATGTGTATATATCATATGCACATATGGCAACAAAATCAAACAAACAAACACGTGCATACACACACACACTCACACACGCACGCAGCAGGCGTCCGCTTACAAATTTTGTAATCCTTTAACGATGCCAGCAACTTCCGGCTTTGCCTCTTGCTCGCACATCTCCACAGGCGGCTGCGAAAAGGGGGCGAGTCTGGCCGCCGACGCTGCCTGGCGCTGTCATTGTCTTGTGTGCTTGTGCCTCATCATCGCATAATTAATCTTCAAAAAATCATCAGTCGTCGCTGGCATTAATCTTTGTTAAAACGTTTCACGCAACTTTTAGTCCATTGTTACACATACGCCGCGTGTGCTGCATACAAAGCGAGCTACAGAATGTTCAGCAGCCAGCTCTGCTGCTTTTCTCATATCATAATTGTGTTGTCGTCGTCGTTGTTGTCGTTGTTGTTGTGTTGGTTGTTGCTGTTGTAGTGTTTGGAAGCGCTAAATACAAGTGCTTGCTTTCAAGCCCACTTTGTTTTTATTTAACAATTTCCTCGACTTAAAGCCGATGCGAGCACAATTTCAACACTTTATCAACGAGTATTGTGTGCCTGCGTGTGTATGCAGTATATACTTACTTACTTATACACGCATGCAATGGAGTCAACTGAGTTCACTTGACTTGCAATGATAAATGATGTCCTCACATAATGCAACTGCTGACAGGCACAGGCTGCCCCGAGGTGGAGCGGGTCGAGACGGCGATGCCTTGCGTTTGTTTCTTTCTTTGTGTCGGTCGTTTGCTGTCTCGGTGTGTGTCTGCGCGCTGGTATACGAGTGTGTGTGTGTGTGCCGGTGACATTATAATAGAAAATAATGAATGATATGTTTTTGACACGTTGCCGCTGTCATTGCGCACATTCAATTTTACATTTTGCGCCATTTTATAGCGGCGCTTTAAGTTTCACTGGTAGAAGAAAGGCGTCTTTGGCATTGACACTGCTGACTACTGACAAAAAACAACAAGCACAAACAGATATAACAATAAAAACAGCAGCAGCAATAGCAACAGCAACAACAACAGCAACATCGACGGCAACAGCAACCATACTAGCTTGTGCTCTTCATCATGCTCAATTTGCGCGAATTGTGTTGTCTTCTTGTCTTGTTTAATCTCGTACCCTCTTCTTCCCGGCTGTGTCTGTCCGTCTGCCTGTTCTTCCCTTTGCTGTTGCTCTGTTGTCTATTGTCAGTTGTCGGTTGTCAGTTGTCTGCTGTTTGTTTTCCTTGTTTTGGCCTGACTCGTTGGGTATTTGTCTTGCGTTGAGCTTGATTTAAATATTTTTGACACTTGGAGCCAGATAATTGCGGACATTAATCATTACTTAACAGCTGCCGGTGCTAGTTCGCTCTCCTTATCACACTTTTTGCTAGATAGGTAACCGCCTGGCCATATGTATCTATTATTTACTATATGGAAAACCTCAACACAGACCCGTTGAGCAATTTGTATAATTTTTCGTTGCATATTTTTAGGCTCGCTTAAAATTGTGAGTTTGAATATTTTCAATTTCGAAATTAATTGAAATGTTATTATATTAGCTATGATGTTGATATATAGTTAATCTATTCTAATATATGTCAAACTCAATAATTTATTAATGAATTAAGTTATGGTCGGCTACTAAAATTAATCATATTTGTGTTGGAAGACATTTGAAAAATTTAGATTCTCCGCCTTGTTAATTTACGGTCGACCAATGAATTATCAGTTAACATTGTTTGGTTTCTGTCCTCATGATTAGCTGCGTATTCACAGTGCTCTGACCACGCCCACGTAGCAATTAGGCATGGCGGAGCTGCTGTGCCCAGCACATCTATCCAAATGCCGGCAATCTGTTTGGCGCTTCAATTGCCGCCTCGTCAATCTATCACCAAATCAATCAAAAGACTTAAGCACGCTGTGCTGTCTGTCGCCAGTCCTTCTTCGTTGTCGGTGTCGCCGTCGTCTGTCGTCCTCGTTGTCGTTGTCGTTGTGTTCTGGTCCAGAGACGCTGCCAACTGTCCTTTGCATGTGTGAAAAATGCTCTCAAATTGAGGCCAAGAGGTCGCGCAAGGCGCGTCGAGCGTCGAGCGACGTGCGGCACAGGCCTCGCTGCCTTTGACCGCTTGCCGTGAAAATTTATTTGATTGCAGGCTATAAGCAACTGCTAATATGACACAAGCTGATCCCATCCTCACTCCTCCAACCGGATGCCAGAGAGTGCGACAAGCGTAGCTCACGTCGCTTGTTTGAACTGTCGGTGTTCGGTTCAGTGACTAATGCTGACTGTATGTATGTGTGTGTGTTTCTGTGTGTGAGTGAGGGGATTTGTGGGTGTATCTGCTGCTGGTTTGGTTTTATGAACTGTCTGTGAAGTTGCGCCAAGCTCATGCACACAGTTATTGGGACAGGGACACGCAATCTCAGCATTGCTCCGCAGCTCTCTGCTATGTTTGCTGGCCAAATTGCTTGTGATGAAGACAGTCAAGCGTCAATCAGTCAGTCGCTGCTCTCGGTCTCTCTCTCTTTCTCTGTCTCTGTCTCTGTCTCAGTGGCAGTCTCCGACCATCTCACTGTCTGCCTCGGTTCCTGTGTCTGTTGCTGAAACACGGTTTTGGTGCTGGTTCTGGGTCTGGCCCCGTCTATGTCTCGCTAGTTGTCCGCATGTCGTCCTCGGGCCAACTGTCCCGCTGTCTGTCAGTTAACATGCCTTTTGCGTTTGCCATCTCACAGTTCTCTCTCTGGGTTTTTGGGCGGCGTGGCTTATGCTGGCCCATGGGCAATGCCGGCCCAGTCGCAGTCGCAGTCGCAGTCGGCTCGGCTCGTCGAGAGATAATCACTTTGGGAAATTGCTCATGAATGATTTGTTGGCATAAATCAATTTGATTGATGAGCGTCAATATACTTATATGCCGCTTTGATGTGGGCAATTCCAGCATTCGCACACACAGACATACGGGCGCGCACACAAGCTTTGCCCATGTGTAGCCATGTCTGTGTATCTGTGTGTGTGAGTGTGGGTGAGCGAGTGGGCTTTTGTGTAGGCCAAATAATTGATCAATTAAGCATCAATTGCTTGGCTGCCCGAGTTGCGGGTCTGCGCTTTCAGTGGCCCTCATCTGCAGTCTGCCAGCCAGGCAGCTTACCAACCAATGTGGTGCAAGCAGGGGCAGCAGCAGGGACACGCTGAAACAGTTGCAAGACTAGCAGCAGAAACAACAAAAGCAACAGCAGCAACATAAGCGACAGCGCAGCACTTTACTGTGTAGAACAAGCAGCCGGCGTTAACTTTTTGCTATTTCAACTTGAGTTGTTATGACACTTTTAATAACTTTATTATTGCATTTACATAGTAGCAGGGCATGCGAGCCACGCCCCTCTCCTCCCTGGCCGTACAGTCTTGCGTCGTCTTAGCGCAACCAAACAACAAGCAAGTTGCCCGTTTAAGTTTGTCTCTGTGTATCTGTGTGTGAGACTTGTCACTGCATATGCTTGAACTTCCGTTTCGCTATGTGTGTGTGCTGGCTTGTCTATGTGTATGTGTGTGTGCATTGCCTGTCTATGCAATTAAAAGTTTAATATAATTAAATGGTTTTATGACTTTGACTGCGCACCGAGCCTCAAGAGCTGCTTAAGCAGCTTTTCTCACTGTCTGTCTCGCTGTCTGGATACCTTCGCCTCGCGGCAATTGCCACACGACACGTTTTTAGGTTGCCTGCAGAACAGTTAACGACGACTTGGATCTCAGCGCCCTCCCACCGTAAACACGTGCACTTTAAAGACACGCCATAAGAAAGCAGATAGACTGCAAATTGAACTCGCTCTTCTGGCTCAGCTGCTATCAAAGTGATTAAACCATCAAAGTTTGCACTCGACACGGAGCATTAACGCTTCGACTCCGCTTAGATCGCACGACGACTCCTCTCACTGAGACGAGGACGCGGCGCGTACGAGGACAAGGACGAAACGGTAAACGAGTATAGAGTGAGGATGAGCACGACAAGCGAGTGCAGTCATCACTGGGTTTTGTACGAAGATGCCGATAATTACTTGGCCACTGCGCCATCAGCAGAAATTGGCTGCCACTAGTTAAGGTCCGGACAAACGACACGAACTGGAATACAGAGAATTCGACTTAGATACGAGACGAGGGGGCGGGCAAAGAGATTTTGTGCAAATGTCTTGGTCACAAATCTCATGTGACAAATTCGACCAAAACAGCGGGATCCGAGCCGGGGCGTTGCCTATAAATGATGTCAGCGGGCACGCCCATTGACAAATACGAGATTGGTCTCATTTATTTATGGTCCAAACAGGCGCAAATAAATACGGGCGATGGCAGTCGTATTCACGTACTTGTCGAAGGGCTAGAACGGAATTGAGGCTGAGACATGTAGTGAACTAATTATTGTACTCTTTTGCTCATATTCCAATTACTACTAGCAAACTTGGTTTCAATATGTTCTACGTTATTTTTGCACACATATTAAGTTTGTTTTAGAGTTTGGACCCTTTCGGCACCCGTTAATCGGTAAAAACCGAATTGCAAGTGTAATTTAAATACAGGACAACTGATTTTTGGTAAAAACCTCTCAAGGCCCAAACGATTTTTGAAAATTGGGTTGCGATCTGATAATTAACATCCCTGCTATTCTAGGGGAGTCGATAAGTCATACCTGAACGCCTACCGCTACGCCTACTTTTTCCCGTTTTTTTCTTTTTCAATTTTTGACTAGGGATAGTCCCTTAGTAAGTATTTATTTTACCAGAACTAGTGACCAGTAATATAGATAGACGTTATTTGAGAAATAATTTTAACTTACTGATTTTCAAACCGCCCCCTAAAGTATGCAACACAAAATATGCTAATAGTAGAAGATTTATATTTAAGAAGTCGTTTTGGTCAGGTGTGTAGCGGGTACATTTTAGATAAGCATTCTTCATTGTAGCTTTCGTGCTTGTTACTACTAACAAAGTAAGTATAAATGCAAATACTTCTATATCTACCACATCTCCTTTTTGCTTGGGACCTTATTACTTTGTTTCTTTTTCTTGAAATGCTCTTCAAACATATAAACCGTAGTGCGTTATTATTCTACTTTTTCTGTTCCTTTACATCTACTATACATATGTACATCTAATATTGTTTACCACTTTTTTTACAACATTTCCTAATACTACTAAAGTACTATTATTCACGTCTATTTCCACTACCAACAAAACTTACTATGGCGGCTTCTACATCATATACTACACCTACTCTCTACTCGGGTAGAAATGCTTTAAAAATAAAACACATACTAGTATATATCCCGGGCGCTGAGTAATTATGTAATTTAATGAACACATTTCTCTGGCGGTAAACTAATATACATAGATGTTTTTCACAAACTTTTTGCAGCAAATAAACAAGTGCGTAGCCTCTCTTTCTCTCTTTTTCTACCTCTCTTGATCTCTCGTTCGTGGAACCCACATTAAGCAAAATTTGAGTGTTGTACGAACAAAAAAACTTGTTCTAGAAATAACAGAAACATGCATAATACAAATTAATTGCCATCAACTCGAAAGTTCGGGATGCAAAACTTTCGTCCGGTGCGGCAATTTTCTTTTCCGCTTTCAATGCTCAACCCATTCACCGCCTGTCCGCCTTTCGGCCTTGTCGTCTGTCTGCTCATTCGCCTTCATGGCAAATTAGTAGCTCGTGGGCATTTTAATTGTGTTTGTAATGCGACGACTTTGACGCTGGTCAGCCCAAGCCGCAGGTCCCGCCCCGCTTTGTTGTGCGTGTGTGTGTGCGAGTTTAAAAATTAAATGAAAATGAATTCATTTGTACCCTTTTCAGAGGGAGAAAGAGAGGTATAAAAAATGATAACGAGCGACGCTTTGTAAGACGTGGCACGAGCCCCCGAAATGACTTAACTCATTTAATGCGCCTCTAATGGGATACAATTTAAATTTAATTGATTTGCTCCGCAAGCTTTTTATGGCCGCAAAAATTTCCCAAAATTAAAAATGCCTTTTTCGGCGCAAAAAATGTGGTGTGCCGTGGGGCGGAAGAAGAGCAGGGAAGGCCTTACAGATTAATTTATGTCTTCTGCTCGTACTATTGATTAAATATGCAATTCTCGCTGAGCTGAGCTGAGCTGAGCTGACCCGCTGGCTGACAACAGAATGTGTTTCTTTCCTTTGCTCGCTGGCTTGGCTGATTTATTGGTTTAATGCACCCGGTTGGTGCTTGCTGCTAGCTGCTAGCTCTGGCAGCTGGAACTGGCCTGCAGCAGCGTAGCACCTTGCCGCACCCGCATAAACAGGGTGCAACAAACCGCAGTTGGCCGCGGCGTCGGTGGCTGCTGCTGGTGGTTGTCCTATCGCTGGTAAGTCAGGAACTTGGTAACCGGGAGCTGGCAACAATGGGGAGCAAACCTTTGCTGCCCATAGCCATTTCTTAGCTTGGCAGCTAATTTATGTGCGCACGCCGCAAAGAAAATGCTGGCAAAAGGATACGGAGCCGGGCTCCGTGGGGAAGGCGGCCGCGACGCCAGAAGCCACTCGCCATTTTCATAGTGAGAATTATGCTCCAAGATGGAAGGGGCCAAGGAGAAGGCGCTGTGCCAAGGCAACGCGCGAATGTCAGCGCGTATAAAAATTCGCATTTTAATATTTGCCAGTTAGCTGCGCGCAGCGTAACCAGCGCTGGCAGCGTTGGCAGCTGATTTGCCGTGCCGACCCGCACTCTGCTTCCGCGCGTGAACTCTGCTCGAGTTTGGTCTCTCTCTCTCTCTCTCTCTCTCTGGCGGGGCTTGTTTGCCTGCCATTTTATCTGTGCCCAACAGCTGGCGCTGTTTGCGGTGCCGGCGACATCGCGTGTTGACTTTTGCGTCTGAGCCACCTTTCAACTGCAACTAATTTATTTTATTTGCAAGCAGGCAGCGCACTC
This sequence comes from Zaprionus capensis, assembly GCA_018903675.1. NCBI lineage: Eukaryota > Metazoa > Arthropoda > Insecta > Diptera > Drosophilidae > Zaprionus > Zaprionus capensis. Next base: position 5,516,209 of record JAEIFN010000011.1, read on the forward strand.
CTCCTCCGCTCCCTGCCGCTTCCACTCACAGAATATGATTCAAAACAAGCATTATAAAATGTATTGCATAGCACAGGGCGCCAGCCCTGCAGCCTGCTGCACTTGATGCACAAAGTACTGCGATCTAGGTGTGATTCTGCATCATCATCATGGACACGCTGTAAATGAGTTTTGTTATCTGCAAACAAATTGCATTACTCGCAACTGCCTTGCGCCCTATTCCTGGCGGGACAACTTACCTGCAGCGCCGTGCGCACACTGAGTGGCAGAATGCCGAGCATTATGATGGTCTTGGCGTTCTGTGCCTCCTTCAGTGTCAGGCTGTACAGCTTACGCTGCGCAGCGCTTAGTTCCTGCCAACTGATGCTGCAGATGCTATCGTAAACCTGGTCATACTGCAAGATTAATGCAATTAGGCTCGGATGTGTCACATGGTTGAGTGGGGAAAACTTACAGCGTATTCAATTTTGGTGCCCACAATGCAATAGACGGACATGCTGTATGCGCTGACTATGAAGTAGATGACTGATATCAAATGGAATTGGGTGAGGATCACACAGAAGGTGCTCAGTATTGAGATGGCCGAGGAGAGCACCTGCCCGGTGAAGAGAATGTTATAGATGCGATCGACGTTGTGACAGTAGCTGCAAGGTGGAGAGTCTTCATATAACTCGACACTTGGTACTTTGCATGACTGGCACTCACTTGGTGAACAGCTGATGCCACTTAATGAAATCCAACAACCGAAGTTGGACCTCGTCGCTTCCGGCATACGCGATACCCAAGCAGACATTTGCTGTGGCCTTCTCTTTGCGATCCAGTGCTGCGTTTAAGGCGCTCGCCTTGAGCTGAAAAATGTCGGCGAATGTGAGTATCTGCATCAGAGCAAGGCAGCCCATCATGTCTCCAGCGTAGAATCCAATGCCAGCCAGCACCATGGACAATAGCTGCACCAGATAGGTAACGATGAATCCAAAAGTGGTCTCTAGAGGAAAGCCAGGCAGCTCGTACTGAGTGATGGTCACCCTGGTACCATCGTACAGCAGCAGTGCCGGTGGCACAAGGCACATAACGACATAGGAGACAATGTACCCAATGCGTATCAGCTGCATAATGTCCAACAGTCGATTGATGCCCAGATTTAGAACGTCGGCATATTGCTGGCCACGCTGCTCGTACTCCTGGAAAATGTTTCGTGTGCTGTACATCATGCGTCTGATGTCCCGTTGTCCCAGCATGATGGTCAGTAGTTCAGCGCTTCCGCTCAACATGCCGCCCATCATGATACTCGCCTTGAGGCATTCGGTCCAGCTTTGCTCCGCCTGTTTGCTCATCCACCAAATGCCGAAGACTGTGTAGCTCGCCACGGCCGTGATCAGTGTCCACGTGCGATAGTTGAACTCGAGTCGCGGCACCAGCAGTTCGAATCCCAACATGCGCCAGCAATAGTTGGTCTGTTCCATTAGCTTCTGGTAGCGCAGTGATGGCTTCATGTTGACCCTTTGTTTACAGTTGGCGGCGAACCGAGCCTTTTATATGGCACATGCGACAATTGTTAATTGCTCTGCTGGCATGGATAATTACTCAGAAAGTGCACTTAATGTTGCAATTATTACAACATTATGCAGCTGTCCCCTGTCCCATGGCCCTGAGACATCGTACGAGTTCTGTTGCCATTCAAGGACTAACGGAAGAATCTTTAACTTGGTTTAAATATGAATTTTAAAAAGTTATTGTCTATTATTTATTTTTGTTTATTTTTTTATCTATTTATTAATATTTTTTTATACCTAATGAATATTTTTATAAATATAAAAATATTCTTTCTTGTTATACACTTTATTTTATTAATTAGTAATGTCAACTTGAAGCTCTCAAAGATATTTAAATAATAAAACTTATTTGATGTGATGAATTTATAATTATATAAAAGTAAATTAATTAATGAAATCCATTTCAATTAAATTAGTTTTATATATTGCATTAATGGGGAACATATTATAGTATATTATATTTAATATATCAAATGTTCTTTCGTAATTTAGAAAAAGATATTACTTTTGTTTTTGTTGATTCCACGTTATTTCTTTTCTTGTGTTTTGACTGTTGACTTTTATAAAGCACTTGCTCGTGTTTATTGGACAACAACAGCAGCAACTGCACACTTAATTACAACTGCATTATAATAAAGTCAAAATGGTTATTATTGCATTAACCAGGCCTGGCTGCAAATGCATTTATAAAACTCGCATTAAAATATGGCCAGCTGGCCAACGAACTCCAAGCAGACGCGGCATGGGGTGTGCAGGATTCCATTTGAAATATAAATTAAAATTTTATGTGCATGTGCGATAAATTTCATGTTTTGCACACCAAAGAAACGAGACGTGGCACAAAACTCTCTTAACGAGAATCGCAATTAATGCGGGCGCTTATATAGATTATCACATTCATTACTTTTACGAGTAATAATTACTTGCCCAAGGCTGTGGGGTCTTTCTTTAATAAACAAATTTAATAAATATAAAATTGCTCGTTATTCACTCAGTTCTTGGTCTTCATTGAGTCAATTGTGCTGTCGCCTTTAGCAATTCGTAAATTGTAATTTTTGTTGCTCGTTCGATGACATTGAGTTTTAGGTACAGCATATTAAGTATACGCATCGATGCCACACATTGAATGCGCTTTGTTATTTAGTCTTAGCCCTTCAGCCATTTGCTGTCGCACACACACACAACCACACACATGAAGAAATCACTTTATTTCCACAGCTACTTCATTGTGTGTGCTCATCATTATTAATTTCCAAGCTATAAATTTCACTTTGCCACATTCCTAAAGGCCAATTCCTAACACACACACACACACACACACACACTCGAACACAGAAAGCGACTCTCTCACCTTTTTGCACGCTCCAATAGCTTTTGGGTTTTTTGTCTGCGGTGTTTTGTTATTCTGACCGATTCGTCGCCTCGTCGCCTTGGTCTCCTCTTTGGCTCGCCAAGCTGCATCTTTTGTTTATGCCACACAATGGTGTTGCCGCAGGTTTTTACTGCCAGCCCATTGTGTTGTTGGCCTCTCTCTCTCTCCCTGGCTCTCTCTGTCTCTGTCTTTCTGCCCATAAAATGCAATGGAATTTCATATAGCAGCATGCTATGCCGAAGCACTTATGTATCGGCGGAGTCGGGCATAATGCTTGCTTATAATAGGCGCAAACATTTTTCCTGCTGCGGCACGTAAAAAATGCAAGCCAAAACTTTGCAGGCAAACATAGGCACACGCACCAGTATGTGTGCTACACACAGGCACACATATACACACACAGAAGTGTATGTGTGCCCACTCGCACAACAATACAGAGTATGTCAGTGCATTTGATGTTTAATCAATTGAAAATTGAAGCCTACAGAGGTGCGTGCGTGTATGTGTGTGCGTGTATATACTCAAAGCACGTCAAGTCAATTGTTTGGCCTAAGACCTGAACCTGCTTTTGGTTTTTCCTCAGCTTCTACTGCTGCTCTTGCTTGACTTCCGCATTTGCCGACTCTGTTTGCTCAGCGCAAACTGCAGCCTAGTGCGGCAATCTTAAGGCGCTTAGGATAAAACATTATCCGGATTCCAATGTGCGTATGCGGCTTTGACTTTGTCGGCACCTGCACACACACGCACACACCCACAGAAACAGGAGACGCCTACTGTGGCTTCATTCAATGCGAATCTATCGTTCAGCTTGACTCGACTTGGCTTTGGCTTGGCTCCGGTCCTGCTCCAGCTTCTGCTTCTTTCTGTGGTCCTTCAGCATAGGCGTTGCCTGCTGTTGCTTATTGTATCCTCTCTCTCTCTGGTAGCTTGTGGCATGAATGAGGAATAAAAATTACAATATTGACGCTGCAACGCAGTGTCAGCCACACACACACACACGCACACGGAAAAGGAAGAGCAATGGAGGAGAAAGCCTGCTGATGCGAGAAGCTCTTCGCCACAGGCTGCCGCCTGGTGCCATTGTAAAAACGCTTTGACTATGCGCCCTTGTGTGCAGGTCTGTGTGTGTGTATGTGTGCTTCAGTTGTTGTGGTTGTTGTTGCCAATGTATTGAAACTTCCTTTAATGGTTTCCGGTTATCATTTTCGGCGCTACTCGTTGCTTTGCTTCTTCTCGCACTCTTTGCTGCTGCTTCGCTTTGTGCTGCGTGTCAATAAAGATTAAGCGCATTGTTCTTTGTTGATTCCTTTCGTCATGCAAAGAAATTAATATTCGCAATCCATTACGTTTCAAATAACACTCCACACACACACACATACATAATACATACACACAGTCACCCCCCTCTGAAACACACACGCACACAGCGCATACCGTTGACTGCACAAACAGAAGGGCAATTTTTAATAACCTTAATGGGCTGCTTTAAGCCTTAAAGACGCTGTTAGCGTGCACTTTTGAGTCTTAACCACAGCCTAACTGACCCTCACCCGCACACACCCACACACACACATAATCAATCAATTTAACGCTTTAAGCTTTTGACAAATACTCGCTGTCGGCGAAGGCAACTGCCGCACAATCTTTTAAAGAGTCACCAGCGCCCGTACAGTGCAGAGAAGAGACCAACAGACACACACACACACATTGATAGATAAGTCCGCTCCTTTGTTCAATGACACACACACTGGCCCCCACAGCCCTTGCAGTCCCCTCTGTCTGGCCGTCGTCGACTAATGATGACAAATTTTTTATGGGCGTTATGAGAAACATTGCGCTGCGCTGCTCCAAAGTGCATGGGCTGGCACATGGGGGACTTCGAGAGAGTCCTGGCATTGTCACAATCCCATCCAATCCCATTCCATGTGCGCCGTGTGCGCCGTTGCTGCCCGTGGGCTCTTTATTAATTTGACAGCATCAACAGGGGCAGCTCCCGCCCCCTCTCTCGACGCGTCCCGGTCGACTTGCCTTGCCTCGGCACGCTAATGATTGAAATGAACTCCATGTCATGTCTGGTCTTAGGCAAAAGCCAGCACCGTCCAGCGTCTAACGTCCGACGTGCGGCGCACGGGGCACGGCGTACAGCGAGTAACGCCTCCCTTTCAGCCAGCAGCTTGATTGATGGTTATCACTCACTGGACCCTCTCTAGCAGTTGACGTTGCCCTCAGATTAAATGCTGTAGGTGTGTCATAACTTTTTTGTGCCGTTTCCTTTGCCGTTGCCGTTGCCGTTGCCTCTGCCCCTTGCTGCGTCCAGGCCCATCATTTATTGTATTGCTCTTTTGTTGCGTCAAAATTGCCAGGACAAACGCCTGTCCACTTGTCATCCTTCCCCCCGGGGTGCAAAGGCGTGCCCCGTGCGCGTTGGGTATACAAAGTAAAAATCAAATCTAAAAATAGCCATAGCAATCATTGCACATCGGTCATGCTTAAAAGCAAATAAGGCCAATTAACAAATGCAAATACGGCTAAATAAAAGTTGAACAATCGAACGAGATAGAAAAAGAAAACCGTATTGTGTAATACTTTGGAAATAATAGGAAGGACAAATGGACCCATAGAATCAACCAAGTTGAACAGAATTTTATATTCTCAACTTACGGCTTGCTGCATAAAATCCCTATATCATTGCAGAGGATTTATTCATTTTGGACAGAAGTTTGCAACGCACCTTATGATTAATATCTGACTCAATAAAGTATAAATCTTTTCAGCGTCACTGTCCGCTCGTCTGTCTGCTAAAACTCAAAGTTCTCTCAGTTTTAAAGCTATCTTGGTGAAACTTGGCATACATTGGTGTACGCAGTAAATAAGTAGGATCGGACCGATATATCGTATGGCTGTCATATAAACTATCGTCTGATTTCTGTTATCTGTTATTGCAGCCGATTTCGACAAAATTTTATAGGCATTTAATATATAAAGAAATCGGAACACAGGAACAATTGGCCGACATGAAGACCACTTTTGATTTTATAAATAACTTAGAAATTCTGCACCATTATATTTAACTAGTATTGGAACATTTAGAGCAGATAAGAGTCTCCAAGGGTATAAGACTTCTGGCATGCCGTAGTTAGCCTTTCTTCGTAATTTTAGGTTGTTTGAAATCAAATTTAATTACTTATTCATATATGTACATATATTCGACGCACTACAAGAATTATTACTTATAAATTAAAGTGTCACTCACTGGTTAAACCGTTCATATTGTTTAATTTCCATTCGGCAATAACGAAGCGTATAACGGGTCTTTTAAACTGTCAAACAATTAATATCTCTCCATGGTTTTTTCCCATTGTCATTTTGCTTTTAGCAAAGTATTTGGCCTAGGATAAAATGCCCCTGGCGCATTCCATTGAACAGGCAGCGGAAATGGCATCGTTTAGCTGCCTCCGCCTATCAGCTGGCAGCTTTGTGGCCAGTTCACTTGTTCGTTCTGTGTGTGTGTCTATGCGTGTGCGTGTGCCGTAATGAGCGCCAAGATATTCTAAAATCCCAGGATTGCCCATCTGCCCACCTGGCCCACCTGTCCGACTTCTCGCGACCCATTTGTCGGGGGCGTTGTGAAAATTCCCACTCACTAAAAAGTCAAAATCTCAAACAATTGTAGGCCACAAACGATGCCAGTGGGCAAGACAGCAACAACAGCAAGCAGAGTAGCAACAACAAGCGGGACTTGACATCGCTTAAGAGAAGAGCAAAAGTACCGCACTCAATGCGAGCCGAGAGCGCGCGTAACTTGCTCAATTCCAGTGAGCGAGCAACGCATCGGGGAAATTTACTCTTTGGCTCAAGGGAAATATGCGCTGAATGGAAGCGATGGCTGTATAAGAGTGAGAGTTGTGGGCAGGGGAATTTACTGTGGGACTTTTGTGGTTTGTAATTCGAAAATTGTTTAACGGATGCACAGTTAATTTGGCAACAGTTTCTCACTTGTTGCCACTGAAAGCTTGGCCATGTGACAATCTTGCATTGACGTAGTGCATCCAAGTTAGTATGGAATTAAATCGGTTATCCAGAAAAAATTTAATTAAAGTGATTTTTGCTTTTGTAAACCTTAACGAGACGAAGGCAAATGGCCATTGGACGCTTGAAACGGAAGCGGAAAAATGAGATTTATGATGTGCACAATGGGTAGAGTGCGAGAGCGGGGGGAGAGAGAGAGCAGGGGCAGGTACAGGTGGCGACGCCGGAACTGGTCGACGGTTAAGGGGAAATGAGCGAGGCGGAGTGAGGTCCATTCACATACAAATGTATATAAATAAAAGTATCTGTGTGCATGCCATAAATGCTATATGAATTATTAAAATAAAAGTAAAACGGAAACATAACAAAGGTTCAGCAACATTTATGACAGGAAAACGCGAGGCGCGTAGCCCAAAATACAACAGCAACAACAACAGCAGCAACAGGAACGGCGGCAGCCGCAGCGGCACAAAGAGATTGCCGTGGCACGCATCTAAAACGAGATATGCCACGCCGGAAATAAGCGCCATATATAGTAGCCAAAATACTCGCACATACTACACCCACGCAAGCACACAAATGCACACACTGATACACTAACTCACACACATAGTGTTTACACACTGCCAATTTAAGATCCCCTATAAGTAGGCTTCATTTGCCAGGCAAACGCAAAAAAAGTACACGAAAAACCAATGAACACGTGCTTATATGCCCGACTGCAAAATACCCTGGGATCCAAGCTATTCAATCGTATAATTTACAATTGAATATGGGTATTATTTATTTATTCTTGATTTGTTTATTTATACTTTATTAATTTATTTAGTTTCTTTATTTTTTTATTTATTAATTAATTATTTTTTTTTTATTTAGTTATTCAATAATTAATTAATTTACTTACTTATTTATATATTCATTTATTTATTAATTAATTTAAAATATATTTATATTTATTTATATATTTGTTTATTTATTCCTTAAATTATTCATTTCTTTTCATGAATTTATTGTTTTTTTTATTTCTTTATTTAATTATTGATTTATATATTTAATAATTTATAAATTTGTTTATATATTCGTATATTTATTTATTATAATAAAGATAAACCTATTTTTGCACAAATAAGTGTTTTATTTTAAAGTTTGATTACTGAGAAATTGTATACATTAAAACATTATATGAGGTAAGTTGGTTTTATGCAATATGTGTATTTGTATATGTGCATTTAAAAAGCATATGCTGCGTATACGTTGTGTTCATACTTCACACTCGTGATTTGTTTACAGGGCATTCAAAATAAGCACGCTGTATGGGCAGACTAACTACGCAACGTTGCTTACAGCTGTATGTTGTATTAGTTGTTGCTGTTGTTATTTCTGCCAAAGTTAAATACAAATATGCATGTAAACAGGCATCTACTTAAGGAGATTGCCCCACCCACACGTATTTCCGCATCTCGTCTTGCCTCGCCTCGCCTCGCCCGCGCTAGCAGTGTATTAATGTTCATTGAAGCGATCAAAATCAAGTCGACTACGGCTAATGCTACGCACATTTTTTGCTCGATCCTGTGAACTTTTGCTTGTTATTTGCAATTTGCTTCAGTAACAACAACAACAACAACAATTGGCCTCTGATTTTGTACTATATATGTGCAGGCAGCTCTGTTTGTTTTCCCTCTCTCGCCAGCTGCCTTCGGTTTTTTAAGGTCGTTTACAGCAAACATTTCGTCTGGCACTGTATGTGATAGAGCGGGAGGGGGGGGAGAGGTGCTTGTCGGGTTTGGGCAAATGTATGTTATTATTATGGGGCATGTTGTTAACTACCCATACGCAAACTCACAATTTTTTCTGCTCTGCTTTGGCTTGCCTCTTCTCCTCCAGCTCCTTCTTCGCCTGTTACGTTTTAGCATAAAACGGATTTGTGAAATCGCTTGGAAAAAATATAATCAAAATTGTTTTCAAATGACTTACAATTGCTCGCCGAGTGGGCTCAATCGGGTGGGGCGAGGCGGGGTGAGGTGACGAGGCGCGGCGCGGCGAGCTGCAGAGAGTCGAGGCCAAGTCGTAATTATGCTCCTGGGGTGTTAACTGTCAGCCAATCGGCATCCGTTTCGCTGGACCCGTAATTTAAGCCACGCTATTGCCGTTGACAACTAGAAAAATTGCCTTTTTATGGCTCCACTTGTGCTAGTTTGCGTAGTGGAAGGGGCAAGGGGAAAGAATAGGGGACCTGGGTCCGGTTGACTTCCTGGCGCGGAATGTGTCCACTCGGTTCAGCAAACGGAGCTTATGTACTACCATTTTTGGTATGCGCTGAGTTAATAGCAAAGCGTGAAAATGCCAAGCGACTTTTGTTATTTTCAGTAGACCGCAGCAATGTCGCAGGGGGGTGAGGCAGGCGCTGCAAGGGGGTTGAGGGTGCTAAGGGAACAAGGGCAGGCAGATGCTATTGGCAATTACTTTGTGTGCCATTGTTCACTCTATATTTTATGTTAGATCTTTTGTGCGATATTTAGTATAGAAATACCAACGAGTGAGCCAATGCGGGAGACTTTCCTTGTGAACATCCCAAGTACCACATCTACCTCTTGTCTCTTCCTTTTCGACTATCTCTATTTGCATATTCGCTTATCTAATAACGATCTCTTGATTTCACTACACTGTCACAGTCTGCATTTCAATTTACACCCCGAATACTTCCCGCCTTCAGCCTCGCTGCAATCCGGCGCACTTGTCATTTTCAATATTTTATGATGGCTGCCATTGAACTCTCCATAAGGAGCACATAAATTTTCTCGAAATGTAGCCAATGCGATTGCCACGAGACTGGGCAGCACGGGGCGTTGCTTGAGATGCTGCCAAACAATGCAGCAAAATGTTGTAGAGAAATGCCATATACAGTGGCCCCCCCATTCACATCAGCTGCCCTGCCTCCGAGTCGAGCAGCGCATAAAGAGCAGCGAAGACAAAAAACTACGTACACATCATCATTGTCAATTGCCGGATGTGGGCCACTGCTGGGGTGGTATCTATACGACGGGAGAGGGTTGTGACGGGGGGGGGGACTAAGAACGGCGACCAAGCGAGCAATCGCTGCTGCTGTATTCATTGTTGCCACGTAATTGCATTTCGCTATCGCAGATATTTATAGCTCCACTCGGTCAAGAGCAGTTCCAGCCAGCAGCAGCTAGCAGCCAATAGCGGGCAGAAGGCAGCCGGCAGACGGCAGCAGCTCCGACAGTGACCATACTTTGGCAGCAACAGATTTTTTCGCAGCAAATGCGGTCAACCGCAAAAGCGCAGCAGGACTAGCACCAGCAGAAGAAGGAGCTGGAGCTGGAGCAGCAGCGGCAAAGTCGTTACAAGGATAAGGGATAAGGGCGTTAGAGCGCATTGCTACTCGAAGCAGCAGTTGTTGTTGTAGTTGTTGCTGCTGGTGATGCTGCGCATTAGTTCTGGCCAGGCAAATAAAAATAAGCAATGACTGGGCGCGCTTTGTCGCTATTGCTGCTGCTGTTGCCGAAGCACATTGAACACCCAGCGGAAAGTACTGAGTACCGAGTAGTGAGTACTGAACATTGCCAATGCATTTTGCACTACAACGAAGCAGGAGCAGCTTCTTCCATGGCCACTTAAGTGCGAGGGGCGAGCGAGAAGCACTTGCCAATTGCAGCGCATTAGTGGCCTGCTTAACAATGGCAGAAGGCAGTTTTTTTATTGAAAAGGCCACAAGTCGTTCGTCGTTCGTCGCTCTGAATGGCGGCTTATGCTGTGCAGCCTTTTGCCTGTTGCTCAGCTGATAAGAGCGGCGACTGCGCTTAAAGCTCAAGGCTGAAAGTGAGTAGCTCCTTCAGCTCAATGCTACGTATACGCGATGCAGCGATAGTGAAAGAAGGTCTATAGGTGAGTCGACTGCACTTGACAGTTCCTCGAACTTTCAATTCATTTTCCCGTTTTTTTCGTATTTATCGAGACTGGACATTCAGTTAAAGATCTTTTGGTGCCGTAAGTTTGCTGCTGATGTTGATATGCTGCACAGTGGGCTGCATTGAAAGTTTGACCTCTGCTTGCAGATACTAGCGACAATTGGTGAATAAATTTGGCTCACACACTCGCACACACACACAGTCGTCCAAGCATGTAAATGTTATTGCAAGCATAATTTCCTGTGTTAGTCTGTGTGTGATTGTGTGTGCGGTACCTTAGCTTGTTGCTGTTGCAGTTGCAGTTTTTGCACGTTACACGAGCCATTTGCAGCAGCAACTACATGCGACTGCATTGCGGCAGTTGCCTTTGCCGTTGCCTGCCTCTTGCCGGACTGGGCCATGTGGCACCGTAATTGCCAGTGCACTGTGCTAGTGTGAGTGCCCCGGCTGGCTGGCTGGCAGGCCAAGTTGGTTTTAGGTAAAAATTTCTAAAAATAACATTGTATAATTTCCATTTGGCCAGGTCGGAGCAGCTGGCAAGGAGCAAAGCAACTGTCGCCTGTCAAAATAATAAATACTATGGGAGAGGATGAGCGCCGAGAAAGGGATGGTTGACCAAAGGCCGTTATTACTCTTATTTTTTCATGTTCGTGTTGTTCGTGTTGTTGTTGCTTTTGCTGCCGTTGCCTTGCTGTTGCTGTTGTCATTAGCCGTTGTGCAAATAATTTACTTTACCACATTCACTTCGATAACTAACCGTTCCGATGTTTCTCCTGCTGCTGTCCGGCTGCCAATATAGCCTCTGTCACACACACATTGGTTGCACTGCAGACGCATGTGTGTGTCTCTGTGTGTGTGTGTGTGAGTTTCCACTCTTTCGGACTCTCTCCCTCCGGCTTCACTTATTGATTTCAATTAACATGCAACAGCATGTCTCGTTGTGTATAAGTATGGACACACACATGCACACGCAGACGAGCGGAGATAGTGCCACCATAGTGGCTGCATTGTTGTAGACTCGTGCTGCATGCAACATTTGCTCGACGACGACGACGACGCAGCTGGCATCGTCTGCTGCTTTTCAATCTTTTCGTAGGCTAATGTTACACTTGTGCATCGTTACAGTTTGTGCTTGTGTGTGTGTGCGAGACTGTGTTCTAGTCTGTGCAACCAGGGAGAGGTCACTGCTGTTTCTCTTCTTTCAATAATTTTCAATTTGTGTGCGCGTGAGCTTGTTTGCCTGTCTGTCTGTCTGCCTGTCTGTCTGGCTGTGTGTGCGTGCGTGCGTAAGTGTGTGTTAAGATTTGGTATGTTTTGTTTATTTACTTGTTTTTTGGTTTAAGGCATTTTACTGCTATTTGCTGGGCAAACAGTGCGTATGCGTGTTCTGCTGTGCTCGGGCCTGTTATGTTGTGGTTGTTTGCTCTAAACTGCTCAGTAAATTGTGCATACGAGTTGGGCTATAAATCGTAGCTCCAGCTTTTGACACACATATGTATGTACTAGTTGCCTAAGCCGGACAGCTGCAGCAGCAGCCAGAAATCCCAAAGTTCGAGTGATTAAAATAATTGCTGTGTGTGAGATTTCCATTTACAATGTGAAATCGAACTGGTCCGATTTCAGCTTTCTTTTTATTTGATTAAACTTAGACTATACTTTACATTTACTTAGGAGTTAACTCTGTCTGTGTGTCTGCGTAAGAGGTGTGTGTATTTCTTTAGCATTTGGTTAATAAGTTAAATTTGACTTTGCTTCCTGAAAAAGCTCTGAACATGCGCGGAATTCGGTCTTGGTTGGCTCATTGTGCTTGTGGTTTGCACTTGTTTAACGTAATTAAACCAAAATTTGTTGCTTATTTTCATCAGGTCTCGGTCTTTAAGCTATTGTCTTGGATACAACTGTTCTGCGAGTCGTTGCTGCTGTTCTCTGGTTTAACTTGAAGGTTTTCAGTATATTATTGGCTTCTGCTCTGCGTTGTATCTACTTCTTGTGTTCAGTCTTTAAAGTCAACTGTTTAACGGTATGTTGCTTAATATTCTTTGTGCATGCTTAACGTTGTGTGGCAAGCCTTTTCTACCCGCTGTGTATGGCGGCTGTTGTTGCTTTTCTTTCCTTGCTTCCTTGCTGCCTTGCTGCCTTGCTCCTTCCTTCATCCTCCTCCCTTCTCCCGGCAGGCTGCAGTATACTGTACCTTAAAAGCCCAATTTCTTTAAAGCTTTGAGGTCTACATCGCCATAGTAATCCTCGCTATAAGCGGAAAATATAAAAATTACAATATTAAAAGGAAAACAGACATGCATAAAAATAAATTTCAAATATTTGTTGGTTTTCCTTGCGTATACGTAATATTAACAAATCATACTGACTCCATCATTGGCCTCTCGCTGATTTACCTAATTAAATTCTTTCATGTGTTCTGCTTTTTTTTGCTCTGCTTTGCTTCCTTTGTCTTTCGCGCTTGAGGAATGCCTGACACATGTGTGTGCTCGGGGTGGGGGTAGGGACTTGTGTTTTCAGAGTTTATATGAATATAGTGACCAGATTTAATTTGCAGCCATGAATTATGTTAGGAGACAGTGGAATTTGGCAGCCCGCAGCTCCATCCAATTTGTTGAGGGAAGTAAATCAACAAATGAAATTTTTTGTGAGTTCCATAATTAAAAACAAGTAAAGAAACCATCAGTAGAGCTTACTCGACTACAGGATACCCATAGGAAATTAACCAGGGGAATGTTGAAGTTTGTTTCAGATTGTCTGGATCTTATTCAGATGCGATATGCAGAGATGAATAGTGAATAGACTAACAGAAATATTGTATAAATAATTGACTGTTTTTATTACTCATGATAGAATGATCTCTACTTAATTTTCTTTTACTCAATATGCCCTCTTGGGCCAGGGTATAATAATTGCGTTAAAAACTTGTTAGGAGCGAAGCAAGAGCTAGTAAAAAGTCGACTATCACAAAAGCATTGCGTCATTACCAGTGGCAAGGAAAAAGAAAAAGGGCGGGACGTTGGGAGTCCAGGCTGGCTGCAGGACAAGCAACAGGACATCAAGGATTAAAAGATGCTCTTTGTTTCCTGGCATTCTGCAGTAACAACAATATTAACAGCAATGGCCACAACACACACATATTGACACACACAGACGAGTGTGGCAGCAAATTGTCTTTAAAGCACACAGGACACAAGGATACAAGGATACACGCGATTGCGACTGCGACTGCGACTGCGACTGCGACAGCGAACGTGCTGTCAGGCAGCATCAGCCGCAAGGTCTTGGAGGATGCGAATTGCTGCGTTGGTCAGCAAATGACAAAAAGCGCAAAGCTATTACGTGAAATTAAATTGAATTGGCCAAAACCCAATGTAAGACGCAGCAACAGCAACAACGGCAACAGAAGAGAAATATGGATAAAAATGATATTCGTTTCTTCCTCCATTTTCTTTTATTGTTTACAGAGCTCCACTGACTGCCAGCTATGATATATAGAGTCTACGGGTATTATCTGTGCATTACATTTATGCTGTCTAAATTATTGGCGGGCAGTTATCAGTCAGTCTGCCCTAATAGTTGTCTAATGCGCTTGCTGTGCGTTTCTTTCATTAAAATTAATTAGAGTCGAAACGTTAAAAGGATTTTCATAGCCAACTCGGACAGCAGGACCCGGCGGATGGACGGATAAACTTCAGCGTGGTTATTATCCGTCACGAGTGGCGCCGGCAGCAGCAGCAGCAGCACGGACTCTCTGTACATCGTTAAGACACGACTCCATTGCGCCGGCGACTAGTTGCAACTGCAGCGAATGGTTGAGCGGACAAGTGGTGGATAGACAGTTGTATAACTTTGTTTAATCATTTTTGTTTATAAAACACTTTTGTGTGCTTTGCGTTGTGCGCTCTGCTCTGCCCTGCCCTCGATGGTCTTAGCCCTGATCAAATCTGCTAACCTCAGTCCTGAACTGACGGGGCAAAATACTTGCTGCTGTTGCTGCTGCAGATGCTCGCAACAACTTTTAATTGGAGATTGCTCACTCACAGCAGCAGCAGCAACAGAAACAGCAGCAGCCGCAGCCGGAGCAGCAGCAAAACTGAGTGTAAAGCAGGTGAAAGGAAAAGATGACAGCCAGCGGTTTACAAGTGCCCTGTTGTTGTTGCCAGGATTTGCCTGCCTGTGTGAGTGTGAGTGTGCTTGAAACCAGCTTCTGTTGCCGCACTCGAAGCAGAGCAACACAGCAAGAAGAGTGCCACGAATTATGTGCATACCGACCACTTTGTGCTAATTTCCAAAATGTTGCAGTCCTTTGCGCGGGTTTTCATGCAAGCTTAACCAAAACACACACACACACACACACACACATGTATATATGTATATATATAGAGAAAGACCCTCACACAGGCACCCGCAAAGCAGCATTCAGCACGCTGGCAATGTCCTTACGTAGCTTAGGCAACTTGTGAAACGCCTGCGCCTTGAGTTTGTATAGTTTTATAATTTTTATTTAATTAGTTTTAAAACTCTTTCAAAAATGTGGGTGCGTCACACACACACACACACACATGCACACACATGCACATTGGGCAAAGTCAACGCGAAACTGGCAAAAGTAAAGTTTGTCGGCTTTTATGATTTAGTGAAACGACACCGCACCCCGCCCTCCCCTTTCTGTTGTGCTGCTGGCACCATTATCGAGGTACTACTGCCCACGTGCCAGTTCCATGCTCTATGCGTGTGTGTGTGTGTGTGTGTTCCTTGGTTCTGCCTGCAATTGTGTTGATAATTTGAAAATTCATTTAAAGTTTTTGTATCGCGTTTTTGTTTATAGAATCTAATGAATAATTAACAAAGTTCTTGTGCATTTCAAGAGATGTCAACGACGTCGCCGACAACGACAACGACAACGACAACGACGACATTGGCAAAGACTTCCCGGGTCCTGGTGCTGGTCGAAAAGGCTGCCAACTTTTCATTTGCGACAAATATGGCTGGCGTCGCAAAGTTTTCTGTTTACTTATTATTTACAGACTCTACTACGACTTCAGACAAAAAGTCAGGCAAGTCAGTAGCGCCCCCACCCCCCTCCCGTTGGCCCCGCATACATTTCTTATGGGTATTCGTGTGGCCCAATGGCAAATTATAAATTATTTACGAGTGTTTACGAGTTCGCTATTTTCTGTGCGCACTTTTGCCAGCCGTGAAGCCCCGAAAATGCTTTGACATTTACTTGCATAAATAGAGCTTTAAACAGAGCGCGCGCCCACGCCGTGGGAGAACTATTCGACGCTACTGTTCGCTCTTACTTTCAGTTCGATTCAGGGGCATGCGAGATGATGGATAGTTAAAAGAGATATGGCGACGATCAGGAGGAAACGATAGTTAAAGAATAGTAGGAAAACAGTAGTTCTAGCCTTTGTTAAGCTGTCGCAATAAATATCATAACTAAGTTGTTGTTTTTTTTAGGTTTTTGTGTATATTTTTTTGTTTTTATGTATAAAATAAAATTATAAGCTTATAAACAAAGATCACTTAAATGTACAAATCTCTCAATTTAACTCTTAATTTCGAACGATTTTTGTTCTCTCTCCTCGATGTTTTCTTGTGCCTAAATTGAAGTTGGACTTAATATTTTGATTGGATTGCGGAACGAATAGAAGAGATGAATATCAACAAATTGACTTGAGATAGATAAAGCACTGTAGAGAAGGGCACTGCCATTGATATGATCTGAAGTTGGCTGATATATATCAACTTTGTTAGGTGACTTTGTGATGTGAGAGTAGGAAATTTGGAATTGAGTTGATTTTGCTGTAGTTGTTGTTTGTATCTTTTTCTTTTTGTTTGCTTGTTATAGTTTTAACTGTTGTTGTTGTAGTTGTTATTATGTTTATGAGGTGGCAGCTTTGGTTTTGGGCGCGCTCTTAGTGCGACCTTCAGAGTTCAATCCAGCTAGAAGTTCGCTTTTGCGGATGCTCTTCAGATCCAGATCACCATAGTAGTCTTCGCTGCAATTGTAAAGGGACGAGGTAAAGAGATATATGTGAGAATAGGCCAAGAGATATGTATGTATGGTAAATGTTTGTGTGCATGTTGTGAACAGCTCGGAATAGAGTGAAAGATAACAGACAGCGAGTGAGAGTGAGAGAGAGTGAATGAGTGTAGCTTGGTGATATCGAAACTTGGGTAGTCAGTTGTCTATAGTCAGTATTCTGGGTCGATGGTCGGTGGTCGGTGGTCGGTGGTGGGGCATTGGTGGGTCGTTGGTGCAAGCGTGGCAATTACAACAAAACACGAATCAGCGCTCCCAAAGCAAACAAAAGCAAATCAGGTGCTAATACAGTGTACGCAAGAACTAATTGAACTCGAATGGATTCAACTTACCAGCCGGGAACATCCTCGGGATCCTCGCAGTTGCCAGTGCCATCGCTATCGCCGATCTTGAAAACGGTTCCAATGGGGCAACCATATTCACGAGCAACACCCTCCAGGCAGATGTAGTACTTGCGGCAGTCCTCGGGATGGGCGTGGCGCGAGAAGGAGCCGGCGTTGGCCAACTCTCCGGCAGCGGGGCAGGCAAAGCCATTGGCAACCTCTGCAGAAGACGGCATTAGATTAGATTAGTCATCTATCTATCTTACAGAAAACGTACCTTCGTTTTTGCACTCGGGCACCTGATCGGCCCACATGCAGACGCGGGCATCACGATCGTAGGCCAGTCCGGGAGAGCACTGGTATCTGGAGGGTTCGCCGTTCCAGCAGTTCCAGAACACATCGCATTTGTTCTCATCGGGGAAGATGCCGTACAGGCGGGCACAGTGTGGCGTGGTGATTGGTGGTTCTGTCAGGGCATTAGAGTGTTAACTCTGACCTCTTGAGCACTCTGTAATCTGTAGAGACTTACCCAGCTCTGTGCGATCGCCGCATTCCACGTTGTGCAGATAGTCGCAGTTCTCCGTGAGGAACTTTGAGTCTGTGGCATCGAAGGCCAGACCATTGCCGCAGGTCTTCAGCTCGGAGACGCCATTGTCGCACTTCCAGTATTTGTCGCAGGACGTATCGTGTGGATAGAAGCCAAAGTCGTCGGGGCATTTGAAGCTCGACTGGGCCATGGCTATAAGAAGAGAAGGAAAAGAGAGTAAGATCAATGAGCACTTGAAAATAACAGTGTATGAGGCAGCATCCTAATGAGCAACGCGCTGTCAAGCCAATGCCAATGGGCGGCTGCTGCTGGTTAAACACTCATTGTGCGTACTTGAGTGCAGACAATTACACGATGTGAATATGTATGTCTTGCGATACATGTGCTGATGCACACAGCGATTTGTCATCTTGGCCAAAAGGCATTCACTTTAAAAAGTCGCAGACGTTCGCTGGGACGAAGCTGAAGCTCGAGCTGAACCGATGGCTGCCAATAAATCTTGTTTGCAACTTTCAGCAGACAACTCAAGAGACCTGAGATTCACAAGATACCCGCACTCTGTCACACACACACACTAATACACACACACATACATGTATGCATAGCTATGTATACGAAGAGCGTTGACAGCTCAGGGCCAACTGCATTTACTTTTTGTACTCTGTTTTTATTGTTGTTGTTGTTGTTGTTCGTTTTTTGGCGATGAAATTACACCGTCACCGCCAACATCGACATCCACACCGAACCCTGTGGCAGAGTTGAAGCACCTGAAACGCGCCACCAAGGACTTATCGTCGCTGCTCGCCCCCCTCTTTACTGCTGCACCGCTGCCCTCAGCCAGACTCCCCTCCCGACCCGACCAGATGTCCCGCTCCGCTCCGCACGAGCTGAGCCGAGTCGAGCCGAGCTTAGTGCAACCGCAAAGCGTAACGAACTAAATTGCATTTATACACCTAACTAATGTGGTATTTTACCGGATTTCCAATGCATTTTATTTCGTTTCGTTTAATTTTGTTTCATTCGATGGAAATCGAAATCAAATGTCAGCAGCCAACAAATAATTATTCATGTGTATACTGCATATCAACAAATTGCGAACCCGAAAGAATAAAACCTAAATACAAATTTCAAGTATTCTCCCCTCTTCCCCGTCCCCCACTGCGATCCCTTATCTGCCTCGCTTTCGCTGTGAGCGATAATCTAATTGCAAAGCCGCAAAACTGTGGCTGCACTGCAAATGCTCAATCAAAAGTTCACTGCATTGGCGTACAGTGTATGCTTCCACCTGTCGCCCTCCTTCCTCCTCTCCCCCCTCGGACCATTTGCACACCCTACAAAACAAAAAAATTAGCCCGCTGGAGCATCTCTTGCATAAAGTACATGCAATTTTCATGTTATGCAAACTAATCAAATATCAAATGGGCTCTCAGGGTGTTTGTCTGTGTGTGTGTGTCCGTGTGTGCACAAAAATCAGTACCGTCGGCGTTTATAAAATTATTTGCAGAATTTAATTAAAAACTCTATATTCTGTTTTCTGTTTTCCTATGGAATTTATTTATACGTGCGCACCCGTTATGCGAGTCTGTAAACACGTCCATAAATTACGCGTATTGTTATAACTCGACGATTCGCCCAAGTTTTGTCAGTCCGGGACCAGTTAGTCAACTACGTAAAATTAAACCAAATATTTTTGTAAATCTTTTTTGCCATCTCCCCCCTTATTCTGCTTGTTGTTTGTTGTTGTTTTGCGCATTTGTTTATTTTGATATTGTTAATTATACAAAAATTGCGTGTTGCCGGCAAATCATTCGCCAATTCGAGGAAGAATGAAATCGAAATGATTTCTCTGTATTGACTAATATATTTTATCTAACTTTATTGCGTTCTATTTACGGCAATCGGAAAAGATTAAATGAATTCATGGAGATTTAAATGATTCATTTTCGGTTTTATTGGCCATCTTGTGGTGCTCTGCTGCTTAGCTAGCTCAGGTGTGCCTGGTACTTAGGAGCTGTATAGCACACACACACAACAACTGACAAACAAAAGCAAACTCTGCGAGCGAACGAGGCAAACAGTTATAATAATTTAGTTTTGTTGCAGCGCACAAAAAGCGCAATACAGCTAAACTGGAATTGCCAAGGGGGAAGGAAGGGGGCGAGGGTAATCGAGGAATGGAAAGTGGAGAATGGCAATGGGAAAAGCGACTGCCAGAGGCTGGCTGCAAGCGCTGGCACTCCGGCACTCTCGTAGCCGCAGCAGCAGACCGCAGCACTAATGCGCTTACATATGTACTGTGTGTGTGTGTGCCTGTGTGTGTATGTGTGGGGCATGCTGTGATGATTACATTAACTTATGTACACAGGTTTGTCACTGTGTGTGCGTGTGTGTGTGTTCGTTTGTCGCGGAGCGTAAATACCACATGGTAACTAAACAATTACCTTTGGGCAAAAGCTGCAGTGCCTGCTGGGCGTATACGCAATAAATTCTTGTGGTCACAGACCAAGTGCAAACCGGTAGAAAATTCTACGGAAAATAAAAGCAAACCCGTGCGCGAATTCGCAAAACTATTTCCTTGATTGATCCACGTAACGATCGCAACCTTGGCAAAAACTGATGTCATGCTCAAAAATCTGGAATATTTTAACTGCTAATTAATTCAATCTAGAAACTGCGCTAAATGAAAACGAAAGCTTCAACTGATTGTAGGCCGCCGTGTGAGTGTGGAACCGGTTAGACAAGAACAGCAGAGACAGCAGCCTCCGTCGATTACTTACTAACCCATTTGGCAATCGGGCTAAAGGCATTCAGTTCTTTGGAATCTCGAGAGCGGGCAATCTTTTTTATGCCAAGTACATAAGGTGACAGCTCTGGTTAGACAGATTGCAGCATGTTGCATGTTGTTCTTGTTGTTCCATCTGCTGTTTTCATTAATTGTTTTATCTATCAATTTTACGCGCTTAATTACGCGTTTTTAAAACAATATCACGTGGTGTGGGACTGAGTGAGCGAATGTAGGTGTGTGTGTATGTTTTATGCACGTGTGTGTATTTAAATAATAAATTTTTATTGACATTTTAACAGTAAAACCGCCAATTGTATTGGTCTTGTCGGTTGAATGCGCATCAAGCTGTACGCGCTGTTGTTGTTACAGTTGTCATTGTTGTTGTTGTTGTCGTTATTGCCTTTTATCTACTGCTGTTCATCCGGTCGTCCATTAACATAATCATTTAATTAACCAAAACTGTACACAACACTCACTCACACAGACACGCAAATTATAAACTTGATAAAGCGACTCATAATGCGGCAAAAATAAGGGGAAAAAAATATAAATGAAAATGTGAATGTGAATTAATTTATGTTTCACCTAAATGACAGACATTGTCAAGATGCAAATAATACAAATAAATTAATAATTTTACTTGAACAACGCATTTGCAGCGCCATTATTTATTTAAAACAATGCAAATGATATGCCTGATATGCACATGGCGTAAAACTGTTGCAAAGCTAGCCAATTAATTCGCAATGAACTGGTGAGAGAGAGAGAGGAGAAGAAGAATTATCAATTGACCCACGCGTGGTCAATCACTGGGGAGATTAGTGTGTAAATATGGCAACTATAGATAGTCTAATTGCATATGAAATTTAGGATCATAAGAGGGTGACAAACTGGGAGAAGAGAGAGAAATAAATCATTCCCTTCAATTTAATACTCTAGCTTGGTGTCGATCTTAAAACTTATCCATAACCTCTGCGCATACTTGATCACTAACTGGAAACATTGCAGTCAGCCACAGGGCAGTCATTCATCAATGCTGTCACTTATGACGTTCCTTTCTAGATCCGAATCGTGTTTCTCGGTTTTTTAGCGACTTGTCTGCAAATATCATGACAAATAATGGCAAATTTGCATTTCATGTCATGCAGTCGGCAGTCGGCAGTCTGCGTCGTGGTGACTCATAAATTTGAATATCAACAGCGCAGGCTATTGAACCCTGGCTAGGAGTGTGCACACACACACACCACCTTCCCCTTTCGAATTCCAGTGAAAAACACTTGAGGTAAAGTGCTGGAACTTCTGTTATATCTATTCGTATTCCGACTCATAATCGTTAGTGGCAAGAGGTTTTTCTAGCCAGCTCGCTAGTTCGCCTCACAATAGGTGTCTGTGGCACTTGTAACTATCTATCATTCGCTTGTGGCAAATTCGTTGTTGTTGCTGTTGCCATTGTTGTCTGTCTGTGTGGCAGAGCCAAGACATCGCCGGCCATATAAATCAAGAAAATTGCTGACATTTAAGCACGTTTCATTTCGTTTGGCTTGGCCCCAGCCTGGATTGATATTTACACAGCAACAACAGCAACGAAAGCAGAAGCAGCAACAGCAACAGCAACAGTAGAACCAACAACAGCAACTCTTAAGCAGCGCTTCCGCCAAATGTTGTTGTTGCTCTCGTGTTGCTTGGCTCTCTTTCCCAAAAACACTTTTTGCGCACACACACACGCAAACACACTCAAATCTGAATGTGTGTGTGTGTTCGTATAAAGCACAGCGCACAGGTACCATAATGATATTTAAATATTTACCCACATTGCTGGCGGCATGCAACGTATGTAGGTTAATCTGCCTTTGAATTGTTTACCTATTGTTTGCTGACGTGGTTGTTGTTTTTGTTGGCGCTTGCGTGGAACGCATGCGTCATCATCATGCCGAATCCTCAATAGTTTTGTGGCTCGTCATATTGAGCAATAAATCCGTTTAGCCAAATGCCTTGGCTTTGCATCATGGATTCCCCTGCCCCCCGGTTGGAAAAGTTATAGATTTATTTTCAAATTTACCGCATCGACGACAGCCTGAGCAGGCGTCGAAAATTGCTGCCACCAAAAGCGGCATGCAAATTGACTTTCGAGAAGCGTCAGCGCATTTAAGAGTTGTGCTATACTAACACACACACACACGCCGACGCTTGTCTGACCCCATAAATCAGCGCAGATACCAAGTTGTCGGTGTGAGTGTGTTTTGGTCTTCTAATGCAGCCCATGCTGCTGAGAGTGTGTGTGTGTGTCTGTGTTGGCCATTTCATTTGATTTTGTTGCTACAAAATAAAAACTTTTCAAGCGTGACTTGCTGCTGTCGCTGTCGCTGTCGCTGCCGCTGTTGCTGCTATTGTTGTTGCTTCGGTGTGGCAATAACCAAATGGCAACACATATATGCATATATTGTTTGTATACGCTACGCTTTTTGCTGCCGCTGCCGCTGCTGCTGCTGCTGATACTAAACCACAGCAGCAACAGCAGTAGCAGCAGCAGCCCATGCAAAAGGCAACAACGCAAAAAATGTTGTTCAAAAGAAGCAACAATAACAACAAACAACAACAGCAGCAGCAGCAGCAGCCACAAAAATAAGTCGCGCAACGCAACCAAATGCGGAAATTTATTGTGTTTTTCTCCGCTTTTCGGAAATCTTTTGAACGCTCAAATTGTTTATTGCCGTGATTAGCATTGCTGTGGCAACATTTGTGGGCCGAACTCCACTTGGGCCGAGTGCTTGCCTATTTGGCCAGCACTTTGAGTCTCCGCTCGAGCCGAACAAGTGTGCGTTGCATAATTTATGCCAGCAACACGAGCAACACGAGCAACAGTAGCAGCGACAACGAGCAACTTGAACTTGACAATGCGCAATGCATTTTGCGTTGTTCGTTGTTCAGCCCCATTAAATGTTTAATGTTGTTAAGTTTAATAACTTTAAAATTGTTGCCAATTAAATGCGAAATGCACAACACGCAATTAGCAATGGCAATACATATTTCTCTTTCTCTTGCTCCGTTTTCGAGCCGAGTTGAATAACCAAAACAGCGTCAACAGGCATTGTCGGCCCAGATGAAACAAGTTGGCTTAATGGGTAACTGGGTGCGGCTGCTGCTGCTGCTGCTGCTCTCAGAGACATTCCTAAGCCTAACCCTCGCTTTTATCTAGTCAATTAGCCGGCGAATTCGAAAAGATATTCGCAATCGAGTGTCTAAGCCTTTCAATGTCAATGTCATAAGGCGAGACTGAGCTATCATTTGACCAAGGATAAACTTTATACATATATATCAAGAGAAACAGCTTGACAATGTGATTGCGACATCACGAAGCAGCCAAGCCGAACCAGACAGAGGCAGAGTTGGCTGTTGTAACTTCTTGCACTCTCTGCGAAAGGCGACGTCCGATGAGGTAATGATAAATCGAAGCAAAACCAATAGATACAGCAATGCAGATACACGACTGTATAACTGTATAACAGTATGTCAGTTCATATAACAGTGCAGATAGACGACGATGAAAATGCAAGTGAACGTGTCGGGTTGCTGCACCGACTCCGACTCTGGGCTTGGCTCGATTACGCTTATGGTTTGCATTTCGATATGTTGCCTTATTCCGCCTTCTATCGAGGCTAAAGTGGGCCAGGCAGGCAGGCAGGCGAAGCAGGCAGTTGATCACACGTTGCACAAGCAGTAGTGCTCAAAAAATGTTATAACACTCTCCACTCGCTCGACTTTAACACGATTTAAACACGGCGCCTGCTCGACTGTTTGACTGTTTGACTGTTGCTGCTGCTGCTGCTGTTGAGCATTTTTAGAGTGTCCTTCAATGCGTGGCACGCTCGTTGGTTGCGCAAGCGGAAAACATCAGTTTTTTGTTTTCCTTTTCTTTTTCTTTTTCTTTTCCATTTGCAGTTTCGTTTTCATGACTTTGTGTAGATCATCATATAACTATCAAGTAATACATACCGGCTCCGAATAATGCCACAAATACAACTAAAAATTTCTTCATTGTCTCTGCGGTTTGCGTTGCGGTGCGTGTGATTTGTATATTTTCTTAAAACGTTTTGTTGTTGTTGCTGCTGCTGGCGACGAAACGTAACCGAATCTGACAAGGGGGGAGGCGGGCGTTTAAGCACTTGAACAAAACTTGACTGCGCACCACTTGGACCGACGACTCGAACTGTGTGTGGCTGTGGCTGGTGCGGGAGCTTTTTATACCGCTGCGCACGCGCACTAGCCGCGAACAATCCAGACGACGACGCGACGTTGGCGTCGACTGAGGCCGCAGCAGCGACTGCGGCAGCTACGTTGCTGCCTACGTCAACTGCGGCGCCGACAGCGAAGTTAACTGGCAACACGGTTGCAACGGTACAAGCGCAGCTCAGTCCGGGCTCAGTCCGGGCTAGGCTCATAGCAGCCAGCTTTGCACAGTCTCTCGCGCTCGCTTGCTCTCTCCCTCTCTCTCTTCTCTCGCACTCTCACACTCTCGCACTCTCCCACTATCCTCTGTGCATCTCGCTCTTGCGCTGGGTGTGTGCGCATGCGCGTGTAATTGTAATTGTTGTCGTGGCGTGGCTTGTCGCATTGCTTTTAACTGTACTCGCTTGCTTTGTATGCAAGCAGCGCACTGTCGCCGGCTGCGGCGTCGACTGCGCTGCCAGCGCCAACGCCTGCGTCCCAAAATCTTACCATTGTTGTGGGCCCGAGCCGCGGCCGTTGTTTCTTCGTCAATTGATCTGCGGCGATATGTTTTGCATTTTTAGGCGGGGGTTGCAAATGGAATTTTTGCCTGAAAGTTCAGCTCAGCGCCTGTCGCTGTGTGTGAGTGTGTGTGTGTAGGCAGTCGGGGCAACTAGCATCCAATTTGTATTGTTGTTGACGCTGGCAGCTAATTATGGCATGGGATCTTGTTCAAGTGCCGGCCTGAGGGCACGGCTTCGTCTACCTACCCAAAAGGCGAGATTCATAGTTGAACTTCACCTCTTTATACACACACACACACACATATCCATTTTGTGGGAGTGTGCGTGCAGGCAACTGAGTCACGCGCTTGTCATTTTAGGCTCATTCGCATCGCGCATACGCCACGTTGTCTGACATATACGAGCTGCATTCTTAGCTTTCCATTGGCTGTGTTGGCTTATTAAAAATAAATCGATGCAATTAACATGATTTCTTAATGTAAAAGCAATGTGATGGTCAACCGGTGAGCGGTGCCAGTGATTCAATGCAATTGAAATTGAAATAACGCCGCCAACTGTACATAAACAAATACGCAGTCAATAAGCAGCCTGGCTGGCTAACTGTCTATCCGTCTGCGCTCTCTCGTCTGGCGGGCCGTCAACTTGCCGATATGTGTGCAAGTAAAAGGTAGGCCAGCCAGTTGCAATTGCAGTTGTTGTTGCTGTTGTTGCACTATTAAAACTGACCCAGCGACGGCGGTCAACGGCAGCCACTGCGCGATGCCGTTGCCGTTGAATAAAAGAAGACAACAACAGCAAAAATATTACAAAAATTGCTGACAATTAAATGCAAGAAATGTGATTCAAGGTTTCGGAATGCAGGAAGAATATGAAATTACAGACAGCGGCGCAAAGAGGCGGCTGCATGTTGTGGCCAGAACAATTACAGCTGCCTCAACTTGGTAACCAACTTGCAGACAAAGAGAGAGAGAGAGGGAGACAAGGAGATAAACACAGAGACAGACAGGGACAGAGAGTGTGTCGAGAGTCGAGAGCTGAGCTGGACTGGACTGGCTTTAGTGTGTTATTGAAGTGGACTCTAGAAAACTTGAGGCTGCCCACAACGCCAGACAACGAACCAGTTTTAGAAGTGCAAAAAACGACAACACCAACAATAAATATACAAACTAAGCTACCTTGTCAGTTATGCTTTCGCTTTCAATAGGAGTCGCTGCTGCTGTTGCTGTTGCTACTGCATACATGCATACATACATGCGCTGGCTGGAAAATGCAGCTACATATCGAATAAAAGGCCAGGCTACGGCCGCTGGAGCCATGACTTGGTTGTTCGTTGGCTTCTTATTTAAAAACTGTCGTGCCGCGCAGGAGTCAAAAGTCTGCGCTGTTTATTCTTGTTTGTTTTTTTTCTAGGGTTTGTTTGACTAGCCCGAAACTGCTAAACTCGTTTGCCATGCAGCTGTCAGACGTGTGGCCTGTTATAGATTTCGGTTTTGCCAACATTCGCCTGGCATTTCGGGGAGTGTGCTGCCGAGGGCGAGTTATGCTTATGACAACTGGCAACGGGCAGGGGGTGATCGGGGGGCAAACGGGTCGCCACGGCGTTTTACACGAATTGAATGCCAAATTATGCCAGCACAGACAAAATTCTTGCAGGCAAATCACAGTTTACCGTTAGCCAAGCTGGCAAATGGTTGGCTAATTCCCTCGGCTAAGACAAGAAATGAAAAGTATGTGAAAAATGCTCAAATTGCATCAGCAGCAAGGCGCACACTTTGCCAGCTTGTTGTACTCGTTGTTGTTGTTGCTGCTGTTGTTTTAATTGTTGACTTTGCAGCCCATTTGTGGGTGGGTGTGGCGTCGCCGTCGCCGTCGCCGTCAGTTGCAGCCACGTCGCCGTCGCATGTGCAACGCGGAAGAAAAGTTGTTTGGCCTGGCCCATTCGGTTGGCACTTCATCCCGCTCACCTTGCCGCCGCATGCCATTTGTATGCTATCTGATTCGTCGCACACCCATGCAGTAAATACCACTGCTTGTGTGTGTGTGTGTGTGTGTGGAGTGTGCTCGCTCGCGTTCAATTAGGCTTTAGTTTAAGACTGGCCCCCTCCGATTTGGCTGTGCGAGTTCTTAGCTCGCATTTAGCAAGTGCATTTCGAAACGGTAATTTGTCGTTAACTGTTGCTATGGCAAGTTCGTGAGCGGAATCTTTTGTGCGGCGCATTCTAAGAAGCCGTTAAAACGGCATTTCGTCAATTTTATTGAGCTCGCAACACCCGCTTCTGGAACATAAGTAATCATGCTGCCAGGTAGGCCAGTGGGAGGCCAAGTGTCACACAGTTGTGTCACACGAAGGTTAATCACTCTGTGCAAATTGAGGCTAAATGCAAATACGTTAATTATCAGCTAGACGCACACAAACATATTTGTAACTAGCCAAGGTCTAAGCACTTAATCAATTTAAAGGATGTAATGTAAGCGCACTTAACTCGCATATGCATTACGCAGTAATATCTTAAATATTTAACCTATATTTTCATTATTGCTCGCAAGTTTTGACTTGAAAACTTCTTGCAACTAGCTTTTATATCCGTAGTCAGTCTGTCTGTCCTTCTATGTGATCATATTGAAACATATATGGCAGAGTCTTTTAACAGATAGGAATTTGTAGTCTTATGTCTTAATATGGACCTCATATCAAGTTCTTTGTATACCCGCTGCCCATAGGGTAGAAGAGTATTATAACTTTGTGTCAAGCGAAAATGTACATATGTAAAGGTCTCACGGAGGCGTGGCAGGCCCCACAAACTATATACATATATTCTGAATCAGCACCAACAGCCGAGTCGATGTAGCCATGTCCATCTGACTGTCTGTCTGTCTGTCTGTCTGTCTGTCTGTCCGTCTGTCGTCCGTATTAAAACCTAGATCTCAGAGACTAATAATAGCTGGGACTATCAAACTTGGTGTCAATATGTATTATTATTGCACGCAGTCAGGTTTATTTTAGAATTTGACCAGGCCTCCTTCCATCCCCGTACATCCATTCTAAGCCCAGTTTTAATGCTGCTCATTTTTGGCAAACACTATAAATATCAGCGTCCAATTGATTTCTGAATTTGGTTGCGATCGGATAATTAATATAGAAGTTGTTTAAGAAATAATTCTAAGAGTTACTGATTCCTAAGTATGCACACAAAATACGCTTACAATAGAAGTTCAGTATTTAAGAAATCGTTTTGGTCAGGTGGGTAGCGGGTATATCACAAATGACTGTAGCTTTCGTGCTTGTTTTTTTTTAGAATTTGCCCACTCCCATTTTCAACCCGTGAAACAATATTAATTAAACTGCAATGAAGATATATATGTAAATATAACATTTATTATTTGGTGGGCACAATAATTATAACCGTCCAAATTATTTTGGAATTTGGTGGGTTTGAACGGCAAATTTATATATGATACGTATGTATATAGATGTTATACAAGTTTATATTTCATAGTTTATTGTAATGGGCAAATTTATTAAATATCTTGGCATTTTACATTTTTGTAAGATTATGGAATATTTTTTATTGTCAGTTATTCGCTTCATGAGTGTTAAATATAAATAATTTACAATTTCGAAACCCTTTAAAGCAGAAGTGTGTATGTGTGAAATACTGACGGGCATTATAATTCTATCTTTATTATGACTATAATTTTAATCTTAGTAAATTACATTAGAAAGCACATTTCCAGAACCTGTTGCTAATTATTGGTTATCTATTTGATTATTCAATTGCTAAGTTGTTTCAAAATGTTATGGAATCAATCAATAAAAGATGTTCATAAATAAATAAACCTTATACTCGTATGGTTGAATGGTCAAAATAAAATTTATATTTTTGTTTTTACATCTTAACGACAACACTTTGAGCACACTTTACGTAAGTTTATTACGTTATTGACTGATTGAGCCCATGGGCCGATTGCCGGCAGTGGCAGATACCTTTGAGCTGATGTAAAACTGCAGTTTGATCTGCAACGTTGCGGTGTTTTATTCAAACGTAACGGCATGATTTCTATAATATTTTACAATACTCAATTTCTCATTTCACAGTTCACAATTTTCATTTATTAACTAATTTTTTGGATTTACGTAATCTCTAAAGCGTTCAGGCCTCAACGACGGCTTTTACACGCAACCACAGTCGAGGTCAATGATCAGTGAAATTTACTTTCAAAAAATCTGCTTTTCAGCTGCTGCTGCTCAGCTTTTCTATGGACTGAAAAGCGCTCGACGCGGGCTCGAGCGGAAGCTTAAACGATATTTAGATTAATTTGTTGGTAATATCGGATAGCGAACAAACATCACAGAGATCTTTTATACAGATGTATGTCTGCTGGCAGAAAGGGAGAGTGGGAGAGAGTGAGAGAGACTGAGGGGCAGGCAGGCGTCATTATAATTATCATCATTACCATTGCTTGCCCACACCTACTTACCGCGGCATCTGAGTGTCTGTGTCTGTGTGTGTGCGTGTGCGTGTGTTGCCATTAGCTGTCTGAGGCCCCAACCCAGTCCAATCACGACAATGGGCCGCTGCATTTTACCACACTTGAAATCGCAATACAATGAATACATCTGCATAATTAATTCCCACTAACGAAGATGTTGAGTTAATGAGTGGAGTCGAGTCGAGTTGAGTTGAGCTGCGCCAACTTGGATGGATGTTTTGCACCGAAATTGAAGGCAACAGCGACTTGTGCAGGTTGTTGACTTCTCTCCCTCTCTCTCACCCTCCTTCTCTCTTTTTGCTGCTTCTCCTGCTTCTTCTTCACCGCCGTTGGCTCGTTTGGGTGTAAATTGAGCCCACTTTCGGTTTCGGTTTCGGTTGCGCTGTGCACCACCATTGTCTCCCTGCACTTAGCGTCAGCTGTCACAGTGGGCGATGCCGCATAAAATCCACTTGCTACACACACAGATCTATTTTTAATTATGGCCATTTCGAGGACTAGATTTGCAATTGGTTAAACCCTACCGTGTTAGCTGTCATTTTTAATTTGGCCAACTCGTTGGCCACTTGTGCGCACCGCAGCTGATGTATTTTTAATTATTGCAGGCAACATTTGATGCTCGCCAGTCATGTCGAATGCTAGTTTTAATGCCAAAAGCACGACAGGTGTCCCAGCGTCGCAAATATCCAATTACTGGCCCATCCTGACGTGGTTCTTGTGCCATGCGAACCAAGGACGCTTCATTGTTATCTCAATCTCTCGCACTCGCCCTGAATCGTGTTGGCTTTTATCACGCTGTATGCAGTTTCATTTAATGGATTCAACATGCACGAATCGAATTCGAATTCGAATTCGATGTCAGCTCATTTCTCACCATAAAATATGCATTGTTTCTGTTTCAGTTTCAGCTCGAACGCGCCTTTGCCAAAACTAGGTTATAACCTTGAAATCCACAAAAGAAACGCCGAACACTTCAAAGTTATCAATAAATTCACGATGGCGCTGCGACACAGAGGGGCGGCCCAGCTGAAAGAAAGCCAGAAACACAACAGCAACAACAGCGACAGTGACTAAATAAGGCCAAAAACAAAAACAGCTAAATTTATTCAAATCCAAGCTAAGCTCCATTAAAATGCTAAACAGTCGGAGACGAAGTGGAAGACGGTTGCCCAGTTGCCGGTTTCGCAATGCCAGCAAAGATATTCCATGCGGCCGGGAAACAGCTGTGACCAGGCCAGGCCAAGCCAGGCCAGACCGGGCCAGGCCAGTCGGTTGCATTTGAAATTGCCAAAGGTCAGGCTGCATAACGGTGCATCCCAGGCCAGTCGCGACGCCAACTTCGCAGCTGCCACTGCAGCGAGGGGACTGTGTCATCATCGTTGTTGCTACACAGATTGCTGGTGCATTCATCTGTTCCCAAAGTTGTTTGGCAACAACAAAAACCGAATAACAATTAACTATATAACGAAAATTTGTACAAATTGACAACGTGCGCAGCGCTGCCAGTGAAAGAAAGAGAGAGAGATAGAGAGAGACAAGAGAAAGGTGAAGAGAGGAGGAAAAAACTGGATTTATAATTTCAATGGCCAAACACGCAAGAAAACAAGCCAAGGTCAAAAGAAATTGTGGAATCATCGAGTAGTGACGCAAAAAAAGACAACAAAAAAAATAAATAAAAAACAAAAACGTGGCCTGCTCTGCCGCACTCGGGTTGGTGCCGGCAGAACCACTTTTGGCAACGAGTGCGAGCGCAAATGTATCCGACACTTGCAGACGGTAGCACACGAGGCGGATGATCATTAGGGGTACTGATGATGATAATGATGATGCTGCTGCTGCCGAAGATGAAGATCTTAGCAGAAGCGACTGTGCGACGTGTTAAACATGTTTTGCAGACTCTTCACCTGAGCTGGCGATGAAATCCGGTTGCTCAAAAATGCGTAAAGTGGGACGATGTTGCGCTCCTTCGCAAACCGAAGCCAACTGCGAACTGCGCTTGCTTTAGTAATACGTATTATTAAGTGACCCCTCCCCCGCCGCTCCCCTATTACCACTCGACAAGTTGTCGGGCAAAATGCCAAAACACAAAAACATCAAATCAATTAACAGCAAACTCAACTCAAAAATGTCCAATCCGATTGTTGTTGTGCATGTTGCTGTGGCCCCATTGCCTCAGGTGTTGATCAATATCAATAAAACTGCAACTAGCTTGGGCCGGGCCCATTGACGATCCGAGACGAGCTGAGCTGAGCTGAGCTGAGCATATATTGCGTAAACCCATCCCGAACCCAGCCCGAGGTGTGCCCCACAATGTAACTCGTTGAGATCGCAACGAGAATCGGTTGCCTCAGCCCTCAGCGAGTCTTGCGCAAGCGAGGCCTAAACTTGAACTACTAACTGATAAGGGAAGCGGGCTTATCGAGCCAGCATGAACCTGCGGTACACAAAACAGTGTTATCACCAAACAGTCAACTAGTTGCTGTGGCAGATTTCCTGAATTGAAGACGCGGAATTCAGAAATCATGTCAATTTTGATTTTGGCAGCCGCTCAGTATTTGCTGACGATTAGAACCGAAAGGGAAGTTGGAAGAGAAGCTCTTCGAATATGCGTCTAGTGCTGCTGCTGACAAGTTGCCTTTACCTGGCTGTGGTAGGAGAGAGATAGAGAGCGTGTGGATCACTTATTGAAAGTTCCTTTTACAGTCTGTTGACGCGGACTTGCTGCAAGGCGAACAGAGCAGTCTGCAGAAATGCCTGGAGAACTTTGGTGGCCTCAACACGATCAATGCCGAACGTCTGGAACGCTATACCCAATGGTCCGATCAGTCCGAGGAGATACCCTGCTTCACGCAGTGCTATCTCAGCGAGATGTTCGACTTCTACCGAGAGCAGACTGGCTTCGATGTCGTGCGCGTCAAGCGACTCTTCGGCAATGCCGTCTACGAGGCATGCCGCGAGCGGCTGCAGTTGGGCGAGCAGCGCCAGAGCAGCTGTGAGCACGCGTATGCGGGATTTCATTGCATCGTCAGTGTGAGTGATAGACAACAATGATGCCAGATAAGCACGATGCCAGTGACCGCTAACCGATTACGATTGCTTTGTCTATTTTCAGCTGGAGAACGATCCGTTCATATTGATTGAGAACATGCAAAACACAACGCGAGCCGCCAAGGCGGCGATGAAGGAATGCCTGCAGCAGCAGGACCAAGTGGAGTGGAATCGAATGGGCGAGTACGCACGCTTCCCAGTCACGGAGCCCATACCGTGTTTCACGCGCTGCTTCATCTCCAAGCTGGAGCTCTTCGACGAACGCACACGACGTTGGCGACTGCCCGCCATGCGGCAGGCGCTGGGCGTGCCGCAGCCCAAGGCACGTCTGGGTGGCTGTGTCCAGAAGAGGGGCAACAATTCATGTGCGACCACATACAAACAGTTCACATGCTTTGTGATGGCCGTTTAGTCAAAGCTTTAGTTACAGTTACCATTATAATACACGCAATGTGCAGCACAAGCCTAGTTTGATTTTGTCTCTGTGGTTGGCGCTGCGATTAGGTTGCCATTGAGTTGCTCCCAGCACAGATACTCCTCATACATCCAGGCGCACTTGCTGGGCGACACTCGCCGCCGTTCGTTGCTGAGGCGACACTTGCTGTAATCCGGCAGTGGCTCCCTGCTGCTGGGGCCGAAGGCCTGTTGCCACTTGAGCAGCTGCCAGTCGCCTGCCTCGTCGTACAACTGCAGCACCTTGGCGAAGCACTGAAACAGACACGGAATGGACTCCTCCGAGTGCAGCTTGCTGTACTGCAGCAGCTGCACATTGCTGGCATTCAGCTGATTGGTGCACTGCAGCAACGTGGTCAGACTGGTGCCCGCGTACAGCTCGGCCTGCTTGAGGCAGCGCAGTCCGCGATGTGCATAGCTACAGCCGTCGCGTGGCAGACGCTGCAGCTCGTAGCGGCAATAGTTGTAGATGTCGGCGCCCAGTTCCTCGGCCAGTCTCTGCCGTCGCCATTTGTTGGCCTCGATGTCGAACCAGCCCTTCTCGCTGGCCAGGCAGCGCATCAAGCAGGGCACCTCCTCGTCGCTCCACTCTGCGTAGCGCTGCAGCTTCCGCAGATCGCTGTCGATGCGCTCCGCAGTGCTGTGCCTATGCAGGCAGCGCTCCAATATCTGTGCGTCGCCTGTCAGATCGGCGCCAGTCTACGAGAGGCGAAAGTCAGTGAGTGAGTGTGGAAAGACCTAGCAGACGTACCGTGGCACAGCCCACTGTAATTAGACTGAGAATCAGAGGAAAACGCATCTCGACGCTGGCAATACACAATCTAAACTGTCGAGCAGTCGTAGAACGATGCTGCCTATCAACATGCAACTGGGAGTGCGTTATCAGTCTGTGCCTGCGCAGGGAGATTAAGTCAATGAACGCGGGTTCAATGAATCACACTCGAACCCGGGATAGGCCCACCCAGTCAGCTTTTGTTTTAGATATACTTTTTATTCAGATTTATTCAGATTTATCACATAATTTACTATGCTTTGCCATAGATCTGGCGCACCACATGGCGGTTGATCGGCAGCCAGCAGGAGAAGACACGGAATGCCCAGGTGCACGTAGTCGACTCGGCCTCGTTGTGGTCGATGCACTTCTCCAGGCCGTGACGCACCGTTTCCACGTTCTTGAAGTTGTTGTGTGTGAACTGTGCGATTATGCCCTTCTCATCGAATCCCCTGCGCTCCGAGAACAGGCCCATTTTCTCCACAAAGCACTTGACATAGCAAGCGGTATTGCGATGTGCGGGAAAGTCGTAGTTCAAGAACTTCTCGTAAATGTCGTCGGGCACGTGATTGTCCTCACGGCACTCCTCGAGCGCCTTTACAGCGTCGTCATGATCGCGTATCTGAAACTTGGCGGCCACCTGCCCAGCATAAGCGAGATGTGATATGAGAGCAGCAGAAGAAGACGAGGACAGCTGTTAGTTAGTTACCTGGCCAACGGCGACAGTAGTCACTGCAACGGTGAGCAATAAGGCGTAAAACTTCATTTTTATCGAACTGGACGCGGCTGGGGCTGCTGGGGATGCTGCTGACTGCTGGCAGGGCTCGATTGCGAATGCGCCGAGAGGCGACACCAAGCGACTAAGTCGCTGCGAGATTTTCCATAATTTGTGTATAGCCAATCGGCTAGAAAGACAACAACAGCAAAAACCCGCTAAAGTCAAGCCAAGCCAGAGCTGGGGCTGAGGCTGAAGGCAGCATGAATAACACGACAAACCCGTTGCCGCTGCCAACTGGGCTGAGTTATATGTCTGTCCGCCCGTCCAGGTGGTGCAAGTGGTGCGGCGACAGTGCGCGGTGGTACCCTTGCGTCAGTTTGCTCTTAAAAAACGAGTAAGTGAAGCAGCGGCGTCGAGAAACGGGTTTGGGCTTGGGTTTCGCTTCGCTTTGCTTGGATTTCGAAGGCGACGACGGCGACTACAGCGACGGTGACGTCGGCAGAGGCTTCGCTGTCAGCGGCATTGTTGGCCCGCGTTGTGGATTATATAATCGATGTCGATGTCGGCGTCGTCGTCGTCGTCTTGGTCGCCGTCGTCGCAACGTCGCTGGCTTTTAGTACTCTGCGTAGTGGTTACGTTTTGTTTTGAGCCAATTAAACGATTTGTTTTTGTGCCACAAATTCACTTGGCCTGTGCCACACATTTTTGGCAAGTTGTTGTTGTCTTGCTGCTGCTGCTGCTGCTGAAAAGTCAACGTTGAAAAATGTCAGTGAGTGTGGCTGTGTCTGTTTTCGGGTTTTGTGCCTTTTTCGCTGCTCGCTGCAGCAAATTCTAACACCTCGTCGCTGGCAGTTTGCCGCACACTTCCGCAATGAAAACGGTGGCCTGGTTCGGTCAGTGGCAGCCATTTTTACCTGCCACACGACACACGAAAAAGAAAAAGAGCGAGAAAAACACAAAACGAAAATAAATATTTTGTTTGTTTACTTTCATCTGACGTTGTTGTTGTTGCCGTTGTTGTTTTTTCTGTGACACGGCAGCAGACCCCAAATAAATTAAATAAATTATTCAATTGAATTTATTTATTACCGACCAATTTGGTCAGCGAGCGGACTTTTGCATTTGTGTAATTAACGGCAGGTGGCGCTGCACGGCACAGATTGCCGGCATGCAACGACGACGATGCTGCTAACTTTGCTTTGGGGTTCTTAACTCGCTGCAGCAGTACATGGAAGTAGTTTCAACAGATGTACAGGCAACGAAATCAAATTGAACATTCTATACCATAATAAATGTATACCATGAAGAGTCTCTGCCTTATTGTATACTCGAATATGTATAGTTCAGTGTAGACTGTGAATTAAGCGTCAATTAAATCAAGTGTGTAAGAACAATAAAGATACCAACCAGGTATAATTTCATTAAGTTGCATACAGCCCGATTGAGTTATATGTGGATCGATCTCAGTTATTATTGTACTTTATTCGATCCCCTTGGATCTAGTTTTACCCTAAGCCACTGCACTTGCAACAAAAGCAAATCAAATATACTGGAAAAGTAAAAAAAAAGGAAGAATCGTTGAAAAACTTGTGCATTTGAAATGTTGCCTGGCAGGGGCAACAGTTTGGGGCAGGCTGTCAGCATGCTGCAGCTGCCGACCAGCAGTTTAACCCTTTTCGCTTAACCTTTGATGCCATAAATTGAACAAACTGACGGTGTCACCGGTCACCACGCCACTGGCTGAAGTGTGCAATATTTATGAAACAATTCAGAAATATTTGCCAAACGCTTTGTGAATGGAATTCATGGAAAATTATTTGCATTTATTGAAACTGCTGAAATGAAATTACACAAAGTGCTTAACAGTTTAATAAACTGAATTCTACCAATTTAACTGTTGATTCATACACTAACGAGATTTCGCTTGATCTCGTTGAACACTTTTCGCAAAGAACTTTAAGTTTCTCTCTGTTCAATGCGGCAGTTCACTCGGCTTAAAGTCAACCTTGCCAGGTATTCGCATGGAGTAAACATCATAGAATTTCATTGTTGTTTCGTGGTGTGCTCGAAAAAAAAGAGAACTCAAGTCCCAGTGCAATTAAAAAAACACAGAATTCGAAAAAGTTACATGTAAAACTACACGGTGCTTTGTGTTTGTTTGCATGCCAGATTTTTGTAGCCGCTTCTCTTGTTATTCTTGTTGTTGTTGTTGTTTTTTGTTTGGTAGCACAAACCAAATGCAAATTCAATTGCACGTCGTATGCATGCAGGCTCTACATGTGTGTGTGTGTGTGTGCCACAGGATATCCGACTGGCAGCCATTTTAGGCATATCGAGAGAGAGAGAGACAGAGAGAGAGAGAGAGAGCCTTGACCAGCAGCGACAGCCGAAACTAAACAATGAAATTGCAAGCCTTTTGCCTGGCAACAAGCAACAACAACAACAGCAACAATTAAGAGTGGACAACAACAAGGAAAACAACCACACTTACAGGGAAAAACACTTATGCTCTTACTCTGAGTTTTGTTATTTTTTGGGTTTTGTTTTCTTCGATGGGCTGATGGTCTATAAATCACAAATTGAGCTGCGGTAACCTGCCCTGATGTCGCTTTCTCTCCCTCTCTCGCTCTGTCGCTGTCTCTATCTCTGTCGTTGGATCGTATATTATGAGCTCATATTAAAACATTTTACACACAATTTCGTTGCAGTCGCCTGGCGAGCTTGCAGCCTGCCTCAGCCCGGTTCAGTCATGAATTATTATGCACCTAGGCGTATACGCAATGTTTAATTTTCAACTCGAGCGGCAGAGCGCGCGCACTGCACACATAAATTCTACGGCCGCCGACAAACGACTTGTTCAATTTCTCTATATTTTTCCTGTGTACTGTCCCCTCGAGCCTGAGGCTACCCTGCACCTTCATAGACAGCTAGAGAGAGAGAGGCATCACCCGATGGTCGAGCAAGAAAATATGTTCGAGTTTGCTAAGGAGCAGCAACTATGTCTTTTTTCCATGTGCATGTGTGTGCTTGTGTGAGTGCGACGCAGGCCAGCAGCCACGTACACATGTCGAGAACTAACTGCAGCCAACGCCAGCGTTGCCCAGTGGCATTGTTGCTCCGGCTCCGGCTCCGGTTCTCCGGCCGGTTGCGGTGCTTGCTTGCCATCATCATCATCAACAGCGACGCAGCAGCAGCAAAAATTTCAGCCATTTGTCCTGCATGCTTGCGGCATAAAAATATGCCAGGGCCAGCATTTTCATGCGGGTCATCTACTCCCAGCTACAGTTCCCGTTTTCCTATTTTCTCATTTTCCCATTGCGAGTGCCCAGTTACAGTTCCTGCTCCTGCTGCTG
The DNA here is from genome assembly GCA_018903675.1 of Zaprionus capensis. Taxonomy (NCBI): domain Eukaryota; kingdom Metazoa; phylum Arthropoda; class Insecta; order Diptera; family Drosophilidae; genus Zaprionus; species Zaprionus capensis. The sequence continues at coordinate 5,554,361 of JAEIFN010000011.1, forward strand.
CTCCAACTTGCAGCATTTGAAAGTCATGTGCCGTCGTCCCGCGTCTGCAGTGTCCGCTGGGCGTCGCCCTGTATGCGGAAAGAGAGTTTTGCAGTTTTTGGCCAGCTTCTCAGCCTGCCCCGTCGGAGTCTAGGTATGTTTCGGGTAGACTGGCGGCAGTCGGATTCGGAGCCTGCAAAAATCAGGCAAATAAAAAATACTCCAGTTCTTCTTGTCGGCCCAGAAAGTAGTGGGAGAGGGGGGGTAGGGGACACAACGACAGTCCGTTTAGCAAATGGACTCTGGCCTCAAATGCTGCTGGCACTTTCACAAAACATTTGAAATACAAATAAAAATCTGCAGCATGTGTGGACGACGAGATGAGGCGAAGCTGCAGTTGGAAATCATTTCAAATGCAAAGTAAAATTTCATTTTGTTTTACTTTTCAGTTGGTCGGCACAAACACCCCCTTCACCCCCTCACTCACCGCTCTGTCTGCAAGTTGAACATGTTTGTTTACGCTTCATCATGTCGTCGTTAGTTGCTGGTTGCCCCATCCCCCCGACTCCTCCGGCTTCTCTGGCTTGCCCTAGAGCTGGCGGAACACTCAGTGTGCTGGTCAGACATCTGCACCATTGACACGATGACATTTTAATATGGCTCGTAACTTTTGTTTAGCTTAGACGCGCATCCGCCCGCACCCGCACCCGCACCCACTTGCCCTGCCATGTTGCTGTTGTCCAGCAAGTGTCTTCGTATTGGCGTCGTCATTGCTATTTGGCCGGATAGCAGTTTGTGCTGCTCCTTTGTGCGTGTCATCAGGCAGCGCTAAGCGATTTGTACAAAGATTGAGATACAATACAAGTTTAATATATGTACGAGTATGCTATGCATATAGCTAGTGCGCTGATCTGCGTAAGATAAAGAAGTTGCCTGCAACGGCAGCAACGGCAGCTGCAGCCACGACGATTAATTCAATTCAATTCAGTTCTGGGATTTTATTAAAAATTTCTTATGCTTCGCCCGCGTCTTCGCCTGTCTTCGCCAATCTCCCACTCTCCGGCTTATCATATTTTCATCTTATTTAGGTAAATTGCTGGCTGATTTGTATTGAATTGGAATCCAAAGGTAATGTAGTGCATAAAATCAGAGTCATGCAGACGTATACATAACACGTACCCGGTGTGTACCCACACCCCCCACAATCCACACCCCGGCTGCACCTTTCGCCTGCCACGCGTTCAATTTTTCATTACTCATGCTTCAATCAATCACAAAAATACGATTTTATTTCATTTTCATGCGTATTATGAGCGCTGATATTCCACATTTCTTTTACAGCTCGCATGTCGCGCACTTTGTTCCCTCGCTTAGCTGCTGTGTGTGCGAGTGTGCGTGGCACAGCGCGGCAACATGTGGTATGCGCAATGTGCTTTGCATATTGCCAATCCAGCCAGTCAGTCGACACAAACAGCATGTGTGCTATGTGTGTGTGTGTGTGTTGTTGTGTCTGTGCGCAAATTGAAATTTATATTAATTTAAATGGCCAATTAAGCGGCTGCTGTTTGGAAAGGTTTAGAGCAAGCTGCGGCATCGCCCACCTGCAACCTCAACTCCTACTGCGAAGGGCTATAACAATCGAACCACAGGCTTATTGCTGTGTCATTCAATCGAAAGTCAGCGCTATTGAGATGAGAAATTACCAGCAAAGCCAGGCATGGAAAGCAGTCAACAGACCTTCAAGAGCGTTGCCTGTGCAGAGCGTTTAAGATGAACAGAAATAGATACTGAGCACGGTTTAAAAATAGTTTCTAATTGTTTATTCTTGTGGACAATCCCCATTAAAGCAGAATTCTTGAATGTTTTACAAACCCACAAAAGAAAAAAAAAACCCCAGCAATGATGTCTATCAGAAACCTTTCTCAATCTGTCGGCATTCATTCAATTTTGCGTATGCCGCCGCCTGATGTCAACGTTTCCTCGAATCATGTCGCAGCAACTAAGTAAACTCCATTAGCAGCTGAGCCCCTGCCAAACCGAAGAGCGACTGACGTGACGATCACTTCTATAGATTCTTTTCCAGCCCCCCCCCCCCACTCTCCGTCCTTTCCACTAGCCGGCAAAGACAGGCTTGGTTTGTGCTGGCAACAACTTTTGGCGTTGCTGTCGCCGCTTTGACAACGCCTTTTGTGATTGGAATATAAAATAAGATACAATGCGCACACACACACACACACACGTATATACACATGCACACACATATTGTGCGATGGCAACAATTGTGTTGAATCTGTGGAAGACGCAGCAGTGGCAGCAGTGGCAGCAGTGGGAACAGGGCACTGGGAAGAGCAGCAATCAAACGCATCTGCTGGTGAATTCGTCAGGCAGCTGCTGCGAATTTGAAAAGAAGTCGCAACTGGAGATACTTTTTGTGGGTGCGCGTATCTATGTATCTACAGCTCTTTAACTCTGTGTGCGTGTGTGTGTCAATCGATGACGGCTGCTCGGTAATTACGTGACGTTTTTGATAAATTCTGATTCCCAACGTGATTTGCGGGCGTCCATTACTTAAGACTAATGCGCGGCATGCTCGCAGAATTGGAACAAACGCTTCGACAATTTGGCTTTAATGCATTTCTATTAACGGTTTGGCTACATCAGCAATGCCGCACACTGACCCAGTTCGTCAGTGGAATCGACAAATACGCAACCGCTGTCGCACAGCTGCGACACGTCGGTCAGTCAGTTCGGGAGGTTATCAACCCGAAAAAAAGAAGGAAAACCAACGAGCTGTGTTCAATGCATTGACACAAATTTGGCTTGTGGCCAGCGGTGTATGCAGAATTTCCAGCTGCACCCACCGAAAAGTATTATTTATACAGTTAGCTATATGGGCACACTCGCACACACACACACAAAGACACGTGTGTCTACTCCTACACATGGTTAACATTTTATATGGAATTGGCTTTTAAATGTTGCCCTCTTCCTGTCGCCTTTCGCCTGCTATCAAATATTGCATTTAACACTGCGACTGTTGCTGTTACTACTGTTGCTGTTACTGTCTTTTGGTTTATTATAATGTCATTATGCTAATTTTACAGTTCGATTCAAGCGATTGAAACTGCAAAAACAAAGTGAATGAATTGGTGGATTGTCAAGTGAATGGCGGCCTGGCAGGCATCTCCGCTTGGTTGTTGTTGCTGAACAGGCAGATGATGTTATTGGTATTTGTGGTGTGCTGTTGTCGCTAATGTCGCATCAATGTTATGTATTCTCTGCTCGCTGCCTGCATTTGACATTTCGCTCATTGCTTTCTTGCTAATGTTGTTATCGCTGTTGTTGTTGTTGTTGATATTTTTGCACGCCTCTTTAGCTTTCAATAAAAATTGTTGAATAATCAGCAGGCATCACCATCAGCAGCAGCAGCAGCAGCAGCTTCGAAAGGTTCAATTCGCTTCGATGTGTGCAAGAAGAAAGCGTATTGCGAATTTTGTGTGACTTGATTTGCGTGATGTGCATACGACAACGCAGACAGAGACGCCGACGATGCCTGACAAAAACAGTTGGCATAGCCGGCGCACTGGTGCCCCCACCACGTATTGCATAAGCTGGCAAATGTTATGGTATTTCAAGCACTGTATAAATAACAAGCGAGTGTGTGTGCCTTAAAAGTTTAAAATGGAAAGGGCGAAAGGCAAACGAGACAAACGAGAGCAACGCGCAAATGAGGCGTCTGCAGGCGTCATTAGTGCCTGCAGCCGGGGAAACTGACTTGGCCAGCTGATAAAACTGCGATTAGCTTTAATTTCGATCTTATCGTTGACGGCATAAGATACCTAACGAGTTTTACAAATGAACAAGTAGTGAGGGGAGGGTGATTTTTAATTGGACAGGCCTCATTAGGGTTTTCTCTCATGTAAGTCCTCTCACTCTTCCTCTCTAGCCGACAGAGACTGTCTGTCACTGTATGCCTAATTCTCTATTTGCCTTTCTCTCTCAATGAAAGAGAGTCTCCAACAGGAGGAGGTATTTTGTAACTAAAGATCCCTCCCTAGCCTGACAAATGTTGTTCGGCTTCCCTAATGAAACAGAGCAGATCTTTCGTCGATGAGTTAGTCTTCAGTGCAGGGACCCGCGATTTCCATATGCAGATGCTTCCTCCTTGTCCATACCAACACAGGGCAGTCACAGATAATGCGACTCTTTGCAGAGTCTACAATCTGAATCCGAAGAGAGACACATTAAGACAAACTTACACTCTAAACTTAGTATTAATTGCTTTTTATCTTTCTCTTTCCCTGGCTTTCTCTCGCTCTTAACTTGAGTCTCTGTTTCCTTTTACATCTCTCGCTATCGCTTTTCCTTTCAGTCGTTGTCTTACTCTCCCCTTCTTACCTTATATAACGATTATCAAGCGAATAAGTTTAAAATGTAGAATAAGAGTTCATCGAAAGTCTTGTAAATATGCCAAGTGGTAAGGGACACCGATTTATTCTAGTTAAAAAGAGAAAACAAAGAACCTCCCCCACTCCTTTCTTCTTTGTTCACACACTGCCCCCTTTTGCCATCTTCAAGCTTGACCCAAAGCATTTAATGCTTAACAGGAAAATAGGCGAAACGTGCGGCGCATAAGTGAAAATTTCTAGGCAGTACCATATTCGATCCCGCCGCAACCATATTAGAAAAATCAAAAGCCAACAAAGTCACAGAATGCCGTCGTGTTGTTGTTTTAGCCAGTTAATCAACTAAAACCGGTAACAGCATAAAATGCCGCTTGCTGTCGCACCGATTCACACCGCCGTCGCCGTAGTTGGCTGGATGGCTGGATAGATCCAGCAATAATACTCCAAGCACACGAGCAGCGCGAGCTTGAATAGAAAAACCAGCAAAAAAAGGTCACTGGTGGATGGAATTCGATGGGGATTGGGTATTGCAATGGGCATGAATTGATTTTCGATGCTGTTTAATTTGCAACGGCGCCGGCAATTTACGCCAAATTGGCTGCGTTGCAATATTCCTAACGAGTTTCGGGTATATTCGACGGTCTGTTCAAGGGTTCAATGCCTCACTGTGCCGTACATTAACTGTGATATGTTTGCCCACTGTCCATGTGCCGGACGCCGTCAGCTGCCAATTAAGTGTAAATGTCACGGGCTCACTTCGAGGCATTAATCATAATTAGTTATGCCACACGACAACCGCGGGAACAACAACAACATACAACAGCGAAGTGGGCATTGATATGCAAACAATTCGAGCTGATCTGAAAAAGTGATTCGAGTTCAGATTGGAGTTCGAAGTGGAGTCGATTTTAAGTGGCAACATTGTTGAAAGTTTGTTCAACAATTAGCTAAATGTAGCGCAAAGGTTTTTAGGGCTTGTTGTGGTAAGTGTTGTTGCTATTGCTGTTGTCGTTGTGCATCTACGTAACGCAAATGAGTGAACAATAGCGAAAAGGAAAGCAATAATAGTGCATATAACCGGCTTTGGATTCGAAACGATTCACTTTGCCGGAGACAATTCGAGTAATGCGGCGTATGCGCAATGTGTGTGCCTGCCTTTGAGTGGCTGCGTATGCCTATGCGAGTGTGTGTGTGTGTGCTTTGTTGTGTTATGTTAAACCCTTTCGAGAAGTTATCTAATCCAATTAGGAGCTGTCGCAGCATTAAAGTTTTGAGCGCAACATTGCGTAAATTGTGCCGAGAGGGCGTGCCACTGGGGCAGCAACAAATGTTTTGGCACACAAACTGTTGTTGCTGTACCCACTGCGCTGCTGCTGGTGCAGCTCTCGATTAAGTTTCGAGCGCCAACTGACAAAATTCGTTATAAAATTGCATTGCAATGGACGTTGGCAGCAAACATTTTAAACAATTATAAAACTTGTTTTACGCTTCACAACACTACACAGAAACCGAAAACAAAAAAAAGCGAAAACCTAAAAATTGCAGCAACTATAACTGCAGCAACTATAGCAGCAGCAGCAGCAGCAGCAAAGTGCAACAAACAATTTGCCATCAAATGCGCCGCAGCTGTCAAGTGCAGCGACGCCCGCCTTATTTTCCACTATTTTTTTGGGGAATGGCCCAATTCGCATTTGGCTGCAATATTATTTCACAAATCAACGCTGACTAGTTGCTGTTCAGTTTTCAGTTAACAGCTTACAGCATTTTTCGGTTATGGCCGATTATTCAATTAACTCGTGCTGGAATTCGGCAAATTAGTTTAACATTTTTCTATTTTCCGGCACGAAGTAGGTTTTCAATTTTCCATTCCATATTCGTTCCATTCCACTATCCAAGTGGCTTTGCTTTTCATTCAGTTTCGGGTATTGCAAGTCAAGTTCTCAAGGGAAATATTAAATAATTTGTTAAAAACATGTCGAACGATTCCATTGAAGGGGAAGGCAAACTGATGGCTGTCATAGGCGATGAGGTTAGCGCACGCAAAGAGTATATTCACTTAACTTCCCTGCTTTCTCATTCTTCAGGACACCTGTGTGGGCTTTGTGCTTGGCGGCATCGGAGAGGTCAACGAGCATCGCGAGGCCAACTTTATGGTCGTGGAGAAAGGTAGCAGCTGCAGCAGCTTAATGCGTTTTAATTCCGTTTGCAAAGAGTTCCCTCACATCTTTTACAGATACTTCTGTCGCAGAAATTCTGGATCGCTTCAAGCGCTTCTTGGAACGCGATGATATAGCCATTATAATAATTAATCAGATCTATGCGGACATGATACGCACGACCATCGACAAGCACATCTTGCCGACGCCCACTGTGGTGGAGATACCCTCGAAACAGCACGCCTACGACTCGAGCAGAGACTCGATACTGAAGCGAGCACATGTGAGTTGCGATTGACTTGGTTCGTCTTGTTTCTTGTTGCTGACCAACATATTCTCATTGTAGGGTATTCTCAAGCCAGCTGGTCGACACCGTTAGGGTACTTGGAGTGTGGTTTATTTTTTGTATGAATTTGAATTTAAAATGTAGATAGCTTACTGTTGCTTTTGACATTGTTACAAACTCGATGGCACAATTGATTTGAAAACTTTCCGAAAATAGAATACAACAAGAGGCACCACAAATATTTCATGCAACTTCTCAAGTTTGCGTTTTAAGGAAATTGCCAAAAAAAAGTGTTGTAAAATAAAATCTGATGCAAAGAAAACTGGCAGCAGCGTTGCACGTTGCACGCAGCACGCTGGCAACCACGAAAACAGAACAGAATAGAACAGAAGCAACAACAAAGTGAGCGAAAACGATACAAATAAGCGCTGAAAATACCAATACATGGCGGAACGCAAGTCGAAAACAAAGGCACGAAAGGAGAAGAGCAGCCCTAGAAGACACACAACAGCAAGAAAGAAAGAAAAAAGAACGAAGGCAGCGAAACTCCTGAAAAGAGCGACGCGCATTGATACAATTTACGCTGCAAGACCAGAAACTCTCGGCAGCGGGAAGGGTGGGGAACGCAGAGGGGCGTCGGGTCGTTGGCGCTTAGCGCAACAAAAGCATGCGAAAACAATATTTGCGCAAAGTATTTTACAGCAAAGTTTTCGCGCCAAGAAGTTAACGAAAAGGCATTCAAAAAGTTGTGACAAGTTCGCTTGGTGGAGGAAAGGGAGGGAGGGGGGTTGGAGCATTGATGGTGCTGCCTAAAAGCAGACAACAGGCAGTGCGAGTCGACGCCTGCAAGTATGCAACGATACGATAAATTGGCATTGCCATTTGCCAAGCGCCAACTGGAAATGCACAGCACAATCGAACGACCCAATCCAAACTGCCACGCCCGCCCAGCTATGTCCCCATTGAAATTTAATGAGCCGTGCAATTTGAGAGCAACCAATTGGCTGGCTGTCAAATACCTGTGCACAGGCACCGATTCCGACAACAAAATGGCGTGCAACCTTTGAAAGCCTAATTAACCGCATGTCTGACACGCGTCTCACCTTTCACCTGACGCTTCACAGTCTATTCCGAATTACAGAGTGCCCCATTCTGCATGTGCGTATTGCATTTTGTTTGATCTGCCAAATGCATTCGACTGCAAAACAGAATTCAACTTTATGTCTGACAACTTGTCTGTTCCCTCCTCAACTTCAGAGTGGCGGCACAATCCCACAAAGAAACCTGGCTGATTCCATATAGGATGATAAATGGAGTCGGTTTTGCCGATTCCTCAATTGCCTTGGCCAGATAATTAAGAATGCGCCTGAGCCACACAGCAAACCACATTGATCTGCATCAGATAATTCCTACCAGTGTTTTATCTATCTTCGGATTCTGTGTTTCTTTAGCTTGGTGCAATCGCTACTTCCCTCAAGTTTTCGACTTTAAAACTATTCTCAAATGGTTTTTGAAAGAAACAAATTTCTTTAGTTTACGCCTGCAAATTATTGCACGCCCAAGGGCAGCTGGGAGAGGGGAGGGCGTGGTTGTTTCTTTGTAACACAAACAGCTGCATCGGTGTTGAGCCATTTTTAATTAAAACACAAGACGTGCCACGACGCACTGCAGCAGCCATACACAATGCATAGTTCTCACTCAAAACGGCATCAATTCGGCAATCTGGGAGAAAAAAGAGCAAAGCAGGGGATGAGTGAGAGAGGCAGGGGCAGCGGGGGTCAAAGCGAAACTTTTGACATACGACGACAAGCTGAGATGGAGAAAGTAAAATGAAAGAAAACTAAATAAACAAGTGAATGACAAAAGTCGACGAGGCAGTTGCATTTGGAGCTGGCAAAAAGTTTTCCACAAGCAATGGCGAAAATACTCGTAAATAAATAAAATTATTCAAAGAGAGTTTTGAATTCTCATGACAGCGCTTAAAAACAAACAGCTGAATGCAATTTGAAATTGAGAATAGAGACAGCAGAGAAAGAAAGAGAGAGAGAGAGGGGGGCAGAGTGAAATGTGATAATAAAGATAAAGTAGACGGAGAATGCACAACAAAGATGCTGCCTGAGCATATTCTTAGCCAGTGCAAATGAGATGCACAGCCTGAAAGAGATCTGAGCAGTGCTCGACGAGTGCTTCAAGTGCTAATTGAAACCAGCAGTCGAGCAAGACACCACAGACAGACAGGCAGACTGACTGACTGGCACACCAACGTCATTTGTGGCATTCCAATTTCAAAGGGAAATTAGAGCTCTGTTTGTGCTAGGTATTATATCCTCTGGGCTGGCAGCACTCACAGCAAATGATTTTCCCCAAATTGACCAAAAAATGCCTGCAATATTCAGAATGCAAATTAACAAATGAAATTGCACCAAAGTAAATTAACAGGCAGGCAAAGGGACAAAGAGGCAGCAGCAGGGAAATGGGAGAAGGGAGAGTTGGTCAGCATAAGCAGCCAAGAGTGGGGAAATTATTGGATTTGGGCGTTGGTTACTTCAATCAGCTGCACAGACAGAGCAGTGTGCACAGCACAACTGACATACACAGACACACACACACACATACAGACAATCACACACGTCGCAGAGCAGAACAGAACAGAACAGAACAGGCAATTCAAGGCACTTGACACTGTGGCAGAACGACCTGCAGGACTCGATGTGCTCGAAAAGTTAATTAAATGATCTGATCTCCATTATTCCCAAGTGCTAATCTCAATTACAAAATTGAAATGAGCGAAAGCACACGAGCAGCACACTGGATGGACTGGCACAGACACTCACACTCGCACTCACGTTTACTCACACTCAGTCACAGTCAGCCCGGGGGATTTCCAACCTTTCGTGCTGCATTGACAAACACACAAATGTGCGAAACTTGGCCAAAATGTAACTCGAATGTCAAAGAAAATAAGGAAAGTGAAATGAACTCAGTAGATTGGAGTGCAATAGAGGGAAACTGACAGCGGACACAAAGAGCGACTGTCTATGCTGGGCTTCTTCTCTACACTCGCTCACACACACCCACACCCCCAGCCACACCCGCACACAAATGTAGCTCGGTGTTAGTTGCTCGGGGCGTGGCTGCAATGCAATCGGCACAGCACAAAGCGTTTCATTAACAATTGCAAATTGGTATCAATTCATGACAGACATTCAAATGTCTCTCTCTGTCTCTCTTTCTCTCTCTCTCTCTCTACTCTACGTGTGTGTGGCATACACACACACACACGCAGTCGCACGTATGTGTATCAGCAGAGTTGAGCTTAATTCTTCGAATCACTGAGCTAAACAAAATCATTGAACGAGAGAGAGAGAGAGATGCAGATAGAGAGAGAGAGTCCGACCGAAAGCATGATTAGATGGTGTGAGATATTGATATTGAGCCTATTGCCCTGTTGAGACCGGCTCTAGGCCCGGCCCAGACAAACAAATTGTGCGTTTAATTAGCTTAAACAGCAGCAGCAGAAATAATGGACAACATATTCGCCCAGAGTCAGCCTGGATGCGTTCTCCGGCTTCGACTCAGGTAGAGGCTGGCGAATGACTTCATTGCCGGCTCGCATCGTGTATCGAGTATCTGCAGCTAATTAATTAGTTTGAATTTAAATTAAGTCGATTTCATCAATGACAGCGTCGACAAGAATGTCGATGTCCTCAGCATTTGAGGCACTTGATTGGAGGAGGCGTGTCTGTTTACTGTTTGCTCGGCTGTTGCATGTCGCAGTCGGCCATCACTTTGCCTAATTTGTATTCAAAACAGTACACAACAGCAGCACCATCGAGAGCAGGAGAAGCAGCCGTATCAGAAGCAGCAGCAGTAACTGGAGACACTGTGACGCAGTTACACTGTTACATTTACAGTTACAGTTACATTTGATTGAATGTGCTGCTGCCACCCTCTCGCCCTAACCCATTGCATTACAGGGGGGGATAAGACAGCAAAGTTGCTTTCCAGTGTGACGTTTGCTTGGGGTTTTCTAATTAGTTAATTGACTTTGAGCTGCATCGATGCTGCCAACGGATTAAGATTCTAGAAATGTGCAAATGAAATGGCATCCAACTGCAGCATCATATCAGAGATTAAGTTAAACCCGATTAGGTCATCTATGTTTATTCAATATATAATTCTATAACACTACACTGGCTAGCACCGATTGGGTTGGGTTATTCCACTACAACTATGCAAATTTATGCAACTTTCACTATAGAATGCCCGCAATATTAGTTGCAGAGCCTTAAAATTAAAAAATCGCACATTACTCAAAGTTTGGTTATTGTACTCGCATTTGGTGGTGCAGACGGAAGCCGCACTCAAGCGCTGTTAGTCGACTGGCAGCAAGAATTCCTTTGTTGTTTCTGCAGAGCCACAGCGCAAATTTCACCTCATATGCATAACAAATGAATCGCTTTTGTATCGCGATACTCCGGAGTGGGATACAAAGTGGGATCAGTAGGGAGGAAAGAGAATGCATGAATATTATTTAGGTGTGTGGGTAGAAAACAATCTCATCAAATGCAATTGTACATATAGAAATAGATACAAATACTTTATACAAATAACAATTGCAAATATTTAGTTTTAATAAAAGAGGAAACGTTTTGGCCGCGGGCTATGTGCAGCACCACAAAAATGTTCAAGTCGGTGGCAGAAAAAAAGGGCGCTTAAAAATGCCTCGGCAAAAAGTGTGCACACTCGTATAGAAATACACACACACACATATACACATACATACATACGTACAGGCACACACAGGCGCAACAATAAAGTGGCGGAAAGTTGAGTTGGGAAGCCGCCGACGCCATCATTTTTGGGGTAATGCAAAATTACGTTATAACGGCATAAATTTAAATAAATGCCGGTCTCGGTCTCGGGATTTTTATGCATTTTTACCGCATAACAAATACTTGTGCTGGCCTGCGCTATCGCTCTAATGCGCCTTTGTTGCGCTGCCACGCCCCAGCTGCAAACACACACACCCACACACACACAGAGGTCTCCCCGCTGCTGCTGCTGAATTTGGCTAGTGAAATTTCCTTCCGTTTTCATTGGCGCACCCGGTTAGAAGTAACCTGCTTGCCTAGTCGGATGAGTGCAGTAAGACGTCTGTGTATGTGTGTGTGTGTGTGTGGGAGGAAGGTGTAGCGCATTGCTGGCTGTTATTTGTATGCCCCTAAAATTATGCAAAGTAATCCTGTCTGCTCTGCTCTGCTCTGGGCGCTCAGCGCTCTTATTTCTCGCCGATATTCGCAATTGCTAACGTAATAAGCGGTTTTAAGTGCGAGCTGCACCTGTCCCCTATCCATGCTTTATGCCCCACACATCCACGTGGCTGTGTCTCGGTCGCGTCTGTTGCATGAGCAAATATTTGGCCACCTTAACGCGACGGACAACGGCATCGACTGCGGCAGTGCAGCAGCAAGTTGGCCAATTAAATGGGCAGCTGTAAGTGAAGCTCGTCGCTGGATCGCTTCAGTCTCAGCTCCCAGCAAACGATTGCAGTCCCAGTTGCAGTATTTCCTTGTACTCACACTGACTGTAGCGCTGCGTCCTTGCCCCCATCTCCGCCCTTAAGCTTCTCTGCTCTCGTTGCCGCCCACCGTTTCACCGGATGTGGCTGCGCCATGCTTTTCGGTTTACGTAGTAAATTAACTTCCGTTTTATTTGTAAGATTTCCTTTCGCTCTGCTCGTCGTTCGTTTGCCTTTTTTGCTGCTGATCCGGCACCGAGCGGGCTCTGCTTTTGTTACATTATTTTTGGCAACAGGAGCTACGGGAGTTACGGGGCTGGGCTGCCTGGCTGCCAGGCTGCTGCTTTTGTATATTTTTAAGCGCTTTTTCATTCAATTTGCGAAATTGAAGTGGGAATTGAGAAATAAATTCCGTTCCGTGTGTTTCGGCTGCCACTGCGATTCACCGATACCAGATTCAAGTCTCGCCTCCAGCCCGGCCCGGCGCGCTGCTTTGCGTGTTTGCACACGAATGCAACGGATGTGGCCAAGGCCTGCGACTCGACTCTACTCAAACCAAACCCACTTGCTTCGACTGGGTGGAATTAGGTGAAATGCAAACGTTTTACTTAATGAAATAATTGAGGCATCTGAAGGTCGGCAACGGCCGGAGCACTGCCCCGGAAACGGGGGCATTTAAATGCTGCATAAAGCGCATTTCCGTTCACTGACCAGCCCCAGATCCCTTCCCCTTGCGTTCTACTTTCCGTTGCACTTGAAAGCAAGATAAACAGCTGCGGCTGTGCGGAATCCCTGGCAAATGGCCTGACATTTATGCAAAAGTACAGAAAGAAACAGAGTATGAGAGAGAAAAAGTGACAGAGAGAGAGAGAAACAGGGTTAGAAAGAGACTGAGAGAATGAAGAAGAAGAGTCAAGTGAAGGTTAGATTTCTCTAGATACAACAAAAGACACAGACAGAACTCACTGCAGTCTCCTCTGCGATTGTCCAGTTGTGCGTTGGAAACTAGTGAAACATCCAACTCATCTGGCCACTCATTTAAACGCCAATTGAAGCACTCACACAACAGCTACTGCGCTGCCCGGGTTACCTGGCTGCTTATCACAAGTGCGATGTCTTGGATCTGTGTGAGCATTTGCCTTTTTTTGCCACACAGACTCGGGCAGCCGGGCAGCCGGTCAGGTGGACAGTCGGGCAGCCCCTTGGGCTCCTCAAGCGTTTTCAATTTGTATTAAAAGCTTTTCGCCCGAGCAGAGAGGGGCGGCAACTGCTCAGCTTAACATATGCATTAAGACGTGCTATCCATGCCAAAGAATGAATACAAATCTGGCACAGACCCCTCCCCTTCCCCCATTGTAGCTTCAGTTTGTCGTCCAATTTGGGTTGATAATTTCACGGTTTGTTGACAACTCAGGTGGACACAAAACGTTGTGTGTCTACTGGCTCAGCTACTGACCCCGACATTGGTCGGTCCGTCTGAGCAATACGAGTAATGCTTTTGCGTTTTGTCCTGCCAACTCCTGCTCCTGCTTGTTCTTTCCCCATCCAGAAGCCATTGTCATGGCATTTACATGCACTACTGGCTGCCATTAAGCACCAAGAACGGACCATGCAATCCCAGCACTGATATGCCGGCAGCCCTGGGAGCAAGCGAGACAGAAAACGGCTACAGCAACTACAACTACTGCAAGAACAACCATTAAGGTGGACTTTACTTTGATTCAAACATGCGAGTGGCGCCCCGAAATGATTGCCTTGTCAATTGGTTTATGGCTCACTGTGCCGGCAAATGTATTTGGGCATCAAGTGGCCAAGTTTGAATAGGCTTCAAGTGAGTAGAAAAGAATTGAGTACAGAGAAACGAGCAGGGAGTTATCTATCGTATCATCCAGGCGGAATTATTAGGCGATATCTTTAAAGCACTCGCAAAGAGTAAAAGAGAGAGAGAGAGAGAGAGAGGCAGCTAGACTACCTCGTAGTACACTTAAAATCAAATTAAATCACGGGTCCGAGTCGTTTTTATGTAATCACACTGATTCTCTCTCTTTCTCCCGCTCTCTCCTTCTCTCTCTCTTTTCGTGCCAGTCGTCACTTTTTACCGTCTCTGCTCGGGATCTCATTACAAGAGCAACATTTTTATTTAAACCGATTGAGTGATTTATTGTAATTTATTTCATTTAAATCGTTTGTCTGACACAAACGCACTGAGGCCCAATGCAAAAAAAAGAATCAGGAATGGAAAACCCACACAGAGTCAACCCAACCACCGACCACCGCCAGCAAGTGAGACCAGGAGACGAGACGAGTCGAAAAAAGTGTGAAATTTACAATACATTTTACAGCTGGCGGTGAAGCACGCACCGCTGCCCAGCACAGGAGCGGTAAGCGGAGCAAGCGGCAACATTGCGAGTACTGCGCCTGTCGCCCTCTGTGCGTATTTAAATGTTGCATGGGGAAAAAACAAGCAGGACGTCTGCGTCGCTGCTGACGGGCCGATGATCAGTCGCCGGGCGACACTTCACTGTCCTACCCTGTACTGCGACTTGCAATGGTGCCTTAGAGTGACCTGAACAGCTGTGCAAATATTGACCGACTTACAGGGTATGCAGTCGCGAATCAACTTTCACTGGTTGCGCTTTACAATTTTGCGTGCTCAGTTCAGTTGCCTTCGCTTGTATTGACTTCATTTTAAATTGGCGGTTAAATCTGTTTGAAATTGTCACGCAATCACACCAACACACACACACTCACAGAGCCAGACATCAACACACACACCGGCACGGGGACTGACGGCAGGGCTTGGGCCTCCGTCTGGATTTTGGGTCGGCTGCTGTTTTTAGTGATTTTACTTTTGCGTGTTCTTTTTGTATTGCATACTTTCATGCGCTCTCCCTCTCGCCCTCGCTCTGCCCGTCTCTCTCGCACTCCCTTGACGGCGACGCCAGCCGCACTCGACGCAATCAACGCAACGAGGCATTAATTTGTTGTACACTGTGTGACATAATTGGGTGACAGTGCGGCAAAAAACAAGTTGTGGGCCAGCACTTGCTGAGTGCGAGCACCATGCGCCACCCACTCCGCTTCTCTCTCTCTCTCTCTCTCTCTGTCTCTCGGCCGCCTCTGCTGCTGCTGCACCTGGCCACATTGCTCTCTTTTGGCAAGGCATTCAAGTTTATTAGCCTATGAAAAATTTGTTAGCTGTGCGCTTTCCTCTTGGCATTGCATTCAAATTTTAATTAATGCAGTCACACCTCGCCCTCCCCCTCCACCCCTTCTGTGTCCCCTTCTCTCTTGTACTCTGCCTTTTTTATAGTTTCTGGTGCGACTTGAAATTGATTTTGACAGCTCGCAACTCTGAGAGCCGCCAGCAACTGCAACTGTCTGCTATGCAAATTCCATTTGCATACGTCAGTCGAGTCGACTTTGTAGACAACTCTATGTACAACTGGCCTGGACACAGCCTCGAGCTTGGATTCGGTCTAGTGTTCGGCATTGAGTTCAGCAGCAGGATTCAAGCGGAATGTTGGGAAACCGCAACAACATTCTTATGCTATGCCGCCGTCTGCAGCGTTGCCTCTCGTCCTTTGGTCAGTAGCAACTTTGCGGTTCTTGGGGTTTCGTTTGAGAGTCAGACAAAAGAAAACAAAAAAGACACGTGTTCTCGTATACACCCGTGTCTTTTTCACCTTTCCCTGTTTTTAATTTGCGCCTTCTGCTCTTTGCCAGCCAGCTGAGCGTGGAGAGAAGCCCTACATTTGCCCCTAAGTCCGATTTCAGACTTGTCGAAATGAGCTAACTGCAACATAAGCAGCTGCTCAGGTCAGTAATTATGGTTCTCGTTAGCAACAGTAGTATTTTCGATTCGTCTGCTGATTTATCCTATATGTATATATATATATATATATTTGTATACCATAGAATCATAAAATGGCTACACAGTGTGGTTTGAATACTTATAAAATGGGTATTTATTCCCAATTAATTATCAAAAGGATATAAAAACTGTAAAATATATGTAAGATGCAAAGGGGGCATAGAATACCTATCAAAGCACTTATTTTAATAGTATGCATGAATCTAGTTGAAATAGGCCTGCATGTCTCGCTGTGGTGTTAAACGAAGATATCTCAGATAAAAAAGTCAAAAGACTTTATAGACAATAAGCAACGTATATTTATAATGTTGAATTTAAATGGTTTATATAGTTCAATGCATAAAATTAATTTGTAAGCGACTTATAAAATGTATAATATATTGCCTTGAAACTTCAATGATGGCGACGCTTTGCTTAAAGTCAATGACATTTAAGACCCTGTTTATTCCTATACTATATAACACACTTGTATATGCGTTCATTAAAATCGGACCACATAACATATGTTTTTGTATGAACAGTAGTACAGATTTTTAAAACTTATCTTATGAGTGCCATCGAATACTTTTCCATTTCATTAAAGTCGGCTAGATATATCATACACTTTTCATTGAAAAGCTGAAATCTAAAGCTGAAGAAATGAATAAAAAAAATATATTTAAATATTTATGTTTTCACAACTTGAAGGGTAAGGACTTTATTTAGATATTGAAGTTTGTTATAAGAATAAAATAAATCACACAATAGTTGAGCACACGTTGCTTTCTTGTTTACTGCTTCTTATTAAGTGTTCAGAACCGTTCAGAAAATATCAATTCTAAGTTCATTTAATGCCGCTTTATCGCTTAATTGTAGTTTTTTTCAGCACTGTTATAAAATATGACCAAGTGTAGTTTGAAAAACAGATACATATCATGCATGTTGCGTTTGAAATCGAATGTATTGTATCACACACTTGAACCGTTGGTGACCCACAAAGGACTTGAAACTTGTAAGTAGATTATGGAATTTATTATATGTATATGTATTGTATTGTACTTATATAATATTGCTTATTGATGTTGAAATTGGTTCGGAAAAACCACAATAGAACTGTGAATACGGTTCTATTCATGCACGTTTATCGGAAGTGAGTGTGCGGTTGGAACTATGTGTGTGGATCTAGATGTGTGTGTGTGTGTTTGGGGAGCAAATGCGGCCACTTAGCGAGGAACAATAGCCAATAAAGTACATGAAAAACTAATTGAAAATTTTGTACCATAAAATTGAAGTACAAACAATGCGGACCGAAAGTGCATATTAAAAATACGCCGTAAATCGGCTAACTGTATCAGCACTGACCAGCAACAACAAAAACAAAAGCAGTTGGGTATATGCATACATACATACATGTGTGTGTGGGTTTGGGAGGCGTGTGTGTATGTAGATTGAAGTGTAAACAATAGCAGCAGCAGCAACACTTGCAATGACAACAACAGTAACCGCTGCCCGCCGATACAAATTAAAAATTAATAAAAGGCATAACTTCCATGTACATTTTATTTACACGTAATAAATAAATGATTGAAATTCCATAATTATGTAGATGTAAAAAATAAAGGCAGCTAGAGTTAAGCCTGCTTGACGGGCAGATTGCCTGTTAGCGGAAAGGAGAAACTGTTGAGAGACTTTAAAAGTTAGTTAGTCGGACCGAAGAGACCGAGATATTTACTGGCAGAAGTACAAGTTAAAGTTGAACTGAGACACAAACTGACATTGGAGCTCTTACATTAGTTTATTATATCTGTAATATTTTCTTTAAGTATATCGTATTACTGTACATACCCACATACAGACAATACAGGGTATACAAAAGAGCAAATCGAGATGCTCCTTTTTGCTGCTTGTCCGTCAACGGAAGCGGCATACAGAATATTTTAATTGTTGCCACGTTTATTGGTTGCAAATTTAATAGTTTTTTCGCGCAATTTGCAGTTGCTTTTTTCTTTGGCGCTGCCATTGTGTGGCGCTAAGCAGCGCAGCCGGAAACCGGAAGTGGCGGACGCCATTCGCGTCTGTCGGGGCCCCCATGCGATGCAATGCGATGCGATGCATGTGTAAATCAACCCCTCGAGTGTGGCATTGTCTGCCTGTCAATGTAAACCGAGAAGCCGCAGTGCAAGTGGATAGACTCGTGGGCAGTGATTGCAAGGGGAAGGGAAGGGGAAAGGGGAAGGACGTGCTGGCAGCCGCTTATCTACAGCCGGGTGCATTCTCTGCCACGTAATTGTTTAACCACGGACTTGCGCTTTTACGGCCTGTTATTGAAAAGTAACAACGGCAGCAGTCGCAGCAGCAGCAGCTACAACAACAGACATTACTGATATACCCTACACACTATCATAATGCAGCAACAACAACAACTACAGCAACAACTGCAATTACAACAACGGGAGCAACTACAACAACGTCATCAGCATCGGCATCAGCATCATCGGCATTGGGATCGGCAGCCTCCACTGTATTGGCCCCGTGTCGTGAGCGTAACAATTGAAAATTCAATTAAAAGTCTTTATTAAAATAAAATGCGCTATAAACTCCCCGTGGTTGCCACGCCCCCACACGACGCCCTTCTGTGCTCTGATCTCCATTCGCATGGAAGCTCTTGGCGGTCGCGCCTTTTATGTCCACCTGCTGTGGCGCGACTCACTCAATACTCTCACACTCCACTGCCCTCCTCTTCTGCCCCCTTTTTTGCTGACACCCCAAACTCAACCCCCGCCCCCTCTACCTGCGCCCATGCTGTGGCTTTTTTGCGAATCTGAAGCGTTGCAAAGTTAATTTGGGTTTTTGTTGTTGCCAATTTTAAATGGTTGTTATTATTGCCAGTGTTGTTGTTGTGATTGTTATTGCTGTTGTTGTTGTTGTTGTTCATTCGGTTTGGTCTGCTCGTAAGTGATTTTAATTAATTTAAATTCGAATTAAAGCGGTTTGTGCGATTAAAACTCGAAAACTGCAACAATGAACGCCAGCATAATTAAAATTTAACAAAATTTCCCGTTGGTTCCGTGCGTTTCGTTTGTTCCGCTTTATATTTATACAAATTGTGCATAATTTAAATGGAAAATAATAAATAAAGCCGCTTCGGGTCATATACTTAATTGGCCGTAGAAACAAAACAAAGTCAGCTTGTGCTTCCCCTCTATAAAACTCACTCATCCCCTTTATAAACCTGATTTGCTCTGCATATTCACCATTGAACTCGAGATTCTGAATTGGAAAACTGATTTAATTTGACTTCTTCAAACAACCCCGCCTGCTTTAGCCATAATCTTTCAATGCATTTACAGCTATCTCTGCTCTGTTTGTATATGTATGTATATGTATGCCAGGGGCACTCCGGCGCTGCACTCCGGCGGGGTCTAATTTATCTCCCTCGATGCATTGCAAACTTCACGACTAACTTATTATACTCACTGCAGGTTCAATGGATTTGCACAGTGCAGCTCAAAGCTCCGGCTAAGTCGTTGTTATTGCATTCACAAGATAAATGGGGCCCCGTTCTCGTTACTCTGGCTGCTGGAGCTCAGGCAGGAGCAGCCACGGCAGCTCGCCGCCTTCATGCAGTGCCAAGGTAAACAAACATCTCGGATTAACAGTGGACGCTGGTCAGTGGGGCAGTAGTCGGCGGCATCGTCGGGTTGGCAGTAAAGGCACCATGAACGTGCGCTCTTCTGCTCCTGCTTGTACTGCTGCTCCTCCCCTACCCCTCTCCAGCTGCTGTGTGCAATGTGTGCGCAGTGTGCAGTGTACACCTTGCACTTGGCCAAGCGCCCAAAGTTGTTTACACTTTTTGAGGCAGGACATAAGAGGCATGACAAAACACGAAGCAAACAAAACTAAAGCTGTAAATAGTGGACCAGCAGCAGGAGCAGACCAGCAGGAGCAGCATGGCAGTCGCCGTGGTAGAGGCCAGACTTAAAAAACGCAGCAGAAACGAAAACTTCGGCCAAAAGCTTTGGTCCTCCATTAGCAGCGGGCAGTCGCCGCGTGGAGGAGATTGACCAAACTAACTAAAGTTGACTAAAAGCAGTTTATACAGCCTCATGGCGACGGCAGCAGGAGGTGAAGTCGCATGGGGAAGGGGGCGGAGCAGCGGCATATAAGGCGTGGCACGGTACGTGCGCACGTGTATTTGGCACTTGGCCATTGTTACCTTTGGCTTTGTCTCTCCATCTTTGCTCTGTGACTGAGTGACTGTGCCGGGGTGTGCAGGCGTGTGTATAGCTCTGTGTGCGTGTGTGTGTGTGTGTGAGGGTGTGTAGACTTTAAGACTGGCTAAGCAAGCTTTTGTGGTGTACAGTTAAACAAGAAAGTGGCCAAGTTAGTGGCGGAGCTGAGCAGCGCAGCAAAGAGCCGAGCACAGGCACAGCCAAGTGTCAAGTAGTCGACGGCCATTGAGCCAGTCTGGCAGACAGGTGGGGACGGGGGGAAGGGAGTAAGGCAGTCCAAAACAAAGAATTGCAAGTACCTGGCATAATCAGCACTTTGCAGTCGCGTTTTGGCCGCCCGGCGGCATTGCCATGGCGATATTGCATTTATAATTCGCAGGCAAAGCGAGCATAGCGAAGCCCAAACAAAGCACAAAACACGGCGTCGAGTCAAAGGATTGCTGAGTTGCCGGATTGCAGGATTGCAGGATGGCTAGAGTGTGGTGCAGTTGCTGTTTCTGTTGCGTAGCCATTAGACAGCTCCTGGCAGTGCTTCCGCCACAAGACTTTCGACTTTAGACAAGTTTTCACGGCTGGCTGAAGGCGGTGCTGATCCGATTCGACTAGCTACGCCTGTAGCAGAGCCATAACTGATGCCTGCCTGCCCTTCCTCCCTTCCTTCCCCTCTCGAGGGGGTAATAGAAATGTTCTTTTCGTTGTTTTATGCCTATTTACGCTTCTAACAGGACATCCGGCAAAACGGGGCTACAACTTAAGCGGCTCCCCACGACTCATGCTGCCCTCTTTGATATTTCTCACACGTTCCAATTACATATAACGCTCTTGCTGCGGCTCTACCCTTCTCTCTCTCGCTCACTCGCCTCTGCCCTATTCCCCTCTGGGCTTCCAGTTTCCTTGTGCTCCGCAAAATAATAGCGTGCCAAAGAGCTACTTCATCGTTCAGCGGAAGTGATTGAAGGTGTGCCAGTGTGTGTGTGTAAGTGTGTGTGTGTGAGCAGCCCCACATGCATGTATTAGTATGTAAGTGTTGGTATTTTCGCATACAAAAGTGCCAGGCCATTGGTGAACTTTGAGTGCAGGTCGCTAGGGTCGCTTAGGCCGCATACATTATACAGAAACTCAGATCCAGCTCCGGCTCTGGCTCCTGCTCGACCTGAGTTGGCTCGGGTCGAGGCGACGTTTTGATTTCTTGGGTTGCACACACAACGTCCACGACGTCCAACGACGGCCAGCCAAAGTGCTAAACTATGTTGCCCGGCTTTTGAGTGCGGTCCCAGCACCTTTTTGCTACCTTATGCTACGCACTGCCAGGCGCAGCACCCGTGCGAGTGTTAGTGTGTGTATCGGTTACGACAAACGTTTTCAATTAGCAGTTCATGAATTTTTAAACCGTTAATGAAATATGCAAAGGCATTTTAAATGTGGCAACTAGCGCGTGTGGCTGTGTGTGTGTGCCGGGTGTGCGTGCACCTGTGTGGGTGCTGTGAAAGTGAAAGTCGCAGTGCACGCGGCGCAAAGTATGCAATGTCAAACGGCAAAGCGAAGCCGCAGGAAATGCAGCCCCGTGCCATGGCGACCGGATGCGACTTCGATTGGCAACGACTTCCGCTTGACACGTTAGCTAAACAAGCCGTCGTTAGGGTTGTCGTCGTTGTTGTTGTCGTGTCGTGTCGTCTTGTCATTGTTGTTGCTGCATCGTTCGACAAGCCAAAATTGCGTTGACACATAATTAACGCTCGCTGCGCTGCGCTCTGCTCTGCCCGCAGTGCAACAGCGACTGCGACTGCGACTGACAACAATTACAATTGCAATAAATGTAACGGCAAAGTGCAATTGCTGTTGCCGCCGCCGCCGCCGCCGTTGTACGTGTGTGTGTCGACAACTTCAAAAGTCAACGAACTACGCAAGCCACACACACACACACACACATACAGACAGACGGACATATAACCCGGACAGACACCCACACCTGAGCTGCACCTGCACTTGCACCTCGGCGCACAGTTTGCCTAGTTAGAAGTTGCTCGAGTATCGCTGGTGCTGGCACCGCGGCACTGCAGCAATTGCTGCATATGTGTGGTTCAGTCTTTGCCAGTGTGTATGTGTGCGTGTATTCGTGTGTGCCTCTGTGTAGCGAGTCATACAATTTCATTTACATATTTGTGCTCCTTCCTAGCCGAGGCGACGACGAAGTCGACTTTTTCTTTATGTAACATTTGTGTTTGGTTTTGGCTTTTGTGGTTTGTTTTTGTAGCCTTCTGTAGCAGCCCTCCCCCATCTCCTTTCCCTGTTGCCCACTGAGTGTGCTGTGGCTTTTCTACACACACAGCACTTGCCACTACAAACACACACACACACACACACTCGGCGCTCATTTCATTTAAATTTTAATTTTAATTGTCGAAAAATGCCATAGCAAAGCATTGAGAACGTCCTTCGTCCCTTGGCCCTTGCCCCTTGCCTCTCGTTCCGTCTCCTTCTCGGTGCGCTCTGGTGCCTTTAAAAACTCGTAGAGAAAATTTCTTTGGGCGAAAATTTAATTCAAATTAAAGCCAAGCTGCAAGCTCGAATGCTAACGGGAAACTATGCCGCACTGACATGAGACTGAAAATGCCGCATTCCTTTGCCCTCAGACAACAAGCTGGAACAAAGCAAAAGCAACTCGCACACGCACTCACACACACTCACACCTACTCACACATACGTATACGTGTTGGCGAATGGCTTTTAAATTTGCAAAATTTAATTAAATTTACTTGAAACATCGTTGATTGCATGCTTTGATAACTGCCTGGCTAACGGGACAAAGAAGAAACTAGAGGGAGAGAGAGAGAGAGAGACAGACAACAAAATATTTAATAAGTGAGAGATAAAGCAATAATACCACATGCCGAATAGTGCAACAAGTATATTAATTCTGCTTAAGCGGCTTCCCGATGCGAGTAAATTGAAAACAATCGAAACGACAATAAGTGCCGTAATCTACTTAGGGATTGAAGTAAGTTGCGCCTTTCAATTATGCGAAATGAAAGTAAATTGTGAAATATATGTAATATAATTTTCAATCAACCTATTCATCTAATACCTATGATTCTAATCTTTCCTATCCTTATCCTATTCATAACTCTAATTCAATTTCTTGCCCTAGTATCGATGAAGATTCTCTTCTTACTAACCTGCACTTGGTTAAACCCATTAACTCACCTGGCCCTGACGGAGTACCAGGATGCGTTCTTAGATACTGTGCTTTCTCCTTATATAGACCCATTTTTAGGTTATTCAAATTATCCTTAGCTACTAGTAATTTTCCTTCAGTCTGGAAAGAATCATATTCCATTCCTCTTCACAAAAATGGGTCTAAATCGGAAGTGAAGAATTACAGGTGTATTTCCAAATTATCCTCTATACCTAAATTATTTGAAAAACTTGTTACGGCCCAGCTAACCCACATGTGTAGGTCCGTAATTTCACCATGTCAACATGGTTTCATGAAATCCAGATCCTCCACGACTAATCTTCTGGAATTCTCATCTCTTGTTATAAAAGGGTTTCAGAAGAAGATGCAAACTGATGTCATTTACACTGATTTTAGTAAGGCTTTTGATTCTGTAAACCACTCACTTCTGATTCATAAGTTGGATCTTATTGGGTTTCCTTACAAATTACTGCTTTGGATTTCAAATTATTTAAAAAATAGGTCCCAAAGAGTTCTTTTCAAACATTCTGTATCTAAGCCAATCTTTGTTACCTCAGGTGTTCCTCAGGGTAGTCATTTGGGTCCTTTACTCTTTAACCTCTTTATTAACGATCTTCCCTCTATTTTGAAATTCTCTAACATTTATATGTATGCTGACGATGTGAAACTTTGCTTTACATACAAGGAGCCGACTTGGAGTTCGCTACAGGTTGATATTGACTCCTTTTGTGATTGGTGCAGCTTTAATCTTTTAAGTTTAAATTGTTCTAAGTGTAAAGTAATGACATTTTACCGAAGTAATTTCCACGTCGTCAACTATACACTTTATCTATCCCCTCTTCTTAGAATATCAAATGTCAATGACCTTGGCATTCTTTTTGACCATAAACTGAAATTTGATTCCCATATTACGCAAATTGTTAATAAGGCCTCTCGAACCCTTGGTTTCATTAAAAGGTGGGCCAAGGAATTCAATGACCCTTATACAACAAAGTTGCTTTATACCTCCCTTGTTCGCCCGATTCTTGAATATGGTTCTTGCATTTGGTCACCGCAATATCATGTTCACCAAGACAGAATTGAGTCTGTGCAAAAACAATTTTTACTTTTTGCTCTTCGTGGTTTTAACTGGGTCTCTGGAGTTGATTTACCCTCTTATTCTAGTAGACTACTTCTAATAAACTTAACTTCTCTTGCTAACCGCCGTTTAATGTTAGGTGTCATGTTCCTTGTTAAGTTGATTAAGTATGATATCGATTCCCCGATCTTGCTAAATCAAATTAACTTCTCTATCCCCTCTAGATTAACCCGAAATTTTGCACCTCTTTTGCTTGATTTCTGTAATAACAATTATAGCCTGCATGAGCCTTTCCGAATTCTCTGCTCTGATTACAACAAACTTTCTGGAGTAATTAACTCAGAGAGTTCCCTAATAGCTATTAAAAATGCCATCATTAACTCATTAACATTTAACTCTAACAACTAACCTAACTAACAACTACCGATCTGATTGGGTTTTTTCTGGGTTTCCCCAATCCTCTGCAACAAATGTTGGTTCGGCTAATTTGTTAGTCCCAGTTTCAAAATTTCAAAATTTAAAATTTAACTTCATTTTAAAATGTTACTGTTTAACGTAAACTTTAACTTTAATTTTACATATACATATATTACTTTTAATTCATATTTAATTTTATTATACAAAAATGTAATATTAATTTTTATTTTTATATTTTTCATACTTACAGTCGACTGCTCTTAGTTGACTTTAAATAAATAAATAAATAAATAAATAAATAAATAAGTATAAGATTATAACGTACTTTAATGCCTTAATTTAACTTTTGCCGCAATCACCTTTACTGTCTTTCCATCCCCAATAAACTACTTAAAGACTTTCAGTTTATGTTTTCTTCTCTTATCCGATCAACAGCTGCTGAACAGATAATAATATTTAATGTCTTGTACGACAGCTTAAGTCGAAGGACAGTGGGCTTGATAGTTTCCAAGTCTTTAAAATCTCCAAAGCGGTGCGGAAAAAGCTAGAAAAAGCTAAAGAAGTCTCTGCCCGACAGACGATGTGCAAAGAATAATGAATATTACATTCAAATTGTACGAGTGCCACTTAGGCACGCGCACACACAGCGACACAGAGAGAGCTCACACGGGGCGTGTGTGGGTGCGTTGTGTGTGTGGGTGTTGCTACATCTTCATACTTATGTTGCAAAAGTCAGGCAACTTGCATAATGCCTCTTCTAGCCATGTTTATGCCACTTTATGCAAAAATAATTGCACAATTAGTTTGAAGCTGCCGGTTGCCTGATGCCTGATGCCTGATGCCGACTACCGGGTGTAGGGTGCCGGGTGGGTGAGGGCTCCACTGCTGGGTACCAGTTCTTGTGTTCTTGTCCATCCCCTTGCGTCCTTTTGTCCCCTCTCGTGTGCCGCATGCTGCCAGCTACCGGCTTGCTTGGCTGCAACTTGGCGCACTTGGGTCCTGGCTCGTTGTTGGTTGATGCGGCACATTGTAAAATTGGTTCAAGCAGAGCTGCCAACGCCGCTGGCAAGGTGACGGCAAGCGGCGGACTCATATCACCTGCTCGGCCCAAGCAGACGCCATGCACAGCCACACACACCCACACACACACACTGGTGCATTCACAGTGGCGCGTACTCTGCTCATTAGTTAGAGTTCTGAATGCTATTACAGCGTCATCTACTCGACTAATGCCACTGCTGCTGCTCCGCCTTCAGCTTGCTCTCTCGTTCTGTCGTTCTCTTCTTTTCTTGCCCTCACTCTCCCTCTTTCTCTCCCGCCCCTTCTCTGTTTGTACACATGTGCATAAGTGCAAGGCAAACAAACACACTGCAACACCCTCACACACCTCGCACATAGTGAGATGCCATGGGCACTTTACTTTTTGCACACACGTTGGGTTTTGTCTTTCTACACCCTCACCCACACCACGCACACTCCTCTCTGCTCTTCCCTCTCCCCTCTCACACGAGCACATACAATAACAATGCTAGCAGCGACTCTGCCTGGGAAGACAATGCGCTTCAAATTGGTCAGATTAGCTTGAAAATTCGGCATAGCTCGGTGCAGTTACGCCACTGCATGACTGCCCCGCACACTGTCCCTCCACACATTTAGAGCATTTTGGGAGAGCCTTTGACATCTGCAGATTTACCTGTGCATTACCAGAAGCTGGGAGCTGGCATTGCACCTGTGACAGGTCCAGGAGCTGGGCACGTTTTACAGCAACAGGGACAGCAGAGTTTTTTGTCGAGCTCTTAAGTCGTCTCCAGCGGATCTGGCATTTAATTAGTTTACTTAATATGCATTTTACAGCTGCAATCCTCGAGTAAGCCCTGTGACAGATCTACGTGGAAATGTTTACCCAACACAAACTTGACGTGGCCTTTGCCCGTTGTGTGCGGAGTACTTTTCTTGGTTTAGTTTGCGCTGTTAGGAACTTGTTGGCACTAGTTTGGGGGTTCGAAGTACAAAAAGAAAATAATTTCATAAATATATACATACTGTGGAAGGCAAATTGGTTCACTCACAACGTTGCAGAACTTCCTCTTTATTTGACACGCAGTACAGAATGCTTCTCTTCGTCTTAAAGTTAGTTTTACATCCGTTTAACATGGGCTTAACATAGTTATCGTGTTATAAAAGTATCGATATATATGGGCTTAACATAGTCATCGTGTTACATATAAGTATCGATATACATAGGCTTAATTAACATCGTCATCGTGTTATATAAGTATCGATGTACAGTGTGACCCTCTACCAGCCTACTACAATGCATACACATGGTTTCAAATTATTCTTGACTTTATTTAATTTAATTTAATTTAATTTAATGTCAACTAATGGCAGTCGACTGGGTAAAGAATTAACAATAAAATTTAAGAATTAAAATTGTAATGAAATGTAAAAATAATTATTAATATTTTATTTTATTTAAATTAAAATTAAATTTAAAAATTAAAATTTAAAATTTAAAATTTAAAATTTAAAATTTAAAATTTAAAATTTAAAATTTAAAATTTAAAATTTAAAATTTAAAATTTAAAATTTAAAATTTAAAATTTAAAATTTAAAATTTAAAATTTAAAATTTAAAATTTAAAATTTAAAATTTAAAATTTAAAATTTAAAATTTAAAATTTAAAATTTAAAATTTAAAATTTAAAATTTAAAATTTAAAATTTAAAATTTAAAATTTAAAATTTAAAATTTAAAATTTAAAATTTAAAATTTAAAATTTAAAATTTAAAATTTAAAATTTAAAATTTAAAATTTAAAATTTAAAATTTAAAATTTAAAATTTAAAATTTAAAATTTAAAATTTAAAATTTAAAATTTAAAATTTAAAATTTAAAATTTAAAATTTAAAATTTAAAAATTTAAAATTTAAAATTTAAAATTTAAAATTTAAAATTTAAAATTTAAAATTTAAAATTTAAAATTTAAAATTTAAAATTTAAAATTTAAAATTTAAAATTTAAAATTTAAAATTTAAAATTTAAACTGGGATAATAAAAAGAAACCGATCCAACATTTGTTGCAAAGGGATTGGGGAAAACCCAGTAAAACCCAATCAGATCGGTGGATTAGTGTTAATTGTTATTAAGTGTTAAGTAGTTAAGAATGGATAGTTTGATCAAATTAAGGGAGGACTCTGAATTGAAAACTCTAAACAGTCTATTGTAATCAGCACAGAGAACTCGAAAGGGATCATGCAAGCTATAATTATTATGACAAAAGTCCAAGGAAAGTGGCAAATAATTACGAGTTACTCTAGAAGGAATACAGAATTTAATTTGGTTAAGCAGAATAGGAGAATCAATGTCGTACTTGATTAGTTTGAAAAGAAACGTAACACCTAACATAATACGACGATTAGTAAGAGAAGGTAGGTTAATAAGAAGCAGTCTACTAGAATAAGATGGCAAGTCTACACCTGGTACCCAGTTGAAACTACGCAAAGCGAAAAGTAAAAATTGCTTTTGAACAGACTCAATTCTATCTTGGTGAATCTGATATTGCGGCGACCACACGCAAGAACCATATTCAAGAATTGGACGGACAAGAGAAGTGTAAAGTAATTTTGTCGTATAAGGATCTCTAAATTCTTTAGTTTGTGTAATGCTCATACTTACTTAAATAACTACTGTGGTTAGCTTTTAAAGTTTCTGAGATCAAGGTTTTGATACGAACGAACGAACAGATGGACAGACAGATATTTGAAAATGGTCAAAAAAAGGTATTCTAACTTTGTGCAAATGTATGTAACAGTCAGAAGGAGGCGTCGGAGACCCCATAAAGTATATATATTCTTGCTCAGGATCACAAGCCGAGTCAATTGAGCCATGTTTGTCTGTCTGTCCGTCTGTCTGTCTGTGTGAACGCATAGATCTCAGTTATTATAAGAGCTAGAGTTACCAAATTTGGCAGGAAGACTCCTGTGTACTATAAGCAGATCAAGTTTATTTCAATTGTTAGGTGCCACGCCCACCGCCCCCACAAATCAATAATTTAATTTTTGAACTCAATTTGTAAGCGCTGTATAAAAGATACAACTTTCTGACTTTAACATATACTAAGCTGAATAAAATATCTACGTAGTCTCCAAATTACAATCCGATCGGACAATAATCACAGAAGTTATTTAAGAAAGTATGAGCATAAAACCAAGTGCTTCTGCCAGCGAAGCGCGAGCGCCATCTGTTGGGAATAATTGTAAAGCATGTGCATATGCATATGTGTATGAATTTAACAAATTAAACTACACGGGAACATAAGTCGAAGGGTATCCCACTGTCGCGTTTTGCGCGACTGTTGCTTTCCTTACTGGTTTAATTTATTTCCATGTAATAAATTATTAAATAATAGCAATATGAGAAATGTAGATGTGAGTTTGTCGATATATGCAAATGGGGTAATCATTTTCCGCCACTACAATTTGAAATCAAAGTCAAATCTAATCGGTCATATTGATTTTAACTTACAAGGCGGCAACTAATCAGTTGATTGATATTAACCAACGCCCTCATGCAAATTTCGTTGTGGCTTTTGCCGTGAACTGAATCAATAATCTTATTAATTGGAACGCAAAGTGTATACATATGTAGTACAAGTAAGCCAAGCATGGAAATGCTTTTGTCAATACACTCAAATTTTGAGATGTGCTTTGTGCTTGAGAACCTGCACTGCAAACTTCTCGAAGGGATTTCCATATGGCCTTGCGAGCAGTTGTCAACAGGCAAACGCAGTTCCATGACAAGCCACTTATAGAATCAATTTGCGTAATATTTTCCATTACAGCAGGTCGACTGCACACAGACACAGAGAGTGAGCGAGAGAGAGAGAGAGAAAGAGAGAGAGAGAGACAGAGACAGATAGATTGAAGCACTTGGGATGTGCACAAAGACAGAGAGACAGAGCTCGTTCGCATGTGCTTGTGGCTGTTTGTAATTACTTTAAAGTGATATAAACACTTTTCAAATGAAATCGATCTAAGCTTCTTGTTAACAGATTAACATGTGCACGCCCGCACAGACGGACAGTGTCAGACAGAGAGAGAACGAGGGGGAGAAAGAGGGACAGATAGACAGATAGACTCGTGTGTATGTGGCTTGCAGTTTACAATTATTATTTATACCCACAATGCGTATATATATATCGGAAACATAGGTACATATGTATACAGATCTGCCTCCCACTGTGCCTGACTGTGTCTGCACGCAATCCGTGTGTGGCTTGATAAGATTTCTTACTGTGTGCGTGGGTTTGCGTGTGTGTTCGCGTGAGTGTGTGTGTGGCACAGAAGTAATCCTTGAAACATGTTTTTGATTTGCAATTTAATCAAGATAATCAAGTTTTATGTGTTTTAAGAAAATTGAAAGTGTGCCTTGTGCCATGTTGTACATTGTTTGTTTTTCCTGCTTCTCCTCGACTTTCCCCTCGCCTCTGCGGCTGCCTCTGGCATTCAGCTGTAATCTTTAAATCGTCCATTATGCGAATTATTAAATGCGGTTTAATAACCATTCGTAAACTGCCGCAACAGGAGAGGAGCACAGGCCCACGCGTGGTTTCCTCTGCTGCTGTGTGTGTATTTGTTGTTGTGCGTGTGTGTGCGCGTGGTAGTTGTGGCAATTAGTTGGCAACGCATCAAGTTTTTGGCTCAGCTGCTCGCCGCTGCCTCGGCTTACAATTTTCACACATTTCCCAAGTGGCATGCAATTTAGATGGCATTACTTTTCATCGAAATGTAAAAGTTTTCCATATTTTTCCACTTGACAAAGTCTTTATGCATCTTGCAAAATAGTTTTATAGCCGTAAGGGAACCAAGCAGGAGAGAGAGAGAGAGAGAGCGAAAAAACTTTGGTTTTTCCACAGAAAACCTTTTCTTCCTCTTCTTTGCTCCTCCCTTTTCACATTCCCTTTACCATACTGCGTTCAGCCCTTTCAATAACCATTCAATTCACCATCCACTGCCTCTCTGCCCCGGCAGCGTGTCCGTCAGATTGTCTGCTGCAATTGCAGTTGATGGCTTTGATTTTATTCGTGGATGCACTTTTCTTGTTGCTCTGCAGCTTGGCAGCTCGGCAGCTTGGGCTGCCCCCCGTTCGCTGGATGGGTCCGGGTGCATCCATTGTATGTTCTGGTTGCGCATCTGACTCCAGCTCCGGCTCCGCTGCTGGCCCTGGCCCTGCCCTGCCCTGCTGCTGATGCTGTTGCTGTCCCTTTATGCGCTGTGCACTGCTGCTGCATGCTTTTATTATTAATATTTCTTTCTGCGTTATTATTTATTGCCACTGAAAAATGTTTACCCACAACTCAGGGCAAACTTGACTGCAACTTCTACAGAAGACAAATTTTATTTTCACTGCTCACTGCGCGTGCTTCCACTGTCCTGTCCCCTTATCTGCTCGCCGCCCTGACTTGCATTGTGTTGTGTTGGCCAGGTCATTATGTGGGCTGAGATGTTGCTGATGGAATTGGCAGTACGCTGCACTTAGCGACTAAGCTTTTAGCCAACGGCCAACGCGGCGTATGCGTAATCCTAACGCGTTTACGTGCCGATCATGCCAAGTGGCTCACGAAGGGATGAAGCTTAACTGGCGTAGCAATTGGGGAGCTGCCAAATCAGAGTGAAATTTGTGGCATATGTAAATAGAAAATTTATCAAGCCAGATTCGAATCGTGTGTTTGTCGTCAAATACAAGACGAATTCAAAGCGAAAGGTTCTGCAGCCCATTAAGGGACGTGGCCCCAAACCGACATCAAACATACACGCACGAAGGCAATCGGGAAACGGCAATCTAGCCACGCCCACGTACACCCGGCACAGCCCCATTACCATCTGCCAGCGCACGTTGGCAGCTAATATCGTTTAATACACAAGCTTGGCCAGCTCCGGGCTGGACAAAAGGGACGGATGAACGGACGGACGGATGCTTTTGGAGTGGCGGCTAATTCGGACGTTCGTTGGATTGTTTGGCCAAATCTCAAGGCGCACATCATGCGTGCCTGTGTGTGAGTGGGGCGAGTGTGTGTGTGTGTGGGGGGCACACCCACCTCCGCACACACATTTTGCATAAATCAAACAAGCAAATCGGCATGTAAACAACAATTTTTGCCAATCCAATTGAATTTCCAGTTGCTGAAGTGAAACTGAGACCGGCCTGGGTGCGTACCACATACATACACACACAAATACGTGTGCATAGGTGGTTGGGTCAGGCCCCCGAGTAGGGACAATCCGTAGAATTTTGCCAATAGCACGGCACACGTGCCAACCCACAACAACAACAATAACAATACAAGAGAGAGAAGAAGTTGCAACAACAATAACAAGTGAGGCGCACGCACACTCAATTATTTGCTAAAAGCTTATGTAAACGCCTTCGTGTCAAGGGATTTTATTAACTGTTTCTTTCGGGCTCCGGTCTAGGCAAAATTTCAAACTAACCTTCACACTCACCCACACACACACACACAAACACACGGTTGCTACCTACACTTGTGCATATAATGACAGTGGAAAATTTGCACACAAATCGCTCGGTTGCCGAGAAGCGTCCTAGATAAAAATCGCCAGAGAGCAAGTGATGGAGAGCAGAAGAAGAAGATGAAGAAGAAAGAGCATGCGATACAAAGAAATTGAAAAATGCTACAAAATGAATCAAAGTGAAAACGAATGTGCGAAGCGAGGCAGCAGCAGCTAAAGAAAAGCCGTCTTCAGACCCCAGTTTTATGTGTGTGTGTGTGTGTGTGTGTGTGTGTGTGTGGCTGGAATCTGTATCTGTGTGAGTGTTGCGTTCGCCTAACGAGCAAATCGTGTTCAATAAATATTTGCCAGGCAGCCAAAAGAGTTAAACAGAGACAGACTGAGCAACAGACAGATTAAAGTAGAGAGAGAGAGAAAGGGAGGCAGCACATGCGGGCAGGTGGTCCAAAGGGCGCATCAAAAGCGCCGCTGCCAAATCGAAACTCAAACTCAATCCCAAAACTGTTGGACGGGCCAAAGGGCTGGGCTAATACTCTGTCGAGCAGCAGCCTTGTGTGGGGAGGAGGAAGGGTGGCGAGGGGTAGGTCTCTCGCAGTGTTTGCATCTGCATCTGGGCACGTTGTCGGATCTATGAAATATTCATTCATTTACAACTCCCAGCAGAGAATTGACTCATGTGCTGCGGCTCCGACTCCGGCTCCAGCTCGCAAGTCGCGCTTCAAACTCAATTTATGAGCGCCCGGTGTGTGCTTTAATAGTTCGCAGCTGAATTAATTGACTGCAGCAGTGCGGCGGGAGTGGGCGAATCAGATAGAGAGAGAGAGAGAGAGTGGAAGTGGGTTGAGGGCATTGTACAAGGATTCGCATATATTAAGAGTGTATCTCTTACTTACCATTAAAATAATTTAATCAAAATGCTGTTTACCCAGCCACATACCCTGCCACCTTTCTCTTTTCCTTTCCCTTCCCACATCCCACCGCACACACTTGGAAGTTGAAAGGCAAACTTTCGATTAAAGCGAATGGCTGCTTGTCCGTTTTATCTACATAGCAGAGAGCTTCGATTGTATTTGGGTATGCGTGTGTGTGTATTGGTGTGAAGCGCATAAATTTTAATCAATTGTTTGCTTACTTTTAGCCGCACTTTTCCCTTTTTATTTTATTTACTGTGTGCAACTTGCGAATTCTTCTGCACTTTCGCCCAAGAGCAGCACAAAGGGTATTATTAAGAAGATGTTCCCAGTTGGAAACGACACGTTGCAGGGAAAGTAATCGAATCGGATCATGTAGTTACAGGAGTATTATCCTACAATAGAGAGAGCAACAGAGAGAAAAATAAAAGGATAGTAAAAATATAAAATTAAATGGAAATAAGTAGCGATAAAAATAGATGAGATATAGGATACAGAAAGAAAGAGAGATAGAAAGAAAAGCGAGTGATATACGATTCTTATTGATTGATAAAGATATTCCAAAATAGGATGGAGTTCACACCAAATACTTCAACTAAACATGTTAATCTACACAGGGCTCTGCAATGCAGATCCCGCCGATAGCTGAGCATTCGGGATTCAGTGTGGCCCGACTCGCGTGCAGCAGCTTGAAAGGAACCACATCCACGTCCGATTGTAGCCAAGGCAGATTAAAACTTATGCACACACGCTGAAAGCAGCGGCGAAGTCTCCGGTTGACTGGGCTCTGCCATAATGTGAGCTATGTTAGTTTTATGGCTGACACCAAATGGGTTAGGGCAGCAGCAGTGGCAGAGACAACAGCAACAACAACTCAGACAACAACAACTATGTATGACAATAAAAAATGTTACTAACCGCCGCTGGCTGGCGTTGCCGAGCATTGTGAATGCTTTATGAGCCTTAGGAGTGCCATAATTTTCACTTAATAATCCGTTGAGTAGCTGCCCGTGATTTGTAGCCCTGCCCCAGCCCTAGCCCCAGCTCCATTGGCCGACTCTGCACGCTGTAATGAGCTGCTGGGCGTTGGCAGCAGCAACAGCAGCAGCTGGGGGCGTGGCAGAAGGTTGTGGCGAAAACAATTTCAAAGTTTTTGTCGAAAACATAATGTGTTCCTAATTTTATTTGTCGCCAATTGGGAGCAGGCACTACACACACACACAGAAGATACCAGGCAGAAACATGCACACACACATACACACACACACACAGCCTCTAACATACTAATACACACTCCCATACAGCGAAACCGATTTATAGTGCGCAGAAAAACACCTGCGCCGCAAAGTATGCAGCATTAGGAGTAAGCTCCATGGCAGCGAATACATATTGCTGGCACTGCCGGAAAGTATGCTAAAATAATAATGCACACCCCACCAACAACAGCAAGAGCAACAACAACAATGGGTACGACAACAGCGTATTTAATAACCGAAATGCACATGAAATTGCGCGCATAAACTAATTACCGCGGATAAAGTTAACAATGGCCGCGTCGGAGGCCTTGTGCCTTTAAAAGGTTTAACTGCCAGCAGTTGGGCCAAGCCAACCAGCTGCCATTCAGTGGCACACAGCGGAACCTCGTGCTCGGCGACAGCTCCCGCGCTCTGGCCTGCCCTGTCAGTCCTGCTGTGGCCACAAGCAGCTCAGTGCGACGTTGCCCATGTCGATGCCGCCGTTTGCCAGCTTTACCGGCATTTACAATATTTATTTTAATATTGCACGTTTTTGGCAACCACCCAACCAACCCGCTCAGCACCGATCCCAGACCCGAGCCAGCCCAGTGGCCGTTACTCAAACCCCTTCGCCCTATGCCACATTGTGTGTTATTGTGCCAAATTGTTTATGAAAAATTGCGTATGACGCCGCCACCGATGGAAATGCCGTCGATGCCGTCGGCGCATAAATCAAGTCGCCTTGGCTGAGGATTTGGGCCAGTCGCTCGCCGGGTCGCTCAATGCGGCTCTGCTCGGTAATTACAATGTAGCCGCCTGTGAATTTAACGATCCACGCCGGAAGGGAGCAGGGGGTAGGGGGCCAGTGCTAACAGCCGCCAACAAGCAAATGCGGAAACACAACAGTTTTTACAGCTCACCCGCTGATGCTGGCGCGGCAAGGGTTGCTGCCCGCCCAGGGTCAGCTGGCGTGGTCAGTTTGCTGTCCAGATTGGCTAGTTGCACAGTGGGCTGTGTGCCTGCTTGGCCATTTACTCGTTGCGTGTGTGTGTGGGGGATGCGAGAGGGCGGTCGGCAACTTAACAAAAGTGGGAGCCAAGTGGAAAATAACATTTAAAAACGCCATAACAATAACTAACAAAGACACCAAAAGCAAATGGCAAATGGGCCAGTCTACCAGTCTGCCGGCCAGCCTGTCCGCTCGGCTGCTGCAGCCAGAACCGGAGGCTGAAAGGACCTGAAAGGCGGCTGCGGGAATGGCCGACAGAAATTAAATGGCGCGAGAAAATTGCACGGTCAGTGTGGAGTAAAAGGAGGAGTGAAGCAGGCTTATATAATTGCCCGGCGAAAAGGCATAGAAAGGAATAGAATGAGAGAGGTGGGGAGAGCAAGAGTGTGTGTGTGTGAGAAAGAGAGTATGTGTGGAGAGAGAGATAGAGAGAGAGAGAGAGAAAGAGTGAGTAGGAGAAACAGTTCCAGGAGACCGAGTTGCAGAACATACACAGAAAAGAAGGGAGATAGAGGGAGACAGAGAGAACACTATAGAAAGAAGAAGTTAACGAAAACAAAAGTCGAGTATGTTTGACAGATATATACCCGCTATGCACTTGATCGTTCACCCAAATTAATTTTTAAATATTTACATTTTAATAATCTAGTCACTCAAAACACCTTGTAAATATATTATATATAATATAAAATAAATATATTATATATAATATAAATATAATATAATATATATTGCACGATACATACATCACAGGAATACTATATACACTTAAGTTAGAAAAAGAAAAAATAATAACTACACGAGACACTCATTAGGTTATATATACATTTGTATATCTGATCCCTTATGTTAGAATATATTATATATATTATATTATATTGCATACTTGCGGGTGGTGGCTTTGATATCAGTACGCCCACTATAAGTTTTTTTTCTTTTATTTTCCTTTTCTTTTTTGACTTTATTAAGGCATACGGGGTAGCTGAGAACCCCTTTGTGACCTTGGTCGCTATTAATTCAGCTCTT
Organism: Zaprionus capensis; assembly: GCA_018903675.1. Classification (NCBI taxonomy): domain Eukaryota; kingdom Metazoa; phylum Arthropoda; class Insecta; order Diptera; family Drosophilidae; genus Zaprionus; species Zaprionus capensis. The sequence goes on from JAEIFN010000011.1 coordinate 5,591,196, forward strand.
GCAGGCGCGCCGGCTAACATAAGTTAGCTAACAATATAACAATGATATAAAAATAACAAAATATATGTATATATCCAGTAAGAAAAGCAACAGTCGCTCAGCACGCGACAGTGGAATACCCTTCGACCTATGTTCCCGTGTAGTTTAATTTGTTAAATTAATACACATATACATATGCACATGCTTTACAGTTATTCCCGACAGATGACGCTCGCGCTCTCTTGTTAGCTGACAGAAGCATTTGGTTTTATGGTCAGAGATCTGAGATCTGAGATCTGTGCGTTTACACAGACAGACGGACGGACAGACAGACAGACAGACATGGCTCAATCGACTCGGCTTGTGATCCTGAGCAAGAATATATATACTTTATGGGGTCTCCGACGCCTCCTTCTGACTGTTACATACATTTGCACAAAATTAGTATACCCTTTTTTGACCATTTTCAATGGTCGAAGGGTATAAAAATATGTGATAAGTGGCTTACAATATAAATAATTCCCTAATAAGATATTAGTTTTTCCTCTTATATTTATTCGGATTAAATAATATTCTTAAATACAATTTGAATTGAAGTAATCAATAAAGAAGCGCCAACCGGTTGACTGGCTGTTTGGCTTGGTTGGTTGCCTGGCTGATGCTGCACGCTGCATGGAGGCGATGGGGACCAGCACCTGACGGGCGGGGCAAGGGTGAACTGGGTTGAGGGTGGTTGCCAAGTCAAAGACTTTTCGAGTAGACTGCAGCAACACTGCAGAGGTTAAACACTTACCTGATGTCGGCAAACACCACACAAAAACAGAAACAGAATTCAAGCAGAACATAGCTTAGGGACTTCGCAATACCCTAACTAAGCTGCAGGTATGAAGTACAAACATAGACAAATGCACACATTTTTGGTCTTTATTTATAATAATTTTGGTTTATTTAATATTTCTTAAAGTTGACTTAACAACTTTCTTTGCGCAATTGCGTCGTAGCTTCGATTGCGTCGCTCGACCTATCGCCACACTTTCGATAACTCATTTATTAAATCCAAAGATTAGTGTTGAGTAAGATCTAAATATCGGATATAAACAAAGTGAGGCGTTAAGTTACAAATAATAATAATAAAATAATGACATAATAATAATAATTAAATAATTAATAAATCAGTTATAACCAGATCCAGAACTAGGTTGAGAGTGTAGGTAATTACCATTAAAAAAAAGTTCCAAAATTTATGTTCCAAAACTTTACGAGTGCCATATTGAGTATCTTTTATTTTATCCCTACATTCTTCCTCTTCAAGGCTGTAAAGCACATTATTATTATGTTTACAGCCGTGAAGATAACAAAAATGTCCCTTACAGCCGTGTAGAGAAAGAACGCAAGGCTAAAATAAAAGACACAAAACATTCTCAATTCCATTCGGATTTGAATTAGTAGCATCGTCATGCATCTTCTTATTTATCATTATCAGTAACCGAGGTTTGCGAATCGATGGGGTGGCTTTTTATAAAACGTTTTATTAAAGGTTTACGTGACATTCTATAGCATTTACTTTCGTTTTTTTCCATAATAAAGTATTTCAAAATAATAATATTTACAAAAATAATTTTCTAGTGTGAATGTTCTAACGACTAAATGAAAACTGATGAATGTTTCTATCTAAGATTTCTACTATAGCTTTAATGTCAAGTGCTACTTCGATCGATAAAAAACTAGAGCAATTGTCGAACGCACTCGACAGTTAGAAGAAATATAGAGAATACGTAGATATTTTAAGAAGCTAAGTAATATACCCGCTACTCACCTGACCAAAATGATTTCTTGAAAATATACATATATGTTTATCTTCTTTTGCTTTTTTTGTGTTACACACTTTCAGGAAGCGGCTTCGAAATCAGTTTTTTTTTTTTTCCACTTAGATGTTTATTTAATAAGTCATACGGGGAATTCCATAAACCCCTTTGTGCCCTTTTTATCTATTAGTTCAGCCCATGTGGGCGAGCCGGCTAACTGTAGTTAGCGTTATCATCGAAATCAGTATATTTTAATTATTTCATAAATAGATTTTATGTTATTTATCCAATCGTATCAAAACTTTTAGAAATTATTTGGAGGTTGGTATTAATTGTTTTTGCCAAAAATAAATTGTCTAACATTAAAGTTACGCTTAGAATTCGGAACTGGGCGTGGCCAAATTCTGCGTGCAATAATGACACATATTGATATCAAATTTGGTAACTATGGCTATTAAGTCTCTGGATCTTAGTTTTCATACGGACGGACAGACAGACAGGCGAACAGATGGACAGACGGACAGACGGACGGACGGACATTGCTATATAGGCTGTTGATGCTGATTCAGAATATATACAGTTTGTCCGTTACATACATTTTCGGTTGGCACTAAGTTATAAGACCCTTCTACTCTATGGGTAGCGGGAATAAAAATACGAAATCGATCAATTTTCTGGTGCAGTTGGGGGCGTGGCCAACTTCTTAAATAAACTTTATCAGGAAGCAATGTTAAGACAATGTTCTCCGCAAATTTGATGCTCCTAACTCTCATTGTCTCTGATATCTAGATTTTAATACACACGAGCAGAAATACGAACCGAAATGGCTGTCGTCTCTGCTGTTGATGCTGATCAAGAATATATATACTTTACAGAATCGGAGAAGCATTCTGCGCGTTCACAGTTGCAGAAGAGTTGTTTCCGTTAGTTGTCACACAGTTGCAAAAGAGTTGTGTCGGTTAATTCTCACAGAGTATACACGCATACCCAACTTCAGATCATTGGTATTTACTCGAGTTGAATCTATTTCGATGCCATGTGTAAATAATACAAGTGAATGTTGCCTTTAAGAACTATTTACTACTTAAAGCTAGACATGGTTAGTTAGTGTGGTTAATCGTTGACTAAGTAAGTTAAACTGGGCTTACAACTAACGGTTATGCGAAATGCGAACAATGCGCTTAAATGCTACGAAGATCCCACATCGTGTGTGGTGCGGAGTGAGTGGGGAGGACATGTGGAGAGATCTCCCACTGGATCGCTCAGCAGTTGTGGCACTTGACGAGCCCCACCTCGTCGCAGTTCATGCACTTGAGAGCGACGAACTCGGCCGTGAAGTGATTGCGATGCACCGACTTCTTGGAGCCATTGCACGAGGGACACGGGAGCAGGCGATAGCCACCGCAGGTCTGGCAGGTATAGGTGCTGGCAATGGACTTGTAGGGCTTGAGTAGTTGGCGCAGCTCTCCGGACTCGTTCATGCGCTCCACCGTCTCCGCATTGCCAATGTGCTGGCCCTCCACATAGAGCTGCGGCACTCGGATCTGTGAGCTCTGCATGCGCTGGCGCATCTCTGCCTGGTACTCGACACTCATGAAGACGTCCCGCTCCTCGAACTTGACCAGCAGCGTGCGCAGAATCTGTTTCACATTGGCACATTTGGTGTAGGTGTCCCGTATGACGCCCATGCTTGTTGTATAGAGCACCACTTTGCCCAGATCTTTCTCCATGTAGCACTGCGAATGGAAAATGAAACAGAAAATAGAATAGAAAAAAGTTTGTTGAAGTTACAGTTCCAGTTTCTGTTCGCCAACTATTTTTAGTGTTTCGAGACCGCTCGAGTTTCTGCCGGAAAAGCAGGTCGCCAAAAACAACTATAAATTGGCACAGAATTCGCCACATCGCGCAGATTTTGGTTTCTGTAACGGTCGTGACCATGGACAGCATGGAAAAAGAATGGGGCGAAGCCAAATGGAGACAGTGGAAGTTGGAGAATGAGGAAGAAATGAGTCTTCCAATGGTAAAACAATACCATGACCAAATCTTAACAATGCAATGCAGCGACATTTGCTGCCGACTCGGCGCATTCAACTCTAGAGAAATCTCTGGATTACAGAATCAAGCAAGACAATGAGAAAACCACATTGGAATGTGTGACCAGCAGGTGGTGGCCAGCAACAGTTTCTGCGGCTACTTTGGGACTCGCCAGTCCGTTTGGGTTCATTAGCCGACTCCGTGTGGCGCCTCACGTAACTGCACGACTCTGCATGTCACTCAAAATCCTATTAATCAATTCAATTAAGCAATAATGGGAAAACTGCTAGGCAATTGACAGATACACTCACACACACACACACACACAGAGATACACACGGGCACACCAACATAATGGCAATCCCATGTTTTTCCTACTATTTATGATGGTTTATTTTGTAAGGCCGGAGCGGCGAACCGGTTCGGGTTCACTCATTTGACAATTAACATTTCCGTTAGTTGGCCAACTTTGGTGCCGTCTGCTTTGGCTAATGAACCGCTTTCAAGACGAGACCGCCAGCCAGTAACTGATATCAATGAACTGTGCACAGCAAGTGCAACCTCTGCAGCTGCAGAAAGACGTCGCGCTTGCCTCGCCGAACCGGTGGAACGAGAATTTGCGGAGCGGGCAAATTGCATGCAATTTCGAGAGATTAAAGCAGAAGTCTGCAGATTAAGGTAGAGTAGAGAGAAACAGGGTGAGAGAGAGAGAGAGAGAGTGAGAGAGGGCGAAAGACTCTAGCTGTCAGCCCGATTTAAAGCGTTGGCAACAGGTGAGGCGACAGAAATATTTTCAATTTAATATGGTTATTGTGAGCAAATAATAATCAACAGCAACAGCAACAACAAAGTATAAAAGTTCAAAGCCTTGACAAATCCACGGAAAAAATAACAAGCTGTGGTCAAAAGGAAAGTCAACTTTTCAATGCTGTGTCTCCTCGACGGGGTTTTTCCAATTCCATTTCGACAATTGTCCCTCCGCCTCGCCAAGGAGAAAACTCGACTGGAGTCCCGCGCTGAGCCTGATTAACGCTTTGCGCTGTCACAGCATTATTAACTTGTGTCATGTTGTGTCGCGTTGCCAAAAAACGCAAACAATTAACACACGTGATTTGCACGGCGATAACCGAGCATTTTGCTCTTGTTGTTGTTTGTTTTTATTTTTTGTCGAACTGCAGTCGCAAGCAGCGAAGACGAAGACGAAGACGCAGCAGAGGCAGAGGCACCAGCAACAGCAGTAGATGCTTGCTGTCGTTGTTGTTGTTGTTGTTGGTGGCTTTGCGGCTGCGGCTGCTGCATGAATTGGTAAAAAGAGAAAGCAGGTCACTTGTATGGCCAGCAGTCAGTCGGAGTGATTGGCAATCGAACAGTTGGGCAAGCCAAACATCAAGATAGAGGCTAATGCCAATGCCGACGACAGTCTCTTTGTCGAGCTTCGATGGCTGCTCTGGCTGCTTCTCGAAGGTGACAAAACGAAGCCAATGTCTTCTGTGGAAACACAGTCAATTTGGCGCCAGATTGGTCTAATTATGGCTCAACGCGATGATAAATCGAAGGGCTGCCAAGCCAAGCCAAACGGAAAACAAAGCTCAGTCATTTTCACTTTCGATTCATTCCGATTGCTGTGAGATCGACACATATAGACAGACGAACTGCATTATAATTAGCAGCATCTCAAGCAGCTCACTTTTTGTTATTGTTATGCAGATGTCTTGCTTGTCTGTGTGTGTGTGTGTATGTGTGAGCATTGTTAGCTTGCCGATAGCTTCGCTTCCTTGATCTGGCTAATTTGCATGTGGGCCGCTATAAAGCCATAAAACATTTCTTTCTTTCTGCCGATCTGCTGGCTCAGCTGTTCGACTGCTCTGAGCATTCCATCAAACTCGCCGAGTCTTAGTCAAGCTCTATGGCTTCGAAAGTGAAAAGTAAAACCAACAGCAACAACAACAACAACAACAATAGACGGAGAGAAGCAAACAATTAAACAGATCTTAAATCTGAGCATTAAAATAGATAAAGGGAAATTTCCTGGTATCTTGGCCGCGAGAGAAATGCACGCACCTGACTAACCTAATAATAAAAGTTAAAGAGCATAAAAAACAACTCTGAAAACAAACGAAAAACGAAAATATTCAAACTGTTATTGCAGTGCGCAGCAAATTTACATAAACTCAAGAGACGCGCTGATTGTTATGCTTGATAAAATAGTTGTAACTGTTATACCGAAATCAGTCGAGTGGATGTGAATTCAAAGGGGAAATAAATGTTTCTTGTGAAGTGATCTTCGTTCTGGCAGCCTCATTAGCTGCCTCGATTATCATGCATAAAGAGTTTTATACTTTTGCGAATTTCAAGTTTCGTTTTCTATGCACAGTTTCCTTCCTGGCCACCCATTCTGGCAAACTCTTTAATTAGCTCCTCATTATCATGCGAAACGAGATCTCAGCGCACGCCCCATAGAAACCGATGATATGTTCATTTCATTAGACTCCGCTCGTTGCTGACTTTCTATGATTAGCTGTTGTTTCAGTTTTCTAACTGCACAATCTCGAACTCGCACTGCCATTAGTCAGTCAGTCAAGCCACAGACCCAGCCACAAGTATAGTAACTATTTATCTGTTTCTCTTGAAGCTAACACAACCACAAAAACAAAATAAACCGCTGGCCCAAACGGTCGCCAACTGGCCGAGGCACTAACCGATATCTACATAAGTTAGCTGCAACCCCCCGCTGCCCGATCCATTCCCCCTCCCCCCGCACTGTCTTCACGAACGACGCTACAATCGCCGCAGTCGGCTCTAAGCGAGTGTCGACAAAATAAGCCATTTAACGGTTTTCATTATACATATACGACTCTGTAATTGCAATAGAAATACACCACACACACACAGCAGAAATACACACACACACACAGACGTTCCACACTCACACCCCAGTTAGCAGCTGGAGACAGCGAACAGAGGCTGAAGACGGAGGCAGTCAGTCTTGTGCGGACTCGCAGCTCATTAGATTACGAGCAAAATGAGCCGAGTGGAGACGGAGACGGAGACAGAGACGCGAGACATAAATACCAAATGTGAAAGATATATTGAAAACCAACAACAACACGAGTAACAGTAACAACAGCAGCAGCAACAGCTACAATTGTCTGCTAGCACTTTCTCCGCTGAAGCGTGCAGGCAATTGTAAACAATTCGCCAAGATGCGCACGGAGATTGCATAAGCCCGACTCGGTGGGTACCAGGTACCACCCCAGACACAGACACAGCCATATTGATGGGGTAGCGTGGGAATCGCCCTGGGACAGATACTAATATGACAGATAATACTACTGCCTAGCGCTGCAATGCATTGCAATGGGGATGTTGCAACTCACCTTGGCATTTGGCTGCTGCTGCAGCTGCAAGAACGTGGCTATTCCATTGCGCACACGATTCTTAACGCCGCGCACGGTTCCCTTGGCGGAGCGTATTGTGGACTGTGTGGAGCTGGCGCTGCTGCGCACATCCCGATAGCCGGCGAACACGTCGTGCTGTTCGTGCTGCTCTGCCGCTAATCGCGTCCCGTCGCCATGTCGGGCGAAGCTGCTGAAGTTCTCGTGCTCGTTTATGTGAAAGCTGTAGTATCGATCGTCCGCATACTTGTACTTGTTGTTGTTGTTGTTGTTGTTGTTGCAGTTTCCATGACTGTCACCAGTGGTGGTGCTGCTGTTGACCGGCAGCGACGAGGCTGTTGCCTCCTCACCGGTTTGCACAAAGTTGGCGCGCTGCACCGCCGCACGCAGCTCCTCGATGCTCTCCTCGTTGAGTGACTCGCGCGATAAGCGCAATGACGACGGCAACGTTGGCAACCCCTCCTCATCATCCTCCTCCCCCCCATCCTCCACTACGACTGGCTTTACTGGCTTCAGCTGCTTGTCCTTGACCTCGGCCGGGCTGGTGAACTGCACCACATACTCGGCACTGCTGCTACTGCGTCTGTCGCGTATGTCGCGCAGCAGCGAATCCGGCAGCAGGGCGCCAAGCATGCGCAACGACTTGTGCCGCTGCTGTCGCAGCTGACCGCTGGGCTTGGATGCTGCCTGCCGCACATACTCCGTGCTGCTGCAGTTGAGGGAGTCGCTGTTCAGCGAGGAGGGTCCGCTCTCCTCGCTGTCGTCGCTCAGCAGCAGGCTGGCTGGCTGTTGCACGGGGCAGCCGTTGCTCTCTAGATCGCTGCCGTTGCCGCTGTCCGCCGTCTCGCAGTGTGTGGCATATTTTTGGTACTGTTGCATGTAGCAATTATCCGCTGTCGGGCTGTCGGCAACGACTGTTGCTGCTGCTGGCAGCGGAGGCGTAGCTGCTGCCTTCTGCACAACCATGGCGCGTGGGTTCTGGCACTTGTCTGTAGACTGTTTAACGCGCACGCCTACTGAGGAACAGATACACTGGCGAACTAACTAACTGAAGATCAGAAGATCTGGAGAGTGTCTCTTGGGACTGCGCTATGTTGTTTATTGCTCTGTTGGATGCAATGCGTTCACTGACTCTGGCGGCCGTTGCACCCGTCTTCGCATGTCTTTCTGCTTCAGCTCTTGTCGTTAGACTGCGTTGCGTTTTTTCTCGCTGCTCTAACAAAGCCAAAGACCACAACAAGCCGAGCCAAGCAGCCAAGCAGCCAAGCAAGTAACCGCTTTGATCGCGTCTTGCTCTCGCTCTCCCTCTCTCTCTCTCATTCGCGCGCACTCACTCTCTCTCTCTCTCTATGTCTCTCATTGGCATTTCACCTAGTTATGCCGCATTCAGCGCAGAGATTCAGCAAGTGCTGACTATTGCTTTCTATTCCCAGCCGGGAGAGCAAAGCAAACGGGTATGAGGCTCCCATTAGGCGCGCATTATTAAATTTTGCAATTTTGCGCCCGTTTCTGTTTTGAAATTGCTCGGCCATTAGCGGCTAAGAAGCTTCGGGCCTGGCTCAATGGCCAAGTGAACTGTCAGCTGCCACGATCTGCACAATATTGTGGCTCACTCACTTCAGCCTCTCTTCAGCGATCGGCAGCGATTATGTCAAGGCAAAGCGAATGAGCTTTAAATACAGCTCGCTAAGAATATCTTCGCAGATCGTTTGCTCCCGGAATTGGTATTTTTCCGCCACAAAGATCAATTTGCCTCTCGGGGGGAATTGGTGCGAATTGGGTTAATGGATTTATACAGAATACAGCAGGGTCAGATTGGTTTCAGCAATTATGTCACGTGTGCGTTGTAGATGCGAAATGGGAACTTAAGCTAAAATAAACATGTTTAGAGTATACCAGATACCCATAGGGTAGACAGAAAATATAGCCATGTCCGTCTATCCGTCTGCCCGTATGTCTGTATGTCTGTATATCTGTCTGTCTGCCTGTATGTCTGTCTGCCCGTCTATCTGTCTGTCCGTCTGTCTATCTCTCTGTCTGTATGTCCGTCCGTCTGAAAACCTAGATCTCAAAGACTATAATAGCTAAAGGTACCAAATTTGGCATCAATATGTGTTATTATTGCACGCAGATCAAGTTTATTTTAGACTTAGACTTGCGATCGGATAACTAACTTAAAAGTTATTTAAGGCATAATTAAAATTAACTGTTTTGCAACGCAAAGTAGAAGTTATATTATTTTAAGAAATCGTTTTGGTCAGGTGGGTAGCGCGTATATCACAGTCGGGCGCTCGACTCTAGCTTTCCTACTGGTTTTTTTTGAGATGCATAAGACGAAGCCTCCCCGTGTGCATGATTAGCTGGTCTTATATTCTAATGTAAATTAAAAGAACAATTTAGCATATTTTCAAGTTTTCATTCTGCCAATTTGATTGATAAATATAAAATAAATTAAACGCGACTTAATCACAGCCACAGCCTTGAGACGGGCTCCATTGATATACTCGAATTTGACTTCCGGCATTCATCATAAAGTTAGCAAAAAGCGAAGCCATCTCGAGAGCAGACCTGAGAACAAGTAACCGAACAACATCATTCACGTTTCATGGGTCGAAAACAAACAAGTCGTTATCAATGTTTGGGCTTATCTCGGCCAGGGGACTGAGCGTGCGAATATTCGGCATTTTTCGCTGAATGAACCGTGCAACGCACGCTGGGCACTCATCTACCGGATATTAGAGAATTTCCACGGTCGATTGCACGAAATTCATTCAGCGGCGAAAATGCACAATCAAATTACTGAGATTTAACTTGGATAGTTACCTTAAAGCGTCTCTCGCTTCTATTTAGACTATCGGCAGTGGTGGCAAACGGCGATAAGCTGAGCTGAAAATGCACATTATCAGTTTGTAAAAGTGCGGAAAAGATACCCACACTCGCACTACGCTACAAACTACTCATGAGCTGTACACTTTTCGAGCGACCACACACAATCGATGCAAATGCTAAGTTTGGCGACTGCGTCTTATCTCGAATCTGTTGGTGTTTCTCCAAAATCGGCCGAAAATCACGTAGCAGGTGCTGCAGCGGAATTCTTGCTGGTCTGTGCTCTGTGCCCGTGCAATCGAACCGAATCTAATTGACTAACTGACTGAACTTCTATCAATAACTTTAACTTAGATGGGGCGAACTATTGCGACTATCGCATGACGTCGCATTTGCCACCTGCAATCGGCCCCTAGTCGCATTGACTGTTGGCTGCGTGTGCGAGTGAGTGTGTGCCGGGGTGTGCCACTGTGACTGTGACTGTGTATAGTGATTATCACGTGTCGAGCTCTGGGCAATCATTGCGATCTTTGGCATCGTGGGTCACGCTTCTGTGTATAAAAGAACCCAACGGGTTGCAAGTTGCATTTAGTTTGACTTCGGTGTTTCAGAGCAACAAGAACATGAGTGGGACTAGCAGACAAGTGTTGTTTGGTCTTCGACTGCTGGCCGTGTTGGCTACAACGATGAGCCAACAGCCTGGCCAGGGATTGGACCACCATAACATGCTCTGTGCCAACGACAACACGCCCATCTGTGCACTCAGTCGGGGCGAGTATTTGCTGTTCAAGAACGAATGCGATTTGAGGAAGGCCCAGCGAGAGAATCTCATCGGTGGACCACTGGGTAAGGGCAAGAGATCACTGATAGCAGTTGATAGCGGACTTACCTTGGTTCCTTTCCCTTTTTGTGTTTTCTGCAGCTGATGTGGGCTTGTTTAACTGTTTGCCCAATTGTGATTTCGAGTGCGAAGACGGATTTCAGCCGATTTGCGGAGTCAGCGTGAGTTCCGGCCAGCGAAAGACTTTCAGGAATCGCTGTGAAATGGTGCGCACCTCGTGCTTCTCCAAGTCCGACTGGCTAGTCTACAAGTGGGGCGTGTGCCCCAGTGGCCGTAGTCAGCCAAAGCAGACCGCGCACACCGTGCTCGTGGGTCAACGCAAGCGTCCTCGGCCCTTGCCCTGCACCAATGTGTATCGTCCAGTTTGCGCGAGCTATGCGGGCGTCAAGTCCACCTTCTCCAACGAGTGTCTGGTCCACGCCGAGAACATGAGAACGCGCAGAAGTATGAAGTGTGCGGTCCTATCTTCCACTATCGTACTAAGACATGTTATCTTCTTGCAGACTGGCGCGTGGTATCGGAAGGGCTGTGTGGCGAGGACAGCACCAAGATGAAGCATAACCGCAAGTACAAGCCCAAGTCGAAGCCAAAAGTGGACATGGAGCGCAGCAAACGCAGTCACAAGGACGAGAATCAGCTGGATGACTTTGAGATATCCGAGGATGCAGTGCAAATCTTTGCCCCCTCGACGTTTCACACGCAATTCATCAGCAACTCAGGCACCATGGAGAAAAGTTATTCCCTGCCAGCCCGCAAGCCCTACATTTCAGAACTACCCAAGGGCAAGCGAGTCTATGACGGCACGGTCAAGCAGAGCACGGGGCCAGAGCAGCAGGTGCATGAGGATGAGCCACAGGAGCCGGCAAAGCGGCAGGTGACAGCTCGTGGGGGTGCAAGCACTTGCGTGTTCAGCAATGAACCCGTCTGCGGCAGTTTCAATGGCGAAAGTCGCACGTTTTCCAACGTGTGCGCCCTCATGGACTACAGCCAGACTGTGGGCAATGGTAAGCACTGAACCGTAACGGATTAAGACAGCAACTGTATTCAAACTTCACAGCGTGGACTATTCTCTATGAGGGCACCTGTCGACGGTGCGATAAGCCCTGCCCCACCAGCTACAGCCCGATTTGCGCGAATCGCAATGGCATCGGCTACACCATCATCAATGAGTGTTATCTGGACCGTGTGCGCTGCAAAGATCCCAATAGCGGTAAGTTTAACTGCATCGGATTTCACGGATAAGCCGATTGACCCTTAACCCTGTGTCTCATTGCCAGATTGGAAGATTACGCACAAGGGTGAATGCCCACTTCTCAACGACGAAGTAGCGCAGAGCATTCCCAAGCCAAAGCCCAGCCAGAAACCCTCGTCTCTCATACCCCCAATGCTTTATGCATCTAACCAGCTGACCAGCAGCAGCAGCGGCCCCTCGCTTACCACGCCAAGACCAAGATCTCTTTTCAAAACCAAAACTCCTATGACCACAAGAAGAACTTCAGCCGCAGTAGCAGAAGCAATCACAGCAGCACCAGCAGTCGCAGTGCCTCGTCGGAAATTCAGAAAACTCAGACGTCCAACACCAACGCCTAAAGATCTGAGCAATCGCAAGATACGCAAAATTGAATTGGTTGAGACTGGAGACTTCGATCGAAGCATGTCCCACTTTTCACTGAATCCGTATGAGATGCCAGCGACAGGAAAGCTGTGGGCGAGTAAAGACAACTGGCTGGTACGTCAGACCATTGACAACGTCAAGAATAAGTTCGACATGAAGCCCAGCCACAAGAAGGCGTACAGTGAGAAATACCCCCTTTTCCATTGGCCGATGACTTCAACCACACCTGCCCCGATGTTGGCCACAACTGTGGCGCCCACAACGACTACGTCGACTCCAGTTCCAATAAACACCCTTGAGGGACTATCAATCGCAGAGTTGCTCAACTTCGAAGTCAAGTCTGAAGGGGAAGTTGTTGGTGAAGTCGAAGCAGGTACTGAGATTCTGTTCATGGTGGAGTCAACAACCAAAGCGCCAGAAACAAGCGGCACAGAGGCCACAACACCCGCAACAACGTCACTTGGAACTACACCACGTCCAACAGAGGCATCAACAACTACGTTCACAATACCAACAACAGCACCACACCTCACCTCAGAACTAACAACATTGCCAACGAGTGTAGCTGATAGCTGGGACAGCACGACCCTCAGTACGCGGAATGAAAAACTGGAGGAATCTTCAAGTGGTATGAACACTTTCCAAGACGAAGGGACAACGGAGGTTCTTGACAGGGGCACAACAGATACGAGTGAAACAACATCAAGGTCGACAGAGGAAACCTTATCAACAACAACAGGCAATGCAAAGTCCACAACCGCAAATCCGGACTACATGGCAGATGAGCCGATGGCCAGCCAAAGTGAACAAACCTCGATATATGGTCTCGACAAGAACTCGTTGATCATGCGGTTGCTGCGCGCCCGAAGCAGTAAGAACATGGTTTTGTAGGCAAGGATCAAGTATTACTTACTATTAGATAGCAATTGAATTGTGTAGTGAAAATTCAGTTTAACAACTAGACAAGAATTAAAATAAATATAAATGATTTAAAAGAACATTTGAATTAGAGCTGTGAAAAGATCGATGGTTGCCTTCTTTGGTAATTTCTGATGTTTATAGTCTGAACTTTCGGTACTATAAAATTATCGGCCGAAATATACTATCACTAAGCAATGAACACATTGTTGTGATACTATACTTTAAATAGTTCTGCCATTCACTCTTCCTTCTGCCTTTTTTTACCATTTTCAAAGGGTATAAAAATGTAAATGCATCTATCTTATATAATTGACGCTGTCGGTGTCGCTAAAAATGTATTAGCGATCAAACAGCGATTTAGTTTGTTAGTAATTGGTAAAGCGGGGAGCATAATGCAGTCCAAGCCAATTGACCACCGCACTTTTCGATCAGACTCATCCGGGACACAAAAGGGATCCTGTCTTGGGAACAGAGCTCGTTAGCGAAAAAAACCGGTTTTTTATTTGCAATAAAGGCAGTTTTATTCCATTTTCAATTCGAAAATGCGGCCAAGCCTGTGAAGATAGCGAAACGCGACTGTATTTTAATTTCTTAGATTTTTTCTTATCTTCGCAGTATAAATTGTCCAAGTTTCCGAAGTGTAAGGAACGCCCGCTTCTGTTTTGTTGGTTTTTTTAAGATTCTTTCACTTTTTTAAGTCGATACACCCCTTTTGTAAATTGACCGATTGGTGTAGGGCAAACAGTTTTTAACATACTTGTATAACACTATATTTCAATAGAACCAATGCGCCATCTATATGTGATATATTGTAATTGTAATTTCTTTCATAGCTCTTTTAATTTCATGGATGTGAAAGCGCCACCTATTGGCCATAATTAAATAACATCAGCTAGTACATAAACCACTATGGTCTTAACAGAATTTCACTACTGCCACTGTACTCCTCACTTAACGAAAGTGAACAGTATTTAATTCACTAAGCATCGATGTTTAATAGTTAAACGAAAGTTTTCGTTAATTAAGCAGTTAACTGGTCGATCTACTTGCATTGCAATTCCACCGCAAAAGCCTAATTTTCGGATTTTGTTGAGTGTTTTTCAAACGGGTGTTTTTAACGTTTTAAGAAAAACTGAAAGCCTTACGACGGGCAAATTTTTGAGCTTTGTCCAGGCAGTACACATTGGAAACTTAGATATTGCGAAAAAAAGAGAAAAACGGAACAAAGTACTGTGTGTTGTTCGCTAATAATATTCAATTTGCAAGCAGTGGCCTGCTACATCTGCCTTCATTTCAGTGCAATCCAAGCCACAATCCCATTTTTGTCAAGACACGAACCTATTTGTGTCTCGGATCACTCTCGTTTATGTTTCACTGCTTATAAAATCTAAATCTTTAAAACACTAATAAAAAAGAAAAATGAATAAAGAACGAGAGCAACAGTCGCGCAAAACGCGACAGTGGGATACCCTTCGACCTATGTTCCCGTGCTTTGAAATTAATCCCGACAGATGGCGCTCGCGCTTTGCGCTCGTCCGCCTCCCTTGTTAGCTGACAGACTTTCTTAAATAACTTCTGTGATTATTGTCCGATCGGATTGTAATTTGGAGACTGCGTAGATATTTCATTCAGCTTAGTATATGTCAAAGTCAGAAAGTTGTATCTTTTATACAGCGCTTACAAATTGAGTTCAAAAATTAAATTATTGATTTGTGGGGGCGGTGGGCGTGGCACCTAACATTTGAAATAAACTTCATCAGCTTATAGTACACAGGAGTTTTCCTGCCAAATTTGGTAACTCTAGCTTTTATAATAGCTGAGATCTGTGCGTTCACACAGACAGACGGACAGACGGACAGACAGACAGACATGGCTCAATCGACTCGGCTTGTGATCCTGAGCAAGAATATATGTATATACTTTATGGGGTCTCCGACGTCTCCTTCTGACTGTTACATACAATTGACCATTTTCAATGGTCGAAGGGTATAAAAATATGTAATAAGTGGCTTACAATATAAAACCAAATGCTTCTGTCAGCTAACAGGAGAGATATATCCGCTATCCACTTGGCCAAGCTATTTCTCAAATACAGTGTAATTCTGTCTCGATAGCTTTGCTCGTTGCTTCAATGCAACTAGCGTAAAAAGCATCAAACATAAATTTAATGTTTCATATAAAGTTTATTTCATATTCAGAATAATGCAGTTATCTTACCGATGCAGCTGAGTATCGAGGCACCTGAGTATCGATATTTTGTGTTGTATACTCTGGGGAGCTAATTTAGGAACGTCTTCCAAATTCTTTAATAACTTCTATGTTAATGATCTGATCGCATCCAATTTTTCGGAATTTATTTGAGGGTTGAGAGTTATTGAGCTTGGACCTCGGGTTTTATCGATTTACTTATTAAAATTTTTTCATATATTTTAGTACTTGTAGTTTCAAAGATTTAGATTTTCATACGGACAGACAGACAGACAGACGGACATGGCAATATCGACTCGACTGTTAATGCTCATTTATAAAATATATGTATAGTTGGTAGGTTCTGCCACGATTCCATTTGGCTGCCTAAGCAAAATAAAGAAAAAAAACTTTGTAAGTTAAATTCGAAATAATATTTTACAAGTTTAATAAAATATTTATAAGCTTATCAATAATAAAAAAAAAAAACATAAGCTATTCCACTTTTATTAGATAAGGAGTTATAGCTTTAGAGAAACTCTTCATATCACGGATTTTTATTCACAAACAAACAAAATTGCGTTTTAGTTTTATTTCATGATAAATAAATAACAAATTAATTAGTGTTAAAAACATCGTCCGTTAGTATTAAGGCCAACAATGAATGTGGTTGGTTTTATGTCAATAATTTATTGGTGACATGTGTGCCCGGTTGGCAAGCATGGACTTCGTTGCAGGTCCACCTACTGATGCGACCTTGCTGTTGAGTTTAAATTACTAACTTTAATGTCCGAGCCAATTAAACGCACATTAACAGCAAATTTCACTGCTGCCCCAAACCCGAAAACATGTTTAATAGCCGATGGCCGTTGGCAACTGAACAACCGAACGTTGTCCAAGCAGTGCTAGTGGCGGAAACAGTAATAGGCCTCTCTGGCTAGCCAATATAATAAAAAGTCTATCCGCTGTGCCACAACCAGCCGAACGCAGCCTGTGCATTATCCTCTCAACATGCATTTGTTTAATCGACGGCATCTCACGCTCGTAAAAGTAGTTTTGGGCGGGCAATTGGCTGAGACTCCTCTGCCAACAGGCTTGCTCACACGGGGGCTGCATGATTTGATATGAGCCATCACAATCACAATCGCCATTGACTTTGATCTGCAGCCAATCATTGCTGTTGGCCAAGTTGCGGGCAAGTGGATCGCATAAGTATTTTGTGGCCAGCTAAAAACAATGTTTAATCGAATGCTGCGACTAAACTTTCTACCACCAGGTGCAGCTGGTGTCCATCGATTGGGCATAATGAAATACGCGTTATTCTATTTATGAGTGCCACGAATGCTGTCAATCACAGTTCAGTTTGTCCATTCCCATTAAGACATGACCATTCACGGCGGGTGTAGACACTAGCTGAGCTAATTAATTAATTGCGCCTTGTGGATCTGGCTGAGAATGCCTAGCAGTGTCCACCAGATTCAGCTTGCACAAAAAAATGGTCGATAAAGTGCACCAATTGTTACTTTCACTGGTCAATAATGCAACAGGGGCAGCAACAACAGCAACAGCAACACAGATTACAAATGCAACAGTAGCAACAGCAACAACTTTCGCGTGCCACGTCTGTGGCATTGTAATTAAGATGGTCAGAGCACTCGCACTCGGACTGCAATTCGGCAGCCGACTCGGAGACAGAAGCTGCTTATAATTCGCAACAATTGGAAGCACACTTTTTCGTACAAATATGCAAATTGCATGCCACAGCCGAGCAGCCCGCATCACGCGTGTGTGTACAATACGTGTAACATACATACACATAATGTGCACATTATATATTGCACATATACATACGTACGTGGATCAATCGCACATAAATGCATTCGCACTTATTCTGATTGGTATCATTTACACGAGTCCCAGGCTTGGCAGCCGCAAGCGTGGCTTGGCTCGTTCATTGTTAGCCGAGGCCTCAATGGCGCCAAGGCGTTTCGTTCATGGCAACACAGCAGAGATGGCCAGGGGGGGTTTGATGGAGGGGAGAACATCTATCCGTTGCATGGGATTCACTTTCGTTTGTGGCTTTTGCTTTCAGTCACACGCTGGGGAAGGCGGTCGTCCGGTCGTCCGGCGCTCGTTTGCCTGCCTCATAATCCAGATTCAATTTGCTTGCTGCTCGCTCGTTCGCTCGTTGCTGATCGCCTGAAACCCGCTTCGCGCTGACTCTGACCCAGAAAGCGACGCACTTGAATTGACTTTGACTTCGACTTCGACTTCGACTTCGCCAATGATCTCTTCGTGGTCGTCGTCGTTGATGTCGACGACTTTACATCGGCTCGAATGCAGCGTGCAGCTGTGAGCAGGAATCGCAATTCCGGTGCTGTGCATGCTGCATGAGCATTAGATGTGCATGCGCTACCAGTCACCACGCCACGCCAGCACTCCAGCCGACATGCGGCATGCGGTTGCCACTCTCTGATAAAAGGAGTAGCTAGGCGCCTTGGGTTTCCATTTGTGTTTCACTCGGCCAGCCGTGCGGTGGTGTTTGGCTCTGCAACAAAGACAAGAAGTATCACAGCTGCATCGCATCGCGTATATCTACATGTCGCTCGGTCAATGGAGTATATGTGCCTATTTGGCAATGCTGCTGCTCCTGCTGTTGCACTACGGCAGTGTACAGGCACAGACAACTACAGAGGTGCCCTTGACCTCGTCATTGGCCACGAAAGTGGAAGTCAGTTCGGCACGCTCCACAGCACGTGCCGGGGGCTCGTTGGTGGCTCACAGCGACGTCTACATAGCGCGCAACCAGCGGGAGTGCTTCGAGACGCGTAATCTGGTGTCCTGCATCAAGTACAAGGCATCGAAACTGGTCTGGAAACTGGCCACCAACGGCATGGGCTTCTTTCCCAACGAGTATGAACGAGAGCTGGACAAACCCCGCTGGTTGCGGCTTGTCCAGCTGGGTGAACCGGCCGACGACATTATGGTGTTCAACGATGCCAAGAGCCTGGAAGGTACGTCCAGAAGAGACGGCACAGCCGACTCTGTGTGTTGTTGGCCAATGCTGTCGGTCAAGTGGGAAAGTGGCCGATCAAGGCAATTAGCCGCTGCAGCTTATGCATCTAGCTCGAAGATGGCCGCGGGAGGCTTTCGCGATACTGGCCATGTTGACATGATTGCTCTATTGGTTAGACGGATTTCACCTTTACAACTCTTGTTCCGCCGGCGAGCAGAAATAGGCCATATACACTATACAACCTTCGAGCAGACCACAATATGTTGTTTTCTTTTTAATGCGATAATTGCGGATGTTTACCACAGTTGCGATTAATTAAATTCGTCGGAACTGTTGATATACCGCGTTTATTTGCCGTAAACAAACAGCACTCTATGTGATTAACCTTTCTTCGGCACTAATTAGCTTCGTTCTCTTGAATTTACGGCAGGCGACAGCGAAACAATGCGCATCCTCAAATTCCTGAAGCGGTCGGTGGAGACCTTCGGGCGCAATCACGGCCTACAGGTGGCACTGCCCAAGGAAACAGGCGCAAGGGTGATCGATGAGTCAGGTAAGTGTCGAGGGGAGACTGTTGATCAAGTGCAAGCCTAACAAACCGTTTGTCAATGCAGAATCTCGTTTACACAAGAAGAAGAAGAAGTGGCTCGTCATCTTGCCGCTGATAATTCTGATGAAGATTGCCCACTTAAAGATGACTCTCGTTACACTGTTGCTGGGTGTGCTGGGCATGAACGTGCTGCTGGTGGGCGCCATGGGCTGGCTAATACACTATCTCAAGTTCAAGACTCTGTGCAAGATACACCCGCATCTGGTGCAAACTCATTCGCACGTCTACGACTCGGATCCCGCGGACTACTCCCAGTTCCTGGGCAGCAGCTACTCCAACGGCTACAGCCCGTCCAGTCCGCACGAGGTGAACGCGAATGGCTACAGCAAGGACTGGGGCACGAGTAAGGCCTACCACGGCTACAATTACCTGGACACCATCAGCAAGCGGCTACACCGCAGCAACTAACTGGGGAAGGGAGCTACTTGTGCCAGCGATGTCCCCACATCCTAGTAAAATTATCATCAGCCACGTTATCGTTTTAGTAATTTAAACACTTAATTTAGGTAATAAATGAAATGCTCGCAGTTTGTCAAGTATTCCTCCCACACGCACACTTGGTGCCAAGAAGAGACCTCACACGCTGCTCAGTGTGCCGCTGTCCTCCCTTGCCCCCTCGCTACGTCCCATGTGCCGCTGTGAAGTGGGCCGGAATCTCGGCGCTGTGTTTACTTGCGCGTTATCAGCGCCACGCTATTGTTTACCAGACAATTTGCCCTGGCTGCCGAAAAAGAGCCCCACCAAGACACAAGTCTAATTGTTTGGCCAGCGAACTACGCCAGCAATTCACGAAAATCAATATATTTATTTCATGTGTATCTGAGCATATAAATATAGATACATGTTGGTATAATAAATATGTACATACGAGTATATGTAACATATAAAAGTTGTGCCAAACTGGCCAACTGGCAAGCGGCCCGATAGACGAGTTGACACATGGATTGACAATCGGGATAGTTAGTCAGTGGGCTCACTGCATGCCGCACTATCATCTGGCTACATATGTAAATGCTTTAGTTGGGCAAATATGGTTTAGGGACTGGTGCTATTGATTGGATCATTGCCAGGCAGAGCGCACCATCGGCATATGAAGGCGCACTTACTCGCGCTCTGTTTGCTTGCATTTATGGCCGACATCAAAAGCTGCACAGTTAAGCGGCGCACAAACAAATGCGATAAGCGGCCTTCGAAGGAAGCCAACATGTTAAATGCTGCCCCAGTAGCAGCTGTATTTATGACTATTTTGTTTTCCAGGGAAGATATAAAATGAGCGAGTGCATTGGGGAGTTTATCGACCTTAAATAATTATGATTAATTGCACAGCATATGAAATTCTTTGATTAATTTCTGTTAATTTCTGCGTCTATAATTAAATAAGTACTTAATAAAAATATTTAATCAACAACAGATTGATATACACAGATGCTTATAAAAAGTAGAAGCACTTAAATGTGTGTACTAAAGTACATATGTTAGTCCTGAATAATACGAATTTACATTGACTCAAGGGGATAGACTCAAGTTGAACCCCTTAGGGACCTTTGAAAGCTTTCTGAATGCAAATTTTTAAAGATCAGATATCATTTATACAATAATATTGTATTTATCTACATTCTGTTTATGCGCTTAATATTTCCAAACTCATGAATGCACTATATGAATGTACATAAGTACATATTATATAAACATAAGAACCTCAACACAGTTAGATATGCTAGTTATGGTTTGCCTTAAAAGACAGCAAATTCCGAAATTTAATATAATTGTGTCGTGCGCTCGTAGAATCATATATGTATATGTACCATATAAATAAATAATAACCAAACTGCAAGACGGAACTGTTTGTCAAAGTAAATGAATCAGTTAGTTGACTTTCCACCTTCTGCGCTATAAAAATAGAATTTATAGGTCGCGGCCATTAACTGAATCATTGCCAAGTTAGGCGTCACATAAACAAATGGGGTAAGCGGTTTTCAAAGAATACAAAAATTGTAATCGTACCCTGAAACAGCTTATAAAGATATATTGAAGACATTGTTTGGGTCAGGCGTGTAGCGGGTATATCACAGTAGAGCACACTCGACTGTAGCTTTCGTGCTTGTTTATGATCTATATTTCTTCGCTGATAAGGAAATACTATTGAAAAAACTTGAGCTTCACTTTCGCTTTTGATAAGTGCCTCAATAATCAAACAAGCACTTAACAAACATTTATTCATTAAGTGGTTGATAATGAAGTAATCGTTGTCTTGCTAAAAAGAATAATCACTTATCTATAATATATAAACGAGGCAGATAGAATGCCAAAGAAAAAGAAAGAAAGGTTTGTTTCAGGAAGACTCTTTGTAATAAAAGACTTTTGTGTGCACCTGTTTGGATTATTTCGTCATATGACTAAATTGTTAACTCATTAAAGAAACCTAAGGCGTCAAGTTTTGCACTTATGACATATATCTGGTCAGTTTTCTGGAAGGCTCGTCGAGATACCTTATCACCTTATAAAACAAAGCACAATATGTCACATCATCGTGACGAAAGACTCTCGCCTAGAAGAGAAAAGCATCTATTATCTTTTACACATATACGACAGACCATATAGTTTGTGCACATTATATTTGCTAGAACAACCCAATGTTTGTTACGTGCTCACGTTTCTTCTACTACTAACGTGATAAGACTGATAAGTACTGGCGGGATTCAGCGCAATATAAGCTCATAGCAAGATCACATTCAGGCAGTAAGCTCAAGTAGAGAACGGCAGACGCATCTTTTCAGATTGAGGTAATACTAATATTTAGAAATATGCAACTGTCAACATTCACCGATTGGCTTGACGAGGACTACATGCAGAAGAGGCTCAGGGTCTTCTATAGCGATGCTAATCTTAAGGTTAACAAGTTGTGGTCTAAAGCAGCCACAGGAAAGGGGGAAAACTTCGTAGGGGTCATCACTCGGATTTATGTCGAATACGAGCTGACAGGAGGCATAGTGAAGCAGAGCTCATACCTGCTCAAGGAATCCTGCCCGGAGGGGGAACCGCAAGCCGCTGTGTTCCTCGAATACAATGTCTACGATCGGGAAATGGATATGTACGAGTTCGTGCTGCCCAAGATGTCTCAATTGCTTCGCGAAGTTGGCATCACAGATAAAATGCACGCGGATGCTATCGCTGTGGATCGTGAGCACGGCGTTATAATCCTCGAGGATCTGTCGCCATTGAACTATAAGAACGCGGATCGTATTAAGAAGCTTGACTTAAACCACACGCATCTGGCCTTGGACTCACTAAGCAAGTTTCATGCCGCCGTGTTTGTGTTGGAACAACGTCATCCTGAGCTGCTGGCTAAAAACTTTGACCGCAGTTTCTTCTCACGTGGACCCGATGGCTACAAAAAAGTTTTTGGTGGTTTTTATAAGGCACTTGTGCGCTACGTAGAGAGCAAGCCAGAGCTTAAGGAACGGTATCATGCTAAAATGGAAAGGATTACAAACGACGTCTTGGA
Source organism: Zaprionus capensis (assembly GCA_018903675.1). Lineage (NCBI taxonomy): Eukaryota > Metazoa > Arthropoda > Insecta > Diptera > Drosophilidae > Zaprionus > Zaprionus capensis. The sequence continues at coordinate 5,613,930 of JAEIFN010000011.1, forward strand.
GTATGCTGGACGCAGTTACGATATTGAGAAGAGAGATTTCCCTTGCCTTGTACACGGCGACTTTTGGACTACAAACTTCATGTTTCAGTACGACGATGAGGGAAAGCCGACCACCGTGTTACCAATAGACTTTCAGTTCAGCGTCAGAGCTTCTCCTGGCAACGACTTGCACTACTTTTTCAACACATCTCTTCAAGAGGATGTGTTCGACCGCGAATCAGAGCTTATTCAGTATTATTACTACGCTCTCAGGAAGACCCTAAAGCAGCTACAGTACAAAGGCGATTTTATTACCTTGCACGAGTTCCAACTACAGTTCGAGCGTCGCAGGTTTGTTGGTAAGTTTCTGCAGGGTATTGAAGAGATTGTATTTATAATATTTTGCTATCCCCATAGGCGTTATTTCGTTGGCTGTAATGCCCATGATGACATATCAAGGCACAGACTTTTCAGGATTCAGTGACTTTTATGATGATACACCCGAAGCCAAGCGCTTTCAAAATAAATTGTATGAAAACAAAGACGTGCAGTACGTTGTAGACAAAAGACTGCCCCTGTATGACTTTAAGGGACTCCTAGAAGTCCAATGAGGACTTTTTTTAAATAAAATATACATTTGAGAAACTTAAAATACTTTGTCGATTTGAAGATCAGAATGCAATGTTTTATATCTTTGTTTGCGCTTAAGTTTGGTATTTGCATAGACAAATGAGTTCACTTCGTTGACTCGTACTTAGAACCTCAACACAATTGGATTATTGTGTTTTCGCCTAATTATAAACCTGTGCACAGAATAACGTCATGCGACTGATAAGCATCTCATTATGTTACGTCATATATAAACTTGAAGATAGACAGCGCGTTGCCAGTGACTTCAAGCGGTGCGTTTTATTATTATATGCTTATCATCTTACTAACAATGAAAAGCAGTACAAGGGAAATGTGCTATCAGTATAGCAGTTACAGCTCATTTTTATATGTTTACTTAAGGTATAATTGTTTTTTTATTCCTTCTAAAATCGTTTGATTCATAAACAACGACCTGTTCACATATAACATAAGTTTTGCCTTTAGCAATTCATCTGCACAAGGAAAGTTGCATTTCTATAAACTCTGTTCCACTGTGCCCGGCGGATACGCATAGCTTTTGAACAACTTCAACCCCTAACAGAGCTGATAAGAAAGCTTTGCCCAGCTGTTGGACCAAAACAAAGTGAAAGCATTCGTATTTCGGGTTGTCGGAGTGCGCAGCGTGTTTAGTTGATACTTCGGGCTCACGCAGCGTATACGCAACGAGCTGCCTTTTGTGGTGCCGAATAAACGCAGGACCGTTACTATAAAACGTAGGGCTCTCTGACAAAAACCAACAGATGGTCGCCGGCTGTACACGCGCCAAGTTATCGGGATTATAAAACCGTTATGCCAACCGAACATTAAAGTTATAAGTTTATAAATTAAGAATATAAAGAATAGAATATAAAGAATATATAAAAATGATGTAAATTGAAAAAAATTCAGCACATTCGAAACACAAAGGCATATTTATAGTGAATTCTGATGAGGCGACCAGCGAACGCAATAAAAGTATCACTTCACAAATCAAAAGGTAACAAACCCGAAAGTGTGGAAAATGTTTTTGTTTGTTTTCGCATACGCGGCTATTAAAAATTGAAAAGCGTGAAATTTTCGTGAAGGCAGCGTGGTCCGCGGAAATCTGCTAATAATAAAGCGGACGCCGACTTTCCATATGTGAGTGTTGTACGTACTACAGACAAGTTCGCTGCGGTTTGACCCAAAGCGAAAATGCTCGCATGTAATCAAAGTCTGTTGTAATGCGCCAAGTGACGTGTGCGGAACACAGAACCCCATAATGAGGTTGTAACAAACAGTCCGCGTACAGTGGCTGCTGCACTAAAAAAGCAAATACGCAAAGGAAGTTATAACTTAGTCGGAATAAAGTTGCCGACTGAGTGCCAAATATTCTCCGAATAAAGGAAACGCAAAGTGCCTGGGAGTGTCTCGCTAATGCGAAATTGCTTTCATTGCGCGGAAGCTCACTTTAGCAGAACTTAAAGCTGTTTGCCTAATGAGCCGTTTTCTGGCAAGTGAAGTGTAAAAACTGAAATGCAGTTATAAAATTCAGTGAATAATTGCCGTGAGTGGGATTTCAATTCATAGAAAACTGGCAAATGCGTAAAGTGAATTGAAACATATCGAAAATATATGCAAATTGTGTATTGTTAATTTCAAAAAGTTTTGAAAATGTTTCTATTTTCTAAAATTCGCCTGACTTTTTAAAAATCTTTAATTACAAGAAATAAAAAGCCAATAAAAAAATGATGGAAATAAATTATTTTTAAATTACTGTGACCACACCTATCTGTGTTTCGCTTGTTGTTTAAGTATAATTGAGCTGGTGGCACGGTACTCCCAGTGGAGCACTCTTGACATCAGGACTTTTAATTATCGATTGCAGTCACGTTTAAATGAATTGCCGTGAACATTTTTTGCTGAAAATGCCAGTGAATAAATTAAAGTCAATGAAGATAGATCGAGTGCTCACTAGGTATAAAAATATACGAGAACACTTGACTTTATCCATTTATCGTCATCTGCGTATTTATAAATAAATTATATATTTTTGCTATCGATTCTAATAAAAAGACAACATTGCTGCAAACTGTTGATTCTTTAAAGTACTACACAATACCTGGAGAGAGGTAAATGTGTACCTTGCAATACATTGAGTGTCACAAATCGCATAAATTCACTTAAGTAGTTTCGCAAAACGGACTGTTTGCAACACAAGTGCCGTTCTGGGAGTCGCAGTTTGAGGAAAATATTGCGAAAGAGCGGATATGACGGAGGAAGACAATGAACGATGCAGCAAGGACGAGTACTCGTATATTCTCCGGCTTGCATTTTAAATTGCAAGCTTAATGAGCTACCAGTCAACAGTGTCACCAGCAGATACAGAAACAGATGCTGTAGATACACATTTCTGAAGGCAACCGTGGTAGCCAAGTGGAGAAGCGGGAGATATGGCGAGCGAAATTGCAATCTAAATAGTATAACCGTCTCGTCATTCCGAGAAGCCATTAAAAAGTAGATGTCAACTTGAAATTAAATTCCGTACAAGCTACAACTTTCTTTAGGAAAAAAGGAAAACTTTCGTTTCGTATTGTTTGTTTGAATACGTGAGTTGCGTTTCTGAGAAGCAGAGAATCCTGACTGACCTAACCATATGGAAGTTGGAATCAGTTCACTTTACATTTATAGAGCCTCCCTACAAGTGAATGAGTTTCGCAAAAGGGAATCAATTACAATTTAATTGTTCAACTGACTCTTTAAGTTGCCCCCTTCAATTCATTTTATTAAGTGCTTCACTTGATTGACCATGAAAGGTTTTCGTGCGCCATTCGAACTGCCCGCATGAAATGGCAAGCATGTTCAATCACTTAAAATATTAATATACATTCATTTTTCAAGCAGTTGACGGATTTTATATCCGCTAAAGGTTCGGCCTATTTTGTTTGGCAAGGCAAACAAACCAAGCCTCATTTGAGGTGTTCAACGGATAGTTGACGCCTCAATCAGAAAACGCATCAATTTCATAGAAAGCACTTGTTTTCCAACAGACGCGACCCATTTTGGTCTTTCGCATGTGGTGCCGAATTATTGAAGCGAAGTCTCCACCCACCAATTAATAACGCAGAGCCTCGTTCCACCTTTAAACTACCCACATGAATGTAAGGCAATTTATCTTTCATACTTATGTTGCCTCTGAGCCTTGTTCGGAAACGAGACTCGTAAGAGGCAATAAAAATCGCGTTGGCATTAGGGATACTAAAATGGTGCTGAGTAAGCAGGGCCTGCCAATAGGACATGGCGCAAATAAATCACAAAAGTCGCAGTGAAATAAAAACTGGTTAAGGCTGCTTCTGCGTCTTTTTTCTTTTGAGTATTTTTGGGTTTGGTAGCCTTGTGACGCGGTTAACTGTGGTAGGTGGAAATGCAAATGCACCCACGCATACGGACAGGAAAGAGGCATAGCAACAAAATGGGGGAAGAAACGTTGACAGTTTGAAAATTATTCAAATTCATGACAAGTTCTATGAACTTGAGGCTACTTTACATAATTTTCTTGTCGTCAACTTTCTGGGAAAGTCATTTGGCAAACACCCATCGGGATGGTGGAAAGGAACTGTGATAAATTTATCTAACAACTTGAAGCGTTTCCGCTGCGCCACGAAAAGAACATGGAAACTAAATTTGAACTTTGTTTCCGTTCGATGTGATTTTCATGCAATAAGTCAGTGACAAAGAAGATTGTTAATGGAAATGGGTAAAATTTTCATTTCAAACATTTCTTTGTTTATTATCTAGCGTTTGACTCAAATGCTTTTCTTATGTCGGACAAGTGCAGCGAAAAGTACATTCTTAAATTGACTTAAGAAACTTTCAAAGTTTTCCCAACTTTTCCTTTGATTTCTAAAAGCCGATAGTATGGGATTTCCTCTTTCGAATTGTTGAAGCTTGCCATAAAACTTACGATCCACCTCTTTATCAACACCATCATCCCACATTCTCTGAGCGGCAGATGGGGAATTGCCTTTATTTATACGCTACCCATTAATTGCAGTAGCCAAGTGCCTCTGTGGGGAATCTGACGAATGTGTTTTCTCCTCTTCGTAATGAAACTGACAAGTACGCAATTGCGCAATTATCCTAATCAATTGTCATCATTTATTACTGAATGCACATTCAGCACATCCGATTGTTTCTCTCCACAAAAAAACGGCAAAATCCTTAGGAAACCGAACTGTTCATTAGAAAATAATGCTTTCCTTGTACGCGAAACTTCTAAGAGATGTGCTCTCAGCTTAGGCATACATAATAATGAATTCATCAATGGGCACAGCTGTTTCTATAGGACGCCACAGACAGTCTTAGTTATTAACAGACGTACCAACGATACACTGAAGTAGCTTCACTTCAGGAGCCAACCAAGTTGGCATTAAATTTAAATATGACCAAGTTTGTAAAAATACAGTGTCTTGCATTATTCATAATGGAAAAAAGAAAAGCTATTGCCTTACTGGAGGTGGAATATAAGGCAAAATAATCAGAAATGTAACAAAATACCGCAAGATGCGATGGTCAATAAGGGATTTTCATGTGATAAGGGTATAATAATGTTCTCACCAAATGGGACAAGTAGAGAGTATTTTGAAAATGAATTTATCTAACGGATAACCTAGTACATGGCTTAAATTTTAAATTCTTTTAATGTAGTCTTGCACACGGTATAGCAAGCAAACAACAGGCAGTTAATATACGATTGTGTGTCTCATTTACTTTTCCCCTCGACGCCTCTCTTGGCGAATATTTCTTTGACACTGATTATTATACCCATTTCAGCCATTTTATGGTGGCAGGTTGAAACGTCTTCGTGTAAGCCAAATGACTGGCACAGCGCGAATCGGCGTAGGTTATTTCCAGCTCTTTTAAGGTTAACTCAACGTACGTCGTGGTTAGTGCCAATGTCGGGGACCTTAACGTATGCGTCAATGCTGTCAACTAAATCACGCATAAGAATAGATAGCCCACACACACGCAATTCAATTCCATCTCGCCTCGAAAGCATTTGTGCCTAATCATAGCATAGTTTGTTTCTTGACAGATTTTCGCTATGAATTGGACAATGCCAAAGATTTCAGCGCCAGAAGAGTTTTTTAAGGCAATTGCGAGCAAGAGTAATTTGGATTTAATCGGGGAGCAGCGACATTTGGACAACTATCAAAAGTTATTGCCGAACAACGAGAACAACGGGAACATCGACAGCTACGACAGCTACAGCGCCGAAGACCGAGGCAACGACGACAATAAGATCCACACGATGCTGCTACTGAATAGCACTAACAACGACAGCAATACCATTCCTCCCGATATGGATCCGCTGCTGATGGAGCAGTACCTGCACAACCGTGCCATAGAGAGCCCATGGTACCATCTGCTCATCGCCATGTACAGTGTGTTGATTGTTTTTGGGGCAATAGGAAACATCATGGTCGTCATTGCTGTGGTGCGCAAGCCGATAATGCGCACCGCCCGCAATCTCTTCATCCTCAACCTGGCCATATCGGGTGAGTGAGCTCTGCAGCCACCTTATTTCGCTTGATTCGACATTTATGGCGTTTGTTTGTTGGCCACTTACAGACCTGCTGTTGTGCCTAGTTACCATGCCGTTAACCCTAATGGAAATTCTTTCAAAGTTCTGGCCCTATGGCTCGTGCGCCATCCTGTGCAAAATGATTGCCATGCTGCAGGCCCTCAGCATTTTTGTGTCGACCATCTCCATAACAGCCATTGCCTTCGACAGATATCAGGTAAATACACAGTCAAAGTTATTTCTCTAATGTGTTTTCATGCATAATTTAAATCAAATGACAGATACGACATCAAAAGAATATTAATGAGGAATAAAGTATTTTTATGTCCATTCAGAGATGAGTAAAAATGTTTCCAGTTTTGTTCAAATTAAATTTTATAGATTTTTTATTGCAGGAGATTGACACAAAAAATTATAATTAGTTTTTTATAAATTATGTTTTTTTTATTAAAAATTAAATGTGTCCATTTCGCATCTGTTAACTATCAAACTCAAATGAATCTGCTTTTTCAAACTACTATGCAGCTTAGCAGAAATTTCCTAAAAAGTATATATATTCTGAATCAGCATCAACAGAGGAATCAAACTAGCCCAGTCTTTCTGTCAATGTGTCTGTATATCCGTGTGTCCGTTGCAACGCAAATTAGTCTCTAACTTTTAAAGGTATTTTGATGAAACTTGGGAAACACGCTACTTATTGCTGCACGCTTTATATAACTCAGAACAAGCCGGATCTAATATATAATTATAGCGGGCATACAATCAACGAATCCTTTTACAATTTTATTAAAGTCGGACCACTATATCCTATAGTTACAATAGGAGTAAGGATTTAGTTAGAAATATAGGTTTTCATAAAAAAGTTATATGTATATGTTCAGCGCTGTTACATATTACACAATGAAAAGAATTGTGCATACCTAGTATGGGACCAATCAGAGAAGATAAGAACCTGCAAGGGTAAGGAATCATAGGTATGATGAAGGTAGCCTTCGTTCTCATTTTAAATCCATTTTATACCCATTATTAACATAAACGAAAATCATTACTGAATAAAGTGTTATATTGTAGAATATGTTTTCCTTTCTATTCTTTCAATCTCTTCCTTCCACAGGTGATTGTATATCCGACCCGGGACTGCTTGCAGTTTGTTGGAGCAGTCACCATTCTGGCTGGCATCTGGATCCTCGCCCTAATACTAGCCTCACCCCTGCTCATCTACAAGCAGCTGATCAATATGAAAATGCCACCATTACTGCAGAGCATAGGTGTGCCGCATTCGATATCGTACTGCATCGAGGATTGGCCGTTGGAGGGTGGCCGTTTCTATTACTCGATCTTCTCGCTGTGCGTACAGTATCTGGTGCCCATACTGATTGTATCGGTGGCCTACTTCGGCATCTATAACAAGCTGAAGAGCCGCATTACCGTGGTCACCGTGCAGAGCTCATCGCAGCGCAAAGTGGAGCGTGGCAGACGGATGAAGCGCACCAATCGGCTGCTGATAAGCATTGCTGTTATCTTTGGGGTGTCGTGGCTGCCATTGAATTTCTTTAATTTGTACGCGGACATGCAGCATCCGTCGGCCGTGACGCAGAGAATGCTGGTGGCCTATGCCATATGCCACATGATCGGCATGAGCTCGGCCTGCTCCAATCCGCTGCTCTATGGATGGCTCAATGATAACTTCCGTAAAGAATTTCAAGAACTCTTGTGTCGTTGCACTGATTCCACTAATGTTGCTCTCCATGGTCACACGACAGGCAGCAACGTGCAGGCAGCGGCGTCGCGTCATCGTCGCATGCAACAAGCCAACATGTTTAGGGGTGAGCTGCAGCTCCTGGGCAATCGCAGCTGCACTGACGGCGACTGCCTTGGCGGCGTCAGCGTCGCCACCACCGACTTTAATACGCGACCAACTGTGAACGGAACGCGCAGTGCGATCACGGAGTCTGTCGTCCTCACCGAGAATCCAATGCCCACAGAGATGACCACCCTGGTGCCGCGGTAAAGCCAATTCAAATACTACTTGCAATCTGAACTATGTGTCACCCAAGCCGTGTGTCTCTCCTGGTACAACGCATTGTACAGTATCGCATATAGTATGTATCCGGAGATTGAGCTCGGGCTCGTGTAGATTTGCATGCTCCAAGCTTGGCCAGCCATTAAGCCGATTACTTTTCCAAGTCGCATGCTTGTTACACATGTATATACAATGTATTATATTGTTTTCCATTGTTTTATCTCCACCCTCACTGTGGCAAATCAATCAGATTTTGCATTTGATGTGTATGTGTATGTGCGTAACTGGATGTAATACATGCATATACCATCGAGTTCAGTAATTCAATATTTATGCACATTTACAGTTTGCAACAATACTAAAAGGGAAATTTACATATTTGAGCTCCTCCAACCCCTCCTTGGTCCAGTGCCATGTCGAAGCATCCAAAGGAGCGCGGCCCATCCACAATGAGAACTCTTCAATTATTCGAACAAAAACGTAAACTTACATTTAATTTAGACTCTAATCGCTTAGTATAAGCTACAATGATGACTGAACTGAAGCAAAGCTGAGTTACATTTAAGTTAATGAGGATATTTTTGGTTCCGAATATAAACTAAATTGATTGTCTTATTTTCTTCGCTGCCTATCTGTGTGAGTATGATTGCAATTATTAATTACAGAATACGAATTAGATTTAATTATGTCAAGTACTGTGATTTAATTGAAAGAGCCCTTCAATTAAATTTCGGGTAATTGATAAACACACACAACTCGAAGCTTTTCCGTATAATTGCATTCATAAATAAGCTTAAACATCTATGTATAAATGTTATGTGTAGTGGTCCCACATTGTTCCTTTATGTACGTAGGCTCAGTATGAATAAGATAGAGTTTGTTATGAGTTTCAAGCATGCTTTTTCCATACCTAATTAGCTTATAAGTTCAGTACATTTAAATACTTTTAACCAACACCTTAGAGCAGCATTGAATGTATCTATAGCATAAATCTTACTAATGTCTATTGTCAGTTCGAACAATAACTTTGGAACTGTAACTCGAATACGATGTAAGAAATTAAATAAATAATAAATTGAATAAGTGATTGAGTGAGCGCGCGTATTAACTTGATTTTATTGGCTTCGAACTCAAGTAAGTATGACGGCTGCAATTGAGGGAGCTTAAGAAAAAGCAACATAGTGCTAAATTAACAATGAACACTTCCGTCAGTATTAAAGAGCTTCATCTGTTCAGTAGTCGGACTGATTCCTTGTTTACCCATAAATTCAATTATTTATTTATACTCCCTCATAGGGTGCATATACGTGAACACATATGGAAGTTGGACTGTGGGCATTTGGTGTGCTTAAATAATTTGCAGCTGTTACTGTTGCCTAATAGACACATTCGCAAAACTTTTTATTTGCCCCCTTTCTCTCTTCTCTCTTGCAGGGAATACGAACAATAAAAATACTCATTTCACATGCCGCAAGTTGACCAAGTTAGCGCGAGACGACACTACACACACCTGCTGCACACTTAACCTTTGCTCATTGACTGTTTGCACTGCCCTTTAAAGATGTCGCCGCCACATAGAGAGCCAACCAGCCGTGCAGCAAAACATAACGTTAAGAGCAATGGCCCATTAAATGCGGCGAAAATGTGGGCACACTGTGCCCAACGAACATGTGTACACACATAGTCACACACACACTTGTAGTACTTGCGCGCAAACGTCGAGAAAATGCCCGGAATATGGATACTTATGTGACAGGAAAACGAGGGCAACTGGTTTTATAGCACCTCCGGCACGTCCGCTCCTTGGCCTATCTTGGCCCAACATGGTAATGTGTTGCCAAATACATTGATAGGACGCGGCACTGGGGGACTCATCAATCAAAGAAGTTAGGGCCCAAAAGCAGATTCACTGCAGATTGCACCCAGCTCGGCGCAGAGCTCAGCCTAATTGCTCGGCTTATAAGCTCATCTGTCTTTAATAATCGCACTGAGCGCTGAGACCATTTAAATGATTGCGTTAATTATAATGGCTTAATAATGTGCTCCCGCCTGCCCAGGCCACATGCCACCCAGTGCGAGGGGTCATCCTCATCAAGTCATCATCCCGTGAAATGTGATCACCCGTGTGACTCGAATGTGACCAACGGCACGCACAATGGAGGTGAGAGGTTCCCACACCTCACACGAGAAGATTAATTAAAAATTTCTATGACGCGTTCGAGGGCTGCGCAGTCCCAAAAAATTGGGATGGAGTAGGGCATCCGGCAGTCGCTGTCGTAGTCCAAGACGGCGTGCGCTACGCAGCTCTCTGCACTTGCAGCTTGTGAAAGTGTTTATTTATTTGTTTTGACTACTTCGGCGGGGCCCAGGCGTGGTCACGGCATGTGATGTCACTAACGAGAGCTGTCAACCGTATGCTAAGAGATTGCTGGACCGCAAGATGACCAAGCCATGCTGCCGCAATGGAAAGTGAAATGGGAAATTATTTAACTTTCTTCTTAGGCAAATTATGTAAGGCGAGCAAATCTCGAGACATTCTAAAATTGCCTGCTTTGTGGCCTACAGGGGGCACTCTCAAGTGTTAATCGATACAACAAAAGTGGCCGACGCGCCACAGATTTGTTATGGCAGAGATAAATACAAAAAATTGACAATGCCCCCGGCGCAGCTAAGGTCGAGCAGAGCTCCAAGAGCAACCCGACATGAAGCGTGAGCAAATTATTAACATATTTATGAGTAAAAGTGAAATTAATAAAACGAAACGAAAACGAAATGAAAAAGCATAGAAGAAGATTCGCAAATATTGACGAATCTCTAACGCGTTTGTGACTAACTCGCAGTTGGCCGAGCATCGCATACCCGGCTTGTTCCTCCTCCCTACCCACCGCCCCTTTCCACTTCCAACTGCGGAAGCCTTCACGCATACGTAATTCGAGCAAATGTGACCTGGTAGGAGAGCATCGAATTTAAATCCCTCCCATCACGTAATACGTCTCTGACAGTTCGCAGCTGCACGACTGATGAAGATACCCTGAAGATGAAGATGAAGATGAAGATGAAGATGCCTGTGCACACACTCGAGATGTGTGATAAACATGTGTCAACCCCAGCGATGAGCATCTTTAGTGGTACTTTCTTCGGTTTGGCATAAGTCAGCTTTTTGCTAGTCGACGCTAAATGAATTTTTGACACTTTCACAAGTGGGGGCCAGTAGTGCTAATAGTGTTTCTATTTAAATGCCTTTAACTGTGCCGAGTTCGCTTTCAATGGGCATAGAGTACTTGCAGAACGCTCCCAATTCGGGCAGCATGTCTGTATTTGTTGTGTTGGGTATTGAGAGCGGACGGTTATTGATTTTGCGGTTCCATAAACAAGCTTTCATTTTGTTTTGGCATTTGATTTTTGCTGTCGCTTTTGAATTATTGTGGTCATGCGCAGGGCGGGAGGATGTATCTGTTTCTGGTCGTTAGCCACAGCTCAATGACAGCGTTTGTCACCAGAAATTAATAACAATGTGCCGGTTAGTTGGCCAATTCTAGACGATCGACTGAGCAACTGAACAAGTGAACAAGTGAATGAGTGAATGAGTGAACGACTTTCTCATGCCCCTGAGCCGGGCCAAAGAAACTCGTCTGTCAGTCAATAAATAATTAAATGTCTCAATAGCGCGCCAAGTCGTGCTCCACTTTGTGGAAACCAGTCTGTATTTTGTCAAAATAATTCCATGCCCAGCCTGAATGTCGCTAAATAGCCATCAACAGTTTGGATAATGTGCAATTTGTGCTGCAACTACGAATTGGCTAAGGACTTGTCCCAGTTGCAACTATGGTCTCCACTTTCTGGCAATGGAAAACGAAAGTCAGCTGAGTCTGAGTGACCAATCAAGTAAGTGCAACATTTCCGTTAGTTGGTTCCATGCACAAGGCAGAAGCCTATGACGTTTATTGTTTTCTATGATAAAGCGCATTTCGAAAGATTTATGACAGACCTGACGAGTACGTACGCTGCAGTCAGAAATTGACAAGCAATTCCGCACAGCGACGCTTTTTCTACTCACTTTTTCACACTCTGCGTTATTCATTATCGCTAAATTTTCCGACTAAAAGAGAAAACCGTCGCCATCGTCGTCGTCGTTGTCGTTGCTGTCCCGTTGTCGTTAACGTTTCGTAGTAGACTTTGTCACTCGGTGTACGGCGTCAATGTCATGGGACGACCAAGACTTGCAACTTTACTCTTAACCAGCTCCAGCGCAGAACGCGAGCGCAGCCATCAGCTGTGGCTCTCTGCAACGTAAGAGCTTACGTAGCTTACGTAGCCGCAGCGCAGCAACGCGGTAGCCAAACTGGTTGATCGCACCCGCCGACGTCGACGTCAGAGCCGTTGGCTTTCGCTCGACAGTCCAAATCTTGGCGAGCAACACGACAGTCGCACTCGCAGTCGCAGCACGAGCGTCGCCGCCGCAGTTCGAGTCAAAACAAAAGCGAATGAAATTTTTCGAAAGCAAAAACTCAGTAAAGATAAAATTACACGCGTTAGCGATTCGGTCGTCCACGGATTGATCGATTTAAATAAATTTGAAAAATTACAAATCATTGGCATTGCTGGGTTCAAGCGGCTCTACGAATGTGAATCGGCTCTGAAGTTCCTGAAGTGAAAACAAAGCGCAATAATTGCATTGACAGTGTGTCCCCCTCGAAGTGATGGATTCAATTAAACTGGCGTAAAGTGAACGGGTTTTCTCGGTCGGTTAGTCGGTCGTACGTACTCGGTCGATCGTTTGGCCAGTTCGACAGACGCAAAGACGGCTAGTCGGTCAGTTTACTGGCTCGTCGGTCAGTGCAGCATTTCACCAACGCCACCGAAAACCGATTGCAATTCCAATTTCCAATTCCGAAACAAGAAAATCAACGCAAAACGAGCAAACAAAACGAAAGTTACCGATACGACGGCGAAAACGACAAAATTCTTTTCATGAAGCGGAATTCCGCAACATCCAACCCATAAAATGTGCACAAAAACTCCCTTTGCAGTCGAATTGATGTTCATTATATAAGAGGTAAATACATAAAAGGCAAGTCGAAGAATGTGTGCAGTATATAAGGTTGAACAACTTGAGTGAACTTTAGAGCGGCACTTAAATGTAATTTGGCAAATCATTATAATTATACGATGCTGTAAGCCATATAATTATATGAATTTAGCGCTCACTGCAGTTGAACATTAACAAATATCACACATAACAGTAACAACAGTAACAAGACTAATAACAACATAACAATATACCTAACCAATTGTTAACATTTCACTGTCTTCGACTTCGACGCGTCTCGTCTCGTTTACTCTCCCTCTCACTTAGGCACCCCGCCCCTTGTTATTGCCCTCTCTTTCCTTTTCCATAATGAGCTTTGATATGAAAGCGCGCGGGTCGGGAATAAAGTTGGGAATGGGACTGGCACTGAGAGTGGAGTGGGGGCTGGAGCTGGAGCTGTCGTTTATTAAATCAGTCTCGAAGCGCCGCAGTGAGATGCCGTTGAAGAAGCGATGTTATATAAGCAATTCACAGCTGGCCTACCTCAATTCACGCTTTCGGCAGAGAACTGAGTCCATCTTCAGTTCCGTATGACACTTTCTTTTCGAGAAATTGGTATGCGTGTGCGTCACGCGCCTACAAGAAAGTCACCAACAGACACACTCCACAGCGACGACTATGTCATGTCTCCGATGTTGTTTCTGTCGGCAATTGATCAACTGTAAAACTATAATAATCTAGCTTAACAGGCTACTGCACCCACACCCGTCATTAATGGGAAATACTTCACAGACTATTGATTACAAAACTGTAACTGTGACTGTCATTGTCATTGTGACTGCGATTGCGACGGAGACTGAGACGGCGACAGTCGCACTCAGCTGACTCAGTCAGCCGTGTAAATGTGGCTCGGGTTGGTGAAATGCTGAAGTGGCGCATCTTAAAGATACACTCAAAGTACACTGTACTTTCATTTTGCTCGTATCAACGCACAAATGTCTGCCACTGGCTGCTGCCCAGCCTCTGCCTCTACCTCTGCCTCTGGCTCTGATGCTGCTAGTGCGGATTTCCAACTCTCGCTTTGAGTACAAACTGACGTTGAGCAGATGCAGCAACTTTCAAAGCGGCTTCTGCTGCCTCTGCCAGCAGTTTGAGTGCTGTAGCAACAGCAGCAATTGCATCCGACAGATGCAGGCCATGTAGATGGGCTATGCATATTTGCCCGCTGCGCTTAATATAAATTGTCGGCGTTTAGTCGGCTCTCTGGCTCGAAGGAGCGAGGGAGACAGATAGCGAAACCTGTGCGGCTGACGCCCTTTAACAAAGTTAATGCCAAAAGGAAAAGATGTGCTGCTCTTTTGAGCATGGAATTGAATTGTCTGGAAGTGTAATTTGATGAAATTACCTCGCACGTCGTATAAACAGCGATTGCATAATTTGTCAGCTCATTCCAAGGCAAACAATTTCATTTGACTTTGCAGTTCGAAATGACGCTATTTAATGACCGCACACGAGGTAAATGTAACTTTCTAAAACCCGATAAAGCCGGGCCCGGGACCGAGCTCCGGTAAAAAGCAGTATCAAATGATATCGGCGATTGAAACACAGTTTATGTGTAGCTAAAAATTCGAACCCGAGCTCGGCACGCATACAAAACACTCAATTTGATTGGCAGCCGTACGGGACGACGCCCCGAAAACAAAAACAGAAACCGAAAAAACAATCACTGCTTAATGGCCCCGTCTGCAGGCCAAATTGGTAACTAATTGGCGAAAACAACATTTCACTCGACGCACAGCGAAATTGCATTACACGGCAACAAGGGTCGACGTGAGCAGGAAATTGATATCAGGCGCATTAAGCATACACCAAGTGTGGCTAGAGCCAAGAACCAGAACCTGTTCAGAGCAAGGTGCAGGGCAGACCGAGAAAAATTGAATCAATCTGTCTAAAAGGGAGTTTGAGAGTGAAGTCCTAAATCACAAGCCTCTTGCGTGAATATTTGAAACTATACTTCAAGGCAATCACTTATTCCGCACTATATCTTGTTAGTTATCTCAACAGACTTATTCAATTAGCAGATACGTCCCAGCTAAGAACATAACGTGTTTGTCTTGGCTGTCTTCAAGCAATCAGTTCTCTAATAGTTAGGCTAGTCTAGTCAAATTGCCAACATACCATTCTTTGTTTGGACATTTGGCAACTGGTTCGCAGCCAGTTTGAAGACACTGTTAACAGTTATGTCACCGGGAACACACTTTACGAGGTGGCCGGGCCAATTGTTTATGACCGTTTTTGACCGCTAACTCGATGTCGTTTCTGAACTGGTTAGCAACGCAAAGCTGGTCGCGGTTGCTGTTGATGGAACTGTTGTCGTTGTTGTTGTCGGTGGCATTGTCCAACTTTTGTACTTTGTGTCATTATAGCAGTGCATGAGCGTGTCGTAAGCGATGACAGCAAGCTTATTAGAGCACCCAAGCTCCCAGCCTCGGAGTTCCCCTGAACCGTGAGTCCTCAGCCCTTTTCGGTCTTATATAAAGTTAATAGCATTCATATGCGACGAGTATGACGCGACTTGTGCTCCGATTCCATCAATTTGCATTAGCTCAACTGAGCGGCTGCTGTCAGAAGTTTCAAAAGTTTTACGAATTAATTGAGAAACTTGCGATGAGAGCCAAAGCCACAACCAGAGTCAGAGCCAGAGCGTCGCCAGAACAGAATTGCGATGAGCTGAGCTGTGCGCACTGCGGAGTAAAAGTAAAACTGATTAAACGTCGCTGCCAGATAACTACAACAACAACAAACACAGCAGCCGCAGCAACAACAAAGTTCTTTATGTCTGGGCGGACCGTATGAGGGCAGAATATTAGAGCATGAAGCCTGGCGAAGCACAAAGAAAAACTAAAAAGTTGCAGTCACTCAGCAAGGCAGTTAAGCAGTCAGGTTGGTAATCGGGTACCCCTACTACGAAAGGGGGCCCGGCCCTATGGCTCGCCATATACGCCGAGATTCAGCGTGATAATCAGCCGTTAGTTAGTCTGTTCTACCAGCCGAATTGTGTTTGTTGTTCGAGTTAATTTGCATGTTGTGCGCGTTCCAAATTGCCGCACATTGCGCTGCTACTGAATAATTAATTCAAGAACTGGCGGTGCAGTGCGAGAATTCCGGACAGCATCGGACACTGGCCAGCCTCGTCTGCGGTGTGTGTTGGTTAAATATTTGGGCAAAGCTGCGGGTAAAGTTGAAGCCGCACAACAACAACAACTGCATCTGCTGCAACGCGCACTGTGAGAAAAGCCCGTTGATAGATGAAGCCGGACTAATGGGCATACAGTGGCCCAGGCATGCACGCACACACACACACACACACGTGCATGTGAGTAATTAAATATTCATCTACAATACATATAACCACATGTTCGCTCTTGTAGTGTATAATCGCATAATTAGTTGTTCGGCCAAAAGCGTGTTGCACTGCAACCACTGTAAAATAATGAAAAGCTTTCAATTTTCGAAACAGAAACTCAATTAACCTTGAAACCATAAGGGAACCAAAGGGCGTAAGCATCAGTGTGGGAAGCTGGTTAAGTTCGGCAAACAATTTAAAGTGCAATTTAATATGTTCATATGGCTTCAAAGATTCTCGTGTAAATGTTTTTAAAATTTAAGTTCTGCGAAAACTAAAAAACTTCCGAAAGCGGCAAAATAACAACTGAATGAGAAAAAGAAACGGGGATAATTATTTTCAATATCGTGATGTTATCGATAATCGGAGTAACAGAAGAGGCACTTTTTGTTATTCAATAAAAAACAAACTTAATTCGATAGACTTCAAATGTCATAAATTACAAATTATGATAAATAATTCCTTACGCCGATAAATATTTTACGACTTTACTGTCATAATTACGGATTATAACCGTTCATTATTAAAGATAAATACCATATCATACCCAAATTAAATCATTTTGGCTGCATCAATAAGTCGAACTTTAGCGGCAACTTGTCCTCCATGTTGAATGCGATATAATTGTTTTCGTAGTACAATTGATTTAAGTTCCACCCAAAAATATATCGATAGTCTTATTCTTATTATAATATTTAATACGATAAACGTTGCTTCGGTCCAAGGTATCTTCTCCGTATTCCACACTCAACACTCGGAATGCATCCGCGCCCTTATTTTCATTTTTATACCCTTCGACCATTGAAAATGGTCAAAAAAGGGTATACTAACTTTGTGCAAATGTATTCAACAGGCAGAAGGAGGCGTGGGAGACCCCATAAAGTATATACCATATATTCTTGCTCAGGATCACAAACCTCCATGGATGCTGGTCATGAATATTCGATAAATAAGTAAGATACTTTTCGCCCAGATAAAATATATACAAAACTGTTATAAACAAATTACCACATTAATAGTTCTCAACAGGTAGTTCTGAAACTACAATATTTTGCCATATTTTAAATACACTTTACACTGATGTATGTGTTAATGTTATGTACATCTATGTTAATGTTATGTACATCTGTGTAAAGTGTTTCTTGACTAACCGTATATGTTCATATAGTTTTCCTATTCTTACGCACACATGCACATTTAAAAGATATACTGTAGAGCACAAGCAGTCCAGTTTAAAACGATAACGAAGGCTGCCAAAGGTTTTATACTCTTGTAGGTTCTTATATCCTCCGATCGTTCCTATACTTCTAAATATATACATAAAAGTGCAGCATATTATGTCTAACTTTGATTGGCACTAATCAATAAAGTTACTTCTGAAAGCAGAACTTGTCTTTATACAGAATCACCTTCATTGCGCCCAAAATTGGCCGATAGTTTGAGAACTATACGATATATCGGTCCGATCCAGTTTGTTCCGACTTATATACAGCGTGCAGCAATATTATCAAGTTGGCTCCACAACTGCGAGACAAGTAAAAAGTAAACTCAGGTTTATTTTAACTTATTCCATTACATTATTCTTCTCAGTGTCCTTAGTTGTATTAAAATGAAGGTAAACAAGAACGAAGGCTGCCGAAGGTTTTATACGCTTGTAGGTTCTTATATCCTCCGATCGTTCCTATACTACTAAATATATACAAGTACATATACATAATAGTGCAGCATATTATGTCTAACTTTGCGTGCAAAAGTCTTCGCTTTGGATCCTCACTTGTGGCATCCGTGACAATCCATATCTATTTAGCGAGCTCGTGTAGCCATTCGCTAAGATGCACCACTGTTGGATATAGTTTATCGTAGCAGCATGCTTCGCCTCTCCAACCTCGTCCTCTCCAACTTCGTCCAACCTCTTGCTTATAGGCAACTTGGCGATCAGCTCCTCCACCAGGGTAGGATTTTCGAAATGCTGAATGCCGTTCTTCGTTGACTTCAAAAACGCAGCGAGGTTGCTCACCCTTGTGACGAACGGCACAATCCTGGCTATGTTCTGTTCTGAGATTGGCAGCACATCTCGCACACTCTCCAGTTGGCTTCGGATCAGTTGCTCCGGGCGTCCATACCGAAATCGAAGCTGCTCCATAACTGCTTGCACATTGTTCGGGTGGATGAGCAGCGCCTTTACTGCTGCTCGTGCAGCACCTTCAAACCTTCAAAGCCTTCAGAATAGTTTTTTAGAACACCAACGGAAAATCATCAAAAAAAGTTAAAAAATTTTAATTTCTTATGGACTTTTGTACAATATATTCCATTTTATACTATTGTAGGTTAAAAAAAGGATTGCGATTTTCTAAAATAAAACAAGGCAATTATGTAGATGCAGGTCGTGCCAGTAAGATCGTTCTAGGGTATCAATTCAATTTCCAATTCAATTTAATGCACGACAACCTTCCGTAACAGGTCGAATGTAGATAGTGTACAAATCCTGGTTATATTCATCATCTAAAGAGCATCCCACATACAAAAGTAGATGAGGAATGGGATGATAAGTCACCCAGTGAAGGAGCACAAAATCCTTAACCTTAAACTCGCTTTTATGTTCCAAATGTTCAAGAACATACAAATACAGAGCAGAGAAGGCGGCCGGATTTGCAACTTAAGTTGCAAATCCTGCCGATTTCTGCTCCTGGATCGATTGTATGTGGGATGCTCTTTAGATGGAAATTAAATTGATACCCGAGAACGATCATACTGGCATGACCTGCATCTACCTAATTGCATTGTTTTATTTTAGAAAATCGCAATCCTTTTTTTAACCTACAATAGTATAAAATGGAATACACAAAAGTCCAAAAGAAATTAAAATTTTTTAACTTTTTTTGATGATTTTCCGTTGGTGTTCTAAAAAACTATGATGAAATATGAATTTGTAGGTTTGCCCTTAGAAGTGTGTGTCTGACAGAAAAGTCAAGGCACCTTGATTCGAAAACATATTTGAGAGCGAAAAATGTACCCATTTTTCTAGAAAATATAGGAAGCAGAATATAATCAGTAACAAGAGTTAAATCCGATAGAGGCCAAGAACTCGGAAATAAACAACTTGGGAAAGTTAACTTCGAACACAAGTCAGCCAACAAGCATATAGAGATCTAAACTACAATATGTGTAGGTACTTTTAGAATACCTCTTAGGAAGTGAACTTAGACCAGCAGTAAAATAAGAAGCATATTAAGAGTTAAGCACGAAACCTTCTCAAACCAGTAAGAAAAGCAACAGTCGCGCAGCACGCGACAGTGGGATACCCTTCGACCTATGTTCCCGTGTAGTTTAATTTGTTAAATTCATACACATATGCATATGCACATGCTTTGAAATTAATCCCGACAAATGGCGCTCGCGCTCGTATAGCTGTCATGTTGGCGAATTTTTGTTATTTGTCAATATATTGAAACCAAATGCATTATATCGTACTTTTTCTCTGTATATAATATGCACTTTAAATTTCATCAAAATATGACCTCTGTAACATATAGGTAAACTAGGAAATGATTTTCGAAACAACAATTTAAGTGAGACATAATATTAGATATACACAATACCAATCAATTCTGCTCCTTATATATAGTTACTATTGGAACAATCGTAGGAGATCAGAACCTGCAAGGTATAAATCTTTCGGCACGCCGAGAGTAGCATTTCTTCTTAGTTTTTTATTGAAGTTCAATCGAAAATAAAGAACAGGAACTTTTTCGAGAAACTAGATTAATCCAGTGCAACTTCATTGATGATTGATAAACATTGGTTTGCTAGGTTTCAACACATGTAAATCAAATTGTATAGATATTTAATTTGTGTTTCACTTTTCATGTAAACAATGTTTTATGTGAATGTAGAGCACACAATTTTATTTAATTAAATATTCATTCAGCCTAAGTAACCAGATAAATACAAATATACTGTGAGTTATGAGCCCAGCTGTTTGTATATGTATGTACATGCATATGTATGCAGATAGATGCATTCATATTTGAGATAACTAATTAATTTTCTAGCCAAGATTCTATATGAATAGAAGACATCTGTCTGTCCGTGACAATGCAAAAGCGGAATGTTGTAAATGAAATTGTTTGCCAATCAAAGCAAGCTGCAGGCAATTTTGAGAAATTGGAAATGCATAAACTTAATATAAACAATCCAATACACACATACGAGTATATTGCATTCATTTTCGTGTGATATTCCATAGAAAACCCGTTTGGATTCTGATTTTGTAATACCCAATTAGCGTTTGTTGTTATTTATTATTATTATTACTTTTATTATGCATTCTACAAGCGCCATTTGCTAAAAACGAAAGTGAAAATTGAACGCGAATATTTCATGATCTGCGTTGCTAACGCGGCTCTTCTCGCTCAGCTCAGCTGAGCTCATCTTAGCTCGGCTGGAATGCTTGGCGTGCAAATATAAACAAACTGTGTACATTTTCACTTTTTCGCTCAGAGAGCTGTTCGTTCGCCCTGAATGCGACTGTAGCGACTGTGCGACTGTCAGTATGGTGTGTGTCAGAAGAAACCATCGTCGTCACCGGCAAAGACAAATAAAAAGTCGGCGACGTGCATTGCTTGTTTAACGCCTAACAAAACGCAGTGTTCACAGTCGCTGTGTAAGCAAGGGGCATGGGCCGGGAAAATGCTAAATGCCGCGTGCTTCAGTTAGACAACATGATTAGTAGGTGGTAGGGAGGGACGGGGGGTTCTAAGTGGGTGGCTTGGTGGAAAGGGTAGACCCGGTCGCACCCAGTCTCGAAGGTCGGTGCCGTGACAGACTGTCACGCACGTGCTGTAAAGTTATTTATTCGCGGTTGAACCGCAGTTCTGGGCAATTGCTCAAACTTTCGAGGGGCATAAGAATAAAATGCAAAGTAAAGCAGCGAAATTAATTTGGGATTTTATTACAGAAACCTTAAGAGAACGTGCAACTTTGGAGCGCGCAGCAGCAACGTCGAACCGGTGAAATTGTGGCATGCAATTGCAGTGGAAGCGAAAAAAAGAAAAACAACAAAAGACACCCAACAAACACGTTAATGAAAATGTTAAGTAAAGCAAACAGACGCGAAGGCGACGGCGTAGGCGACGGCACAGGCAAAGGCAGGCGTCAGTCTAAATTAAAAACAAACACGCACAGAAAACGAAGATGCAGCCCACCGCTATGCAGTCTGCTGCTGTTGCTCCCTCTGCTTTGTCAAGCCTCGACAACAACAACAACAGCAACAACAATGAATACAAGTAGTAGAGTTGCCGGCGACACATCCTTCAGTCAGCCCCTGACAACGATGACCGGGCTGGCACGCACAGATGACGCCGACACGTTCCTGCCAATTCTGCCCATAGGCATCAGCCCCGAGTTTATATCGCGGAATGTGTTCACCAAGAGTGGGCAGTACCGTGTTTTTCAGCCGCTGGAGAGTGAAAGCGATTTACGGCTCACTGTTGCAATGAAGCGCAAAGATTACAAGCGCCGTGCTGAACCAATTGAGGCGCGCAACAGTCACCCAAGGCCCACCGAGAGGGCGTCAACTACTACTACAACTGCAAGTACAACGGAGACAACCATTGCAGCGAGTGCAGCAAGCAAAGCGCCCGCGGTAGCACAGCAGAGTCCGCTGCGAAACGAGAGCTCCAGTGAGCTGCAGACAGAATTGCAGGGCTTGGAGGATTTACTGATGGAATATGTGCAGCAGTTTTTCACCCAGGGCAAATATGAGCCCATGCCGGGTCTAGTGCTGGCCCTGCAGCAAAATCATAGTGAGGCATTAGTCGGAAAGCCGCAGCGACTTGAGCGCAGCGTGCTGGAGGATACTAACGTCGAGCTGAACATTCCACGTGCGCTCCAGAGTGCGAGACTATTGTTCTTTGCCGGTAAGTGAAGTGGCAACCCATTGGACGCAGCTGCCTACTGACGCCTCTCTCTCTAACAATTCTTACAGGCCTCAAGAAGATTATGTGGCCCATCTACATGGGACTGCAGGTGCTGAAGAGTCTGCTTTTTGCTCTGTTTCTGCCCACCATCATTGGCAGCGTTAGTCGGCTGATTGGCAAGGGTAAGTTTCAATCTAATGTATCCACTCGTATCTGATTGTCTCACTTGTTCCTCTCATCGATAGGCATCACTTCGGGCTCAGCTAGTTCGGTGCCACTGTTTGTTCGACCCATGGACCCGCCGCAGGAGCTGGACTTCAGGGACAATAGCCTCAACTTTGATGACGACAACAAGTTTAGTTTGGGAGATGATGGCAAAACGAATGAGGGCTACGAATACCATGCAGGTTGGTTGAGTTAGCCATATGTTTATGCATCTTTGTGACATGGTTTAAGGCCCTTTCTTCCTAGCAGAGGCCTCGCAACAGCAGCCACAATTTGCACCGTACAACACCAACTCTCTGACTCAGCAAACGCTTTCCCGCTACGGCGGCCAGCAGCAGATGCAGGACACCTATCTGAGTGCCTTGCAGAGCCTAGGGGCGGCCTCGTTTAAAAATTCGCAGAGCCTCTCGGGTGGGTCGTCAGCAGCTGGCATGGCAGCACCTGGCATGGCCAAGAAACCCCCATCGCCGGCGAACATGAACACCTTCCAGAGTTTCCAGAAGGTGCCCAGCTCATCTCTACTGCTGTCCAACTACGACCCCTTCTATAGTCCGCTTCTGTCACGCCTCGACTCGGTGTTTGCCCAACTGAAACTCAACTCGGAGAACGAGAGCTGTCGCGAGAAGCTCATTTGTCTGATGTATGCGAACCCCGCAAAGTATGCCCCCTACAGCAATCTTGTGTCCGCGCAGCTGAGTCGGTGAGTATTTTCGAAAGCCTCAAAGTATGCAACATGCTCGTCGTTGCGTGTAAATTTTCGCATAAAACTTTGTGATTTATCCCAAACTTGCCATCAATTTCAGCGAACTGAATGAGCTTCGCAAGCCCACTTCGGATAATCCGGACATCTTGCGATTCTTCAAGTACATGCGGGCCGCCAAGGACGGCCAGGATGGCGTCGACTGCGAGCAGTCGTTCGTTAAATGCAAAGAATTTAAGGATTTCGAGAATCCAGCTATGCTCTCCACCTACAACGACATCAACAAACTGGTCCAGGCTCGTAAATTGGCGTAAGCGGCAGTCGGAGAGCAAGCAGAGGAGTTCGCAAAAAAGTCACGTCAGCGCACATCAGGTGTCAGAAGACCTGAAGCTGTAATTATGCAAATTTAAGTTTAGATAGCCCAGCCAAGCAGATATATTTACTCGTATATATCTACACATGTGTTTGTGTATACATACCTGTCTATAAATGCTTAGCAGACGCATCTGAGACGGCTGCCAGCAGCTCTGGGATGGCGACTGCCCCCGGCATGGGACTTTAATTAGTGTGCTGTAAATAGAGAATTGTGTTTAATATGTATGTAGTTTAATTAGCAGGCAAAACAGTTGCCGTTATTTTAGCCATTTAGATGAGTTAATTAATGTATTTATGAACTTACCTTTATTCTAATGTTATTGCGAACTTTATTTATTTATTTATTTTATTATTTATTCATTTACTGTATTATTTATTTATTTTATTATTTATTTATTTACTTTATTATTTATTTGTTTATCTATTATTGTTATCAAGTTAAAGAGCAATCATGCATGTTTGAAGCTGTTTAAGAGATCCTAAATATTGATTAAAGTTACAAACTGAAAATAAAATTCTCAGCGCGATTCTCTCTGATAAATATTAAAATTCCATCGAGTTCTTTGATGAATTTGTAATGAAGGATGAAAGGGTGTCTGCGCCAGGGAACGAATCTTCTGCTGTGTAATATCTAAGGTATCTAAGGTGAACGAAGGCAACACAAAGCTTTTATGCAGACTAAATACCGTTAGTTGGTTCACTTTGTTTGGCATGTAGCACATTAATGTACCTGTCTGCACTGTTGTTCCGCATCAAAAGGTTTCCTGACCCCAGCGCTGTACTGAAAGGGATTTTACGCTGTTTTGCTCATAAAAAGCGAGTACAACTTGCCTTTGCAGTGCAGAAATAAAAAAGAGTTAATTGGATTGAAATTGGAACTGAGCGACTTGGCAGCTGCCACTCATTTCCGAGCAGCCTCATCACTGTCAGAAGCAAGAAGCATTTCGTTTTCGTATTTTGAAGCAAGCATCGAGTTGCACTTCAGTTGCCTAAATACGTTTGGGTTAGCCCGACACTTTGTGGCAGTCTCTAAACAGTTACACAGCTTCCCCATGGAAATAGCTGCAACTGTGTAATTTTTACTTTGGCCTAACAACTGTGGCAACAACGGGAATTTCCACAAATAAAACTGTGCTGTGGGAGCTCCATCGCTTTATTTGTATTTTTGTTTTTGGGTTTTTTTATTTCAGTATTCAGGGATTTTTCCTGTTATGTGAGCTAGAAAGCAAATAGTAAAATTCGCAGCCGCCGTGAGCATTGCAATGTTGCAGTTGCAATCACCAACATCGCACGCTTCTTGGTAAACATAGAGATTTGTCCACTTTTCGCCAACTGGCCGCAAACAGTTTGTTAACATTTTGCCGTGACTTTAAAAAAAGCCCGATTCCCCATTCGTAGGCGATTGCCAACCAGTTCAGCTATACAGTAAAAGTGATTATTACCTCTGCTCGCAGTTACATAATCTCTTGTGACGTACGTTTTCCCGCTGATCCGCACACTGAGTCATCGCACGGCGGCACAAGTTGACTCTTTAAATCAAACTCGAATTTAGCCCAAGGCCTCGACGTGCGCCACAATAATTTTGGGATTTTCTCAAGGCGCACCACAGTTCGGCTAGCCAGTTTGCCGGACGCAAGTCGTTGACGCCGCAGCCCACAGACCTACATCGGCATCGTCGTCGCTTTGCCAACCCCAACCTACCGCAAGTTCGACCGTGTTGACGTCTCTTCGTCATCAGGTCGTCTGATCGCGAGCGAGTGCCCCTCAGTCATCAGCGTTGTAGGCCGCAGCCAGAGATGGAGTGTGGCTGAGGGTCTGCACTGCTCTGCTGCGATCTCCGGTCTGGTCTGTTCGGAGCCATTGTTGTTGTTGGGTTGTACTTTGTTTTGTTTTGCTTTGTGCGTTGGCTTCAGGCGCACAACAGCAACAACAACGACTTTTCTTGCCACTCTTTCTCGGCACTTCTCGCATTTCATATAAAACCTTTGCCGGCCAGCAGCAGCGGCACAGTCACTTGCAAGCCAGCTGACAGGCAAAGTCGTCTCAAGTGAGAAGTTAAGGATAAGCCCAAACACCCCAAGCATTTATAGGAAGCACAGAAAGGTAAATAAGTTCGAAAAGTGGAGTGAAATGAAGTGCGACGCGGCGTTGTGTAACATGCGAAAAAGAAAAGTGGAATAAACAGCAAAACATAAAATAAAACCCATAAAAGTATCCAGTGGGCTGTGTGCAGTTGTAACCGAACAGATACACATATGAATATGAGTATACATATGTAGTATATCTGTTATTTTCGGGTGAATAATGATTACAAATTAATTGCTCAACTCCAGCAACATTTGCATATGCTTATAGACTGTGGTTGGGCAATGCTGATGGCGCATCAACATTTCGTTGACCTTCAATGGGCATTGCTAATTTAAAAGCAAAACAAATCAAATTCAGACCAAAAGTTCGACAACAATCGTATTGGATTTCTCAATTAATCCGAAAAAGTGTGGGAGTAAATATTAATAGATTACTTCGGTGCAATTAATTTGCATTTAAAGCCAATTTTTTTTTGTCATTTGAATACTTTTATGTTGACAGTGTTGCCCTCTCAGCTTGTTTCCCATGAAATCTACCTTTATTCAAAGGGTCATTGCCGTTTGCGCCAACTGTGTAGCATACTTTTGAGCTGTCACGAAAATTTTAATTTTCATTTAAAATTCCCCAGTTGACCAATTTTAAGTGGTTTACAGAGAAATGTTACAAACGAATTTTTCGCCTCCCCCCCGCCTGTTAATCAATGTTGGCCTTTTTGAAAAGGGGCATCTAAAATTAGTACGAGAAATTGCATAGCGACACCTTCTCTGGTTTTGCTAGAATTTCAAATTGAAAATGAAATGAATGAAAAACCGTTGTTTTTTCGCTAACAGAGCTCGTTTACTAAGACACGATCCCATTTGTGTCCCGAATGCCAGTATTTCATTCCAAGACACGATCCCATTTCTGTCAAGACACGATCCCATTTCTGTCAAGACACGATCCCATTTGTGTCCCGGATGTGTCTCGGATGATAATGCTAGCATTGCAAATATTTGCAAAAGCATTACCCTTCCTTGGCTGCATTTTAAGCCTGCCAACCTTTAAATACACGGGCTTTCATCCAAGCCGCGTGTGCTTATACAATTAAAGGCATTTTCAACAAACACAAGGTACCGATTCATTTAGCGTTGTTTTGATAGCTAAAAATATAGTATGAACTGTTTAAGTGTAGCATCGTCAAGCATAAAAAATTCATAAAGTTACCAGATCTTTTTAAAAAACTAAAGTTATGCCAACTATTTGTCGATCCCGCATTTGCCAATTGCAACACAATAGATTTAGTGAGAAAATGGCTACATTGACAGTATAGCATAGGGCTTATAAAATCCAATTGCGCCGTGCATTAACTTAAGCAAAAGTTTGGCTTTTAAAATTGTTTGGAAACCACATTATAGCAGAATTAAGAATAAGTATTGGGAGAATGAACACGAAAGATGTAGAAAAAGTACAAATTGCTTTTTATTGTTGACAGCAAACAACCGAATCGGTTTCAATATTGCGAAATTGAACAACCTTAATTTTACTCAAATGTTAAATAGATCGATTCTTAAATTTCAACCGGATGTCATGACCCAAGGTCATCGTTCGCAAAGCCCATTGGATTTAAGTAGTTGGTTGCGTGGCGACAATATCGCATTAAGCGAATCCCGTTTGTGCTGTGTCCAGGCGGAAAGTACACGGAAACTGAGAGAGACCTTTTTATAGAAGATTAGCTTTGCTCTTTATGCATTTAACACAATTTCAATTACGTGTATTTGCTTTTGCTGCCTCATTGAGGTCAGCAGCCGTCCAGCCGAAAGGGTTAAAAGAGGCTTCCAAACCGGTTTGATTGCATTTCACTTTGGGCATCATCCGAAGCGATTTTCGGCCGAATTTCGGCGTCAGAGCTGCAGAAAGCTTGGCCAGCGATGCGAGCAAACTGCGAGCATTAATGGTAAACGCGATTGGCTAGAAAGTGAGAGTTATTACGTGTGCGCAAATAATTGCAGTGGGCCGACAGTGGGCGGACCAAAGCAGCTTTGGCCATGAATTGCAAAAGGCCAACGTGAGGTGCTGCAAGTAACATGCTGCAAAGTGTGTCAGTTGGGAGACGAGCCCATGTCCAAAGCCAATCAGCTTAGCCAATAAACAAACAATGAGCAAAGCGTAAAAGTTGCCAAAAATCAGACATTCACACACACACACACGCACCCATGTATCTACACGCACACTTATACTCTGAAGAGATTCATAACACAAGCGTCGCTTGAGTCGAGTGGAGAGTCGTTTGCATCGTGAAGCTTTAGAGCCATCAAACCGATCGCAGAGAAAACACCGATTGTCGCTGCTTTACCAGTTGAGCGGCAATTAACCAAAAACCGTTTTGTGTTTGTGTTTTTCGTTTTGTTTATCTCTCACAATACCAACAACAACTACAATTACGACTGGATTGGGCGCTAACGAAAGTGTGTAAAAATTTCTATCCTGCAGACATCGAAATGAGACCGCTTGCTTTACTGACCGCCATCATTGCCTGCTGTGGCATCGGCCTCGTCGCCAGCGAGGGGCTGCGTCTGCCCGACCAGCAGTCGTCCAACAACATCCAGCAGATATATGCGCCGCAGCCGCAGCAACAGCAGCAGACTCTACAGTTCCAACAACAACAGCAACTGCAACAGCCACAGCAGGTGGGCCAGCCAGGTGTGGGAGAGGAACGCGGACGCTCGTCCATTCTGAGCATTTTCGGTCTAGGCAACGACAACGATCCCTATCTGGCGCGCACGAACAGCAACTGCCTGGGCGGGGATCTGTCCGAGTGCTTCAAGACGCAGGCACTTAATACCTTCGACGAGATCTTCTACAAGGATAGCTACCGGTAAGAGCCAATCTCCCATTTCCACTGCCATCATATGCTAATTTCTGGCCCGTTTCACAGCCTCTCGGACTTTGCGCGTGTGGTGCGCCTGCCTGAGACCCAACAGCGTTCCCTGCTGCAGGAACCCTTCGAGTATTCCGAGGAGCCGCGCTCCGAAGATGACGACTGGAATCTGCTGGTGAAATACGCCCTTCGACGGGCCGAACGGTAAGTTGAAGCAAGGATGCTTCGCTGGCAATTAGGCAAATGCTTTCGCAAGTCTCACGCGGCGCGTGGCTCAAGTGAATTAATGTGGGTCGCACCCCATTTTAATTGAGGCTGGCGTCCACTCGAGCTCCTAAATAATTCCCAAGCTTGTGCATAAAATATGTCTACTTTATGACAATTTAAATTTTGACACGTTTTTGTGTTGCTTCATTTCGTCCGTTAGCTTTATTAAATCCACCGCGCTAGAGGTGGAGTGGCCCGAGGAGCTGACCGAGGCTGGTCGCTACGAGGCGCGTTTCATTGGGAACGACATTGATAGTGAATTTGATGATAGCGAACGTGCCGGACATTTCTGTAAGTATCCCGCAGAATTCGACTTCACTCTATGGCCCAAAACTGACAGTTCCTTTACCCCACTTCCGCCTGTGTAGCTAAGAAGAAGCTGAAGAAGATGATCATTCCTCTGCTGTTGGTGCTGAAGATCTTCAAGCTGAAGCTGCTGCTCTTCCTGCCCTTCATCTTGGGAATCGCTGGACTCAAGAAGATACTCGGCCTGGCCGCCATCATCCTGCCCGGTCTCTTTGCCTACTTCAAGCTGTGCCGTCCACCAGGTGGTGTGGGAGGAGGTTTCGGCGGTGGCCTGTCGGGCCTCTTTGGCAGCAAAAACACTTTCCCCGAGTACACGCCCCAAGGCGTAGGCGCTGCCACCTACTACCATCATCATGAGCACTACGAGGGTGGACACGGCGGACATGGCGGCGCTCCCGGTCCGTACTATCGCCAGGAGCCATCCTTTGCCAAGCCCTACAGCGATTACTACAGCAAGAGCTTCCAGGGTCAGCAGCAGCAGCAGCAAGTGGGCGGCAACTCCATTAGCTTCGGTGATCCACAGGAGGCTGCCTACAATGGATACTATGGACGTAATACGGGCAAGGACATTGCAGCAGAGGCGCCGGCACAGCAGCAGCAGCAGCAGAAGAGCTAAGAGCTGAGCGTGGCACGTGGCTCGTGTCTGGACAGGTCGTGACAGGTCCTGTCGCGTAAGGTCTTTGTTATTGCATTCCTATAAGCATATTTATTTCGCTATTTGTAAATAAAAGCCCATGTTAAGTTCAAAGCAAGTGTACGTGAGATGCGAGAGATGGGGCGGGACTGCGAGTGCTTTGCTGAAGGGGTTGGCTAATTAACGGCACAAATTTCACTTCTCAAAACATTTTTCTCCAAATTCTGCAGTTCCCTGCTCTGGCTGTGGCTTTGAAGTTGCTACAAATAAAATGCAGCTTTTAATTAAGGCAATGAAACGGCGAGGCGAGAAATTGATGGCTAGCGCAAAGGAAAAGTGGCCTGGCATGTTCAAGCTGCTTTGCTTGCGAACGAGGGTCGTAAAGAGAGTTGCCTTAAATACCGCAAAGAACTCGATTTTGGCTTCAATGCTTTGAAGTCGCTTTGAAGTCAAAATTAAGGAGTGTTGTTAAATCGGTTTGTTGAGGAACGGTGGCAACTATGTTATTTGCCAATTTTAACCATTCACATGTAAATTTAAAACATAACATTTTGAAATGTATCGATACCGCTGCGACGGCCATTCACACAAAACCTATGTTAGAAATTTAGTATAAAGAGAGCTTTCAATTGTGCAAGAACAAATTTGAATACAGTAATATTGATTTTGGCTTTAATGCTTTGAAGTCACTCTGAAGTCAAAAGTAAGGACTGTTGTTGAAGAAAAGAAAAACAACCAAGAAATGATTTTTATAAACTTTTATCGCCGCATTAAAACTGCTGAAACGCACCTCGTGTGGCGTGGTCTCCGACTTGGTGTTGGCAGTTCAAAGTCAATGCCAAAAGAGCCGTGCGCTCCGTCCTGATCGCTGGTGACAACTTGCAAAACAACGACGACGACGACGATGCTGACTTCGACGACAGCAGCAGACCAGCCGACTGGACCACATTTTCTGAAAGAAAGCGGCAGCTAGCAGGCTGCAGATCTTGAGAAATTGTTATGACTTTGGCAGCAACTGGCGGCGGCGGAGGCAGAGGCGACAGTGGCGGCAGCCAGGCAAGCGGATAGCCAACTGGCTCGGGCAGCGGCGGACGGACGTAATGTGCTTGCCTCTGGTGCTGGTGTGGTTTGATTTGGGACCACGCACAGGCATCACTGGCAACGGTTTATGGTCAGACCAACTAGCGGTTTTTGCGCCCCACTGCCGGCCACTTTCGTGGCGTGCCACATTTGTAGAGCCACATAGAGCCATTTGTGGCTGCCAAAGCGCGGCTGCACTCATGTTAGCCTACTTCTGCCGCTTGGCGAACGCGAGCACCTCTTGCGGCAGGTCGTCCATTTTCGATGAACGCAATGCCTTCCACGCCGGCGGACACACAAATTGATTCATTTTGCTGGCTGCCCGACGAGCCCAGCAAACCAGCAAACGCATCGCTCGGTCCAAACGCTAATGCAGCAAATTACGTCCCACTTTGAGGGAGGCAGAGTCGCATCGGTTGCATGTGAAATTGAAAATGCCATTGGAGGCGAAAACTTGGCCGTGAAAATGTTTGTGAAAAAGGGGCGGTGGGTGTACAAGTTGTTGTGGGAAGAAACCGAGTTGCAGCTGCTGCTGTCAGTAGGTTGCAACATGCCACATAAGTGAGGTAAAAAGTAGTTAAAGTAGAGCTTCGCTTTAAGAGACTTTGGCTGGGAAAATCAATTTTAATATAGATTTTTCCTTCGCTTCTACAATTAGCTGCAACTTATAATTGATTTCTCCAGTTGGCAGGATGCAATAAACTACTTTTATTGCTCGTATTATCCAGCTGATCTTTGGCTATATATCGACTTTCCCTTCGATTTCTCAATCTCCATTTAGCTGAAGTTTTCATACATGTCTAGAAAACTGGCTTCGCTTAATTGGAGCAACTAAAAAGTTTTCGTGTTTGCATGTGACTTGTTGTCGTTGCCATCGACTTGTCTCCCCCTCCCCTGCACCCTACCCCGCCCCTTCACGGATACCATAACAGCGGCGGTGGGAAATTCGGTTTGTTATTGTTGGTGTTGTTGGGAACTGGGTCTGTTGTTTACTTTTCGCTTCTTTGTTTTCCCAACAATAAAAACAAAGACAGCAAACGCAAAGGCAGAACTTGCCGTCAATGTAAACAAAGTCACTTGGCTTGGCGTTGGAGGGTCGCTCGATGACAAGGCCACAAACGCTTCGAGCAGCCTCCGATCCGAGCTCAGAATTTCCTTAAACTGGCCAAACAAGCTGCTGCATCATTGCGAGGCACTGCTGTGCCTGGAACACTCACACATATGCACGGGAGACCAGTTTGATTCAATGAAAATTGGCTGGACTACGCAGATAAAGCCGACGCAGACGCCGACGTCGACGTCGACGGCGCAAAAGCAAAATCCAGCGTCGACAGAGGCCTGCATTGTGTTTGTGGCGCTTTTGGCCGCTTTTCATATAAAATCGAAATCGCTGGCGGAAAATTCGCATTAGGTTTTCTTATAAGACGACGATGTCAACAGCAGCCGCAGAATAGTCGACGTGACATCTGTGCAGAGCTCAGACGCGGTCGTTGTGAGAAGTGTTTGCTCAGCGAGTGCCCGAGTGCGTGTGTTTCTGTTTTTGCCTGTGTGCGTGTGCGTTTGCGTTGCGTGTATCGCGTTTACTCCGTGTGCCTTCCAAAGGACAGACAGGACATTCGTGCTCATGTAAAGGAAGCAGCAAACGGAAAGTCGTCCAGTGCCTCGAGTGAAACAAAAGCAAGACAACAAATCAACTAACTGAGCAGCAAGTGCCAGCAACAACAACAAGAACACCAACAACAAGGGCAACAACATTGGCAACATCATGCAAACATTTACTATTTATACGCTGCTGGGAACGGCGCTCGTCCTGGCCACGGCACGCGCCACGCCCACCCTCAGCGGAACTGACAACTCGGTAAGAAGGTCGGGAAAAGTTTTCGCTGTGAAACAAGAAATTTAAGTGCCTGCGATAAGAGTGAAAAATTGCTGGCCAGTTCGAGCAGGCCGAGGCGGATATCCTTGTATTGACCGCAACCGGGATCAGTCATGCGCTGGTCTTATCACTGCTCAGGCCAAGCCCGTGGGCAGCGTGTTGTAAAAAAGTGCCATCCTTTGTTTACACTCGACTGCAAAAGGGTCAGAACCTTAGAGGCATAAGCAAACTGCGAAACTTCTTATCGAGCAGCGACAGCTGCTTAAAGCTGCCCACCCAAGCTAATTTCACTGCATATGTATGTTCCACAGATAACCGGCGACTATGGCAATCGCAATGACGAGCAAATAATGATCAAGTTGAACGAGAAGTGCATCCAGAACGACAATCACTCATGTAGCATGCTCAAGACAATCGTCTTCATGGACCGCCTGTTCAAGAAGTCCAACATCGATCTGAGCGAGAACTTCAGAGTGTCGCGGAACAGGTGAGTTATCATACACAGGGCAAGATTTAGTCCAGGTGACTAAAATCCAACTCAACAGGGATGTGCCTGATATACCCGACGATCCGGAAGACGAACTCCTGCTGGCCCGCGGCATGGACTCGGATGAGGAGACCTATGGCCTGTTGATAGCCAACAAGCTGTGGAAATTTGTGCGCTCACGTACACTGCGCTACAAGTTCTCCGATAACGCGGACTTTGTGCTGAGCAGCGATCCCAAGGGCAGTCTCAACGTCGGCTTCTCGGTGCGCCCCATTGAGGCGCTCGAGGAGGGACGCGGCAAAATGAAGAACATGGGCCCCGTGCTCATGATGATGGCGGCAAAGACGGGTATGGTGGGAGCCATCCTATTAAAGGGACTCTTCCTGCTCGCGGGAAAGGCCCTGATTGTCTCCAAGATCGCCCTCCTGCTGGCCGTCATCATTTCGCTGAAGAAACTTCTCTCGCAGAAGAAGACCATTGTGGAAGTGCCATCGCACCACGATAGCTACAGCTCTGGCTGGTCGCGTGCCTTGGACGGCTTCGTTGAGGGCCTGGCCGAGGTGCCAGCCCATCTGTTGGCGCAGGATGCCCAGGATATGGCGTACAGTGGGCAGAAGCCCGTCAAGATGACGCACTAAGCAAAGGGGTGGGCGAAAATTCGAAGCTTTCCATTAAAGTTTGCATGTTGTCGCATGTTGCATTTATTAAATTAGGCTCAGTGGGGCCTATCGTTTTTCCTCACTAACAACATGATAATACTTTCTCTTAACGAGTCTTTGATCTATTGCTTCATGCTCTCTGCCTATCGCTGTCTATCATTGCTTCTGCCTCTACTTGCCTGCCTTGGTCTATCTCTTCTATCTCTTTTTCAACAATTTATTTTCACCTCAATTGTTAATTTCTTTAATAATAATAATTTACTTAATTTATTTATTTATTTGTATTTATAATTATTGCTTATCTATTTATGTTAACTTTGTATTCGTTAATAAAGAAATCATATGAATAGCAAGAAACAACTAGAAGGATACGACTTTGAGCCATCTTGTGCTCGTTTCTTTATTGGTTTACTTTTTTTGTTGTTTTTGTAGCACTTTATTGCTAGTTACTGATTATGCTAAGCTAAATGTGTGCGTCAGACTCACTACGAACTACGAACAATAAATAATTCAATAAATAATTAATGTACATAATATAATTATGCGTAGAAGGAGCTGGGTGCACTCCTCGTTGCCTCCTTGCCAGATGCGTTGCCATCGCTCGTCCCATCAGATGGTCATATGGCAGCAGATCGTCACCTCCTTCACACTCAACGGTCTTTGGTAGCGTTTTGGGGCCAAAGCTGCACTAATTGGCTGGCTAAGACTCACTCCACATCCGAGCCCCTCTCCTCCCCTAGGAGCGGTAATACGGCATCTGGGGTTGCACATAGTTATAGATGAACGGTCTTCGGGCCGGAGTTGCTGCAAGGCAGAAGTGGTTATCAGTTTCAGCTACAAGTTGCGACTAAGCGAAGTGCAGTCTGTGGAAGTAGTTCATTAAAATTACACTAGAAAGGAAGGCTGCATTTTGGCATATCGAAAGTTTTTTACTCTGGCGAATCTGGCGAATTCTCACCGATTGTAATCATACAAGATATATTCTATATATATCAGTACACAGTTTTACAACACTGTATTGTACATGTATTCAATAATAGCTATAATTACTCTATTCTTTAGACATATATTATTTTAATATGGAAATATGAATTTCTAGATCAGATGTAATGATTAAATAGCGCTTATAACTTTAATTTCTACTGAAAAATTGAGTTATTTTGATATATACAACTATTCTGCATAATAATTTCCTCATTTCGAACAATAACAACTAATATTTTATAGTGGTCTGATTTCGATAATGATGATGGTTTTTTTAAAACACATATAAAAAGACAAATTTTGTTAGTTTGAAATATGAAAAATAAACAGCCCATAGATTCCATTTAAGCTTCGGCTTTTCACAGCGTGCAGAATTAAGAAGCAGGCTTGCTAGTGTGAGAAACTGTGTAACAAGAGACAGACGAACGTACAGACAGACGGACATATCATATTCGACTCCCCTGTTGATGAATATATAGTTTATGGGATTGGAGATGTCACCTAAGGTGCGTGATACAAAATTAATATAAGCTCTGCAAGGGTATAAAATTGTTTGTAACATTGAGGTTAGACTGGGGCATGGCCATCATTTTATAGCCAGCTTGCGTGCTTAATTTTCGTGCATCCGCAAAGTATGCAACGATTTTGCTATGTGCTCGCATACGAGTGTGCGTATGTGCGTGCTTCTAGTGCGTGCGACTGGCAATAATAAGCAGCAAAGTTTCAACATCATAAAGCAGCATATGATTTAACTAATTTCAAAGTCTTGCAGCGCACTGATTCAAGGCTTATTAGAAAACTTTATCTGCTTGAAGTGCGTGTGGAAAGTTTTCGGAAATTAAACATGAAGAGAAGCCAAGAAAATTAAAGCAGCTTGCAAAGGAAGGACACTTGAGACAGCTAAGATCAGATCAGAAATGTTGGCCAGTGCAAGTTGGTGCTTAATATTGTACCCCACTTAGTAATCATCCTCATAATCAGCCTCAACGCTCGCCTCAGCAGCAGCAACGGCCGCTGCCAGCGTGTTGGAGTGCGCATAGCCAGGATTGCGCCAGCGATGGGCTGGCGATCGAGCGAAGCGCAATGGCCATCTACGCTTGGCTATCTGAAACAAGGTTTGGGCTCTTTATAGCAACGCTCTGTTCGCCTCACTTACTTTTCGCTGTCCACGAGTCCTCACGTTTTATTTTGTGCCCAAGTGCGCCGAGTCCACCGAGAGCGGCCATCACGTTGGTGTTGTTGCTTCCATCCCCGGCCACCTGAGAGTGCAAATGACTCTCGGCAGTCAGACTCTCCATGCCCGGATGCGGCATTTGGCCACCGCCGGCCACGGCCAGTTGATGCAGTGCGCTGGGATACATGTCAGGTGAGATTTCGGCTGCATGCATGGGGTAGTCCATGCCGTAGGGCATCATGTAGGGCGTGTGCTCGGGGAACTGATACATCATCCTGAAATGCGACACTTACAGAACTGTGATCCAATATGTTTGTGCTGCACACTCACTTCTCGCTGGCATTGTCCATGAGCTTCTTGATCAGTACAATGGCAGCCACCACAAAGGCGATTTTCGAGAGAATCAGCGCCTTCAGGGTGAGCAGTCCGACCGCCTTGGCGGCCACCATTGTCCAGCCAAAGGTTGTGGCCGCCAAGTACATGGGTATGTACATTTGGAACTGCTTCTTGTCCTCCTGCTTATGCCGACGTCGTCCCCCAAGCAGGCCTCCTCCGCCGCCGCCGTCGCCGCCGCCACTCAACAAGCCTCCGCCGCCACCGCCACCCAACAGGCCTCCGCCTCCGCCGTTGCCTTGAAGACGCCCTGGACATTTGAGAAACAGGACACGTTTTAAGCTATTTGGCTTTAATGGCGTCACTCAGTGTACGAACGTGGGTAAAACTAGTGGATTGTACTGGATTGTACCGAATCGGAATGAAATGGATTGGACCAAATTGGATAGGACTAGAATGTAGTGGAGTGCTGGGAAGTGGACTGGGGTGGATTGATGTGTTATGATTGATGTTTTCAACATCATGGCGAACGCACAACGAGCGTCACACCTAATGAATATAAATAATGGCCTGCTTTGGCTATTGATATGCGCCGGAGGATTCCGAAGTATTTGACATATGTCGCCAGTGGCCCCTAGGTAAATGTCTATCGCATTAAGTCAACTGTCAGTCGAATGCGGCTGGCATGCCAAGTGGGTAGCATATGTCATCTTCTGATTGGGATTTAGTGTTTGCATTAGTTTCTTTCGCCAGCCCAATTAGACGAAACTCAATCGAATCCCTCAGCCATATGTGGTCATTACCTGTGCCACTCGTTGCCTTTTTGAGCAGAGCCACTTCAATATAATCGCCATCATCCTCGGCACGCTGCACACTGAACACCATCGGGCCGACGGGGACTCGCACCGCGTTGCCACTGACGAACTCCATGAAGCTCGACAGGCCACGGCCCGTGCCCCATTTGTGCTTGCGCGCTGCGTCCAGGGTGGGTAGTTTGACCAGATCGAACAGTCCCAGCTTGATGGTTTCGCCGCGTTGATAGGAAGCCATAATTCCATTGGCAACGCTCTGCAGACAGCTGGCATTGTTTGCACACTTCCAGTTCAGTTTGTCCAGCAAATCCGTGTTCTCTACACTCGCTGCAGGACTCGGGTCCTGCATTGATGCCGCATTGTTCTCTGCAACGCGGTCTGCTTCGGTGCCCAAGGCGTTGACTGCCTTGGCCCCGCTGCGCTTGTAAATGGCCGCCCCCGCAGGCTGCAGGAGGAGAAGCGACAGCAAGGCGCAGCCCGTTGCGATGTAGTGCAACATATTGGTGGATATTTCACAGTTTACGGGCTCAACAGTTTCTCGATTTCGAACAAGTCACGACACAACACAGCAGCAGGACGAGCACGTGGCGTATCCTTCATTCGGATGTTCTTCACAAGGTTAGCAGCTGCTGCAGCGAGTTGCAACGCGCCACTATAAAGACTAATTACTTGATGTTGCATGCAACTCAGTTTTATTGTTTAGCCGACCAACAACTGGAGCTGCTGCTGCAACTGCTGCGGCAGCGACAGCATCCACGGACCAACGGCGGTGGCGGTGGCGGCTGCGGCGAGGTCTGCATCATAGCAAAGCATACCGCCTGACGCCGCACACAGATCTTGCTATAGTTTTGATATCAAGACAACCAGCTGAGTGGCGACCATCGCTCAGCGCACACAACGTCATCCAATCGTGGCCGCCAATTGTGGCAAGCACTGTGGAACAAAGCACATTTGCACGCGAAGTAAGCGAACAGTCTTAGAGTAAGTAATAATAAAGCATCTTCATATATATGCTTAGTTCTCTATAGGGTTCATAAAGTGCATGATATTTATACCCGTCGCACAACAAAAATTTTGTTTTGCGAATCAACATTGGACAGCAACCTTGTCTAATTATATTTTAATCCACCCAAAGTCAATTGCCATTTACTAACACCTCGTGTCACTGTGCAGTTAGTTGCATTACTCTGATGCCTTATGGGATTGCATGCCATGCTTGGATCTTCACGGGATAGGTGCATGCCATGGGTTCAAGGGCCGCTCTGATTACGCCCAATTACCTTGGCCGCACAGCTCTTGGGCAGGTGTTGACATGTGCAGAGGGCGTCCTGCTGCGCCGCATGCGACCCGTCCAATGTGGCTCTAATGTGGCTAATTTTCTGCTCATTAATTTGCTGGTAATTTGCGCAAAACAATTTTGCTGGCAAAAGTAAAAGCAAACAAAGCCAACGCCAACAATTAAGTCGGGCGGGGGCAACAGGTGCGGCAGGTAGCGAGTGTGCAGTGCGGAGAGCGGCGCAGCGCCCATATGCGGCCACGCCTCGGCGCTTCAAGTGGCTGGCAGCAAGTGTAACAAAATTGCCAACACACATAGATAAATGTGTGAGCGCATAAATAAATAATAAAAGAAAAGTGAAACGAACTATTAGCTCTCGTTTTTCATAAATAGCTGTGGCTCCGACTGAGTATGCAGCGTCGCTGCCTTGGCATAGGCATCGTAGTTTCAGTTACATTCTGCTGCACATGCTGCGGGGGAGCAGGGGCACCTACGAATGCATTCCCTGCTCAAGTAGCTGGCTGAATCTTGCCTGGCTAATAACAAATTCGCTTTGCCAGTCACGCAGCCAGCCTAGCAGAGTGCCCGATATAATTGCCACAACTTTTGGCGCTTGCCTCCTCC
Source organism: Zaprionus capensis (assembly GCA_018903675.1). NCBI lineage: Eukaryota > Metazoa > Arthropoda > Insecta > Diptera > Drosophilidae > Zaprionus > Zaprionus capensis. The sequence continues at coordinate 5,653,235 of JAEIFN010000011.1, forward strand.
CGCTTGTTGTCTGCAATTTGTTGGCACTGGCAATCAGACCTCGACCATTCTTGCTGTGGCACCATTTTGCACTTGGCCACCTGTTGCCCGTCGGCCGTGGCTTGATTTGTATCTTATAATATAATGGCCATAATCCAGACACTGCGGCAGGCCAATGATTCCAGAGCTGCTGCCATCGGGCTGACAAGTTGGCAACTCGACACCGCATCAACGCACTATTCACCTCTCTCTGTCTCTGCGTCGTCGGGCGTGTTGGCCACAAAAGCGCAAGTAATGCGAAGCGGTTTGCGTGGTTTCGGTTAACAAGAAAGTGAAGTGGTCGCCACGGCATGTCCAAAGTGCAACACCATTGGCGAGGCTCCTGCTGCGAGCCCAGCTTCAGCTGGCACATGGCCGTGACCGTGCACGGCACGTCATCGCATCTCAGTGGGAGGGAAAGCAGTCTCCGTCGCGCGGGCGTTGCCACTGCCTCTGAAAGTGGTAGGTAATCCAATGCCAATGCCAACACTGCGGCCATCCTCTGTGTCAACTGTGCGTGCGATGCCTTCTTTGCGTGTGCGTGTGTTCGCACAAGTTTAATGATCCTTGACTTGCGGTGCAGACCCGCAACCGGATCCACTTAAAGCAGGGCACAGCGACATAGCTGGAGCAGTGGAAATGCCTACGCAGTGTCAAAGAAAATAGACATGAAAATTTCAGACATTTCCACAACATTTACCGAAAATTTCCAGGACACACAACAACTTTTCAACTAGCCTCAGGATGTGTTCGGATACAAAGTGTTGCCGCTGGGGCGTCTGCAAGTTGCAAGTTGGCCAAGCTGCCTGCCCATGGATGTTTTACGCATGCCAGACACTTTTCTTAATGTTCAAGTTTTTCAATTGTAACGAAATTGTGTTTCATAATTGAAATGAAAATTATTTATCTACTGCAAAGTTTGTTTTGTTTTTCTTGGTTTCGGGCAGTTAACCAAAAAATAACTTTTATCTTAGTACCTGCCCAACAGTGTATTGTGTTCAGAATTGTTTTTTGAACACCATTTATATTTTACAAAGTTAAAGTGTCCGAAATTGCCCCAAGAGTGAAGCAAGTTTCGTGAAGTGGCTGAACACAAATAAACTAAATTAAGGTCGAGCGCAACTGCCGAATATATACCCTACACTCAATGAGGTATATTTCCCTTATTATCCACAAACAAAATTAAACTTTTGCAGGTCGTAAGCCACGCTTATTAAGCCACGCTTATTTTGCAAATTAAATATATTTTTTTTAGAGGACAGAAGCTCACTAAACTCATTATGATTTGGTGAAATTTAAACAAAGCAAGTTAATCAATATGCTCCTTTGAACAAAATATCATTTTTCATGCGACAGTTATGTTTACGCCAAAGGTTCTATACACGTTGTCATATCCTTCGATCGTTCATATACTAGTGCTATGTAATAGTGCAGTAGTATTGTTTATATTCAATATTATGTCAAACTTTAGTTGGTACTAATAAAATAAGTTATTTCTAAAAACAAAACTGGTCTTCACACAAATTTCGATTTCATGAAATTACATACACATTATTTATATAAAAGTATATTATATAAAAGTGTAATATTTTGACAAATACCAAAAATCGGCCGATAGTTTGTATGGCAGCTATACGACATATCGGTCAGATTCCGCTCGTTGGTACTTATTCATAGCGTGCAGCAATAAGACGCATGTTTGCCGAGTTGAATCAAGTTAAATCTAAAACTGAGAGACTAGTTTGCGTAACAACAGACAGACGGACGGACAGAGATACATTGCTAGATCAAATCCCTTGGTTCAGAACTTATATACCTTATAAGTTCACAAACTTCTTCTAAGGTGCTTTGTGAACTTTTGGCCAAATTAATATACTCTTTTGCAAGGGTATAAAAAAATACTTACATTAGATAAAAGACATACGCAAATCATGTTTTAAGCCATGCACAACGTATGCTGAAAAATTTATAAACTCAACTCATGAATACCTCATCAGAATACGAGACACTAACCACATGCAGAAGTAAGAGGTTAAATTTGCTCTCAAAATATGGATTTACTTCAAAAGTTGAAGACATGTTCTAAGCATGCGTGTCTGCAGCCCCGTTCATAAGATTATCTGCGAGAAGAAAACAGCCAAAGTCATGCAAAAAATGCAAGTCTTTTCGGCTTAAGTGCCAATTAATGTAATTAAATACAGTTTTTGTTTTTTTTTTTTTTGAGTTTATAATAATATCTCTTTATTTTTCTCTAATTGATTCAGTCAGACAGCCTATAAGCGAGTAGGTAAATGTTGTCTGTTGTGTGGTGGCTCACTCCCTGCTGATGTTGTTTTCATTTTATTTTCTCCGGCACAAATTTCGCTAGTATTTATTATTGTGTATTGTACTTTGATTCGCTGCTTTTGTGTCTGTTGCGCTTTCGTGTTGCTTCTTGTTTGTTTGTGTTACCAGCTTTATCGATTGCCTGCGCCCAGCGATTCGTTTAATTTATTTTAATCTAATTGTTTTCTAATTAAAATACTTGTAAGCTTCCATTCGATTTCACCAGTCAGTTCCAAAGCAAATACTCGACTATTCTCTCCCTCGCCATTACCATCGTCATCACCACCATTGCCAGACGACTGTGTATGCTGTGGCTTTTCCTTCGAATTCAATGTTGAGTTTCCGACTGCCACAATTACTCTAATTAGTTTCTAGTTAGCTCCACACCACAGGGAGTCACAGGGTGGCCATGATCTCTCACACGTGCTTGCAAATATGAACGTAATTAAAATCCATCTTAGCTGTGCTAACAACTACTTTCAGCTGAATAGAAACTCATCGCACAACGTTCGTTGCATACTTTCGTGCTTTACTTTTCTTGGCAGCCTTTGAGGCGTCATTCCAAATGTCGGAGATGTCAGCAACATGAGTTGAGTTGGCAACACTGGCACGGTGGTAGTCTTCTTTAGTGGCTCTTTGTGTGTGTGCAGGAAAAATAATAACAGCTTTACTAAAATTAAAGAAGATACTAAAGACATAAACCTAATTAAATAAGCAAAACGTGTGTTTTCAGCTATTTTAATGAAAAATTAAATTCCATGCCTAAAATTGTGCCTGATTACATATTTCAATAATAATAATAATCCTTCGGTGTCTTTAAATTTTTAAATTATTACGATCATTGGGAGACCAAATAAACTTCCACAGCAGCCGATACGCCGACAGGCTTGTCGCCCATCCGAATCCGTTGGCAAATAACCTCGTCGACCCCATTTCCCTCCGACGACTGAAGAGAACACATCCTCATGACCTCCTTACTCGTAAGATAGCATAATCCTTCATTTGTACTTTGTATATATTATTTAAGGCATCTTATCCATATTATTTTTTAAGCCAGACATTAGGTTAAGTTCAGAAGATACTGAACGATTCCTATTGACTATAATAATAATAAATTGAACAACTTTAAAAATTATTACGATGACAGAATTCGTAAACACTTTTTGTTTGTCATCATCTTCTTACAATCAGTATTTCCACGGTAAATAACGTAATAATCGTAAGTACGAGTGTTTTCATAAAAGTTAATTAAAACATACTTGAAATGGAAGCCAAAGCAGTTTTTGGTTCACTTGACTGCTTCAAAGAACTTAACTCGCAATCGATGAGGAACTCAGCAACCGAAAAGAACTAAAAACAATGTTTGTTAAACGAGCGCACTATGAAAATACCAGTGAATGAATAACGAGCCTGAGAAGCTTGTTTGCCAACTCGAAGAGGAAATAAGGATACAAAACGTTCTTCATCAAGGGCTACTCAACGAATAAGTAGACGAAGGCGTCTGTCTACGAGGGAGTTTCCATAGGAATAAGAATATAAGCACGAGATACTCAAATTCACGAATGCAAAGAAGGGAAAACAGATAAAAATAGCTAAATACTCAAACGCCAGAAGCAGCTTTTCTTAAAAGACAAAGTGCAGAAGAGGTGGGGCTGTAAGAGGGAGAAACGGAAGAGCGAAATGTATGCACAAAGAATAGATTGGTGTCAGACTTAAGACTATGGCTAAGGCTATATATATAGCCCAAGACTTGGCGGGGCCGTTTCCAATTCGACATGTCTCATTCATGGGTGGAAATTTCTAACTCTGCATGTGGGAACTCAAAGAAAGGGAGAACAACAGTTGCTGCTTTGTAACTGCAGCAATCTATTACATTAATAGGGTGATACCTAGTAATGGATTCCTCATTAGATGACCCTGCTTATATTGAGACTGCAGTTGCACTCAATCAATTGCACACAAAACATAATGCAGTTCACGGGGCTCGAACTTCAATCATAATGAGCAGCTTGATGATGCTGCACAACAATCAATTATAACAAGTTGCCGATACAGATCTAGGCACACTACAACAGCAACAACAATACGAAGCCACAATAGTCATACTCAAATGAATCGAATCGAACTTTGTGCGCAGAGCGCTTTCCATGGTAGCGCAACGGGTCCATCGGCCTCCGCTTCCCCAGCTGCTGATGATCTGCTTCTGCTGGTAATGGTAATGGCCAATACCAGCCAATGGTGGTTGCGAGATGGTAGATACTTTCTTTTTATTGCCATCGCCGTCGCCGTCGCCGTCAAAAGGCAAACGTAACGAGTTCAGATCAATTTTGGTTGACTTCACATGATGCGAGCTTCGAGCGCGGTTCAATAATGTTTCGACTCGAGTCGACTCTTGTTTTGTTGCTGCGGATATGAATTTTTTGTGTGTTGAGGAGCTTCAAATTTCCAGCAATATTGTCTGTCTCTGTGTGTGTGTGAGCGTACGTGTATTGGTAGTGGACAACAATATGTTAAATATAAAAATTAATACATCGAGAGTGAAAGTTATTGCTTTTTCAGCTCGTCTACGTCGATCATCATTTGCTCAGCGTCATGCTCATAATGAGCATAGTGCTGACGTTGATGCTGCTGCTGCTGATGATGATCATGACCACGATGTTGATTACGATGATCGATGATCAGCATTGACGTACGTCGTTGACTCTGATACTGGATGTTGATTTCTTTCGCTGCCATATCGAGGCTATACGGACTGAAATCACGTCAATTTGATTATTATTTTCTGCAGTATTACAAAATAGTCGAAAGGTGTTAGCCAAGCTTATGAAACATATGATGAAAATATCGTCAGCCAGACGGCTGCATCTTTTCCAGTCCGTTACGAGTCTTGCACAGGCACTTGACGCACTGTGCTGAGGTTAGAAGACTTGCTAACCCCGGCAGAGGTACCGGTACCGGTACCGGCACTGCCACCAACAATGGCACCGGCACCCCTTTGTATGCTTAAACGGTTCACCTTTTTATGGACAGTGCGAACAAAACATGACACAAATAACTGTTAAATACCCGAAAGACTTAGACTAACATTAGCCGAGGCAATCAAAACTGTCGGTAACTTTCGCTTTTCTAGCTCGATTCGAGTATCTCTGCCGCGGTCCGCGAGCACCGCTCATCATGCTAGACCAGCCGGCTAATGGAGCTGTTTAGAGTCCGAAAGACAATTGTGTGAATTGTCCGGGCATGCTATAATCTATGAGGTGTGCGTTAGAAACAGATCTGCGGCACTTTGAGTAGATCTAATTTGTATAATTTCCAGTGCTACCAACTTGAGTGAGCCAAGTTAGACCCAACGGGGAATCGGCTCCAACGCAGCCAGGCGTAACCCACGGCTGTCTGACCAACTGACCGTTGAAAATTGAAAATTGCAACGGCCAGTGAAGAAGAAAATTGCAATGCAAACTCGGAAAAACGCAAACGAAAAGCAAAAAAGCATTTCTTCTTATTTCGAATTTCCATTGTTTTAATTTTCAATTGTGACAATTCGCTTTCGGAATTGCTTGAGTGCTCTGGCCTTGGGAAAGTGCTTCAGAATAGTTTTCTATAAAATATGATCAGGCCATTGTCAAGGCTTTTAGTTGATCCACAAACGTTTCGCCGACATGTGCCGTCCATTCCACAGTGCGATCTGCCGCTTGCTCTGTCTGCTCTGTGTGCTGTGCCTTGCCAGCGGCCAGATGGAGAACTGCAGCCAGGAGCCAGCAACGCTGCTCTGTCGTGGCGAGCGTGCCATGCGGAACGTACTGAGGAATCTCAGCAAGAGCGACAAGCCACTGGTCATCATGCGAGGATTGGAGATTGTGCCGCTGCGAAATGAAACTGCAGGCTACGGCGAGGAGGCACCTGGCAACAGTGAGACGGAGCCAACGCTGCTCGACAGCGTGGCCGGGTATCTACGCACACATGAGGTTAATTTGAGGCTAGCAGACTTGTTGGAGGATCACAGCGGGGGGCCAGTCACAGGTGAGAGAAACACTTTAATTATTAACTGTGCAAAAAGTTACCTAACTGGATGCGGACAAGTGGTAATTGGACTTGCTTCCCAGTGCATATTTAAAGTTGTGGTCAACAGAAAATTACAGAGTTACACGCAAAGTGCTGCCACAAATCAGAAAAGTTGGAGCAGAGCCTGAAAAATGAAACACTACTTTAGCCTTTAAGCACACAATGAAACCCTCAAACCAGCTTGTGGGGAAATAAAACGTTGGTATTTTTTGTAGATAATTCCCTAGATAGCATGACTAATGTGGGCCACTTGTTACACCCACGCACACACAGACATGTCGGGAATGGCCTTTGTAGTAGAGATTCTCTCTCTGAGCAACAAAAGCTAACAGAGACTAACAAAATTCCGATGCTTTACCATTTTACAGAGGGCCGCAAAAAGGACAAAGGACAAGGCCTGCTGCTGGCCATGGCGCTGATGTTTGGCAAAATGATGGCAGTCCTGGGTCTCGGCGGCATAGGTGCGCTGGCCATGAAGGCGCTCGGCGTGGCCATGGTGGCACTGATGATGGCTGGCATGCTGGGCCTCAAAGCAGCTGCCCATCAGGGCAACGAGTCGAGCCACAGCATTTCGTATGTCACCGGCGAGGGACATCATCACAAGCGTCGGCGTCGAGCTGCCGGCGGTCTGCAGGTGGTCTCGGAGCAACCGCAAGAGCAGCAACAGCATTCCTCACCGTACCGGGGCTGGCTGCGTGCATGAATGTCTCTTTGTACTTGTATTTGTAGGTTTAACTTAAGCTTTGACTAATTTATTTCACATGCAACCAAAGTGGGCAGCTTGTTTAATTGCTTGGCACAGGGTTGCAGCGTTGCCTGATGCAGCCCAAGGTGGACCTGTAAGGTCTTTGATGCATTCGACCGTTCTTTGTTCATTATTAATAGATGCTACTGTCGCTGCTGCTGCTGCTGGCGCTGCCACTGTCGCAACGCAGCTTTGTGTTGTTCGCTACAGCATCTGCGGCTGAGGCTTCTCTTCGTTTTATGAAATTGGTGAAAGTTTATTTCAGTCCGCCTCGCATTGTGTTGCCTTCAGCAACAACTACAGTGAGCAACCTACCTACCTACCTACCTAACTACAGCAGCATTGGACTTCGTGAAATTGATATCCTGACTCAGGAAACAGTTACGCTGCCATCAAGTTGGTAACTTCATATAAGAATCTTCCAATGTTCATGTGGAAGACTCCCAATAAATGCTGTTAGGGTATTTGAGTGTCGACTTGGACCCACAGCTCGATTTGTCGTCATGTTTATTATTTGTCTTTTGTCATTAATTTGTCAGATAGTATTTATCGCTGCAACACATAGTGGCATGGATAGTGTGCATGCCATAACATGCTGGGGGACAATGATTCGTTGGATTCTGAGCATCGTTTCAGATTTCATCTGGAATTTCATTTTCGGGTGAATTTGGTATTTAATTTGCATACAGAGTTGTCTGGGCCAACTTTCACTTTATTTTGGCAGCGCAACGGTTCTTTTTTGAGCCTTCATAAGTGCCACGGGCAATGGCAGAGGCAGAGGCAACGGCAACAACAAATTACTGCCATAGCAGACCTAAATTTATTTTGGCCACGCTGCGTTCTGTTACACAATATCAATTAAAGCCACAACCGCCGTCGGCCGCGGTACTTGAAAAACCCGTTAAGCTCGCGGCAGGGATACCTGAGCGCAACTTGCTCTACCTCGCACCTCGAATCTGGTCAGTAGCACCGGCACTGACTCTGACTGCGGCTGCGGCTGCGGCTGCGACTCTTGCTGTGGCTGTGGCACATCGGTGGCTGCGGCTCCAGCTTATCTGCTACTGCGGCAACCAGCGGCGTCCGCTCGCGTCGCCGTTAACTTTCCCTTTTAAACGGCTTTTTACGAGCTCGCGTTTCGAGCTCGAATTGTATTTGGACTTGGCTCGACTTTGGCCAGTGTCGTGTCTGCGGTTGGTAATTAAATTATAAAACAAATTCATAAAAACAAATCTGTTGTTTTATAATTTGTATATGATATGATTGCGGCCAACTGTTTGTAGTGCTAGTAATTGCCCTTTATATAAGCCAGTGTAGGGACGTGGGCACGGCACGGGGAAGTGAAACGAATGGCCGGCAACAAAATTGATTTTCTAAGTTTCAGACTTTGATTTTTATTGCACACACACAAAGAAATATACACTGCGTATATAAGTTTGCGTATGTATAATCTGGCGATGTGGCGTGTTGACAATAAAAATATCTGGGTTTGCTGCTGATGATGAAGATGATTATGATGATGATGGTAACGTGTCTGAATGCTGCCGCTGCTGCTGCTGCTGCTGCCAGCGGTCCACACTGCATAAATGAAAGTTCATAAAGAAATTAGCTGATTAATCGTCGTTCGATGAGCTTGGAAAATGACCGAGTCGTCGAGCCGTTGAGTCGTTGAGTCGCTGAGCCGTCGAACTGCCGAGCTGACTGAAAGTGTCACGCAGCCTACATTTTAGTCTCAGCTTCCACAAATTTCACTTTTCAATGATGCTGCTGTTCGAACCGCTCCGATCGACTCGACTCAGCACCAACAGCTGAGCTAAACACCCCGCGCAGGCGGAGTACACCCGGAGACCCCTTGGTGTCCCATATGCAGCGTCGCCGTTTCACATGTAAATTAATTTTTAACCCAAATACCGCAAATTCTTTATACGGAACGGCGCTGACTTTGTTGTCACAGCAGCAGGTCAGCGCAGAGCTCTCTGCTCTCAGCTGTCTTTCGGCTCGTTTCTTGTTTCTTTCCTTTTGGTTTTTGTATTTCATTACCTTTTTGATTATTATGCAAATTTACTTACAATTCAAATGACCATAAAAGGGGGGAATATGCTGCGACTGTCATTTACTAAGCATGTTTATGGCTTGTGAAATCTTTTATTATCATTAAGTCTGAAACAAATGTGGGTGCTTTTGTATTATATTTTCTTTTGGGTTGATTTGAGAAGATTTTTATTGCCTGACTGAGATTTAGCAGGGCATAAGTTATGCTTTAGTTATAAACATTGCGCGTCCAGTTGGAAACACATTAAAGTTTATTAACACAACTATTATCGGTAGTTAGCAAAAATTGTGTTTGGCTAAGCTGTTTGTAATTGATAGCAATAAAGGTAGTGTTTCAGACGGGGTATCTCATAGTTCAAATGGTTTCTGTCTATGTATCGCAGTGGATTTTGACACTTCAGTATTTGAAAGAAGATGATTTTCACAAGTCATCAAAAAAACCTTAACGCCATGAAATGTATTATATTTGTATTTCTGTTTTTTGCCATTTTTCCATTCAGTGTTACGTATGCAGGCAGGAATTCGAAGAATCGCACAGTGTCCCTCATTGCATCATCTCGTTTCACTTTCCATTAGCTAGCGGTTTGGCAACGCTTCAGTTGAAATCGTCAAGACATCCCACTGGGAAGATTTGCCTGGGATCTATAGATCTCTGTATTGTGTATCCGTTGCTATGGCTGCTGTGCGATGGCTGTAGATGGCTTACTTCTGACCACGACTTTCTCCGAGAAATTGTTGTTATTTATTCATTAAATTTCTGCTTCTGCTATTGTTGCTCCTCCTTTGCCACTGCTCTCGTTGCCGTTGGTTTGTTTTGTTGTTGTTTTTGGTTTTTGGTTTTCGGTATTATTCATATTTTGTTGTTGTGACTTTTGCTGTTGCTGTTCTTGTTCCTTTTTTCCATATATATTATACAAACACACCTACAAAGCGTGCAAGAAATATTTTTTGCATGAGGTGCCAGCAACAATGCCACAAAAGTTTAATGCAAAATCAACAAGTAGCCCGAGTGAGAGAAGCATTTCAGTCCGTCGTCTGCGACAGACTACACAAACACACATACACACACAAGCAGAGCGAACACACCCACAATGTGGCAATTGATTGGCAAAATATGCGCCGGCCGAAGAGAGATGTCGGCAAACAATGTGAAATTGTGCTACCGATTCACCGATCCGATCGTAGCTGAAACTATTTACCTGTTCCGTTGCGCGGCGTCGCCGTCACTGACTGTCATTTGGCCACACGGTACATTAACAGCACCGTTAGCTCTGTGCCTCTACAACTCCACAACAAGCCTACAGCCTCTGCAGCGGCCCCGATAAACATCGACGCCAACTGAAACGAAAATCTTTTCTAATTAGTCGCAAGAGCTCAGCGATGCAAAGTTTTTCCCTCATTTCTTTTGTTGTGTATGCAAATCGACTCTCAACTCAAAAATAGAAAAAAAATAAACTTAAAAAGAAAAAACTTTCTCGTCCAAACATTTTAATTTTAATTTAATTCAAATACTTTGTTGAAACACCAACGGCCTTTCTGGCGATAAACAAAACTGTAAAACGATCCACGTGAGTCTGCCGGACATCGCTTGATAAATGACTTTCCGCACCAAATGTAAGTCGGGCAAAATGAAAGTGAGAATAACTTGAAAGCAGATGTATCTAGGGAGTAGATATTAGACTATATCAATAAATAACTAGTTGAGACTTGGAGCATATGTTATCAACTATAAATCAAGCAGATATTAACTGAAAATATCTATGCTTTGATCCCATTTAAAGAGGTGATAGATAGTTATGGGTTAAGATTGCGGGTAGTAGGAACTGATGATATGTCTCTTCTACAAAGGTATAACACTAATTTATTTAATTTCAATGAAAAACTATTTTAACCCTAGTTTCCACATGAAATTTTACAAAGTTTTGAATTTATTGATGGGGTAGAATAAAAAAACCAAAAAATAATACAATTTTGAGGTATTTAAATTAATAAAATTTAAAATAATCTAAAGAAAGTTCAAGTCATGTCTGTCCGAGAGTAATGTTCCTATCGTAAAGTAATTTGGGGAATAGTATTTAAAGTAAGCCCGGGATAAAGATTTGTATACAAATCATGTGGCTGTCCGGAAAAAGGCTGAGCTGGCAGTCATGGTAAACTGTAAAATATCATAATTTAATACTTTAAAAACAAACAACATTTTGAGTAAATAACTATTATGTGGAGTAATATGCAAAGAGTCCCACAGAAAAGGATAAACAATGTTATTAGATCTGCAAGGGTTTCTGGTTGATTTCATATAAATCAGCTAGTTTATTTAAAAACTTGTCAGGTCTCGAAATTTTGGATGCCAGCTGTGTGTAATTTCTGATGTAATGTTGCTGTACATACGATTTATTGTTATATCTTCAGCGCTTAACCATTTGGCAATTTGTTTGTTTTGCGCTGCACTGGCTCGAGCCGCGGCTCAGAGACGGCGGCTGGAACTGGCGTTGGCATTGGCATTGCCAAAGTACTCGCAAGTAGTAAAGCACAACGGGCAGGCTGGTTGGCAGCGCAGTCAGTGCAGGCAGGCACAACGAAGTCCAACTACGGCGAAATTCATTCATAAAACTGTCGACACTTGGCCGGTTGCTTTTCGCATGAATGGCCATGGCTTAAGGCTCGTAGCTTACGGCTTATGGCTGTTGGCTGTTGGTTGTACGCCGCATGCTGCTGACTGCTTGTTGTTGGCTGTTGGCCATTGGCACAATGTAGATTGATGTTGTTCAGCGCGTGGTCCAACATAAACTTGTAGTAAACGGATGTGCAGCACTCTGTGGTCTCTGCGTGTGTGTGATTGAGTCGAACGACATGTGTATGCGTGTGCGTCTCTGTGTGTGGCGCGCTCACTGAACTCATTTGCATTTGAATGTATGCCGATTGCTGTCCGGTGAAAATCGAAAATGAAATTTCAAAAAGCAGATGAACCGATTTGCTTGCGTTGATTTTCTCTCTCGCTGCGATGGCTGCTGCGCCCTTTTTCGATTTGGCTTGGTTACGAAATGGGGCGAGTGTTTTTAAAGCGTTTTACACTTTTACCGTTACATGGCCCACGTCCATTGACGTCACTCTTATGCACACGGATACCGCTGAAATCTGATTAAATTGTGGTAGCAAATTACTCATACGCCCCTTCTGCCACATTGCAAACTCCCTGCTTGTCAACGACCCGTAATGACGATGATTCAGTGATTTCATAAGTTCCACATCCGTTTGACAATTTCGATAGGCAAACTGCCTAGTCGTTGGGGTGTCGAGTGTCCGATGTCGGGTGTCACATGTCGCATTCACCTTGAAATGTGGCAACACTGAAAAGCACAATTGTTGACAATTGTTGTTGCCTTTTTCCACTAAATGCCACCGCAGAGCGTGAACCATTCCATCCATCACACAGATACCCACACACACACCACACACATGGACGTTTGCCACACAGCATTCCATCTAGCCCGACAGCGACTTGTCTCGTCTCGAACTCCATCATCTATCGCACATCTCTTAGTCACTGGCGGAGCTCATATCCGTTTTTGTTTGCTTTGCGTGTAATTTCTCTTTCATTTCACTTGAGCAATTGAAGCGCTCGCTTATTTGCACTTTTGCTGAGCTCAAATTGCTCACTAATGTGTCACAATTGCAAAGTCAGGCAGGGTTTTTACTCTCCTCACTTTTCTGTGTTCATCTTTATGCCTTATGTTTTGGGCTTTCTGTTTTATCTTAATAAGTTGCAATGGGGTGTTTTCACCTGGCCATACGTTGCCCGAAACAAGCCTTGCACAGGACGTGCTTATCATTCAATTTAGTTTCTCTTTTTACGAGTATTTATGGCATGGCCCGGAGAGTCAGCAAAAATCTGACTATTGTCATGGTCTAGTCTGGCTCATGCGGAACACTGCTAAACCCGTGTGCACACCCCCTGAACATCGTTCTAGCTTTAATTACCTCATTTGTGATACAAATCGTTGTTTATGTTGCATAATAAAAAACTCCCAACAACAGCAGCAACAGCAACAACAACAATGGCAAACAACTATGAAGTCACGAAAATGAAAAGTAATTTCAAGGCGCGCACATGCGATAAACAAAGTCTCTCATCTGCCCTGCGAGCTTCCAGCACAAAGTGGAGAACGTTAAGCTGAAGTTGACACACACTTATACACACATACACGAACACACACACACACTGGCACAATGAGATGGGTCCAGTAACAGTAGTATGAAAATATAATACACACAACTTTCATTTCTTGCGGCCAAAAAAACAAAAACAAAAGCGCTCAAAATTAACAAAGCCGAGGCAGAATATGGCACAGTGCGGAGTGCCTGATAGAGGCGGGTGTGAGAGGGGGGATGAGGTCGCTGCTGGGAGTTAAGCGCTGCGCAGCACCTGTTTATCACCTCATGTGTTGTAATCTGTGTAGCTTCAACTTCAGCTCCAACAACAACAAGAGCAATAACAATAACAATAACTCAACTCATACAAAAATATGACATTGCCAGCGTGTAAGGGTATTTCTGTATGAGTGAGAGACAGAGAGAGACGGAGAGAGAGAGACAGAGTGTGAGAGCAGCAGTGGAGGCTGGATTTGAAGGCAGATGAGCAGCACATACACAAATGTAGATCGCTCTGTGACTGTGTGCGTGAGAGAGGAAGCAGCAGCGACAGACAACCTTGGCGCGCTTGCGCAGACGCTCTGCTCTTTGACTGCAGTGGCAACTTTCTCGCGCGCTCACTCAAGGGCCCGACGCGTCGCGACGTCGCGTCGCAGTCGCGGTCGCGGTCGCTGTTGACTTTCTTTAATGCGGAAGCAGAAGCAGACAATACGCGTGAGCATTTAGCGTTGGCGTTGTTGCCGAAGCCGTTGCCGAGTCGATGCCGATGCCAAAAGACGATGCTTGCGCTCAGCTAATGCGTCTTCTAAGAGCTGATGCTGCTCTCTCCCTGTCTCTCTCTCTTTCTCTTTCCCTCTCTCGGTCGGCAATCAGTCGCACGTGTGTGAAGCTTTCTTGTAGGGAGCGGCCGGCCCTCTCATATTTTATATGCGCTGCTTGCGTCGCAGTCGCTGCTGCATGGCTGGGCCATTGTTGATTCTCTTTCTGTATGTGTGTGTGTGTGAGTGTGCACTTTTTACATAATTTTACGTTATGCCGCTGCGAGGCGTCCGTTAGGTTGGAAACTCTTTAAAAACAGCCTGCTAGCGTCGAAAAATTATCAAACCGCAGCTTGTTCCATTCGAATGAACACACCAGTGATTTCGGTGGTGCTTAAGAAAATCAGTTTAGTTCAAAACAAAAATACAACCATGAAGTTCTTCATTGCCACCGCTTGTGTCCTGCTCTTGGCATCCGGCATCTCGGCCGATCCTCTGAAGGCGGCTGCCAACGAGGAACAGTCCGGCGCATTTGCCAAATGCCTGGAAGCTGATTCCATCTCGTGTCTCCAGCTCACGGTACGGATTAACTAACAATCAAGGATTAAACATAAACAAAGAACACTGAAAAAAGAAACACAATCAACAGAGATATAAGAAAAGTGGCACAGTGAAAGTGAAAATTATATCATCAGCATTCTGATAACAGGCCACGCGCCCGAAAGTGAAAGCCTTCTAAAGACTTGCAAAACAGATGAAAATGAAATCATCGTCAACTAATATGATCAGTCGGTACAAAGGATGCTGCCGAAGTGAAAGTGCTTGAATAATCGCTGAGAATATTATGAACACTGCACAAGCTGCCACTTTATAATACTCTGAATACTCTGTAACATTATGTGAACCCACTCAACAAGCCTTGCTAATTTGTGCTTCCCCCTCTCTACGTGTCTCTCTGCAGCTCTTCCGCAAGGCCAAGTCTGTCTTCGAAAACCCACAAATCGAACTCTTCGGCGGTGTCTCGTTGATCAAGGCCGATGAAGGACGTCAGGGAAAATCTTTGGACAACTCTCTGGCTGTTGAGGCCGCTCCTTCTGTCGAGGCACGCACCGCCGAGATGGGCAACTACTTCATGGACAACGCCAAGAACTTCTTCGCTGAGCGCTCTCTGAACTTCAACTTCGCCAACGCTGCTCGCAGCGTTGCCCGTGCCATTCCCGATGACATCAAGGCCGATCTGCGTGAACTGGTCGTTGAGTCCCGTACCCGCAAGAAGAAGCTGTTGAAGAAGTTCCTGCCCATCCTCCTGGGTGTTGGTGCTAAGATTGCCGTTCTTGCCGTTGGCGCCATCTTCGGTCTGCTCTTCCTGGCCAAGAAGGCTCTGATCGTGTCCGTGATTGCCTTCTTCCTGGCTCTGGCTGCAGGCGCTTCCAGCGGTCTTGGCCGTCTTGGCGGCTCCGGCGGCGGCGGTGGTCTGCTCGGCGGTCTCGGTGGACTGTTCGGTGGCAAGAACTCCGGCTCTGGTGCCGCTGCTGTTAGCTCCGGCGGCTGGTCCTCAGGCGGTGGCTCCTCCAGCGGTGGCTGGTCTTCGGGCGGCAACTCTGGCTGGGACTCGCACGGTGCCTACAGCTCGCCTGTGGCCCAGACCATCGCCTACCAGGGCTACAAGCAGGCCAGGCGGTAAGCTCTGTGCCCCACCACAAACCCCACGAAATCCTTAGTAATCGAAGCGTGACGAGGATTAGAGAACAATCGCTGCTAACACTGATGACCAATTCATTAATGTCTATATTTATATTTATTTATAAATTATTTATTTTAATTTATTTACCTTAACGTGAACGAGAGAACGGGGCAGTGACCCCAACCATTTAAGTGCCTTCCATAAGTAATCTCTCCGAGCCGAGAGACAGCCGAGATACCACATCGAATACTCCACCACCACCACCACCATTACCAGCAACAACACCACAACACAAGCTATACCAATTTTCATCTATTCATACTTGAAAACAACAGGCAAACCTCCAGCCAACGCCCAACATCTTTAACTACTCTATACACTCCCCACCCTAATTTCACTCTGTACTCCGTACTTCACTCAGCTCAACTCAACTTAACTTAACTTAACTCTGCTCTATACTTAAATTTCTTCTCTGTGTTTCCACGGCTGCGCTTTGATTAATGGGTACACATTGCTTGAAACTAGTCGAGCCCATAAATCAAAGGCAGGCGCCTCAACTATCTGTCTATATCTATGCTATCTTTCATCAATCTATGTGTATCTATCTGTCTAACAATCTGTCTTTCCACTCTGTCTCTGTATCTTATGGGTAAACTGTGTTTTCCTGCCTTTACCGAAAAGAAAACTCTATCAAATGCTGCAACATCAAAGAATCAAATAATAATTCCGAAAAATATCTACAACTTGAGCTCTTTCATTTCACCCATTTCTCTAACTTATTTTCCACAACTCGCTTTCAATTTGCATACTCCACCATCGCATCCACCTCCACCTCATCCACTCGCACTTGCACACGCACCGTGACATCTGCAGACATCACTCATACGCCTCATTGTCTGGGCCAGGCATTTGCATTTGAATGGCCAGCAACTTTCATTTAATTCTCTGTTATCATCGAAACATCGAAGGCAACACGGCCGCAAATGTTTTCTAAAAAATTTCACCCACTTATTTTTGGTTAATCTTCACTTTCCACTGCACTTTCCTCGGCCGTCTCTCAGCAGCTCACGCAGTCAAGAATACAAAGCAATTTGCTAAAAAATAAAACAAACATTTCGCTACGCGCATTTTGGGCTCATTGAAAGCGGTCCATGGGGCAGGTTCAATGCAACGCTTAGCTGAGACAACAATGGAGCGCGCTCTTGCCGCGTATTTTGCACCTGCCAGTTGCTATTATAGTCTGCTGCCTATTGTTGCGTCGAGGTGCTAAACAACAAATTGAAGAAAGTTCGAGACGCCTCCCGAAAAGCGGGCCGACCAATTG
Source organism: Zaprionus capensis (assembly GCA_018903675.1). Classification (NCBI taxonomy): domain Eukaryota; kingdom Metazoa; phylum Arthropoda; class Insecta; order Diptera; family Drosophilidae; genus Zaprionus; species Zaprionus capensis. The sequence continues at coordinate 5,670,349 of JAEIFN010000011.1, forward strand.
AGCAGCAATTGGACTTGGCCAGACCTAACCTAACTGCAGGCGAGCTGACAACGGTACTTTAGGGCCTACGGTTGCCACAGCTTCCAGTTGCCGCTGCCTCTATTATGGCCATTGGGTGCTTTACTTATGAATATGACCCAGTTACCAGTTACCGGGCTGCGCACTTGAATGATGCTGTGCGTTTGCCGTTGCCCTCAACGGCGATGCTACGTGCCGTTGACTGTCTGGCGGCTCTTAACGCTGCCTTTGGCTTTGGCTTTGGCTTTGCTCTGGCTCTGACTCCGACTTTGGCTTTGGCTTTCTTCAAACGAATGTCAGCAATTAATGTGTCGCCGTCTGCGACTGGCTTTCGAGCATAGTATTTCTCTGCTCATTTGGGCCATCTCATCGCAAGCTGTTAGATTTGCTTAGCATTTAACATTCTGCGTTTTTTGTGTGTTTCTCCGCTTGTTTCTTTCTTTGTCACTCCTTCCCTCGCTCTTCCCTTCTATCGACCACATCTAGCACTATTTCTGAGTGGGTACATGACTCTTGGCTCAATCATTGTAGCCTTTTAAGTGAAACTTGTGATGTTGTCACGCATGAAATGGATTGTTGCTGCCGATACAAACAATGTGAGCGGTAACAAAGTCATTCCCAAATGTCAATCAGCGTCGGGAGTTGTTCAACAGACCGATTCTGAAGTGTCATGCTGCGTGCAGCGTGTTGCAGCTGTAAGATGTTTGTAAGTGAAAGTGTAGCCGAAAACAATTCACATTCATTGTTGAATTCAACTGAAAAAACGTGTCGAGTTCTTCTCAATGTGCAATTAAATAATTGGTTTCCGTTTGCTTAAGTTATTGAATACGATTTACATGGAGAACGTTTTATTTATCTTTGAAGGTGGCATTACGTTATTACGTAATAATTGTAATCGTCAATAGCTGTTGGAAATGCTTACTGATATTTAACAGTATAGCAGCTCAATTTACCGCCGGGTGGCAGCACTCTGCATTTTGAACCAGTAAGAAAATCAACAGTCGCGCAGCACGCGACAGTGGGATACCCTTCGAACATAGGTCGAAGGGTATCCCACTGTCGTGCGCTGCGCGACTTGCGTTTCTTACTGGTTCATTATAAATTTCATTATTTTTGGTGCAATAGTGTGAGCCCATATAAAAACAGAAAAATATTTTTGCATTCATTCTTCGTCCCAGTTGATGACGGACCGTGCAAAGTGGACTTCGCGAGTGTCAATATGACGCATCAATTTGTCGTGGTTGTCATATCTGACATTCACATGGTAAGTTAATCGGAAGAACTCCTGGCGACGAAACTAAGCAATTATGTAGATGAACGTCATGCCAGTAAGATCGTTCTCGGGTATCAATTCAATTTCCGGCGGCTCGCACTCAATTTCAAATTCATGACAACCATCCATAACTGGTCGAATATATATCGTATCAAGATCAGTCGCGCAGCACGCGACAGTGGGATACCCTTCGACATATATTCCCGTGTAGTTTAATTTGTTAAATTCATACACATACGCATATGCACATGCTTTACAGTTATTCCTGACAGTTGGCGCTCGCGCTTCGCGCTTGCCCGCCGTTCTTGTTAGCTGACACAAGCACTTGGTTTTATGCTCATACTTTCTTAAATAACTTCTGTGTTTATTGTCCGATCGGATTGTAATTTGGTAAATACGTAGATATTTTAATCAGCTTAGTTTATGACAAATTATAAGGTTGTATCTTTCCTATGCCGCTTATAAATTGATTTCAAAAATTAAATTATTGATTTACGGGGGCGGTGGGCGTGGCACCTAACATTTGAAATAAACTTCATCTGCTTATAGTACACAGGAGTCTTCCTGCCAAATTTGGTAACTCTAGCTTTTATAATAGCTGAGATCTGTGCGTTCACACAGACAGACGGACAGACAGACAGACAGACAGACAGACAGACATGGCTCAATCGACTCGGCTTGTGATCCTGAGCAAGAATATATATGTTATACTTTATGTATATTATATATATATATGAATATACTTTATGGGGTCTCCCACGCCCCCTTCTGCCTGTTACATACATTTGCACAAAGTTAGTATACCCTTTTTGACCATTTTCAATGGTCGAAGGGTATAAAAAGTCTAAAAAGTTTATAAAAAGTCTAAACCAAGTGCTTCTGTCAGAAAACAAGGAGGGCGGGCGAGCGCGAGCGCCATTTGTCGGGATTCATTTCAAAGCATGTGCATATGCATATGTGTATGAATTTAACAAATTAAACTACACGGGAACATAGGTCGAAGGGTATCCCACTGTCGCGTGCTGCGCGACTGTTGCTTTTCTTACTGGTTTGAGAAGGTTTCGTGCTTAACTCTTAATATGCTTCTTATTTTACTGCTGGTCTAAGTTCACTTCCTAAGAGGTATTCTAAAAGTACCTACACATATTGTAGTTTAGATCTCTATATGCTTGTTGGCTGACTTGTGTTCGAAGTTAACTTTCCCAAGTTGTTTATTTCCGAGTTTTTGGCCTCTGTCGGATTTAACTCTTGTTACTGATTATATTTTGCGTCCTATATTTTCTAGAAAAATGGGTACCTTTGTTTTCGCTCTCAAATATGTTTTCGAATCAAGGTGCCTTGACTTTTCTGTCAGACACACACTTCTAAGGGCAAACCTACAAATTCATATTTCATCATAGTTTTTTAGAACACCAACGGAAAATCATTAAAAAAATTTAAAAAATTATAATTTCTTTTGTACTTTTGTAAATTCTATTTTTAATATTGTAGGTTAAAAAAGGATTCCGATTTTCTAAAATAAAACAAGGCAATTAGGTAGATGCAGGTCATGCCAGTAAGATCGTTGTCGGGTATCAATTTAATTTCCATCCTGGTTATATTCATCATCTAAAGAGCATCCCACATACAATCGATCCAGGAGCAGAAATCGGCCGGATTTGTAACTTAAGTTGCAAATCCGGCCGCCTTCTCTGCTCCGTATTTGTATGTTCTTGCACATTTGGAACATAAAAGCGAGTTTAAGGTTAAGGATTTTGTGCTCCTTCACTGGGTGACTTATCATCCCATTCCTCATCTACTTTTGTATGTGGGATGCTCTTAAATGATGAATATAACCAGGATTTGTACACTATCTACATTCGACCTGTTACGGAAGGTTGTCATGCATTAAATTGAATTGGAAATTGAATTGATACCCTAGAACGATCTTACTGGCATGTCCTGCATCTACCTAATTGCCTTGTTTTATTTTAGAAAGTCGCAATTCTTTTTTTAACCTACAATATTAAAAAAAAGAATATACAAAAGTCCAAAAGAAATTATAATTTTTTAACTTTTTTTAATGATTTTCCGTTGGTGTTCTAAAAAAACTATTCTGAAGGCTTTGAAGGGTGAGGCACGAGCAGCAGTAAAGGCGCTGCTCATCCACCCGAACAATGTGCAAGCAGTTATGGAGCAGCTTCGATTTCGGTATGGACGCCCGGAGCAACTGATCCGAAGCCAACTGGAGAGTGTGCGAGATGTGCTGCCAATCTCAGAACAGAACATAGCCAGGATTGTGCCGTTCGCCACAAGGGTTAGCAACCTCGCTGCGTTTTTGAAGTCAACGAAGAACGGCATTCAGCATTTCGAAAATCCTACCCTGATGGAGGAGCTGATCGCCAAGTTGCCTATAAGCAAAAGGTTGGACGAAGTTGGAGAGGACGAGGTTGGAGAGGCGAAGCATGCGGATACGATAGAACTATATCCAACAGTGCTGCATCTTAGCGAATGGCTACACGAGCTCGCTAAATAGATATGGATTGTCACGGATGCCACAAGTGAGGATCCAAAGCGAAGACTCTTGCACGCAAAGTTAGACATAATATGCTGCACTATTATGTATATGTACTTGTATATATTTAGTAGTATAGGAACGATCGGAGGATATAAGAACCTACAAGCGTATAAAACCTTCGGCAGCCTTCGTTCTTGTTTACCTTCAATTTAATGTAATGGAATAAGTTAAAATAAACCTGAGTTTACTTTTTACTTGTCTCGCAGTTGTAGAGCCAACTTGATAATACTTGGCACACATGCTTATTGCTGCACGCTGTATATAATTCGGAACAAGCTGGATCGGACCGATATATCGTATAGCTGCCATACAAACTATCGGTTAATTTTGGACGCAATGAAGGTGATTCTGTTTAAAGACCAGTTCTGTTTTCAGAAGTAACTTTATTGATTAGTGCCAATCAAAGTTAGACATAATATGCTGCACTTTTATGTATATATTTAGAAGTATAGGAACGATCGGAGGATATAAGAACCTACAAGAGTATAAAACCTTTGGCAGCCTTCGTTCTCGTTTTAAACTGGACTGCCTGTGCTCTACAGTATATCTTTTAAATGTGCATGTGTGCGTAAGAATAGGAAAACTATATGAACATATACGGTTAGTCAAGAAACACTTTACACAGATGTACATAACATTAACATAGATGTACATAACATTAACACATACATCAGTGTAAAGTGTATATAAAATATGGAAAAATATTGTAGTTTCAGAACTACCTGTTGAGAACTATTAATGTAGTAAGGTGTTTATAACAGTTTTCTATATATCTGGGCGAAAAGTATCTTAGTGTGAAGTGCGTTCAATTGTAGGCTTCGTTACTTATTTATCGAATATTCATGTTTTTGGCTGAACGCACAGAACTCAACTCATTCGTACAGTTTGAGAGAAGGTGTCTGGGTATCATACGCTAATCAAACATTTCTGTTGAGAAATGCACTGCAGGGTATCCTATCGTCAAGTCTTCGCTTGCTGTGAGCTTCTGCTTTGATAGCTGTTGCTCAATAGTTGGTTAGTTCTTTGGACGGAAATGGGAAAATCAGTTCGATGCTGTTGATGCTGTTAGAGGTCGGAAATATGCAGAATACTCTCTGGCACACACAAACACACACCCATACACATATGTATGCATACACTGTGGCCACCTTTAGCCACCTACTGCGTTCATGCGCAAACAAATCGTCAGACATAACCTTTTTAGCCAGATTCGAGTATGATTCGTTTCCCATTTTGATCTGGCTCCGCTCTCGGTTCAACTCTGTGCTGTGCTAGTAATCGACTCGACTGCGTAATGTGCGCCTAGCTGCTCATTTATTTATCCAGCACTTGGTTTTATGCTCATACTTTCTTAAATAAATTCTGTGATTATTGTCCGATCGGATTGTAATTTGGAGACTACGTAGATATTTCATTCAGCTTAGTATATGTTGTCAGAAAGTTGTATCTTTTATACAGCGCTTACAAATTTAGTTCAAAAATTAAATTACTGATTTGGGGGGACGGTGGGCGTGGCACCTAACATTTGAAATAAACTTGATCTGTAGCTTTTATAATAGCTGAGATCTGTGCGTTCACACAGACAGACAGACGGACAGACGGACAGACAGACAGACAGACAGACGGACAGACAGACAGACAGACAGACATGGCTCAATCGACTCGGCTTGTGATCCTGAGCAATAATATATATACTTTATGGGGTCTCCCACGCCTCCTTCTGCCTGTTACATACATTTGCACAAAGTTAGTATACCCTTTTTTGACCATTTTCAATGGTCGAAGGGTATAAAAAAGGAGGTATGGACTTGAAAAGCAAAGTATTTTGTTGAAAAATTAAGTGAACGAAATAATTATTTTTAAATTAATCGACAATGTGCCCAAAATATGGAAAACTTGATATAAAGACAATATTAACTTTAGAGTTGTACTTTTAAGAGGTATAGCCAACTTACCATTTTTTCCTGTCAAATGTAGTGTTTTTTGCAAAGTTTTATCGCCCGACAAGCACAACTGCAGGAAGCACAAATCTAGTTACATACATTCTAGTTGGTACATGAGCTAATGCAAAGACTCAGCGTTTTCTTTAATAGAAAAAAATATAATGCTTTCATTAAAAATAAGTTTTTTCTATTGCCACAATTTTTCAAATTAAATTTTTTAATTATAAGAAGCTTAGAAAATAACAAACAAATTTTATGAAATCTAGATGGTGGATTACACATACCCCTACGTGCAAAAAAATATTTGTAGTTGCAATCCTGCACCATATGGGAGACAGAAATTTGATAAACAAACAAGTTATTTTGATCAACTCTATTTTATTTTAACTTTACCTAAAAATAATTAATAAATTACATCTGCTGTCAAATTAAGGTTTTATATTATATCGTAACCAAAACATTTTGAATTAAGTTAATCGGATCAGTAGATCAGGCCCTTAGCTTGGAGAAGTGCGTTTTCCATTAGGAAAATTATTCAACGGATCTAAATATTCTCTTGTGTCTTCTTCAAATATAAAACATTAATCTTATTCAAAAAACAAATCGATTCTACTAATGTCTGTCTGTTTTAACGCCAGAGCCCCAGATATTATAAAAGCCAGATGCAAGAAATTATGCATCCTGGTTCCTGATAAAAATGATTTGCAATTTAGGATGCCTCACTGTCATTGGTAATTATACCCTTCGACCATTGAAAATGGTCAAAAAGGGTATACTAACTTTGTGCAAATGTATGTAACAAGCAGAAGGAGGCGTCGGAGACCCCATAAAGTATATATATTCTTGCTCAGGATCACAAGCTGAGTCGATTGAGCCATGTCTGTCTGTCTGTCTGTCTGTCTGTCTGTCTGTCTGTCCGTCTGTCTGTGTGAACGCACAGATCTCAGCTATTATAAAAGCTAGAGTTACCAAATTTGACAGGCAGACTCCTGTGTACTATAAGCAGATCAAGTTTATTTCAAATGTTAGGTGCCACGCCCACCGCCCCCGTAAATCAATAATTTAATTTTTGAACTCAATTTGTAAGCGCTGTATAAAAGATACAACATTCTGACTTTAATATATACTAAGCTGAATGAAATATCTACGTAGTCTCTAAATTACAATCCGATCGGACAATAATCACAGAAGTTATTTAAGAAAATATGAGCATAAAACCAAGTGCATCTGTCAGCTAACAAGGGAGGCGGGCAAGCGCGAGCGCCATCTGTCGGGATTAATTTCAATGCATGTGCATATGCATGTGTGTACGAATTTAACAAATTAAACTACACGGGAACATAGGTCGAAGGGTATCCCACTGTCGCGTGCTGCGCGACTGTTGCTTTTCTTACTGGTTTTATTAATCAAAGTGTTGAAAAATTCACAATATTCCACTATATCCTATCGTTCAAAGTGCACAGAACGTATTTCAGTTAACATTCTCTTTAGTTCCGAGCACCGCTACCTCTGCGTTCCGCGAATGTCTGCTGGTAATGGATTTGTAAGTCTCTCAAAATTGGTCTTGGTCTGTAAGTCGTCTGTATCACAGCTCGCCCTGGAGAAGGCTTCAAAGTTTTGACTAGTACTATTCAGTTTCAATCGCCATTTCAACAATACCCTCCAAAAGCTGAATAATTGGTTTAATAAGTGCGCGCAAAAGTATGCATGGAATTTTTTGTGCGGCTTAAAGTTCAAGGGAAATTTTTGAAAGCTGAGCCGATCATGGAACTAAATAATTCCCTCGCGCTTTTGTCTAATTTGATGTTTAGCACAAGAGTCGGCAACGGTTTTTTTCCAAAAGCTGGCATGCGATCTACTGCAATGGCTTTAGTTCGTGTGGAAGCCAACAGGTTTAATGTGTGGTTGTTGAATCCAATTGACTGATGTGGTTTATTTTGTGGGTGCCTGTTGTGGCTGTTGCAGCTTTCGGGCGAACTAACACTTGATATGCCGTGCATGCGTGACTTTGGTGCTGCCTTTTATGGCCTAAACAACTGCACAAAGCATTAACACGCTGCCAGCAGCAGCAACAAAGTGATATAGTGACTTTTGTGGCTTATGTTGTTGTGGTGGATGTTACTGTTGCTGTACCTGGACTTGGACTTGGTTGTTGTGCTGGTGTTGGGTGCTGCACACTGTGCGCTCTGAGCGCTTTTCCGGTTTGTGGTTCGCAGTGGCCTAGCCCGCTAGTTGGGCATGGGTCAATGCACACTTTACGGATTTGGCTGGCCATTTCTCTGCACAGGTGTGTGAAAGTGTTGCAATATATAACCGAGCTATTACCCGCAAGTAATAAGCAATTGAGAATGCTCGAATATGGTCGAGCGTGTGGGCTCCTATTTGACATTGAATAATACGAGTATCGATACACGTATGTACACACACACATACTCGCATACACATGCTAGTAAATATGTACATTGTATGCGGTGGCACATGTCGGGAGTGTTATTGATCTGGGCTTGGGCCCGCAGCACACGCGACATGACCAGTGTAAAGTTTGACCGCTTAGGCGACATTTTTCACACAACTCGACCGAAACTGTGTGCCGCGTCGGCAGATGTGTGAAAGTTGTCAGTTCGCCACTTTTATTGTCAACAAATTAACGAACGGACAAGCGGACAAACGTTCAAACGGAATACACGAATGTACAGCTGATAATGATAATAATAGTAATGACGATCGTAATGACAATGACGAACGCACAATGACCATAACGTTCGCATCTGTCAAGCTGGTTAATGATTACACAGCCAAAGCGTGCCATGAAAGAGGCCGCTCACGTTGCCTGCCTGCTTTGGCCAACAAAAGAACAACCGAAAGTGAAATGCCTTTTTGGTGAGTGTACAGCGTGCGTGCGTGTGTGTGTGTGTGTGTGCGATTGTGAGCTGATCATAACGACAGCGACAATTTTTGTAATGAAATGCCTTGAAAGTGAAACCTGTGCAATTAAAAGCAGAGCGAGCAGAGAGCAGCAAGCAACGCGCAGCGAACACAGCTCGCTGCCACGCCTACCTGTACGCCCGCCCTGCCTATAGCTTTCGCTTCTTCATTTCGCAGCCGGCTGGGATTACACAACGTGGGCGTGGCGACACAAAAGGCGTAAAACATTTGCATTTTCTGCGCAGGGCTTTTTAGTTTCTTGAAATTTCGAAACAAAGCACGACAGCGATATGTAACCCAAAGATGCTCTATGGTGATACTATGGGGTATCATTAGCTGACAATAAATATGAGGAGAGTGAGAATGAGATGAACTGAGTGGGGGAAACTATCACTGGGAACTATTCCAGCACTGACTTTGCACGCCTCGTGTAATCCGCTTACAACCAATTGCATTATACCTTCTCAGGTTGTATTGCGGCTATAGGGTATACAAAACTAAAACCCGAAACTCAAGATATGATTATGGAGTGGAAACTCTCACTTTTACGATTATTTTTCTTCTACATAGCTTTCGGTCGTCATTGTTGTTGTTGGTGTTGTTGTTGCTGGTTGTGTTTTCTTTTGTTATTGTATCTTCTATCCCATGATGATAAGACTTTCGCGGTCGCTAGAAAACAAGGCATAAAAGTCAATTTTATGCTCAGTTATTGTTGGTGATTGGCCCCCGATCATGTCATGAAAGTTACCCCCCTCCCCTCCTATCCACCAGCTTGGAGATGAGGGCCAATGAGGACCAATGTGTGATTTGGAGCAACACTAAATATCTCAATTAGAAGACGTAATTTAGGGCCCGGCGAGCATCTAATGTGGGTCACGCCTTTCTCTGCAACCGAGAATCGCATTCATCGCATTAATCTTAAGCGATGCGCAGCTCTAGATACGCGACGTTTCTCAAGATGTGACTGAGACTGGGAAAGGCGGACGAGGGGAGCAGGAATGGACCATCGATGGGGCCGCCATTCATTCAGCAAACTGTCGAGCCCAACCCACCTGACAATTAATTAATTTCAAATTGTTGTGCTCGTTTCTGTGGTTTCGGTTTCAGCTGCGACACGCGTTCAACGTCGGAGTCTGAAGCGGAGTCTGGCTCCGTGGCGAAGTCGCAATCGCTGTCGAAGTGGGAATCGCAGTCAGCGACAGAGTTGAAGTCGGAGTCTGGCTCTAAGTCGGATTCATCGAGTGTGACTCTGCCTTTAGCTATTTTTATTTCGATAGCCATTTATTGTTTTGGTCTTTTTGTTGGTCTTCTTGAAACTGTTGTTGTTGCAGTTGCTGCTGTTGTTGTTTCTGTTGTTGTAGTTGCTGCACTCGCCGGTCGTGTCTCTTTTTCAGTCTGTCAATTTTGAATTTCTACCATATCTTTGGGTATGCAGCCGGCCAAACGGGTTGTCGCCGCCGTCGCTGTTGCCACAGTAACGTCCAAAGAAAGTGGTGTGGCCGCTGCTCGACTTTGGACTGCTGTTGCCTTAGCTGTTTATATCCGTTTTTGGCTCGATTTATGCCATTTGATAAATCAAACAAACACAGGCGAGCAACACCATGAAAATAAACCAAAGTTGTGGGGCCTCCAAGGCGTTCAAGTGTGTAGTTCATTGAGTTACAAGCGAGACAGCATGGAGCTCGCTTCCAGACCCATATTCACACATTCACATACACGCACACATAGTGCTGTGTATGCGTGTGTGAGTCTGTGTGCGTCTGACTGGCCACTGGTGGTTGCAGAAGGTGAGGCACACCAGAGAAAAAATCTGTAAGATTATAAGAAAAATTTCACTTTCTCAATGGTTTACAGTTATTTATAAATATGGAATCATTTGCGGCTTCGGCGCTGCTGGCCCAAGGATGAATAAAAGATGATGATGAGCCCAAAGAAGTGACACCAAGGGGCAAAGCAGGCGGACGCAATCGGGTGAAATGTTGCGTGATAGAACCAATTGGATTTCTGTCTAAATTGTTGTCTTCCTTGGGCTCTTGTGTATTTATGATTCGAATTTATATAATGGCGCGGCAGTTATAGTTTATTGGCTTGATGGAGCTTGTGACTGAAGTCGTGCAAGTGCAAATTGTGATTGATTGAATCGACACGCGCCAGGCGAACCGTTTTGTACAACTCTGATTACGCATACGCACAGTTCGTCAAATTGAAAACTGCGACTTAGCAACAGTTGGCAGTGCATTCACATTGCACTGCGCCCACGCTAATTCAAAGTGGTTTATTTGATAGTCCATGTTGCACAGTGTAAGCCGCCACTCCAACTGACATTGACCAATCGTTAGGTCAACTGCATCAATCTTGCAAGGAGATAGAACAACTTTTACTTTAGCCTAGAGAGTGACAGGGAGAGAGAGAGAGAGAGAGAGAGAGGAGCGTGAGGTGAAAGAGCGCAAAGGTTAGTCAAAATGTGATTTATAGTGCCATCGGAGCAGAGGTACCAACTGAGGTCAGGTGTGCAATTTATGACTGCTCAGCACATGAATAATACTTATAATCCATTAATAGCCCCGCACAATGCGATGGCCTGAACACACGTTGCAAGTGTTGTTCAACACGGGCTCTTTGCCAAACGCCTCTCAGCATACCAATTACACTCAACAATAACAACATAATAACAATATGCAACAACTACAACAGCGACAACAACAACAGCAGTAACAGCGATGGGCGACCAAAAATTGCAGGTTCGATTGGGGCATGTGAATACAGTTTACTGTAGCTGGGCTCGTCTATACCCCACAGTCTGCGCAATGCGAAAGAGTATTTCGCACGGCTGTAGCCGCGAAAACTTTCACTGAAGCCGATTCGAAGCGGACGTCGCGACGTTGTCGCTGCTCCTGTCAAAAGGCCTGCTCATGCGCACTTCATTATGAGCTCTAACGTCATCAGCGCGATGCTGGCCAAAAAGCCATAAGCCAGAAGACGGTAGACGGCAGGCGGCAGGCGGCAAGCGGGCATAAGCCATAAGCCATAAGCCGTGCAATCGTGACGAAAAGCCATCAAGTGCCGCCGCCTCGGCAGTGCCGGTCGTCGTTGGACATTGACACTTGTTTGGCAGCCAAGCGGGCCGGACATGGTCACGGGCATCCGCTCGAGCTGCACCCCTTCTCTCCCACCAACTTTTCCACTCCACCCCTCCTCCTTGCTTATGACCATGTAAACACTACTTTCATTTGGCAAATGAATGTCTTTGGCTTTTGTTAAAATGTTCCTGGAAAATGCACACAGCAGGTGGATGACAATGGGCCAATATTGATGCCCTGCAACAGCAACAGCACCAGCAATACAACAACAGGCCACACACAAGTGCTTAATTATCGTTTTTAATTAGGCTGAATGATTGTTTATTATGCTCCAATTGGTCAATAGAGTGCAAAAGGTCCAACTCTGTCGGGTTTCCTTGGGTGGCAGACCAACCGGAAACTCCGTTTTTCAATCATCGTCGGGACGGGTAATCGTTAGGCGTTCATTTGCTTAACTCGGTTGACTTGTTGCTCTCGTTGTTGTGCTTGTTGCTGCTGCTGCTGCCGTTTTAGCTGTCTGCTTTGATTGTTATTCGGATTGTAGTTTCTGACCGAAATACCATTGAAAGCAAAAGAAGAAAGTTGAACAATGCTCTGCTCTGGCCGAACGACTAGAATTTGCCCAGTCTTCATTATGAACTTTATTTGCTTAGTTGGCCTTTTATCTCACTTAATTTAATTAACAGCGTCGTTTAAAGTTTCAATAAAAGCAGCACAAAAACACTGAAACGAGGCACAGCATAAAACGAGCTTGCTCGAAAATTTCACTTTAAAGAATGCACTAAACCAAATGCCCACAGCATCCGGCCCGCACTGGGACCATGGTCGGGGGTGGAGCAGGGCCGAGGGCCAGGGCCAGGGACTGAGACCGGGACCGAAGTCGGGTCCAGGGCCATTGGCAGGCTATTTTGCGAACTGGGGCCACATGCAATGCATTATTTATGATGCAAAGTGGACCAACATTGGCATCGGCAACAGCAACGGCATCAAGGGCGTTGCTGCTGCAATTGCGTGAAAGTTGCGGAAGCTGTCAAAGATTCGAGTTTCGAAGTTATCCTCAAAAGAAGAAAATCGAAAAATACCAGATGGGGGGAAAAAGAGCACAAAAATATACAAAAAGTACACAGAAAAAGCGAAAGGGCTGGGCACACGTGCGCCGTGCTCAGAGATCGGGCCATAAAACTGCAATTTTGGCAAGTTTCTCAAGCCGCGAGAAACCCTTTCTCTTTCGAAAGAAAGTGCTTATGGTTGGGGGTTCCGACTTGGTCTCGCTCTCGGGTTCGCATTCGGCCTGCAAGCCGTGTGAATTGCCAAAAAACACAGCAGACACAAATTCAGCTGGTAACTGCACTCGAGGAGCCCAAAAGTTTTCCCAAATTATATAACAGTTTGTCGGTTGCGAGAGAGTGAGTGAAAGAGGGGGCAGAGGAGAGAGTTGCGCTTTTCTCGACGCGAGTTGCGCCATCGTTTGCCTACACTTGGCCATCGATGATTCAATGCCATCCACTGTGAGCAGTTTCTAGCCACGCTTACATAAAAGATCAACTAATAATTTATAAAATAAACGTTGCAATACAAATTGTCGCTGTGCCACTCTTCGCTTTTGTTTCGAACAGCGTCTAACGGTTAACTGTAAGCGGCGATTATGTCCGTTGTATTAGATAATAGTTTAATTTGAACCATATGCGTGGCTCCTCACGTATTTTTATCTGTCTCTGTGTCTGTCTATGTATCTCTTTCTGTATTTGTATCTGTAACTCTAACTCTGCCTGTATGCGAATGTGAGACTTTTTTCGGGCCGAAGATGCATATTAGCGAGCCAGAGCTGGGACGTCATGGAAAGTGAAAGTGTTGCTGGGATTCGTATTCGTGCATTTATAATTTGTATCTTGTATCTTGTGTCTGTCTGAACTTGCGTAGCGTTGCAAGGCGTTGCTGAAATGTCGAAATATTTATGCTAATTGCCTGGGCAGGTATCCGACCCGGCAACTATTACACTATCAAGTGCTAATTTCTATACTGAACGCTTGCATTGGTTCCCATACAGTTCCAATTAATATGTGTGTGTGTCTGTGATGACCAGGCCAAGTCAAGTAGAGATGAGCCTGCAGTTGTTAATGTGCAAGCTCATTCAATTTGCTCGATCTGTCTCTATTCCTCTGGCTGGACATAATGACTTTGTCATGTGATTTGCATTTATTCCGCTTTATAGTGCTGCCAGCATGTGCATTTCAATGGGTTACCGAACCACAACTGGGGAAGCACATTTGGCATGTCTTCAGTCATCTCTCGTTTTCAAGGGCATCGCCAGTTCGTTGTAATGCAGGCCACGGCACAATCGTTTGACATTAATAGCTTGGTCAGAGGGGAAGCGACGCCCACTCGAATGCCGGCTATAAGTTCACAATTAAGCCATTAAGTGGCAGTTGGCCATTGCAGTTTGTTTTGCGTTTTCACTGCCATGCAGACTGCGCGTTGGTTGATAAACCTATCAGGGGTAGAAGGGGCAGGTCAGGGAAGGCCATCATGGTTGGGCTGCATCATCATCATCGTTTGCTCGAAAACCCACGGAAAGAGCTCTGGGCCGGCACTCACTCACTCACTCACTAACTCACTCTCTCAGTCATTCGTTCATTCATTCAGTTATTCATTCATGCAGTTTGTTAGCTTACATTTTGAAGTTGCAAAGTTGCACGCGCTTCGCTTGCCGCGGTCACAAGGCGGTGAATGTTGTCTACGAAAAAGGAAAATTAACGTTGAACTTTCTTTTTTGCTGCTGCTGCAGCAACGGCAACAATAATATAAATAAAATATGTACTCCGCTTACTGCTGCTGCTGTTGTTGTTGTTGCTACCTATGCCTGATGTGGCTCTATATGTATACTCGTATTCACATTTGGTCGCAGAGTCCAAACTCGTTGAACTGTTATGAATTTTACTTTTGGTTTTCAAAAAGAAAAACCTGTTGATGTGACCAGGCTGCAACAATAGAACAAGAAACAATTCAGGGGTGTAGACGACAGCGAACACCGCCCCCGTACCTTCCCCGTTCCCTTCCCCACTGCAGACTCGAGTGGCTTGTTGCAGTCGCTTCGCCGAGGTTTGAATATGCCCGGGCCCGGTGTCAATGCAGTGAAAGTGTCGTTTCTCATCTCTTCTGCATAATGAACGAATGAAGAAAAAGCCTCGAGTTAATTAAATGTCAAATAATTCAACATTCGACTTGGTTCGACGGCCCCTTGCCGATTTACATCCCTATGAGCAACAGCAGCGGCAACTGCATCGTTGACCACATCGGGTACTCGTCCACCAAACACTCACGCAATGCGTGCGGCGCAAGTTGCCGCCGGCAAAGGGGTTTCCCCATGCAGCTCTTTGCTCCCTCGCTGCCCGGCAACTTCAACTTGCATATGAAATTCGCTTTCACTGGCTGATCTGGAAAAGCATTTTCACACCATTCGGCAGGCTTTTGTTTGTATGCGGAGCTGTTTCATTGCATTTCCACGGCATTTTCACACATTCATAATACATTAATTAGGCATCTTCAACACTTTCGTCAAGCCGCCTGTGTCCTGGCCGAAAAGCTATCGCGCTGGCAGCGCACGCGGCTTAAAACTCTCTTTTTCCTGATGACTTTCATTTATGCAGACCGTCGCGGCGACTGTTGTTGTTGCTGTTGCGGCTCCTGTCCATCTATTTGCGCACTTTTACTTGTCGCATCAAAGCACAGCACAGTGGCTGCTGTGCCTGCTGCCTGCTGGCTGCCGCTGGCTACTGGTCAATGTGTTTGCCCAGCAGACTTTCGGCACACTTTGACTGCCCGCAGCAAGTCAATAGCTCAGCGCTGTTTGTTTTAGCCATTTGACGACGCATAAAGATATGCATATAAATTTATGCAGCAATGCGAGTGGCAGCAAAAAAGAATCAATGAATCCCGGGGAAGACTGACAAAGAAAGGGCTGGGTGTGGGCTCGGGACGGGCTGCATGCCAACGGAGAAGTGTCGCAACTTTCCCTTTTGAATGGCCTCACAACGGGGTTATGATTATTCCGAGTGTGTTTTATGGCATTTATTGGCTGACTTGTTATTGGCCTGTCCCAAATTTCTAACTTCTTCGCCGAGTCTTTTATGTAACAGAAATTCTAATGGGAGCACACGACCGATCGCATGACCGGCCAGAGACGTGACTGGCAAAGCGTGGCAGGTGACCAGCAACAAGCACTGCACCTGCTGCTGTTGCTGCTGCCCAGACACAGGCATAGGCACAGGCCAATCGATCGCGATTCGAGCTTGCATTGCGAAACGCGAAAGGGAAATGCTTTTACTCGGCGCACAGTCAAAGTATTTTTATTTCAATTTAAAAACAATTAAGATAAGGTTGCTGCGGTAAAAGTAAGCAGCAAGCAGCGCCAGTATTCCCACAGTGCACCAGCTCCAACTCAAACCCCCGCCCCCCGCCTGCGAACCAATCTCCAAGCCAGCCTTAATCTCGACTTGAGTTTCAGCTGATTTTGACAATGTTACATGAACTTCAAGCGAAAGCAGCGCAGCGCAGCGCAAGCGACGAACAGCGAGCGGCGAGCGGCCAACAAATTACAGTAACAATGCTTTTCCGAGCCAGGCCGCAGCTGAAGTCGACTGCGACGCCGCTGACACTGGCAGCGCGTTACCGTTGGCTGGCAAAACGAAAGACTTAGGCGAGAAACTTGTGCGACCAGTTCTCGCCAAGCAGAAATGCTTTCGTTCATGGCAGCGCTGCCGAGCAGCTCGGCAGCAGCAGCGACGACGGCAGCAGATGAGCATGCCGCGTATATAAATTGTCGTGGGCTTTGGGAAATTGTATCATTTCATCCTAACCCGTCAAAGCAGCAACACAGCAGCCTGCCGAGTTGTGTGGCACAGTGCAAGCAAGACTTAGTCCAAAGCCGAAAGTTGAGAAAGAGAAAGTGTGTTCAATCGATTTGTGTGCGGTACAAAAGTCAAAACAGTGCACTGCCCTCTAAAGGATTATACAACAAAACGAACAACAACAATTCAAGTGAAACTCATTAACGAAACCACAACCACAACAACAACAGCAAACAGCAAAAATGGCAAATAATAAAGTTATTTTCGGTGTCTTGTGTTTGGTGACGCTGAGCGCTGCGCTGCCGGCCGAGGAGACGCGTGGACATG
This sequence comes from Zaprionus capensis, assembly GCA_018903675.1. Taxonomy (NCBI): domain Eukaryota; kingdom Metazoa; phylum Arthropoda; class Insecta; order Diptera; family Drosophilidae; genus Zaprionus; species Zaprionus capensis. The sequence continues at coordinate 5,687,319 of JAEIFN010000011.1, forward strand.
CGCGCAATGCCATCGGAGGCGAGAACGACATTATGGATAGCATCTACAGCGACTGTCTGCGCAAGGATTCAGTGTCGTGCGTCAAGTACAAGCTGTTCAACTTCGTCGACAAGGTGCTCGGCGCCCGCGACCAGTTTGCGCTCACTGAGGGCGTCACTGTGGTGCGCTCGTCGGATGCGCCCGCCCAGGAGGCAGCTCGCTCCATCTCTGGCGACGAATCTTTTGAGTCTCTGGCCCTGAACCGCATCAGCAGCTTCCTCAACTCGCACACCATCAAGGTGGAACTGAAGGGTGCCGACATCGTTCAGGCCGTCAGCTCTACTGGCCGCGCTCTCGAGGATGCCTCTGAGTCTCTGTTCGGCAGCAACGACCCCAACGCACCTGAGGAGAGCCGTGGCAAGAAGAAGAAGGCCGCCAAAATCTTGGGCCCCATTCTCGCTCTGGTCGCTCTGAAGGCCGCAGCTCTGCTGCCCCTGCTGCTCGGCGCCATCGCTCTGATTGCCGGCAAGGCTCTGCTCATTGGTAAGATCGCTCTGGTGCTGTCGGCCGTCATTGGCCTGAAGAAGCTGCTGTCACAGGAGAAGCACGTCACATACGAGGTGGTCGCCCATCCCCATCACAGCAGCAGCCACTCGGTCAGCCACGACGCCTACGGCAGCGGATACAGCGCCGATGCGGGCGCCTCATCGGCTTCCTACGGCAGCAGCGGCCATGGAGGCTGGGGCCGTTCCATCGATGCCCAGGATCTGGCCTACAGCGCCCAAAAGCCCCAGGCCTAAGTGTGGACACACAGTCAAGAACAACATGAAACCACAAGCAACCATTCAACCACAATCACACGAACCACAACAACCACTGACTGAGCGAAATCGCTCGCACACAGACACAGACTCTTGAAGAGGAACACATATAATTTATCGTTCGTTTTAATTATTTATTAATATAATTTATTTTATTTATTTTCCACACGAAAAGAAAAACCGCAAAACAAGCAGCAAACGCAAAAGGAAACTAAATGCAAAATGCAAAAACACAAAAAAAGTTGAAACTGAAATTTTCTAAGCGAAAAGAGAAGCGAAATGAAAAATGCAGAAACCCAGAGCCTCGTTAGGTTTGTAATGCTGATGCTGAGTGTGCGTGCCCTAAGTTGCTTGACACCCAATCATACACATAAACACACACATACACATGACGTACAATGCTTAAGTTAAGTTTGTATACATGGAAAAAGCGAGAGTAAATGTCGGCACTTATTGCGAATGCTGCGATTACTCATAGGCCCAGGCGGCAACCTTCAAGTTAAGGACTTCCTCCAACAATGACTTCATTAACGCTTCACACGCACACACACATACACAGCTCACGCATTCACACCCCGACTTACAACTCGAACTCACAAGCACTGTATCTGTCTATCGCTATTTCTTTCTAACGCCACACGCACACACACATGCTATCACACTCTTCGAGACATGCATTCTCTACAGCGCGATCATTAACTGTCTGTCTATCTCTATCTATCTATAGCTATCTCTGTCTATTCATACACATCTATCTAGAGACTATACCAAAACTTTGTTGGTTGCCATGCAACTGATTGCAACGTACAAATGTTGATCTATCTATATAATGCTATGCTCTATCATACTCTACTCTACTCTACTCTACTCTATACTCTACTCTACTCTACTCTGTCTGTACTGTAGTCTTTTGTCTATATTCTACGCTGTCCTGTACTCTTTACATGCAATTCTAGTCTTACATAACAACAGCAACAGCAACTACAACAGCAACAGCAACAACAACAGCAGCAAGCATGCCTACTACTAGCTTTAACTCAACAACTAGATCTACTCTCACATCTATCAGTATCTTATACGCAAGCTGTCTTTCCTCTTTTCTTCTAACAAACTGCCTTTCGAGTCATAGTTTTGGTCATATATAAGCCATAACTTGCCATAGTTTTCCTGCCTCATGCACACAAAACTGAACTGAACTCATTAATGAACTCAGCGAAACTATAAAGTTTTCAACTCACAAAACTCGACTTCTGATTTCCCCTTCAACTCTTCAACTTTCTCATGCCTCTTGCACCTTCATCTCTCATATTTCTCTGACTCTCTCACTCTCTCTCTCTCTTACTCAACTTCACTGTTTCACTCACTCACGCTCTTTCTCTACTCTTCACTCTTTTCTTCGACTGTCTCTATCACAATCTCATGCTCTTACCATTTCTGAACCTCTCTGTCACTGTGCATTTGTCACTTTCTAACGCTCTACTTTCCCAAAATGAAAAAAAGGAAGAAGCACGCACGTACGTTCTCTGTAACCATAGTTCACTGTAGGAATTATTGTTTGCTATTATCATGTATTTCTCGCATTGTACCAGCGACTCGGGTAGTTTGCCAAGCTGCGAGTGTCGGTTTTTGCATTGTGCTTTAAACTTATTTTTGATTCATTTAAAAATATTTGTTTAAGTCATTTTGGACTGGACATCGTCTTGAAACCCCGAGTCGCCCAAGCTGATTGTCAACATAAATTTAAATACATATTTTAAGCAGAATCGTACGGCACTTTCACAATAAGAACAAACAAACAGCGCGCAGCATAGAAACTGCAGAGGAACAAAACACACGCACACACTCACACACGCATAAATCACAATTTCACACACACAAAGAATGTAAACCTCTTGTATACAAACAATATGTATTTTCTCTGTCATAAATGCATGTCATTATAAAATGAAGAAAAACAATAAGTACAAAAAATACTCAAAAAATCACAAAAAAACACAAACATAATGAAAAGCAAGCAAGGAAGATTAATAAATAAAAAATCAATGAAAAATCAACTTTGGTGCACAATTATTCTCCATGGCAGCTGCCTAACACAGCAGGTGAAAGCGAAACAACGGCAAGAGCAACAAAAGCGTCAACAACAGCAGCGATAGCAGCGACGACACAAATCGATTCGAGATGAATACAGTTTGCCTTGACATTATGGTTATGCATAATGTCCGAGAGCAGCTCTGTTCGAAGCTGCGGTTGGGTCCATCTTTGGGTGGAATACAAGGCGAATGCTTTCATTTAAAGTGAAATTGATTTGCGACCCAGTTGCCCAAGCGAATTTAAAGACCTCTCCGTTAAGAGGTGTAAATAATTATGAGTTTGGCCCGGCCGACGCAGTCGAGTCAGCTTGGCAGCTGGCCAAGCCAAACAACACACAAAAATGTGGTCGAAAGTGTGCCCCGCCGGCTACCGTTCGGGCCGAAACTGTCGGCAACAGACAGTGAAAGTAAACAGTTAGGAAGCAGCAACGGCAGCAGCAACAACAACGGCAACAACAACAGCAAATACAACAGTAAATGCATTGAAAATGTGTAGTGAAAAGCTTTAGGAACAGCAGCTTGTGGGCACGAGAAAGAAACGTTTTCGCCGAGGCTAAAAACAAAAACCAAATTAACGCGCATTATTGTTAACAACTCATTCGAGCTGAGGTGAACACTGACCACACTGACCAGTGTGGGTATCTTAAGAAATAGTCTGCTGAATCAGCACAAAATGCCCATTAAAAGTGGGTAACTATGTGACACCGAATGATACCCGGTGAACTAGGGAAAAAAGTCGCAGCTATCACAAAAAAAGGCGAGTTAATTGTGTCATGTTGGCATCATCATTAGAATGGGAGACCGGTGTTAGGCAGCTAGTTAATGGAAGGCCTACAAATATCACAACTTGTGACTGATGTTACTCATGTTTTGACTCGTCCCATTTCTGTAGACTGTGAGAAGAGTGTTTCATCATTCTTTCTTAGGAGTAGAGGAGCTTGATCTTTCTGAACAATCCGGGGAACTGTTACAATAAGACTTACTGAAGCATTTCCTCACAGTTTCCCACTTTTATTGCGCAGTATATCCTATTCTTTTATTTATTTTGTTTGAATTTCGTTTCTTTATTCAAATCAAATCCCAAAATGAAAGCCTACCCATGTGATTTGGAGCGAATTACCGTTGTATGGCGGCGAATAGTGGTCGACGAGTGCCGATAGAGAAATGTGGCTGCAACTGTAAGAAAATCTGGTGCAAATGTCTGCATGGGTATCGGCACCAACATTGTTGTTGTTGTTGTGGCTACCAATTTCACATTCTGAAAACCAGAAAAAAAGCCACAAAATTTGCAATAATTCATAAGCCGGCAGCGAATTGCGCACACACGCTCCAATGAGAGAGATAATTCAGGTCTGAATTCTCTCCGAAGTGCTGCGACCAATTTGGCAGCAAATTTCACTGTCAACGCACCTCAGGCAGAACCATGTGGATGCCACGTTGGTGCAAGTTGCTCTTTGCCAGTTGCCTGCAAGGGCGTCAGCGCCGGCAGAGTTGCATGCGCAGCATGCTCTGAAAGAAATGAAAACAAGTTTGTGTCTGTCTCAGAAAGGAGGTCAGCAGAACATTGGCAACAGCAACAGCAACGGCAGCAACAACTCTAAAGAAACACTCTCAGTATAGGCAAAATGACAACCTGATCGGCCGGCCTTGCATTGCGCTTTCCAACCCACAAAAATCGCCTGTTTGCCACATGACAACGCGGCGAATACTCGTATTAAGCATTTCCTCCTGTCATCATTTTCCACTCGAACAAGTTTTCCCACACTCGTAAAACACGCACTAAATTATGCTGCCTGTAATTGTTATTGTTGTTGCTGCTGCTGCTGCTGCTGCTATTGTTGTGGCGGTCTGTGCATGGAAGCGTTAAATTTGTTAAGCGTTCCTCGAGCAGTTACGATTATTGTTAATGATTAATTGAAAGTTAATTAGACACGCGAGCCGCATGCAAACCGCTGGAACAACTTAATGCCCCCACCTCGATGACTTAACGGATGATTAGTTGCTGTTATATTTCAGGTGCCTTGCAATAGTTCATTTAGTTATCCAATGGCAATTGTGCACAATTAAATGTCGCCAGCAACTGTTGCCGTTCGCGGTCTTGGTCTCGCTCTTTGTCTCGCTTGTTTGGTCAACAGTTTGAGCAGCTCCGTTATACATTCAAGTATTGCCAAGATAAACTACTTTTTCTTATCTGTTATCTTAATGGCGCAATAAAAGCAAAATTAAAACAGCAAAGTAAAAGTTGTGCTCACATGTATCTCATTAAGCTAGACAAAGATCTAACTCCCTATAATTTTTGTCATTTTTTATCAGTAAATTTCATTTTCAATTGATGGCAATTGTTATAAACAAAGATCTAACTCCCTATAATTTTTGTCATTTTTTATCAGTAAATTTCATTTTCAATTGATGGCAATTGTTATAAATTATCATAAGAATGCCGAGAGATGTTTAAATATCTGTTTTACTAAATATAATACTTAATGCTATGTCACGATCTGCCAAACCGCTGCATTTCTTTCAGCTGATAAAAATCTTTTGTCTTGATGACTTACATACATTATACATTATTCACTTTCATATATAATTTAAAGGTGTCCTCATCAGTGTTGCCACCTCAGCTTTTTTCTGACTGCAAATTTCCGTAAAGTTTTGCCATTATCAAAGTTTCATAGCGGGAAAATAACTATTTATTTTTTTTCAAGTTCTTGTCTTAACTCTTTCGTTAAGATCACTCACACTCACTTAACAAGAACGGACAAAAGTATGCTATACTTTATTAACAACGTTCGTTGAGTGCGGCGTGCATTATTTATGCTGTCAGCTCAAAAGTCGGCAATGCTTTAATTGTATAATTTTAACAAATAGATGCCGAATATAAAAATAGGCATTTTGTAACGGGTTTTTATTCTAAAAAACCTCGATGCTTCTCCCATTTGTACACTATATGTTAAGATATATTTAGTACATAAATTCAAATAGGCAAGCAGAACATTTTAATATTGTTTAATAAACACTGGATCTCTGAATTTGAAAAGTTGGATTGTCGGCTATCCGCTGTTTTCGCGTTAAAGGAATAAAATATGTGCACGAACTCAATCAATATCAAAAAGGTCCAGCAGAAGATGATCTGTATTAAAAATAAATACTCAAACATAAGTAATTTTCTTAGTGTGAAACTACTGTACTATGAGAAACCCCATTCTCACTTGTGACTATAAAAATAAGAAAGTCGGGGTTATAGTCGAATTGTGGGACGACAGTGAATCTGTCTTTAAAAGATATTTGAGAAAAACCGAAAAACTGCAATGTTTCGGTCTACTAAGCAAAACAAAGACACACTTACTCGTACTCACACACACACACACACACTGTGAGATGCACAACAGTTTGGGGGGAGCCAGTGCATTCAATGCCAGTGCCGTTGGTTGTGGATGAGGCTGTGTCTTCGGTTGTGGCGGTTATGTATCTGTGCCTATGCTGTCACGCACGCTGCAGCGCACACTGTTTTACACGTTCAGCAAAACTTAATAGCTTAGAACGGGCTGTGGGATGTGTTGCTGGTAATTACAAATGAAATTGCAGCACTTGCCGAGGGGATGTTGATGCTGCGGCTGTGCGATATTCGGTTGCTTTCGCAGCGAAATCACGAAAGCGCAGCTTCAATTGGCCAGCCAAGAGGCTCAGCAGAGGCAGCGAGTCCGACTAATTGGCGTGATATTTAGACTAAAACAAAATGTGTTTTTTCTTTTCTCATTTTCAGCTGACGATTGACATGCACCCAGGCGCAATTAGCCGGCAAGAAATCGGCCAGGCGGTATAAAATGCATACAATGTGCTTTTCAGCACTCAGTTGATTAACTAAAGTGCGATCGCCCAGCAGCAGTTGGCCACAAGTGAAGCTGTGCATGCATCGGTAGCAAGGATAGCTAAAGGAATTCACACACACACACAAAAACACACACACACAGACGCGACATGATCAAATACGTGTGGCATGTGGCGGCCCTGATGATTGTCTTTTGCTGGCTGCCTGCGTCAATGGCTCGCAGCACCGCTTACAATCACATGAACGGATTGGGTTCGGATCCGCCGCAGCAGCAACAGCAGGAGCAGCAGTCTACACAGTCCAGCAATGCAGGTGGCAGCTCAACGGGTTTCTGGAAGGATCTGTCGTTGGTGTATCGCATCTATCAGCAGTGCACGGGCGAGAACATGTCCGTCTGCCTCAAGGTGAAACTGCTGACTGGGCTGGAGAAAGCCTTTCGCACGTCCAAGTCGCTTCCGATCTTCGAGGGCATTCAGTTTGTGACAAGCACAGATGGAGCACAAAAACGATTCCATCAGCCACAGATAAGCGAGCAGGAGATCGAGGCAGTGCTGCCGCGCGGCATTGATGCCAAAGATCAGGTCCTAAACAGCATGATAATGAAGCGGCTTGCCAGCTTTTTGCAGGATCATACGCTGCAGGTGAGTGCGATGTTCCAAGTCTAGTCGGGTTCCGCTATCAGTCCCCACCTATCTGCAGATCAAATTCCCGGACTTGCGGGACTCGGACAGTAGCTCGATGGAGGGCCGTAAGAAGAAGGACAAGAAGGGTAGCGGCGCGTACATCATGATTCCATTGTTGCTCGGCGGCACCATAGTTCCCATTGCCTACGGCGCCCTGGCTATGCTTGCCGGCAAAGCGCTGATCGTGTCCAAACTGGCCCTGGTGCTGGCTTCCATCATTGGCATAAAGAAGCTTCTTAGCGGCGGCGGCGGACACAAGGAATCTTCGCACGAGGTAGTAGTCTCTTCCGGCGGTCACTCGGGCTGGGGGCGTGACTTCGATATGGCCTACAGCGGCTGGAAGCCTGCAAAGGAGTCAACGGGAAGCGCCAAGAGCTTGTAGAGCAGTCACCAGAGCCTGCACAGTCAGCATTTTCATTTGAAGGTCAGAGATCGGAGATCGCAGATCGTAGACAACGTCAAGGAGAGTAAACCAAAGAAACGATGAATGCCGCATGAATTGTCTGAATAATAAATAATAATATTTAGCTTAATTTCATTACGTATAACGAACTAAATGTGTGTGTTAGGCCTAAGTAAGCGTTAATTAAATATAGTACGATTACATTCTGCTTTAAAATTGCCTCTGTCTTCGAACGACTCTCGCACTCAGCCACGCCCGCCTCGGCCACGTCTGATGAATGTATGATAACAATTTTGAAAAGCGCTTACGTGCGTGCTAAAAAAAACCAACAACTACATCAACAACAACGAATACAAACGCAACGTTAGCACGGCTTCGCTTTCTACCAAAACTACGAGCAGTTTTTATTTCTGGCCGTGCACAGAGTCTGCCAAAGTCCAATGCAATATTCATAGATCAAATATGCTTCTCTTCACTTGCTTCAATTGTCTTGCAGGTTGCTGTTGTTGTCGTTTTCTGTGGTATGCGACATTTTCACTTTTGCACTCTGCATGAAATATTAATGAGCCTGGCGTGGTCTCCACTGACCCTCGCCGCGCCCCGTGTAGAACATTGAACCTACTGAAAGAAATGCCTGACTTTATTTAAATGTACCCGTAATTCCCACGCCCAATCAGTTGTGACTTGAGTGAGGCGCCCTTTGAGTTAATTGCTGACGTCATCAGCTCGGCCTGAGCAACACTTTCATTAATTGAAAATTACTCAAGCACAACTGGCTACGCGTAGCGAGAGCTGAGCTACCCGGAATTGGCAGCACCAATCATGGCGACACGGAGAGACATTAGTGTGCGGAGGGATGGAGGATGGAGGCAGCAGCAGCTTGCTGGCAATGAAAGTGAAACTTTCAAAAAGGTGTCAATTTGTAAGATGCCACTGAAAAGGGTTGGGTCGCTGAGGACCCGGACCCGGACCCGGCCCCACAGCCGTTGCCGTCGCTGATGCCGGGTGTGATATTTGACTTGAGTGGGCGCCAAATGAAAGCTACCTTGAGATGGGCCGAGTCAAACGGTTGACTGCGCCTCTTTTCCCAGCCAATTGATGTCATCAGCCAAACAGAAGAGGATTGTACAGGATACTGCAGACAAATATAATTGGCTTTTATTTCTAATGGCTTTAAAAGTTTATCTGCCATGTCTCAATTACAAATTTATCGTTCGCATTTCTCCAAGACTCCGAAAACGATTCTTACATAAGCGAGCAGCACACTAATTTGTGGAATGTCCGTTGACAGCCATAAAAACTATTTCACTTTCATTGCGGACGCACGAGGGTAAAACAATTGTCAAGATGTTAACTAGCTACGCCGGCAAGTCGACTCAGCCATGCCCTACACCGGGCAGTATCAAATGCACTCGTACCTCATCGAAGTAGAGGCCTACCCTATTTACCCACAGTCTGCCTTTGACGCTGCTCTGCACTCAAGTCACGTCACGTGCACATCCATCTTTCTCTAACACGTGCACCGCATTTGCATATACCATCGGCAAGGGAGACAGCACCAACCCCAACCCAAGTAACCACAACCAACACCTTACGGCCCCATCTACTCTGCGCTCTTTCGACCAAGTATGTAGATAATCAGCCACAAAAATTTCGTTTGCTTTGCATCTTATATTCCGCTTTGGTAGCGTGCAAATCTTCGCATTATTCATCACTTTCTTTCGGGTACTTGACTAATGCGTAAATTAAACAGAAAACGACCGAATAAACAACACTTGTTGGCTATGATCGACTGTGAGATACTGCGCAGCAAACGATACAATTTCATTTTAATTTATTATTATTTTACTAATTTATTTTTTAAAACAATCACTTATTTATGTTTCTTAATATCTTTTTACACATTGCAATATCAGTAAACACTTTTAAATGGCAATCAGAGTTGGTCAATCTTGCTCTAAGGAATGATATAACATCTGCTATCTCCCACATACATTTTCCTTTTTTTAATACCCTTGCGGGCCATTTTTATGGATTAGGGGTATTAAATGCCGCGCGACGTGTGACAATTTTCGTAAATGAAATTAATGCTGGAAAAATTAAAGCGACATAATGCCAACAATTTAGCTTGATATGAAACTCTCGTGTTGCGTCTCTATGCAAATGTCGCAGTGATTGGCATTCGAGTTGAAGATAGTCAAGCAACTGTGTGTGTATGTATTGGCAGATAGGAGTGTATGTATGTGGAGATACATTATGGGGCTTTAAGTGAGATAAAGAAAAACAAATACATAAATAAAAAGCAAAATTAAAGTGAAATTTCTTATCCATGCCGCCTGCAAACTAGTTAATTTTCTATTTTACTCCAATTTGAGTCAGACTTGTTGCGGTTTCTTTCGCGCTATAGAGACGATCAAAAGTAAAGCTGCTGATGTGATGGAGCTGCAGGGAGTGCAGAGGGACACGGCATGTATATGTGTGTGTGATGTGCTTTGCAGAGCTGTGCTGTGCTGTACTGTGATAGGATAAATTGTTCAATTCGCCACACCGAGTCACGTGTCTGCAATTTCTAATGGATCGATCAGTCGACCGTCTCAGCACGCATATCACTTTCTGATTGTTTCTGTGCTGCTTGCCACGAGTCTTGTGGTTCTCAGCCAGCTCGGAAAGTGTGCCAAATGCAGGCGCCGCGCGGCTCATAAATTGAGCTCCAAATGCCCCAATACAAATTCTGATTTGAGCTGTCAAATGCCTTAAGCACTGTTCAATACGATTTGGCGACCACCAACCTGGGTGTGTGTGTAAGCGTGTGCGAGAGTGTGAGTGCAAATAGTTAAGTGCCGCTTAAGTGTTTGTCTGTTGACAAACAACAACAGCAGCAACCGCAACCGCAGCAGGCAACAGAAGCAGCAACCGCTAACAAGCCGCAGCCACAGTCAAAGCCAATGGCAAAGCCAAAGCCAAAGCAAGAGCCGTAGCCGAAGCTGAAGCTCTGCTGACTTCGACGCTTGCGACATTTGCTTCGGCTCGCACGCACACACACTCACATATACACACGACACACATGGAAGGCTTGGCCAGGCCGAGACGGGCCAAGCCAGGTTGCATTGGCCGATGCGCTTCGTGGTTATCGTTGTCGTTGTGCTCGACGTCGTCGTCGTCGTCGTCATCAACGTCGTCGTCGACGTCTTCACCAGGTTGTTTATTTAAATTCTAAGCTTGGCTACTGTATATGACGATGGAGCTGTTCGGCTGGCTTGGGAGGGGGGAGATGCGGCAAGCGCGGCCGGCTGGCGTCGTGTTTAACGTCGTCAACGTCGCCGCCGACTGCGGCGACTGCGCTGCTGGCCGGGAATAAAACTCGATCCGCGTGCGTCTTCTAGCCACAGTTTACGGATTGCCTTCTGACCGACAGATCGAACAAGCCAATCGAGCACAGTGCACTCAATCAACCAAAGCAAACAAACAAACCGCAAAGCGAATCCCCTGCAAGGCACGTGCATCGAGTGCCCAAAAGGATATAAAAAGCCAAGTGTCAAGTGTTGTGTGGATCGACTCCCCCCCTCAAAACAAAATCGCAATTATGCTGAAATTCGTGTGTCTATTCGCGCTTCTGGCCTCGTCGGCAGCTGCAGCCTCGGAGGCGGACAGCTTGCTCACCAGCGCCCTGAAAATGGTCAAGGACTGCGGCGAACGCTCCATGGTGTTGTGCATGAAGGTAAACAGCCTTGTGGCCGTGTGGCCTGTAGTCGGTGGCCAACACGATTAGCTAACAGCAAAATTTATTTTGAAACAGGAACGTGCCCTGCACTACTTCGACACGGAGAACGGCGATGTGAGGCTGACCGAGGGCATTTCACTGGTCAAAACCGATGACATTCCAGTGGGACGTTCTCTGAACGATGTGACGCTGCCCGAGGAGGTGGAGGCACGTGAGTCCGAGGTCGATTCGCTGCTGGTGGAGCGTGTCGCACGCTTCTTTGGCACACACACGCTGCAGTTCAAGGTGCCCAAGGACTCCATCCAGGACATGCAGCGCGCATTGGAAGAATGTGAGTTCCGCAAATGAAAACAGATTGGTTCTGATTGGACAGACGGACATTAGGACAGCCACAGCGCACGTACACACATAGCTCACTCAGCATGCTCGACTTCGCTTTGTGCTTGTTGTTGTTCTGCTTTCTGGTTCTGTGGCTCGATGCCAATTTGGGTTAGTGGTGCAATTACCCATGGCCAGAGCAGCATCTTCGTCTGCCTGGTGCAAAGTGGGAACAATGTGGCCAATTCCTAAATCCTGTTTTCACTGTTAGCTTCTCTCCGCATTGGGGTCACCAAGCAGCCAAGCAGCCAAGCATCGAAGAGCCATGTAGTCGGGCAGACAGGCAGACAGACAGACGGGCAAAAGGCAGTCGGCAGAAGTCAACAGGCATCCTGTTGCATTCGATTCGCAGGCATCTTATCTAGCGGTGCATTGACAGTTGCCACAAGGCGTTGGCAAACTCGTTGCTGCACTTAATTGCATTTTAGTCAGTCAGTTAGGCTTACTTTCTTTTTGTGCTCATGCCGCATTTCCGATCTCCCAGAGCTCACATAGAAAGAAAGCGGCCGGTCCTGTTTATGGCTATGGTTTCCCTACTCCTCTCTTTCTCTCTCTCTCCATTTCTCTCTATATATCTGCATTAATTACCCTGTGTGCTCCAGTTGCTAATGAGCTGTAAACAGGCAAATGGACAGCGACAGCAAATCGAGCAAATCGATTAACAAGCGAAAGTTTATCATGCAAACAGCTACTAATCATGTCTCAATTGTCTCCCCTCCTTTCACCGTTCAGCTCGTGGCAAGAAGAAGGAGAAGAAGAAGTACCTGATGCCCTTGTTGATGCTCTTCAAGCTTAAGATGGCCGCTCTGCTGCCACTGGCCATCGGTTTCTTGGCGCTCATCTCATTCAAGGCTCTTGTTATCGGCAAGATCGCTCTGTTGCTGTCCGGCATCATTGGACTGAAAAAACTGCTGGAGTCAAAGAAGGAGAACTACGAAGTAGTGGCGCACCCACACTACGAGCACGAGCACAGTTACGGACGCTCGCTGCACGCCAACGGAGCCCAGAACTTGGCCTACGCGGCGTATCAGCAATAAGTGCGAGTCGAGTTGCCAAAGCGCAGAAGCAATTTAGTGCAATACACAAATGAAAAACAAAAATAATGAAGACACCGGAGAAAGACGAGAGCGAGCAGCGAGCAGCTCGCTTAATTTATTTTATTTATTTAATTTATTTATAGCATAACTGAAGCCAAGGCGCCATCAACAGAGATCAAATTGTTAGCGAGAGAAATTTGTCAGAAATCAGACCATAGTGAATAAGATACACCAAAAGGGGGCGGATTTTGTTTTTGGCAAGCGCACAGCTTCAACTTAATGAATCGCACTGTTAACTAAACTAAACTAAACTAAACTTAACTAAACTGAACTGTACTCAAGTGACTGTATTTTGTATTATTGTAATAATTTACTGCTCAGAGCTTTACTATGGACTACTTCTGCTTACGATATTTACAACTAAACTAAACCAAACTTAACTTAACTAAACTAAACTATACTAAACTAACACTAAAATGAACTAAACAGACTCCAAAGCCAGAACTCTCTGAACTGCAGCACTAGTGGCAGCTGCAATACAACAAATGTCCAGTCAACTTTCGCCCCCATTGCCACCTCCCATGCAAACACAAGTTCAGCCCACACATTCTCTCACACTCTCACGCACGCATTAAATGCAGAGAAATCAAATGAAACTCAATAAAGCCGCATTTATCTGTAACTGAAATTCGTTTGCATTTGACAGGTAGCACAGGTAGGTATAAGGTATATAAATATGTGTATATTGCGCATACGCAACGTGCGACGCATGTCTCGCAGTGAAATGCTTTCACTCTTTCACTAACAAAACGAATTACCAACTAGGGCGAACGAGGCCAGCGATATCAATTGCATGTGCGACACACAAAATCACAGACGATCCACAGCAAAGTTTCACTTGCAACGCGCGCACTGAGGCGTAGTCAGAAGACTTGCGCTAAGTCTGCGATGGAGAGTCACAGCGCTCAGCTGGCCAACTTGCCAACTTGCCAACTGGCTAGCCGATTTCCTGGCCTGCCATTGGCCTTGCTATGGTCGTTCTGTCTCTATCTTTCTATCTACGATTATCTTCTGCTGCCCCTCTTGAACAGCTTACCAAACTCTCCCACCCGCTCTGCAGAGACATTGGTATCCGGTGTCGCTCCAAAATCAAATGAAAGTAGCCACTTTGGCCACGACCTGCTTTTTGCATGTGCAATTGCAGCACGTACGACGCCCGTCGTCTGTCCTCTGTTCTCGGTCCACTGTCGACAGCCCAGCTGCGCCTCAGTCTGGTTAGGCCGGGCTTGCGAGTGCAATGTCAATGATACGCGAATGGGCCACACCCCTCCTCGCAACGGGCTGCAATTTATGGCCGAATGGCAAATGCCGAATGGCCAAAACTGTTCACAGCTCATGCATACACATAGCACCACTCACACACACTCATACACATACACAGACACGTATAATTTAATCAGTTTATAAACAATTTTCGCCAGCAACTGTTGCTGTGGCTCTTGTTAAACTTCAAGCATTGTCGGTGAAAGTGTTTTGCGAAACAATTTCTTTTATTTTCTGTGTCGCAGGCTGCCGCAGCCTGCTGCAATTGGAAATCCAAAGCAAGCTATTCCACATATTTCCATTGCTGAACAGTAGTTGCAGGTTCGTCCCAAATGCTCCCCCCTCCCCGCAGGCCATTTGATGTCATTAACTCTTTGTCGGCTTTAAAGGTGCACAAGTTCAGGCTGCAGTAAAACGGGCTGGCAGCCACAAATTTAAGGTCGTTAAATAAACAACAAAATGACTGCAAATTGGCCAACCCTTTTGGAATGGGTCGACTATGAAAAGTTAGCTTGATCCTTGTCTGTCGGATTTCATTAGCAAAATACTCAAAAGTTTCTGCGCTCTGCGGCTTCTGGGAGCACACGACTAACGGTTTTTAACAGCGTGAACAGTTGTTGTTGTTGTTTTTGCGCTTGGTGTTGTTGCCATAGCTGCTGTTGTTACTTTTTCGAGTTTATTACACTAGTTAATTCAACGAGGTGGCAGCACCAAACTCGTTTCACAGCTTAAATTATATCTGCCTGAAAGTATGCAACACATTTTGCATATGCAAGATGAGTACAGAACACTCATGTAGAAATTTTTGAGTGATGCACTATGGGCAAAAAGCTCGAAATTTTTGCAGAAAGTCTTTTTTTTCATATGTTTAAATCACAAAATTTAATGTGTTTTCTAAATATGAATACTCTAGATTAAATAAAACTATTTTTAAAAAAATTTTAAAGCTCACGGTTTAAAATTGCCGCGCTAACAAAGTCAGCTGATTAACTGCATGATCGACTGATCGAAATGCACTCGTAAATATTAATTAATTTGGAGCGCAAGTTTTGGCTGTTTTGTTAGAGTGAAAATAATTTGTTAATATGGAAAATAATCGTACAGGTATTTATTTTCAAGGTTTTATGTCAGTTTTTATGTGTCTGTATATTTTGCCGTGTATTGTCCAATGTTGTTGATGTGTTTTTGCAGCTAAAATCTAACATATTTAATTGTGTTTCGTGGAGTATAACTTTTTTGGCGCCTGTAGGAGCGTTCTACTAAAATTGGTATTTTTTGCGTTGAAGTGTATAGATTATAGTGGTAATAATATCTTTTGCCCGTTTTTGCCCCTTTTTGAAAAAAATGACATGTTGCAGCCGAATATCAGTTTCCACATTTTACGCTGCTATGGTCATGCAAAATACTGAAGCACATGAGAACTAGTCAATTGACAAAACATGCCTTGAAGAACTAATCCAAAACAATATTTTTGCCAAGTTCCAAGAGTCTACATCAACTAGAAATACTTTTTGGCGATTATCCCACACAGAACGACGCACGCGCGGCTACGGTAATGTGGGCTGATAAATTTATGGCGTGGGTATATTAAAGCAAAAAAATCCGAAATTCAATAATAATTTTTCACATATGTGTGCCAAATTTGAATGCTTTAACTTTAAAATTGGAGTTTATGCAAAAATTTCGGGATTTTTGCCCATAGTGTGATGTAAAAAAGCCAGATGATATGATAAAAAGCTAAAAAGGTTGACATTCAAATAAAACACGGCGCCTTGGCACTAATCGAAGTAGCAACAGAAAGCTAGCTAGATTTTTGTCAAGGTACTCAAAATAAGGTGGAATTGACGGGAAAAAAGCTGAGTTTGCAGCACTGAATGGTTCATTTACATAATTGTGAAAAAGTTTAATACCTACATGAATTGTTCAAAAAGGATACCAATTACAGTTTTTAAAGTTATAGTTTTATAACTAGAATTTAACACACAATAATTTAAAATTATTCTCATTAAATGTATACGAGATGAGCCATTTCTTGTGTCGGTAAGTAAAAGTTGAATAACTTAAAAATAAAACAACAAATTTCTGTATATGAAGTATTTTAAATTAGTTTGGACCTTTGTTATTTATTCATAATAGGTTGACACTACAATATCTATTAAATGACCACCTTCATTACCCATGGCAAAACTGCCTTTTTTCAGCTTTTCCATCATATTTTTGAACATCTCGGGTACAGAATTTGTTTTAGCACGATAATTTTCCTCAAGCTCTTTTATGTTCTCTAGCTTTCTATCGTACACTTTGCTTTTTAAATAAACTCATAAAAAACTCCGAAGAGATTAAGTTCGAAGATCTATGTGGCCATTTAATATCGCCTCCTTATGACGTATGATTTCGAGGGAATTTTCTTTCAAAAAATGGATTCTTGGATTCTCATTTGGTTGGTCTTAGTCGTTCATTAACGGATTGTTAATGATCTCCCACTGCCCCGTGCTAAAAAAATCGACTTCAAGCAACATATTGCGCATGCACTCTGTTTCTGTCTACAATGTTAGTTTCAATAAGTTGAGTTAGGACCACTGAAGGACTCTGTTTAATGAAAAAGTAACTGTTTCGGCACATGTTTCTAATGATACAAGGTTAAAAATGGTTAAAAATGTTGTCTTGAATTGACATTTCTAAAACATATTAAAAAAAGTCAATCGGTTGTCAAATGTACCAGTTATTCAATGTTATAACACATAAGACATAAGAAATCTCGCAGCTTTTCCTGATACTACGCTAAAACTGGTACGACAAGACTTCTTCAATGCAATACTACCTCTAATCTCTATATCTCATTCAAGGAAACAAACAAATTTTCTTAAAAATGAGTGCGTTAACTCACTAACAATTTTCGTTCGTTTAAAGCCTTATAAATGTACAGCAATTTATCTCAATGAGCGGTAATTTTGGGTAATTCCGTAATTATTGTCGTTTATTAAATCGAGCCTCCTTCTATTTGGAATCGCAATTTTCTGATCAAGTTGTGGCGCTTCTTTCATAACTTTTCTGGACTAACAATAGCTCATTACATAATGGATAAGATGTGCGAAAAAAATGAAAAATATGCCCACAAGTCACCGCGGTGGGTCGACGGCAGCGCGTGTGCACTGACCATGACCATGATGCGAACAACAGCGGGAACAACAACAACAGCAACACTAACAACAACAACAGCACCGGCAGCAACAATCATTGGCGTTGGCTTCTGTCTTGGCGTTGATGTACAACAATTTCCGTTATTGGGCCACGGCGGCGTTACATGTGCAAAAAAAGTGAACTATGAAAAGGCGAGCAGATTTGGCCAAAAGTGAGTTGATTATTGTATAACGAGCTGGGGGAGCAGCTATAAAGCCAGTGGGTCAGCTGGCGGGCAGACTTAGTCCAGCACCGAACACCAAGCATCACGGAGTGTAGAATGCAGCCAGCGTGGGCCATGCTGCTGAGTGTCAGCTTGCTGCACTTCAGCCTTATCGACAGCAGCGATCTGTCGCATGTCAGTGTGGAGGAACTGAAGCATTTCAACCAGTGTGTGCGTGGAGCACAGCGATCCAAGTTAAGCGAATGCTTGGGCCGGTCCGCGCTGAACTTTATACAACGTTTCGAGGAGAGCGAGAATGTGAGTTTCGTGGAGGACTTCGTCGCAGTCAAAGCGGAGACAGCGTCAAGTCGTTCATTGCTGAATGTTCTGGATACGGACCCCGTGGATTTTCGAGGTATCTTGGAGAATGCGGGCGCTGTGATGGGGCAGCGAAGCCTGGAATGGCACATGGATGCACTCTATCCGGGGCTGATGTTTAAGATTGGACCCACTGCAGATGCGAATAGTGTGGCTGAGTTTGTGCTGGACAATGGAGTACAGGATGAGCGACAGTTCGGCTACGAGGATATCAGCACAGGTGGGTGGTTAAAATTCCCTGTCGGAATCCTAATCCAACCAGGTATCTTTCTTAGGTCGAGTGCTGGCCAAGCAGTACCTGCTCCCCTTCTTGCTGGGGCTGAAGTTCAATTTGGTTGCACTAGTGCCGCTGCTTTTTGCTGGCATCTGTCTGCTGCTGAAGAAGTCCCTCTTCCTGGCCAAGTTGGCGATCTATGTGAGCAGCTTCCTTGGTCTTGGTGGTGTGCTGGGATCCCTGAGCAGCCTGGGAGGTGCCGGTGGCTTCGGTGGCTTTGGTGGCTTTGGCGGCCTTGGAGGGGGTAACTTTGGATACGCCGGCGGTTTTGGTGGGACGCGTCCGATTGGCCACTTTCCTGGTAAGACAACTGTCTTTGGCCAGGGCGATGAACTGCATCATCAGTACAACGTGCACGAGCCGCAACCCTACAAGCGCAGCGACCGCAAGGTCCGTTTCGAGCAGCCCAGAGAGGTCGCACCCGTTGCGTCCACACCACGACCGACTGACGATCGATTCTACGACTACGATAAGCATCGTCGACCTACGCTGGAAGAGACCATCGGCTCGGCCGATGCTCTGGTGCGCAACTTTCCGGCAGCTTCGTCAACTGGCTGGCAAGTTGTGGATGTGAGATCGCTGTAAATAGTCGGCTAAGTTATTTTTGTGACATCGTTCTAGGTTCAATTAGTTAACTTATAATTAGACAGACATAAAGTTTGGCAAACGTTTTCGAGCGCTTTCCAAAAACGAAAGTTTGTTTATGCAAAACCCACAAAGCGTTGTCGGCCAAGGTTCAGTGAGCAAGTGTCAGAAGTTCGGATTCCGGCTGGAGTTGGAGTTGGGGTTGATGTTGGTGTTGGGGTTTACCGGCGTGAAAGACTTTTCGAAAACTTTTCTTATTAGATTCCTATCAAGAGCGTTTTTGGCTTTGTCGCGCTTTGACAAGCCAGTTAATTGTCCAGCAGGGCACAGAGTATAACGACGCCCTCTGACGTCACAAGCTTCGTATAAATAGCTCAGCGCCAGCTTCATCCCGGTTATTTGTGGTTCGTGCGACAATCAGTTAAAATATGCGGAGTATCGTAATGTTCCTGCTGCACTGCCAGTGGGTCGTATGGGGCCTGGGGCAGGAGACAAACGGAACCTTCCCTGCCCCCTTGTGGAGTGCACGCAGCGTGGGCCGCGTGCTGCAACATTGTCTGAGCAGCACTCAGAAGTTGCAGTGCTTGGGCGACGAGAGTGAGCGACTGCTGGAGGTGGCAGCTCGGGACAACAGCACGTGGCATGTCAGCGAGTATCTGAGCATTGAGCCGATGCAGGAGCAGTCGACAGCGAGGGGACGCAGTGCTCGAGGATGGGCTGGCAAGTTGATGCAGCTGGCGCAGGGACGGGCTCTGCGGGTACGCCTGCCCAGACAGCTAACCATTTCGAATGCCATCGATGACTTTGGCAACGAACTGGGCGCGGATCAAGGTACGATTGCACTCATAGATGATAAAGTCGATAAGTTGTTCGCGGGCTTTGGTAGTTTTACAATGCAAGCAGCAGCGACAGATAAAGATAAGCAGAAAGTGAAAAAGAAGAAGAAGAAAAAGAAAATTAAGGATAAAAGTAAAAAGAAGAAGAAAAAGAAAAAGAAGAAAGACAAAAAGAAGAAAAAGAAGAAGAAAGACAAGAAAAAGGGTGGCGATAAAAATAAAAAGAAAAATAAAAGCAAAAACTGTTTTAACAAAACAGGTCGCAAGAAGAAGGACAAAGATAAGCACATGGCCATGATGGGTGGCATGATAATGTTGGCCACGTTCGCGCAAATGTTCCTCGGCAAGGTCATCCTCATCGCCGGCTCGGCCTTCATTATGGCCAAAATCGCGCTGCTCATATCGCTGCTGGTGAGTAAATGGCGGGGATGAACTGGAGGCCATGTCGGTTCATTGTTTCATTGCCTTGCGCTACGCTTCTCTTTGCAGGGCAGTCTAAAAAAGGGTATGACTGGACACAGTGGTAGTCCCGAGCACGTGATTGTCTCCAGCTCCGGCCACAGCCACGAGAGCGGCTGGCATCGCAGCATGCCCACCGATGGCTACAGCACTACGCACTTGGAGACGACGGGTGGAGGTGAAGAGGCGACCAATCACGGCCACGAACAGGCCTACTATGCCTACGAGACGGACGAGCTCAGACGGCGTCAGCTGGGGGCTGCAACAAGCACAACAAACACAAAGGAGGCCGCAGCCAGTATACCGAAGCGTGGTTTTCTCTAGCTTTATATGTATTTCTGTGGTAAACATACGTAACTGCGTAACTACGGTAACTAAACTTATTCTAAGGTCGGAGTCGACAAATGTAAATACAATTGCAGACAAATTGAAGCTAAGCAAGCGATTATCGTCTTTGGTTTCCTGCGCCGGATGCTGCTGCTACTGCTGCTGCGTAGCTTATCGCGACACCTTTCCACCTGACGCAGCAGCAGCAGCGGCGGCAGCGGCAGCAACGTTGGCTCCATCGTGCGGCATCCAGGCGTGATATGCCTTGTCCTGCATCATCATTTCGTCGTCGATACTGCGATGATAGGAGCCGCCATCGTGGCCACCGCTGTCTCCATAGTCGCCCTGATGGCTGGACGAGTAGGTGTGGCTCTGCTGCACCTGCGGATGCTTGACAATCTCGTAGGTGGTCTTCTCTCCGCCATCGTGACTGACCAGTTTCTTGAGGCCGATGATCGCGCTAATGATAAGCGCTATTTTGCCCACAATTAGCGCCTTGCCTGCCACAATGGCAATCGAATGGTAGGCCATCTTCAGAATGGCAGTCTTGAGCAGCACGGCTGCGATAAAGGGTCCCAGATACTTCTTGTCATCCTTCTTTTTACGACCCTCTCCATCGTCGCTCGTCCCACCCGGCAGCAAGTAGCCGAGCAGCGACTGCAGCCAGTGCTGACTGTTGTGCTCACCGTAGCGGATCAAACGCGGCAGATTGACCTGCAGTTGGTGGCTGTGGAGGAAGTTGAGGAAGCGCTCCAGCAGCAGAGCATCCAATCCCTTGCTGGACATATGTTCCAGGTCCCGATTGCTCAGCTGACTCTCGGCAATGCTGGCTCGTCCTGTGCGCGAGTCTTCGCCGGCGGATCGCCTCACCAGATTAACGCCATCCACAATGCTGAGCTGCTGCACTTTGAGTGCTCGTCCAAGCAGGCGAGCTCCATGCAGCTTGCAGCACCAAAAAATATCCTCGCTCTCGGCACACTGGGCGTATATGTGACGCATCGTCCGCAGCAGACCGCTCTCTGCTCCGCCAGTCGAGTTGTTATTGTTGTTGCTGTGCTCCAGTGCACAGCTGGGCTGCTGCCCAATGATCGCGGCCAGCAGCAGGGCTATAAGCAGACCCAGACGGTTATCCATGTCTTTTGCGTTTATTCCGACGTTCCGTTTATCCTTGTTTCTGTGTTTTTTAATCGCCTTTTGTTTGTTCTACTTCTCTACGGGATTGTGGCACACTTCCAGAGCTGATGTTGATCTTCTAGCAAACTCACTCGGCCAACTGATCTTGTGCGGCAGGCGGCTCAACAAATTTATACACTTCACCTTGCCACAATTAGCCAGGCAGCCGTTGCATCCAGTTTTGCTTTTCTTGGTGCCGTTGTCGGTGGCTATTCAGAGCGTAATATGCATGTTCGCTGCAGCTCTGGAGCCGACTTAAGCCGCCTGTGCTTGCAAAGCTTCGTTGCAGATTTAGTGCAATTGGCAGTAAAACCGCCGTGCAGCAGCCACAGCGAGCGGCTAGTCAATTTCATTGCTCATTGTCGTAATTAGCAAGTCTTTGTAATTATATCGAATCTGTGTTGTTTTTTTTTTAGTTTTCTTGCTTTATTGCTGCTCTGCTTAATGATATCTTTGCTCTGACGCCCACTTTCATCGGTAGGCTGTGAAGATGCTGCCAGCACCAGAAGGCAGGCAGCAGTGGCAACCAAAGCGGCAAAGAGGCAGCCACACGCATTGCTAGCAGCAGCAACAGCAACACCAACACCAGCAGCAGCAGCTTCTTTAGCCTTTTTCGATTGTCTCGTCTTTCGTTTGGACACGCAAAGATTTTGGCACAGATATTAGATATGCTGCATAGAAAACGAAATGAACACAGTATTCGAAGGAAAATTGCAGAGTCTGTCGCTGCAAAATTGTCGCTGGCAGATAGGAAAGTTAATGAAAGTGCAGGTACACGTAGCATAGCCGAATCGAAATGCCATGACAATTCATCGCAATTACTGTATGCTGGAATGCAAAAGAATTTGTTAGTTTAATGTTATTGCTCACCCGACTATACTAAAGACATCCATCAGTTGAGGAAATTTATGAATTTAATTTATTAAATTATAAAATTCAATAAAACACTTAAGAAAAATCTTATATTATTTATGTATTATATATAATATTATATGCATTATATACAAACAGTAGCAGTCTTAGTGTTCTTTAAAATAAATTTTCCCGCAGATTGAACATGTAGGTCAGGTCCGTTTTGAACGTATCACATAATTACATTGATGGCCAAATATTCCACACGAGTGACTTATAATAGAAAGTTTTTTAGGAACTGCAATAAAAATCAGTTGCCATACACAAAAAATTGGTTTTTCTTTCCTCAACTTTAATTGTTTTTATTGCTCGTTCATGAAAAGGAATGATCATAGCATACTTTCAGGCATCAATTAAAAATCTATAGCAATCAGTATTTGTCAGCTGTACTTTTTAAACGCAACGCAACGCAACGAAACGTAAACGTATTTTTAAACGATGCACTGCGTTGAATTATTGTGAGAGGTAATTGCAAATCATGATTTATTACATAGTGTCATGTACATCTCGTATAAGTGTGCATAAATAAATACATTAACTGATTGTCTGCCTATACATAAATGACCACAAGGCACTGAAGAACGAGAAAGTCGTGAGTTTTGATAATCATAGTACGCCGCAGCCTGGGACCATTGGTTTGTTCTACATTTTTGATGTGTAGAGATGCGCAGATTGGTGTTGTGTTTGGGAATCTAAGACGAGTCGAGTCGAGCCGCATAATCCGCTAGCGATAATTTATGGTAATTCAAGCAAAGCTCACACGCAATCGCAATGAAACTTTCGCGGCGGAAACCGCAGCTCATCCGCTGCTCGTGCTCCCAAAACGAAGCGACAAAGCCAGCGTGGACATGCAGAAGCAGCAGCAGCGGCAGCAACAGTTGCAGCTCCGGACTGACAGCAGCAACTGCAGCAGTGGCCAATTTGCTGTAATTGCCAATTTTGTTAACACAAAAGCAAACAAAAAGCTTAGCAGCTCACCCAACGATCAATGCCAATCGCGGCGCCTAGGAACAAAAGAGTTAAGCAACAAACTCGCCAAGATCGGCACAAAACTTTTACCAGGCGCAGTTTCTCAATCAATTCACTTTGTTTTTACCCACTGTACACAGAATACTCGCGTTTGTACATTATGTGCGCTGGCAGGCTGGGAACATGGGCCCAAGACAATTGCATAAAAGGAAAAGCAGCATTTGGCTTACTGTGTGGGGGGAGAGGGGCGTGGGGTAGTTTCGCTAACAAAGTTTTCACTTTCACTCTGTGTTGACATCGGAGTCACCCCCGCGAAAGCCTAAAAGAAAAGCCAAAACTCTTCACCAGTTCGACGCGGATGCGGGTGCGCAGGTTGAGCATAGCAATTGTTTCATGTGGCCAAGTCAGGCTAGGCCAGACCAGGCCTGGCTTCGGCTCAATCGAATTAAGCGCTGCGGCCAATTACGTTTCACTTTGACCTCGCCATTTGATGAACTGCACGGCGTGGAAAGCCGCCCCGTGACTGAGCGGAGAGTCGACTGATGAATTTATTATATGCTCTCTTGCTCGACGCTGTCAACAACACAAACAACGTGAACAACACGAACGGCACGAGGAACACTCATTGCCGCTTCATTGTTTGTGTTGCCAAACAATTTTGCTTCAATTCAATTTAATGTAAATATTATGCCTAGATTTACATGTTACAAATCTGTTTGTGAGTTTTCGCCTGTTTTTCTTTTTCATAAATTCTAGAAACAAATTTAAATTTCACTCTGGGCCCTCCTCCTCCAAATTGCCACCCTCAGCGCCAGAGCTCAGCTTTGGCGTCTTCGAAACGAACATAAATTGCAGCCTCCTGCTGGGGGCGCTTTGCTGCTTTGCTGCTATTTCTGTCCCGACAGCAGATGAAGCAGACATGTGCCACATCGTTCTGCCACAGTTCTGAGTAATTCTTAAATAAAGCTCGCACATTATTCAATTTATGCGCTCGATTACCCTACACAAACTCACACATGCACACGGAATGATGCGACTGTTAAATTTCCCCAAATGAATTCCAGGTGAAATCTCTCAATACTAACGAGCAGAGCCCGCCTGACATGCAAAGTTCAATGCTGAATGTCAATCAATGTGACCAGGGGACCCCTGGCAAAATACCTACTGCCAAATGTGAATGATGAACACCGGCTCATCTATCAGCAACGGGAGGAGGCATCTGCACATCTGCACATCGTCTACGCGACAGCGACATACGACAGGCAACAAGAGGAGACCGCCACGTTTGGCAAGTGAAATGAGTTTTCAGGCAGCCAAAAACTATTGCATTGCATTATATTTTAGCATTAAAAAAGGAATTTGATAGCTCTCGACACTGACTCTCTCTTTCCCTGGGTCTCTTCTTTGGTGTCTCTCTTTCGCCTGCAGGCTCTCCAAGCTCTGCAGCTCTCAGCTGTCATGACATTGCAACTGGCATCAGATCCCAGTCACAATATTTCTACGAGTATCATTTGTTAAGCTTTCCTTTTTGTTTTAAGCAGGGAGGCAGGCAGGCAGTGGAATACGAGGAGAAGTTGCCACATTGCCACATTGTCAGATTGTCACAATGTTGTCTGGCCGAGCAACAAATCTCGCTTGAGGAATGGCCGCACATAAGTTACAATTTAAATATTGTTATGATGCGGGCATGGCATTAGAAGGATTTGCCCTGACTGTCGCCTGCGCGGACCACCTTGACAAATGATAGAAGCTACAACCCATTGTCGGCCCTAAATCCAACTTGGAGTTCAATGGACCGAGCCGGGCGCTGGTGACTGGCAAACAAACCTCCCGTGGATGATAAATTGAGGCGCTGGCGAACGTGACAGTGGCCAAAAAAGTGAAAGCATCTGTGCGCGCCAGAGTGAAACTGCCAAACTGGCAAACTGCCGGCCAAGGAAGAGCGAGTGCTGCTTCAACCTTTAGCCATGGCCTCGACATTGTCCCAGCCTCTGGCGAATCTTTGCCAGCGAGTTCATTGCACAGCTTGCTGCATGCCAAGGCTGCTCGACGAAGGCTTGCCAAATATTGCAAGTTGTTGCATTGAAGCCTTTGCTAGGCAAGGCAAACACTCGTATTGACTTCGCTCTGTGGTGGTAATGATTTTTCTAGTTGTCGATGCGCAACGTCTGCGTTTCCCAGCCTCACAACTGTTGCTGGCAGGTCAAGTGGGCCGGCGGTGGCCGCAGCAACGGGGCAATCTGGGGCTGCAATTTAATTGTTACTTTCAGCGATTTAATCGCTTTAATTAGAGAGCCCAAGCGAGTCGGCCCAAAGGTTGCTCGACCATTACGCACTTTCGTGTTGTAAATGCGACACTTGAGAATCTAATTAAGAGTCGTACACATACACACACACACTTAAATGGAAACATGAGAGCAACTAGCAGATTTTCACCAAAGAAAGCAAAAGTCAAACAGTATAATTAATCGACGCAATAATGAAAATTCCTTTATTTTGACACCGGAGACTGACCACACGCACACACACACAATCACTCACTCACACACTCGCCGTTTAAAAGTCGTTGTTTTTGTAAAAATTTCAAATTGGCTAAGCGTTTAAATAAATCGTGTACGGAGCCAAAGGAAAATTGCCTCGTGCCACAAACGAGCACTGCCCCATCGCCGTCGCCATCGCCATCAAATCGTCATCGTCATGGCCATCCTCGTCCTCGTTCTCCTCCTGACGACGTTGACACATTTTGTGGTTGTCACATCCGCCGTAAAGTCGCAAAGTTACCGCCAGCTGGTCGCGTATAAAAGCTAATTAGCGTGAGATTTGTGAGCTCGTCGCGCGGCAGGCTTTGATTGGCTTCAATCCGCCATTAAATCGGATGGCACACACTTAGCACAGGCACCGAAGCACTGATGCACTTGCCACATTTACCCACATTGTAGCATTAATGTGACAGTCTCATATCACACACCATATCACATCATATACTACCGACATCTGGGTTTATGATCAGCGTGTTAGGTAGCTTCGCGATGCTTATCAGCGGATATGCTTCAAGGTTTGCGGCCAAAGTTATTAAAACCCTGAGAGCGCATAGGAACAACACATACTTACACACACACATACACTGATGGAGGTTTTCACTTTCTTTTGTTTTAGCTCGTTTCGTGAAAATTGCAATTTTTATTGCACTTGGGCCGCTTAAATGAACGCCCGCATGAAATAGAAAGTTAGACCGAGTGAATAAAGCCAAACACCCATTCACACACACACACAGACACACACACACAGTACATTCGGTAGTACACTCGGTAGTTCACTCGGCGAGATTCGTTGGGGTTCTAGAAAAACCGAAAGTTAATCCATCTTTAACCC
The DNA here is from genome assembly GCA_018903675.1 of Zaprionus capensis. Taxonomy (NCBI): domain Eukaryota; kingdom Metazoa; phylum Arthropoda; class Insecta; order Diptera; family Drosophilidae; genus Zaprionus; species Zaprionus capensis. Next base: position 5,714,211 of record JAEIFN010000011.1, read on the forward strand.
GTCAAAGGTTTCGCACGTGATGACAGCCTGAAGTATTTTTCAAGAATTTAGAACAGTTTTGTTTACTTTCTCTGCGGGAAAAATGAAAAACTTCACACACGTAAAAGCTGTCAGCCGTTAATGCTGTTGTTGTTGTTGCTATTATTATTTTTCTTCTCATCGTTGTTGCTGCTGCTGCTGTTGTTGTGGTGTCTGCTGTTTATTAAAACGCAATTCTGGTTTATACTTAATGTTGCCACAATGAAATTGTTTTTATAGCTCTTGTTGTTGTTGTCGTGTGGTTGCCACTGCGGCTGCTGCTGCTGTTGCTGCTGCTTTACTTTGTTTTGGTCGCAACCACAAAAATGGCACAGAAAAACTTTGAAAAATCTCTTGTCGCTGTCGAGAGAGAAGAAAAAGTGCAAGGTGTGTCACGGGCGCGGGCACGGGCAGCAGATGGCGAAGCTCGGCTCGAGGCTGTCGTCTGGCCTTGCCCGTGGAAATATGGCCAGACAATTGGAGTGGGTTCGCATGCACTTAGGCAGCTCCAAGATGGGGGCGAAAGATATGGACATTCCCAGCAACATATATTCCCATATTTAAGTATGTGTGTGTGTGTGCATGGGTACAATACATGTTTATGCGTGTCAAACGACGTGTTGGCACAGCCCACGGATACGGATATTTTTGTCTTTAAGCTGCATGTCAATAGGGTCTCAGGGCTCCATTGTATGCAATAATAGTGGAAGGCGTGATGGACATGTTGACGGCTTCCTGGGATATATCCATAATCCATGAGCTGCATAAATTGGATTGAAAAAGCGAGCATTTTTATTAGATGCCATGCGATTCGTTTGATGTGGCACCCAATGCGAAATCATGAAAATATGAAGAGGAAGTGGAGCAGAAGACCGGAGTGACAAGAGAATCTCTTTCTTATATTTCTTTCCCTAAACACTTAAATAGAACTGTCTGTCATACTTAATACACGCCAGCCACCTCAATCAACACCTGCTCAGAGCCAGAAAGTTCTTGGTTCTACGGTGGCTCGAGACGGTCAATGAACCCAAAGACAAACACAAATCGCAAGACAAAATCTGTTTGCAAATCGATAAATTGCTTTTAAGTGAATCGTGGCCAACAAACAGAAAAAATCCAGATATCGATGCAAATTGACGGCGTCTTGCGGGGCTCTGGCCCTGAAACTGTTCCACTTGTCTTGGTCTTTAGTGAAAGTAAATTTGGAAAAGACTTGGCCGAAATTAGTAGCCCAGAAAGTAGCTATAGGCAAAGCATTCTGTTAAGTGCCGGCACTTAGTAAGAGGCAACTGGTATGTGCGACTTGCAACGATGCAGTAAAACTTGGGCAACAAGTAGCCGACCCGATGGCCACTGGCCGTCAGCGCTGTGGGGCCTAAATCTGCGAGTTTATTAGTTGCAAATGGCACGTCGAGTGGCAGCCGGGCCCATCCCTTTTTTTGCGCCAAGTCCGGCAGCTGAATCGTAAAATGCCCATTGACAGCCAGTCGAACGAGCGAAAGTGCTGGCCAAGAATCTCAAGAATTTTAACTGGTTCCCGTTAGCAGTTTTGGGGGTAAGAGTGCAAAGCCACAGCCAACTTTTCTTTAACCTGATGCACAGGCACGTTCTGCAAGATGCAACTGATCGTAGATAGAGAAGTGAAAGGAGGCGAGAAAAAGGGGCTTGCCCAACGTCCCTGCACCTCCATCTCCCTGCACCTCCATCTGCCTCCATCTGCCACAAGTCAATGGCTGCACTTGTGAACCCTCTCGGCTGGCTACTGTGTATTGCCAGTTTATCACTATATGGCTATATTGACTGTGAAGTTTGCATAATAAAATTGAGCGGTAAATGGTTGGTGTGTTTAGCGACTGATAAACACTTTCTTTATGGTCAAAAGAAACGCGAGGGGAAAATGGTTAAATGCCAAATTTAAATTAAAGTGTCGCCGCTGCGCGCCGAGCATTGAAGGCTGCAACTGCGCGGCAGCCAGTTTTGAAAATGGTCAAAAGCCAAGCACCTACTCTGGCTACATAGTCAGCTAATATATTTGGCCATAAACAACGAAAGCTGCAAGCAAAAACATGTTGCAGCAGCCTGCTCCAGCAGAGTGCGCCGACTGCAAATGCATAGTTGCTGCTGCTGCTGCTTCTCCCATCGGTGGCGGTGTAATGATCATTAGAGCAATAGCCGCAACAGCAGCAGCAGCAACAACAGCAGCAGCAACAACACGAGGGGCATACGAAGCGTCGCGTCACGAAGCTCAACGAGCTCGACTTGCCACTCGGGCTGCCACTCGGCTGCGCATAGAAAATCAAATTGCGATTAAGCTGGCGGCCCGAAAGAAAGGTCTATAAAAGAATAAAGCCCGCCAAGCCGGGCCATCAGTTTGATTTACACTTGCAGGCAGTGCAAGACGCGCTCCAAGGCCCAAGCAGACAGCAGGAATCCCCAAGGATTAGTCGAGCAGCAACGAGTGCGTGAGGCAGTTACGTGTGAGCGTGCGTGTGCGTTGCGTGTGTGTACCTTACTTCCCTATTGTTGTGATCTTGCGCGTGTCTCCGTAATGACATTCAAACCAAAGGCAATCGATCTTCTTGTGCTAGCCCTGTGCCTTGCCAGCACCTGCGAGGCGGCCACTGAGCAGCTAAGCAATGTGCCAGCGGGGAATCAAAATGCCGGCGCACGCACCCTGCTGCGTGTCTACGACGAGTGCAATCGCGCCGAGAGCGGCTTTGTGCCATGTCTGAAGAAGAAGGCGATCTCCTTCATTGACCGCATTGCGCCCATCGATGCCATCAATGTGGCCGATGGCATCAAGCTGGTGCGCCTGGAGTCGGCGCCACGCCCGGCGGCCTATAGCGAAAACGAACTGGAATCCTCTCTGGCGCGTTCCGGCAGCGAACGCGACGCCAAGCTGACGAACATGCTCATCGAACGGCTCAGTTACTTCTTCAACGGGCACTCGCTGCAGATCAGCTTCCCCAAGATGACTTCCGACGAGATTGGACGCGGCCTAGAGGAAGGTAAGCATGCCACACAGACTACGACACACACAATAGACAGGGGAACCGCATAATTGCAGTTACGTTAGCTGCTTCACAGCACCGCTAAATGCATCCATTGCGCGTGACAGTGACATAATTTTGCTCCACGGCACAGGTAATTGGCGCACCAGGCGGCAGTTATTAGAGCCAAGACTTACAGAGGTACGTGTGTGTGAGTGTGCACCCTGCCAGTGTGTGGTTAGCGTAATTGAGTGCCTGGCAATGACATTGGCAGGCTACACTCTGGCCTGGCCCATTTCCTTGCTTTTCGGCCTCGGCCTATCACGTCTTGCATTGTATGTAAAGCGCAAGAGTGGAAAGCTCTGCTCAATGGGAAAGAGCGCAATTGTTTTTATAACAAACACACTCACACACACTCGCACACACACGAAACTCGTTCGGCAAGACAACAATGACCTACAAATCTCACCCAAGAACAACGAGCACAACAAGCGCTCGACACGATGACGAAAAATTGTCATGCCACAAATTCATGTTGGCCAGCACGAAGTTGATACACGGAACAAACCGAAAGTCAAATGCCCTTCAATGAATGCCAATTAGAACCATTTAATATTGTCTAGAAAACAACTTAAAATGGTAGAATTTCGTCACTGGTAGATTCAAGAGAAAACTTATCGCACTTGGGCTGATTCAACACTTTTCCTCCCTCCTCCATTTTCACTCCCACAATCATCCATCATCACGAAGACATGATAAAGATGTCGGGAACTCAAAAAGTCATGAGCATTTCGAATGCAAAACCCAATGAAAGTGTTGGCCACGTTTCTTTGGCCAGTTTGCCCATGGTAATGTAATTTCTGGCCGACCAAGCACGCCTTACAACAATTACAAATTTGACACAAGGTACTTAAGGCATTTCGTGTATTGCTGTTGCATTTCGACTGTGACAGACAGGCAGCATTTTCCAGTCATGAAAAGTGAACTCACTTTCACAGTGCATGATTTTTCATTGACTTTCAAATCGATCGATTGATCAAGATTTTGTTTTCAATTGATACTCAGGTTGTCCAACACTTTCCCACTTTTTGCCAGGCCATTTTTGGCTAATTGCAAGCGAGGCGATTGTAATCCTCAGTTGCAGCTGAAATTGCTGGATTTTGGCAACATTAGTGCAGCATTAGCCGTTGGCCTGGAGCGAAGATTTTCACCGACATTAAGTGAAATCGCCTCAAGTGTCCCTGCTGCATTCGCGAATGCATTGAAAGCCAGCCACACACACTGCAGCCAAAATATTCTCACACAGCCTTCGTAACTTTGCAGAGTGAGCAGCTGCAGCAACAACAAAGACATGTTGGTAAAAACAACTTGGCAACTTTCACCATGTTGCAGCAGTGGCAGCAGCAGCATCAGCAGGAAAACACCAATTGATGCCTAGTGCCAAAACACAGAAGCGAACGCATTGTTCAGAAATATTTCAAGGGATTCATAAAGAAACCGTGCGAAGAATGCAAGAAAAAGTTTTCTTGCCTTATTAAGATTATAATGCTGCCTTAGTCTGGCCTTGGTTTAGTACAGTTATGAGCAGCTTGGCTAGCTTTAGTGTAACACAAATTGGATCATCTCCGCTGTGAGCCGTTACAGCATTTTTAATCATCTTTACTTTATTGCAGGTCGCGGCAAGATGAAGAAGATGGGCATGATGATGGCTATGATGGTGGCTACCAAGCTGATGGGCATGCTGCCGATTGCCATGGGAGCCCTCTACATACTGGCGGGCAAGGCGTTAATTATCTCGAAGATTGCGCTGCTATTGGCCGGAATCATCGGCCTCAAGAAGCTCATGGCCGGCAAATCATCGGGAGGCGGCGGCGGCGGCTGGTCTTCAGGTGGCGGTGGAGGCGGCAGCAGTGGCGGTTGGTCATCGGGCGGCGGTGGTGGTGGCGGCGGTGGCGGCTGGGACAGACGCTCTTTGACCGAGGCCCAGGAGTTGGCCTATCGTGCGCATAGCAGGCAACAGGCAGCAAACCAACAGCAGCAGCAGCAGCAATCGCAGCAGTCCCAGCAGCCGCTGGCAGCGCAGCCAAGCAAGTTATAAGGAGCGCTGCGCATACATTCAAATTCAAAGTACTTCTAGCTATGTAGTTGCATTTATCTTGTGGATAAATGAGTAGCGGACAAAGAGATACAAAGGCGCCAAGGAGCGGGCAAATTGTAATTAGATTTTTAGCTTTCTTGTGTGTCTTTCCCCACTCCCCTCTCTGTTTTTTCTTCTGCGAGTTGATGCATTTCCAACGGTCAACTGTGAGCACAGTTGCACCTACGGATACATGGCTGGAAATGTATCTGTATCGTGCACTCAGACTCGCACTCAGACCCGCACTCGCACTCGCATTCTAATCATTAGCATTTGCTGCATATAATCGATTATGCTGTGTTGTAATACGAACGTATGTGACGCAATCTGTTCCGCGTTTTTCTTTCTTTCCGCTTACTGTTCGCCGTTATCCAGCTCACACTCTGCCTGAACCCTGCACGATCTCTGTGAAAGTCCATCTACCCATCAACCCGACTCTCTGTCGATCTTTCTGTCTGTCTGTCTATGCGACTTCTACTCGCAACTGCACTCACTCGCGCGCTTTGCTGTTGCTTTTCAATTATTCATTATTCTCTATCTAGCAGTCGCCAGCCACGCTCTGCACCCATTTGCAGCTCGTTTTCCACGCACACTCAATACACACACACTCACAAATACATACAGAATTTTGATTAGCTTAGAGTTAAGCCCGTCTAACTGTAGTCTAGCGTAATAACTTATTAACATTATTTATTTGCTAGTTGTAAGCACGATTCGCCTGTAAGCAGCAACGTTTTCAAGAAACACAAAACGAACAAAAAAATCAAGAAATAAAGATATATATCTACCTGAACCACTGAGTCTCTGTCTATCTGTCTCATTAAACGTTCACTTGTCCACAAAGGTCAGCTTAAAGAGGACTTGGCTCACGTGCCAGCTGTGTGTATCCTTGTATCCTGCACACTTCCTGGCGCACTCTGTACACACACCGTCTGTTTCACTGCGTCGACCTTTGCGCCAACGGCCTGTGAGCGCGCGTGTCTGGTCTACCCGACACCCAGCGCCAACCCACTCATCCTCATGCGCCCATATGCCCCATAAACTGGCTAATGTCTCTGCCCCTGGCAATTGTATGTATTGTGTGTTACATCTACGTGTGTACGAGTATATCGAAATGTCTGTGCTGGTGTTGGAGGTGAAATTCCCTTGATGTGCCGATATAAATATCGCAGCTTATTTCCCTGACAAGAGTTTATTGTTTCTGGCACCCAGCTGCATCCACAACAGCTGAAAACAAAAGTGATTGGTTCGTTAAGGAACTGTGCAGGAAAATGAAATGTTCAGGCTTCTTCAGTGAGTGACTGTGTGTGTTTGTGTGTGAACGGGGAAGTACGAGTGGCCCGGAAACATATAACGCAAGTTCTGGTCTGTTCCGTAGCAGATGATTGCCAATTAGGGGGCGAGCTAGCGAAGACCTTTCAAATACGCCATGGAAGATTTCCAAATTGATGGAAAAAACGATTTATAATAAATAAAAAACAGACTGGACTCGCCTAACAGATACCCAGTAATGTTCAGTCGACAATATGTGTAATATGCTAAATTTGATGTTGGCAGTTGCCTACCATTAGCATAAGCCTATAGTACCCTTGCGGCTATTGTGCTGGGTATTCAAATACCAAAAATCCCGGCTAAGTCAAGTTGCTAAATCAAGTTTCTTCAGTCGAAATATTACTGGTTTTTCCCCGCTTAGAAAAAGACTTCTTTGTTGTGAGCTTTATAACAAAAAAGTTACGCAACAGGGCAAAATGTTACAGTCTAGAATTCTCAACTGACAGATACCCATTACTCAATAGAGTCTTTTGAAATATGCAATGAATGGTTTTGCTTAAGTCATTGTGATATTGGACCATCTCTCAACTTATTTAACCGATGTGTATACCCGCTGACTAACCTCATGCATACAGGGTATTTTAATTTGCTTGATGCTTAAATGGTCTTTGATACTTCACAAATCTAATAGAAGGTAAACGATTTATATTTTTTGTTTATTTATTTTTATTTTTTCTTAACCTTGAGTTTGGTAAACGAGTTTAATGATGTAAACATCAAACAGTGGATTCACAGCTTACTTCTTCTTCCACCAGCCAGACTTGCCAGACGACCAGCCGCCGCTACCGTATGATCCTCCGCCATAGGAGCCGCCGCCGTACGAACCACCGCCATAGCCGCCGCCGTAGCCGCCACCATAACCACCTCCGTAGCCGCCGCCAGTGGATGTGGTTGTCGTGATGACCTTGTAGACATCAACACGACCGCCGTGACCGCCGCCATAGCCGCCACCATATCCGCCGCTGTAGCCACCGCCATGACCGCCACCGTATCCGCCTCCGTAGCCGCCGCCATGACCACCACCGTATCCGCCTCCGTAGCCGCCGCCATGACCACCACCGTATCCGCCTCCGTAGCCGCCGCTGTAGCCGCCGCCGCTGTATCCACCGCCGCCATAGCCGCCACCGCCGCTGTAGCCGCCACCGCTGTGTCCACCATCGATGATCTTAATGATTTGAACACCGCCACCGGATCCACCATGGCCATAGCCGCTGGCATAGCCACCGCCGTAGCCGCCACCATAGCCGCCGCCACCGCCACCGCCGGACCAGCCACCGCCACCGCCGCTATAGCCACCGCCGCCGCCGCCGCCGTAGCCGCCGCCACCGCCGCCGCCGCCGCCGCCCTTCAACAGTCCCAAAAGTCCTGCATTCGCGGTGGCCAATGTGGCGACCACAGCCAAGAGACACACAAACAACTGTGCAAAGAGACAGTTAGTTTATCCTTTGCAGGGCGCATCCTTTTGCCAAGATTATCGCTAACTCACCTTCATATCGTTACGCACCGCACACTGTCAGAGCAGACGTCAAACTAATGCGAATCGCCGAAACGCTTTCAATTTAAGAGCTTATGAATCCAGCAGTCTGGGCGAATGAATCTGATTAAAGCTGGCCAACAACAACTACAAAGTCTAATTTCAAGCAAACAAATTAACTAAGTGACGCATACTGCGCTGCTTTAGCGCTGCCAATCCAGCCCCAACCCAATCCGCAACTGAAGCTGAGCAGATTGTGAATGTTCTTAGTGAGTTTTGGTACTGGCCCGAAAGCCAATTTATTACCTGCATTAGTGCCAGCTTAGGAAGTGTGGATCCTAAACTAGTTCTAGTTGAATTCATTAGCATCGCATTAAATTGAACTCGCATCGAACCAGATCATTCACTGCACACCAAACCGACTCTTCAGTCCAATTGATGTTGAAAGCTGTGCAAGCATTTTATATTCGAATTGACTCGTTATTCTTGATGTAGCTCTCAAAACCAAACTATTTCTTCTTTTTGTGTTTACCTCTTGTCTGGATGCACATAAAAACAGATTAATTTATTGCTGAAAATGGTTGTCAGACAAGCAAATGTCCAAAACTATTCACATCTTGCAAGCTGCGACTTGTTTCGAGTTCAACAAAGCGAATGTGCAAATAGTCATAAAAATATTTCACTAAAACTATTAAATTCATAAATGGATCTGCCTTTGTTGCTGCTGGCGGTAATTTCAGCCTGACAAAGAAAACAGCGTTGCTTCAATAGTTGCTTAAAATACTGGATAATACCATATTAGGTTTTCTTTTCATATATCTAAATATTTTTAGGCTGACGAAAAGTGTATGTTCTTAAAGAGCATTTGTTGACTGTCATTGGGGTATACCGCCAATATAGATAAGTTACTCAAAAATCATTTGATTTTATTGTGATGGTTGGCAAAGTTCAAAAGTTGTCTGTCTTTCGATTCCACAGACCGCAGACCGACTTGCGGTCTGTAAACATGCAGATCAGCTCATCACGTCAGAGGATATATCCAATCTATATATACTTAGTGAATAAGGGAGGTTTGTATGTTTGTTTGTTCTCTCAGTTATAAAACTTTCTTCATGAAACTTGGTGCTAACGCAATGTGAAGTGCACTCTGTAAATAAGTCGGAGTAAGTCAGGACATTTTTATACCCTTCGACCATTGAAAATGGTCAAAAAGGGTATACTAACTTTGTGCAAATGTATGTAACAGGCAGAAGGGGGCGTGGGAGACCCCATAAAGTATATATATTCTTGCTCAGGATCACAAGCCGAGTCGATTGAGCCATGTCTGTCTGTCTGTCTGTCTGTCCGTCTGTCTGTGTGAACGCACAGATCTCAGCTATTATAAAAGCTAGAATTACCAATTTTGGCAGGAAGACTCCTGTGTACTATAAGCAGATGAAGTTTATTTCAAATGTTAGGTGCCACGCCCACCGCCCCCGTAAATCAATAATTTAATTTTTGAACTCAATTTATAAGCGGCATAGGAAAGATACAACCTTATAATTTGGCATAAACTAAGCTGATTAAAATATCTACGTATTGACCAAATTACAATCCGATCGGACAATAAACACAGAAGTTATTTAAGAAAGTATGAGCATAAAACCAAGTGCTTGTGTCAGCTAACAAGAACGGCGGGCAAGCGCGAAGCGCGAGCGCCAACTGTCAGGAATAACTGTAAAGCATGTGCATATGCGTATGTGTATGAATTTAAAAAATTTAACCACACGGGAATATATGTCGAAGGGTATCCCACTGTCGCGTGCTGCGCGACTGTGGCTTTTCTTACTGGTTTTTTCTCAATAAATATAGCAAATTTGAACAGCTAATACATAAATGCCATATTCTCGTTTTTTCACAATTCCAATAATCGATTACAAAGTTAAATATATACTACGATCGCTTTTAGGAATTAGAAGAGTAGTAATATTTGTTTAGTATATTACTGTCTGGCTGTCGGTACAATGATAGTTGAGCCGTGTTGCGATATAAGCAGAGACACTATCAGGAAGTACCGAGGATCAGAGGAGGCCAAGATCCGCGTCTAAGACTACGAAAGAACACCAGAGATGCAGCAGTCAAAGTCTCTTTTAAGCTGATATAATCTCAAAAGGTTTAAACAGTTTATAAAACTGATTAAGAACCCAATGCGAATCCTCACAAGGTTACTTACACTTACTTCAAGCACACATTAGCAAACTAGGAACATTGAGTAATTAGAACTAAATTTAGTTTGCAGATCCCGAGTCAACGGATCATTTATAGTACTATATCCGGCATTGGCTCTTAAAAGAAGTGTGTCGTTAAGCAAACACCTTCTCGAAATAAATAAAATAAGGTCGACAAATTTCCTTAGAATAACTACGAGTAGACTGGGTAAGAAACACTTCGCTCAGCAGGAGGCACAATTGATCTACATGGTCGTAGGACATCTCCCAATCAAAAAATAAATTGTATTTACTTGTTTTATATGTTGTTCTTTAAAAACCAATTGCATTGAAGCCCCGGAATAGCCCCACAGCATGGATTAAGCATTTGTATAAATACTATTTATGTATCGCTCTGAGGCAGGAAAACCAGAGAGCGTTATTTCTGTGTGAGCTTCAGTTTCTTATTTATTTCTTTGTTGGTTTTGAACTCCGTTGATGTGTATCTTTTCACCTGTTGCTCTTTGACGACTCGAATCCACTTTGCCGTTGCCTCTAGCCCTAAAGTGGTCGTGACTCCCACTAATGCTCCGGCAATGTGTCCCTCAACATCCCACTAAGCGCTTGTTCTTCATTCTGTGGCACGAAATCCATTTTCCCACAGCCCGTATACGATAGTTGAGATAGGCCTAAAGGTAGGCAACAAAAAGCTGCAAGCATAGCCGGTTGCAGCTGGCAAAGTGCTTAAAAGCATGCAGCGTTTTTTGTGGCATGCACGAAAAGGCAAACAGGCGCCTGAATATATGTACATACACACTACCAGCTCTGGGAGAGCATCTTTTAGGCTGGGTGAAGGGAAACAAACAGCTCACTTATCCCAAACATGATGCGTGCACTTGATATGCCCCAGCAGGTTGCACAAACTGCTGCACTTGACTTATGACAATCTGTCTGCCACATTGCAGGCCGCCACAATCGGATGCGCTTGGCTGTGCGCAGACAGGCGCAAATTAGCTGCAGCAACAACTGTGTTGCAAGTAGTTGCAGAGGGCCAATTAGCATGCACGTCGCCCAAAGTACTTCAATAATTCAAGCGCCCGAGTGCAGCACATTGGGCACACTTTCCCATCGGGCCAACGCCAACTGCGACGTCAGACAGTCGACACCGACTTGGACACTTATATAGAATCAAAGTGGCAAGTGCAGGCTGCAGTTTGCTCTGCATTGGCAACGACAACAAGCAGCCTGCAACACGCAGCGCAACGAGGCAGAAAAGTGAAACTGAACTCAGAGTGTGGAAAGCACAAGGCACAACGCAGCCTGTCACATCGAACACCCTAGGCACCACACACACACTGACACACACACGTGTAACGAATAGGTGCTTATTAAAACGATTACGCTTGAATAGTCAATGAACGTTTCTAATCATGCTGGACCGTCCAAGAAAGATCTGGTCAAACTCAATCGGATGCAGTGCAGCAGAGCAAGCGCATTGTCGGCCTGGTGACCGCCTTGCGGTAGTGTAAAGAATGTGCAGAATTCAATAAGTAACTTGCAACAAGCTACAGTGACAGCAACAAGTACATAACTCTAACGTCTAACAGACGTGTGGTGTGTAGTGAGGTGGCAAGGCACAAGTTCTCTAGTCGAGTTCCGCATGACAGAGTGTGGCATTTGTGTAATTGCCTGTGTTGGCCGGGGAGCACCTACACACACACACATACATACATGTGTATCAGACTCGATAACAAGCTGGTGGCTCAGTAAAAGTCAGCGGCAAACAGAGATCAACAACATCGAATAAGATTGGGCAGTGGTGGTGGCCACTTTCGGCGAAAGGCCGTAAAGTCGCTCAACTGAAGCAGCCATAAAACGTCGAGCGCAACATAGAATTTGGTTCACCAAAATCTCAAGACGTTACCTCAGTTCGATTCTAAGCGGCAAGCGGAGTGCGTGTGTGCGTGTCACGCAGTGACTCAGTGTATGTGTGTGCCTGTGTGTTCGTGTGTGTGTGTATCTTAAGTTTAACAGGACTTCCTTGAATAAAATGTTTCAACGACAAATGTTTGTATTCAGCATTTTCGTTCTCCTGGCTCGGAGCAAGGCCTCCAGCGAGAGCCGCTTTAATGGAGACACTTCCGGCGGTGAGCGGGAGGAGGAGCTGAACAATAACGAGCAGCAGCTTCAAGTAAATCTCAATGCCTGGCAGCCATTGAGGGGTCACAACAATTGGCTCATTTTGCAGGCAACGGCAGCCACGTCAATGCACCGCCATCAGCAGCAGCAGAAGGAACGGGATCGGGAGCGGGAACAACAGCAGCAGCAGACGCAGGAGGAGGAGGAGCAACAGCGACATCGACATCCTGTCAATTACTACGCCTACAATCACCGCTATAATCCAAGGTCGAACCTCGAAAATACTGTGGGCACAGGCGGAAATTACAAACAGGTGCGACCCGATCTGTACAACAGTCCCAGCTACGTGCTAGCCATAAGCCAGACGATGCGTCGCGGCAGCAGCAGCAGTAGCGGCTTCGGTGGCTTACCGGCCGAAATCGAGGGCGAATCACTAAGTCGTCAATTGCCGCCGCCAGCATTGAAGGATGTCCAGGAAGTGGATATGCGAGGTGGGCAGGAAGTGCGCCGTGCTGACGACTTTGTGGCTTTAACTAATGCCCCAGCTGATGATGCTGTCAATGGGCTGCTAAAGCCATCGGCTGCTGCCGTCCTGGAAGTCGACAACTATTTGGCACCGTTTGAACAAGCTGTCGTCAAGGTGCGCAACTTTTGCGAAATGCTACGCAGCCTTATCAGCGCCGACGACGATGCGACAATGGAGACGGAGACGGAGACGGAGGCAGACACCGAAGAGGAGAAAGAGGATGAGGCTCAGCAACAACAGTTAGCGCGTCTCCCCGGTGAGTTGGGAATATTGATTAAGTTTCTTGTCGCGATGGCCACTGATGGTGGCGTTTAGTCGCCTCGCTTTACGTGCTTCGATGCTCAAAGGTCTGGACATTTAATTAACTGCAGGACTGCCGTGCTTCTTCTTGCAGGTGCCGCCGTTGCTGTCGCTGTCGCCGCTAACGCCGCAAATAAATTGGACGGTCGCGCTTCATGGGCAACTTCAAAGGAAGTTCAAGGCCGCACCATCAGGCTGGCGGCGTCTAGCCCTCCCCATCAGGGGCGAAAACTGAAGAAGTTGAAAAAGAAAATACAGAAACTGCTGCTGCCGCTGCTCATTGCCTACAAACTGAAGTTTTTAACGCTGATTCCAGTTCTAATTGGCGGCCTGACCCTCCTGGTGGGCACGACGGGCCTCGCCGGCTTCTTCTTCGCTCTGTTTACGGCCGTAATGAGCCTGAAGACATCAACAGGTGCTGGCCATGGCAGCAAAGCGATTGTCTTGAAAAAGATCTAAATTCGAATTCCGATGCCCACAGCGATTGATTCAGCATTTAGGTCGTCTCTTAGGTTGGGCCCCGGCGAGAGGCGATGGTAGCGATAAGAAGCTGCGTCACATAGAGAAATTAAGTAATACCCTCAGCTGGAGGAGAGTTGGGCAACTCATCGAAGTTCGTATACTCTTGCTCTTCCTTGAGCTTAGTTATTTATTTTAGCATAAGATTTCAGCTGAACAGTAAGTTTATATTTTAACAGATCTCTGTTAATGTTTGTTGTATCAATACAGAGTTCAAATTACAATTATATTTCTTAAATTTGCATTTACCTTAATTTATAAATACACATTATCATGACCATTTCAATTGTTATTCAACTTTATTTGCTTTCCGTTTCACCTGCTGCTTGGCAAACCATTTATACCACATTTGTGGGCAGTGTGCACTTGCTACAACAACAACACCATCAACAACCGGATGCCAGAGACCGCTTTAACACTCAAGTGACGTTAAAAGCCTTTAGTTGCCAAAGTCTGGTCATGATATATGACGACAGCGACGCTGACGTTGAAGTTGCCGTTGACTTTGATTAGGTTAGGGTCGTGCGCGTGTGTAGATTTTATTGAGCGTGGGCACCGCCTAAAAACAGTTACACGCAACTCGCACCACGATTATGTTACATACTCCAAATATTTCGACAGGTAATTGCCAGTGCATTGAATAAGATTATCATGGTATCTTATCTATTTAACAAAATCTGTTGCAAACGAGCAATTTGCCAGCAATATTTTAATTTGAATATATTATATGACATTGTTGCATTAATTATGCCAGTTAAAATAGATGCTAATTGATCAAAGCCCTTTCTTGGTTATCGTGTAATTAGAGGCTTACGAGTTGTTGAATCCTAATTGTCAAAATATGCACAAAAAGCACGTGACATTGTGTATACGTAATTATATTTTCAGTGTCTCTCAGTCTTGTGCAGCTAACTCAATTGGGTTGTGCCTGCTGGCCAAACGGAAAAACAACATATTGTTATTGTTTAATTTTGGAATCAAAAATATTGAAAGGATGCACAATGAAAGTGAGATGAATTTTAAATTAAATCAAATTGAATTGTTCTTGTTTTGGTCGCTTGTAAACAATATGCGAAATTGTCACTTAATTGCGACAATGCGAATTGCAAATTGCATTTGAAAACAAGTTTCCACAGCAGTAAACTGTCTTTCAGCCACGGCACTAAAGGTGCGTATTTATATGATATACATACATATATGATATGTATGCATGTATGTATGATGGCCCTACAGCTTTTCTCTTGGGCTTTCCGAATGCCAAACTTATTCAACTCGAAATGGCAAGTGAACCGCATCGCGCCAACGATAATGAAGAGTTTTAACTTGTTGCTGATGGGACTCTCTGTCAGACTGTCTGCCATGGCTGTGGCACACACCAACAACAACATTAAAAACAACATTAGCAGCAGCGGCTATAACAACAATGCAGAGTACGTCTGAAACTGTAAACCGTTTATTAAAGTAGGGAAAACTTAATGTGTGTTCACGCTCAAGTAAAACTGAATCGAAAAGCAGAACAATAGAAAGCAAAATACGAAAACACAGAGAGAAAAAAAGTAACAGAATTATAGAACAAAACACAGCAGCAATCGAGCTGCAGGCAGCCGGTGGGTCTGCCAGTCGGTCGGTTGGTCGCAATGGGGAATGCATTCGAGTGCAACGATGCACCAGGTTAGTATAAGAGCGCCTTCTAGTTGCTTAGTTAATCGGCCTATTAGTCTGGGGGAGTTATCTAGTTGGCGTGGGCTCGCCTAGTGCTCAGTTCGCCGAGAACTTTGTTAGCGTCCAGAACGTTTTACGCAATGTGGATCACTCTGGCAGTGTTGTGCATGTCCTGCAGCATCGGACGTGGTGGCGCACTCAGCCTGCCACCTGCTGTGCAGATGGGAGGCGCTGTTGTCGCCGCTGTGGAGGAAGATGGGGAGAAAGCGCTGGCCACAACGCAGCAGCGACATCAACGCGAACTAATCACCCAGGCCGAGCAGCAGCTACAGAAGCTTCTCAACAACGAGCTCAGTGCTGAGCAAGTGGCACAGCTTTTGGACAGTTGGATGGCAGAAGGTGAGCCAAGGGTACTGTATGTTATCTATTGCGATAATCATGTGTAATGCCTTCTTTAGCTCGTGGCAAGCACCACAAGCACAAGAAACTGCTGAAGATGGTGTACCCCCTACTGGGCGCTGCTGTGGTGGCCAAGCTGATTCTGTTGCCCTTGATCTTGAAATGGCTAACAGCGCTGTCGGCCTCATCGTTTGTCATGGGCAAAATTGCCTTACTCACCGCTGGCCTGTTGGCCTTCAAGTCGATTATGTCGAGTGGCCATGCACGCGACCGGCTGGAGATTATACATTCCTCGGCTCCGACATACAAGAGTTATCATCAGCCAGATCTGTCGTCGAGTGGCAGCAGTTGGATGCCAATCAGACAGCATTATATACCATTGGGCGTGTCCAAGGATGCAGCATATCGACTAACGCCGGGCGGCCTAGACAGCAAGGAGCTCTACAAGCCGTTTCTTTAGAAGGAGGAGAGGGAAAGGGAGTGAGAGAAACTGCCTATGAGTTTTAGTGTTAGCCAATAAGCAAATAAAGCCACATAACTTCGACTTCAACTTCCATCAACAATTAATTAGCACATGGCGAGCGGTGGCCAGCGAACGGCCTAGTCAAATGATGTTACGTGGACCCAGGGCAGACACCAAGACGGACAGACACACAATGTGCCAGTGCGTCAGTGCGTGCACAGAGCCGTTATGCATAAAACGGTTTATTGCGCATGCGCGACAACGGCGACGACGACGACAGCGACTCCGTAGCCGATGACGGACTTCCGCAAGTGCGTGTTGCAATGAACGAGGGCAACAACAACGAAGATAACAACAACAACAAACATGCGGCTTATGTAAAAGCCGAGCCGAGCCGAGCCAATAAACAGGTCGTCACAAATCAATCAGCATGCAGCAGATGCAGCGAGCAGCGACCGTTGGCTTGCACCCAACAATCAGCCACTTGGGTGGTACCTCACTGGAGGATCGATCTGTCTGGTCAACGATGAGCGCGCGTTTCTTCTTTTGCTTCTCTTTCTTCCACTTTGTTTCCATTTATCTCTTTCTTTCCTTTTCTTTCTTTCTCTCTTTCCCTTTCCTTCGTCTACTTTTCTCTACCGGGCAATTAATAAATGTAAACACTGAAGAAAGAACCCAAAGTTATACAACAAAACCGCCAGAATTTACTGTCTAATTGTTGCCACACGAGTCGCGTCGCTGTTGCTGCTGTTGCCGCTGCGGCAGCTTGTGCCACGCCAAGTGAAAGTTGTAGGGCGCACTGTTTAGGGTAAAACACAAATACAATTGCGACAACAACAACAACAACTGCGACAGCAAAAAAAGCGGCAAGCATGTCGCATGCTAGCCGCGTATCTAACAAATCGATCAACAAGGCGTAGCTCTGTCTTAGCCTCGTCTGCTTTCTGGCTAAAATGTTGAAAGTGAAGCTGAACCTGAGGCTGCAAGCGGGTGCTGTCAGTCACCGTCTGACTGTCCCACTGTCCCACAGCTGTCTGGCTGTCCGTCTGGTTGTCTGTCTGTCTGGCTATCTGGCTTATCTTTTCATCTGCCTCTTGAAGTTGACAACATTCTCAGCCTCGATGACTGCGCAATGTTTGCGGCTCTCACGAGATTACTTAACCAGACCATTTAGCATAGGTACATCAACAACAACAAAAACTCCAACGTCTCGAACTGTTTGCTATTTGAGCATTTGTGTCATCAATTTCACTTTCTTTACAGCTTGGGCAAATGGGCTAAACAACGCGTTGCCATTGTCAGTCAGTCTGTCAGTCTCGCTTGGCCCCATTTCCTCTTACCTCCAGCCTCCCCCCTGCCTGTTGTCACGTGAAAGTGTGCACTCCCACAGGCGTGCGCTTAATCGATAGCCAGGAAATGTGGCTTAGCTCCGGCGTGGCTTAGAGCTCGCACAAGTCAATAGCTTAGCCAACATTTGGCCGCAATGTCAACGGTTTGTCACAGCCAAGTGCCAAACTGGCGGGGTAAAGTGAAATGAATTTGTCTTGGGGTTGACTTCGAGTGCCCGCAACGAAGCAATGAATATTTTAACAACAAATAGACCCGAACCCAAAACCGAACCCAAACCCAAGCCCAAAATAAAAATTGCCTACTCCATTCAAGAAGTCGGTGCTGCACTTTCTCAGACAACGTCTGACGACGCCGAGGAGTACGTCGAGTGCGACGAGTACGCACAATATTGACAATTCATATTTGCACAAATGAAAAGAAAATCAATTTCACCTGTCACTATTTACGCGTTTAACCCAAAAACGTACAAAACACATTTTGGCCTGGCACTCGTTACTTTTCGGCATATAATGTTGCAGGGAGAGAATACGACCTAATAGCAAACCCCAATAGGAGAGTAATACTAAGCATAGCAATAGTTCAAAAAGAGCATTTATATTTACACCTTTACATACATATGTACATCTAAATTCCTCTACTCATATCTTTCGGGTTATTCTCCAGTTATTTATTGCCAAACTTAAATTTACTCGTATCTATGCCACATTCAAGAAAACATGAAAATGGGTCAAAAGAAGGCACGACAGACTGGCAAGAGAGTCGCGTATCGTCGTCAAGCTGCGCTCCAAAATAAGCCTGGCTAATTTAAGAAGTAAACCCACTTCGTCACAGCAGTAGCAACAACAATACAATATTGAGTGGTCTGAGAGTCGATATAAGCATACCCTGTAAGAGAATTCTATGATATGTTTTAATGTTTTTAGCTGTTTTATTTTTAAAAAAAATTTGAAATTTTACTTTAGTAATAATTTTTGTAAATTTTCTGAAATATTTAATATTATTATTAATTATAATAAATTTGTAGTTGGCCTTATCTCACAATTTCACGCGAGTAACCTTTCCTAGTTCATGTTGCAATGTTCGACATATTCGGAAATACGTTGTGTTCATCGTATTGCTTTCCTTCGGTAATTTATTTATTCCTGAGTAATTTTATAAATTAGAGCTATAAAAGATAATTCGAAAATACTTAGTAAACATTTTTCGTTTTCGGCTTAGTTCAGGAGATATACCCTCCGTTAAGTCTCGATTTGCCCTACAAATCCTTATTTGATATGACCAGTAATTATATTATATTATATATTATAATTATATTATATTATACATTAATACAAGAGCATGGTCTCACTGTTTTTTCTTACAGTTGGTATTTGAAATAATATAACATTTTTATTGATCGTTTACTTTTCTTACGAAAACCAACAATATTATTGTTGGAAACTGCAATCTCCTCAATAAAATAATAAAATATCAATACAACATTCTCTACAGGGTATTTTCAAGTCATTCCCCTTGCGCCAATCACTGGCCACTCCCACAGGCAGACGACGAAAGTATGCGGGCCAATTGGTTTATGGCAACTTGTTGTGGCTAATTGTGCGACGCCAGTCGACAAATTGCACACATGAAATGAAGCTTATTGATTTCGCATTCGAATACTTATAGAGCCAGTTAACTGAGCTTCGTATGAATAGAGATCTATGTAAACACGTGTGCAAGTGTGTGTGTGCGTTGACCGCCCGCACTGTGAAGCTGTCAAAAACGCATTACCAGAGAGGAAAAAGGTTGGCAACAGTGACAGCTGTCCAGGGGGGAAAAAAAGAGAAATTGTTTATGATTGACATTTAGAAATTTGCTTTGATTTGACATTTGTGCTTGGCAATTGATAACTGCGTTACAGGTAACCTGTTGTTGTTGTGGCTGTTGTTGTTGTTGCTTGTCGCTTCGGGAATGGGCGAAATCAGGTTTTAGTGCCCATTGCAAATTGCAAAATTCACAGAAAATTACATAACTTTCACTCGACCCGATGAGGCCGCACGCCGACGACGATGACGACGAAGACTACGTCAATGAATGAATGCGAAACTGGACCGCACGGGCTGACGAAGGAGTGGGGCCAGAGGCAAAGAGTTCGGGGGCATGTTGTGAGTTATCATCAATGAATGCGTGGAGACCGGACCAGAGCGGGCCAAGTGGCAAAATGATCAAGTATTTGGGGTATTAGCGGGCTGCGAGCTGCAATAAAGCCGGCTACGCGTAGCTACGCCGCCGCTGTATGCAAATCGGGCGCAACAAGTGAATCACTGACTTGGCAACGGCTCAGGCGGAGGTATTTCTGGTATGCCTAGCGCACTTTCTTTTTTCCCTCTTCCCTCCCCTCCCATTTTTTTTTTTTGGTTTTCTGTTTTAGGCAACTAAAACAATAACCGAAAATAAAGGCGCGTCACTCATACGCAGCGTGTGACAAGCCGACGCCCGTGAGCTCTGCAAAATCTACAGAGAGCAACAGCGACAACAACAACAACGACAACTGGCACAGCATTTAGTGTCGCATATCGTTGTAATATAAATGAAAGTGAGTGAGTCGTTATTTTTGACCTTTTTTTTGTGTTGTTGTTGTTACTTTTTCGTCTGAATGGATTTGTCTTTAATAAGCCCGAATAATAATAAAAAACTACAAATTGTGTTATTTCGATTATACTGTCGGCGTTCCTATAAATCTTGTGAGGTTTTTTATGTGGCACTGCGTGAGCGAGAGAAATGTAGGAATGTCGTATAACTTTTTGCTATGCAACGTGACTGGGAAAGTGTTGTTATTTGATGTTGCTTGATGAATCACAGCACAATACCATGAAACATAATGCACAAGAGATTCTGCTCGATCTCTTCTTCGCTTGATAATGATAGATAACAAATTCCAATTGGAATCGATTAGGCTGCTAAATTACACAACGAGTGAACAGCCCGAGAGGTGCTAAATAACACGAGTATTTCGCCAGCGGGACAAACTTAAGTTGACCCGATTAAGGGAAGGCTCGAAGTATGCGGCAACCGGATTAATAAATTAGCAAATTTGTGCTCCGATATTGCGAGAGTCGAATGAAAGCGGCCCCAGTCGGACCGTGGGTAAACAAGACGCCGCCGATGCTGCAGTCGCTGCCTTTCTGGGCGTGTATCAATGCGCGATGTGCGGCCGTGTTGCCGTAATTACCCGAGCCCATGGGCTCAGCCAGCCAATGATGCCAATTGTTTGCTCTGCGCCAGGCAGAGACGCAGAGCGCGCTCTACTGGCCAAGTCCAAGTACAAGTTTCTCTCCGCGTGCTCAGGCCGACTCTGACGCCGGCGTTGACTTTGACGTTGAGGTTGACGGATGACGACAACGTCGCGGCTGACGCTGACGCCGGCAGCGAAGCTGGCGTCGACGTTGGCGTTGCCGAAAGTAAAGAGCGCCGAAGAAAGACGAAAGAAATGAACATACTCAGTTAACAAACAAGTTGACTTTATTTTTGATGTTGTTGCTTGGCCCGTTTGGGTTGATGTTGCTCTTGTTGTTGTTGCTGTTGTTGTTCCCTAGATTTATGCATGTGCTCCACCGCAGCGGTCGGTGCTGGCTTGATTTTTCGCGTCACTCATTTTTTTACCTTTTTTGGTAGCTTCCGCAGTCGACGGCGACGTTTGCTGCTGCGTCTTGGCGCGTTTTATTTAATTTACTTTTGAATTGTTTTGTAATGCGTGCTGCGAACTGCGCAGCCAGCGAACATGGAGCAGCGGCAGCTGCGCTGTCGGCTGTCGTGTAAAGTCGCTCAATATAAAAGGCTAGACCGTTGGAGACTTCTGCATCAAATTCATCTCAGCCCTCTCAGCTCGAGCTTAGCAGAAGCAGCACAGCCCAGCACAGTCAAGGATTAAAACGCGCCGCGTCTCTCACTAGAAATCTCCAGAAAACACTCGACTTAACGAAAATGAAAGTGTTCGCCGTCGCCTGTGTCAGCCTCTTAGTGGCCAGCTGCGCCTGGGCCGCGCCAAGTGTGCAAGACAATAGAATCGAAAGTGATAACTCATTCGGACGCGCCGCCCGCTACTTGGGCGCCTGTCTCGAGAGCGACGACTTGGCAACTTGTTTGGCAGTCAAGGGCATTACGGCACTGAATCGCGCCGCCAGGAGCAACAACATCGAGCTGGTCAATGGCGTCACCTTCCAGAGGTGTGTGTGTGATTGTGAAAGTGAACATTATGCTAAAAATGCAACCATAACGACTTTGACAAGAAAGTGAAATGTAGATGGGAAATTCGTGAAAGTTCTTGCATGATCGTATTTAAATTGTGTTCTAAGTTGTCGTTTCTTCGTTTGTTCGTTGCAGAGATCCAGCCAGTCCCGTGCCACGCAGCGGCAAGTCCCTCAGCGAACAGGATATCTACGCTGAGCTGCCACAGAACAGCGAAGACCGCAATGGTCGCTTGGTCGACTTGGCCATCTCCAG
The DNA here is from genome assembly GCA_018903675.1 of Zaprionus capensis. Taxonomy (NCBI): domain Eukaryota; kingdom Metazoa; phylum Arthropoda; class Insecta; order Diptera; family Drosophilidae; genus Zaprionus; species Zaprionus capensis. The sequence goes on from JAEIFN010000011.1 coordinate 5,736,188, forward strand.
CGCGACCGACTTCCTCAGCACCCACAACCTGGAATTCAAAATGCCCGCCGAGACCACCCAGCAGGTGGCACGTGCTTTGGATGAAGGTATGCATAGCATGTCTCCTGAGTTGAACCATTCTCTAATCTCTCTTCCATCTTACAGGCCGCGCCAAGATTAAGAAAGTGATTGGCCCCCTTGCTCTGGCCATTGGTGCCAAACTGTTCGCCGTGATTCCTCTGGTGCTCGGCTTCCTGGCTCTGTTGACCTTCAAGGCAGTCATTGTTGCCAAGATCGCCTTCTTCCTGGCCATCCTGGTCGGCGGCTCTCGTCTGCTCGGCGGTTTCGGTAACAAGCTTGGCGGCAGCTCTTACGGCGGTGGCTACAGCTCGAACGCCTGGTCCGCACCTGCCAGCGCTGGCTGGAGCTCGGGCGCCTCCTCTGCCTACCCCTATGCACGCAGCATCAGTGAGCCCGATGCCCAGCAATTGGCCTACGCCGGTCAGCCCCAGCAGGAGCAGCAGTAAGCGGTCTACTGGTCCTTTGGCCCTTAGCCAATAATGTGCCTTCAAATTCGAAAATTAGTTCGTAGTAATTTATTCGAGACGCGAAGCTGACGCGTAATTGACTAATTTATTGTATTACATTACACAACTCTAAATATCACACACACACACATCAGCAAAATAGTCAAGTTGAATGTTTATCATGAAAATAAATGCTATTTATTCCGTAAGTTTCACCAAGGTTATTCCTTCGACACATATTGCTGATAGATGCACGGGTTAATTTGCATCATTTTTGACCCGGAGAGAGGCCATTAGCTAAACTGTGGCACGACTTTCCCATTACGGCTTCCCAACTGGTCGCACAACACAGAAATGTGGAGCTCGACACTCGACAGCAACAAGTTTGGCGTGGGGCAATTAAAAGTTTGGGCAGGTTCTCGAGTTGAGCTTCCGAAGCACCCAAAACTGCCAAGTCAAAACCACGCACACACACACGCACGCACTTAGGCACGCATACATGAACAGCTAGCTAAATTGATATCTTTTGGATTTAGTTTGACACATGCCACGCCCTCGGCTTATTGAAATTTTCTACGCCGGGCATGGGCTCGTTTCCAGCCGTCGTTTGCCTCGGCATGTTAATTGTCAGCGGCCAGAAACTTTCTACTTATGCTCATAAAAATGTCATTTGACGCGATCGAAGAGATATATGCGAGCATGTGCTACAATTCAGCTTTCTTTTGTGCAGATTAGCACAAGATTTAGAAGCAATTGAAATAGAAAACAAGCGACACTTGGCCAAAGCAGAATGAAATCGAAAGCGTTGAAAGCGACTCGCAATGCGTCTTTAACTGGGCCAAAATGCGCATTTAACCGCACCACATCGCAGGCATACCAAATATGTGCAGGCAACTAATAATCTGCTTAATGATATTCAACAAGACCGAGCGGAGCTCCCAAGAATCTGGCACAGACGGCGTTCATAAGCAAATGAAGTCACGTTCCCCTTGGAACCGGTGCGGGTGAACGCGAGAGAGGGCGGCAGAGCTTGGGTTCGACTGCGGTCGGGTATGGGCGTTGATGTTGCATGCCAATTACGATCGGCTAACGGTGCGCACTGCCAACTTGCGGCCAAAGGAAATTGGGGCATTTGCTTATATAAAAAATATATACAAAATAATATTCAAGTCGTTGAAGACGCGCGACTTCCCTTTCGTTTGCTGGACGTGCGACGTGCGTGGAAATATGGTTTGGCCGGACACCCATTGGCTGGGACAGGCATGGGGTACGAGTAGCATACGCATACGATTTGCATAAATTGAATATTGTTGCTACTGTCGCAGTACTGCGTTTATTTCTTTATTTTGGCCACCGCGCGATTTCTAGACACATAATTGGACAAACGCCTGAATTCGAAAAGGTATAAAACTGTGGCCCATTGCATACAATTAATCACAAAGCATTACCCATTCACAAAGCCAACAGCAGCAGCGGTGTGTGCGCTTACTAGTGGATACCCAAGGACTATAAACCAACAACCAACCCAAACCCCCCACTCAAAATCCAAAAAGTGCTTATCAAAATGTGCGCGAAATTCGTTTGTGTTGTGCTCGTGGCCAGCTTTGTGTGCGGAGCTCTGGCGCTGCCTTCGCAGGATAACAGCGAACGGGACTTAGTGAACATGATCAACAAACTGGATAATGAAGATTCTGTACCACTTTTCGGTGGTATGCGCATCGATCGCACTGAAACCGGTCGCAGCTTTGGCTCCGCCAAGGCAATTGAATCGTTCGAGGATCGTGCCGAGCGCTATCTGGAAACACACGAACTGAATCTCTCGTTCTCAGGCGATGAGCAAGATGAGAATGCCGAGAATGTGTACAGCGGACGTGCCATGGAGGGTAAGTAGTCGATGGGAAGCAGCTCGCGGCAAAGTCACGAGCACGTCCCGTTCATAAAGTGTGCAAACTTTCACTTGAGTTGTGGTTGCTGCCCCAACAATTTTGTTGCCAAGTACGCTCTGCTGTACACTACACACACACACCCACACACACGCATATGTTCGCATGCAGTTGACAAGAAAGTTTTGTACCACTTATGGAAACAAAACGACAAGGAAACGGCCAGCATGGAAATTGCGCATACGCCGCGTGCACGAAAGTGCCACCTGTCTGCGTGGTGTAGCTTCACGTAGCACACTTTGCGGCAGCGAATGAAAGTGGCGTGTCGCCTACTCAGCACAGCATACTTTTAGGTCGTTTCTAATATCTCAATGTTTTTCACAGAATCGCGCAGCAAGCGCATGAAGAAGATGCTGCTGCCTTTGCTGTTGGCTTTGAAACTGAAGAAGGCTGTCGTCATCAAGGTTCTATTCACCATCATCAAGTTCATCTCACTGAAGGCTCTGGCCGTCTCCTTCCTTGCCCTCATTCTGGCTGGTAAGTCAATCCACAGCCATCAAACGGAGGCAGCTTTTCTTATCGATTGTCTCGATTGTCCTGCAGGTGCCACCTTCTTCAAGGATCTGTTGGCCAAGAAGAAGGACCACATCACCACCGCCTACATCACCGGCAGCCCATTGAACGCCGAGATTGTGCACTCCGACTGGAACCGCAACGGTCAGGCCAGCGCTGCTGACTTGGCCTACAACCATTACGGTCTGGCCCAGCCCTTCTAAGCTGATACAAAGTTATTTCACTCTCACCCATCGTCTGTCTTTCCTCTTGCACTTTCCGTACCTTTCCAATTTCCCCTTTCCTCGAGAGACTTAACCTTTTCCATGCTTACGAATTATGGCTAAATTCGTTGTAGTGTTGTAGTCGATAATTATTTATAGTTGTACTTAGTTAGTTAGCTGCGACATACCAAAAAGCAAAAACAAAAAAAAATTGAAACATCAACGATCCACGACTTGGCCAGCTCAGGACAATGCTAACGGAACAATGAAACTTATCATGCTTGCGCCATATTTATTGCACAATCAATCATGCTCTCCCAGCAGACAGCTCAGGTTCATCATAAACAAAACAGAACAATGAAGTTAAAAAAACAAAACAAAAAAAGAAAATCACAAACGAAAAAAACAAAACAAAATACTTGTGTCTGCTAAAGAGTTTACGCACTAGGTATTTATTTTGATAATTTATAGCAATTGAATAAAAATGATTCATGAAATGCAAATCAATTTGTCTTTTCCTCACTTACTTAGATTGTTATTGAGCTGACTCACACCGAAAGTGCGGAAGGTAGAAAAAGAAAAACTCAGATGAAATAATCATTAACAGCAACTAGTTAGTTAGTTGGCCCAAATTAGGTCGACTACTGTCTATGAATTAATCTACATCTGCAAGGCACGCGACATTTATCTGGCTTGTAATTATGCTGTTGTCTCTAAGTTTTCTTTTTAGCTCAGGGAATTCACTTGTTAAGGGGAGGCCTGGCGACAGAATTAGCCGTCACACGTTGCGCTACACTGAACGCTAAGCCGGTCCAAGCTGAGGAAAGCGAAAGTGCCGCCCTTCGGACGCAGCTGACCGAAGCTGGGAAGAATTTCGACCACAAATCGTGGGGTAATTAGAAAAACTCAAGACAGCAGCAGTAGCAAACTCAAGCCCCAACCCAAACACCGATCCAAACCTAAACACGGCAATGACTTTGGATACTGCTGTGCGTAGTGAAAGGGAAATGGGAAATGTATATAAGACAAAGCCATAAAAATGAACTGCCACAGTCAGTGCAGAGTTCCCCGAATTACTAGACATACCTCGTGGCTTAATAGACAAGCTGACCAAATCACACAGAATGCTGTTACTCAAGACTTTGGAATATTTGTTTTATCTGCTCTGGTTCTGTTTCCTATGCAAATACGTTGAGGCAGCCAGTGTGCAGCCCACAGAGCCGGCGCCAATTCACGCCGAGACCTTACAGCCACCTCAGAAGTCACCATCGATGAGTATGAACGAGTGTGAGACATCGCCTTTCAGTTGGATGTGTCTAAAAATAGAGTTCGTCAAGATTATGGAACGACTGGCCGAGCAGCAGGAGCTAAGCGTGTTGCCCGGCGTAAGTGTGGTCAGGGATGAGAACGCTACAGAGCTGAAAACGTCGGAGCTGATGGCTGGTAAGTTGAATGTGCATCTTTATAACAAATGAAAATACACGAAGTTTGACGTATTCGCAGAGGTGGCCCGCAGCTATCCCAGCGATCCGAACACACGTCTTAATGGATATATTCTCGCCAAGTTGGAGAATCTTTTGAAGACTCGTTTCCTGCGCTTTCGTCTAATGGACGACAACAGCGTTGTGGAGGGGCGGAAGCACAAGTTTGGGAAGAAGGGAGGCCTGGAGGCACTTGTAGCTGCCGGACTCATGATGAAGGGCATGCTGATGGCCCTGGGACTGGGTGCCATTGCCATGATGGCCGGAAAGGCGTTAATGACAGCGCTGATGGCCTTAACACTTTCCGGAGTGCTTGGCCTGAAGAGTTTGGCCGGCGGTGGCAAGTCAACGACATATGAGATTGTCGCCAAGCCTATCTATACCTCCAGCCATTCCCATTCAGTTACACATGAGGACGGACATGGACACAGTCCTCACTTCGCAGCCGCCGGCGCTGGCGGCAGTGGCAGCGGCTACGGTTACGGAGGCTACGCACGATCCTTACAGCTGGAGCAGCCCAGCCGGCTGCAAATGCTGTAGAAGCTAACGCATTCAAAAAACTAATTTAATTTTATATTTATTAACTTATTTATTCTATTGACTCAGCAATAAACTAAAAGTAGTTCAGAAAATCGAATCTATAATATGGAATAGCTATTACAAACAAATCTTATTTTATATATAATGCATTTCAATACTAATTGGGACCATTTGGAAAATATTATATGTATTGTTTGGATGAACAAGCTTGAAGACATTTGACGTAAACTTAATAATCTTTTATAAAATACTTTACTTATTCATCACAGCTGTATCTTATTAAAGTTTGTAGTTCCTTTCCAATTAAATGATAGTTGTGATTATGAAAAACTGGTTTTTATATTGAATGGAATGGAATTGGAACATTTAATGAACTTTAATTTTTGATTAGCAGGCTTAAAGCGGTCATCAAACCATAGAACTTCTGAAAATTAGCAACGTTATAAATTTTAAGTTTCACTTCTAACCTAGTTGCGTTACGGACGTCTTTTGTATATAAAGGGAGAAAAATGCTCTAGAAGATCAGTTCACGTGCAGACACAATGAAGGCTTACAGTGGTAAGAAACTCTTAAACTGAAGTTTTTAGAAAGGAAGCTAATTTTTCATATATCGACAGTGATCTTTCTACTGTTATGCGCAACTTGGAGCTGTACATCACAGGAAATTTCTAATTCGACGCCAAACGATGACAACCCAACAGAATCTACCGAATCCTTTACAACACAGCCTATTGAACTTGAAACAAATCCCCCTCCAATAGAAGGAGAAATTGAGGAGGCACAGTCTCTGGTACAGGAGCCTGAAACTAATAATGCAATCGATGGAGTGCTGCGTCCGACGAAGAAACCTAAACGTCCCAATACGAACAAGCGTCCTTGGAATACGGGAAATAGACCACAGCATCATCACCACGAAAAAAGCGGGCCGCCTCCATTGACTGTATCTTGGCCATATTTCCCGGTACCCTCTCAAATACCATACCCCATGGCATATCCATCATTTCCACCTACGTACTATCCCATGCCCATGTATTCCCCTTATTTTTTCCCACCCCAAATGTGCAACCAAAGGAAACCAACCGAAAATAATAGTCCTCCAAACATTCACCAAATGGATTCAACAGATTCTTCTGATTCTGAAATGGAAACTATCCCGCAGGGTTTTCTCAAGATTGCAAACTTTTGGGATCATGAAATGAAATTCAAAAACAAAACTTCAGGAAACAAGAACGGTACAGTTGAATCCAAACCACCGAAACATTTTCACATCTTATGGGATCATGAAATGAAATTCGGAAATAAAACTGGAGGAAACAAGAACTCTACAGTTGATTCCAAGCCGCCGAAACGTTTTCCCATAAAGAATTGGATTAAAAACAAATTGGACGAAAAAAATAATAATTCTAACGATAATCCATAAGAAAAATAAATTTTTGTCTTACAATTATTTTGTTGATAAAGTAAAAGTCTCTTAAAATAAAAAAACGTCTTCTAATCTTTTATTTTTAATACCCTCCGAACATTGAATATGGCCATAGATAGGTATGTGTAACAGATTACTAGCCTAGCCAATTCCACCATGTCTGCCATTCTGTGCTGATGTCTGTGTGAATACACAGATCTTAGCTATTATAGGAGCCAGAGACATCAAATTTGGCATGATGGTTCTTTTTCACTATATTCTTATTTTGTATATGTTCTTTTTATAAGAAGCTATCGGCATCAAATCAAACAATGACAGTGGCTTGTAACTTGTGTGATGTATTATTAATAATAAAGCTAAACTTCGAGGTTGATTTACTTATGCCTCCATTATAATTACAGAGAGAAATATAAAAAAAATGTATATATTCAATGTACTTATTAAAATTACAATTTTTTTTATTTTGCGTTAAACATAACACACCAAACTCATTGAGAGTTTTATGTTCTGAATTAGTCTAAAATTTTGAGAATTTTTAAAAAGTCAATTTGTTTAAATTAAATTACATATTTACAAATACTAAGCGAATTATTATGGTAAAACTTTTTGCTTCTCCATAGAGTAAGATGAATAGTATGTAACCCTTTTCTCCAAAGTAATTCAAGTCAACGTTTTCAATTGTCTCGAGCAAGGCAGCTTGTTGCGAATCATGGATTTAACATAGTCGTCGCGATGCGAGGTGCTAATTGTTGGTGCAAGCCTGCTTTCGGGTGTAAACGAGTAAGCAACTCGTTGCGGATGAACTAATGAAGCACTATTTTGTTGGATTTACATATATATGTACATACACATACATATGCAATCATGATAACGGTTTGGAAAAATTGGTCCCAAGGACATCTTACTTTCTTCCGTACTTGACTATGGTTTATGTTATTTTTTAGGCCATGAATTTAAAAAAACATAGTCTATTGTGTTTGTCGAACGAGGAAGAAGGAGGTATCTCTGACTCTATAAAGTTTATGTATTTTGAATCAGCATCAACAGTTGAGTCCATGTAGCCTTGTCTGCCTATCCGACCTTACAATAATATAGATCTCGGAGACTATAAGAGCTAGGACTACGACATTTTTGGCAAACACAACAAACGCTCAATAAATTTCTGAAAATTTATTCAATAATTAATATAGAAGCTATATAAGAAAAAATGTTAAGAGTTACACAAAATATGCTAAAAATTGAAGTTCAGAAGTGGGAATTGGGTATCCCACAAATATTTAAGATATCGTTTTGGTCGGGTGTGTAGCGGGTATATCACAGTCGAGCACATTCAACTGTAGCTTTCATGTTTGTTTTTATTGAACAAATTTTTAAAATATATACATATATAACACTATTTGAAGTTCTTTACCATTACAGTTGATTTACAAACCATTCAAGATATATACAAATTTAATTATTAATATCCGTCCAGTGCCACTTCCATTTCCATTTATATCAAAATTTAATAACTTTAGAAAGTGCTAATAGGGACAAACTTAAGCAAAAGAAAAGTTTCTCTGATTTCATTAGATAGTTTCAAGAAGCTAATGAGTTGCGGTTTTTTTGCCAAAATTCCAACTTAAATTTGCGAATATTTATTTAAATAATCATAGAATTGAGTATTTAAAGACTGGTCCCTTCATACTGAAACTAGTTTATACAGTGCCATCATGAAGTTATAAATGTATATCACTAGAAGAAAAACATTTTACTTTTCGTACGTCAATTCCTTAACTATTTCTATTTTGGCCAGTCTACTTATAATTCTGAGGCAGATAGAAGTTTGTCGAGCTAATGCACTCAAACAGGCAGCAAGCTCTTCGAATTCGGAAAATAAAAGCTATGAAAGAGGCAATGAAAATATTCCGGTTGTTAGTTTAGAAACAGATACGAGTATATCAACTCAACCTAATGATTTCTTACCAGAAGACGAGCTTGATCAAAACAATAATCAACAATTAAGAAAATTATTCAAACGGAAATGGTTTAAAAAGAAATTTGCATCAAGGGTTACGGATAAACCAGAGGATAAAACTACAACAGTACCGACAACAACTACCCCGGTAACATCAACGAAAAAAACAACAACAAGAATACCACATACCTCCACAACTACAACACGAAAAACGACGACAAAAAAAGCACACACCTCCACAACAACAACGAAGAAAGCTACAACAACAATAAAACCAAATATCTCCACAACAACAACAAGGAAAGCTACAACAACAAGAAAACCACATATGTCCACAACAACAACAAGGAAAGCTACAACAACAAGAAAACCACATATCTCCACAACAACAACTAAAGATCCCAACAAAACAACAAAAAATCCTAACACAACAACTAAAGAACCAAACAAAACAACATCAACTACAACCAAAGCACCGGAAACAACAACAACAACCACAACAAAAGCACCAGAAACAACAACAACCACAACTAAAGCACCAGAAACAACAACAACCACAACTAAAGCACCCGATACAACAACAACTACAACAAAAGCACCCGATACAACAACAACCACAACTAAAGCACCGGAAACAACAACAACCACAACTAAAGCTCCAGAAACAACAACAACAACAACAACAACTAAAGCACCAGAAACAACAACAACTACAACAATAGCACCCGATACAACAACAACCACAACTAAAGCTCCAGAGACAACAACAACCACAACTAAAGCACCAGAAACAACAACAACTACAACAAAAGCACCGGAAACAACAACAACTACAACAAAAGCACCCGATACAACAACAACCACAACTAAAGCACCGGAAACAACAACAACCACAACTAAAGCACCAGAAACAACAACAACTACAACAAAAGCACCGGAAACAACAACAACCACAACTAAAGCTCCCGATACAACAACAACCACAACAAAATCTCCAGAAACAACAACAACCACAACTAAAGCACCCGATACAACAACAACCACAACTAAAGCACCGGAAACAACAACAACTACAACAAAAGCACCCGATATAACAACAACCACAACAAAAGCACCGGAAACAACGACAACAACAACTAAAGCACCAGAAACAACAACATCCACCGTGCCTGTAAGAAACTTGAGAAAATGGTCATACCTTGGAATATGAGTTGAACAAAATTTAAAAAATTTTAAATGAATTTTCTCCTTGATAAATTCTTCAGCCAAATGGGTTGAATTTGTAGCTGACAAGGACACAAAGGGTAAAGGGATTTCCCCGTTTTCCCTAATAAACATCTTATTAATAATAACAAAAAAAAAATGTCTCCTAAATAAAAAAGGTGTAAATTTAAATTTAATGCATACTTTTAAGACACGTGGTATGTTAAATTTAAGTTCATTAATTTCCTTCTCGTTCTCTTTTTATACCCTTCGACCATTGAAAATGGTCAAAAAAGGGTATACTAACTTTGTGCAAATGTATGTAACACGCAGAAGGAGGCGTGGCAGACCCCACAAAGTATATATATTCTTGCTCAGGATCACTAGCCGAGTTGTTTGAGCCATGTCTGTCTGTCTGGATGTCCGGATGTCCGGATGTCCGGATGACCAGATGAACACACAGATCTCAGCTATTATAAATGCTATGGACACCAAATTTGGAATGAAGGTTCCTATGTACTCGGCGCAGATCAAGTTTATTTCAAATGTTAGGTGCCACGCCCACCGCCCCCACAAATCAATAATTTAATTTTCAATTTGTAAGCGCTGTATAAAAGATACAACTTTCTGACTTTAACATATACTAAGCTGAATGAAATATCTACGTAGTCTCCAAATTACAATCCGATCGGACAATAATCACAGAAGTTATTTAAGAAAGTATGAGCATAACACCAAGTGCTTCTGTCAGTTAACAAGAGAGGCGGGCGAGCGCGAAGCGCGAGCGCCATCTGTCGGGATTAATTTCAAAGCATGTGCATATGCATATGTGTATGAATTTAACAAATTAAACTACACGGGAACATAGGTCGAAGGGTATCCCACTGTCGCGTTTTGCGCGACTGTTGCTTTTCTTACTGGTTTGTATCTCGATCTGATTCTCATTCTTTTCACCTCTCCCTCTTGTTTTTGAAGCAAGTCAAAATGGAAAACATTTAAGATTAGAACTTAAATTAAAGATTCTAAAAATTATACATTTGTTACTTATTGTCTGATTAGTTTTATTTTATTTATTTGAACGCGTGCCTTTTATTCGTTCATTGCAACTCTGTAGCTGACAGATTTAGAAAAATATAATTCTATATTACAAACTTTAATGTCGTGTTTATCCCTATACGCCAAGTTTGATTCACTTTAGAAAGTATTATATTAGCACAGCAAACTTAATTAATAGAAAAATGTCGCTGTGTCATTAGAAACTTCAATAAGGTTATAGACCCATGATTTAATTAGCAAAATTAATATTTACACTTGCTAACGCTAATTTAAATAATCAAAAGAAGTATTTAAGGAGTGACACCAGGGAAACTAAAACTAGTTCATTCAGAGCAATCATGAAGATATATTTTACTGGTAAGTAATATTTATACTTACCATTCGTTAGAATTTAAATTGTTTATAAAATTTATTAGGAGGCCTGTTAATAATGCTTCTTAGCATGACGAATAACTGTCGAGCAGAGTCGATGCTATTAACAAAATCGGAGTCTGGTGCAAATATTCCTTTTGATAAAATGTCTAAAGATATATCACCTAAATCTACAATAGAAGAGACATATGATTTTGCTAAGTCGACGACAAATCAACAATTTAAGTCTTTTTTCAATGGAAAATTTTTCAACAAATTTTCTACCAAAGCGCCGGAAACCACAAGGGAACAACCAACAATAACAACGCCCATAATATAAAACATAAACAAACTTATTTAATTTTAAAATCAAAGAAAACATTTAATAATAACATATATAAGATATGAAAACAACAAAAATAAAGTGAAAATTGAAATGAACTGCATACTTTTTGGCTGATGGTAAAAGTCTTTCTCTCCTCTCTCTCTCTGTGAACGGTAAAATGTGAGGCACCCAAAGTTGGCAACATCTGGAGTTGGAACAGTTGGAAACACGGTGAGGCGGCGTCCTCTGCTCAGTTGGTGCTCACCACTTGCCGACAGACGTTTGCCACTCGTCGCGTTGGGCGTGCGAAACAGCGGAAGTAACACTAAATGCAACTACAACAACAACAAAAACAGCAATAGCAACCAGAGCCACAAGATAAACAAGCCGAAACCCACACCAAAGTAAAGCCACAACTGTAAAAGTGAAAGATGCCGTCGCGGCGTTAGGCGCAACTTGACAAGATTAATTCTTAATATGATTTTCATGAACTTTTTTGCTTTTCGTCGGGCAAACTAGCGAAAGTAACTATCAAAATACAAGCAACAACAATAACAACTGCGACAGCTGCTAATTAGACGTCACGCAACAACAAAAGTGCGAGTCAGAATAATCCGTTAATTGAAACGTCTGTGATTGTGCACGTATGTGTGTCCATGTGAGTGTGAGTGTATGCCAAGTCGGTGAACCACCCAATCACAATCCATTGAGGCAATTTCCGTGTATCAACAGTAAGTTTAACCGGTTGAATTATTCACTTAAATTGCAAATATGCACAAATATTTGACCCAGTTTCAATGAAAAAAACCAGACAACACACACAACTCTCCAGACAGCCCCCGACAGAGGCCGTAAACAGCTGTCCAAGTGGCCAACTGGCCAAGTGGCCGCCAGCAGGCCAAGGCTGCAGCAACCTCCACTGAGTGCGGCCTTTCCGCCTATCAACCAAATTGGGGGAAAAATACCCGATGTAAAAAACACGTGAAAACCTGTTATACACTGAGAGTCAGCAGAGGCTGCAGTTGTTGCATTTCTCCTTTAGAGATGACGAGCTTGTGCATGTAAAAGTGAAATTTGTGCTTCGCCTGCCCGTGTGGCGTGCGACATGGCTGCGGTTTGTCTTAATAATGTTCTGACTACCCGAATCTTAGCTGGTGCCCTGCGTGTACTCGAACGAGTTATTAGCGCATGCCAGATGGGTATCGCACCGTACGCTCTAATAACAGCCCCAGAACAGCTGTCGGTAGGTTTGCCAGTCTGCCAGTCTTCCATTCTTCTTGTCTGTCTTAACTAATTCTGCGGTGTGTACATTAGTCTGGCATTAAGCCGGACCACGGGATGTTGCCATGTTAGGTAGCATTTTGTTGCCTCACACATTGTTTACATATGCAGGTTCTAGAAAGCCCGTTGAACATCAAGACGACAAGTGCAAAGTGTTTGGCTTGACGTTATATTGTGAGAGAAGATTATAAAATGTAGAAACACTAAAATGAAGTTTAAATTAAATGATTTTCAGTTATGATATTCATGGAACAACACAATTGATACAAATTTTAATCATTACAATTATTAAAGATTTCTATTCTATAATCCATTAAACGTAAACAAATAATAATCTTTTGATAGAATTGCAAATGATATTCGCAATTTCTTTACGACAGGTCATTATAACATTATAACATGCGTAAGTCTCATTGTGACAATGTGTAAAATGCTACGTTTTTGCTTTTATGGCTGCCTTATCGCACACGTTTCTGCAGTTAGGCAAAACATAACCAGCAAAAGATTGAAAATCGTCGTAATAACATTTAATGCGATGCACTCGCCTGCACATAAATGCGCTCGTAAAAATTTAGCCAATCTATTTGGGCTTAATAAGCCATTAGTAAGTCGGGTTGGTTAACCGCAACGAAAGTGAATTTGCTCGTACCGCCAGCGTCGTCGCCGCCTTCTTGTAGATTTCTCTCACAGCCAACAAAAAACCAAAGCGCAAACACTGCAAATAAATAAATAAAGAAAATAAAACAAAGCACTAGAAAACTTAAAGATAATTTATAAAAATATTTGCACGCTAGACGCGATCGGCTTACAAATTGCCACAAGCAAATGTATTATTTATATATAGATACGATTCACATATATGTATATATATCGGATGAAAGGCAGACAGAGAGAAGCCTGAAGAGCTACACGCATAAAGTGAAATTAGTTATCTATTAGACTGAGTCGCTAAACATGCGATTAAGAGCGAAACCGAAAGTTGGCAAAGCAATCTTCGCGATGCTATCCTCACTATTTGATACAGTTTGCTTCGAGTCTTTACATAACACGCCGTAAGACATCAAACCCGACGCTGAGTGACTGTCTATTGGATTCTGTATGTGCACACACATACATATACATCCATATGTGCATTTGTGTGTGTATATGTTGCGCGACATGTTGAGATACCCTGCAGACTGCTCGAAAAATTGTCACATAAAAATGCAATAAAAATCTTTCCGAAATGCTGTCGGCTGTCGGCGGTGGCAGCTCAAAGCGAAAGCTTGTTACCAAATTAAATCTGGCCTGCATTCGCGACACTGACAGCATTTTGGCCATTTTCAAGTGCCATTATGGCCACCAGAGATTAAATGAAATAATTATGCCAACGTAGGAACAATCAGCGGGGCGAGTGAAAGCAGCAGATCGGCCCAGCACTAAATCCCTAGTACGCCATCTTATATAATGCGAACGAATTCAGCATCAGCTATGGGCGAATACTCACGTAATGTTCTAGTTGTAGTTTTGCTCTGTCATCTCATCTTGCTGACCTCAGGGCGTAGCACTCCGTTAGCTTTTGGTGCCTTTGCTTGAACTCAGAACCAAAATAAAAGAGCCCTCTCACGTAATCTCAAGCTGCTGCGAGTACTCGTATACATATACATATGTACATATGTTGGTTCTTCTTCTTTCACACTTCTCAAACTTGTTTCTAGTCCAATTTTTTCGGATGACACTTTGTAAAGTGTCAGTTTTATGGCCATTTCATGTTTGATTACATAAGTCGCAGCGGTAGTTTAAAGAATGTGCTTTTAATACGAAAAGCCATAACAAATCCAGTTGTAACAGATGTCGTTGTTGATGGCGCGTTACCCATAACCATGGCACAGTCTTGGTCGCGGTTCAACAAGCGAGCTCATTAAAAATAATAATCATAACTCACACTGCACCTGTGTGTATCTTTGTGTGACTGCAGCTGTGTGCGTAATTTAATGTAATTGATTTGCTTGTACTAGACATTATAAACGACCCGGCAGATTACATCAGCTGCTTGGAAAGCCCATGAGCACTTAGATCAAATCATGTGGAAGGAATTAAGTAGTCGCTAATTAGGACAAATTGGTGTTGTAATAATAATAATTCGAACACTGCGTTACTGAATGTGACGCCAGAGAAGCACCTTACTCTCTTGACTATTGATTAAACATAAGTACAAATATTTATACCCTTGCAGCGGGTATATTAATTTTTCTCAGTTTGCACATCTCCGACCTTACATATATGTTTTCGCTCTTCTTAAGCGAGCTCGTAAAGACGAGATAAAAAGTATTTCAAGAAAATGCTGCTGCGCTTAACCAAGACGAAAATTAGAATGATTTCATTTTATCTCATTAGAGATGGGCGTGCGTCTTCCATATAAACGATCGTTACAAGGGTTATAGTGTGGAATACATTGTCTTCTTCATATATCGATAACTTCCATTTAAATATAACATTTTTCTTCATACATATATCAGTAACTTCAATTTAAATATAACATTCTTATAGACTTCATATAATTTAATTTAATTAATCTAACGTACTTTGGCACAAACAATATATTTCTAATCAGCATTAATTGCCGTCTAAGAGTTGCAACATAAACCATTCCATTATTGATGTCAAGAAGGACCAATATATCGTATTGTATAACTACTTTCGTTATTTTTTAAGATACCGCATCAAACTGACCACATCTGCCTTGTTCAATGAAGCAATGTAAACAGCAATATATTTTAATCATTTTTGAGTTATTATAAAGTCTGACCACAATTAAATTTACAGAATGCTAACCCCTCTTCTCTGTTTCATTAGAAAATCAGAACAACCTTTTGTCAGGCTAGCGAGGGATTCCTAGGTACAAGAGACCGCCTCTGGTCACAGTAGCGCACGTTTATCTCCTGTGTTCAAATAATAATAATAAATAGTCTGACAGTTTTAGAATCTCTTAACTATTGAATAAAATTAATATAGTAACAGTCGGTAAAGATAAAAATCAAATAAAATATCTCGTTTTTATATCACCTTAATTTTCTAGACATTAATTTATAATATATTTTAATGGGGGTTTCAATTTTAGCCATAAAATATCCCAAATTCCGTTTCAAATTAATGCCCCACTTAATTTCAGATTCAATTTTGCCTGTGCAGAAAAACTCGTTAAAGGAGACTCAAACCGCAGCGAACGGCACTGTGGCAAGAAGCAGACAAACTGCTCTTGAAACAATCACAACTAACTGGAAAATGTAAACAAACAAAGGCACAGCGGCTAAACAACTTTCAGCCAGCGCCAGCCAGAGAAACACAACACAACACAACAATAAGAAACGGGCCGACAACAGTTAGCGCAGCGGAAGAATCTCGCGAGCCAAGTTAACCAGCTTTGATTCCGTAGAGCACCGAACCGGCCGCTACGTGTGAACGAAGGAAGCCGAAGACGATGCAATGCAGAAACTAAACGAAGCCACAAACTGAACGAAACCACGCAGTGTGCGCAGAGAGCAAGAGGGAGAGAGCGAGAGAGACGCATCAACCGGCGGCAGCTTGGCCTGGCCTCGCCATGATCTTGGCCCGCACCGTGAGCGACTCAGTCAGTTGTCGGTCAGACGCGCACGCATGCGCACGCGGCTAAGAAACGAGATACAATATACAAGATACTCCATCTACGAGATACAATTTCTGCCTGCCACGAAATACGCGGCAACCGTTAGACAGCGAGTAGGTGTGTCCGACGCGTAGATGAAGTAATTGCAGGTGAATGCTTCAACTCGACTGTCTTGTTTAAGTTTGTGAGTTCGGCAAAGCAAATAGAAAATGTGCTAAATGCAGTGGCGAAATTGTAAACAAAAGAGAAGAAACTGAACCGAGTAGAAAGCAAACGTGTGCGTGCCACGCACCGTTCAAAGAATTTGTGAAATTCCCTGTTCAAACTTACAATAAACAATTAATAAGAATAATATAGAAAAAAGCGCGTCCAAATCGATGGAATTGTGTTTGCGTGTTAATCTCCTCTTGCGCGAAACACTTTGAAATCGATTTGTGCGAGACGCGAACACGATTTCGCCCACAAAAGAGACAGCAGCTTCTTCTGAGAGTTGATATTGTTGCTGTTGCTTGGTGGAGTGCACCACTCCCCCTGCCCGAGGAGGTTGCCCAGTTAATTTTTCAGCCCGTCGAGCGCAACCAAATAAGAGTGCATAGCATCATTGGACAACAGTCAAACAGATTGTGTGGAATCTCTCAGATAATTGAACAATTACACGCTGCAAAGGTGCAAATCGCCAGCCACAGAGCAGCTGAAATTGAAAATGCAAAACCTTTCGGCACACAGCAAAAACTGGACGCTCTATAATTGGGTGACAAGTGAGAGCCAGAGCACATCCTCTACGCGCTGCAAAAGAAATCGCCAGTGCAGCAGTTGTCGCTGCCTCCCCGCCATGGCCAACAAGCCCAGCGACTGGCAACAGTTGCTGCTGTTGACATTGGCGTTGCTCCTCTGCTCGGCGCACGCCAATGCGGATGAAGATTCCCCAGTTGCACTGAAAAGCAAACATGCTCTTTCCAAATCTACCACGACACCTTTAACGCCGCCTGGTTTCAGCATAGATGCAGTGACAGAAACGGAGGTAGAGCCAGAGACGGACACCACGACAAGTGCACCGGAGAAGGAGGATTGGCAGCCCATTCTGAATACCACACAGGCACCTCCGGCCAGACATAGACTCAACGGAAGCGATTCGATATTTTTGCGATTTGCGCGCAGTTTTTCGAGCGGAAACGAACTCTGGGACGGCATCATCCGCGACTGCTACAAGCGGCCGGATATGTCCTGTTTCCAAAAGAACATCTACAGCTATTTGGACGGCGCTCTGAGTCAGCAGGATGTAAATATCACGCAGCGCTTAAAGTTCTACAAGAATCACGTGCATTACGAGCCGGAAAAGGAGAAGGAGGAGCTGCATGAGGCCAGATCGGGTAAGTCAGGGTTCTGATTTAAGCTCGAAGAAAACATTAATCAAATACTCTAAGAAGATCTTATGTAAGCGCGCGTTCGGCCCAAGTTTCATTTCGCTTTCGTTGAGTTGACTATTTCGGGTAACATCGCTTGAAAGATGGTTTTTGTGTGTTGTTTCTGTGATCCGTATTCACATCTTACCTCTCGCTCGGGCATTCGATTCTTTGCATTCGCTTTGTTTACATTTTTCTTGGCACGTTCACGCTGAATACCGAAAACTTTCACTGCCGAGTTTTGATTTGATTTTACGTCGTTTTACCCAACTCGAGAGATACAAAAGCATTGGCCGCGCGCTCATGTGAGTCACGGGCCGCAGCAGCTGATTTCTTTTGCTAATGCATCATCAACAACAAATACAAACAGTAGATACAACAACAACCACAAAAACAACAACAACAGCAGCATCTACTGCCGAGTGTTATGCAAGCGTTGTGTACTCGACAAGTTCGTGCCGCAAATTTTCCGTCAACTTTCATTAGCACAGAACTGTCGGTTTCCTTTCATACGTTTTGCAAGTCACTCATGGCAGTCAAGTACCCAGTCTTCAGCCCCCACTCCTATTTCGATTCCCATACCCACTCATAATTGCAATTTCACTTTTCATGCATCCATCTTGATGTGCAGTGCGCCCGGAAAGCCCCATCGAGGAAGTGTCCAATGCGTTCTATGGCAAAACAATCCAATTCGCCATGACACACGATGTGGAAGTCGATCTGCCCGAGATTGTGTTCAACGGCGCCACCTTTCGCATCTCGCCGCGCTCCATCGAAGGCAATGGACTCATTGCCAAACTGGAGCTTATTCCCAAGCAGGCGGTCCAGGCCCGTCTGGCAGGCACCATGATCAAGAAGAAGATACGTAAGTAGTCGCATGCAAATCCAGATGCTGTTGCTGAACGTCCGCTTTCGGTTTCTGCATTGGATTCGTTAAACCAACCAATCGGCTGATCGCAACTTTCGTTTCCTCAGACAAATTTCTGCGCAACAAATTGCTGCTGTCATTCATTGCGCTGGTGCTGATTATTAAGATCATCAAGATCAAGTTATTCTGGTTGCTCCCCATCGTGATTGGAGTTGGGGCGGCCAAGAAGCTGCTGCTGAAGTTTCTACTTTTCCTGTTTCCGGCCCTGACGCATCTCTTCAAGCTGTGCTCATACTATCAGCAGTCCTATCACGGCACCAAGTACCATCAGCACCATCATCATATCAACCATCATCACACGGTAGGTGCAACAGTGAGAGACAAGAGTCTCCCGCCCACTCTCACTCTCTCAAACTCTCTCGCTCTCTGCTGGTATTTCATTTCTTATTACTTTGCCGCGCACGAATTTGATTTTGTCGTATCTTTTTGTTTTCGGTTTTGTTTTCGTTAAAATGTCAACGAGCGCCGTGGAGAATTTCATTAAAAACCAAAGAGGCTGAATTTCTTTTTCAGCCGAATGTTTGCGGGTTTGTCTCTCTGTCTTTCTGTTTGTCTGATTGTCTGTGTATCTGTCTGTCCGTCTCTTTGTGTGTCTCTCTGTCTGTCTACCTCTCCATAGTGTCACACACACCCATCATTTGACTAGAGGAACCTGCGACATGCCCACTCATCTCTGCAGAGGTAATTAAAAAAGTACAAGCTCTTTGTATGTGTGTGTTTGTGTACTATGTGTAGTGCATGTAAAACCGAATTTTGGCTAATTGAATTTCTCCGCAAAAACACTCGAACATACGTTACGTGGAGTAACTTAAAGACTTGCCACTCACTGCTTGCAGCGAATCCCGGCGAGACAACACAGGCAGCTTGACATTCCATCAAATTAAATCCCGGCGTTCAGAGGTCTCTCAAGGATTACAGACCCACTCGCTTGGCAGACATTCCGCACATACACCCGCACGCAAATGTACTTATGAGTTATTCATATGCTGTAAATACGACTTGTCGCCCAGCCAGTGACAATAGACCAAGATAATTGCTGCTCTCGGCACATATTTGGCTTGAGCCCAAGAGATAAACATGGCAACACTCGCATGTTTTCCTCTGCATCAAAGCCCGCAATCCTCGTGGACTTATGCACAGTTAAGAATCTTACCGAGAGTGTTGTCCCAATATTGATTAGTCAAACAAAGGAAACAAACAGAGATGCGGGCCAGCATTAGATGCTTCAACTAGTCATACAAGTTGTAAACATGCAGATAAGACAATAAAATACATATCTAACGGAGCTGTACCCAGAGAGAGTGAGTGAGTGGGGAGAAAAAGGGCTTGTGCTTTATGAAATCAGAATACGTTAACTTAAAGATTTCCCATCATGAATTTCATATAAGCAGCATTTAAATTGAGGCACGTTGTCTATTTGTGAACTCTCTAAAGAGAGAAAGACGCCAACTGGTGTTCATAAATTAAATTATGTCGCCTTCCCTTACACATATATATGCCCCGCCCATCTCCAATATCTTGGCGTTTCTCCCAGCTTGCCTGACATGTCATCTGTTGGTGAAGTGCCAAAATTGTCACCATTCTTTTGCCAAAAATTTGTGTGAAACAGCTAAACACCTTGATGAAAGCACTTTGAGAAGCGTGGAAGATATACACACAGCAGGATATTTATTGAAAAACGCAATACTTGCTCTGGCAGCAGCAGAGGTTCTTTAAGTACGCCTTGGATAATCAACACAAACTCACTTACCTTGCCTTGCTCAAGTCAAGCATCTCTCTGGGGGTCACAATTTTATGCAACTTTATGAGTAGAGTGCGTAAAAAGCAAATCTGATGTCTAATAGAATTACATTCAAACTGAGTTTCGAATCTCGCCCAGGGCCGTTTCTTTTGCCAGACCAATACACGCACAAACACACACACACACACATAGATATATGGATATCTGTGCAGTCAAGTGTGTTTTTATTATTTACGATTATTTAACAGTCATTGAACTGTACCGCACCATAAAAAGGCGCCTGAGTTTGAGTTTTGGGCTATAAATAGCCACAGCACAAAGGGCACTCGACTCGACGGAGGAAGAAAAAGCCCCAATAAGTAGAGGAACCAAAGAGATTTCGATGTGACGCTATTCGGGCAGAAGAAACTTGTGCAATTTAAGAACTGTCTGTAATCATATTGCTATCGTTCTCTCTCTCTCTTTCACTCTGCCCACGCACTGCCAGCAGGTTGTGCCTCCCTGGTATAGCGGGGAGCATCATGGCAACCCCGGCCCGGAACTTATCTACACGCATCCGCCCAAGGGACATCCCTCAGCGTATCTGCATGGAGCGCCGGTGCACGAGAGCTACGGCCCGGGCCCGGGACACGAGCACTTCGAGGGAGCCTGGGAGAACAGTGGACCTGGTCTGGGATCTGAGTAAGTTGCAGCGCAGCACTTAAGGCACGCTCCAGTCTCTTTGTTTTTCTGTCAAAGTTATTGTCTGTTTTTAACACAATCACACTCAAACAAACACCCACACCCACTCACACAAACTCGCATGAAACACAACAACTATCTTCATCACAAATAGATATATAGGCGATATAAATCGCGCCGCACAGGTCGAGGATACCGCGCATTTCTTTAAGCCGCACACAGCGAACGATGCTAACGAACTGCATGCCTGGGGCCTGGGCACAACGCCGAGTTACCAAGTGAAACCACAACAGCAACCTCCTTCGAAGCCCGCACAGCAGCAGCAACAGCAACAGCGCTGGCCCAACAGTCAGCAACAAAGGCCGCCCACACATCAGCAGCAGCAACACCACCCACAACAGCAGCAGCAACATCAACAACAGCAGCAGCAACATCAGCACCAAATTGGCTATCAGAAACTGCACGCCTCTAGTCACAGTTTAAATAAATTACAAAGCCTGGACCCACAAAGGTATCAAGTGTCCAGCTCAGCACCAACACCTGCACACACACACACACTCACGCACACGTAACTAACACGCATATTGTGGCTGCCCAACTAACCTGTAAATACAACTGCAAATGTTTTGTTAACTCGAAATAGAAACAACATCGGGGAACAACATCGGCAATTATGGAGACATCCAAGTCGAATTAACATATATTTCCATATCTAATCTCCCTTCGCAGCTCAAGGCCGGCATTCGGACAACACAATCCAGTCTATGTGCCAGCACCAGGACCAGCGCGACAGGCTGGAACACCCGCCTCCGCAGACGGACTGACAGCTGCCCATTTTGCGGCTCAGAACCCTCAGCTCTCGGTGAGTATTTGTATGCAAACGGGCTCCGGATACGGTGGGCTTAATTGTAAAGCACCATGCGGCAGATATTCGATGTGGAAAAGCTCATGCGAGTCGCATTAGCTCCAATCGAATCCATTCGAACTTAATGGCCCCTAACAACATGACAGAAGTCTTTTATTACACCGGGCAATATGAAGAGTGGTTATTCGTTTGTCCATTCCATAGTCCACGTCAAGTGGGATCAGAGTCAGTAGCTGCTGCTGGCAAGCAACGTAATCAATCAACCAGTTGCAGTTTCACTTGTCGCAAATGCCCGCCTGCTTGGACTGGGCGGACTTATTGACACTTTTCTTAAAGTGCAAATAGTTTTTCTTACCCATCTGCTGGCTTGTGTCTCCGTCTGCTCCCTCTGTCCGTCTGTCTGTCTGTCAGTCTGTCCGGCTATTTGTCCGTGTTTAGTGTCTCTTTAACGGCGTTTCGCAAATTGCATTGTCGTGGGGCCGGCTCTGCACACAATTTACTTTGCTGCACTGGGTCACGGGCTGTTTTCACTTTCCAGCTCTTGGCACTAGGTACTGAGTACTCGCGAAGTACCTGGTACTTGCACCTGGTACTCATGTGGCCCACAGCCACAGAGCTGGCGCAGCCCTGCCATGTTAACTAAGCCATAATTAAAATGCACTTTGGCTTGGGCGAGCGCACAGCCAGATGAATTGCAAAATCACTCGCTGTTGGGTCTAATTAAATGAGGGCATATTTCAAAACGACACCGCGGCAATGCGTCGGGAAAGTAAGCGAACAGCTTTTGCGCGATGGTTGCCCATGGAGTCCATGACAATAATCTAAAGAGACTTTTATTATGCTAATAAGATTTGTGCATCTTTACAAACAAATGTTTAATATTCTTACTTTTATTTTCAAACAATTTGACGTCGATGCTCATCGATCATTTTGCAGCCCGAGCTCTCGGCACAGCTGAAGGAGGCCATTCGCATTCAGGCGGAGCAGCGTCTAATCCAGCAGCAACAACAAATTCTTGGCAACCAGCCGTTTGTGCAGGATGGACAGGTTCGAAAGTTGGCACAGCCGTCAAGTTGTTCCCAATGCTTATGCTTTTCTTCATCATCCTCTTTGCAGCCATTGTATCCGCTCAACTACGATCCATTCTACAGTCCCATCTTGCTGAAGATCGACAAGATCATCGAGCAGCTGGGCGTTAAGAGTGATCTCTGCAAAGAACGCATCGTGTGCAACATGTACAAGGATCCGGCCGAATACAGTCCACACAGCAATTTCATCTCGGCCGAGTTAAGTCGGTACGTATACGAGTTTCCCCCCACAGCAAGGCAGCATTTCCGATTTGCTTCAGCTGCCGTTCGTAATTAAGCGAAGAGTGTCATAAATGCATTCGACTCTTTGGGGCCAGTTTAATGCTCTAATAGTTGCGCAGGGAACTGCAGATTGTAACGTCAGGTCGCCGCCAACAGTGTCACGCCATGTCAAATTCTTAAATCTTTCAGTTTTCCTAGTGCTCCGGTTTTCTCTGCCAAATGTCTTCTCGAGTTTTCAATAAATGAGCAGAAGCGTGAAGAAGGAAAGTAAGAGAGTACGTGTCGTGTAGAGTCGTTCGTTGCACTTGTTGTCGCTCCCCATCTTCTTCTTCATCTTCTTGTATTGCTGTCATCTGTCTAGTGTCTCATGTCTCATGTCTCGTGTCTTGCGTCGTATCTTCTGTCGACAAATTGAACTGCTTGTGCTGCACACTGCACATGGGCAGCCAAGCGGCAAGAAACGCACGAGGCGTCAAAGAGCGCGTCACCCACGCCAGGCATATTCCAAATTGACTGACGACGCGTTGACGCAGTGGTCAACCGCCAATTGAGACGCAGTCAGGCAAGATATAAGCATAATTGGAATACTCTATAAGATGCAAATATTACTTATTACTTCGTATGGAAGGAGAATATATTATATCTTATGCATAATGCAATATTATAAAGTTATACAATGCACATCAGACTTTTCCGAATTTCTATATCTAATATATACAACATTATTTGATAAATATTTCCTGCAAAGCAAACAGTTCAAGTCCGACTAGTATACAATGGCAAATGTTTAATAGAAATTGCAATTAGCTTCCAATTCATTTGTTCCACCAAAAAGATTCATTGTCCGTTGAGAGCTCAAGTCTAATTGGAGATGTTGAGACAAATGTCTACGAACATTAATTAAAATGTTCAGCGGCATGAACAGTTTGATTAAGCAGCCCTTGTGCGGGCCCCCATTCGTTCGAACAAGACTCCTTCTGTATCTGTCTGTCTCGCTTTCCACATCTGTTGCAGCTCTCTTTTATTGATCGGTGACTGTAGTTGCTTCCTTTTTGCAGTTGCAGTTCACATTGTTTTCTTGTACGAAGTTTTCCCGGCTGGCTGCACATGGCGCACACAATGGCCGTAAAATTGCGAGTTGTCTTTCTCAAATTTTTGATAGGTTTGTTGACATTTAACAATTCAACAAGCGATACATAGACAACAGATAGTACATATGTCTTTATGTATGTTTGACTGCGACTGACTGGCGGCGACATTGTAGCATACTTTTGGGGTCGCTCAGCTGTGGGTAGAGTATGCACATTGTGTGATTTATGACTGTTTGCCTTAATGACACATCATTAATTAAACGCTCCAAGTGCGCCCAAATGCCTTATCACGAACCGCTGTCGAGGACACTCGAGACAGTAGTAGAGAGACCATAGAATTTAGGCAGAGAACACACAATGCCTTGATTTTGGCCCAAAGCGGGAAATTAATTAATATTCAAAGCACCTGATTAATAATTGAAACCACTCTGCCTGCGATTTTGACTATCCATTTAAGCCGGGAACAATGATAATTCCTCAAGCGTGAAAGTCATCTGCAACTCCAGTCTTTGACAGATATTGGTTGCCCTAAATTAAATTAAATAAATGTTTAATTTTAAACACGATTTTCTTAGAATTCAATACTTTATATACTCGACTGAAGTTTACAGGTTGCTCTATGTGTAGGATTTAATGAAATTGCTGGACAGTCAACTTAAAAATGTATCTTTCTATATATTTTCGAAGAAACTTAACTATTTTATAAACTTATAGTTCAATTCATGGAATTAATAATGAACTGCATTGTTAACATTTAATTTGGGCGATTCAGTTGGGTCCTGATCCATCTTTGCGTTTTCTGAGCTGCTTTTAAAGTCATCTTTGGAGTACTGTACGGCCTTGCAGCCAAATGTCTAAGTCGAAAACTCGCGTAATGTTAAAGCCCAAAGGCATTCAAGAGAATGTTGTGGGTATGTTGTTGAGGGGGAGACAGGGCACATTCGACCAACTGCCACACACACAAAGGTTGTGCGCGACGTAACTCTCGAGAATATCGAAAAGTTTCAGCTTCAGTGCGGCAAAGTTAATTAGCAGAGTTCGCGGCAGTTGGCAATAGTCTCTGTTAGTCGCTGCAGAATCAGCTGCGGCATCCTGGAAACTTAATTAAATTAACGCAATTTCGTGGTGTGTTTTCTGCACGTTTCCTCTTTTTGTCTGTTGCAGAGATACCAACGAGCTGGAGCCCGTGACGCATGCCAATGAGGCAGTGCGACGATTCTATCGCCTCATCCAGGCAGCCCGCGATGGACAGGATCAAAAGGATTGCCAAAGCCTCTACCCACAGTGTAATACAGTGCCGGCAAAGTGATTCGTCTAACTTGTCCCGTTTCGTCCGGCAGCAGCTGCAGGCGTACGAGTAATTCATTGAGTCAACACTTCCTTGTTAAATCGAACTGTGAATATGCACACGGAGCATAGTTTTATTTGTTAATTTCTTATTTATTTGTTTATGTATTTATTTATTTGATTATTTATTGAGCCGAAGTATGTTTAAAATATGTTTTCTGTACCCGCCGTCGACCGACAAAAGCTCAATTAATAATTATTCTGATTTTGTTGAAACAATTCTTAGCCACTTCCCCTCCCAACCCCCTCTCCAACATTAACAATTAATTCGATCCATTAAGCCGCAAATGTGACTCATGGCGACAACAAATCAGGCACATTATAATGAAATCAGGATTTTTATTGATAGGCGGCAATCTGTCGGTCGAGGCTTATTTTACAAATAATATTCCATTAATTAGTCCATAGAAATATTGTTGATTAAATTTCGTAGTGAAAAATGCAATTACCAATTGTCGATTGTGTTAAATGACGAATGTAAATTATTGTGACACGCTCCCTGACACCACGCAATGGTCAAGTGGCCCGTGCTGAATGAGGAATGCAAATAAATAAAGCAATTAAAATCAGTCATTCGTATTACGAATACGAGCGTATGCTAAATGAATCGTTTGTTTATTCGTGGGAAAGTCCTTGCGAATGGGATAATAATGTGAGTTTTCATGGCATGAACTGTGATTGAAATAATATTGGATATTCAGTCGTGAAAACAGTCCATTGTGGGGGCCAAGTATTGTCTTTATCTGTGTGCAGCGGAAAAACAATCATTATTCAGCACAAAAAATGGTGTATGTCAAATACAATGAAAGCTCAAATTAAATAAATAAACCAATTTAATACGTAACTGCGTTCTGATATTATTTTACAAATGTAATTAAATTTTTGTAACCAATTAAAAACAAAAATGAAAAGGCACATCGTGCCTTGGTTAAATTATTATATCTTCTTCATCTTTTGCAATTTGTGCTACAAATTGTGGCTTAAAGTTGTGACATGGGGTCAACGCAACGCAGACCCTAAGCCAAGCCCAGTCTGTCCTCGAAGTTAATTAATATTAATACCGCAAAAAGTTACCATCTCGCCTAAGCGCATTGGCAGCTTTTGCTTCACAGATTTTCATCAACTCTGAAGCGCTTTAAGATACCAAATCAGTATAACCCGCAGAAGGTGGCCTGTATCGATGTGATGTGTTGGGTATGGGTAATTATGTATGTACATATATTTGTATATACAAATCCGTGCTATGCTCAGCTCTGGAATCATTACTTCTTTGGAATCCGGCATGCTGTGCAATCACTCATACGCAGCGTCATCGGGGCGTATACGTTGTATAAAACAACGGTCTCTGCATAAATCAAAACTTCAAGGACAGCCAGCAGGAACAGCATGTTGCCAATTGTCGTCGGCACCAGCTACTGTTGAAATTAACAGGAATTCATTTGCATAAATATATTTATTAGCCAGCCTATTGACATTGCTGTGCATGCTTTGATGTCTTAAAAGGACTCCAACGGGACACAACAAAAAAAAACGTAATGTTGTACAAATTCTGGGCGCAATTAACACGCTTTCACTTCTTCCCTAACGAAAATTCTGTCAAAACAGAACAAGAGAAGCGGAATGAAACGAATCGACTACAACAACGACAACCAAGAAGGCGGAAACAAAGCACAAGAAAATATTTTAGGAGACACTGCACCGTGTGACATCAAAACACCAATGGCTAAATTGGCGGCTCATTAAATGCCGCAGAAGTAAAAGTATTTGGAAGCATTCCAGCTTATAGACTTCCCCACCCTCGGCCTATGCTCATAGACAACCTTCCCGTCGAATGCGATTGTCACATTTCTCTGGGCTTGGCCTACGATTATATTTCCGTTATACGACCCCTATAACAAAATTTATTGAAGAATTAAAGAAATCGCTGTGCAGCAGCAACAACAACGCAAGAAAGTGCCGACAGTTCCATACCCTCTACACAGCCCAAGCAGAGGTGCTTGAGACGCTGCTCAAAATAAATAAACAAGGATCAGAGTTCATTTCGAGCACATTTCATTACGTAACAAGTGGATTAAGTATGATTTATACCTGGAATCTTTGTGGCATAACGCTAGTCTTGAATGGCCCAAGGTCACTTTCTGCTGAACAATTTTTGTCAATGATGATTTTAAATTTATCATTTATCATGAAATTTAATTTTACTTCTTCTAAGGAGAATTTGATTTTTGAAGTATTTATAAGCAATTTTCACTATTATTACATTGTTTGCAAGGCCATGGAGCAACTCTTTAACTCAAGAATCTTTATAGCGCACCTCAAGTACCTATCAAGAGTGTTTTATGTGCTGGTGCAGAGCAAGTGCATTTAGCTGGCTTTACAAGTGTCGATTGGATAGTGCACGGCGTATGGTAAGGGGCTACTTGTATCGCATTCTAATTGAGTTGCTGGGCACGCACGTCGATTGGTAGCTTGGTGGGTTTGCTTTTACGACACCATCGCAGGGCAGAAGCCATAAAATAACTTTCAATTATGTGCGGCATGAGATACGATGAGTGTTATGCTTAGAAGTGCGCGATTAGGCCGAGGGAGTCAGACCCCTTTGACGGAGTCACACATGCCCATAAATCCGACCGAGCTAAGAGCCGAGAGAGTGAGTGAGAAGCAGAGGCCGTAGAACCCACGGTGGGCAGGCATCCACTGGTGAAACCTGCGCAACTTGCGCTTTCCATGACTTTGACAACAAAACGCAATGGCCGCTAAAGCGGCGTAGCAAAGCGCAATGGGCAATGAGACGCGCGTACGCGGCATACGCAATTCAATTAACAAAGTACCGATGTATAAAAACCATGGCCTGCCCGGGCGACATTTGCATAACCCATTGAGTCGCCAACGCGTGCGCACCGAGCAGGAGTTAGCTTGGAATCGAACAACCCAACGTAGAAACGTAGACAATACCCGCAAGGATGCAAAGCAAAGTCTTGCTACTTGTCGCTCTGACGACGCTGGCCGCCGCACAGGGCGCGCCAAGTGCAGCGCAGCAGACGCCGCAGTCGGCAGCGCAGCTGGCACTGGATATGTACCACAGCTGCCTGAAGGATCTGAGCATCTCTTGTGTGCGGCCCAAGGCCCTGCAGTGGTTCAATACCGCTATGCAGCAGCCAGAGGTGAGGCTGACGGAACGTTTGTCCATTGTACGCACCACGCAGCCAGAGGTCAGCGGCAAGTCGCGTGCTGTCAATGCCGATGAGCAGATGTTTGATAGCATCGATCAGTATCTGGGCAGCCATGCTCTGAGAATTCAAGCACCTGAGTACTTCCGCAGCTCGGAGGCACGTGCTCTGGTGCCCGACTTCCTCATGGAGAACCCCCTGACGCAGGGTGGCATTGTGCCACTTGCCACAGCCAATGAGGGTGAGTAAAGCCAAGCGGAAGCTACCGGATCAGTCTTCTTTACGCGTGCCCTTCTCTCCCATAGCTCGTGGCATGATCCGCAAGGCCGTGCTGCCCTTCCTGCTGGGTCTGAAACTGAAGACTACCGTACTGGTTCCCCTGGCTCTTGGCCTCATTGCACTCAAGACCTGGAAGGCCATGACTCTGGGTCTGCTCTCGCTAGTGCTTTCCGGGGCTCTAGTTATTTTCAAGATTGCCAAGCCCAAGATTGTCAACTACGAGGTGGTACACTATCCACACCATGTGGAGCATGTGGTGCCCCATCACATCGAGCATGTGGTGCCCCATCACATCGAGCACATTGTGCCGCATCACATCGATCATCATCTGGATCATCACATCGATCACCATGTCGATCTGCCTGTCGAGCACATCGAGCACTTGGAGCATCCAGCGCCTGCCTGGGATCCCCATGCCTGGGCACGCTCATCCCAAGAGCCACAGGATGCGCAGGACATGGCCTATGCCGGCCAGAAGAGACGCTAAATTACCGAACTCCCCCAACTGCCCCAACTCATCCAATCGGAAACCCAAAGTTGAACATGCTGCGACTCTATTTATTTGTTCTATTTTAAGTGCGGCGCGCTGAGTGCGTGTTTCGTTTTTATTTATTTATTTATTGTTTATTTATGAGAATTGTACAAAACAAGAACAAGAAACAAGCAAAGGATAAAGGCCAAAAGCCGAAAAGCTGAAAAGGAAAACCAATATGTATTGGAGACACGGAACCAAGTCCAAGTCCTGTCGGGGCTTTCGTGTCGTTTCTGTAAATATTTATGCAATAAAAAGAAGTATGCTAAAAGTCATTTGGCTAATTGAAGGTATTGACAGCAAAGTTTCGGTGCCCGGCCGCACGAGCTGGAGTAATTAGTAAATGTAAGAAGGGCTTAATTAGGGTACTCCAGCAACTTTCTAATGCACTGATTAGCGCACTCAACACCCTTAATCCGAGCTGCCCGGTAGTCCAACAAGGAAGTGGCCTGTTAATGGCTGCCAAACTGACCCTAAGCACACAACAGTGGCTACTTCCCGAAAGGGGTTGAAGAAGTCGAGCCTTGCCACAGTAAGATGTATTCACGCACCCTTAAATTGCAGCCATGGATAACTTAAAGCGAGAGCTGAAGCAGCATAGTCTGCTGCCTCATGCCGCATGTGAAAGCTGCGTGAAATTCAATTTGTTTTTTTTTGCGTTTGCGGTTTGCAATAAAGAAAAAATAAACTGAAATCAATTTTTTCTCTATCTCTCACGCTGTACCAATATCAATATCCAGGCCAACAGTCAGGCACGGGCAGCACCAGTCGAAAGTTTCCCTTAGTGACAACTGCCACGTGCAACAATGCAAAATGGCGCTGCCGCCACCAATTGCTGCAACAAGCAGAACAACAGCAACAACACCAACGATGACAGCAACACGGTTCGCTTTGTTCGGTTTGGTTTGGTTTGGTGCGGTTCATTGATATTTAACGACATGCACTTGTCTCATATCGATGCCGTTTCTACGCAACAATTTCAAATGTGAAAAAAAGTTTTCCAATTTCATTGGCAACTCGGCGGTGGCAGCAGCAGCGAGAAATGCCGCACGCCTTTGCGCTTGACAAATGCGCCTGGAATCGCAAATTAAGCGCCAATGCGTGGAGAAACTTGGACATAAAACAAAAGCCCCAAAAACAGAAAAAAACAAAAACAAAGTGCTCAAAATAAAGAAAGAAAACATTACTTTGATATCAATTCGAATCGTGTGGCAGAAGCCAAAAGCGTAATCAATATACGAAATTCATAATTCACATGTTGCATGGCGCGAATTTCGATATTCAGCTCATGACTTTGGCTTGGGGCCCTACGCGAGGAGTAGCCGCTACTCTGCGCTTGTCACTTTCGCTTTCGATGCGACAGGAAAAACACTTTCTACATGATTTGCATTGCACGAACGTCGCGCAGGTTGCTCAATTTGTGCATGAGGCTCCTCTTTTCGCAATTATTAATTATGATTTTGCATTGACTAATTGCTCATACGCACCGTTTGCACAATTTGCCATGCGAGTGTTGTATAAAATTATGCGTAGTGTTCATTTAATGACTAGTTTCCAGCACGCATCGAAGGCTTTATGACCCTGCGACGTGTGCTGCGAAGTGTTGCCTATATTTCAGCAAAGATCTATCAAGATATATATCAAGAATATACAATCGAATGCACTTCTAATGGTGCAAGTCTTGTGTGTCTTAAAGCAGCTCTAAGTTACTTGCTTTTGGGAACTTGTGCCATCATGATGTTCTTGTCGTCGTTGATGCTGAGGCTGAACTATCTGCTCGGCTTTGTCCCTTGGGCTTTCGAAATTGTGTTAGGCAAGTGCAGTGCGCGTAGGTAAGAGAAGTTTTATCTAATGAAACGCAGCACTCCCCCACTTCTATTCCCACTTGCACTGCCATGCCATGGCCCAGACGTAGCCGGCACGCGTTTGAAATAAAATCGTATTAAGCATACGACACGTGGAACCTAGGCACGCACACGCGCTCGCCACAAAGCCGCTAAGCGCCGCATGCCAACGGCAATGTCGATGGACAACAACAATGCAACAATGCTGGGCTGCCTCTTTCGGTGTCTGCTTCATTTATGTCTTCTTCCGCCATGTTTTTCTCTTTGGTCTCTTTCTCCATTTTGCTTTTGGCGTCGCGTCGCGTATCCGAGCCCATGCGCGACAGCCGAGTCGGCAATCGGAGGCACTCGCGATGGCTTAACGCGTAAAACATTGGGAAGTATAAAAATCGTGAACAATAGAAAAACGATTATTAAACCCAATTGTGCCAGCATTGAGGCGAGTTGTGTTTACCGCAGCGTCGAGACGAGCAGAAGAAGAAGAAACCCCCCGAAACACAATACAAAATGGCCAAATTGCTCCTTCTCGTTGTTGGCATTGCAGCCCTGGCGGCCGCCCAGGCACATGCCGCCACCACGCCGCAGCAACAGCACCAGCTGCAGCGACTGATTTCCGAGGAGCAGAGCAAGTGCGCCAGCGGCCAAGACTCGATGGCCTGCATCAAAGAGCGCGCCATGCGCTTTGTGGAAAATGTGCTGAGCAAAGACAGTTACACGGTAAGCTCGAGGAGTCCCTACAGGTTGGGCTGATGCTAATCAATTTCCCCGATAGTTGTCCAACATGGATGTGCACTCGAATGGCCAACAGGTGGCACCCGTGAGCGAAGCACGCGCCAACAGCGCCGACGGCTTCCTGGACTTTGTCGAGAACTATATGCGCGGACATGATGTTAGCTTGAATCTGCCTGGCGCCGATGCCAAGATCACCGTCTCGGCACGCAACCTGGCCAACGACGAGCTGAGCTTGAACCTGCAGTTGAACGACGATATCGAAGCCAGGGGTAAGAAGGGCAACATCTTCAAGAAGGGTGGGTTGAACGTAGCAGAGACAATCAAACGCTTAACTCACCAATCGCATCCTTGAAAACGCAGGAAAGAAGAACAGGCTGCGCAAACTGGCCATGCCCATTCTGGTGCTGATTCTACTGAAGGCAATCACCGTCATTCCCATGGCCATTGGCATTCTGAAGATCAAGGCATTCAACGCACTCGCCCTGGGCTTCTTCTCCTTCCTTGTCTCGGTTGGTTTGGCCATTTTCCAATTGTGCAAGAAGGTAAGCCCGATCCGTTATTAAAACACGCATCTCTATTGTCTTTTAGGCATTCGCGGGCTGTGGTAATTAGAGTTGAGAGAGATTTGGGAGAGTTCAGAGGGCGACGGGTAGACTAAGTAACAGTAACTTATTCACGTATGTATATGTATCCCAGAGGGCAAGCACTGGGTAAGTCCAGCCACAACCCGTGCCCTTTAAACTGAACCCTCACCTCACTCCCAAACGTACCACCTCCAAGCGTACCTCCAATATGCCGTCAGTCCTAGTAAAGACAATCGCCCCTAACTCCTGAATTCTCCCCTCTTCCTCCCCTGCAGATTGCACATGACCATCACCACACCGCACACATCACCGCCCATGGACCGTGGGATGGCCGCAGCTTTGGCGCTGTGCCCGCACCCGTTGTCGAACAGCCACAGCAGATGGCCCAGAACCTAGCCTACCAGGCCTATGTCTAAGTCCCGATTAGGGCGACCCAAGTAGCACAAAATGATTTGTTAATTGTTTAAAGTTTTTTGTGCCTTGGCGTGCGCCTCCTCCACGAGAATTCCCCATTGGCAAGCGGCGAAGACGACAAGCGAGAGCGACTGCGAGGCTGCCCTGCATTCTTTCTAGACCCTATTTGTAATAACTATTTATTTATTATTTATTTTTATTGAAAAGAAAATGAAAAAAACAGAAGCAAGAACAAAAATTTAATTGAATAAAATTGCTTAAGAAATGCAAAAATAATAAGCGACTTTATACAGAAAAAAACTATCAAGTCAATTTATTAAAGCGGTTCTCGGGCATTTCATTGAGTCGACTACGCTGACTACTCTGTATCGCAGTAATTAACTTGCTCAACTCTCCCGCAGGCAGCCTGGCAATCGGATGCCGATATTTATCGGATTACACGCCGTTGGGGCAGGAGCATTTTCTCTGGGCTAAGCAAATAATTCGAAGACATCGCTCGCTTGTCCTAATTAGCCAAATGCGAACGGCTCAAATTCTTTGGCTTGCAATCTAATTAGATATTCCAGTCAACGGACCGAACGGTCCGTCCGTTGGATTGTCGATTAAAATGATGAACTGTGGATAATTTTAATGTCGGTGCCGTAGCCGGAGCCGAAGCCGGAGCTTTTGCATTTCACTTGCGCGAAAGTTGATGGTGGCCACGTGCCCGCGCGCTAGCCGAGAGTGAAAGTCTTCCAACATTCTTATTGAGGGCGTGAACTGTGAAGTGAGGAGTTTATCTCGCCGTCGACATGCACTGAACCTTAAACGATGCCAAGCGACCTTTCCGCCTAAGCCTAAGCCTGTGCCCTGAATGCCGCCGGTACGGGCTTAAAATGTGCCCCACCCTGCACGCAGCATGCCTAAAATTCTTAGACGCATTTGACCGCATGCGAATTTCATTTAAAAGGCAATCAAATTGTGCCGTCCACCAGGCCGTGGTGTATACTTGGTAAATACTTGGATATTTAGTGGCCAATAAAACACACCCCCAGCCAACCCATCCCCCCATCCTCCTGCATCCTGCTGAGTGGAAAACTTAAATATTCGGCGACAATTTTATATTGAGCAAATCGTTTTTTGCAGAGGCAGTAAAGCATGAGGAATTGTTTGAGTGGCAGGGGATGCAGGAGGCGGGAGTGCCTCTTGACTGACTGCGTCGCTTTCATCACAGTTTGGCATTCAAGAGGACGATGAACAGCAACACGAGCATATGAAAATTGATTGTGTTTTCGGTTTCAGTTTCGTTTTCAGTTTCAGTTTCGGTTTCTTTTTACTTTTTTTATTCGTATTTTATTTCTATTTTGGCACGATTGGTCCGAATTGCGGCAGGCGTCTGTGAAATGTACATGAATTTCTTTTATTGGGTGATAACAGATCGTGTAACGTCAAACGGCCACGACACCTGTTGCATTATTCACCTCGCCTCGCAGTATCAGTTAGGTAATCTCATGTCAACAAATTGAGATTTGCCAGAAAATTTCACGCCATAAATTAGTTCAGCTACTATTTTGGCACCACTCAAGCGAACATACAAGGCGGGTACTATGTTATTGTTATTGGAATCTTGGTTAAAGCGGAAATCGTAGTTAACTATAAAATAAAACAGAATATTCATCGAATAATAAAGACTATTTATCTTTTGAAAAATCTACGGTAGAAAACATTTTTCTTATCCAATCAACCAACATCAATCAATTATAGTTTGTTAATAATTTATGTGGGACAATTTTCTATGTATCTTTTGTTTCAGTTTCAGTATCAAAATAATAAATGTTTTGCAAAGAAAGAATTTGTATTGCCTCAGTTTTTATAATCTCATTAAGTACCGCAAAGGATTTTAATTGGTGGGGTATTGTGTATGCAAATAATTATTGTAATTTGCGACTATTTACGTGTACTTACTTTGTAAGTACACTTTGATTTTAAATATTAAATACAATAACATAGAATTATGCTTGAATTTATAATAGTCGCCCAGCACTATGGTAAATCGGGTACCCATACGATAAATCAGAGCGATCTGGCAAGTTAATATTAATTTATTTACGAATAACAAGAGAAGTTTTCACTCCACCAGGCAGACAGCCATACAAAGCAAGAACTTTCGTGTTGATACTAACTAAGAAAACATATATACTATACATACATATACCGCATGGGTTCGTATTTTTTTCGTTTGGGCATTTCAAATATATGAAAAACTAAAATAAAAATCTACCTTCGGCGTACCAAAAGTCTTATACCTTCTTATCTCCTCTGATACTATTTCATTCTAGTCCAATACTATTCATATATTTATTATTTATTATTTATTTATTTTATATTAACTCCCCTGTTGGAGATGTCCCCTAAGGTGCGTTGCAAACTCTTGGCCTAAATTAATATATCCTATAAAAATAAATATACTCTCTGCAGGAGTGCAATACCAGAGAACTAATGAGAAAATCAGAAAATTGCAGAATATGCATATAACACTAAAATTACATTTTTTTGGATTTCAACAGAATCTGTCCCGAGGTAAATAATATTGTAAACGGACCCGGGCCCCACATGCAAAAACTGTTAAGGGCTAGTAGGCAACTACTCCCGGGCTCTGATTTCCTCTCGACGGGATTGAACAGTTTTAACTTTTGACTGTCACTTTCTGGATACTAACTATGCATTGGAATAGTAAAGAAGAAACAGTAGAACAGTAAAGAAGAAATTCTCTTAGCAACAATATTGATTCTTTC
Organism: Zaprionus capensis; assembly: GCA_018903675.1. NCBI lineage: Eukaryota > Metazoa > Arthropoda > Insecta > Diptera > Drosophilidae > Zaprionus > Zaprionus capensis. The sequence goes on from JAEIFN010000011.1 coordinate 5,772,290, forward strand.
CATTTGATTGACCCACATTAGGACAGTGCAACAGCTTGTCCGGCATTTCAATGGGCTATCAAAATAATATGTCACAAATAACAAATAACACAGCAGAAATCTGTTTCATAATCCCAAAAAACAGGGCAAATAACAACAACAACAACAACAACAATGACAACAACTCCGCGTCCGCAATGAAACGCGGCAGGCAGTTCCGCATGTAGAAATCAAATGGCCTAATCCAGCCAGAGCAACGGTCAATACCGATGCGTAGTCAAGTTCCGTACTGATTTCTGGTATCGAAATTTGACACAATACGTTGAAAAATGTACATGCAGTGGACCTGGAACTGGGCCCGGATTGGCTGCCTGTCAGAGTGTCTGTCTGACTTCGCTCTGCCTTCGGTCTGTGGCTTTCTTGCGGTCGGTCGCGTAAGAAATGATGCCCTGCATACTAATGGGGTAACAAAAGTTATTTTCATCGGCCGTCGATAATGCAACTGCGACCAAAGGGCGGGGGTGGGCGTTCGGTTGACCGACGGTTTGTCTTCGTTGTCGGGTGCCTTCGATATGGAAAGCGAGAAAGCTTGCTCGGGGAGCCAAACCAGGCAACCCAGTTACTCAGAGGCGACGCAACAGTGTTTGGTGAAAAACTTTGGATACTCTGAAGAGTTGGCTAAGGTTCGGCACGGGCTTTCGTCACTCGATTCGTAGCTGTCCAAAAACAAAAATCGAAAAGAAAAAACGAATAAGCGAACAAAAAAAGTGTGCGCTCCAAAACTTGGAAAACGGTCTCAGGTGCCGCTTTGTCGCTCTGCCCTGTCTCGTTGAGGCGGTGTCTCTTAGCGCCCTAGGAGCGGCGGTATAAAATCGTCGGTACTCGTACAATTGTTCAACATTGTCGTCGCATCGGCATCACAGTAAACACTACGCGCTCTGGTAGTGTATAAAGTAGAATAGTATCGCGTGGATAGATCGCTGGTTATCAATACAAACACATCGACATGGCTTTCCGTTTCACGTCCTTCATCGCGTTCGGTTGTTTGCTGCTGCTGACGGCATCAGTTCAGGGAGCTGCCATCGATAATGCCGTAACTCCGCGCATCCATAGCTCCGATGAGCTAATCTCGACAATTGTGGATAAGTGCTTCCATGCCAATGCCATGCATTGCCTCAAGGAGAAGGTGCTGACGTACCTGGACACGGTCGCCAATGTCGAGGAGGAGGTCAGTGGTCGTGCCTTCGATGACGATGTCATCGATAAGGTGATTGTCGATCGCCTCGGCCGCATTCTGCGTACCAATGAGGTGCGCGTCCAGCTGCCCGAGACATTCTTTGCCAGCTCCGTGATGACCTATCGCGCCGATCGTGGCTTCGATCTGGAGCTGCCCAAAGAAGAAGGTGGGTGCATCTCTCTTCTACTTACTTCGGTGTTTGGTATTTTATCAACTACTATATCGTCTAATCAAAAGGTCGTGCCGAGAAGAAGAACAAGGACAAGCTCTTCCTGCCCCTGCTCCTGCTCATGAAGCTCAAGTTGAAGGTTGTCATGCCCATTCTGCTGGCTTTGGTCAGTCTGAAGGCCACCAAGGCTCTGATCCTGTCCAAGATTGCCATTAAGCTGGTGCTTGGCTTCCTCATCTACAACCTGATCCAAAAGTTGGGCGGCATGAAGATGAACATGGTGCCCATGCCAGCTCCAGTGCCAGCCACCGAATACGGAGTGCCCAGCACCACCGCCTCATCTTACGATCCCAGCAGCTGGGAGCCCATGAGCGGTGGCCCATATGCGCGTTGGGACTCACAGAACCTGGCCTACAGCTCGTACCACCCTAGCAGCTCGTCGTCCTACTCTTCGGGCTCGTCCTCGTCCTCCACCGCGGGTACTTCGTCCAGCTACAGCTCCTCCTCTTAGACAAGCGAGCGTAGCGTTCGCACTGCCGTTGTACATACCATGAAACTGAGTAGCACGGCACCTCCTCCCCTCTCTCCCACTGCCAGGGGGTAGGTGGGCCTGCTGCTCTGAGTAAGCAGACCAAATGGAACCGGAACATGCCTAGGCCATATAAATAGTTCTTAAGTTTAAGCGCGATCAACTTTTAGCCATTCTTTTCGCCTCTATCCAACGAACTCTTCTTTCCTTTCGCTGTCTCACTCTATCGCTTTGCCTACTCTATCTGCATTTCCCCCTACGCTTTCATTTCCTTTAGAAGTCGACCAAAACTCAAGCTACGTAATTGAATTATTATTTATTTAATTTATTAAAATAAATGCATAAATTAAAGCTAAATGAAATGGTGTGCGCACTTTTACTCGCAGTCGAAACGGCACTTAAATGTGACGCACTCAAGCTTGATATGATCACAATTAGAGCGGGAGTGATAATGTATGCAAGTACCCGCCTGTATACCCTGCAAATGCATTTTCAAACTGGGGTTATTTGATATATCTTTTAGCACACTCAGGGTTATTAAATTAATTTTAATCTTGCAAAGTTGATAATCCACTGGGCCACTGGATCAGCGCATATTCCCGACTTGACTGCTCAAGTATTACGTGAACTCGAACTCGATTTGCATGTTTCGAAAAACGCATCTCGTTTTATCACACGGCTTCCCAAATGAATCGCTAACTGTTTTCGTGTGTGCGCAGCCGGTCACGCAAGTTAACGTGCGCCAAGTTTCTTCTATTGCACGGCTGATTAAATGATTGAGTGCTTGGAATGTGCACTCCAACAACAGGAGGGTAACAAAAGTCTTCTAATCAGTTAACGCCTTTAGCCAGCTGTTTTCGCCAAGACCACTATCGAGTCTGTTGCTCGATAAACTGGCCACCGGACCTAGACCCAGACAGCCGGTTTTCAAGTTTTCGAACAGTTCCGCGAGCTACTTAAAGCGCTGGCCGTGTGAGATGAGGGCCAGTTGCACTGTATAGATGCGAAATGTGGTTTAAGAGCTGCCTTGTGGGTGCCTGTCTGCTTCTCTGCCTGGGCCAGGGCTTAGCGGGCAACGACCACGGGACTGAGCCGTTGGTGCTTAAGTTCCTTAGACACGCCGACATTGTACCCGATGTCATTGAATCGGGACCACAGGACTTTCTCAATGTAAGTACACGAACTTATCTCTAACACGTTGCCATCTGATCGCTCCACATCCTGATTTAGGTCACCTATATGGGCACGATAGAGGCAAATCGTGGCGTTGAACTGCAACCGATGCAGGTGCGCGATGCGCCCGAGGTCAACTGGATTGTCGGCAAGGATACCTACTACACGCTGATCATGATCGATCCGGATGTGCCGTCGAAGGAGTATCCCAGGCTAAGATCGCACCTGCACTGGCTGGTGGTGAACATACCGGGGAACCATTTAAATATGGCGGATGTGCGTGCTGGCTACGTGGGAGCCATGCCAGAGGAGGGAAGTGGCCTCCATCGCTATATCTTAATGTTGTACAAGCAGCCGGATTTCATGAAATTCGATTTCCCTAAGGTGCCCAAGCACAGCGATGAGGGTAGGGAGAAATTTAATATTAAGGAGTTCGCAGAGCACTACAAGCTCGGATTACCCCTGGCCGGCAACTTCTTTACAAGCATCTGGTCCAAAGATGTTCCCGCGCTCCAAAAGACCGCATTCATGCGTTTGTAACTGCAAAAAAGAATTAGGCAACCCGAAAGTGAACGGGCTGTGAGCCGGTTTTGGTTGGATTTAGAAAGAAATGCATAAATTAAGATAAATCCCGCTCACTGCCAGTTGATACACTGTAAGAAATCGAATTACTTAAGTAAAAATATAGTCACAATTCAAGCAGTTTGTGCAGTAAAAACATCTATTGTGCTTCGGTTTACAAAACTAAAACGAATCAAAAACTAAACTGAAATTTGTATTTCTTCGATAATGGGTGATCCTAGCGAAAACTTTGCCAAGCACCAGGTTATCCCCGATATTTTGAAGGTGGCACCGCAGAATCTGCTCAAGGTAGACCGACATTCTTAAGATTTGAAGCGCGCACGTCCTGATTTATTTCTGTGTACTCGTATTTGCGCAGGTGAGCTACGGCGGCGGTGTGGATGTCATGGAAGGCAACGAGTTGACACCAACGCAGGTGAAGGATAAACCAAAACTGGAGTGGCCCAACGAGCCGGACGCACTGTATACAGTGCTGCTAACAGATCCGGATGCACCGAGTCGCAAGGACCCCAAGTTCCGGGAGTGGCATCATTGGCTTGTCATGAACATACCTGGCAATCAGATCGATAAGGGCGACGTGATTACCGACTATGTGGGCTCCGGTCCCCCAAAGGACAGCGGATTGCATCGCTATGTCTTTCTGGTGTTCAAGCAGCCCAAGAAGTTGTCCTGCAAAGAGCCGCGCATACCGAAGACCAGCGGCGATCAGCGCGGCAAATTCAGCACTGCCAAACTCGTGTCCAAATACAAGTTAGGCAATCCCGTGGCTGGTAACCTCTTCCAGGCCCAGTACGACGACTATGTGCCCAAGCTGTACAAGCAACTATCCGGCAAATAATGCGCAGTTGGTCATCTTGCTGTTAATTTACTAAATTTGCAAGTTCTTTTGTTAATAATTATCGAAACAGTCGTGCAACCAACCGATACGCGTCTCTTAATAACACACATTTTCCCCACTCGATTTTCCAGTCGCGATCGCTTCAGGTGGCACTTTAAAAGCGCCGAGTCTGGGTAAAACTGGTTTCAGTTGCGCACAGACCTCGGCATCGAGCGGGTGAAACTTTCGTCGGAGCAATCTTTGAGTTATCTGTCAATTACATCAGCTCTGCCTGCCTGCGTTGCCAGTTCGTTAATTGATTCGATATGTTGTTTTCTTTGCTGCTGACTGCCTTCGTTCTGACTGTGCAATCCGCATCAGTAGAGGACTCGTTCAAGGCCCATGGTATAGTCCCAGATGTCATTCCAGTAGCTCCAGGCCAGCTGCTCAAGGTGTGTCACATTGAGAGAAACGCAAAACGCATACACTTAAACAGAAAATACTAAAGTGAAACTTTCCGTTCAAAGGTCACGTACAAGGACGGCCTTGTTGCCGAGAACGGTGTGGAGTTCACCCCGACGCAGGTGAAGGACAAGCCCCTGGTTGAGTGGTCAGCTGAGCCAAATGATTACTACACGCTGATCATGACCGATCCCGATGCACCCAGTCGCGCGGAGCCAAAGTTCCGTGAGTTCAAGCACTGGGTCGTTGTCAATATTCCCGGCAACGATGTGGCCGGCGGCGAAGCACTGACCGACTTTGTGGGATCCGGTCCGCCCAAGGACACAGGACTGCATCGTTATGTGTTCCTGCTCTACAAGCAGCCGGGCAAACTGCAGTTCGATGGGCCACGCATTAGCAACAAATCGCGCAACACTCGTCCCAAGTTCCATGCCGCCCGCTTTGCGGATCATCATCAGCTAGGCAACCCGGTGGCAGGCACCTTCTACCAGGCTCAGTACGATGACTACGTGCCCATATTGCACAAGCAGCTGTCGGAGAATTGAATTTGTTTGTAAAAATATTCGCGTTGTATTATGTGAATTATAAAAATTGCATTCGGTTTTATTGTTTGTTGATGACTCTTAATCGGGAATTGTTTTAGTTGTTTGGGGTTTGGTTTGTTGGCTGTTTCAGTCTACTTGCCGGCTGCCGTTGCCAGCGGATTACGCAGCACCAGAATGACAGAGTCGCCTCGCAGAAACATCTTCGATATGAAGCGATCTTTGTTTACAGGTTTAACCTTCTTCTTTCCTTTGCCTGTGCGTGGTAGTTCCGTCCACATCTCCTTCACATTCTCCAGCACCATGTTGCAATGGCGGTCGAACGCCTTGACGCGTCCCAGCAGTTTTTTGTTGTTACGGCAGTTGATCAGCACTTGTGTATTGTTCTTCACTGACTGGGTGAGCACCGACAGCGGTCCGGTATTAAACTCCTCCTCCTCCTGGCGTGCGAGCTCCTCCGGCGTCAGTTCCGATTTGGGTTTCACGAGAGCCCTGCCGAAAAAGCGAGTTAGTCGATTTGTTTGTGAAGGGCTCAAAACATATTGCAGCAGCACCACAACATCTGTTTATTGTCTTTTACTTACATAGTGTTCAGTTTTTTCTGATTTTTATTTATTAACTATATAAATCTTTTTTCTTTGACTTATTTTTGATACTTTAATATTAGCAAAACGTTTGCGCCTCGCGGCTTTTTTGTCTTTTAGTTGACTAGTTCAATTGAATCAAACCGGTTCATTTCTATTTGAAACTAAAACAGTTCATTCCGTTCATCAGTTAACAGAATCTGCTAAGTTAACAAGCCGCCAACTCTGCAACACATGAAATTGCACACAATTTTTGTATCCCTTATAAAAGGGTATATATTTAACGTTCTTTCAGTAAAAATTTAAGTTTATATTAACTTGTTTGTTACTTATTGATCAATATAAACAATTTTAAAAATGTATCGATATCTTTGAGATGCAATCGATATAATCCGTGCGCAAAAATTGACTCACGTGAAGTTGGCTTCAAAATATGTAAAATCAAACATGCAGTTTTTGGTCACACTGCATGTATCATTTACTTTTGTTTTGATTACGAGTATATTGACACGTGCGAAAGTCACAGGACTCAGTCGCCGGTGGAATGACTGATGACAGCCCGGCTAAAAAACCCAAAATGACAGCAGACAACGAGCCACCTGCGTCTGCCAACTGTGCCCACTGGGTACACCGCAAAAAGCGCCACTGCAAAATGACACCGAACAAAGGAAGCTTGTTTTGTGGAGCGCACGAGCCAGCAACCGAGAAATCTCTTGAAGACTCCGATGCAGAGCGTATTCCCTGCCCACTGGACCCAAAGCACACAATCTTCAAACGTAAACTAGCCAAACATCTGAACATTTGCAACGCCAGAGATCAGGTCAGCTCGTTGCCCTACATAGTCAAAGACATCAATGCTGGTGAGCAACTCGAAAGAGATATTCAAGAAGAGGTAGACAGCTTTGAGAAGCTTAAACTGCACGAGCTGGACGACTCCGAGTTTTATGCCGTCATAAACAAAGTGAAACAGCTGTACGAAAAGAATATTGCTGACCAAATTGAGCAGCTGGACTTACAATATGCCCTACTGGATGAGCCACTTAGTCACGAGGAGTACGGAGCGGAGACGCGCAAACATCTGGTACAGACATCCGCCTTATTGGGTATCCTAGAGCATGATAATCAGCTGGGTAATGACACCAGCTACATTGAATTCGGCGCCGGTAAAGGACAACTCGCGTTCTACCTGGCCACAGCGCTTGATTCCCAGAAACTAACGAATTCGCAGGTGGTGCTCGTGGATCGTCTGTCTCTGCGCCACAAAAAGGACAACAAGCTGACAAACAAGGAGCTGGTGCAACGCATACGCGCAGACATTGCGGATCTCAAGTTAGCCAAGCTGCCCGAGCTGCATCGAACCAAGCGGAATGTGGCACTATCAAAGCACCTGTGCGGAGCTGCAACCGATCTTACATTGCGCTGCATTCTGGGTGACAATGCTTGCCACACGGATTACATACTCATTGCACTGTGCTGTCATCATCGCTGTTCATGGCGCTCCTACGTCGGCAAGGCGTGGCTGCAGAGCGAGGGCATAACTCCACGACAATTTGCCATCATCACCAAAATGGTTAGCTGGGCGGTCTGCGGCTCGGGTCTCAGTCGTGAGCGTCGGAAAGCCATTGCCGAGGCTGAGGTGCAGGAGGAGCAGCCCAAGCAGGAACCAACTCAAAGGCTTGCTCGCGAGCAGCGTGAACAGATCGGATATCAGTGTAAACGTGTCCTGGATCACGGACGTGTGGAGCACCTGAAGGCCAACGGGTACGATGCACAGCTGAAATTCTACGTGTCGCGGGAAGTTACCTTGGAGAATGTAGTTCTGCTCGCACAGCGCGCTAATCTTAAGTGCAATACAAATAAAAGCTGATTTAAACATATAAGTATATCAAATACATTCGTGTATGTACAGGTTATATTTATGTATTCCCATTGATGAGTTATCAGATGCCGCAAAATACGAGTTCATACTCTATACTGCAAGGTAGACAGATCCTGGACAACTAACGTGGAATCGTTAGGATAGACATGTAACTCAAAACAAAATATAGATAAAGAGGAAAAGAAATCGAGCCATATCAATTTTGTTCTTTTATCTTAAGAACCGGTCCAATAGACTGAAACGCATTAAAGAAAGTATCTTTTTTTATTTTAATTTAAATATATATTTTTAGTCGATTGGACTAGTTGACAATAAATAATTAACTAAGCAAATTCCGCTTTATGCTACCATACCCATTAAAGAGAGCGAGAGATATAAAGTTCCAGCTCTCGCACTCAAGCTTCGCAATTAAGGGAGAGTTAGTGTTATCTTCCTCTCGCAAACTGGCCGAAGTACATATTTATAACCCGAATTGGGGAATTACTCTTCAGACAACACTTGCCCTTTTATGGACATATACCACTCACTCTTCAGGCACAGTAAGAGCTATATAAACGCCGGGTGACGCTGATTGTCTTCAAAGTGTTTTGAGCTGGTAGCGAAGAATGGAACGTTGGTTGAATCGTGTGGCCGTTGTAACAGGTGCCAGCTCCGGCATTGGTGCTGCTTGCTGCAGGGATTTGGTAGCCAAGGGCATGATCGTAGTGGGCTTGGCGCGTCGTGAAGCGCGTCTGCTGGAGTTGAAGGCGTCACTGCCGGCCGAGCAGGCGCCACGCTTTCATGCCCGCGTTTGTGATGTCAGTGTGGAGCAGCAGGTGATCGATGCCATTGCATGGGTCGATCAGACACTGGGCGGTGCTGATGTGCTAATTAACAATGCGGGAATTGTGCGTCTGCCAAACATTACGGATAAGGGCAATACAGACGATCTGCGCGCCACACTGGACACCAACGTGATGGCCGTCTCATGGTGCACACGCGAGGTGTTCCAATCTCTGCAGCGGCGCAAGGTGAACGACGGTCATGTGGTGATCATTAACAGCGTGGTGGGCCACAAGGTACCCATGTACGGCCTCAGCATGTATGCTCCGTCCAAATACGCCGTCACTGCGCTCACCGACGTGCTGCGCTGGGAGTTCCTCAAGAAGAGCACGAAAACAAAAATTACGGTAGTTCAAGCTTGTTTAGACTACTTCCAACAGTGTTTGATATACATTGTACACTTTGCAGAGCATTAGTCCCGGTGGTGTGGATACCGAAATACATGCGAACAACTCCATGGCCGGCGCACCAATGCTACGGGCGGAGGACTTAGCGGACGCGGTCACCTACTGCATACAGACGCCGCCGCACGTTCAAATCCACGAGCTGACTATCAAGCCGGTGGGCGAACAATTTTAGGACTTTAATTAAATTATCAATAAACATTGATGTGTATTTTATGTGGGCATGTGTTATTAATAAATTAACAACAACCATATTTCCAAGTTACTGTAATTGTTGATTTGTTTCCAATTTGAGAGCTGCCTTCCAAGCGAACAGCTGTTTATTCATGATTCCAATGCCACCGCACTTCCAGTATATGCACGAATATTGTTTATTCCGGCCAGGGCTGCACAGCACAGCGAACAGCTGTCGGTGAGTCAGTAGTATTTGAAAAACTATTTCGCCTGAAGGTATAAATTTGAACTTGAAAATTAATTTAATTTCAACAGTTGTTCTACAAGAAATGGCAAGTGAAATGTTGCAAAGGATGAGAGTCATAAAATGCCCGACGGCCGAACTATCGGTGACAAACAGGGCGATTGTGAATGTCGCAGATTTTGCAGACGAAGTGAAGTCAGTGTTTTCTTCTTTCGGTTCCGTGTTTTGCTTTTGTTGTTAACGCTACGTGATGTCAAGTTAAGGTGCAGTCATTAATCCTCTGTTATTTCGTCATCCTCATGACAGATATGCGGACATTTCACCAGGCCCTGGACAACATTACAAATTTGCGCTTGAGAAGATTGAGGATCTGCCACGTGGATATGTTGGGTTCTCGCTAGTACAACGAAAGTGGGCCACTCTCTCAATCGATCAGGAGATCCTTGTGCGACCCTACGGCTTTGATGCCAACTCGGACATCATCACCCAGGTGTCGTTCGAGACGGACTTTCTGCAGAAGAATACCATTACTCAGGAACCCTACGACTCCGATGAAATGGCCAAGGAGTTCAATCTGCAATTCTCTGGAATGGCATTGACTGTGGGGCAAACGCTGGTCTTCCATTTCAAGGACAAGAAGCTGCTTGGACTGGCGGTCAAGACACTGGAGGCCATCGATCCACAAACAGTTGGTGACGGCAAGGAGGCGAAGACACGAAACTTCCGCTTTGGCCGGATCCTTGGCAATATTGTAGTGCAATTCGAAAAGGCCGAGAACTCAGAGCTGAACCTTATATAGGCCTCTAATATTTTGATAGGAAACACTAAAGGAAGAAAGCTTTTTGTTAAATCCTCTATCATTTTGGTAGACATGAGGGAAAGAACATTTTAGTTTTTTTAAGACTTCTTTTTTTTACTCTTTCACTTGGCGATGTAACAGTCAACGTAACGCCTTTTGTTTTGGAGTAAAATACCTCAAACGGGTTTAAATATAAAAAGTATTCAGCTGGGAGACTAATTTATTTGAAAGCGCGAAAGTCGCGCCCAAATTTAAAGTTGAATTTTTCGACTATCAAATTTGTTACAGTCAGTCTTAAAAGAATGAAAGAAGCCAAATTCAGCTGCATATCCACGTTTGGTTTTTTATTTTAGTTTTTCCATCTAAGTCACCGAATGGGTTTTTTGTGTTTTGACAAATTATCTGATTAGAATTCATCAGTCGACGAGCAATGGTGCGCTATGTTATTACTCAGGTAATTCTCTGTTAATATTAAAAAAAAATATTTTAGTTTAAATAAATATTTTTTTGTTATAAATTTCTATTTGTGCAATATGTATTTCAAATTAATAAAATTTGTCTGCAACCAAAATAAAATTCCCTTTAGAAGTTACGAGAAAATTTCTGTACGTTTCCTTTAACTTGCGCTTGTAAAGGCAAACTTTGTAAAAATGTTTATGTTTATGTAAAAATGTACACAAAAAATTACTAAAATTTGTCTATTAAGAAAAAAACTGATCAGCTCTCATTAAAATTAAAAATAAAATTTAAATAAAGCTTTAAAATTTGTTGTTATTAGAAAGATGAGAAACAAACGAAATAAGTAAATAAATTCGAATGAAAATAACATTATTTGACAAAGTTACGAATTAATCGCCGCCAGATTAGCCATTTCGCCCACTGTACATCGCCAAAAGAGACAAGTAAGCAAGTACGAAAAACAGAACGACAAAACAAAAGAGTGCTCGAAGTAAACAACAGAGTGCCAGTGTTAGCCAAAACAAAAACCGCAACTTAAACCGAAAGAAGAACAAGTGAAAAGAAATTGCAAATATGAATATTACAATTAAACTAATTACGCAGGATTAGTACTTGTTATGTTACTACTCATAGGGTTGGCACCAATTTAAAATCAAATTTAGGACTTTAGTTAAGTTGTTGCTTTGTTTTCAAGTTGGAAGCTGATTTCCAAGCGAACAGCTGTTTATTCATGATTCCAATGCAACCGCACTTCCAGTGTATACACGATTATTGTTTTTTCTGGCCAGGGCTGCACAGCTCAGCGAACAGCTGTTGGTGAGTCAGTATTTGGAAAACTATTTCGCCCCACAGTATAATTTTGCACTCTAAAATCAATTTTGAAAAGTTGTGCTGATAAAAATGGCAAGTGAAATGGCGCACAGGATGAGAGCCATAAAATGCCCCACGGACGAACTGTCGCTGACTAACAAGGCGATTGTGAATGTCGCCGATTTTACGGACGAAGTGAAGTCAGTGTTTTCTTTTCTTTTTTCGGTTCCGTGTTTTGCTTTTGTTGTTAGCGCTACGTGGGCGTCTCGTTGAGGTGCAGTCATTAATTTTCTGTTGTTTCGTCATCCCTATGACAGATATGCGGATATTTCACCAGGCCCTGGACAGCATTACATATTTGCGCTTGAGAAGATTGTGGATCTGCCACGTGGACATGTTGGGTTCTCGCTGGTGCAGCGAAAGTGGGCCACTCTCTCAATCAATCAGGAGATCGATGTGCGACCCTATCGCTTCGATGCCAACTCCGACATCATCACCCAGATGTCGTTTGAGACGGACTTTCTGCAAAAGAAAACCATTTCTCAGGAGCCCTACGACTCCGATGAAATGGCCAAGGAGTTTATTCTGCAGTTCTCCGGAATGGCATTGACTGTGGGGCAAACGCTGGTCTTCCATTTCAAGGACAAGAAGCTGCTTGGACTGGCGGTCAAGACACTGGAGGCCATCGATCCACGAACAGTTGGTGACGGCAAGGAGGCAAAGACACGTAATGTCCGTTTTGGCCGGATCCTCGGCAATACTGTTGTGCAATTTGAAAAGGCGGAGAACTCGGTGCTGAACCTTCAGGGAAGATCAAAGGGAAAAATTGTGCGACAGTCCATTATCAATCCCGACTGGGACTTTGGCAAAATGGGAATTGGTGGCCTGGACAATGAGTTCAATGCCATCTTTCGACGTGCGTTCGCCTCACGCGTGTTTCCCCCTGAGCTGGTGGAACAGTTGGGCATCAAACACGTCAAGGGCATATTGCTGTATGGGCCGCCTGGTACCGGCAAAACGCTGATGGCCAGACAGATTGGCACCATGCTCAATGCACGCGAGCCCAAGATTGTGAATGGTCCCCAGATCTTGGACAAGTATGTGGGTGAGTCGGAGGCCAATATCCGCCGTTTGTTTGCCGAAGCTGAGGAGGAGGAAAAGCGTCTTGGACCCAATAGCGGTCTACACATTATAATCTTTGACGAGATCGATGCCATCTGCAAGGCACGTGGCTCCGTTGCGGGCAACAGCGGCGTGCACGATACCGTAGTCAATCAGCTGTTGGCCAAAATTGACGGCGTGGAGCAATTGAACAACATATTGGTAATTGGCATGACTAATCGCAGAGACATGATTGACGAAGCGTTGCTTCGACCTGGTCGCTTGGAGGTTCAGATGGAAATTAGTCTGCCCAACGAGGAGGGACGAGTGCAGATCCTCAACATACATACGAAGAGAATGCGGGAATTCAATAAGATCGCTAGCGATGTGGACAACCTCGAAATCGCAGCGTGCACTAAGAATTTCAGCGGTGCCGAGCTGGAAGGTCTGGTGCGTGCCGCTCAGTCTACAGCCATGAATCGGCTGATTAAAGCAGATGCCAAGGTGCATGTTGATCCCGAAGCAATGGAGAAGCTTAAAGTAACCCGTTCGGACTTTATGCACGCCTTGGACAACGATATCAAGCCAGCCTTCGGTGCAGCTCAAGAAATGCTCGAGAATATGCTGGCGCGTGGTATAATCAACTGGGGACAACCAGTGACAAGCCTTCTGGAGGACGGTATGCTGTATGTGCAGCAAGCCAAGGCCTCGGAAAACTCTGGACTTGTGTCTGTTCTCATCGAGGGTGCCCCCAATTCTGGCAAATCGGCGCTGGCAGCCAATCTGGCCAAGATGAGCGACTTTCCCTTTGTCAAGGTTTGCTCGCCCGAGGATATGGTCGGCTTCACCGAGTCCGCCAAGTGTTTGCACATTCGCAAGATATTCGATGACGCCTACCGTTCCACGCTTAGCTGCATCGTCGTGGATAATGTGGAACGTCTGCTCGATTACGGCCCCATTGGACCGCGCTACTCCAACCTGACTCTGCAGGCATTGCTGGTGCTGCTCAAAAAGCAACCGCCCAAGGGCCGCAAGCTGCTCATCTTATGCACCTCAAGCCGACGCGAGGTTCTCGAAGAAATGGAAATGCTGTCTGCATTCACCTCCGTCCTGCATGTCTCCAACTTGTCCAGTCCCGAGCATGTACTAGCTGTATTAGATGACTCGGATCTTTTCTCTCCCGACGAACTTCAGAACGTTGCCAGAAAGATGGCAGGCAAGCGCGTGTGCATTGGCATCAAGAAGCTACTGGCGTTGATCGATATGGCACGTCAATCGGATCCTCAGTATCGCGTCATCAAGTTCCTCACCAAAATGGAGGAGGAAGGCGGCTTGGATATGATAGCGAGAACACAGTAGCTATCGCCTGTCTTGGAACTCCGCATGTCAGTCGTAGAGCTTAACGATGCTTTTTGATCCGGGCACCATTGAGCTAGCTCAAATAGAGTTTTTGTATACAATTATACCAAGAAACGTTAGATAAGAGGCAGAAACGAGTACAGAACCGACCAATATAACAATTATGTATGTGAATCAAGTTTTAATGAACATTCCACCCGAATCCCAGCGACTAGACCCCTCCAGCCTTGTCGAATTATTGCCAAGTTCTTGGCATATTCGTAACTATTAGATAGATGAATAGTTACCACATAAACCTTGTAGTTGTATTGAGTATTCCATTGTACGCTGCAGTTTTGTATGGATGTGTATTTGTTGTGAATTAAATGTAATTTTGTTTAAGCGCAAAACTTGATATTTGCAAAGTATCCTTTGATACACGCTCGATCATACTCGATACGCCTCGCTTTTATGTTCGAATACCAGCAGTATAATATTAAATACTCTATGTTATACACCTCTGGTTAACTAGAAACTAACGTAGAAATTACTATATGCTATGTATTTGTCTTATATGGAAGCTTAGTGTCTATCAATGTATATTAGCGGTTTAGAGATAATTTTCTCATTTATAATTGTTTTATCGACTGTTTCGGTCTTTTATCGTTTTACACTAGTGTTGCCCACATAGCATTTTTAGAGTTCCATTGCGGTACGAATTCTAGATTTTTTATACATTCACTGCTGCCAGTTTAGCTATTTTCCCAGATCTATCGTGTTGTAATTGGCAAAAACTGTTGGTAGCTTTTCACTGTAAACATACTATTTATATTTCTAGCTGTTTTATTAATGGCTAGCTTAGCTTTTTTATGATCAGCAGAGTTGGCAGCACTGCGGCGGGTTTCAGTACTAATTTTGAGGCACAGCACAAAAGTAGACTTTGATAAAAATATTTCCCTAATGAAACTACACAACTAGCCAAAAATTGTTGCATACTTCTGTGCAGTAAACAGTTAAAATAGTTTTTGTCCCACTAAGCGCATTTTTCAAACGGGTTTTTTCTTATGAAATCGAGAAAAACTGATAAAAGGCTTGGATCCTTTTTCAGGCTGCGCGAGACATTTTATGAACTTGGCAACTTGTGAACTGATAAAATGAGCCGCTTGTCGCTATCTTTCACAGTTTTGCCGCAATTTCGAATTGAAAATAACAGTTGTTACTCGGCTAGTTCTTGGCTGACAGAGTATCCTTAAGTATGCAGTTGACTGCTTAATCTGAAGTAAAATCCCAAAACAAGATCACAGCAAGAGGAAGACACGCACTGTGGGTCAAAAGGCCGGAGTAGCAGAATTAACTTAATAGAATGCGCAATATACATGGATTCGTATGAAATTTCATTTGTTGCACATTCAGTACTAATATTAAGGGAATTGAGAGTTTCAATGTATTTTAAGTATGCCTGAAGAGTTTTTTATTAGGCAAAACTATACCGACCAGCGTAATTGCATTTGTATTTGGAATATTATAATTATTATACGCAGCACATAATGTTTATAGAGATTTACAAGCGAGATGCTATTATTAAAAGGAATTGTATTTGTATGTGTATTTAAATGTATGTTGAGCATGTAATACAACTAACCGAATTGTCAACCGTTGTGTAAGTGCATAACTGCATAAATAAATATCGATATATTGATAACGCGAGGAGAACTCATTTGTCTAACCCCCAGTCTAACAGATGTCTGGCGCCAATCGAGCTCTGCAACTTATCAGCGTCGAGCGCCCTACGTCCCATTCCGAAGATCCGGCGATCAGCTGTTTGTGACGCCGCCGGTCTGGGGCGTCTAACTGACCCGCCTGACCGCCCCGCACACTGGTGTTGGTGTAACTGACCAATACACCATCCCAGTTACCACTCGTGTCATTTGAATAAATGATTTATAATATAAACACTTTAACTTTAACGGTCCGCGCGCGCGTCTTGTTGGTAATTTACGTGCAAACAAGGGTATATGGAGCTGATATTTATGTACTGTAATTGATATATGGCGCTAATTGCGACCGACACCCATTGGCAGGTCTTGCAGATCAGATCGGAGTGGATCGGGTCGACAAGCGCCAAGTTCATTTCGTTTTCATGTTATCTAAGGAATCCTCGCTACGGTTCGACGCGACGCGACGCAACGCTGTCAGCTGCAAGCCAGAGCAACGTGGTTATTAACTAATTAAAACTGCATATTTGCCGAGATGCAAAATTGATTTGATGGAATGGCACAATTAGCCGTAATACGAGTGCTCAAGACACTCGTATGCAAATTAGCAAGTGCTGCCGGTAGCCGGAGCAGTTGCGCTGCCCTAATGACTGGCGTCAGGCGATTTGGCACGTCATCTTACACACATCCCACTTCCCACATAACCCCAGCCCACAAGGCATATCACACCCAAACTTAATCACAATCCCCGAAAGCACCCAAGTGCGCCAAGTGGCCGCGTCATCAGGCAGAGCGCGCGTATGCAAATTTTCATGACGAAAGTCCAGTCGGACAAAGTTCAGTGACCGGACTCCCAAAAGCTGTTGCTGTCGCTGTCACTGTCGCTATCTCTTTCTCTGTCTCTGTCGGAACGTGAACCGATACCAAAATGAAAATTTCATTCAGTCGCCTCTTTAAAAATAAAATGCGAAACTTTTACAAAAGTTAAGCTCGCTGTGTTTTTTTATTATTAATTGAAGGCGCGATGCGGGCAGGGGCGGTGGTTGCCAGGAAGAGGGGGTGGCCAAGTAAACAGGCGGGAGCCGTGGGGTTTTGGCAGCCGTGGTCGCACTTGTCAGCTACAGCTAAAGCCAAAGCCAAAGCCGCCCCACTCAAGTCGCGCCCCTTGCTAACTTTGAAACCGGCTGCGCTTGTTGTTATTGTCGCTGCTGATGCTTTTTCTGTTGTTGTTATGTTGTTGTTGCTGCTTTTAAAAGCGCAAACGCCGGCAGCAAAGGTTCGATTTCACTTTCGCACGCTGTCGCTGACGTCGATCGCTGGTGGCGCTACCAAGGGGTTGGCTGGGGCTCTCGAGAGGAGCGGGGGCAACTGTGCTGGGGGGTTTCGCGTCGCGGCTCAGTCATGTGTACAGGTTTCTTCTCTCGCTGCTTTCTTCCAAGTGGAAGTCGCGTGTGAAGCGCGCACTCTCTCTCCCTCGCTCCCTCGCTCCCTCGCTCTCTCTCTCTGTGTGTGTGTTTCTCTTTCTCTCTCACTTCCTCGCTCTCTCACCGGATCTTTGCGTCGTACGTTTCCTTCACTTGACTTTGACTTTTCGCGCGCCAGAGAAATTTCAGACATATCGCGATTGTTCTCTTCACAAATCCAATCAGATAATCTCGATATATTTTCTCAAAGTCTTTGAAATTGATGCAAGACTCAGCTCGGCCTGAAATATTAAGTATACTATGCTATGTACGTTCATATGTATCCGTATGTATGGACTTGTGCATGTGTAGGGTACACATAAAAGCAAATATCATGCAAAATCTTCCTGCATTACACAAACGCGGAAGATTTTCTTGCTTTAATACGTGTACTCGCACATTTCATGGATTTTCCAGTGCTGACTGCATTTTCATGGCATTTTCATTGAAGTTTCGATGTGTGTGCGTGTGTGTGTGTGTGTACATATAGCATGCATGTGAAACTAACAGTTAAATTAGCAGTTTTTGTTTTATATGGCGCTTCACAGGTCTCAGTCTGACGCTACAATTTTACGCTGCAGTTGAAACTTTGGGGTATTTCGCCGGTCTGCGATTTGCTCAACTTGTGTCAGGCATTATATTGTTTGTGGCTTACTTGGTAACAAATGTATGTAGTAAGTAAAAAATACTACTCAAGACAGTCATTAAATAGGCTGTGCTTATAATTAAGTAGTCGGAAAACTTAAAGATCCGTACATATTGTAGCAGGAAGTCGATGTATCCGTGTATATGCTATCAACCATTTTCGAAGGTCGTTCCAGCGATCTGTAAGAGTATTACATGTTCGACATTCCCGTCGACAGATGTTCTTTCTGGTTTTGTTGTTATCTTTTTTTTGCAATTTATAATTAAGTTGCAATTTGGCATGCGAGCCAAGAAGTTGACGGAGCTGCCTGCGCCCAAAACTATTCGTGGTATGTCTGCAATTTTCTTGGAACTTGCATGCGTATTAGTCATCAGCTTCAGATATGGGAAAAGTATTAAAATTGACTGCAATACGACTACACATATTATTTTGTCTACAATAAAAAACGACAGAATACTGATCTTCATCCTTACAACTCAACTGTCAATCAAATGTTATGGAATTTCAAGTTTAATAACTACTAAAGTAAGTCTTCTACAACTCGTAGATCAGTATAATAATACCATGCAATTACCATGATATTCCACATTTTTATTGCCATTTAATATGTGATTATATACGCGAATCTAAAATCGGCCCAGTTAAACGTATTTTATATGCATTTATTGCCTAAACAGAGGAACAACCCACGAGTTTACAGCAAAAAATGTATTCAGGAGTCCGAGTCGCCGAGCTGAAATCAAATCGCGGAATGACGAAGTATAAAAAAGAATCCAAAGAAAAGAAAAAACCGATATTGGCTCTGATGAAATCTGTGGAAATGTTTGCCGCACGCGATCGAGACATTCGCATTCGCTTTCGATTCATTGATACACTCGACGCAGCGGCAAAAAACACGCCGGGGCACAGTGCCAAATTAAATAATACGATCTTCATGTTCCTTGTTATTATTATATTGTATTCCACCCTTTTTTGCGTGCTACGTTGTGCGTCGTTTTTTGTGTGCGTTCTGTATTCTTAGGAATTCCTTGGCACAGTCCGGAGTCGGTCGCGCAGATCAATCAGTGTGCCATCAGCGCAATATGGGTCTGCGTGTCTCCTTTCCTCCCTCCCTCCCTCTCTCTCTCTTTCTTTCAGTGTCCCTTTTTATCCCCTGTCGCGCAGAATCTTTGACTGTCCCTTGTGGCATAGTTCACTTTCGCTCGAGCAGCTGGTGGGCGGCACGTGCCTAGCTTAGGCTTTCTTCACTTTCCTGCGCTACTCGGGTTACCCCTTCTAGGCTACCCCTTTCGAGAGAGTGGCACACCTTGTCAGTGACGTGCCACGCCTCTCAGTCATTAGGGCGCACACTTACGCAAGCGGATATTGATTTCGCAGTACGTCTCTGAAGCAATTTGTCGTCTCCGAACTCGATTTTC
This sequence comes from Zaprionus capensis, assembly GCA_018903675.1. Taxonomy (NCBI): domain Eukaryota; kingdom Metazoa; phylum Arthropoda; class Insecta; order Diptera; family Drosophilidae; genus Zaprionus; species Zaprionus capensis. The sequence goes on from JAEIFN010000011.1 coordinate 5,791,636, forward strand.
CATGTGACTCCGTCGGAGGCGACATCTGCGTCCATTGTGTTTCACTTTTCATCAAACTTATTAATTTGTTTGATCGTAATTAAAGCGAATTCGATATTTCCGGCTGTCTTTCTGGTCCCAAAAACAGGCGGTGGTTCACTGAACCCACGCCAGAATCCTTGAACTTTTGCGCGACGCCATCAAGTCAGACAAAATAAATATTTTATACATATTGCCAATAATCTATTTCAAACAAAGAACTCGGAGAGATGCCATGCGATGTGCTGCGCCTGCCCTTTTGGCGGCACCCTCACAAAATTATTGGCCAGCGCACCATCCAGCCGAAAGAAATGAAATGAATGGCCAGAAAAAAGTAGAAAAGCAAAATAAGCCAAAGAAAAAAAGAAAAAACAGTCCGATTTTGAGTTGTCTGTCTCTTTAAATGCTACCTAAATATTTTTGTTAGAAAGAAAAAGGACTTTTTGGTCTTCGCTTTGCTGCCGTTGCTGTTGCTGTGGTGCTGCTGCTGCCCCAGCCAGAAAACATATTTCATTCTAATCAACGTGCTGCAAAACATATAATTCCATTTGATATTTTGCCTTTTGCCCGCTGAACGTTTCGTTTTGCTCAGAAAATTGCATTTAAACGCTTATTATGCGCTTTTTATTTGCAACCCATACTTTTCTGCCCCAATGCTCGGTCAGTCATGCAAAAATAAGTATATCATAAAAATACGCTGCAATGTGTGTCTTAAAGTCTTGTGTGTGCCCACCTAGATACAAAGTTGGCTTAGATGCATTTATGAATATGTAGATCAACGTAAGCACAGACACATTTTCATGTAATTAGATGGAGAGTAAGCAAAGATGCATTTATGAATGTGGTGCAAAGTTGATATTCTTTTACGGATGAACTCAAGATGCTAGGTATATATTTTCAGTTACATTTTAAGGGGAACAGATGAAAAATTTAAACAGATTCTACCTAATTAAAACTCGGTATTATACCTTAATTCAAAATGAAGATGCAGATCCCAATAAATAAGTTAAGGTACATTAAGGTGTGTTTCTTCTGCCAATGGCGATGAATAATACATACATAATTTCAGATATATTTAAAAAAAAAAGAACAAATACAATCTAGTTTAAATTCATTCCCATACCTAGATTTAAAATAAACTTGAATACTGCTTTTATTTTGACAGAAATGAATTTTCCATAGAGTAAGTTTAGGTACATTCGGGTGCGTTTAAACTGCCAATGGCGGCCAATCAAGTGGTCCATTTCCTGCTCGTAATGCCTTAATTAAATTAAATCGTAATATCGTTAGCAAATAAAATAAATTGTTTTCAATTACACGAGATGACACGACAAGGCGCTGCTTGGTGGTTGACCTCTTTCAATGTGACATTCTTGGTGCTGATTCGATTCTGTTGAACTGTGCCGGCAACGGCAAAGGGCAACAACAGTTGCCAGATAATGCAGGCATGATAAACTTTACATTCATATTTATATATGTATGTACTCTTACATATGTATACATATGTGTACTTACAAGTCTCTGTTACTGTGCGTATTCGTACCGGCTCTGCAGCCATTGCACTTAATCAAAAAGTACGACAAAATCAAAAGTAAACAAAACTGCAACGCAGAACTGACTTAATCGCGAGCAACAACAACAACAACAATCGCAGGAAAACAACAACAACAACATCATTGGGTGCATTGAACACATAATCAGACAACAAAACAGAAATGTAAATGCCGAACACACATACAAACGTACATCAGAGCATATATTCTTGTATTCATAAAAATGAATGCATATTGCACACACCTACACACATATATATGTATATAATTAAGTATTTATATGTATGTGTATAAATATTTATCCACAAACTCACGAGCACTGCGAAAATAGTTGCCAACAGCTGTAAATGTTTTCGAATTAAAACGAAAACAAACCAAATGGAAACTTTATAAAAGTCGCTGGCTGAATACACTTCTAGGGCTAGTCACTTGTATACGTTTTAAGTTTATAAACTATTTTAATTTAACTAAAAATAATTTCATAAATTTACTTATGTATAATTATAAATAAATTAAAAACTAAATATTGAAATTTGGCCGCTTTAAGTTGAGATTAAAGAACTTATTTATGTTGAACAAGAGTTTTCGGGGACGACGTATTTAATGATTAAGATTTATTTTAATTAAATTTAAGAAGTTTAAGTGTTGTGTGATTGGCGGTTAGCGATCGAAAGGAAGGATTAACCGATGATTAAAAGGAAATCGATAAAGTAAATAGATTAATATCTATGAAAGTAAATATTTGAATAAACGTAATTGGCGAATTGGGAGCGCTGGCAGATCCCCGTAAATTTAATGAATTAATAAGTAAATAAAAAAAATAAATTATATCAAAAAATTATAAAAATACCTAAACTTTGTTGGGTAATACCCTCTCATTTTATATGGATTCTCTAATCATTTCCACCCTCCCTCTTTAGTTATAAACATAATCTCGTCAATCTTTAGTTTCATTTTAACTACAAAACTTCTTAGTCAACACTATTCTATTTTTAACAAATATTAATATCACTAGAAACATAAAATCTGCATTCACGTCATCAAAGTCAGAGACGTTGAAACTCGATCTTATCACTTTTACGGCTTTAATGAATTTGTTTCAAAACTGGAAAAGGTTGTATACATTTAACATGTTTAACCCATTTAATATTGAACACTTTCTCTGGGCAACGTTCTAATTTCGGATGGGAGTCGCTGTAATGCCGGCGCATTTGTATGGCAGAATATAATTTTGGTTTTTAAAACCGATTTACGAATTAAATAATCGTCTAAAGCGGCCCACAAATATTGACCGACTGTGTTTTATTTTATTTTTTGTTTAATTTTTGTGTGACTTGTTTCATCTAATGCGAGTGGTTGACCTTGATGCATTGTTTAAAGTTTATTGTCCTTTCAATAGAACACGCTAAATAAAGACACATTTAGCAGACGTGTACATACGAACACATATATGCATGTACATGTGCGCTTGTGTGTGTGCAAGAATACATTGCATATATTCATATATGTATGTATTTACCATAAACGTGCATATTTAATTTTTTTTATTTACTGCACTAAATATCGCGACGACGAACTAGTTTCTCCACAGATTCCCGAAGTCGAAACAAAGTGCATATAAAAATAAGTATTTATTTTGTTTTTTTTGGCGTTTTGCCTCCAGCTGGTGCGACAACTGCTGCTGGTGATGCTCTCTGCTACTGCTGATATCCCAGCATCCGTGTCAGCTGACGTCGCTTTGGTTCTACGCACGAGCTGCTGCAGCTGGTTGGCCAGGACAGGGAGAGCTTCAGTTGGGCAGGGCGAAGAGTTGGTGGTTTTATGCAAATTAAACAAGTTCGTTTCCAAAATAATAGCTGACTTGCTCCGCGACTGCTGCTGCTGCGACTGCTATAGCTATATTTGCTTTTAATTATTTATTTGCATCTATCTACAACAATTTATTAATTACAGACACCTCGCTGCGCTGTATAGTGTGGTGTGGTACGGATCTATTGCCTGTTCGCATATTGCAAACATGTTTTATGTTTTTTCGGGCGCAGAGAATTCTGTTTAGGCTGCCAGTTTTGATTAGCTAAATTGTTGTTAATTTGTTTGACTTTGAACTTGATTTAGAGCTCGTTTGCTGCCCAATCGGCAACGGAATAGTCGGCGGCCATAAATCCAGGGGTGAGTCTCTATAGCGAATACATAGTACCACATACGGGACTTAGAATCTTGAGAAAACAAACATATTATGCACTTGGTAATAAATAATCGTAAGTACCTTATGTTAAAATTATCAAATGATTAATGACAACTGAACAAACAACAAGGAATAAGAAAATCCCCCACAATATAATCATAATATAATTCCCCATTCAGTTCTCCCGCATTCAACTGACTTTCGCACTGAGGCCGCCCTCATTTGTACATCTTGTGTAACTGGTACAGAACGTCCCCATTCATAGTTCTGAGTGGCCCCCAAAAATGCGCAATTCACGATCATGACTAAGGTCAGATTCATAAAAACCGCATAAACTAGACCCAATTTACTTGAATGCACGCAAAAATCGCAATAAAAAAGTCGCCAAAGAAATGGAAATGGAACGGAATGAAAATGTTTGGTGTATGCCTCCCCCCCTACAAAGAGAACGAGATGTCACATTTCCAGATGAACGTGCACCACGAGGTCGCCGTCGCTGTGGTTTTGGGTGTCCGTATCCACTCGTAGCCATATCATGTGCCGGCCGTCAGATGACGAATCGAGTCCATTTTCAAGGGTTCGCCTTGTCTGGCGTGTCGCATTTGCCGCTCAACATTGAACTTGAGCGCTTGGGCGGGGCTGCAGCCTGGAGGGAGGCAGGGGAGGCCAGCGGAGGCGGGAGTGGACATGTGCAATCAGGTGCAGCGGATTGTTGCCGGATCTTTGGAGCAAAATGCACGTAAATCATGCGACACTGATGATATCACGTGTTATTTCTAGAACGAAGCATTTTCACTTTTCATCCGACAAAGCATATGAACATAACTTGTGCATAAGCTAACGTATGTGGTCCGACATCCGCCTAAGTGTTGACAGCTGAAATCGTGATATTTGATGCTTATACTGGTGGTATCTTTGGCTGCATAACGCCCTGGGACGACCGTAAAGTGTCGTTCATTATGACCAGCGCGGGTCGTTACAATGTATGAAATCGCTGGCGACTCTTTAAAATATGCAGCGCCGGCGCATACCGAAACTGTCAGCACAAGTATAGTACGAGCACTCGACTCCACTCGAATCGAACCCAATCTATAGTACACAATATGCGAACACTATGCGATAGTACTTACGCCGAGAGCACTACTTCGGCTCGCTACAGCAGGCCAAAGCAGGTTGACCATGAGAACATGTTATTAAATTACTATAATAATGTATTAAGTATGTAAGAATGTTACAAATGTTAATATGTAGTAATAATTGTAGTAGGTTCTTGCTATTTTGTGCCCGCTGCCACATAAATTACACGTATACTCCGCAACCGCCGCCGCCAGATCTCACATGGGATAAATCGACATTGATCGCGAGATCGAGACACTTCAGAGATCAAGCCCCAGCTTCCGTTCTGTTCCAGCGAATCTACGCACTATGTGGAACAAAGCACCGCAGTTGACATTTTCAATTTCGAGTTCTACGAAAGCGTCGACAATTACCTCGTGTAACGTGCAATATGCGTTCGTCATCCACAGTTTATATACGAGTATAGTACCACCGGGCGTATATATAGTATGCATTTGTGGGGTGGAGTTATATTTGCGTCAGCTGTGGAGCAGCACCTCGCACTGAGTCCAGATTTTAAAAGTGTGCCGAATTTATCAGGGACAGACAGACAAGTATCGAGTACCTAACCAGCTGACTGGTTTACCCCTCAAAAAAAAAGTACTTTGCCATAAAAGTTAATTATAAATTAAGGGGTTATTTATAGCATTCATTTATTGTTACTCGACGCGAGGCTCGGCTATTGTGCTTCGATTCAAACAGTTTAGTCTTTCGATATTTTTTGCGTGACATTCTTCTACGTACATGAGCGACCAGATCGCATCGATAAGTTAATAATTGTATTCTAATTTTGTTTATACACCTTACTGATTTTTGCTCTCCCTTTGTCTTCTGTGTTATGCAATGCTTCGATTCAAACAGTTAGTCTTTCGATATTTTTTGCGAGACATTCTTCTACGTACATGAGCGACCATATCGCATCGATAAGTTAATTATTGTATTCTAATTTTGTTCATACACCTTACTGATTTTTTGCTCTCCCTTTGTCTTCTGTGTTATGCAATCAATTCATTAATTCAAGCAGATTCTGTTTTGTTTCTTACTCGCACATCGCAATGGAATTATTCCAGTTTCTTGTACAGATATTCCCCAAAAAATTATGCGACAGTCCCAACAAGTTAAACATGTAAATAAATCTCATTATTTTCACCGTCAATTCACTCCATAAATTATTATAATTTGATTATTAATTGAGCAGCAGTTGAGTTCGGTATAAAATAATTCAATTTATTGCCACAAATTCACAATATATATATGTACATGCGATACTACCTTTAGTTAGTTGTGTTTGCATGTTTTGCGCGTACTTCGACTTTGATATCTACATTTGCATATGGCTTTTGTGGTTGATCTCTTTACTTGGGTCTGTACACGAGTTTCCCGCAGCTGTTTACACAATTGCTTTAGTCTTATACGCTATATTGTTCAGCTGTTTTTTGGCAGAGTTTATGGAGCTTTTTACACCCTTCGGCCATTGAAAATTGTCAAAAAGGGTATACTTTCTTTGTGCAAATGTATGTATAACGTTGAAGAACAGGTAGAAGACGCCTTTAGGGAGGACTAGTCTAAACAATATTTGTGTCATATACCATAAAACACTTGACGAACATTTTCTTGTAATAAGTCGTCGTGATATTAATTATGTACATGTACTATATGTTAAATTTTGGTCTATTACAGCCTTAGGTATGCTAAACACGTCTGGTATGCCCTATGGTGCTGGTGTGGTGGGTATGGGAAAGTATGCTAACTATGCGACGACGAATTGTCGGCACTGTCTGGTCTAACACCAGCGCTTTGGGTATTGAGTATTTTCGTTAAACATTTATAGGCAAATTATGTCAATTTGTAGGTAAACACGAACCAAAGTCGGAATCATTTTCAGCCAGACGTGTCGGGTGCTCTGTCTGCCGATCGAACATATCAAAACGAATCGAATTCGAAATGCAATGCGATTCTCCAAAAAGACTTTGAGCACTGCACACATCGCAAATATTGAATTGAGATCCCATTGACGTTGACTCGACTCGACTTGAATCGACTTTAGTTTAGTTTGGCTCTGTATTTGCATTTGTGTGTGTGTGTGAGTGTGTCTAGTCGTATACGTATTCGTATTTGTTGCTTGAGCTAAATTACAGTCTCATGGAAAGCATACGGAAGTTGTTATTGCTGTTAACTGTAGTAACTGCTGCAGTTGTTTGTTGTTATTGTAGTTGTTGTTGTAGTTGTTGTTATTACGGCATTGATTGCGACCTGCACGAGAGACTGGAACACAACAGGAGTTCTGTTTTCGGCTTCGGCATCGAGTGTAGCTGAATCCGGGCAAAAGGGCGTGTTAACCGGGCGAATTTGTAAGTAATATTTGATTTATTGCATTGCCGTTTTAATCTTCGTAATGCTTCCTGCTCTATGCAGTGTGCGAAACTACCTTTAAATAGTCATATACATATAAACATGCATATGTGTATGTACATATGTATTTATTAACATACATATGTATGTGACAAGCCCCAGTCGCAGATTGATCTCATTGAGCCAAGCCGTTGGCAGCGCGTGTCACTTGATATTGAACTTGGCTCTGATTCTGGCTCCGCCGTTGCATCTGGCTGTGGTGCTGACTTTGACTTTGGCTTTGGAGTGTGTGGTATGGCCTGGCTGGTTGGCTCTGGTCTCCCCTCCTCATGTGCTGTTACATATTATGTAGTCGCATTCTAATTGAGTAATTATTTATTTATTTATGTTGTCATCGAGCTGTGCTGCCTGTTGTGGGCGTTGTTGTTGGTGTTGTTTTGCGATTTGTATGCAATTTCAAGTATGACTTGCCAACTGGCTTATCTTTAAATGTGAAACATGCGCCGTACAGACTCATAAACAACATGTTTAAGATCTGGTTGTACAAACGCCGCAAATGATTATGTAAATTTCTAGGGTATTCTTTGGGCCATTTTTGTCTGCTCAGAAATTTCTGCATATGCATTAATTAAATACAATACAATTGTTGGGGGGAGCGGGATGACTTCAAGAAGCGACTGAAAATAAATTACCGAAGTGATAATAAAACCAAAATTAATTTGAATCTGTTTCGAGTTTGTTTTCTGTTTGAAGATGCGAATAATTTCAATAATCAAATCGTATCATATGCCAAATATTAAATTGAACCTCGTGAGTGTGTGTGTGTATGTGCGAGTGTGTTTATGGATTAATCACTTGCTAATCTCAAGGTCGCTATTGCGGGTCTTAGTACAAATGAAATGAGTGTCTAGACAGGTTTAAGTAATTGATTTATTTCAGGATCTGTTTGTTGGGTGCACGTGGAACAGGCGGGTAAACATCTTTCTCTCTCTCTCACTCTCTCATGAGTACATATACAAACTGTATAGTATATTTCTATGATGCCAATGACTTGCAACTTTCGGGTATTTCGTCTAACCCAGCTCATCTGCCGCTTAGCTTTCTTCCCAAGCTCTCTTCGTATCTGCCTCTGGCTCTTCTGTGCGACCCAGCCCTACGGATTACAAACTTCAGAGCTTGCATGTATGTGTCTGTCTGTGTGTATGTGTAAATGGTCACACTTGTGAGCCCTATCAATTTTAATTTCATGATAAAAGTTGAACATTACACAGCAAACACCGGGTAACAAAACCCAAAACCTCCGAGAACACATGACACCCAAGAACCTTTGAAGAACTTATGCATATGTACAAATACATAGAAGCGTTCGTACATATGTCCGTGTGTATATGTACTATTCCATATAGTATTATGTGCTGTATGCCTGGGCTATGATACCATAATCCACGAATAAAACTAAAGAAACCACAGCAAACACAAAAAAAGCTCACAAATAGTTCAATGAACTGTTTTTGTCTTCTGTTGTAGTATGTTGCTATGCTGCTCGCTCTTGCACGTCCGCTCTCTCTCCCTCTCTGTCGTGCTCTCTGTTTCTCTGGCACTCTCTCTCTCTCTCTCTCCTCCGTCTCTGAGTGAGGCTCCCCACATATGTATATCACTCGCCGGCCATCGCTCAGTTGCTCTCCGGGTTTCTATTTATGTTTATTCGACTATCCGAATTCAGTTTTTGTATGTTCAAGGCGTGGAATACCATACCATAGTTTGGGTCTATTAACTTGAAATGCATCGAAAGCTTCGTCTCTTCGCCTCGAGTTGGGTAGTATTTCGATAGACCAGTGTACGCATGTTTGTGTGTCAAATATTTGGAATCTTTTATATCTCCCACTGCGTATCTGTTTCGTATCTATAGGTTTTGGGTAAAATTTGTTTGCCCTATGTTTGATGATTTCGAGTTTTTGTCACGTTGTCACGGAGCATTAAAACTCCTCGGGTAGATAGTTTTAAGTGAACTCTGTTAGCACTTGCAACGGCCGATAGTCTTCTTTGTCGAAAACTTTTCACATGCCTCCAATCAAGTGTGAATAATGCCGATTTTGGGGCCCAGCAAGCCCAGTAAGCCCAGCATTTAAGCTTAATTGTTATGCTGATAGAGGCGCTAGATGGATTGGTTTCAGCTTCAGAGCATAGTCTCACCTGACAGGTGTACAAACACACACACACATTTAGCTGGGCACAGAGGTGTATAATTGTGTGTGTGTGCGAGATTGCCGGCTCACGTTTCATGCTTTTGTCTGGGGGTCTCCAAACTTCATCGCGCTATTTGGTCAAGTATTTATTTTTTATTACATATTAAAAACAAAACACTGAAGAACTGCTTGCTTGGCAACGAACTTTTGATACACTGTAGGCCTCTACCTGCCATAAATAATAAAAATTGTATTTTAATTGTACAGATAAAAGAAGATACCTAAAAAAGTTATCTGGAAAATAGATACAGAATGAAATATATTATATGAATGTATTGATTCTTTGATAGTCTTTCAGGATGCCATCTATTAGGTCTATTATAACGTTTGAATCATCGAACTTTATATGTAATGTAATTTTTGCAAACGGAATGTGTGGAGATCTAAGGCTTAATTCATAATTACAACTGGCAAATTGTTATGCATTAGCCAGTTTTTTAAATTTTAAATTTGTAATTTTTGGGACGTTGAACGGCTTAGTCTGAAACATATTTCCAATATGCTGTAGCCTGCCCTGAAACAACAATATTCTTTTAAAATTTAACACTCTTTGTTATATTTCCAATACGTTGTTCTTTTTTCCAATTTACTTAGCAACAATTCTATCGACAGAGATCGTGTTCCATTGATAATATTTTATATATCCAATGCATCAATTATATCGATAGTTCCATTGCTTGTTATGATTCTCTGCTGTAAAGTTCTTCTTTATTTTTTACTTTTTTGGTTTGCTAAACTTGTCATGATGCCCGTCGTGAGGGCAACTCAATTACTTTAAATACATATGTATGTAGTAATAGTTTTTTAATTGAATTGTTGCAAAAAGTGTGCGAGTTGCTCTGTCTCCCTTCCTCTTCTTCCCTCCCTCTGTCGCTCTCTCACTAAAGTCTGCTAGGCAATGTGGGTGTGCGTTTAATTGACTGTCATGTGCTTGGGCCGAGCAGTTGCACAATGACAATATCAATGAGTAGTTACAAGTGTGTGTATATATAGACATGTATGTATTACCTGGAGATACGGAGCCTGAGTTGAGGGAATTGAAGCTGCTCTGCTTACGCAACGCGGTCAGCATTGACACGGCGCGGCGGCCAGATGACAGGTGCCAGCTGCTGCCTGTTGCGTGCTGGCTCTGCTAGCTAATTTGGCCCCAGCTGACGTCACTGATAAAAGCCGCTGAAATAATACTTGCTATATAGGTATAGACATAGATATCTATTCAGTTGCATATGGACTGGGTGCAATTTGTTCACTTGGACTTGGCCAACAAGCTTAAAGTCAGTGCCAAGTAATGAAAATTGCAACGTGTTTTGGCATTAGTCGTGAAAGTGCGAGTTACACTCGAGACGGCGATAGACGGGCGTGGGCGCAGGCAATGTGCATGGAGTTGGGCGACGGGAAAACGAAAGGGGTGGGTGTAAGGTGGGGTGGGGGGCACAGGGGCCAGCCGCAGCCCACATGAACGTCAGTCACTTCATTTTTATGGCACGTAATTTGCAATTGGCAAGCCAAGTGACCACCGCAAATGTCCAGCGAGAGGCGCAGAAACAGACAGAGGCTAACACACACACACACACACACACACACATAGAAATGCGAGCCACGACGAAAACGAAGACAGCAAAGCCGGTGACAACGATGCGTTTGCTGGCAACTTTTCACTTTTCATTTTGCGCTTTTCCATCGTCTTGAAGCAAGTGTAAGTTGCTGTCTTGCCGATGTGTGTGTGTGTGTATGTGTGCGGGTGTGTTGCTTGCACCTCTTGTGCATATTTTGGCCTGTTGGCCTATTAAGTCTCTGGATCGAAGAGTTCTATCGGCTTGGCAGCCGGCCAAATTGCAAATGGCCAGCGGGGAAAAACCCAAAGAATTGCAGCGACCCATTTAGCAGCACATTGCGTATACGCCCCGTGGCAAGTGATTGTGAGTCGAAAACAACCTGCAGACAATAACAATCGTATTATGACTAATACGGACTTCAGGCGAAATGTAACATTCGTCACGTGAGTTGCTGCAGCAGCAGCTGAAACAACAACACAAAAAATATGCGAACAAAACATTAGTCAAAAATCACAAAAATATTTAAGCAAATTTTTTGCGTCTTTGGCATCAGCAACATTTGCAAATTAGGAGAAACTTTTGCCACCAATAGACCCATATTTCGTATGGAGAATATAAAGATGAAACTGAGAGTATGCTGACGTGTGTGAGTGTCAGTGTGTGTGAGTATGTGTGTGTGTGGCAAAGGCACTTGTCTGGGTGAAATTTTCACCAGATATTCAAATGAACAACAGCAGCAGCAGCAACATAAACTGATGGCTGAACAAACAAAACAGTCAACCGTCAATAGACAAAAAACGGAAACCGTTAAAGTCAAATAACAACAACAACAGCTACAACAACAACAACAACAAACAACAACCACAAACGTTAGTTTTCAAATCGCTTTCAAATTGTACAAGTTGTTGCCTCCGCTGCTGCTGCTGCTTCTCCTCCCGCAGCCGCCTTTGTTAATGAGGCGTGCGCCGTTGTTTACTCCACCCCCTGCGACCCGCGGCCGCATTCCCCCCTCAGTGGAGTTGCTGCTAAAGATCAATGCGACTATCACTGGATTTTGCTGCTCGGCCAAGTCGAGATCCAAATGTTGTTGCTGGTGTTGCTTTTGGTGCTGCTGTTGTTGTTGCTGTTGCTGGTATTGTCTACCACTTTCGTTGTTACTGTTGTTGATTTTGGAGCCGCCAAAGCTTTGAGCGATTTTTCATTGGAATAGAAAGTGAATTGAATTTCTTGTCAGCGGCATCTGCTGTTGCTGCTCTTGTTGTTGTTGTTTGCCGTTGCTCTTGAGTCGTCAGTCGCAGGCGTCTTCAGTGTTGTTTACAATAAAGACAACACTAGTCGAAAATTGGACCATGTCATTGACCTTAGCTTGCCCCAGAGCAGTGAGAGTGTTTGTTTTCGGATTTTATTTGTGATTGTTGTTGCTTGTTGTTGTTGTTTGTTGTTGGAAAAGCGAGCTAGAAAAGCTTTTCAGTGTTCGTTTTCTTGCACTCAATGGAATTTTCTCGAATGCAAGTGAAACCTGTAAGATGGTAAAAAGATCAAAGAAAGCTCGAGTAACAGAAACCATTAAAACAGAAGACATGTAGATTGGTCAAAGATGTTGGCAGGGGGAGGGAGCTGAGGCTAAGAGAACTCAAGTCTTTGTACTCGCTTAGATTAGTTATCTTAATTTCACATGTTTACTGCCTTCTGCTCATTTCGTTTGCATTTCCTCGCGACTCATCGTCACATCGTCATCTGGACCAAGACCGTCGCCGAGGCGATTTCTTTTAGGAAATGTGTAAATTGAAGACAGGCCAACCCACGTCTCGTGCCAACTACCAACAACAGCAATAACTACGATAATAACTTCCAGTTAGTCCACGAGTTTGTTCACCTTTCGCCTAATTATCAAAATACATAAACGAAACGTACCAAAAATAAAAAATAAATACCAAAAAAAAACAACAAAAATTGAGCTACAATACGCGTGCAAAGGCAGCGCGACGTTGACGGCGACGTCGCTGCGACGCGACGCAGACTCAGAGTCGACAACTTCAATGAAATCAATTTTACGATAATAATTTTTTGAAAGCACAACAACAGCAACAACAACAACAGAGGCAACAAGAGATACAACACTGTGAAGCCCTGCCGCTTCATAAACATTGAATCAGCGCCAGGCCCCAGCCCGGTACCGTTGGAAATTTCTTGCTTTTTCTTTTCTCAGACACACACACACACACACACATACACGCATACAAAGACATGAATAACTGTTGTGTTTGTATTTGTGAGTGTGTGTGCTTTTTCGTTGTTATTGTCTTGCCAAAATGTAGGTCAAGTTATATGGTGAGTATCTCGCTGTACGTCAGTGTGGGACGATGGAGGTTGGCTCCAGAGTCGGTCAGCCAGCCAGCCAAGCAGGCAGTTAGTCAGTCAGCCAGTTAGTCAGTTAGTCAGTTAGTCAGACAGCGCAGACTTTTCTAGTCGCTTCATCCCGAGCCAACTTTCACTTAGAAAGTTCTGCTTGCGGTTATGCCCGTCGTTTATGTTGATTTTGTTGGTTTTCGGTTCGCTTTGAGGGTGCCATAAATGACGAGTTAATATGCTCTTAACTGGGTCAATACGTGGGCCTGGGAAGCGATTTGCCCGATTGCACAGATAAATAAGCATTCGGGCAATCAGGCATTAAAGCGATCAAGTGATCGAGCGATCCCAATATCGCATGCACTTCATGCACCCGTATTAATTGCATTTTCAATGTAAAACCCGAGAGCTTTCCGTTAGGCGGGCGGCATCGCAGCCAACCTTGGCAAACAGCTGCTCGTTGTCTCGCTATATCTCAGCATACTCCACATGCTCTTGCTCCCCCTCTCCCACTCGTACTCGCGCTCTCAGTAGATTTCCCTGAACTTCATACAGAAAAGCTAACACACGCGTCTATTTATAGCGCCAGCACATCCGCGTATTCGCTCTGCTGCGCTTGTGTGTGTGAACTTCCTGTTGCTGCAACTTGAGAGAGAGAGAGAGAGAGACTGAGCTTTTGCACTGATGTTGCACTTGCTCTTCAAGCTCTCTCAGAATGCAGTTCTCGGCTAAAGAGTTGCTGCGGTCTCTGCGGTTGCTGTTGTTGTTTGTATGTGTTGCTGCTGCTGTTGCTGTTGCTCAGTTGCTGCTGTTGCTCTGCTGCTGCTGCTGCTCTGCTGCTGTTGTTATTATTGACCTAATCACTTGTGGAGCACAAACGAACATTGAACTTTTACTTCCGCATGCAATTTAATGCACTCGTGTTGTTGCTGTTGTTGTCGTTGTTGTTGCTGTTGTTCTCGTTGTTGCTGATGCTCATATTCTATTGATCATTTTGCCATTTTAGCCGGCAGCGCCCGCCCAGTGACATTAATTAATGCACAGAGATTCATCAAATATGCGCTGGCCGTTTGGAAAATCATATTTTATGGCCCCATAGGCAATTTGTCTGCGACGAGCCCTAGGACAACCAGCCCGCAACTGAGAGTGTGTATCTTTAGGTGTGCATGTCCCTCTATACATATGTGTGTGTGTGTGCCTGGAAAATTGTGTAATTAAATGCGACAATTTTGTACGCCTCAGGGCGCTTGTTTTTAACCATCAATAAGAAAGATCTTTCGGTTTATGTTTTAAATACGATTTCTTTTAATATTATATTCATGTATGTGTGTGTGAGGGGTTTTGTATGTTTATATAAATAGCGTAAAATACTTAAGGGCTACAAATGTTTATGTAATAGTTCTCATTCTCGTTCTCACAAATTTTACAATACAAATCGAAACTAATGAAAAGTTCTTGCAGAAAAATGATGAAAGATCAAAAATATGAATGGAAGATGAAATCGAAAAATGCTCAACAAATGGATTTTCACGTTTGACAAATAATATGACACTAAATTTAATACTTTTCGAATGGTATTTAAGCTGATAATTGCCTAACTATACGTGTATGCTTGTGTGGGTGAGCGTGTATGAATAGGATATGCGAGAGTTGTGAACAATAATGAACAATGAATTAACTCGATCTCGATTACAAAATAATAATAAATAATTTAAATATATGTGTATCTGTATCTGCTAGCTATTCAGCGTAGAAAAAAAACTAAATACAAAAGTTGTCAGGCTCTCCTCGAGTGCCGGCTACTTTCTTCGACGCCGGCAACTGGAGGTCTCCTCGCGTCCACGCAGGCGCAACCAACGCGCGCCCCCAATCATGTCCAGAATTTTTGGATCTAAGGCAAAGGCGGTGTGCTGTGAGTTGTTCTCTGTGTGTGTGTGAGTACTTGTGTGATGGGCGTGGTGGGGGGGCCACCTCCTCCCGCTTGGCTAGTACTGTCCTGTGGGGTCCAGGGCCAGGTTGGCCAGTTGCTGCCTCAGCTTGTGGCGTGTGTCGCGCGTCTCGCATGGACGGCGATAGGTGCCCGTGGGATCGAGATCGAGGACTTGCATTTTGTGGTAGTTTTGCTGACTTAACTTGTGGATTGTTTAGAAAGATGTTGGGATGCAACTGCAACTGCAACTGAGTTACTCAGTAGGTGCCGGTGGGGTCCAAAGCAAGCGACATTTTGAGTCTTTCGAATAAGTTGCAAATGTTTCTCAAATTTGAATCTCTTTCTCTTTCTCACTCTCTCTCTCTCTCTTGCCTAGTATTGGCCAGTGGGGTCCAGGTAAGCTGCCATTTCGGAATATTATAAACTGTTTAACACTTTGGGAACAGAGAACTTTGTCGGGAAGCTGCTGCTGGTGCTGCTCTTCTTCTTCTTCTGCTTCTTCAGTACTGGCCAGTGGGATCCAGGTAGGTTGCCATTTGTATGC
This sequence comes from Zaprionus capensis, assembly GCA_018903675.1. Classification (NCBI taxonomy): domain Eukaryota; kingdom Metazoa; phylum Arthropoda; class Insecta; order Diptera; family Drosophilidae; genus Zaprionus; species Zaprionus capensis. The sequence goes on from JAEIFN010000011.1 coordinate 5,807,485, forward strand.
CGTGTAATTAGCCAAAAATACTTGAATGATTTCAGCACGATTTTGTATTTCGGGGGCTGCTGCTGCTGCCGTGTCTGCTCCTTTGTTTAATTTAAATAAGCGTTGGGTCTCAATAAATTGAAATGTATACTGGTTCTCTGGCCGGCTTCAATGTCTGCGTCTGCGTCTGCGTCTGCTTCTGCGCCCTTGTCTTTGTCGTTGTGGTTGTTGTAAGTTCTTTTATTATCACCAGTTGTTATTGACTGATTATACGACAGTGCGTGTGTGTGTATATGTTTATATTTAGCTCGCCTCTTGTTGTTGTTGCTGCTGTGCTTGTCAATAGTTTTTGCCGTTGGTTTTTTGTGGGGAATATCGAGTCACTGACACTTGAAATCCATTAAATACTTTTGTTGTACGAACTTTATTGTTTATTAATTTAAGCGGCTGCCTGCCTGCCGGTCTATTGTTCTTATTCTGTTTGCTTTTGCTTATGAAACCGAGCAAAGTAAGTGTTTTGCTTTGTTTTTGATTTTCTTTTTCTCGTGCACACGTAAATCAAATACTGAGTTTAAAACACAACTTCACAGGTTTTAACAACTATATTTAAGCGCTGAGAGTCGCTGCAATTGTTGCTGTCGATGATATTGTTGCTCGTCGAACGTTGTCGATCTTATGATTCAAGACGTTCGCCATACAGCGTTATTTATATGAATCCGAACAGTCGGAGAGCCGTCGAGAGAGAGCGCAACTCGGTCTCAGTCGGAAGCTCATTCGGCGTTCGGCGTTCGTCGTTCATCGTTCGTCGGCTGTGAGAGGATGCTCTTCGCACGCGAGCAAAAGAGCACGATAGATGGCAGGTGTGTGTGCGCGATGCTCTTAACTGCTGCTCTTGAAATGCAACCTGGTGCGAGAGCGAGAGCTTCGGCAATTTCATTCATGTGATCAGCTCGCTCACTCTCGCTCTCTCACTCTCTCGTGCGCTCTCATGTGCGCTCTCTTTGTGCCTGCCCGAAGGTATGAGGGCCTTACGCACACAATGACGACAGCGCACTCACACAGACACGCACACATAGAGACGATCGTTTGCCTCCGCCTCCACCTGGGTTTCATTCAAGAAACAGCTGTTTTTGTCAAACTGCGAAACGATCGAGTGCCCTCGTTATGCCGCTGTCGTTGTGTGTATGTGTGAGTGTGTGTTTGCTAGTGTGCGACGATCATCTCTGGGTATGCGATCGTTTGTGTTTGTATGTGTGTGTGTGTGTGCTGAGGCTAGTCAGGTAGACCGCTTGCCTATTGGTGCATTCCTTGGTGATCCTGCGGCGACGAGGCTCCACCTACATTTTGGGCCGCAGCTAATTGATCTCGATCTGGTAGCATGACTCGACTAAAATAGCGCTTAGTCCGGCCAACAAGTAGCCGGACAAATACACATGTTAACCATGTCTGTCGCCGCTGCTCAAACAGATCCTGGCCACTGTCTTTATGTGCCATAAGTCCCAAATTAATGATCTTTTAGCCGCAGTCCACAGTCCGCAGCCCGGCGACTGTCACTGCCCACTTTACGTGACATTTGCCGTGGGCTAAGCCGGCGGCAAGACAGAAGGGAAGGCTTAAGTCGCAAACAGGCAGCTCATAAAAAGGATAAACACACAATCGGCATGAGTCAGCAGCAGTCTGCAATCGACGGATGCTTCCGCGAAATGCGACACCCGAGGCCAAGTCCCAAAAAAAAGAAGAAAGAACTTACAAAAAAAGAAAGAAAATTGCAATATTCTCTTTTCGACATTTTTAGCCCAAAATGCGATCCAGGCTGAAGAAGAGGACAAGTCAGCTGGCGCGCAAGATTACAAGATATGCAATTTACGACGAGGCCACAATAGGAAATATAAATCCTTTCGTTTTATTACAGGCACACCAAATGCGCCTAGTTGTCACCGAGCCGAGATCATAAAGGGACTTCCGGCCACTTGGAGCGGCTGTTGCCAGGCACGAGCCGACGATCGAACCCTTTGGCACGAGCTGGCTGCAGGATCTGGCTTGAGGGGCGTCTCCCCAATGCCGGCTGTGAGTAGTTGCTGCCCTTGAGAGCCTGGATTGATTATTGCGCTTGGCTAATGGGAAATGTGGCGCAGCCTCCGTTATTCTATTTGGCCAGTTTTCCCCCACTTGGACCGGATACTCAGCAGCCGTCAAGCATTTTGGCGCTTCCGTTTTCACTTTTCAAATGGTTTTCCTTTTATTTTCCTTTTTTAGCTATCAAATTCGTTATGCATCATTTGGGTTTTCCTTTCCGTTGCACCTTTTGTCTCAGCCACGTGCCACAGAAAGGTAAAAAACACATAATGGAAAACGCATCCAACATTTGTTGGCACAACTGCTGTCTGTCTGTTTCTCCCCCTCTCCCTCTCTCTCACTTTCTCTCCCCTGGCTCCTGTCTCCCCACACTTTCCCTCGTCGCATTTGTTTTGTAATTCGATCGATCGATGAATTTACCATTCTCTGGGGAATCTCCCAGGCAGATTCACTTTTAACGGCTGCCTTCTTAAAATCTTATGCAATGTTTGCAAAGGAAAACCACAAGAATACGAAACGATCTTGAAGCGACATTTCTCAGGGCGAATTTACAAAAAATATAGGTCAATGTTCCGGCGCGAATTTCGCGTCATTCTATTTTTTCTGCCAATATAACAGTATCTCTGGTCTGACTTTGTTTGTTTTCATATTTTCCGCTAACTGCGCTCGCTCTTGGACTTGGCCATGCAACTGCTGCAGTTTATCTTACCAGTTCTCGAGAGTTAGCTGTTTTTTTTTCTGTTTTTCTTCTTATATCATCGGTAAGTGGCAATGCCAGAAACTCGTTGCTTTTCCCATTTACCATAGCTTGTTGCCAGTTGCTTTGCGCCGCTAATGCAGCGTTGACAATTTTGGAAAACAGCTTCGTTTTAGTCATTGACAAGTGGGAAGCAAGTGGCACCGTTTCCACATTTTAATTAGCTGGCAGCGTTGAGAACCGTTAGCTGCAAGCTGCAAATGGCTCACGTTGATGGCCGCAGATGATAAGCGAAACTTTCATTGAGAAACGCTAGCTTCCAGTCAGATCACCTGACAGCCCCAGAATTCTAGAAGAATCGCTGAATGCTTTAAGTTATACACTTCGACGATTGTCAAGCACGAATTTACAGTCGAGTGTGCTCGAATGTGATGTACCCACATGATTAAAACGTTTTCTTAAGTATAAAACTTATATTTTTAACGTATTTTGTGTTGCATAATTTTTGAAAATCAGTAACTCTTAAAATTACTTTTTTAAATAATATGTAAGTTAAGTATCTGATTGCAACTAAATTTTCACAAATAAATTGGCAGCTGATAATTATTGTGTTTAACAAAAATGAACTGTTCTGCTTTAAAATTACGCCTGGAATAGATTTTTATGAATTTACGGGGACGGAAAGGTACAGATTCTAAAACAAACTTGATCTGTGTGCAATTATAACACATATTGACACAAAATTTGGTAGTCATATCTATTATAGTCTCTGAGATCTCAGTTTTCATACGGACTTACATACGTACAGACAGACAGACGAACAGATGTACGGAGGGACATGGCTATATGGACTCGGCTGTTGATGATGATTCTAGCTCGGCCTCACTTGCCGAGTCGATTGAGCCATGTTCGCGTGTCTGTCTGCGTATCTGTCTGCTACTCTGTCTATCTGTATGTCCGTCTGTCTGTCTGTCTGTTTCTCTCTGTATGTCTGTCCATCTGTGTGTCTATCTGTCTGTTTGTCTGTCTGTATGTGCGTCTATCTGTATTTCCGTTTTTCTGTAAGTCCATCTGTCTGTCCTTTTAGAGAGCGCCGATCTGAGTTATCATAGATGAATAGTTTATCCACATACATATTCCTCCAATCTCCGATCGGATGATAAACATACGAGATATTCAAGCTAACATTTTCTATTGTCCCAAACAGTGCAGCCTGGTCGCTGCTGCTCAGTTGCAGTTCTGGCACTACTCTTTTTTTAACCTGGTCGCAACCATGTTGAATGGCGGAAAGATGCATAAAGGCTAAAATCTGAGATCTGCTGAGATGAGATAGGTCAATTGCGCATTCTGAAACTACAGTTCTTGACAAGTATAAGGAATTGATTAAACTCTTCAAGGGATATGCAAAATACCATATAGATGAAAACAGCTGTACATCTAATAATAGTTTCTCAAACTTGGGCGAAAGGTATTTTACAGTCGGGCGTGCCTGGCAGTAGATTCAATTCAAGAAAAGGATGAATAATATTTGAATTTTCAATTGTTTGCAGTCAATTCATTTAATTTGGATATTACAATTTATATTTGTTTATACACATGTATGAAATCATATATGTAAATAGCAAGTCATGCAATACCCTAGAATCTCTAAAAATTGTTTAGTGTTACAAGAATGGAATTTGCAGTTAATTATAAAACATCAGTATAAATAACCGTAAAATATTCTGCAATATATTTCAAGAAGTCTTTGACATGAACCGCCAATTTTACAAATTTTATTTATTTGTATTAAATAATATACGCACCGAGTTAAGTCGCACCCTCATGCACATTTTTTGGAAGTTTCCGCGCCAACATTCTAATCAAATCTATATTCTATAAAGAGCACAGGTTGTTTGCTATCCACGTGCTCTGCAAGTGCTTGCGCCAGTATAAATTACTTTGTGAACTTTTACTCCAGTTCTGACAGTCCAAGAATTAAATCAAATAAAACGTGATTGAGCCTTGTGATGATCGAACTTTTCCCCGATTTCCACACCATCAGCCCAAGAATCAAAGAAATTGCCAGACGGCCACTGAGCAGTGCGTAGAACTCAACGGCCAGTGCGAGACACTGGTCTCTTGCATGGGTCTCTTAGGGATATGTTAAGTGTGACAGCTGAATATGCTAAACGAGGCCCCTTCTCCCCTTGCCACCCTCACTAACAGACACAACCACATTGACGCAAAATGCAAATCTGGATTCGATGCCGTTTTTTTTCTGATTTGTTTCTTTTTTTATTTTTATTGTTGTTGTTTTGCACGACAATTGCCGAAACTCAATGAAAGGAACTTAGATAAGCAACTGCCTCGCAGTGTGGGTGGTGAACACCTCGCCAGCTGCCCCCGCTCAGAGAGGGGCTCAGAGCCGTTAATGACATCAATGTGGAGCGACAGAATGCGCATAAGAATCTACATACGGACGAGGTGCGAGCTGCCAGCTGCGAACTGCGCTCTTTGATTGCGAATCCGCATCCACATCCACATCCACATCCACATCTAGAGATCATTACACAGCGGTCAAACGGTCATTGGCCTGCTTCTGCTTGCGCTTCGTGTCCGAGCTTCTACATGGCTGTAAGTATCTGTATCTGTACGAGTATCTGTATCTGCAAGCCTATCTGTATCTGTATCTGTATCTGCAAGCGTATGTGTATCTGTATCTGTATCTGTTGCTGCTGCTGCTGTTGAGTGGCACGTAAGCAGCCTCGGCATCTTTCAGCATGTGTTGGCGCAGCTTACGCAAAATTATTTATGAAAACAGCAAAGACTTTGATTCTTCTCGCTCTGTCGGCTATCAATCGCTGCTCCACCTCCCCCCGTTCCCTCGTCAGTCCCCGGCCCTGCTGGCAGCCCATTGCCTATGTTAATTATCGGATGCCGTCGCGTTCTGTGAAAATTCCGCATCTATTTGCATACGCGAGCAACCCGCGCATTTAACTATCTGTCGTGATAAAGAAACCAATCACTTGGCTAGATATAGGGAGCGCATATATAGACGCAGCTCAGATGGTGCATTGCAAACTATGAACCTTGTCGCTGCGTGCTCCATTACAGCTTCGTTATTGATTTCATAATTCGCCAGTCAATGGCCCGCAGATAGATACTGCACTCCACGCACGACCATGCAGATACCCTGTACTTGCCGCACACGCTGCCTGCCTGACTGACTGGCCTGGCAAATTGCAGGCAAATGACAAATCAATCTGTGGGCAATCAAAAATGACTTCCCTGTGGGGCTGGCCCCGCACCGCTCCGCTGCGGCGATTTTCACCCAATAAGGAAGCAAAACAAGCAGCAGCAGCAGCAGCAACAGCAACAACAACCAGAAACTGCAGCCAAGCAAAACAGAAAACGGGCGAAGCTCAAGTCGCAGTGGAGGCAGAGACGAGTCTACAAGAGCAACAACAACAAGCCCTATAAATCTGCTGCAAGAGACTGAAGACTAGAGACTGCAGAGACGGCCTCTCTTTGGACACGGCTGCTGCTGTTGCTGCTGCTGCTGTTGCTGGCCCAGACCAGACCGGGCCAGACCAGTTGCTCTGCCCGCGACTAGTTGCCGCTGCCGGGGGGCGGCGGTGGCAGTGCGGGACGCATTGCTTGCTGCGGAGTAAAAATAACCTCAGCTAAGTTCACTGGGGCGAGGTTGAATGAACTCCCCGGCCATGTGTTGCTGTTGTTGTGGGGAGAAAGAAAGAAAAAATGCTAAAAAACTCAAGCATAGAAAAAAATGGTACATTTTGTTGCCGTGTGTTTTGTAGCTGCTGCTGCTGCTGCTGCTAGTGATGCTGCTGCTCCAGCTTGCAACTTGTTGCAGTTGTAGGGGAGCAACTACTACTGTGCGAACGCGTGGGCAGCCCGGATATATCAATGAAATGCCCTTTACTAATTCAATCTGCGACTGCAGTTTCCATTTCTCTCAATTAAACATTCGCGAAATTGCCGCTGCAGCCACGGCGACGCGGGGTCTGCGGACTGAGGACAGAAGACTGCGGACAGACAATCTCTCGGAGACTTGCTGAGAGTCTCGGATGACAAACAATTAACTTATCGCGAAAAAGTTTCCGGAAACGAACTACCCACACAATCGGCACTAAGAAAAGCATCGCATTGCAGTTGCACACTGCGCATGGGGGAAGGCAGAGGGGGCAACAGTGCAGAGCAGAGATTGGCTGGGAAAGAGGAGATGAAAGGGAGGGGGATAGTGGGGATGATGGGCAGGGTATAATATGTTTGTTGACATCCAATTAGAGCGATTTCCTTCCTCATTAACAGAGGCCGGCGCTGTGAGCTGTGAGCTGTGTGTGGAAAGTCAGCTTCGACTACGACGTTTTGAAATTTAACTCAAGCGTCAACAAAATTATAGCAAACACTGTGCACACAGACACACAGAGCACACACTCACAAGCATAGTCACACACTCGAAGAGTCTGAGCTGCACGACAAACAATTAGAGCTGCTGTGGACATTGTTAGTGATGGATGCATTTTCATAGACATGCCATGATGATCATCATCATCGCCATCGTAGGCAAAGCTTTGCCCCGTCCACGACACATACAGACACACACACCGTCGCAATTAGAGCTCGCTGCAGAGTACAATAAACCCAGTTGGCAACACAGCAATAAAGCCGAGTAGTCGCGGCTGTCGGGCATCGTGGGGTTTTTGAACTTGCGCCGCGGCGTAGGGTCTCCCGATCGCTGTCTCCGGCTTCGTCTTCCTCTCCGCCTCTGTGCTGTCTGCCGTGACTCTGATTGTGCCGGCAGTAAGTGCTAGTGTGTGTGTGTGTGTGTCTGCTTCACTGGGGGCTTTTAATGCTGGCGCCGGGGCCAGGTTTATGGCAAAACATTTAGCGCAGCGTTTAGCAGCCAAATGGCTTTATTATTGATGCCAATGCGAGCGCAGGAAGCGAAAGTGAAAGTTGTGATCAGCTGAGCGTGCTACATATGAGTGGCAAGGAGAGGGGAAGTGGAAGGGCAACTAAGAAGGGAATATACTGAATGTGACATTGCAGTACTTCCATGCAAACCAAACAGGAGAGGCTCGTCATATTTTGGTGACACTGAGGGAGGGGGGAAATCTCGAGTTCATGTGCCTGCAAGGGAACTAAGTTTTTGTGACTAAACTAGCATCGATCTCTTGGCAAGTTCATGGCGTACAGAGTCAGGCTGACAGCGGATTCGCAGTAAGTTCTGCTGCTTCCACTTGAGTGGCAGCTGTCTCCGGCAGCCAAACGAGGCTGGGCATTTATGTGTGTAATAATCGTGTACATAAGTGAAATACGATTACTCTCTCTTCTCTCCCTCTACCTCCCTCCCTCCCTCTCCCTTTGTTCGTATCTTGTGTACAATATGGAGTCATGTATCGCACTTACATAATGCCATCCTGCCTGGCTGGCGTGGGGGCCAGTTTACATGGCTCGCTCTGAATGGCAAATCTAAACATATGTATTACATGCTCACACACACACACACTAGCACACCCCTAAGTGGGGGATTGGGCAATGCCCGCAAAGCACAAAAAAAGAAGAGGGAGAGAAAAAAATACGAGTAACAAAACATAGACGAGGGGTGGGAACACTGTGGGGTTGGCTGGCTGGGAACTGGAACAGCTAGACACATGCCACAGCACATGCCACAACATAGAGACACAGAGACAGGGATAGGGACAGTGACGGAGACAGAGAGAGAGAGAGAGGGAGAGGGGAACGACACAAGGACAGACACAGATACAGATAGAGACGGAGGGCTCGTTTGGCACGTAGAACAATGTTAAACAACAACAGCAACAACATGAGGGGTTGATACCCCCAGCTAATCCCCACCCTCCCTCCGTTTACCCCTTGTTGTTGTTGTTGTTGTTGCTGCTGCTGCCGGTGATGATGTTGTTAATACGACACATAAAAGCTCTGCGACTTGCGCGCACATCCTGCGAACCTATTCGCATTTCATATACTTACATCATTGCGCTGGTGTTCGTGCGCCGTGCGCCCCTCATATGCTCGTGCTGCCGGCATGTGCCCGCCACTGCCACCCTGCCAGCGTGTGTGTGTGTGTGAGTGAGTGTGTGTGCGAGCTGGCGAAAAGAATTACATTTAAATACATTAAATTGTGTAAATAATATGCTACACATGTTGCCCGTTGCCCGTTGCCAGTTCATTAAATACATGCCACAGAGATACATGCCTCGACATATGTAAGTGCGAGTATGTAGCACACTCCCTCACACACACACACACTGGCACACACACCCAGGCCTGTTACATGTGTATCATGTCGTCGGCCTCTGCTGTGGCGCTGTTCGTTTGACCGGCGATTTATTTATGGAATTTCAGTTTGGCTTTCATTTTTTTTTCTTTTTTGGTTTTCCCTTTGTTGTTGTGTCGCTTTTATTAATTTTCCGCACTCGTGTTTCGCTCTATTTGGCTTAGTGGTGGCCTGCTCTGGGCTGCTGCTCGCCTGCTGGCGTATCCTTTAAATACAACTTGTGCGACTTGTGTGGCCTGCCGGGGCTGCCAGGCGGTCTCCGGCTGCAACCGCCTTTTGATCCTCTTAAGTTAATTAAGTGGGCCGTGTGGGGAGACTGAGGCAATGACGACAGCGACGGCGACTTAAGCGTGCTCCAAACTCGACATCAAAGCGCCCACTTAAGTGAGTTTATAATCTTCAAAGCTCCAGAAATTCATATGGAACAGGATCACAGCGAGCGCGTATAGCACGTTGCATACTTTCCGGCGCGAGGTGGGGAAGGTACTCGTGTTCCTGGCCAAAGGTTGATTGCATATTTTTTGTGGTATTTAGTTTTGTTGCGCCCGTTTGGATTCCACTTACCGTTCCTGGGGTCATCACCCCAGCTGGCTGTCCATACGTGTCTGCACGTGTCGCAGCCGCAGAGTCACCCTGAAAGCAGCAGTGCCGGCGTCTGTGTGTATGTGCGGTGTGTGTGTGTGTGTGGAAGGGGTGGGGGGTGTTTGGTGTCATGCGCGTTGGGAGCGGCGACTGTGCTAATGCATAGCTGAACTTGCTGCAGCATTATGTTCTCCCGATAGCTTCTAATATTGAAATTCTCGGCACGCGCAAAAGTTTAGAAATTTCTAATATGCCTGTGTGTGTGTGTGTGCGTGTGGCTGTGTTTGTGCAAAGGTATTTGAAATGTTTCACCTTAGTTTTACATTTAACTTATTTAGATTTGCGCAATGTCACCTGCGGGAAACGACGCCAAAAAGTGTGCTACACTTTTTGCTGTGTGCCGGTTGAGCTCAGGTAAATTATGCAATCCTCGGCGTTGCGGCATGGCAATGCCAGCAGCGACAGGTGAGACAATCAAATGGGAGGTCGAGCTAGGCAGGCAGGCAGGGACACAACGAGGCAGACAGACAGACAGGAGCCGAGAGGCAGCCAGATAAAGAGACTAAGGGACAGCCAGACAGACAAATAGAGATAGAGGGAGACAGGCAATGAGATAGCGGGAGAGAGAGAGAGACCGAATGGATACAGAGTAAGAGAGAGACAGAGGAATGCCCAACATAGCTGGATGGAGGCTGCTCAACTTGGCGCTCATAATAGTGAGTGTTTCATATATTACAACAAGGCGCACAGCATTTTATTGTTGTTGTCGCACATGTGCCAGCCACAGCACGTGGTTGAGGGAGGCAGTGGGGAGTGGCAGGGCGAATACATCAAGTTTTATTTAATATTATATTCCTAGTTGGACTGTGCGTGTGTGTGCGGCTACTGCTATAACTAAAACTATGAAACTAGAGTGTTTCAAAACTAACAGTATTACCATACCAGCCTAACAGGTGCCCAGCGAGCGGCGGCAGCACGACAAACTATCTCTCGGCCAACACTTTCGCCGGATAGTTGTGCCGCAAGTTCTCTCACACTTGCACGCTCTCTCTCTTTCTCTGGGCCACATGTGAGAGGGAAAGTGTCCTGCGCGCTTGGCACACACAAACTACACATGTGAAGCGGACACAACCAAGCAGCAGCAGCGGCAGCAACTAAGACGCTGTCCAAGACGCACCCCACCACGCAGGGCACACGGAAACTACCCCCCAGTAGGGGTAGTATTGGCAGCAGTAGCAGGAACAGCAGCAGGAGCAGTGAAAGCAAGTGAAAGTTACCCTCGGCGCGTCGAGGAGTCGGGCGAATAGAATCCATCAATAGGCAGCGCAATCCACAAGTTTCATAAATGCGCCAACTCGTTGTTCCAAAAGGCAGAAGAATTTTTGGAGCCAGCAGAAAAATACCGTCATTAGGCCAGCAGCGCAGCTCAGGCAGCTAACGCCGCATTCCGATGTGATGACGTTGCCGAAAAAAAAGAAAACGCAAACAGAAGAGAATCAACCCCAACGACCCGTGCAGAGTAGACTGCCGCCCTCGCAAAAAAGCATAACAAAACAGGAGAGCCCGGCGGGCTCGCTCGAGTGCCTGTTTGCGAGCCGGGCTCGCCCCATGGCAACATTGGCCAAGGCGAAAGTTTAGAACGCACACTGGCTGGGCCAGCAGAGATGTGGCGACAGCTGTTGCATGCCAGCACAACGCATCGCCGGGCTCTGCTCCGACTACGGCTCCGGCTGCGAGTCCGGAAGTGGGCGAATGGAATTTACTTCCGGTCGCAAGGCTGCTGCCCAAGATGGCCGCCTGGTAAGTGAAAATGCAGCAGTTCCGCATGTGTGGCAACTTTGGCGCTGCGCCAACACAGCGCTGCTCACGGGCGTGGCCCGCCAGCTATTGATCCGCTGCATGTGCGTAATGCGGCGACCAGAAAGCCCGCGCAGAGAGTTGCAGAGAGTCGAACAGTTCGCTTCGCCCCGCATCTTAAGCTGAAGCCCGACCTGGCCAGGGTTGACAGCAAATTCCAAAATGGCGCCGCTTCTTAAAGTGCCAACTTGTGGCTTTGGGCGAACAGGTACGCAGACTGGCGCAGAGCAACTCAATCCCGGTCCCGGTTCGCACAACAATGAGTGGAAAATGGAAGAAAAAAACAGGTGGGTGGTGGGAGCTGGAGGGAGTTGCACATGCTTACGAGGCGGGGCACACAGTGTGTCGCACATATGAGAGAAATTTTGCGACGAGTTTCTAAAAAAATACTTTCGACCTGCGCCGAGCAGGCCAGCAGCTCTGATTGCAGGCAGTTTGGGTTGATGTGTTACAAAAAAAAATACGAAAAAAACAACAAGTAGAAGAAAAGAAAACTTGTTACCATACACACACACACGCACACACATGCATGCATGGTAAAAGTGTGTATGGCAATTGTCTGTGACTTTTATGGCCACATTTAGCACATCATTAAAACGTCAAGTCATCAATCTTCTTACACATTCGAACAGGCTCGCAGGCCATGCGACCCGTGGGCTGCTCCTCCCCTCCCCTGCCCCCTTTCCGACTGGTCTGGTGTACCCTGGATGCACGAGACTTGAACGCCGTGCTCTAGTTTAGTTCCAAATATTTCGGCAACTTTTGGGCCCAAATTGCTACTGTCAAAGGCAGCCGCGTGGCCTAAACAGCCATTAGAAAATTTCCATTTTCGTCACACGGTGTCAGGCCAACAGGCTGCCGAGCCAGCTGAGCAGAGTTGCCTGCTCCAGTTAGAAGCCACATGGGGCACGTGTTAGAAGCAGTGCCAGAGGACACATTCCAATCTCCGTCTGGTCTTGCTTGGCGCCTGTGCCACAGATATTTGCCCTGAAATGTTAGAAAAAGAAAATGCCCCGTTCGAGGGTTACTTAGAAAGGCGCTTAGAAGCGGACAACGCGTCATCGGCGCTGACGGCGCTGCTTACGTCGCCTGCCGGCCATAAATTCTCGTTTTTAATGCGAAAACAGTCAACTTAGCGACGTCGATTTGCAGCAGGCGCACAGCAGTTGGCAGCGCGTTGCTTGCCCCGCGCAGTGTCCTCTGGCAGGACACATGCGCAGTGAGCGCGCCCTGCAGCAGTAGGCGGAGCTGGGGGGGGGGGGGGTAAGGGGCGGGCGTGGGTGCGCTTTGCTTATGAATGCCAGTTAATATACGGTCCATTTGTCTCGCTTTGTCGCCATGTGGCGGACCCGACTTACTGCCCAACTTTGGGTGCCTATTACCCTTACGATAATGATAAGAAATTTTTATGCTCGCGCACGTGGCACACGCAGGGAAGCCACACACACACACACATACACTCCCGCGGGTAGAGGCAGAGAGAGGTATATACTGCAACTAATACATATACACATTATCAACGGGTGCAAGATACTTGGGGCATTTTGGCGCCAAAATGATTTCAGTACTTCGGCATTGCGTGGGCGTCGCATGTCAATGGAGAAAAAGAAATATTGTAGATTCTGTTAGCAGGCGAACAGAAAGCAAAAGCAAGACACGCCCACTGTGAACACCCCTTGCAGGACCTGAGAGTCCTTAAGGGCGTGCACTGCGCAGCTGCAGAGAGAGAGAAGGAGAGAACGACACAGAGATAAAGAGAGAGAGAGAGATTCAGATTGAAGGAGACTGAGACGGTAACGGTGGAGCAACATATACGAGCCCCAACCACTATTAATTCGAACAGCATGTGTTTTTGGCAGTGTGCAATGTTCAACACACGATATTTTCAATACTATTACAGATAACGTATGTCAGTGAATTTTGTCTAAAAGAGAATTTTATTCTCTTTACGATGACAAAAAAAATTTCTTGTATTTCCAACAACAACAAAAATATGATTTATTTATTCAAAAGGTAGACTTAAGAGATAAGAAAAAAATGACCACTATTAATTCGAACGCTGCGTAATATAACAAATTAATTAATATTAGAATTGTGTAACCTCACCTCTGGCCTGTATTACACATTTAACACGTTTTGGCATTGTTTTTAAAAAATATTGGCAATGTTCTCGGGAAATTGAGTCCTGTATCTCTTGCAACTTAATTTTGAGGTCAGAAATGCTCCTTTGTGGCTCATTTCGAAGCTTTTTTTCATTAGCCACCAAAAATGTTCTATGGGACTTAGATCTGGACTATTTGATGGCCAATCTAAAACCATATGCTTATATTGCAGCCAATTTTTGGTTGTTTTGGCTGTGGGCGATGATGCTCCGTCCTGCTGAAAAGTGAATTCACCACAATCTGTCAGTTTTGGTATTGATGGCAGTACTATACACTTTCTTTCAAAATATTAATTTATTTTTCAGCATTATCCGTCCCTTCAATAAAATGCAGTTTTCTTAATCCTTTGGCAGTCATATATCCTCATACCATAGTGCTTGCAGGAAACTTTACTGTCCTTTTAAGGCAGTCTTTATGGTATGTTTCTGTCTTTGTACGGATGACGCGTTTTCTCGTATCACCGACACTAACATCAAATTTAGCTTCATCGCTAAATATGATGCTGTCCTATTACCTTTGAGTCCAAGACATCCTTTCCTGAGCCCATTGGAAATGCTTTTTATTTTTGACAAGCGTCAGCAAGGGTTTTTCCTTGGCCTACGAGTCAGTTACGTTATTGGGTATGGTACATAATTAATAACAATACATACTTTATAGAAACCATATCCAATATTTTTTACCTGCAGTCGCGTCCACTTTCGCTTGACAGTTTTGCCAATTTTCTGCGACCACTCTGAAGCCAAATTTCTTAATGATTGGCGACGATCAGCCCTTACAGTTTTGGCCAGTTGCCTTTCGTCATGTGGTGTTATTGCCGATGTTCGGCCTCTATTTGCAATATTATTTTTAATGTTCGCAGTTTTCTTAAACAATTGGATCACCCCATTCACGGACGATTTAGACAAATTTCATTGTTTGCTTATTTCAGTAATTGTCTTCCCAGATTTATAATAATCACTAATCAATACTCTGATTTCTGTGCAAATAGGCTTACCACGTTGCATCGTTACTAAACTTTAATTTTTTTGCAGTAATTTAATTTTTTTTGCATTCTGTAATGTGTTTTTATATTAAGATTATAACTAGATAGTGATTCCTTTACATTGGATGCTTTTGATTTGTTCTTCTTTTGAGATAACAGTAAACATGCGAAGTGTTCGAATTAATAGTGGTCATTTTTTTCGTATCTCTTAAGTCTACCTTTTGAATAAATAAATCATATTTTTGTTGTTGTTGGAAATATAAGAAATTTTTTTTTGTCATCGTAAAGAGAATAAAATTCTCTTTTAGACAAAATTCACTGACAAACGTTATCTGTAATAGTATTAAAAATATCGTGTGTTGAACATTGCACACTGCCAAAAACACATGCTGTTCGAATTAATAGTGGTTGGGGCTCGTAGTCAACTCTCAGTTAAGCAAGCAACGCACAGTGAGTCGAACTCGAAAAAAAGAGGGTATTAATCAAGAAATACTGTGAGATTACTTCGAAACAAAAATAGCAAACAGAGACAAGCATCTAAAATAAGAGTCACATTTTGTAAATAAAACATCTATCATTTAAACAGCTGAATAACCTATTAATGAAATATACGTATTTTTAAAAACATCTATTACCAAAAATACAATGAATAATTTGTAGGAGAATAAACAAACAAATTTTGAAGTCTCTGAATTTGTTTATTTATTGAATATTAAAGCTCAAAATGTTGTATACAAGATTAAGATTGTATTTATACCAAATTGAAAGTTTCTATATCCTACCTTATTAATTGGAAATAAATAAATAAACAATTAATTAATGAGAAATTCAATTGAACGATATCCTGTATCATAAGCAAGTACGGGATCCCTAGAACTTCCTCTTTACCGTTTATTTCTGTTTATTTCTTCCTCTTTACTGTAATTTATGTTTAAATTTAAGTGCCCCACTGTGACCACTGTGCAACCCACCACGTTAACATTACTTCCGCATCTCTGTGTGTATGTGTGCGGCACTTAGACACACTCCAGGAGCGACCCTCAGGCTGAGCTCCAACATTGTAAGCGGCCTGTAATTGCAACACTTTGTTGCGCACGTTGGCAAGCCTGCACGCCTAATACCTTTTACAGGGATTCGTACTACGAACACACCGCAATTTACATGTCACGCGTGTGGGGCAACCCTTACGGCCTGTTCACATGTCCTCGCACACACACACACATACACGCATGTAACCGTATGTAGCTTGTAAGTACTAAATGCAAGAACATGTCGACATGTGCACGCTGTAATTGCTTTGGCGATTTGCTGGCTGCGTTCTGCTCCACGGCTCGCTGCTGCCCTAGTACAAGTTTGCATATTTCTAAATTCTAAGCGCATCTGTTGGACCAGCCAAGGGACCCTGCAGGGTTCCGCTTACCCCTGCCCTACCAGCCATCCCCATTCCCCTTCACAAGACCATTGAAAAGGAGAGTGAAAGACGCTGCAGACGCACCCCCGGCAAATTATGATGTTTAGCATACGATTAGGGGAAAGTCTGTGAAAGAAACTGTGCTGGAATTGCAGATACCCTGCAATGTAAAGTAAAACCTAACATTCGATGTGTAATCAACGTTTTATCTTCTTTATCTCTTGTTGAATATTCCTATTAACTCTTTAAAAAAACAAATAAATATGTCGTAGGTTCTGTTTATAATTTAGAAATAATGAAAGTGTTAAGAAACGAAAAATCATTAAGGAATTTGAAAACTGTGTTATTTATTTCTTATTAATAGATAAATAAATAAATAAAGATGAACTTGGGAATTCAAGCAGACGATTTGCGATTCGCTTTTATCGGATCAAGAAATTATAAACAAAATTCAAAGTCCAAAATTTAAAAATAAAATCACGAATATATTATCTACTTAACTTGTCTTTACTTCTTTAAGCAAGTCAAACACTGTTTCACAAATATTCATCATACCCATCGCATCTCTCATAGCGAGGTATCAACGGCTGCGTCAGGAACCAATCTTAAAAAAGAAGAAAAGAAAATCATTTCCTCGATAGCATCAGCAAGGCAATCTCAAAGGACGAGGTGCTGAGGTGCAGACAATCTGCACCCCGACCGCAGATCCGACAGAATCTTTTCACTTTTTTTCGAGCATTCTTTAGGGTTTTTTTCGCGGCTGCCACACTTCCTGGCCACAAGATGCTGCAATTCGAGGGTGCCTCCTACATCTTTCACTTTCTATGAGCGCACATAACAAAACCCAAAGAATACAAAAAAGTAGAACAAAAACAAAAAAAAACCACAATGAAATTATAGAAAAAACTGAATAGGAAAAAAACGTGAGCCTCTCGATGTTTTTTGTATGCAAAAGACGATGAGATGAGATGGAGGCGAGGAGACCAGGCGAGACAACAGAGCCGTCATCTGAGGGCGCCATGTGGTGCGTGCCAGGAGCGAGGTTTTTTATGCCAGGCGGATATGCGATATGCTTGGGCGTAACGCGGGACAGCAATCTTTCTATTTCGTCGGCCACAGCAAGTCGATGGCTTTTGTGGTCGTTTAGCACGCGTCCGCAGCCGGAGCAGGAGCAGGAGCAGAAGCAGGCGCAGCTGTGGCCCTTTTGCATATGTTGGCTGCTGCAGCTGCCGTCAGGGCATGGAAATCGAGCGAAGGACAATCCCCCACTCCGACAATCCCCGCCCCGACCCCAATTGCAGCTTATGGCCGGCAGCAGGCTGCAATCAGTTGTCCACTTGAATCGCGGCGACCAGGTCCAATTGATGGCTCGTCCAGCGCCTACCTGCACACATCTTTCACCTTTCGCCTCTCACCTTTTCAGCCACTGCAGACAATTCAGATTTAAATGGTAATTGTTGTCAACGCATTCGTCACACTTTTGCCCACTGCCGGACAATGGGCAAACGGGCCAGCGGACATGGGCCGAGTCCGCCGGCCAATACCTGCGTTAATAATGCGATTTGCATTCCCTTTCCGTTGGCCTTGGACCTTTCAACCAGAATAGTTCTGGCTGCTTGCTGTTCGGTGTCCTTGTTTAGCCTGCTGTTTGATTGAGCTGTGTCCTCTATTCAACCTAATCTGCACCTTTTGCATGCCCCCTCTGCGTGTCTGGCTAGCATTTGATCCGCCGGCTTAGCCCGATTTTGCGACAATTGATGTTGATTGACAGCCAAATGTCACTGCGCTATGGAAAATTGCAATGAAATGGTATCGGTATGAGCTTAATAAATGAAGGTTTTTCTTATTATGTAAATAAAAGTGATGATGACTTAATTTAGTATCTATGTTTTATTGCATTATTTATTGTGTCTGTCCGTCCGTCTCTTAGCTTTAACACTATCTTGATGAAACTTGGCTATACATTATCTTACTGCCGAATCGGACCCATGCATTGTATAGCCGCCATACAATCTATGGTACTATCGGTTTTAATTTTCAATCATCGTTCTTTTTTTCTATATATAAATAATATGCATATAAAAATTTCATCATAATCGGATTACTATAACATATAGCTGAATAAATAAAGGTATTTTCTTGAAGACCAGTATTGATTTTCGAAATAAATTAACTTATCAGTGTCATCAAGTACTTTTTGCAATTCATTACTGTAGTAAAGACTAGAGGAGATAAGAACCTGCAAAAGCATGTTCAAAATATCTTACGCAAACAAAGTTTTTCGTATATTCTTTCCCATTATTATTGTTGAATGGCCTCAACCGTCAATAATGAAAATCACTGCAGATATAAGGTACTGAAGGAGAAGTATGCAAGGTTTAACCTTCTTGTCCTTTCAAATTTGCAGGACCTAGCAAACATTTAAAAAAAAAAAATTAATCAACTCGGCTAATGATCCGGATCCTGGGGTCTGCTACGTATAATTTCAATATGCCATTATGAATTTAAAATTAATAAAATTAAATTAAAAAAATAAAAAATTGATTGCCGAAACCCGGGATTGAACCGGGGACCTTTAGATCTTCAGTCTAACGCTCTCCCAACTGAGCTATTTCGGCTTCATGCTGGAGGTGGGTCCAAGTGTCATCTAGATGAACGTCCGTCCGGCCCCACAGAAGGGCGCGCGCTGGCCGTGAGGTAACTAAACTGAGAGCTTATCTAATCGCACCAGCAGCACCAGAAATAGAAAATTAGAACTTTTGCCCCCCACCACATGGCTGAGAGATATACGCACATGCACGTGTGTGTTTGTATGTGTGTATTGTGTGTTTATATCTTGTGCGCATGCCCGCGTTTCAAATGCGTTTCACATGCAAAAAGAACTAAACACACAATCATAGAAATTACATGTACGTACTACGTAGCTAGTGGACCTTTTCAATTTGATCTCATAGCCTGAGAGAGCTGTGCTGTGCTGCGTCTCCGGCTTAGTCCGAGTCTCAGTGTCAGGCTCAGTGTGCTGCCAAATCATGTTTGTTCCGCCATGATAGCACATGGCATCTAATGAACTGTTGGGGGCGGGGAAGGTGTGTGGTTAGCAAGGTAAGACGGGGGAAGGCGAAGGGGGCGGTGAGTTGAGTGTGTGGCGTGTGGTGTGTGTGGTGGGGCGCGCAGTGTCGCGCACAGCTTTGCTGGGCAACAAATCAGCCAGCGACCAAACCAGAAATGTAGCTGAAGCTGAAGCTGCCGTCGCAACTCGCTGCGAAGCTGAAGCCGAGTCTAAGGCTGAAGCTGAGGCTGAGGCTGAGGCTGTGACTGTGGCTTTAGCTTCGTGTTGTCGTTGTAAAAATGTTTGCTTGCACGCTTTCCAATGGTTGCTGCTGCTTCTGCTGTTGCTGCTGCTGCTGCTGCTGGTCGTGCTTCGCGGTCGTTGCCCTGCTGTGACGTCACCGGTTCAATGGCAAAATGTGACCCAGATTGTCTGAGCTGCACAACTAAGCTTCGGCTCATAGCACCTTTCTCTGTGTGTGTGTGTGTGCGTGCTTGTGTGTGTGTGCCTGTGGCTCTTTAGAATAAAGAGAGAGAAAGAGAATGATCATGCTAAGGGAGCTGAAGCTTGCTTAAGAGCGCGCTGTAAGCCGAACTTGCCGTCTTTGCCCTTGGCTATGTAACCCTTGAATATTTAGGCAGCAGCGGCAGCAACAGCAGCAGCAGAGGCAGCGCTTTCTCTCACGTTTGCTCTCTTCGCTGCTTTCTGCGAAATGGGGCCACACGATTGCCTAGCCTCCTTCCTTGCCCCTTCCCTTTTCCTTCCCTTGCACTGCTTCCCTTCCCTTCTCCCAGCAGTGTCGGCGGTCATTCAATTGTTTTTGTTGCCATGTCTGTGTAATTATGCCCATGCATGCCCAGCCTGCACTGGGAGTAGGAGTCACAGTCCCAGTCCCAGTCACAGTCCCAGTCGGAGCCAGAAGCAGCGCCAGCGTCGGTGCCACGGCCCAAGCGGCAGTGTTGCGTGTAATTTGTTATTTTATTTTATTGTTATTATTACCGCATGCGACGTGCACTTTATTTTCATTACCAGTTTGGATTCTTTTCATGCCGTGCCCCCGTCTCTGCTCTCCTGTCGTACTTAGTAACTTTGTATGGATCTGTTGCTGTTCCCACTCGGATATGAGCGCATCTAATGCATGCATCGCTATTTCTGGGATACCTGGTGTGCACGCCTTTCTATGTGTGTGTGAGTGTGTGCGTGTACCTGGAGCATATTGCACGTGTGAAGCTGCTGTTTTGCCTTGGGGGCTGAGCTAATTCCAAGTTGAAATACAATCAAATTAACTGCAATTTGGAATTCAGCAATTGATGGTCATAAACTAAATGATCATTGACAATTTTCATATTTAATTAGTTAATTTGGAATTGTTTTAAATTGTTCTAATACAATAAATGAGGAAATCATGAAGTCAGATGACTGATAAATGGATTTGAATAACAAAATAGTTGTGTATGTCAAGTGTTAAATTATGTGTCATATCTGTAGCTCTGCTGCTTTCCCACATAAAGTAGTCCCACTGTTCAAATGTCAATTGAGACTAATAATGTTCGCTTTTTAAATGTGCGTCAATCCGAGCAATTTTCTGCAATTCATTAAAACGATTTCGATTCTGATTTGATATTGGTACTGAGCAGTTAATTGCGCTTTTAACGATCCACGCTCTCGTGCTCTTTCATCCGCGCTCTCTTCCACACACACACACACATACACTTAGTCACAGTGGGGCCTTCTCACATAGTAAACTTGTAATATTCATGGCACAAGACGAAGTCGTGAGAGCGGCCTGCTAAAGAGAGAGTGCGAGATAGAGAGAGAGAGAGAGAGAGAGAGAGAAGGAGTCCCCTGAGTGGAGGCCAGTTTACACTCGCACGAAATTAACAATATTTATATAAACAAGTTATAAACAATGTTTGTCTAAACAGTGACAAACATTCACACACACACACACACTCACACAGAGTGCTCTTAAGAACACACACACTCACACGCACTTCCATCGGCTTAAAAACCAGTTCGCGGCTGGCGCTCAGTCGCGCTCCCACAAAGTCACATGGCGCTGCCGCTTCCCAATGCATTACATGAACGCGTCGTGACGTCGACGTCGACGGCGGCGTCGACATCATCGCCATACTTCCGCATTACTGCAGCCTGCATTGCTGCTGCTGCTGGCTCTCTTTTGGCATGGGGCTCTCTCTCTCTCTGTCTCTCTCTTTGTGTGCGGCTCTCGCAGTCAGCTGATTTTGTTTTGCTTGAACTTTTGCCGGGTGCTTGGGCGATCGCGGTTACGCTCGCCGCGCTCAGTTGGCCACATACGCGAGTTGTTTGTTTTGGAGTCGAAAGTCGAAATCTGAAGCGCTTTACACATTAGCATGTTGCCCGCTGTCGCTGCCGATGCCGACGTTGACGCCGACGCCGATGGCAACGGCGACCCTGCCCAATGTCAATCACAACTCTGGCCCTGGCCCCAGAGCACGAGAGTTGGCTTACAGAAGAAAGAAGCAGGCCAAAAGCAGGAGGAACGTGTTTCCAAAGCCATTACAACAAGCTCTTGACTGTTGCTCGCTGCTGGCTGTCCATGTGTGTGTGTGTGTGCGCTTTGATGTGTGTGTGTGTGCGAGTTTATGAGTGAGCTTTACTGCTGCTGCCGCCTGCCGCACGCCCCGCTCTTTTGTTGCACGCTTGTACTGACAATGAAACCCAAATACATATAATAAATACACACACACACACACAAAGACAAAAAGACAGACACACTCACACACAGACACAGACATGTATCTGTATGTAAGTTTATACATGCCACAACAAAGCCGCCAAAAAGTTCATACACATTGTACGCACATAGAATCGAAACGCACTACACATGAAGCCATTGTCTGTGTATATGTGTGTATGTATCAGAGTGTGTGTGCTTCGCTGAGATAGTGTGTGTGCTTTTGGCCTGGCCAACAACTAGCGTCCAAGACTTGGTTACAGCGCGTTGGTATTGTGCCTGTTACACGCTGCATACTTACGTACAGCAGACACACACACACACACTGGCACACACACTGAGAGACAACTCACATATGGTTTTTTGGGAGGTGAATGGCCGCAACTGTCGTTGCCACTTTGGTAACACCGTGGCGCATTAAACGTAGCAGCCGCGGCGGCCAACAGCCAAAGAAGAAGCCACAGACGTCGTCATCAGCATGCCCGATGGACAGAGGATTTTTGGCAAGAGCAACAGGCCCAAGGGGTGGTCATGGGGAAGAAGGGAATAGGGGAGTAGTGCTGGCAAAGGCGGTGGGGTGGGGCAGGGGAAGAAGGGCCGAGCGGGAGCAGCTGAGCGGAGCAGAGACCAATGTTTAATTTACTTTGCATTTGTTTGGCCAAACTCCAGCAGGGCACTTGGCTTATGATGATGACGCTCCGCAACTGACAGACTGACATACGGGGAGATGGACTGACGGACTGACTGACTGACGAAGTCGGATACGTAACTCACGCGTTTTTATGACCACACAAAAGTCGGATTGCCGTTTTAGGGTTTTCTTTAGCTTCCCACACTCTGGTTCCCACTGCTCCTCGGCGAAGTCTTTGTGTGCATTGTGCACGTATGCATGTATGTGTTTATAAGTGTGTGTGTGGGTGAGTGCACACACATATATGTGCATGAATTGAATAACCAAATGTGGGATTGCTTTCGAAGTTTCATCGATTATTGAAAAATATAGAACAATCCCAACAACTGAACACGAATTTAATTCCTGGCGTTATTGAAGGTCCTCTTAAATAGTATTGTACTTAATTGCATTTCAAATTAATCTCAAGCATAAAAATATTTAAGAATGATTGTTATATAAATACATATAATTTGATTATTATGATTAATGTATTCATACTAAATAATTCATACTAAAATAAACTTCAATATTCTTTGGAGTACTTAATTGTTAATTGTAATGCTAATTTCACCAAAAACTAAAATGCAAAGATACTTAGGTTTTAATTTTTAAAATGATAAATTTGCATTCATGCTAAATAAATGCTAAATAAACTTCAGAACTCCTAATAAAACTAAACTATTATCAATATACAATACTTAGAAGAAAAGGCTACCTGCGGCATACCGACAGTTTTATACGAGTATATCTTTAGGTTCTTATCTTCTCCGATCGTTTCAATACTAGTTACATATAATGAAGCGGAATAGAATGGTATTGTCTATATTCAATAGTATATCTCACTATGATTGACACTGATAAGTTAAGTTATTTCTAAAATTAAAACTGGTGTTCATACACAAATCTTTATTTCTACCATTCCTATGACAGCTAAGTATATCTTTAATTTTATATGTATATTATAAGTATATATAGAAATAGTCTGATGTAGTAAATTTGATTACAATATCTTAACAAATAATAAGAATCGGCCGATAGTATGTATATATCGGTCCGATCTGGCTCCTTCCGAATTATTTACAGCGTGCAGAAATAAGTAAAAAGTATGTCAAGTTTCGTTAAGATACTATAGCTCTAAAACTGAGAGACAAGTTTGCGTTGCATCAAACGGACAGACGGATACCCGGATAGACGGACATACGGACACACGGACAGATGAACAGGGCTGGTTCGATTCCCCTGTTGATGCTGATTCAGAATATACGATATATACACTTTATAGAGTCAGAGATGGCTCCGCAAATGCGTAGCAAAGTCTTGCCCAAAATTAATATACCTTCTGCAAGGGTATAAAAAGTCGCAACGATCATCATTGGAAGAAACTATAATTGAATGAGACATTAATTAAAATAATTAAAACAAGATTAATTAGGATTCTGTTATTGTTATACGCTCCATTTCTGAGCCAGGATAGCAAGTCAAAGGGAAGAAAGATTCGTCTCCCAACATTCTGCAGTAAAGATTGAATGCTGTCGCAACAGCTGACCTCATGGATCCATATGTATGGTATGTTTAGCTGTGCATGGGTCTGTGGCAAATACAGATACAGATAGAGCGTGTAAAGTAAAACTAATTTGGTTTTAATTTCTCCTTTCAACACATGTTCTCGGTTCGCGTGTAATTTTTAGCTCGCCCAGAGGTATTTGACCCTTTGGCTCACAGCTGATTTATGGGAATTCATACGTGTCCATGACTCTCCATCTCCATGTCTATTGCCACTCCCGGTCTTTGGGTCTCTTCTGGCTTCTAAGTTCTGGCCACTGAGCTCTCTGAGTTCTCAGTTCTCAGTTCTGGACTGTGGATTTCGCTTGTGGCTTCGCTCGGGCCCAAGTTGAATGTACGTTTTGCGTGAAAGTTTGTGAGTTTCATGTGTGTTCTCTCCGTGTGTTGGTTTTGTAATTTGCTGTCTTTGTTTGTTGCTTTGTGGCCCACAGCTTGGACACTCAGTCAGCCAGACCGACAGTCAGAAGCGCAGCTATTGAAGAAACCTAATTCATGACATGCTGACCATATTAATTTATCTTCTTTGTGCAAAATTTCGTGCATGATTTGGCCATTACCAGCGCCAGCTCCAGGTCTAGCCGAGCCAGGCCAGCGCTGCTATCTGTATCACACTGTGATCAGAGTTGCCCATATGTTTGGATCGTCTATGAGTGTATTCGTGTATGTGTGTGTGTGTGTGTGTGTGTAGTTGAATGAACCCCGTGCGATGCGTGAAATGTTTAAACTTTTGTTAACGAGATCATTGACACTTTAACGCGAAATGCAATAAGTTTGTTACCATGTCAAGCGTTCCCTATCCCAATCCAGAGTTCCATTCCATCCCAACGACGCTTTTATTGGCATGATCGTGCACTTTTGTTGATAACAAAATTCGAAGAAAGATAGAAAGAGTCATGTCCCAGAGTCGCAAGAAGCTTGCGGGAT
This sequence comes from Zaprionus capensis, assembly GCA_018903675.1. Classification (NCBI taxonomy): domain Eukaryota; kingdom Metazoa; phylum Arthropoda; class Insecta; order Diptera; family Drosophilidae; genus Zaprionus; species Zaprionus capensis. The sequence continues at coordinate 5,832,463 of JAEIFN010000011.1, forward strand.
GTCGGCCTGATCAAGATGGACAAGTTTTCTTTTTCTTTTCTTTTTCTTGTTTCATTTCTTTACCCACGTGTAATTGATGTACTCAAGAGAAGATCATGACTTTATGCATGCAGACTTACATAATCGATTTCTAAGCTCCCGAATCCAGAAAAAGAATTCACAATTAGAAGTGATATTGGTTCTATAAGAAGTGATATAAATGTACTTTAGTTTTACTTTATTAAATTTATATTCCATGCATCCCATATTTAAAAGTAGACCCTTAAGTTCCTTTGCCGAATATCTTTTCAATATAAATATGCTTTTATTTTAATGATCATGTTGACTACGCTGTAGAATGCCAGACAATGTTTAGTTTTTTGGCTTGTGTGGATCATTTAAATGCTTCGCAGCGCGAGGCATTTAAATAATTTTCACATTCTTAAGACTTTCATAGAAATTAGCATCAATAATGATATGAAAATATGAGAATCCAAAACAAACACTCAGACCTAATCGCCCAGCAGGTCAATAACATCTTATCAGATCACGCTGTGTACATATTGTGAATGTATAGATAGCTAGAAAACTATATATGTATTTGGAATTGAAGATAGCATTGCTGAGCGCTGAAATCAGTGCAGAATTCTTGACAATACAGTCGGCAAACACAGCGTAATTACTTCATTATAATGTCGGCAAGAACTGAACAATGAGAGATGAGTGCTACGGAGTACAAGTGAGTTAATGATAATGGTTTCAATTACATGGCATGCTCGGGCTAGAGGGGCGACAAACGGAGAGGCAAACAAACAGGAGAATTTTGAAGAGGGAAGATGGAGGGGGAACGCATGAATCGAACGTAGGAATGAACGAACGAACGGCCCACAACAGAAGAGTAAACAAACATTTTTTGACTTTTTAGTGGTGTAAAATATGCGGAAATGCATTTCTATGGTCTTACTTACCCGAACCCGAACACACTACACACTACACACTACTACTACATGCCACATACACATACATATGTACATACACACAAGTCAAACACCACAAGTCATGCCAGGCATCAGCCGGCGAACTTGCAGCTCGAGCAGCTCTTGCAGTATCTGTGTGTGTGTGAGAGTCTCTCTCAGGCACTGCACATGTGTGTGTGTATGTTTGTGTGTGTTGGCCTGAAGATGACGATATTAATGTGGCTGCAGAGGTAATGATGATCATGATAATCACGTGAAAACCAAACCAAACCGAGTCTGGCCAAGAGGCCGCTGGAGGGTAGGACGGGTAGGAAGGGGTGGTGAGGGGAGGGGATGGGATGGCGGAAGGCGGACGGCAGTCGGCAGCGGACCTGTTTGTGGGCACATAATAAGAACACGCTGCAATGCAACGCAATATGCAGCTGCTGCAGTTGAGGGGGTCGGTCGAAAGGAGGGCGAAGGAGGTGGTGCGAAAGGCGGCAGGCGGGCAAAGTGGGTGCTGGGTGCAGTCAAAATGGCAAACAACAATAACAATAATAACAACAACAACCCCAGCCACAAAACTGGGCTAGGGCTGGGGCTGCCATTTGGGGCGGTACGAGGCGAAGCGCCGCGCTGAGGTGTCCAGCAGGATGCAGCAGCGAGACAAGGCAACGCAAGACGAGACGAGACGAGACGCAACGGGCTGAGGCTGACGATCAACCCATAGCCCAAGTAAATTACGACTGCAAGTCAACCAGTCAAGTTAGTCAAGACAACAACAAGTTACACACACTCAGTATGTCTCCCTCTCTCGCTCTCTCTCTCACTGAAATGTTAAGAAAGAAAGCAAGTCGCCAGCAGAGCAGCAGCGCGCTGCACGGCGATGCCAACAGCGACGGCAAGAGCGGCAGCGACAGCATCCTCCATTTCGCCTCGTCGCTGTGCTTTTTTCTTTCGCTTTATATTTACAAACGGCCGAAAGGTTCGTTGACCGTACAAATAGTGACCCACTAACATCTGCGAGGTACGTTCACCCTAGTGACGTATTACTTCCATGATCGAAAACGAAGCAGAAGCAGCAGCAGCAGCAGCCACGGCAGCGTCAGCAGCAGCCACAACGACAGCCGACGCCGACGTCGAAGCCGAAGCTTAGACGACCAGACCGAGACCGAAGCAAACCTGGCTCGAACCATTTGACGGCCGGTTCGGCTTGGTTCGAAGCGAACAAAAAGCTGTTGGGGCCTAAGAGCGCGGAGGCCGCAGCTTAAGAGTTGCTGCAGAACGATCCGATGCGGAAATGTGTTGCACGACCAACTCGAGTGTGTATGTGCGTGAGTGTGTGGCCAAGTGTGTGCGGCGCTATTTGCTCGTCTTATCTATGCAGACATCTTCATCAGCGCAGATTAACAGCAAATTATAGTGCAAACATCAGAGAGACTTAACGCGGCTCAGCTGGCCCATAAACCCGTCTCGGGCGCTGCTGGCTTTATCTGCGCGCTCTATCGGGGCCTTATCTGGCAGACCTCACACCTTGGACTAACCTTTGCAGCCTTGGCAATCGCAAATTGCCGCCTCAAGTTCAAATTCGGCCGAAAACCTGAACAGAGAAGGAAAAAATGCCACATGCGGTGAAAGTAAAAATTCATAATTTTTTTCTTTTCGTTTTTCGTTGTGCTTGTTGTTGCTGTTGCTGCTGCTGTTGTTGCTGCTGCTGTTGTTGAGGCCAACATAAAAATGGCTAACCAACTGCGCACAGCACGGCTGCGCGTTGCAGTTGCTCAAGCCCCTTTTTACCACTTCATTAGAGGCCGAGGCTGAGCAGCCGCCGTGCCTGGACCTGCATGTGAGATACATTTGTATCTATATCGTATATCTGTATGTGTGTGTGTGTCTGTATCTTTCTTTTACTTTCGTTTGCTTTTCCAAATAATTTTGCCAGAAAAACGAGGCACAGACTGAGCTGGGGCCAAGTCGATGCCGATGATCGTGAACATGACACAATATTATGGATTATGAGCCGCCTCTTGTTGCCGTTGCTTGTGTGTGTATGTGTGTGTGTGGTTGCAAGGAAAATTGGTGTGGCAAATGCAATTCGCTTATCTCGTTTTGTAGTTCATAATTTACGGCTTATTTATGGCTTGTCAAGTGGCCTTTTCTATGCGACGTGACACGGCCAAGTTCAAGGTGTGCTCCCCCCTTCCCTGTTGCCAAGCCACGACGGGCGGCGCCTGGCGCTGCGTTTAGATCACTTTCATATTTATGAGTTTATGCAGAAAACTGTCTCGCTGTGATTTCGCAGAGCCCACACACACGCACACCCACAGAGACTGTGGGAGACAGAGAGAGAGAGAGTGAGATGTTGAGTGGGAGACTTTCACACGTTATGAATGAAGTGCCGAGGACGTTGTCAATTGCAGCGGGACATTCAATACCCGCACTGCATCCTTGCCTTGAACCTCGTCTCGAGGGCAGCTGTGTGGCTGTTGCTGTTGCTGTCCCTGTTGCTGTGCGTGTGTCCGTCTCCGTCTGTCGTTCGTTTAGGGACACAGCCTTCCGGCTGATTGGGCACATGAGAAAAACCTGCAGATTTTTGGGCAAAGCTGAAATTCGGCTAAGCTTTCAGCTTGGCAATTTGGCTATCAAATAACTTTTGGCTGGCAGCTGTGTGTCCAAGACTGTTGCGATTCACACGCTCCCGCTTCGGCCAGGATTATTGCTGCTGCTGCCTGGTGCATCCCAGCCAACGATTTGAGGTCCGGCCAAATTGGCCAAACCATTTTTGCCACTTTTTGCAAGTGCTCCTCGGCTGGCTGGGTGCAATCATTGGATTAATTTTAATATGTCCATGGCTATAAAGCGTTCACATCGGGCTCAATCTCGGCCCGACTGGCTGCATCTATGATTATGGACTCACGGCAATCGACTCGACGTTGCCCACAGATACAGACGCAATTCCACACTCACACACACACACATGCACAGACTTACGTTTATAAATGTAGCAACGTTTGGTTGCCAACTTGGCTGTGGCTGCCACTGGAATTGCGACCTCTTTGGGAGCGTTGCTGCCGCTGCTGCTGCTGCCACTGCTGCTGTAGCTGGTTACGAAACCTCAAGAAAAACTTCCGCATTCATTTAAGATCATTTCTGTCGTTGGTGCTGCAAGTGGTTGTTGTTTTTGCTGTTGCTGTTGCTGCTGCTGCTGCCGGTGCAGATTTGCAACAGCCCCCCCTCATTTGGTGTTGCTGGTGTGTGTTGTCTGCTATTATTAATGCCGCCGCAGCAGCCGCCGTCCCGTAGCTGCCTCCTGCCCCCACCGGCAACAGCTGTTGTTATTGTTGTTTCTCTCATGCGTCGCGGGTTTTGTGAATTTATGGATCAGCGTTGCATACCGCACGACGAGGAGTCAACAGCTCCCGGCTTCCAGCTTCCAGTTGTCTGTCAGCTCTCGGCTCCAGGTCCACCTCCCAGCTGTGTCAGCCAAGCCGTCTACCAATGACAAGCTTAACACGTAAAAGAGCAATAGTCGAGCACCGCCCGACAGCAAGATACCCTTTGCTCAATTTCAAAAACCTATACCACACTTATAATTCCCAACAGCAAATTTAGCGTGAAGGAAACGTTCCTCGGAACTATGGAAAACGTTGACTTAAATAAATTAAAGTGTTCTTATTGTTGTTATTAAATTACAAATTTTCATCTATTCATATTTATTCATATTCATCTACATACATATGTATGTATTAGAGCTAGATAAAAATATATGTTTGCTTAAGTTTTTCATTTGAAACATCAATGTTTATCGATGTAATATCAGTATTTCTTCATATCTTATATGTATGTATGTGTCTTCTGAATAATAAAATTACAATTGAATTATTTTTCTTAATAATATAAGCTGATCGATGTGCGAAGGCAGTAGTCGTGGCATCTGCAAGTCATAGCTATCTCGAATTGAGGAACTGAGTGTGGTATAGAGGAAACTGTCATGACAAATGTTATTGCCTATCTTTTTTTTTAGTTTTTGAAAATGGTAGGTTCGTCCGGATAAACGGACGGAAGGACATAGTTCGGCATACTTCATTTTTGAGATTGACCTTGATAGTTGGTGGGATCTCCAACACCCCCATGTGCCTTTTATAAAGATTAGCACAAACATAGTATACCCTCTTTTTGAGCATTTTCGATAGTTATAAAAATAGACAAGGTGTTTGAAGTTGCTGCTTTGTTGTGAAATTTGAGAAGAAGTATATTGAAAGAAGTTGGAGGAAAAATAAAAGCAACGTCGAAGGATACTAAAAAAATATAACTTAATGTTTGGGAGTCAGATATATTTTATTTTCCAACAAAACCTTTGATCCTTTTTAATCAAAAACCTATTGTTCTTTTTTTGTCTTGTTTTTTTCTTGTTAATTTGTTTTTCCGTTTTTTCATTTTAGTCTATCCTTTTCTTGTAAAAGATAGCTGGCAACTGTGCCTTCAGTACTTATAAGATTATATTAAAGATCATATTTATATGCTAAGCAAAGGGTATCCTAAGATTGGGTTTACTGTATCGTTTCCTTCTCTTTTAAGTTGCTCCCCAGTTATGTTTTTACAGACCTAATTGGACATCAGTGGAAGTCATGAACATTATAGCATATTTAGGTCTGCCATTATCTATTAGACATAACCCTACACCTAATATAATACTTAAGATCGTAGCATCACTTATTTCTCCCGACCCAAGTTGAGCACCTACCATCTGTGTGAACAAATCACCTCTATGCGAGCGACTAAACCAGTCCTGCCATAATTAGGTCATGCTTTGTCTTCTTGCCAGTTAACGGACAGCGCAGAGAAAGAACGGTTCCGGGCAAAGAAACAGCAGAGCAGAAACTGTATAAGCTCTTATGGCCAGCTTCGTCTTGCCAATAAAAATGCACACTAATGGTGAAATAAAAAGCGTTTTACGTTTTGTCGCTCACCAATACTGAATACCGTTAGCTTTGTACAAAGCACGCAACGGGGAGGCGTATCCCTGTACCTCTACCTCTCCCGCTACCCTCACTCTCCCGCTGCCTCTGCTCTCTCCTCTTTCTCTGTCTTACTGGGATGGCACCATGACCAAATGCAACTGGTTGTCATTGTCAAATGTGGAGGCCTGCGTCAATAAATTACCTAGAAGCGCACCCAAGAGCTTTGTGGAGAACGAGCCAAGAACGAGCCAGCAATGACAACAACAACAAGACAAGAAAAACGGACAATGGACAACTGGAAAACAGGCAACTGGCAGCGGGCAGCGGGCAACGGGCAACTGGTAACTGGCAACTGGCGAGGCAACGGTACATTATGCAATCACGGCATGAATGAGACACTCTTGACCGAGTTTCCAAAGCCAGGCAATAACGGTACCGCAACGTAAGCGACAGCTGACAACTCGGCCGAGAAGAAAGGCGAAGCGAAGACGCCGCACGCCGACTAACGGGTTCTCAAGCGAAATAGAAGAAAAAGCAAAGCGCAGAAGACACTAAAAACGCAGGGCGCTCTGCCAGTTGTGTGTGCACAAAACAAAAGAAAAAAAAGAAAAGAAAAATGCAAAATAAACAAAATTAGTTCAACTTTTAAGCAGAAAACTCCTTCGTTTGTAATCATACTATGAATAATATTATAAATATTATTCAATTGACAATCAATTGATCTTGCGTGAATAAATTACTTATCTACATATTTACGAACGTACTTTTTATGTAAATTATTACCATATCGAGGTAACAGTAACAATCTGATGCCAACCGAAGGAAAGCTAAACCTGAAGCTGTTGTACTAATTAATTGTACTGCAATTACATACTGTTAGATTACTGTTACAATGTTGATCACACCCGTTACATTTTTAATACATGCATACATATACATACATACATATTTATATATTGTTTTTAGCTTTTTTAATTGAATTGGAAGCATAGTTAATAATTATAATAAACTGGAAAGAACGGTTTATTCAGCAATAAATAATAGACTAGCTATCTTTACTATGAAATGTCCCATATGATATGATATATGTACATATGTAGTTTTTCAACTTTGATATATTATAATAAATAATCAATTTGACATTTCCAGGGAACCTTGGTGTTGCATTCGGTGCTGGCGAAGAAAACACGTTAGTGATAATACAAGAACTGCAATTTATTTGACTTTAAGAGATTAGTGATGCATACAGTGGATTTATGTAAGGTGGATAAGTACGGGGATTATTTTGACTGCATTCAAACTAATTGCTTAAATGGGTCTTCACCAGAGCAACGATTGGCGCTGCAGTGGGCATGTCTGGATATTCACCAGCGCTGCCGGCAATGTCCAGATGCGTATACTTTAGCGGCTTCTCTGAGTCCAGGCCATGCTTGTCCAGACCCGTTGCCTTGATCATAAATGCAGCTGGCACCTGATGACCACGCGGTGTTCGCACCGATGGCAAATTGTTGGACTGCACAACATCCTCGCCGATGACTTTAGCGGCATTGAAATCGAAATCGCATTGACGCAGCACGGATACCTCGAATGGTTCGCCGTGGGCTTCGCCGGCAGCCTGCAGCTTACGTGCATGATCCTCGCTGGCTGCTACGCTGTTGTCCACAATGATGGACTGGCCTTCGCCCGCCGAGATGAACGCGTGTCCCGTCAACGTGGCAATGGTGAATATATGCGGATCGGGCAGATTACCCTCAACGGCCAGCTCCTTCATGCGGCATAGCACGTCTGCCATGCACATGCGGCCCTCGGCATCGGTGTTACCAATTCGCACTCGAACACCAGCACGCGAGGTAATCACTTCATCGGACACATAGGACTCCTCGCCCACGGAGTTGCGCACTAGGCACAGAGCGCCAATGACATGAATGTCCTTTGGCTGCTGTTCGCTAACCACTTGCAGAAAACCGGCCACAGCTGCGGCTCCGCACTTGTCACGGGACATACCAGCCATAACGCCACCAGCTTTGATGTCAGCGCCGCCCGTGTCGTAGGTGACTCCCTTGCCGACCAACAACAGCGTTTTGCGTGCCGGGGTGGGTGGAGTGTACTCCAGAAAGATGATGCGACCCTGGTGACGCTCAACGGTATTGGCAGCCCGATTGACAGCGGCAAAGAGTGGATACTCCTTGTTGAGAGTCTCGAGATCGTTAATGACCGTCACTTTTAGATTGGAGAATAACGGCTTGATGTAGGCCTCCACTCGTTTCGGCGCCATGCGTTCGGGATCGCCAACACCAATGTCACGTGCAACTAGACGGCCCGATTCAAGCACGATGGCCTCATTGAAGATCTCCTCCGCGTTGGGGTCGTCAATCAAAAGAGACAGCGAGCTAAGGCGTTGTCTCTTCTCTGGTACATCCTCACGCAGTTGAATAGGCTGGAGATTAGTTAGTTTTACAAAAGGAGAATATATAAAATATATTTTGAATACGCACCACATAAAGTTCCTCCAGTGCTCCCAGAACGGTGCAGAGCTCTGTCTGCGAGAAGCGCTTGCTCTGTGGCACAACCAGCAATGGTGCCTTGAAACCAGCCTGCAAGTCAAGATAATCGGTTTCAGCAACGAGTGCAGATTAAGTTGGACTTGCCTGCTTGGACTTACCTTGATAGCGCGCTCCAGTGACTGCGCAGCTGCCTTCTGATAGCAACGCACATCCGTGTAGTCCGTTAGCTCCGCCACGGGTGCATAGATCACAGGCAGATCCAGGCGTGGGGACTTGAAACAAGAGATTTGACTATCGAAAGCCTTGTCGAAGCACCGATGCTCCTCAAATGTTTCGGCCAACTCGGGCGGCACAGTACGATCGATGACGCAGAGGACATCGCTGCCAGATTTAGCCAGATACTTGGACAGCTTCACAGTGCATGGCAGTAGCCTAGCCGGGACAAAGTGCAGAAATACAATTTATTATAATTAATGAAAGGCATGTGCAGTTTTCAATTATTGCATACAGTTGCCAGTTGATTGAATTGCAATTTTATCACGTCTTGCGCGACGCCCGTTGCGAGGCTTTCAATTGTTTGCTAACCGAGCGTGCAACGCCCCAATACAATCGATAAGAGGGCGGCCAGCTAGCTGATAAGAGCTCTCGCTATAAGAAGATTATCTCGACGTTGAAGTCCAGTAAATAACTGCGATTGTGATAATGGCCAATAAAAATTGCCTAATTTGAGTTCACTTTAAAAGAGGAAACAATTACGCGTTGTTAAATAACGCCAGAAGGGGACGACGAAAAGTGATATAGAGAAAGGGAGAATGGCAGAGAGAATATAATCTCAATGGATGCTGTGGTTGTTTGCTAGCCGATCATTCCCAGATATAACACAGATTGTACTTACTTGTCGAGTCGACTCATGTCGTTAGTCAGAGAGCTGGGATTCAGGGGACGTCAATCACAATAGAACTTCAGCGAACGGCAACCGGAGAGCCACTGAGTGGAAACAAGCGAATGTTGAAATTGAAATACTACAATGGAATACTGGAATTGAAAATTGCGATAAGGCGCCGATAAGTGATTGCGCTTGCTGGTTTGCTTGCTTGGTTGAGATTGTTTAATCAACAAAACTGAGGCGGGAACTATTGACGACGAACCAATTTGTTGTGACTTCAATTTGCACAGTGAACTGATTTTTATAACGCGCAGCGCTCGTATTGTTTATGGAAAACAACTACCCACGATTTATGAATAAGCGTAGGAATGCTATAATAAAGAAACTGCAGCTCAGGTGCACACAATAACAACAATACTGAAGTCGAGTCCACACACGTTGTTGCACAGAGCACACGACACTTGGATGGGTATTCTCTTGCCAGTCACGTCTGAGGCTTGTGCTCGCTGAGTGAGTGGTACGAAAAACAGCTGATCGCCCTGAAACGCCGGCCAGCTGTTACGCGGCAGCGTTGCCAACCAATTTGAAGAAAGAGTAAATGATGTACGAACCAGACGTGCACCAATTTGAATTAGCTTTTGTCGGGTGAAATTTAAAGAGATGCTTATTTGATTGTTTCCAAGAAGAATGTTTAATATTCATGATTATTCACCATTTATAAAGCTCTGTACATCTTTAATTAACTGTGGCAACTGCTTGGCTTCCAGAGCCAGCAGTTTTCTGTATGGCGTCATCACGGAATCTCCCTCAAGCCAATCACCAGACATGCCCGAATCACACTCCGAAGCTACGGAGTACTCAAAGCTGAATTTAGCACGCTCAGAAAGCAGCTCGTCCTCGGCATTGGTGTACTGATCTTCTGCAGGTTTGCCCTTTTTGGCCTCCTTGCGATAGAACTTGACCAGCAGCAGCAGAGTTCCAAAATCGAACTTCATTTTCTTGCCCTTGGCTGCGTCGATTTCCTGCTGCAAATTCTCCAAAAGCGGCACGGTTATTTGAGCGGGTATATTGATGAAGCGCTCGTTGATAAGGAAACCAACATGCCGCTGCTCGTTGTCCAGGAGCTCACGTAGCTGCTGCTGTACCTGCTCCGTGGCATGCAATTGAGCACGTTCTAGCAAATAACTGCGCAGCTGAGTAATGCTAGGCTGATCCTTCTTGGCCGACAGGTTAAGCACAGACGTTATGCCAAATATCGTGCCATCCTCAACCATGTTCTCGTCGTCAGTTTCGCTCTCCGCACCGTCCTCCTCGCACTGGCAGATCACACTGCCCACATAGTTTTGAGCTGTAAGCAGAGGAATCAGTTGGGAGCAAAAGAGGCTGGTGGAAAGAATCTGCAGTTACCTATGAGCAAATCCGCCATCTGATTGCAGTTGATGTGTGCACGAAGAAAGAGTCGCTGAAGCAATTGAGAGATACCCTGTGCATCGGGATCTACCGGCGCGCGTCCCTCAAATTCAATTTGTACCTCCTTCGGGAATAATTTATTAAGTAAGACAAATGAACACTTTGTTTCGTAGTACCTACCTCGTTGCCTCTGTATGCGTCGGGATGCGGTTCGTCATCATCTTCATCGCTGGAACTTGAATCGTCCTTATTGTCTACTTCCATGTTGTTTAAGTTTTTGCGCTTGCTTGCCGACATTTCGTATTTATTTTTAAAATGAATCAATTAAAGAGAAGCAAACAAACTGTGCGCTTCAACTAGAAACAGCTGTTTTGACAACACACGTGTTGCGCCGCGTTGCCAACCTATTAAAATGAAAACTAGTTCATTGGAACTGCAGTGGTTCGCTGTTGTTTATTTTAGTTTTAAACGGACTTAACGATATTTTGGGTTTTTTTTATGTGTTTGCCTCCTCAACGGCCTTGTCATTGTGCATGCGTTCCTCGTATTGTTCTTGAGTTAGCAGACCGGCCTTGATATTGTCACAGTTCTCAATTTTGGGTAACAGAATGGCGAAATATCCAGCTCCCTCTGGCGCCTTCTCGAGCAGCTTGGGGTCTGTCAGGAGTGCCGTGTTTACCTCCACTAGCTTGCCTCGTATGCAACTGGGTATTTTATAGGTTTTCCCCGATTCCGTCTTGAGCAAAGCTAGTGTTGTATCGGCTTGTAGAATCATGCCTCCCTTCTTGCCCTTGCCTTTAACTACATTCTGGCTCCGATCCACGTTTCCCACGTCGAAGCTTACCGACTCGATGCCTTCGCTCAGAGCTGGATGTGTGGGCGCCAAGCAGATCAGGCAAATGCGATTGGAGTGGTAGAGCACTTGGTAGGCAGCCTGTGCCTTAATATAGTAAAATCGTGTAAAGAATCGATCTACCACGCTGGGATAGTTCTCATCGAAGCTATCAGTAATGGGATTTACTGACTGGCCGCATATTGTCTGTTCATCATGCTCGAAATAAAAAGGCTCCAGAGGATCTGATGTAGGTGTAGTTTGTGTGTCGAGGGCTGTCATGGTTCTAGTTGCTTTCACCCTGCTGCAGTCTCTCCTTGTACCTGGCCTGTCGCTCACGGGCGTTAGCACGGTTTGCAGCGGAGCGAGCTATACGTTCCGACTTGAGGCACTTAACGACCTGGTCGTCGATGCTGTTGCAAATCCCGATGAATTTGGCAAATGCGTGCTGTACGAAAATAACTTCAGTTGGGTCTTACGATGAGTTCCCTTGGTGTGGTACTTACATTTTCGTGACAAGCTTTGAGTTGTTCGATTAGTTTGTTGCAGGCCGGAGAATGCAAGTGTGCCGCCAAATCTGTGTGCATCTTCAATGCTCAAACTTAGTAATACATAAGTTTTTATTTATACTTATTTTGTTTCTCTTCTCTTACGCAAATGTGACAACAGATAGGAGTTTATCGTTATCGATTGCCGGCGATAAGTATTCCAGAGTCAGCTGTTGGGCCAGCTGTCATTTGAGTATAACAGTTTGATTGGATTACAATTTAATCAATGCCAACTGGTATATGTTTTCAATTGAAGCAGTGAACTGCTTGAATGAAGTGTTTTCTTAGCGGTAAGCTCTGTTAAATATAACAGAGCTCTTTAAAGTCTCTCTTAGCAAATTCAAAAACAAATGAAAACCCGTGTTTGCTCGTTTCCCAAGACACGATCCCATATTTCTGTCAAGACACGATCCAACGGCGTGGGGTTGATCGATCACTTTTTCCTTGTTTTATTTTTTATATTTTATATATTAAAGGAAGAAGGAATTTTAATCTATTCTTCCAAAAGACTCCTGGGGTACAGTTTTATTATCGGAACAGCACAGTTAAAATAGGGGCCTCTTTAAATGAATGAATAAAAAAAAAATGCTTTATGGGTATTTATTTATTTATTTATTACCCGCTCTCACAGTTGATTTTTACATATGTTCTCAGTTTGTAAAAGATATTATGTGTTTGTATTGATATTTGTATGTATAATTATCAATTTCATATATTTTTATATCTCTCACAGGCCTTTACATATCAATTATGCATAATTAGAAAAATTGATTTAACGTCTTCACTGTTTCCTCAGGGGGGGTTTCCTCAAAAATAAAGTAACATCTGTTTGCTCAAAAAATCGTTAATAACACTGCTGAACTCTCAAAATTGTGCGCTGTTGTAACAACTAAGTTAAAAAGTTGGATATTGCTAAAAAGCTGCCAATAAGTGGATAGGGCATTGCGTTAGATATCGTCAAATGGTTCGAATTAAAATTGACATTGCTCGATCGTTAAGTTTGAATATAAAAAGCTGATTTACTCTTCTATAAAGGCTCAATGCTAACTCTCTACAATTCTTGTGGTTGTGTGTGTGTGTGTTTATGCTCTCAGTTGTGCATTAGATTTCTCTCATAAAGCTCTCAGTTCGGTTATATTATTATTTAAATAAAATGAAAATAAAAGTTTCCTAAAATTTGACGCATTGGCGCTGTAGCAACCTCTGCTGTATCAAATAACAAAACACTCTCCAAAATTAATTGCTCTCTTTCTCTCTCTCTTTCTCACTGTCTCTCTTTTGTCGTACGCTGTTGTTGCTACTGTTGTTGTTGTTTCGTCGACAAGTACGTTAACAATAGTTTGCTCTCTTACTTGTGGCTCAGGCTGTGGGTGTCTATCTCTCTCGCTCTCTCTCCCTCTCTCTCTTTATTGATGCAATTAACTGACCCTAGACGGTTACCAATGCCGATGTCACATTCTCTCTATCCCTCATTAAAACAAACTAAATGGCAGGTTTTCTCCTCGACGGAGCTAACATCTCATCTCGTCTTTTTGGGCTCATCCTTCACCTCAGCAGCAGAATTCTCCACCTGCGCCTCGATGCTGGCTAACGCGGCCTCGGACATTTTCTTGTACTTGCCCGCCAACTCAGGCAGCTCGTAGGCAATGGCCAGATCAAGCTTCGTGATCGGACAGCCGCGGAAGTAGGTGCAAGTGTCGGTGAGCTTCTTGAACTCGTACAGCGGGTTAAGACGGAAGAAGTCGCGATATACCTCGGGATCGGGTAAATCGTAGCGCGAGATGTTCGTCAGCGTCGATAGACCCTCGTAGATGTGATAGTTCTGTGGATGGTCAATGATGTCGTCCGAGATGCGCTTCTTGTTGCCAAACAGCGTCTTGTGGTTGTAGTAAGTGTTCAGATAGCAATCGACCATCTTGGCATGGTTACGCACACGTACCTAGAGGGATTCAAGACGAATTAGTTATGTTGAGATCGCTACAATCGCTGTCGTTAGTACTTACGGCAAAGCGACGGGCACTAGCGATCTTGTGTTCGATGCGCTTGTCGATGGCCGTACGTAAGTCGCGCAAGAAGGCACGCTCCTGGGCCAAAAGCAGACGTGCTGGTGCACCATCCTGGTAGGGATGCGTCCACAACGATGTGGTATACATAAGTGGCGGTTGAGCCGACGACATCAGCGGCGAAATGTTCCAAATGAGAGCGCCCTGTACGCGCAACAGCTCTTCGGGCTTCACCGTGTCCGCCTTGTTCAAAATGATGCGCGTCTGGTACTCGCGCCCCTTCAGCTGGTCGAGAATGGCCTCGGTCTCTGGGCCGACATCCAACTTGGCTGGGTCGTACACCAGAAAGATGATGTCGGCGCGATCGATAAACCACTGGCATGCGTCGTTGAAGGGGAAGACGCGCGAGACCTGCTTGCGTACCTCGAGTATGCCGGGTATCTCAACGATGTTGACCTGAAAAATTCATTTGGTGCGGGGTTCGCGCGTACACACAGGAGGTAGGATGATAATATTCATTAATTTAGCTATTGTCTCGGTGTGTTCAACATTCATTTGTTAATAACTAAATACTAAGAATTCTTCTGGGCAGATTGCCAGCGCATTCAGGCAGATATATTAAAACAGTTTCTCAATCGACGAGCTAGCGTGCCAAAAGCTATTTGAGAGACAAGTTAATGCACTTAATAACTGGGTGCATGCCCCTCACAAGAAATCTATTTGCAGTAGCACTGTGGAGATTACCTTTTCGAGCAGCTTGCTCTTCATTTTTAGACCACGAAGGCGCTCCTCCAGGCCTTGCCCGAATTTCTGAAGACCCGAAAAAGTATAGTCGGCGGCCAGTTGAGTGCCGTCCAAAACTTCGGTCTCATTGCCCCACATCAGGATGTTGAAGTATGCCGGGGAGGGTTCCGCTCCTAGACAGCAAGGCATATTATAGAGGGCGAGATCTCTTCAGCTATTTGCAGTTCTTACCGGTTCTCAACGAGTTGGGCGTGTATTCGTTATCAGTCAGATAGTTTAGAATAGACGATTTACCTCCCGACCAGGGACCCATGAACAGAATCAAGGGCTTGGAGAAGATCTCAGGATCGCTAAAGTGGCGATTGCTCAAATCGCGATACTTGTACAGAGTCTCCAATGGCTTAACTGCATTCTCATAGATTCGCTTGATGTCGCGTAGGATAATCTCGGCCACGTTGTCAGTGGCTTTTTCACGTGCGTTGAACTCATCATCCAGCTGCAGAAGTTCCGTGATGTGTTGACGGCTACGACGGTTCTGTGGAATTTCTCCCTCCTGAGCAAAAGAAAATGAAAAATTAGGAGACAAATATGACACAAGGCTATCTCTTTTACCCACCCAAAGGAGTTCATCTTCCGGTTTTGTGTCCTCTTCATCCTCGGCAGCGACTGCTGTCTCTTCTGCTTGTGGCTCATCCTGAGCTTCTTCGGGCTCCACAGCGTCTTCCTTGACTTCGTCACCAGCTTCGACTTCCACGGCTTCCTTTACTGGCTCGGCTTCAACTGTCTCTTCTTCAGCGTCTTCTTCTGCAGGCTCATCTTCTTTCTGCTCTTCCTTCTCCTCTTCCTTCTCATCCTCCTCTTCTACTTCCTTCTCCTCTACCTTCTCTTCTTCCTGCTCTTCAATAACTTCCGGTTCCGCTTCGGCAGCTTCCTCGACTACTGGCTCCTCAATCTCCGCTGGGAACTCATCGACGGGGCTGGCAGGATGTTCAATCTCAACAATGGGAGCGGCATCCACCTCACGTTTGCTACGCTTCTTAACCTCTTCCTCTTCATCGTCTTCCTGGCTATCGTCGTGAGCATTAGGAATACCATCTCCATCTACATCATTATCATGTTCGTTTAGGATTCCATCACCATCCATATCTTCGTCTTTTTCATTGACTTTGCTGTCTCCATCAATGTCATCGTCCAAGTTGTTGGGTACACCATCTCCGTCGATATCCATGCTCTGAGGCTCTTCCGAATTGGACAAACCATCTCCGTCCACATCATGGTCCTCATCATTGTGCACGCCATCGCCATCAATATCACTATCCTCTGAAATAATCAAATCAATATTTTATCAAACTGGGAAAAACAGGTTATGCCTTTGTTTTCTTTACCGTGGTTCAGGGTGCCATCTCCATCGATATCTTCGTCCTCTGCAAGAAACACATTAAATATTTGTTTTACTATAAATACTTTACTGAATTACCATGATTCGCTTTGCCATCTCCATCTAAATCCTCATCTTTCTCGTTGGGCAAACCGTCGCCGTCCAAGTCACTGTCCTCTGAAATGGAGGAAAATGGAAAATTATAAAAATGAAAGACAAGTTTATAGTTAGTAATAAGTTAAGGTAATAGGGCTTGGGTTTGGCAGGGTTATCTTCATACCGTGATTCAGAGTACCATCACCATCAAGATCCTCATCCTCTGCGTAAGTAAAATATCCTTAAATAAGTTCCTACCTATACATTGGAAGCCAACTCACCGTGATTCTTTTTTCCATCTCCATCTAAATCTTCATCTTTTTCGTTCGGCAAACCATCTCCATCCAAATCGTTGTCTTCTGCAAGCCAGATTTCAAGTAAGTTCTACATGCATCTTAACAGTTAGCAAACTCTACTCACGCTGATTTGGAATACCATCCCCGTCAATATCGATATCTTTTTCATTTGGTATACCATCACCATCTATGTCGTCGTCCTCATCATTGGGTATGCCATCGCCATCGATATCATCGTCCTCATCGTTTGGAATTCCATCGCCATCGATATCATCGTCCTTCTCGTTGGGAATGCCATCACCATCGATATCGTCGTCGTCTTCATTTGGAATACCATCGCCATCGATATCATCATCCTCCTCATTGGGTATACCATCGCCATCGATATCGTCATCCTTCTCATTGGGTATTCCGTCGCCATCGATGTCGTCGTCGTCTTCATTTGGTATGCCATCGCCGTCTATGTCGTCGTCCTCATCGTCCGGTATGCCGTCACCATCAAGGTCGTTGGCGCTTTTCGCATCTTCTGTGGAATCCACATCAGTAATTTCAACAGTTTCTTTTTCATCACGCCCACCATCATCATCGTCGTCATCATCCCTACTAGGCTGATCGGATTGTAGTTCTCCAGAACCATCTTTACTCGTGACACCATCTGGGAATCCAAAAACATATTTGTAGATCGTTTCTTTGGGAATGTCTGGCAACTCACCTGTTTTCAGTTCATTTATCGCCTTCTCAATGTAGGGTCGACATTCTGATTCGCTTGGTCCGACATCGGCATTGGCAAACCCAACTGGAATGTATGGTCAACAAGAGATTAAGAAAGTATTTTTCACAGAATTCCAAAGCTGACCCCTGCACTTCACGAGTTGTTAGAAAGATAGCGGCAATTCTTAACGCCTCCGTGTTTGTTGTCAGCGCGAGGTCATCTCATCTTTTCAAACTTGACATTATTTATTGTATGGGCGAGCAACACTCATACATACGCAGCTAAGCGCACTGTGAAATATGTTTGGCAATTTATGAATTTTATTTTTAAAAGATGAAAACTCAAACACATTTTCGATCGTCAGCGAATGTGAATGGGGGGTACGAATAGAAATTTGTTGGCCGCTCGCCCACTGAACATTTTCTAATTTTCTCGTTCTTCTTTCCATGTGTTTTTTTTAGTACTCGGTGTTTAGTGACGTGAGTGCATAAATACATATGTGAACCGATGCGGGTATATGGTCTCACTTTGAGTTTTTTAATAATAATCTTAGGTCGTGTTTTTAATGATTGACAGGCTCGTTTGGGGTCGCTTCCTAATTACTTTCCCTATGAGAGAGTGAAATGTGACAGCTGCAAGGTCTAATGGAAAAGCCGCTGACCATCTCGAAAGATGTTTGACACATTAGCGAAACAGATTAGAACGATTTAAGGGAATACGCCGAACAGGTTTCACAATATGCAATCCATCTGTCAGCAGGTCATTTTCGTGATTTATTTCGAATACGCTAGTCGTCGAGGAATCTATTTGGGAATTTTCTAATTTCATTCCCGTTCGCATAAACAGAATTATTTATACAAGCCCACCAAGCGACGTCTGCCTGCATATTGTGTTTATGTTGCTGCAGCCAATCTATTCGTACTTTATATTATATGGATCATTTCTCTTTTTGCAATCTTTTGCGAACCAATACCAATGCATGTGCTCTGAGAGACAACAGAGAGACAGATTCCGATACAGCGACAGCGACAACGACTGCTAAAGATACATCTACAGCTACGGCTACGGCTACAGTCTCAGATACTTGCTCAATACATAAAATAACTTAAAAAGTCTAAATTTAAAAATATTACAAACGATGACAACGAAAAGCGACCAAACTGGCGATCGCTTGCGGCGTTTCAGTGAACAATTTTGAAAAAAAAAAAAATAAATTGAAAAGAAAGACAACAACAAGAAAAACAAGAACATCAGCAGATCAGCAACAAAAGTGAATGTATCTGTATTTACGTATTTGTAGCTGTATTTGTATCTACATATATTATACGACTGGTGTACTAATGCGCGTATATCATGCTAGGCAAAATTTTAGATAGTATTCTCGAAGTGTCGTCGCTGACGTTTGCACACATACACAGGCTCACACACACACACACACTCAGTCGTACTCACATTCACATAAATACAACCACGCACAGCTCAGCCAAATATTTTTAAATAAATGCTTAGCTATATCTACATATTTATTTTTTCTCATTCTCTTGGCTTTTTGTTATAAAAATTGCATAATGCCCAGAGTACACGATACGCTGGGAAGTCAGGAAAAGCGGAAAACTGAATCGAGCAAACGGCACTCTTTGCTTATATAAGACAAGGTCCTTTTGCATGTACATGTGTTAAAGGTATCCACATATCACTCACCATTATTGGATACGGCGATTAACGTAAGTCCCAAAAGGAACCAAATTGTTAGCCGCCCCATAATAGTCAAATCAACAAAGTATCCTTGAGTTTCCCAGTCACGTCATAAATTCTCCTTTTATTATTTCGAATTTTTCCGTAATTATGAATAATTAGGAAAAATTATTAAATCACTTGCTCGTATTCCGCATATATATCCGTAATATATGGGCTCGTTTAAATGCACTGTATGAAAGGTAAGAATTCGATACGATAAAAATTATGAATATTATTTTTTATAAAGAGTGGGCTGCTTATAAGCCGTATACTATATTCTGATAGATTTATAAATATAACTAATTAGGCTCATACAAATTTGTCACACTTTTTTGTGGGCTTTGAATTTTGCACTTGTTCGTATTTTTTTCACTTGGTAGCTCGTTTTTTTACTATTTTTTTGTTTTTTACTTCGCGTTAAGTTTGACTTTGGAGGTTTATTGTTTTGCTAGCCTTTCGCAATTTTAACCAACAATCGTCGGCTGGGTAATCCTTTGTGTCCCTTTCGACGATTGTCAGCTAAATAATTTGCTTATTTTTGGCTCGTCGTCTGTGCACGGCGTGTGCGGTTCGTTTTTTGAACAAGCAGCACGATTTGGGCTATATCTATCTATATATTTTGCTGCTTGCTAAAAAGCCAAGAAGAAATTTTGAATTTGAATGTTGCGTACACGAGTATACGAGACGATCTCTCCCGGTCCAAAACCAATTCGTAACTCAACATGCATATACCATGAATTTACCTTGTGACCGCGAAAATTATTTTTCATTTTGATATTTTTGTAGCAGAATTTTTGTCAAAAGCACAGCACAGCACTGAGTAAACGTATCTCTTTCGCTGCCACTCTCTCGCTCTTGCTTTTCTTTCTTCTTCTTGGCGAAATTGGGCATTCGATGAGATACTAGAGAAATTTGCGTGAAAAACCGGAGAAAGATGTGACAAGTGCTAGTGGAAGAAAGAAGAGGCATTGAGAAAGGGAGTGCTTTACTAGAACATCTCATGAATACTTTTGAAACTCGCTTAACTCAATCAATCAATCCAATAAATATCACTTATAATCTTTATGTATAAATTGTGAGAGGCATTGCCTTAGTGTCCTCCATAGTCTCCAAAGTACAAGTGTTTTGGAAAGAAACCTAATTATAGACAAGTTTTGCTCTTCATACTTTGCACGTTTTTAAAAATGGTAGCAAAGGGTATACCATATGTACACTGTATACTTTATTACGATCAGGCGATTTCTGGCTAGAACAGTCACTGATTCCCTATGATAGATTCGAGTCTCTTTCTAAAATTATATGATTAACAGTAATGCCAATTTGTTAATGGGTTTTTCTGCAGAGTATTTAAAAATCAATACTCTTGAACTGTTTTAAAAGTAGTTTTCTTTTAGAATATACTAGCAGCTCACTCAAAAAGATAAACAAAAGATATTCAATACTTTTGCTGCACCGAAAGTTGAATTCTCTTGTAGCTAGCTGCGTATTAGGTGAAATATGTTCTTGCCACAAAAGTCAAGCTTACATACATATAACAAGTCAAGCTTAACACACATATATACATACAAATCATTTGATTTTTTAGATCAAGTATAGTACAGTAAAGTACGTTCGAACCGAATAAATACCGTTTGGGGTCAGATATGTCTCATTAATATGCCATACAGTTCTGCGTAAAGGAAGAAAAGCTGAGAATAAAATAAGAAAATAGTCACAATCTCCTATATATGTGTGCATGTAACACTTATGTATGCATGATCGAATACAAATAGTGGAAATTTTGAGAATTGGACATACCGCTGAGCTGTGCGATTTGTTTAGTGTCACAAATGATTTAATCTGATTGCAGCTCTCTCCCTGTCTTCTCTCTCTATTCATGTGTGGAATATGAAAATGAAATTTCATGTTGTATTTATCATCGTTGGTTTATTCGTATGCTTGATTGCACGAACAGCTGTTGCAAGTGCGCTCGCTGCGTTACGATCCCAAGGCTACGTCAAGTCCCAGACAAGTGCAAAATGCCTTAAAACCTTTGCGACTTTCATCGAAATATGTCAGATGAGCATTGCGCAATGAGCCGAAAACATAAGAACAACTTATGAGAAAACATAAAAAACTTATTTAAATTTTCTCTCTACTCCATGATTAATACAAGAAAATATGATTATATTTATATTTTATTCCAATGTGGTATGTGTTTTAAACGGTCCATTAAACGCAGATTTTATGTTACTCGAGTTTTTATTGCTTTTGTCTGGCAAATAAATATCATATTCTTTATGATACGACTAAGCAGCTGTAGAAATATAGAACTATAGATCTATGACTAAGCTATAACTCGCACGGAGTCCTAAACTAGATGCTTCAACTAATATATTAAATAGGATTTAAGCATTCACAAGTAGAGAGTTTCCTTCTACTTGTTCTCCTTATTCTTCATGCGAGTACAATAGTATCGATCGCTGTTTTCAATCCAATCGCAAACGTTGAGGACAGTGTGAAAGGCAGTTCCCTCTTTGCACTCAAACTCGACGGGTTTCCCATGCACGCAGCGGAAGTACTAAATAGAGAGAATGTATTGAATTATTCGAAGTATTCTCAACTTATTCAGGAACTTAAGTTTTGGTTACCTTTCGGCAATTGGGATGTGGCACAAAGTCACGATTGGTACAATCGATTTCACTGGGATCAAATGAAACCCCACTCGAGCCTGATTCTTCGGGATCCACGATTTCCTCGGGCTCCTCGGTTGTCTTGGGCGGCGCTACAGTTGTGGTAGTTGTTGTTGTTGTAGTCTTCTTGGGTTTTTTAGGTTTCTTCGTTGTGGATTTCTTGGTGGTGCTAGACACAGCCGGCGCGGGCGCTGACGTCGGGCTGATTGGCGATGACGATGGTTTTGGCTTCGGTTTCGGTTTACGCGTTGTCGTCGGTGCCGTCGGCAGCACGACATCGCCCTCGTCGGGATTGGCTGGGGTAGCAGGCGGTTTTGCCCATTCGGGCTGCAAACACATGAACAGACCCAGAGCGAATACTCATTAGTTTTCAATGAGAGAAGCGCACCTCACTTGGCACAGAGCCCACTTACCCGCGGCGTTGTCTCACGCGTCGGCTCCGGCACCCGGTAGTCCCTCATGTTGTTGTAGAGTATTTGCATCAGGCCATTCTTTGAACCGCACAGACCATGAAAATCGTCCATGTCAATGGCCCACGTCATGGCACCGGCATATCCCTTGGCCTTGATGAAGTCCATTTTGATCTGCACCGACGCCTCGTTCTCATAGCCCACCCACTGGGTGTCCTTGAATGTGTACGGCACCATTCCCGCATCGTCCCACTCGACAGTCCAGCCCTTGGACTTGTCCATCACCTCCGTACATATCTCGTAGTATGCCAAGAAGCCACTAGCATTCGTATACGGGCCAGGAGCACCGCCACCTGCCTCTTTGTTGATGTAAGTGCCCATGTTGTAATTCTTATTGGAACTGCTCAAGGTAAAGGTGCGCCCATAGAACGGTATGCCAACCACCAGCTTGTTGGCCGGGCAACCCATCTCCTCCCACAGCTCGAGGCCATCGTTCTGCAGAGTTGCCATAAATCAGTTGAGAAATCTCTTTTCACTTTTCGCCTTACTCACCACATTGAGGCGCTCGTAGGCGTACTGATCGTGTTTGCGCTTGTACAACGGACTGTGCACATCTGCGAATCCTGCCCAGTTGCCTCGTAGATCGTATGTCATGGCGTGAATAGCATCGAGGAGTCTGATGAAGCGCAAACGGGAATCAATATCGAAGTCTGAGTAAAAAGGTAACTTGTAACTCACTCGCATAGCTCGGGCACATGGTAGCCTTCCTGCAGTCTGAATTTGGCCACTGGCACCGCCATGGTTATCTCCCAGCCGCGTCCCTCCCGATCGAAGGCGCGTCGCAGCTCCTGCACAAAATAGAGAAACTTGTCCTTGTCGCCAAAACTGCCGTCACGATCCGTTGCTCCTGGATACTCCCAATCGAGATCGAAGCCATCAAAGTCATATTGCTTCATGAACTTCACAATGCTGCGAATGAAGCTCTGGCGCCGCTCCCGCACCGCTGACATCTTCGAGTACTTGGAGCCACCTTCTGCCCAGCCACCAACGGCGATTTGCAGCTTGAGATTGGGATGCGAATGTCGGAGTTGTGTGAACTTGCGAAAGCCCTCCTGGTCAACATCCAACTCCGGATCAATAACTAGCACATCCCAGTTCGTGTCGTCCACACCGATGAAGGAGTACACGAGATGTGTGCACAGATCGGCGGGCACGTCCTCGAGACCATATCGGCCGATGCCCGGACGATATACGGCCCAGTTGCTGAAGTAGCAGACAATGCGTGCCGGTTGATCACTGCCCTGGACCAGGTTGGGCCCAGTGCTGAGCATGACCAACAGCAGTACCGGCAAAAGCAGTGCACCCATCTGATGTCTATGATGACGCACTGGGAACAGAACAAAACATTGACAAGTAATACAAATTAAACAGTTTCTCAGTTGCTCGCTGGGATCGCATCCACGTGACTCGCATGCAAATTGAAAACTCTGAATGCACTTTCCACCTGTCCAGGGGTTTGAGTGTGCTAAGGTTGTGGGTCCATAATGTTGCATATGCGACTCATTCCACTTCGAGTCGAGTCGCGTCGCGTCGCTTGAAGCTCGAGCTTCGAGCTCATTTATGAGTTCATTCACCGTTTCTCGCTTAGATCGCAACAATACACTTAATATGCATGGCCAGGCTTACCCATTTGTGAATGCTCAACTCGCGTTGTGCTAGAGCGGATTGTTCGTTTGGCTTGGGGAAGATTCCACAAAGAAGACGACGACGACGATGTTGCCGGACGCTCGTTTGGCGTCAAATGACAGCCAAAGTTGCGTCCAACGTTGCTTTTATAGTGGGAGGCGCTGGCTCTGGCACTTGATTTGGTTCTGGCATTGTCGTCTTGGGGTCCGGTTCTTGGAGCACGCCTTTGTTCCTGTCCAAAGTGCGTGAGACGCGCGAAGCGAGCAGAGATTGTGTTGTTTTGATTTCGTCTGCTCTCAATTCCAAAGCTCTCAACTTTCTTTCGTTATAATATTTTTTTATTCTCTTCTTCTTTTCAATTTTTTGCTCTGTTTTGTTTTGCATGCGCTTCGAGCCCATCTTTTTAAAGAGGCACACACACTTTCTGCGACTCTGTTTACGTTCTAAAATGACCATACATAACCCGTTTAAAGTTACACTTCCGCAGCCCCTGGCATCCTGGCATCAAAATGCGTGTGGCAGCTGCAGCTGAGGCGAACAGGGTTCGTTGGCCTCGCAATGTTGCAGAAATTTAATGGACACAGATAAAATGCAGCACTTAAGTGACAATTTTAATTCAACTTTAATGCAACATGAGGTTGAAACTTAGGACTAATCAGTGCCAAAACGTAGGTCAATGTCCAAGGTGGGGTCCGCTGTAGTGGTGCTAGTGGTGGAGCTAGTGCTCGTTGAGGTGCTAGTGCTTGTTGTGGTGCTGGTGCTGATGGGAACGCTTGGTGATGAAGTGTCGATCGGAGAAGATGGCTGCGGTTCTGCGGGGTTGTACAGATCACCATCTGAAAGTTGGCATAAATATTGTAAATAAACTTGCTTTGAAAATTTTATACTCACCATCAAATGGGGCCAATGGAGTCTTGTATTGCGGCCCATGCTGATTTTGACTAGGATTATTTCCGAACGGACCGAAGCCAAATGGCGGTGGAGGTGGGGCATGCCAGTCAACGCCAAAGCCGCCTGGAGGACCATGTATGTGATGTCCATGTCTGCCGTGATGTCCATGATGTCCAGGATAATGACATGATTCGCCCGAGAAGTCATGACCATAACGACGTTGGCGCGAGAGTTGAGGAGCTAATGCACTATTCTCAAGAACTGACTCATCTGCTAATAAACCCAGATTGCCGTTTACGCTGCAACACAATAAAAAGAGAGTTTAAAACGAACTGTGCCTAGACAGGCGGCATACTGACGCTTTGTCTGTGGTCGGCGCAGCCAGCAGAAACTCCTGTAGGCTTGTCATGGCCAGCAGCGTAAACTTAAGGAAAGACAATATATACATTTTCAAAGTGTTTAAAACTCGCTTATAGGGCGACTTACAATTGTTGTGCTGCCTGAAACCCTCATATTTCAGTTGTCTTTTCTTAATCGTTCGTTCACAGAGCACCTTACACCTTGAACAGATAATGCCGACTGATCTGGCAGCTTCCGATTCCTATATTCCGCACAAGTAATGCGTCAAAAATGCCGTCGTGTTTGGGGTTTTTCTATCTGTTTCACGCTCACTCGAACGTGTACTCAGACTTCGAATCGGATTCCGACTTGAGTTTGAGCTCTTTTATGCGCAACAGCAGTATCAACAACAACAGAAGAGACAACAACAGTTTAGCGATAAGAGAATCAGGTTTAATGTAGTTTCAGGTTTTTAATATTTGATTATTTCCCATGTCAGTTATATAGTACATTGGTAAACACTGCAAAAATACAGGTATAGCAATATTGATTTGATTTGAATTCAATTTAAATTCATTTGCTTGCATAACTTGAATAACATAATACATAATAAAGTTATCAATCATTTGTTATCGGAAAGCAAAGTCATATAGCCTTTTTTGCAGTGTATACGCGTACATATATTAGCACTTAATGCTCATTTAGTCATCGAATGTTTAACATATAATTAACTTGCAGGGAGCGCTGTGTGAATTGTCACTCAGTTTGAGTCAAATAAGTAACAAATATGGCAAATTGTTGCTAATTCACCTTCGTGTGCAATCTGCAACAATCTTTTTTGTTGACCGTTGAAAGTTGACAGCTCACACACATACATACGTGTATATATAAATACATATGTATGTATTAATATATATCTGATTTCCGATTTAATGTGGGCGGGTTTCTTTTTTTTTAATTTGGGAATTCTGCGTGTTGCTCATGGTCACGATTATGCTAATATGATATTAGAATTTGATAACGAAGCTTTAGAAAGTTATTGAATGCTCTACATTTCGCGTAGTGCCCCTCTCCGAACCCGTATGCCCCTGATCAACGACCGCCCACACACGCAATATTTGCTATGCGTTATTGGACTTCTGATTTTCGAGCTGCTACGATTTAGCCTGCGGGCTTGTTGTTGTCCGAGTATGCCTGGCGTGCCCATTATGTGTTCACATTGTATTCATTGTGATTCATGCGGGGCTGCTGATGTCGCTGGTCGCCTCTATTTTTAATACCCTCAACATTGATCTTGAATCTCGCCGCCAAGTGACGCACAATTCCCATAACTGTTGCCCAGTTAGGAAGCTCGCCCAGTACGTCTTCCTGTTCCGCGGACTCTGATTACAACCTTGGGCTGTAAGTGGGCGCAGTAAATGAATAAATAATTGCTAGATTCGATTTGAATTGTCAACTATATTCTTTATTGATAACATTTATCTCGTCTTTTCGCAGTATGCTTCCTTTTCTTTTCGTTCAAACATGTTTCATATTATGTTATACTATATGTATAGGTATATATATGTTTTAATGTGTGTATATACGTATGTATGTATGTATTTATGCAATAAATATTTGTGTCTTATGTTTTGCGATATTTGGGGAATAATTCAGTGCAATCCATACAATTGTCAGATACGTGTATATGTTAAGCCGGATACTCCAGCTTGAACTAGCATAGTATAAATTGACTCGGCTGAACTAAAGGCATAAATCGTAAGCAACATTTACATATGTGTATACATATAGCACCGCGAAATATACAAATTATTTGTGTAATATAATAGCATTGCAATATAATAATAATGGTAATAATAGCAAATATCGAATAGAAATACAGATATGTACGAGTATATAGTATAAAGAACTTGACGCAAATCAAGAGGCTATTGCAGTAGATATAACTTAGCATTAAATAAAACTTATAACTCGTAACAACTAAACGCTAAGAACTTGACAGTAACTTAAGATATTTTTGTACAATTTTATTTGTGTTTTTTCTTATTTTTCACTTTCTATATAATTTTTAAAACAATTTCTCGTTGTTTCCTCATTTTTTGTTTTACCATATGTATTTTTAATTTTTGTAATCGCGTTGTTTGTATAATTATACTGTGAGTTTCAATAACTTTTAAAGTTATACAGACATCAACTTTAAATTGCATTTGTGGGGGTGACTTTGCGTGGTCTACAAACATTCAAAAATGCCAATTTCCTCCATTTAATTGCCTTGCTAATTGACCTACATTTAAATAATTGTATATATAATTATTAGTTTTTCTTCGATTTTTCGTTACACATATGTTGCATAACGCACGCTTGATTTAAAATTATAATATGCATTCTTCAGATTCATGTGT
Organism: Zaprionus capensis; assembly: GCA_018903675.1. Taxonomy (NCBI): domain Eukaryota; kingdom Metazoa; phylum Arthropoda; class Insecta; order Diptera; family Drosophilidae; genus Zaprionus; species Zaprionus capensis. The sequence continues at coordinate 5,859,905 of JAEIFN010000011.1, forward strand.
TTTAACTCGCTTTTTTAATACAATTTGATTATATTAAGTTCCAAATATTACCAAGGGCCGTGAAGGCCTTTCAAAGTGCGCTGATGGTATCGATGTTGTTTGAGCTACCCTCGAAATGGGCTTATGACTGATATAAGATTTTAGTTACTAACTATATTTTTGGTGCCCTTTGATTTTGCTATTGTTGCGCTTATGCTTTTGATTTAGACTTTTGCCGTTGTTGGCTAAAAAAATTGTTCATATCAAATGCAATAATTGGCTTCAAAATTGTTGACATTTTACTTGTCGTCTGATTCATCTTGCTATTGGAGGATGGTTTTGATCTCTGATTTGAATACAGGAGAAATGCGCTATTCTTTCAAAGTCTGTTGTTGAAGTCTTTAAAGTTATTGTTTTTTGTTACCAAGACATATGTATGTATATGAGTTGACTCTTTGCGATAAATACATATGTATATAGAGAGAGCCTGCACAGGAACGTGTACACATTAATTATATAACAAGTATTGATTTCGAAGATAGAAGTAGTTTATATTGCATATATATCAAGCCATGTGGATTCTGCTGATATATATTACTAAGCAACGACAGTCAATAAACTGTTAGCTACATTTGAAGAGAACTTTAACATTTGTGTTCGTTTAAATTGATTATTAACGCGCTTACTGATATGTTGCATCTTTAATACATATATATGTATTAAATATATATGTCTTTCTGTGTTCGTGTATATAGGCATTTTCGAGTATAATTTATGTAATGTGTGAATGTGAATATGTTCACATACTGCAATCATTATTCGTTAATTTTTGCTCCTAAAAATTCGGTTATCTTTACTCCATGTTTATTTTAAATATTGATAAAATGTTTCTTTTGTTTTCAGTCATTTAACAATTGATACGATTTTTCGATTTAAACTTTTAGCAAAGATTCTATTTGGATTTCAAAGATAAATGCAGCTGTTATTGTGCTTATTTTTAGTCGCTTTATCGGAGTTTTTTTATAGTATTATAGATCATAGCGCGGCGACGACACGTGGCATTTAACTGTAAAAATTGTCGCGTTGTTGGTATATCGGCAGTGAATCGGTTGGTGATTCCGAACGTCTTTCCTCATCGCTACCGTTGTCCGACTTGCCGTTGGCCTTCTTCGACATGGCTTTCTCTGTGGGTTAACAGAACAGAAGAAAATAAAAGATATAGTTAGTTTCAGTTCTCAGAAAATGGCAAGCCAAAACCTTCCCAAGCGTGCTGTAAAGTTGGAGAGAAAAAGTACATACACGTACATCGGAAACCGATTTGATTCTATATTATATGGTATTTGTAAAATAATAGATCAAAATTAGTGTATGTTTGTCTGTTGTTCTGTATTCCATGTTTGGATTTTATTTCTGTCGGTGACTTACAGGTCTGTGTTTTCAGCTTATGAGCTTATACTTACTCATCTTTTGAGCGATTGTGCACAATTGCGACTGTTTTTGATAGTGTTTACGCTGATTTTGCATGTGCATTTAATTTTGTTTATGTAGACATTAAGCAATAGCAATATTTTTAAAGAACCACACAGAATGACTAAGAAGAAAACTTGAATAATTTAATTCGGGTTTGTTTTTATTTTATATTTTTTTTTGTCTGCAACTAGATTTACTATATTCTTATAAAGTAATTTTCCCCTTTAAAATTTTTAATTTAACGTTCATAATTTGTTTTTTTACATACTATTCTCAATCAATTTATTAATGGAACGTCAAAACCTGCGCACAGATTCCATATTAAAACGGAGATGGAATGTTTTAACATATTTCAAATACCAAATTCCTCATATATGCTCAATGTCTTTGCCAATTAATTTGCACTGTGATGCTCTTAATTTAACCTATGTGCTCTCTGTTTATTGTGTTGCCAGTTTCGCTATTACAATATATGTTATATATAAAATAGACTTGCTGCTTGTGAGTGTCAGTGTAGAAGTGTCTGGGTTTTCTAGTGGAGTGAATCAAGTGTGGTTTTTAATGATATGTATATTTATACCATTAATTGTTATTACTGGCGCGTGCGTGTTGATTAGTTAGGGCCAATTCGAAGCGTATAAACTAAACAATGTTGGCCAAATACAGCTTATAATACTCGTAATACTTGTTATAAGGCAGCTAGCTAACTACAAATTGTAAGCAAATATAGTACATAAATATTACATATACAATTGGTATTATAAAATCAAAATGTGTACAAACCTTGACTTACGCATTTTGTATTTCTGTTGTTTAACTTGTGCTGTTGTTGTTGTTTCGATTGCGTTGATGTTTTTGTTGTCGTTTAGTATTTTCTGTGATTGCATTGAACTGATTTTAAGTGAGCTTAGCATGCGGTAATCTCAACGTCCCGTGAGTTCTTGCTGTGCTGTTGTTGTAGTTCTTGTTATTGCTGTTGTTGTTATTTGTTTTGTTTTGTTTTGAGTGATTCTATGTGTGTACTATAGTAGTTGTTGCAGTTGCTGTTCATATTGTTTAGTTTGTAGGTGTGTTATATGCATGTGTAACCGTATTACACAACACGCTCGCAGCTTGTCGACAATTCGTGAACTCGAAAGTGAACAAATATTGTATAATGCAAATCAAATCAACACAAAATGTGAACAGAAACGTAAACATAAACGAAACACGTACTGGTTAAGATCGAGTTAGTTTTGACTAGTGGGGTTGCCTAAAAGTATGCAAAAACAAAATGGAAAATAAAACATAAGTATATCAGGATAACAAAAAACAAAATATACAAATTTATATGCAGCCTTAAATCGATATCGCTTATAATATCCGTGGGGCGTGGCGTATGCCCAATATCTTGTTATACAGTTACAATTCAATAACAATAAATTCCGATCATTAAATATATTTATAAATATCAAATAGTATAATGTTTGCTGACTGGTGCTATATGCATAATGGAGGGATTGAGGGCTCTGAGTGTTAAAGTGTTTTATGTTTGGAAGTGTGAGTTGACTGTTTGTCTGACTGTGTTTGTGGATCAATAAATGAGTGTTTCGAGTGCACTACATGAATTCGTAGGCCTTTGATGAGCTCACTGCAGATGAGAGTGCGTATGATCGGGATCGGAAATTAGAGTTGGGGGCGTAATACATTAGATTTAATGGTATGCATATGATATGTATTCATTAATCGTCTAGAAAATTAGAAGAAGTTAAGAGAAGATATTTAGATATTTAGATTACAAAGAGCATAGAGACAGTTCGAATGGGGCGGGGTCACAGTCACAGTATGAACGATTGCTGAGATGATTAGATAACAAACACAAACATATATATACAGTTATATATAAATATATATGTATATAATGCCCGTGTATTTATAGTAACATAACATAAAACGATTTGGGGAGAGAGCGTATAATTAGTAAGTTAGAACGAAAACATCGAACGCGAAAAAGAACTTGCAAGCTTTTGCATACAATCGAATAACTATTGGAAATCGAATTGGACATCGAATGGAATTTAACACAAATGATTTAACAACAAAATCCAACTGAATAAGTAGTTCGCTTCACATACCTGCGACGATCTTGCTAACTTGCATCACTTGCTGTGCCAAGATCTGATTAAGCTGCAGCAGATGCTCGCGCTGCTTCTTCTCAGCAGTGATTTTACTTGCCGGCAGTGTCTCATTCTCCTAGAGTTGAAAACAGATTGATATTGAACAATCAAATCATTCTAACATTATACGAGTCACTTACATTGCTGCTAATTGGGGCTTCGGCCAACATCTTCTTGATCGACTCAACCTTCTCCTGGCGACGCTTCTTTTCCTCAGGCGACAATTCGGGCGTCTGTTATGACAGTTGGAACCAGTTAAGATTAAGGTCTAGTTAGAGCTGTGGCTTTTACTCACTGTTTCTGGTATGTAACGCTCGGGTATGACTATTTTATTGGGGGCCAAGAGCAGATTATCAATGGTGTTCTCCGAGATCTTCTCACCCTGTCCCAGCGCCGAGCGCACCACATCGGGTGCATTGATGCGCGGCCGCAGTGCCACCTCCATGTCCAGATCATCGCGTGCTCGCCAGTTGGTGTTCTGAGAGTTAAGAGACATTTCAGCCAAAGTTGAACAATTTTCCCTACTCGTGTGACTTACATTGCGATTCATGTCATTCTCGGCCTGCACCTTCTCCATGGCCTTCTGGTTGACGTTGTTGGGCGCCGTATAGTGGCGTCTCTTCTCCCGCGGAACAGCACGTCGATGTTTGTGCGGCGGCGGCACGCGCTCAACAATCTTCTCGGTATCCTCGGATGCGGATCCAGCGGACATTTCGTTGATGATCTGACGTGCTGCTACACTCTGGAACACTGGCTCCGGACTTATGTCGGTTAGACTCTTGTTTAGGCTCTGCATCGAGTCGGTCTTGGTGCGCAGTGCAACGCGAGCACTGTCCCTGGAGGGATGAGCCTGCTGCTGTAGCTGCTTAGCGAAGTAGGCATTGGCCAGGGGGTTAAGATGCTCCTTTTGATGATGTTGTCCGCTGCTCTGCGGAGCTGGTGGCGGTGGCACCTGATGCTCGTAGTTGCTGTTGCGATCATAGTCGCTGCCTCCATTATAATGATGTCCATTCTGACGGCCATTTGAGTGCCTGCTATGGCGCAGCTTAGGCGGCTCGTTGTAGTTGCGTGGCAAGGACTTGGATCGGCTGTGACCGTGTCCATTGCTCAGTTGCTCCTCCATGCTCTGTGCATAGTGCTGCTGCTGCTGCTGTTGCAGCGCATACTGCTCCTCCTCGAGCACCTGGTCGAGATTCTGTATGGAATTGCTCAAGCCCCGCTCGCTGCGATCGCGATTGCGTCGCTCCGATTCGCGTTTCACAATTCGCACAGTTTTTATTTCCTGTTTCTCCAGATTGCTCAGATTGGCAAATGGATTGCTATCGAGGAAGCCATCGCTGTCCACGCCACTCATTTCCAGCGCATCGCTGCTGCCGTTATAGCGATTGTAATCACTCAGCTTGGCCGAGCTGTTGGTGTCCACATAGAGGGGCGTCGATAGGTTCAAAGTCGAGTCATTCAAATGCTGCTGACTGCCACTGTGCAGCATGTTGGCATCCAGATCTGTCTCTGTCCAGCTTGTGGAGTTGCTGCGCTTCTTCAGGCTGCCATTGGAGATGCTGCCGCCGCCACTGCTGCCATTGGCCGTTGTCAATTCCTTGTTGCCAATTTCCTGATATAGACGCGTCGAGTTCTCGGTCAATTGACGCACTGCAGAGCTAAGCTCGTGCCGCTGGCGTTGCATATCGCCCACGAGCGACTGCACTCGCTCCAGCTCCGACTGCAGCACAGCCGCCGTCTGATTGCCATTCACTTGCGCACCATCGTTGCTGGATCCATTGGTGCGGGAGGCCTGCACCTTCTGACGAAGTGTAAGCAGCTCCTGTTCCAGCCGCGCATTGCCTGCCACCGTCTGCTCCAGTTTCTGTATGGGACGAGGGAAAGGAAAAGAGATTGATGTGTTATACGTGTGTTCAATAGTGAATCGTGGCACATGCAGGCGGAGCGTAGAAGTCTTTTGCATTCATTATATGCTGTGAGATTGCTCACTTGGCGATGGCGACTTCTCACATGGAATTTACTATCGTATTGGAATGGAAGTTAGTTGAGGTTTCTTTGTTGGGGTATTTTCACAGTTTTTAGTTACAAAAGCGACATGCGAAGCTCAAGCAGACAGAGTATCTGCCACATATGACTAAAAGATAATGCAAAAAACTTCTACTAGGCACCTCGGCTACCTTTGAGTTCTCGGCCAGCAGGTGATGCACTCGCGATAGCTCGCGCTCAAGAATGTGCTGCTGCTTCTTGGCCGCCTCCAGGGCGAGGGGCGTGGCATTGTTGTCGTGTATGCGAGCACGCAGACCGCCTAGGGCACGCTCCAGATCCTCCTTGTCGCGCTGCAGACTCTGCAGTATTCCCGATTCCTCCTGCAACAGCTGATCCAGCTGATAAAGCTCACGCACCTTGGCCTAAAGTGAGAATACATTTATACTATATATGAATTTTAATAACTTGAGTCGAACAAACCTGCAGCTCTGTCTGACTGGGACTCAGCCGGTCCCACTGTTGCTGCTCCTCCTGCAGCATTTGACGCTCCTGCATGCGCTGATTGAACTCCATGCGGTCCAATGTGGCCGCCTGTGCTCGGCCATTCGCGTCGTTGCGATAGAGCGAGCCTAGTTTAACCATGTTGTCCACCAAGTTGACTAGAGGCTTGCTCTTCTCGTACTGCCGTTCCAGATCTAGCAAATGTTGCTTCAGATAATCCAAACGTTGAATGCTCTCCGCGCGTGTCAGTCCCTCCGCACCGCGTAGTCGATTCTGTGTGAGACAAACAGGCTGCTCGTTAGCTCGTCATGAAAGGAAAGTCACGTGTTACAGTCATGGTTAGAGTTAGGATCAGCGTAAGGATTAGTGTGTGCAATTAAGTCACGGAACCAACACCAAGCTTAGGGCAATAGCAACCTGCACCCACAAAGAGTTCACAGAGACAAGGTAACAACCTGTACGTGGTGAATATCGCTGCAGCACTGCTCGATGGCACGGGCTGTTTGGCTGCTCTGTCGTCGCAGTTGGATTAGCAGTAGGACCAGTTCTTCGTGGGTTCGACTCAGCAAGTCGCCAGCCGATACATCTAGATTCTGAAGTGTGTGTGCAAGTAATCAATCAGTAATATTCCATGGTATTCTTAGCAGCTTTGCAGGCTATTGGGAAAAGGTATTCAATATGCCACGACGAACGGCCCCTCTCCCTAATGCAGCTCTCCCCTTTCACCATCAACTTACCCTTATTTGCGAACTTGTCTCTCGTTCCAGCATATCGATTTCAGCCCTACTGCCCGCACGTCGCAAGCCCAACTGTTGCTGCTGCTGCTGCGGTGTCGATGTGGTCATTCCACTTGACCTGCCATAGAGACCGCGATCAGTAAGCAGCGTCGCCTTGGCGTATTTGGTTTCCGCCACGTTGCCATAGTACGGATCGTAGTGAGCGAACGCGGACTGATGCTGCTGCTCAAGTTGCTGGCCATCCGAGGGATCCGGTTTGACCGTGAGATTACCCTTTGGCAGATTGTTTACATTGCGCACAGAAATCGAGGCTGCAAAAAGTGCAATTCACTTGGTTAGTTCAACGAAAGCACAAAGCGAATCGGGTTCGTTCAGGCTGAGGAGATGTAATTATAATGCGTGCGCGAAATAATTAGAAAAGCGTTAGAAAGTAAGTAATTGTACTGCGGGCTTAGATCTCTCTCGGGTGGGGCGCCCCTTCTCTCTCACTCTCTCTTTCTCTCGCTGCTTGACTTGCGGTTGGGTCGGGTGTCAGTTTCGTTGCCCGCAAAAGTATGCTACAGTTTTGTGGTCTCAAATATGCGAATGAGTATGTGCGTGTATGAGAGGGAGAGAGTGAGTGAGTAAGGATGTGAGTGTGTGTGTGAGTGAGTGTGTGTGTGTGTGTGGGAGTCAGTGAAATGAATGTGTATTTACAAGCGCATTAATAATTACACAAGAGTAGGACAGGTGATTGATATATAAATAGAAAATTGCTTACCATTTTGTTAATCAAACAAAACAACACAACAAATATGACAACAACAATAACAAATAACAAACAAAAACAAGCAATAACAAATGCGCTGTCTCTCTCTCATCTCTCTCTCTTTCGCTCTGTACATCTCTGTCTTTCTTTTGCTATCTTTAACTGAGCAACAAACAAACATAAAATAAAATTGCACAATCCAAAAATATGAATAAATAAAACGAGCACACTCAATAATTCTGGCATATATCTGCGCTTCACAGTGTGTGTGTATATATGTGTGTATTCGAATGGGTATGTGTGGGCCCCTCAGTTGGGCCTGGCAACGGACACCACGGGATTACCATTGGCATTGGCCTCATTGTTGCCATTCAGTTGCTGAATGATGGAGCGCACATTGCTGGTCAACGGCAACGTGGGCCCTCCCCTTGCTGCTGTTGCCGCAGCATTTGTTACTGCGTGCGTGGGCGTGCTGGTCGCTGCTGGCTCCACGTTATTGTTGCTCTTCATTAGGCCACTTGACATGGCATCCCATTGCCGTATGGTTTCGCGATCCAACTCGTTGGATTTGTGCGATAAATTGGAGCCAGTTTCCTCACGCAGCACCTCGTACACATCGGAGTCAATTGCAGCCGGATTAACAGTTGAACTATTGGCCAACAGCTGCACATATACATCATGTTCATCGCTGCCTGGCGAGGGTGAGTGCGAGGATGGCGACGACGTGGCTGCCGCCGACAATAGTTCGCCGAGTCGCGGCTTGACCGAATCATTCACATAGGTTACATCGCGGCTGAGTTTTGTTTTGGTTGCATGACTAGTGGCCGTGGTAATGGGTGCAGGTGTTGGTATAGGCCCCGGCACTGCCACAGCAATGCGATCGAGATCGTCCAAGGATCGTGCATGGCGCTGCGATACACGACGCAGACTCTCGCGCCACAGCGCATCCTCCTCCCAGAGCAGCTCGCCACCTAAAACTGAGATGGGAGTCGCGTTATTGCTTGCAATTTCAGCTGCCGGCCTCTTCTCGCTCTCATCGGCATCGACTTGGCCCTCGTCACCAACACCATCTGCATCCAAGAGGCTACCACCAGTAGTCAGCTTACGAGCGAGATTTGTGTTTTTAGTAGTTGTAAGATATGAATTGAATGTAGCTTGGTTTAGTGAATGACTCTCGTCGCCGGCAAGCTCTGGCCGCGATTGTGGTACCTGCTCTACTGGTAGGTAATTGTTCATCAGTTTGAGTTGCTGCTGCTGTGCTGCGCTGCTGTGCTGCTGGCCCACCTTGAGATTCTTGTTGCAACTGTAGCTCAACTTCTCGTTGTTCGCCTTGACGCTGTAAAGGTTCTTGCTGTCGATTGCCTGATCTTTATCCACCAGGGCATCCATATTGAACTGCAGTCTGTCTATGGGATTGTGGATGTGTGCAATATTCAGTCCAAGTGCGTGAATGTCCCGCTGATTGTTCAACGGCGGCGCAGCAGGCAACTCGGAGTAATAGTACGGCGCGGATTGTGTGGAAATATTGCTGTTGTTGCGACTGTGCAGAGGCGTCAGGAACGCCGCGCCCTCGGGGACACTTCCCAGCTGCTGAATGGAGTCGGTGGAGGACAAAAAGTGTATGTTGCCATAGAAATGCTGCTCATCGCCATCCGCGTTGCGGAATGTCTTTGGTGGTTTGATGAGATTGGTCAGTATATTGGCCCCGGCAACGGCACTAGCATCCGTCATTATGTGCCTCGTGGGCGTGGCCAGAACTTTGGCAGTGGGCTGGTAGGTGCGCATGTCGCTGCCCTGCAAGTGACTGAGGTATGTGTCCAGCTCGTTACTACTTAGAGTCTCCTCGAAGTGTTCGCTCATCGATTCAATTTCGCTGATCGATTCCTGCGAGAGCGGACGTCGTGACCGTTGACGCTCCAACTCCGAGTCGGAACGTTGCCGGAACTCCACTGATTCGCTCTCGCTCATGTCACCCACAGAGCGCATGGGCAGTGAGTTATTGCTGGGACAACGCGCCGGAGAGGGACGTGGTTGCAGTTTGCGATAAACATCGAGATCGGATGAGGTACGCGACGAGCTCTTGTCCGTTTGGCAGCTGTAGTTCGAGTCCGACAAGGTGCGAGCGTGTTGCTGCTGCAGCAGAGACAATGCCGGACTGCCCGTTGCCGCAGATTGTGTCGCCACTCGGCGTTGTTGCTGCTCCGCTGCGCCAGTGCGAACCTTGGCAAAGTGATCGGGCAGCGACAAGCGGCTGCTCTTCAGCGTGGTGCATGGCTCCGTCTTGGGAAGGTTCAAGGAAGTATTGCTGGCATGCATCTTGGGCAGCTGCTCGTACGACAAGTGCACCTTGCTGCCGCTGCTGTCGCGTCGCTTGACCGTGTCATAGTACTCAGAGGAGAAGATCTCCTCGGTTTTCAACTCCTCCATGGGCGGCGGGGAGTCTGGTATTGGCGGTGGAGGCAGAATTTCGCTGTCCGAGCTCTCTGCGAAGTTGTTGAGCGGCGTCGATGCACCTAGATAATACGAAGCTGGGCGAAAAGTGTCGGAGAGACTGAAACGCGTGCGGGAACGCAGTCGCTTCGCTTCCAGCTGCTGCTTGCTGCTCTCGTCATCTGCATCCGAGCTGTCGCTGGCCATTGCACTCTTGGTTGGCTTGAGGATGTCGGGCATGTCCTTGCCTTGACGTTTCTTGGACTTCTTCTTCAGCGTCTCCGTGCCACATTTCTTGTTCTTCTTGAGCGTGGAACGTCCCGACGAGCAATGCGCATCCTCAGCTGCTGCTGCAGCAGCGGCAGCGGCTGCCTTGACTGCTGCTAGTTCCATATAGACGGGCTCTGTGGTGGTGGCCTTGCTACTTGCTAAGCTGCTTGTCAGGTGGCTAGAGATGCACATAATCTCGTAGTTACTGCGATTGTCGTCATCATTGAGGCCCTTGGTCATTTCCACATAGTGATTCTCCTCCTCGTTGTAGCTCTCGTGGGTGGCCACCAGCGTCAGTGTACCCGGCTGTCCCAGCTCCACCTTCTTGGGTGTCATGGGCAGATAATGACTCTCGTCCAGCTGCTGATCTGTGGGTGTAATGGGCTCATTTGCATATAGTTGTTGCAGCTCCTTGTCGCTGGCCAAATTGGCATCCACTGTGGCAGTATTTTCAGTCGTTTTTGCCTCCACCTGCTGCCCCGCCTCATTCTCAACCTCAACATCATCATCATCGTCATCGTCTTGCGCCAGCGCCTCATCAATGTCATCATCCGTATATTCCTCGCAGGCCGTGCTGTCGTCATCGTCATCGTCATCATTATCATTATCATCATCTTCGTCTCTATCTTTGTTCTCATCCTCATTCCCAGCTTGATTCACATTTGCATCCTCCCGCCTCTGTTCCTCGCAGTTCGCTGTAAAAGTATCCATTGCAGACGCTCCCAATGCGGGCTTTACTTCCGCTGTTGGCGTCAAATCCTCCTCCGCCTGCTGCTGCTGCTGCTGCTCCTGTTGCTCTTTGTACAGTTTGAGTTGCATCAACATGGGCGTCTCCTCGGCATTCTCTATCGCCACGCCCCCTTTGGTCGCCCCGAAGTCAACGTTCTCATAGTTGCTGCCGCCGCTGACCAGCTTGTTGCTGTAGACGGGCACATAGTTAGCATTCTGAGGGGACTTGGGTGCGGCCTTTTTGGGCAGAATGGGCACGGGCTGCTGCGACTCGTCCTCCTGCACGCTCGCTGGCAATGGCAACTGCAATTTCAGTTTGGGTCTTGTCGGAGTGGGGGACTGCTTGGGCTGCACCTGGATGATGGGGGTTCTGCTGGCCTCGTGCACTTTTAGAATGGGCTTTAATTGGAAATTGAGGTTACTTGAAGTTGCTGCTGCTGCTGCTGCTGCTAGTGTTGCTGTTTTTGTTGTCTGCTCCTCGGCAGACGCCTCTATTTGCTTTGATTCCGAATTTGAGCTGTGGCTCGTGTTCGATGTTGTATTTGCTGTTGCTGTTGTTGTTGTTGTTGTTGCTATTGTTATTGCTGTCGCTATTGTTGTTGTTGTGTTTTGTGTGCTTGTTGTTGTTGTTGTTGACCTTCCTGCCGTCACACCTATGTTATCATCCACAGGCCCAGCTGCGCTTTGCGCGTCTTCTTTATTTTTTGTTCAAACATTTACAAAATTTACAGATTTGTTTTTCGAATTTGTGTAAAAAAACCAAAAACGCATACACAAATAGGGAAAAGAAAGAAATATAAAAAATATTGTTCGGTTTTTTCGATTTTTTTTAGTATTCTATGTGAAATAGAATGATATTTTTGTGTTTAACTGTTGAGCCCATGAGTAGAGTTTGAGTTTTGAGTTTAAGTGCGAAATTTACAGCGGCTTTTAGTAGAAGAAACACCAAGCACCCGTTTGCAATGATTTTAAATGAAATTCCAAGCAACCAACTACTCAAGGAAATTATGTTTAACAACTTTAGACTGAGAAAGACGGAGATAGCGAGAGAGAGAGAGAGAGAGATATGTATGTACCGACAAGAAAAATAAAAGCGAATAAGTAAGTCGAAACATTCACAAACTGCAGCATTAGTTAATTAAAAGGAACGCTACTCTGATTCGGGACCAGTGTTGCCAACTCGCTTCCTTTCTCAATAATGTTGGCAACACTTGTTCGGGGTTTCCCAGGCAGCCCCAATAATGCGCTTACTTTTTCGTTGCATACTTTTCGGCTTGATTTGCAATTCCGACTAAACTGAGTAATTATTCCCAAATTTGATTGACAAATTAATCATCAATTCTGGCACAATTGCGTGGCGTGTGTATGTGTGCGCACGGCAGGAAGGTTATGGGTTACAGTATTATTGATTTGCTGTTCGTTATTTATTGTTTTGAATGGCTTTGTAATCAAAAATACAACACAAAACTACACTACAGCTGAGGTAGTTTGGTTAAGTTTTGCAATGGAAAACGTTTAGAAATTGGGTTAGGTTATCGAATAGTCTAGCTTAAAATGTTACTTAGAGATACCAATAGAGCAGAGCAACTACTTTTCGACAGACTACAAAATAAAGTCAGCTGCAGCAGATAGCAAGACAGTGTAAGAGAGAGAAAGCAAAGCTGCAGCTCAAACAAAAAATGTAAAAGTATTAAGTAAAACTTTAACGTGAGATAAATAGAGTAAGTAAAGGATGGAGAGGGGAGGTAGGTAGATTGGGGAGAGTGAGTGAGAGATAGGATTACAGAGATGTATAGCACAAAGACTTAAAGCAAAGCATAATGGGGGGAGCATGTGCATGAACAGTGTCCGGTACTCACCCTCATCGTCCGATGAATAGTTGTTGTACGCTCCGCCAGGTCCGACATTGGCATGTGTCTCCGATCTGGAACGTTGTATGCCCGCTGTGGAGACGTTTGGGTTGACTGCCCCATGGCTGGCGGCGGGTCCGTTGGCCAGGAGTCCCGTCTTGCCGGCATGCGGCGCATAGCGTGCTCCGCTGGCCACCGCTGTGGAGGCAAGCAGAATGTTGGGATTGCTGCCCAGCTTGGACATTGCAGACATGTTGCTGCCGCCTTGCTGGACACCCTTCCGTGTCAGCGGCGACTGCAGCATGCGCTGTTTCCATTCCAAAAGTCGCTTCATTGACTCCTCCCGCTTCCGTTCGCCATCCTGTGGATGCTGAGGCGAAGGCGCTGCAGCCGACGTAGGCGACGTGGCCAGCGAGGTACTCGTCGAGTAATCATCATCCATGCCTCCACTGCGCTTGGGCAGCCGTGCGCTGGCCGAGCGCAAGAATTGCTCGTTTTTGCTGATGATTTCCTGAGTGGACATCGAGGGTGGGAAAATCGAACCCGGATGCACATTCAGGGGCGGCAAGTCGTCATCCGGCGACTGCTGCTGCTGCTCTAGTTCCTGTTGTTGTTGTTGCTGCTGCTGCTGCAGCTGCCGCTGCGCCGACTGTGCGTGTGTAGAGACGGATCGTGCCCCGCTACCACTGCCTGCACCCTGACTGGCCGAACGACTCATGCGTGGCATGCTGCAAGCAGCGCTGCCCTGCGCCTGCGCCTCGGCCAGCAGTTCCTGTCGCTTGTACGCACGCTCGTAGGGATTCTCATAGCCAATCGTATGGATGCCGCTGCCAAAGTCACCACCAGCCACGCCGCTGGCTGTGCGATAGTTACCCGCCTGCTGTGGCTGAGCGCCGCCACCGCCACCTCCGCTCTGCAAGTAGAGCGCGCTCTTGCGCATCTTATCCGCGTAGCTTGCCTCCGAGTAGTAGAAACTGTCCGGGGTGCGATTAATGTCCAAACTTGATTTGGGTCGTGGTGCACGTCCGGTCTCGTGTTTACTCTGTGCCACCGCCGCGGCGGCCGCAGCTGCAGCGGCCTCGGCACGCGCCTCATACTCCAGAAAGTCGGCCGAATGCGGACGCACAATGGCAGCGGCGGAGCGAGCACGCAAGTCCATAGTATTGATTAGTTGATCGGCACCCGTTGGCTGTGCGAGTAATGAGAGCAGTGTAAGAAAAGGGTTAACAGCAGTTTGGATTTTGCATTTTAAAACGGCCAAATTGGCATGGCCTATAATACACGCCAGCGAACGACTCGGGCCCAGCTGCTCCGGCTCTGGCATATACATAAATCATGCACGCGACTCATTTCCTCGCTGACCCACAAAGCAGCTGCAGCTGCGGCCGTCGAGCCAAAAGGGCGAGCAGCCCATAAAGTTGTACTTTAGGCGGCGTCAGCCTGCCAACTTGGGTGGGGGATCGGTGTAGGGAGATGGCTTGACAGGCTGTTAGGGGCAGTTAGGAGCGAGTGCAGCACAAATGTCTGCAATTTAGCAACCCACTGACACACTAAAGTCTAATTAGTGGGCGAGGTGAGTGCCGTGGACTGTGCCGGAGTCTTTGGGAACAGAAAAGTTGCCTCTGCAAATGTTGAAACAAGCTGCTCGAATTTGCCCAAGTCAAAGCGAAGTAGCAGCGCTCTAACTTACACAGACAGACACACACACACATGCACACTCTTGCATTTACGTGTGCTTGCAACAAAGTTCCGCTCGTACAGAGCAAGGCAAGAAACTATATAAAATACACATGTTTTATAATTCCTCATTTGGAATGGGGAAGGGGCAGACAAAAAGCGAAAGTTCACGCAACTTTGGCTTAAAAATAAGTGAAAATATATATACATATTGTATATAAGATACATTGTAGCATACAACGAATCGACATTCCTTGTAATACTGTTGAGCGGATGTTAGTGTATTGTTGGGTCGCTAGCACGCGCTTGCATCCGGCTCAGATGTGTCGGCAATGGGGGGGGTCAAACGAAAACCGCAACAACGGTGCTCACGACAATAACAAGATAAATAAAAGAAATTCGCGTGCTATGTCGCCAGACAACTAAGTACGATCAGAAGAACAAAAAGGGTAAAAAGAGGGAGGTCAGTCGGTCACACAAGACAAAAAGTAAAGCAGCCTTTTTAGCTCACTCCAATATTTAGAGCGGCCATATCCCCACCCTTCCATGATCGCCGGGTGCATCATTGTATTCGGCGATCCCTTGTGGCTACCTAACGTTTAATACGCCTCATCACTTCCATCGCCCATGACTCCCGGAAACAAATTAGATTTAGTTAGAATACATTATGATGTTTATTTATTACTACTAAACTTCCTGTTTAAACTAAAATTCATTATTATTTTCGTGTTTATTTATCTATCCTAGTTTTACTATTTCTTATTTATTCTTTATTTAATATCTTGAAGATCAATATTCATTATTGCTTTTTTACTTTTTCTATTCAGAAATAGTTTTAATTTTTAATAAGGAATCTAAAGGAAGTGCAATAACATTTCTTGTATAAACCACTTTGCTTACTACACGGTATAGGTAAATAGAAATGCAAGTGGCTGCAATCAATAATAATGGGTAAATTAAATTATATAAAAGGTTTCGAAACACTCATTATTTCTTTTTAATTTTACGTTAAGTGATATTTAAAAATTCAATCAAAAATTACCATAATTAAGGTATGTATATATGAGATAGTCACTTACGATTTTTTTTGTATCCCACGACGAAAGATCTTTCGTTTTGGTAGATGGTGTGTTTGGAGTTTGTATGTGTGTATTGAGTTGTGTTTTTAAATTCACTTAATAAAAAAAATTAACGTGTTTAAGGATCGGTGTGGCAATTATGCATTTTTATATTATTTTTAACAATTGATTAAGTCATCAAAAGGGTGTACTTAATTAATGGAAAGACCAAAATTATAAATTTGGCACACCACGAGCATTTCTTTTAACCATGACCTTTTCTAACAAGCCTAAAAGTAAACTTTAACAAAAATAGATTTTAACAAAATTATAGCATTGCGCGCGCCTTTTCGTTCCAATATTTTTATGTAAATTAATTAATTACGGTCTGGGTTTTCTCTTTGTTTAATCAACTTGGATTAAATTCTTCTCACTTGAAGTATTTTCTTCATTTTATATTTTTTTCACGGAACACGTGTCTTTTTGAACTGGTCATTTTTTCTTGGTTAAATTTGCACTAGATTTTAATTAATTTTAGAGTTTGCCCTTGGCGTTAAATTTGGGGAGTATTTGCACTGGTTTTCCTTTATTTATAGGTCTCCAGTATAGGTGATCCCTGCCCTATAGATTTGAGCACCCTGGGGAAAAAGTCGGGCTCCGCTGGACGCCTAAGTGCATGTGCACCCAAAGTTGAAAATTATGGCCCAAGTTAAATATACCATATTTTAACTAGGTATATATAAGGAGCCAGAATCTAAAGATTAATTATAATTAGATTCTGCAGAAACACTTTTCTCGCCATGACAGAAAATATTTACCTGGTCTGGCACCAAAGTTGGGGGTCTAGTCACGCTGGTACTAATTTTTCTAATCAAGAAAAATATTCCGCATCCTACAAATTTATTTAAATTCACTTGTTAGAATTTATATATTTAATTAGGTAGAAGCGTACTTACTGTTTATTAATTTATAAAGAAAATTTTTACAGCAGCATGTGCCGAAAAATATATTTTTTTTTTCTCCACGCTTGAAGTATTTTTTTTTCAGCGAGAGCGCACGTCCGACGTCTTGGTCTGATCAAAGAAGAAGAGATCGAAGACAGTCACCGTGATCGATATGTCGATTGGCCTTGACCTAGTTACCGATGCAAGTCGATTGCAGATAATTGCATTCACTTGGCGGAACTAGTGGCTAGATCACCAACAGATGGCACTAATAGCCGATCGTAACCTAGGTCATCTGCCCGATCATAGATGGCGCTCTTGGACATAAAATATTTTTCATTGCCTACTTTTAGGTCGAATTTATCCGTTACGTTATATCGAACTTTTAAACAGAAAATAGACCAGTGACAAGCGCCACTACAAATCCCCCCGACTAAAATCAGACTTGGTGGGGACATCAAGGATGATACACGCTGGAAACTGGTGATTTATTGTTTGAGGTCCTTTGCATGGTATTTACCTACAAAATTGCCCTGCATATCCTCAACCTCATAATAGGCGGACCCTAGCTTCTTTTTAATACGAGCCTTTATAAAGGAAGGAGCTAGCTTCGCACAAAAACCTTTGGCAAAGTTGCTCTGTTGAAAATTTCGGCGGAAAATTTCCTGTCCTTCTTTAAAGGAAACCTCGCGACTGCGCATGTTATACGTCGCTTCATTGCGCGTATGCTGTTTTTGCATGCTACGTGCAGCTTGATCTCGCATTATGTCTGTCGAATCGTCTTTATCGAACGAAACTGATCGATCTTCGAGCAGATTTAATCGTCTCAATAGCTCATAGTTTCTACCATTCGTCATCATGTGTTGCCCAAACACTAACCGATACGGCGTGTTATTCACAGCTGTGTGAAAACTCGATCGTAAGGAGCAGCATATACTGCTAAGATTTTCATCCCAGTTGCTTTGATTTGGGTTTACGTACGCTTTTATAGCAGCAATCACTGACCTATTGACTCGCTCTGAGGCGTTTCCCTGAGGAGCATAGGATGCCGTATACGCATGTTGCACGTGATACTTCTGCAACAAATTGTTGAAAGCATGTGATTTGAATTGAACCCCATTATCAGATACAAGAGTTTCTGGGACTCCAAAGCAATGGAACAATTCTTCTTCGACGAATGGTAAAATAGCATCAACCGAAAACTTTTTTACCGGTTTTAGGAAGGGAAATTTTGTAAAATGGTCAAGCACTATAAATATACCTATATTTCCGGACTTGGAACGAGGATATGGGCCTAAGTAGTCGACATACAATCGCTGGAAGAACCTTTGGCTTTCTGTTGGCCTAGCTAGTGATGGTCTTAGAGTAATATTAGGATGTTTAGTGCTTTTGCAGATATCGCACTCGTTCACATACCTCTTCACGTCTGCTACGAGATTCGGCCAGAAATAATACCGTCGAATTCGTTCGAGAGTTTTATTAATACCACCATGGGCAGCTAATACGTCGTTATGGGCCATTTGTAGTATTTCCGGAACTAATTCCTTCGGAATCCACAGCTTCCAAATGACATCGTCAGCTATCTGATCCTCCGGCGCATGTTCAGCACGCCGATAAACAAAACCATCGATAATTTTAACGTTGGATGTGGTAAATGCCTTTTTCTCTACCTCTTCTTTAAGAGTTTGATAATTTTCCGATTGGAAATGCGGCGATTTTAAATCTACGCACAAACCATTGTCAATTGCTGACAAGTCTTCCGTAAAAACGCGTGACAGAGCATCAGGAACAATATTCTTGTTTCCTTTTCGATGCTGAATGTCAAAGTCATAGCCTTGCAATTTCAGTGCCCATCTTGCTAATCGGCTACTGAGATCATTTTGGGACATTAGCCATTTCAAAGACGCGTGATCGGTGATAACTGTGAACGCATGTCCTTCGACGTAAGCGCGGAATTTTTTTATGCAAAGAATAGCGGCTAAGCATTCTTTCTCTGTCACAGAATAATTGCGCTGACACGGATTAAGTTTTTTGGACATGAACGCGATGGGAACCTCTTCACCATTGTCTGATAGCTGCATCAACACACCGCCAACACCTGTATGGCTAGCATCACAGTGTATGAAAAAGGGTCGAGTAAAATCAGGGGTGTGTAACACAGGGGCTGTGCTCATTTGAATTTTTAAGTCTTTGAACGCATCGTTGGCTGCATCTGACCAATGAAAACGCTGTTTTCCTTTTAGAGCATCAGTTAAGGGAGTAGCAATTGAAGCATAATTACGAATAAATTTCTGGTACCATCCCGTCATACCAAGAAATCTGCGTAATTGCTTAACAGAACGTGGCGGTGGATACTCATTAATTGCAGATATTTTATCTGGATCCATCGCTATGGTTCCGTTGCCAATAATGTGTCCTAAATAGCTCACTTCCCGCATGCAGAATTTACTTTTCTGAACATTTATTGTCAGACCAGCGTTCTGTAAACACGATGCAATGTTCGTAAGAACCGCAATATGTCGTTCGAAGGTGTCTGAAACAATCAGAAGATCATCGAGGTAGATGTATACTTCATGTTTCAGGCAGGCAGGAATTACTCGATCCATTAATTTCGACATGGTCGATGGGGCGTTAGTGAGACCAAAAGGCATAACTGTGAACTGGTAGAGTGGTCTACCAGGCACTGAAAAAGCCGTTTTCTCCCTTGCAGAAGTCTCCAGTGGGATTTGCCAATAGGCATCTTTCAAGTCAAGACTCGTTATAAATTCTGCTTTTGGGAGTCGACTGAGCAAACCTTCAATAATAGGCATCGGATATGCATCCTTGCGCGTAACTTGATTTAATTTTCGACTGTCAAGGCACAGACGAACTTTACCAGGTTTTCGGACTAAAACAACTGGTGAAGACCAAGCGCTGTTCGATTCCTCTATTACTCCTAACGTAATCATTCGATCTAGCTCCTCAAACATCATTTGCTCGACCGCAGGTGATACTGGATAGTGTCGTTGTTTTATCGGCGCGGCATCGCCAACATCGATGGAATGGGATAACAAGGAGGTTTTTCCCAATCCTTTCTCAACGAATGAAGGGAACTGTTTAATGGTGCTATCTAACTGAGTCTGTTGAGTGTCTGTTAGCGAACAAAACACATTGTTGTCAATAGCTGCCAGATGTTCAGTCCGCTTAGTTTCACCAATACCAACAGGCAGTAATTGAAACTCTATCCAAAAATCGATCCCCAGATACAGCGATTGTTTGAGCGAAGGAACAATATAGACTGTCAAATCCTTGCGTTTGCCATTGTACTCTATTGCAGTGCGAAGTTTTCCGATGATTTCTTGACCTTTCCCATCTGCAGTTTGTACATTGCAATTTAAGGGTCTATATTCTATTTCGTCCTGCAGAATATCTGCCGCTAAACTTCCACCTATGCAACTGATTGATGCACCAGTATCCATTAGGCCAGATATTGATCGACCTAGCATAGAAACTGTGGCATACGGCCGCATATCGGGTGACATAATACCAGATACTGACTGAGTATTTTCCCTATTAGGTTTGTAGTAGAAGATATTTAAGCGCTGAGACGAACGAGATAGCGATTTTGATGATTCGCATTCGTTAGAAGAAGAAATTAAATCATTAGGAGGAAAGTCAGGTAGATTTGTCATGTCAGGTGAAACTTGAGTGGAGCAACTATAAGTTACTCGGTGCTGGTGGCTCTCGAAACCATCTGTTTGCGTGCCCCTTTCCAAGGTGCACGCACTTGGCAGTTTTTTGACGCGTTGCACTGTACACACGATGGCTTATAGGTGTCAGCTTTGCCACAACCGTAGCAAAATACTCGGCGTTCCGATATGCAGTCTTGATAGCGATGACCTGCTTTACCGCAATTCCAACAGGACACGTTGACTGCGGCCAATTCCGGGTCTTCTTCATCCGAATCAACTTCTGTTGACACCTCAACCTCATGCACTAGACGACGGGGTGCTGGTTGGGGCTTTCGTACCACGGGCCTGAGTGTTTGGAAGAATGATTCCCTGGTGCGGATAATACGTCGAAGCTGGGCCATAGAACTTATATCCTGATATAACAGCTCGTGCTGTATTTCAGGCAAGAGATTGGAGCGAATCGACTCCAATAGTGAAGCTTCGGCTAACGGCACAGATAATTTATCTGATAGCAACACAACGCTTTCATAAAATTCGTCAAAGGATTCGCCTTCTCTTTGCTTCCTTCGATGAATTTCAGCGCGAATGCTCACGTCGGTTCGTTCTTCTCTGAACTGAGTACGCATAGCATCACAAAGGCCGTTCCACGTGACGGTACGCACACTTTTGTGATACCGCCAATACCAGTCGCTTGCACTGCCTTCCAACAAAGTACTTATGTTGCTGGTTAGGATGGCAAAGTTACTTTCCAAGGACTGGTGTGTTAAGGCTTCTACACGATATAGAAAATCCTCCACACCCATACCAGATCGGCCTGAGAATTTAATCTTCCAATTCCCCATAATTTGGCTGACTCTATCAAGGCGAATTACTGAGTCTGTAGGCGAGCATCTTGGTTGAGTTTCAGGACTTCTGGGGGCTTGCGAAGGCATATTATGCGCTGGCATATTGATTAATGGAGGCGACGCTGGGTGTGCAACCCGAAGATTGGTAGAAAAGGCTGTTATCATGCCTTGGATGCTTTGCTGAAGAGCTAACATCATTTCAGTTTGTCTAGCAGCAGAAGCATTAATGGCATCGACTATCGTCTGTTGTGACTCACTGGATGGAGCATCAGCTCGAACATTGGCTTCTGCAGCCATGTTTGCGCTTTCAGCGCTTGCTTCGTCAAGCCTTTGATTGCGGGTACGTGGCATTGTAGCTTCCGGCAGACTTTGCGTTGACTGGCTTAAGTCTGTATTAACCGTTAGGTTCAATAAGGAAGACTGCAATATTGATCGACAAACTGGACACCGCTCGCGATTGGTGACTTTCGTATTAAAACAAACCCAATGAAAGGTGTGATTGCAGCTTGTCGATAGTAATTGGGCGGTATGTTCTATTTCTTTTAAGCAAATATAACATGTCACCTCAACATCTATGTTTTCTGAGCTTCGACTCATAAACATAATAAAAAAATTAAATCAAAATTGTATCTTACTGTTAGTTTTATAAACTAGAAACGAAATGATTTCAATCAAAATCAAAATCAAAATATAATCAAAAACTCAAAGAGAAAACCAAATCAAAAATATAATCATAACCATAAAAAAGAAACTCAAAAAATTAAATCGATAATCAACAATATAATCATAAAAAAATTCCAGGAGTCACGATTAACTTCTGTGAGAAACGTATGTACTTTCTTACTTTTGTTTAACGTGATCGGCTGACTGACGGGTAAAATACAATGAGTAAGGATGGACGAAGAGACTTGCAAAAACTGGAGCATTTGATATTTAATATCAGAAATATTAGTATTATCAGTAAGCGGGCAAACCATAAGGTAAATAAATAATTTATTTCGACCTTTAGTAAGAATCCATCTACTTACTATACTGCTCACTCGATTGCATACAAACGATAGATAGGGGGAAATAGAAGGAAAAAGGAAGGATTCAGGAATCACAAAGGGAATCTGAATAGCCATGGAAGCGATATAAAATCCTCGAACAGAATCACTTATCCAAAATAACTATTCAGACAACTTCATTGAGATAAATTCGGATTAGTGGTTAGTCATAGCTATATACTCTTTGCAGAACTAAATCCAACTAACCGTTATTTACTCCATGCAGTTACGCACCATTAAAACTTGATAATATTATGAATGGTGGAGAGCCATAGGTATATACTCTTTACCAGGACAATATCCAACCAATCATAAATTATCATGCATAGTCTGTGTGTTATTCAACAGGGTGTCTCAACCGTATCTATTGTGAAAACAAATCCACCGTTGATACAAGCACAGATTCATAACGCAGGGAAACTTCTGATCGTACATTAGTCGCACATGTCAAGAGATGGAATTTGACTTTTATTTTTACTTGATTCGGAACCTGCCGGATCGAGGCCCCACACGTTTGGGCGCCATTTTATTTATTTTTATTATTATACTGTAGCATACAACGAATCGACATTCCTTGTAATACTGTTGAGCGGATGTTAGTGTATTGTTGGGTCGCTAGCACGCGCTTGCATCCGGCTCAGATGTGTCGGCAATGGGGGGGGTCAAACGAAAACCGCAACAACGGTGCTCACGACAATAACAAGATAAATAAAAGAAATTCGCGTGCTATGTCGCCAGACAACTAAGTACGATCAGAAGAACAAAAAGGGTAAAAAGAGGGAGGTCAGTCGGTCACACAAGACAAAAAGTAAAGCAGCCTTTTTAGCTCACTCCAATATTTAGAGCGGCCATATCCCCACCCTTCCATGATCGCCGGGTGCATCATTGTATTCGGCGATCCCTTGTGGCTACCTAACGTTTAATACGCCTCATCACTTCCATCGCCCATGACTCCCGGAAACAAATTAGATTTAGTTAGAATACATTATGATGTTTATTTATTACTACTAAACTTCCTGTTTAAACTAAAATTCATTATTATTTTCGTGTTTATTTATCTATCCTAGTTTTACTATTTCTTATTTATTCTTTATTTAATATCTTGAAGATCAATATTCATTATTGCTTTCTTACTTTTTCTATTCAGAAATAGTTTTAATTTTTAATAAGGAATCTAAAGGAAGTGCAATAACATTTCTTGTATAAACCACTTTGCTTACTACACGGTATAGGTAAATAGAAATGCAAGTGGCTGCAATCAATAATAATGGGTAAATTAAATTATATAAAAGGTTTCGAAACACTCATTATTTCTTTTTAATTTTACGTTAAGTGATATTTAAAAATTCAATCAAAAATTACCATAATTAAGGTATGTATATATGAGATAGTCACTTACGATTTTTTTTGTATCCCACGACGAAAGATCTTTCGTTTTGGTAGATGGTGTGTTTGGAGTTTGTATGTGTGTATTGAGTTGTGTTTTTAAATTCACTTAATAAAAAAAATTAACGTGTTTAAGGATCGGTGTGGCAATTATGCATTTTTATATTATTTTTAACAATTGATTAAGTCATCAAAAGGGTGTACTTAATTAATGGAAAGACCAAAATTATAAATTTGGCACACCACGAGCATTTCTTTTAACCATGACCTTTTCTAACAAGCCTAAAAGTAAACTTTAACAAAAATAGATTTTAACAAAATTATAGCATTGCGCGCGCCTTTTCGTTCCAATATTTTTATGTAAATTAATTAATTACGGTCTGGGTTTTCTCTTTGTTTAATCAACTTGGATTAAATTCTTCTCACTTGAAGTATTTTCTTCATTTTATATTTTTTTCACGGAACACGTGTCTTTTTGAACTGGTCATTTTTTCTTGGTTAAATTTGCACTAGATTTTAATTAATTTTAGAGTTTGCCCTTGGCGTTAAATTTGGGGAGTATTTGCACTGGTTTTCCTTTATTTATAGGTCTCCAGTATAGGTGATCCCTGCCCTATAGATTTGAGCACCCTGGGGAAAAAGTCGGGCTCCGCTGGACGCCTAAGTGCATGTGCACCCAAAGTTGAAAATTATGGCCCAAGTTAAATATACCATATTTTAACTAGGTATATATAAGGAGCCAGAATCTAAAGATTAATTATAATTAGATTCTGCAGAAACACTTTTCTCGCCATGACAGAAAATATTTACCTGGTCTGGCACCAAAGTTGGGGGTCTAGTCACGCTGGTACTAATTTTTCTAATCAAGAAAAATATTCCGCATCCTACAAATTTATTTAAATTCACTTGTTAGAATTTATATATTTAATTAGGTAGAAGCGTACTTACTGTTTATTAATTTATAAAGAAAATTTTTACAGCAGCATGTGCCGAAAAATATATTTTTTTTTTCTCCACGCTTGAAGTATTTTTTTTTCAGCGAGAGCGCACGTCCGACGTCTTGGTCTGATCAAAGAAGAAGAGATCGAAGACAGTCACCGTGATCGATATGTCGATTGGCCTTGACCTAGTTACCGATGCAAGTCGATTGCAGATAATTGCATTCACTTGGCGGAACTAGTGGCTAGATCACCAACAGATGGCACTAATAGCCGATCGTAACCTAGGTCATCTGCCCGATCATAGATGGCGCTCTTGGACATAAAATATTTTTCATTGCCTACTTTTAGGTCGAATTTATCCGTTACGTTATATCGAACTTTTAAACAGAAAATAGACCAGTGACAAGCGCCACTACAACATGCATATACTGTATACACATATTCTACTTGTAAGTGTTCCTTGTAAGCAGTTTTTACGCTTTTCTGTGCAAAAACTTGATCTCTTTATCTCTGAAAGTATGTTAAGTTTGCTTTTGAAATTATAATCCTTACGCTGATTTTTTTGCCTAGACAAATATCTCTAACAAGTATTGGCTTTAAACTAGCAAGTCTTTAATCTGTTGTTCTAGTTATGGTAACAAGCTATACTTAGGTCACATTTGCACCAATACGGACTGTAAAGTAGTGTTAAAAATCGATTCTATACTTAAATAATTTCATTGAAATCTCTCTGTTTATGATTTCAACAGTTCCAATTAGGTAATATCAAAGTAACTCTACACTAATTCATGTACTTTTAGACCTGTTTAATATTGTGTAGTTCTTATAAACTAAAACTATTCTCAGTTTTCGCCTTTTACATTTAAAACCGATGGCAAGTTTATTGTGCAGTAATTTACGTGTTGAGCTAAACTTTTTATTGGGGCCCGTGAGATTTATTTGTATTAGGGGGTTGCCAGGGTGGACGTGTCCTACATTTAACCTGCTGGTCAGCTTTAACTTGCAATTGCAATTGCGAACACTGATCAAAAGGTGAAGATTCTTAGAGCTGACCCATGGGAGCTGGCAGGGTGAGTGTGCTCCCGGCCAGTTGATTGATTACCCCTTGGAAACCAGTTTGATTACCCGCGTGGCTTCACGCAGCGTAAACGTTATTTGCTGCAACTTGCATTGCGTATACGTTATTTGTCGCAACTTACCTCCAAGTGATTCGGTGTGTAGCGCTGTGGCATGGCTGGCAAGTGCTTGCTGCCATCATAGCTGGGCGGACTGAGTGGTCGCCTGTAGCTAGCTGCCTCCTGCAGCAGCGCCTCATGCGCAGTCATTGGAGCTCCCGCACCAGCACCACCCAGCTGAGACATGTTGTAAATGTCCTCATAGTCGGCAGCAGCTGCAGCTGCGGCAGCAAACATGCGCTGCTTGGAGCGTCCATAGGCATCCGGGGTGCGTCGCTCGGCCTGCAGCTGCTGCTGGCTGGGATAGCCGGCAACTCCTGCGCCGCGCTGCATCAACTTGGCCATATACAGATCTCGCTCGCCATACAGTTCCTCAACGGCGCGCTGCTGCTGCAGCCTGGCGATCTGCTCCTCCATGTCCAGATGCTGTTGCTGGAACTGCGCCTCCAGATGATCCAGCGAGTACTGCTGCTGCGCCTGCTGCAACTGCAGGGCGCTGGACACATGCCCAGTGCGCGTGTCGTAGATGGCATGATGCTGCTGCGGCTGCTGAGATCTCTGCTGCTGGTAGAGCTGCTGCGTGGGCGACATGACAGCTCCGCTGCGGCGACTAGGTGGCATGGGCTGTTGCTCATTGTGCTCGGGCGATGGCGACGAGTAGCCGCCGTCGTTAATGCGTCGCGGCTTCGGGGGGGCATTCGCATACAACGGCTGAGCACCGCCGCCTGCACCAGCACTTCCGCCATTTCCGTTACCAGCGCCAGCATTGTCCGATGCGGGCGTCAACTGCCCCTTGCCAGCCTGAGATTGCATGGTATGAATACCCGAGTCGGAGTTCTCGCCACTGTGATTCAGCGAGGAGCTAACACTGGGCTCCGACTCGCCGCTGCTCGGTGCCTGCATCATGCTTGCAGCTGCCAGGGCTCGCACCCACTGCATCATGGCGTCTGCATTGTCCGCGGCCAGCCAATAGGTGCGCATGTTCTGGTGCTCGCACTTGAAGGCGAACTTGCGATAGATCTTGTCTTCGGGGAGGCAGGCGGACACGCGATACGAGGGCAGCAGCACCGAGCCCAGCAGCTTCTCCTCCTCGGGGCCCTTGTAGTAGTACAGACAGTACTCAGCCAGCACGAACCAACGCTTGCGCCACACCTTGAGGCCATCGGAGCCCTGCTTGTGCAGCCAGCCGGAGAGGGTGACGGGCGTGGTGGGTGGTCGCTTAGTGATGGGCGACTTGAGGGCCTGGATGGAGCCGACGCTCTTCTTGCGATCCAGCGGCGCATGGGTAGGACTGCGTGTGGACGCCGACGACGACTCCTCCGAGCTGGGTGTGGGCTTGGGCTTGACAGCAGAGATTTGCGTTTGACAGGCCTGGTTGACCACATGGCCAGGGTGATTCTGCTGGATGTAGACGGGACCGTGCTCACTGCCAGGCGTCTGCAGCTCGGGCTTGTGGCGTTGCTGCTGCAGTTGCTGCTGCTGCTGGAGTTGCTGTTGCAGTTGTTGATGCTGTAGCTGCAGCTGCAACTGTTGCTGTTGCTGTGCGTAGAGCTGCTCCTGGTAATGCTTGGGCATCTGCGGCTGCAGCTTTAGAGGACCCGAGGCAGCTTGATACTGATTCGCAAGGTTGAGCGTTGAAGGAGGCGCTCGCTGCTGCTGCTGTTGTTGTTGCTGCTGCTGCTGCTGTTGTTGAATAGTCATGCTGCTCACCATGCTGGGCGACTGACTCATGTGGTAGTGACCTGTTGGCGGATTCATGGCCTGCCGCATGGCGAAAGTGCGTTGCTGCTGCTGTGCCGCCTCGCTCTGCGTGGCCAGCTGGGCGTGCATCTTGGCCTGCTGCAGCTGTTGGTACTGTGCCTGCAGCGCCGATATTGGATGCTGTCCGGCAGTGGCGTTGCTCGCCTGCAGTCGCCCTGCAGCTGCCAAGTATGTGCGCTCCGTGGGCGACTGATAGATCT
The DNA here is from genome assembly GCA_018903675.1 of Zaprionus capensis. Taxonomy (NCBI): domain Eukaryota; kingdom Metazoa; phylum Arthropoda; class Insecta; order Diptera; family Drosophilidae; genus Zaprionus; species Zaprionus capensis. Next base: position 5,887,465 of record JAEIFN010000011.1, read on the forward strand.
GTTCGGTGCCAGCGGTGCCGGCGCTGCTCGAGTACGACTGATGATAGGGCGAGCTGTGTGAGCTGCTCGAGTTGCCGCCGTGTCCGTGCTTGAGCAGGCCGTGCTTCGCTTGCGGCTGCATGTCGATGGGCGACAGCGGACCGCCGCCGCTCGAGGAAGTCGCTGTCGGCGACTGCTGGTACAGCGCCTGTGGTGGCAGATGGTAGCCCGCTGGCGAGTGTGTCGCGGTGCGATAGTCAATCAATTGCGTCTGATAGGCCAGCGGCAGCTTCTTCTGCTGCGCTGACGCCGCTGCCGCTTGCAGTTGCTGCAGCTTCTTGGCGTCCATAGTGCCGGCGGTGAAGAGTGGTGGCGCCTCCAACCTGAAAGGGGAATAGACAAGTCGGGTTAAACAAGTGTAGAGCACAGTAGAACAGCATGTCATGGTGTGGATTCAATTAGCAAAGGTCGCTCGGCCTAATTCAATTGCGTGGCACAGCCAGAGAGCGACGAGCCTCGCAGCGCAGTGCTAAATCCGCGTGATTCGGGCTGGGCAGGCCGGCTCAGCACCTAATTGACGGTAATTGATTGAGTGCACGGCGGAAACGGGCGGAACACGAGGGGGCACAAAAAATCTTGTTCATGCCAATTTCGCAATTTACCCGGGACCAGATTTGCACCCTCTCACCCTCTTGCCCGGCGACTTATGCAACTACTCACCAGTCCCAGAGCTGATAAATGCAGCCGAACATGTTGCACACTCGTGTTTCTGCCGCTGGGTTTACGTTGATTAATTTATAATTTAATTGGCCTTAGCAATAATTCGATTTGGGCGATTTTCGATTTTTTTCTCCTTTTCACTTTTATTATTTAATTATCGAATGCGAAAACTCAATTACGTTTTTCATTCTCATTTTCATTCGAATTGGTCTCTTTTAGTTGTTGTCGTTGTAGTTGTTGATTTGTTAGTTCTTATCGACTTGTTTTTATATGATTTTTCTGTTTATTCGTGATATGTTTGGATTATTTGTCGTCCCAGCGCAGAGAAAGCGAAAACATTGCGTTGCCCCAGTTGCAATGAAACTGTGAAAATGTCTATTTTTATTGGGGACAGCTGAAAAATTATGCATTGCGAATTCAGTCGAGAATCGAGAGAGAAACAAAAACAACGAGCAGGCAGAAAATGACAGAGCGAGTGCGTCACTGGGGAATTCTACATTCGAAAACAGAATTTCAAATTATTATACCCAGCACTCTGTGAGGGGGTGAAGAAGGGTATACCAAATAAATATCTTAAATCGGAGTTCAGCACCAATAAGAAGACTTTCAACACTCTAAGCTGAACATAAACATTTGGAATGTTTTGTAGTATGGATATCATACATAGATAAGTATAAGATATAGAATTATATAGATAAGTATAAGTGAGATAAAACATAGATAATGTTATGATAAAATCGAGAATTGCACAAATAAATTGTTTTTATTTTAGCAGACATTAGATTCTCTGCAATGTCTTAATGCCTACAGAATATTCCCTATAATTCAAAAGGTACCACATGGAATACCAAGAAATATACAAGTAATAGGAGTTACCTTTCACAAATTTAAAATGCTCTTCAAAAATTTAAATCTTACATCAGCAAGTTGATATAACTAACAATATCAAGAGTTCAACGACGAATTGCAATCTCTCAATGCTTACATGGTATTTGAGATAGTTCTGAATAACTTTGAACTTAAAGGTAAGTAACGTTTTAATTGATGGGATTGCCACTGTCGATATTGGTAACATTCCCATTGAAGTAAAATAAAGCTTCATTTTCCATATTGAAATTGCCAAAGTGACTTTACTACAGCGCACCACAATTAAACATGGCAGTTTCTGCCGCTTCACTGAGAGCAGCTGTAACTGCAGTCATATTTGATGCGAAAAAGCAGCTGGGCAGCTGGACCAGAGACGGACCTGCAACAGATACGTTTATACATATTATATATACATACACACTGTATTGTATATATATGTATATATAGGTACATACATATGTTGGCGGGTTGCAATGGCTAACGAAGTCAACGGTTAAAATGGTTTAATGCAATTGACCGAGGCTCTTCAATTATTTGACACAAATGAAATGGAAGTCTCCCACACACACATACATAGAGTAGACAGAAGTGTGCACGCAGTTGTGCTGCATGTAAAATGAGCAGCATGCGAATACATTCGAATTTGCATTTGCCAAATGAATAATGGATTGCAAATAATTTATGGAATTCAATTCGCAATCGATGCCAAAATGTGTGGCCTATCAAGGGGCGTACAGTAGGCACAGAAGCTGCACGCTATAATGAACAATGGAGGCGCTCTAAGATGCCGAGCAGCACAAAACAGCCCAACTTGGCTCAGTCGTCGACGTTTGTGCATTAAAAGGAAAATCCTGTTGAAAATGTTGCGCAATAAATAAACAATTGATCCGGGCATTTACAGCAAGGACTCTGTGTAGGTGGGAGGGAGTGACTCGATATCAATGTGTATCTGTGTTGTGTGTATGTGTGTGCGCCGTGCGACATTGCCGACAAATGTTAAATCAAGGCATTAGCTGCCTCTGGCATGGCTATTTCACGCTACAATCAACAGCAACCAGCAACCAGGCCGGGTCCGGGCAGGGCAACCCAACTAGACAGGATAGGCGAGGCCAAGCCAACCAGGCAACCGGACAGAGAAAGCCATTTTATAATTGCCTTTAAGCCAGCACACAATTTGTATGGCTTTCAATTAACGCTGCGCAGTGCTCGTTGAAAGACGCACAAATAAAATATTGCCGACGGAACAACGTCAGCAACAACAATATCAACGAGCCAAGAACGTCACAATAAAATCGATGACGCTTTAACAACACGCTGTCTGCCCAGGTCCTGGGACTTGGCTCAGCATTTTCAGTCAGTGCACTCCCCATACTCCCCCTTCTCACCTACTTCCCCACCGTTACGTACGTCACCGAGTTGAGCATGAAAAATTGAACGAAAAGTGTTTTTCATGCACGAACTGAGGCGAATGTAGAGCGAAATGTACCAAAAATTATTATGTGCATATAAATGACACTGAATTGGGTACATACGCATATACATTCACACACACGCCCTCTTGGTTGTGTAAATAGTGGGAACTCTCATCATAATATGGTTATGTATGCAGAACATTACAATGCAGGCGATTAGGGGTCAACTCTGAGCTCGGTTTGACCAAGTTGCAGTTGCGCCTGGTTTGATATTTGGCTTAGTACTGGTTGCAAATATCGTATTGATAATCAGCTGCACATGTGAGGTTTGCCGCTTGCCTGTGCACTGGAGGAAAGCCTCTACTACTGCTGCCATTTAATTCGTATTGCGCATACGCAGTGTGAAACGTGGAAATTAGCTGGGCTATAAATAGCCCACATAGGCAAACGATTACTACAATTATTGCCTGGCATGGGTTCATTTACAGACTAAAAGCACACAGCACAGGCTGCCCTGTGTGTATGTGTGTGTGTGTGTCCTGTCAGTCAGAACGTGCTGCAAGAGCGCATAAAGGCAAACAGTTGGCAGTTACTTTAAAATCGCTGTAATTGTCGCCGTACATGCAACAGCACATGCTCGCATAGATTGAGTGCAAGTCCGTCCGTTGGTCTGGGCCACAATGACGTCATTACCATTGCCGCGCAAGTGTCACTGGGCAAGTGGACACTAACAAGAGCAGGCCAAGACCAGGCGAACCGCTGTCACAGCCAATGGGCCACTTAAAGAGGCATTTCACTTCAAGCAGCTCGAGCTCGAGTAGCCAAGTGGGCGGGGAGTGAGGCGGGCTAAGGGGAGGAGCTGCCAGTAGTTGGCCAACTTAATTAATATTGCGGAGCCAGGCCTACAGGGCAAAAGAGTGGTTGGCGGTTGCCAAGCTCCTCTCGTTGTACGTTAAGTGCAATTATGAATACTCATCAAGTCGAAGATCTTGAGTGGAGCGGAAGCTAGCGAAGCACCAAGTAACTGAGAACTGAGCAACAAATAATGCCAAGATATATATTTATGTGTGTGTGTGTGAGTGTATTAGTGCCAACAATGGGAAAAAATCAATAAACTTTTTGTGAGTCGAGCGCAGGCAAAACGCGCAAATAACTTGAGACGTTCTCGAATCGCTCTCAGAATGGCGACAAAGTTGTTGTGGTACACACACACACACAGTGACAGGCGCTGCGGGTATGCAGACGATAAAACCTTTTACTTTTTTTCTGCTGCTTCCTTTTCTTAAGCGCCTCTGGGCTATTGGCACATGACCTTGCCCTGAACCCAAACCCGGACCAAGCAGGCTGACGACAGGACAGACTCTTTGATGAGTTGTCAACGGACAAGTCGTGTGTCTGTCCTGCTGTGTGCGAGATGGATTTGCCCTTGGGGGCCAGAGCATACTTATTGGGGCGAAAAGTGTTGCATAATATTTACGCTGGAAAATGGCCAACAATTTACAACGACACTCGACATTTTGGCACATCGTTTTGGCCGCCCGAAGTTGCCAATAAAATGAATTTTCTTAATGCTCGGCAATCTCGCAAATTGCGATTTCCAATTGCCAAACAATCGAACTTAATTAAACGCATTCCAAACGCATTACTAGTGTGTGTGTGCGGGGGTGTGTGTGTGTGGTGTGCATGTGTAACAAGAGCGGACAGCAATCTGTTTTGTCTCGTGTGAAATCGATTTAATTGAATTCGAAGCCATCTCCCTGGTTCGCATAAATCATTGATATCCTTATCCAAAGTTGGCCGCGCCCCCTTTGAGTATCCCCCCATACAGCTGATTATTAATTGGCCTAGCAACTCCGTCGTGATTCATGTGACCACGTCGTAATGGACACCCTGCAATTGGCCTACTTTGCATTGAAGTAGTTCAATTTGCCATTGACAGTGAAACCGAATTAGGTTGGAATGTATCCACATTTAGCTACAATTAGGAAAATCCTGCAAATCGTAAATTTAAAGATTAAGAATACGTTTCATAGACAAATAGAAATTTACAGTGCCAAGTATTATTGGGTTGTAATTTACAGCAATGATTGCAGTCACAGTAAGTTAGAGGACAATCGATATACTACTCAAATAAAAATAATATATTTTAACAGGGGTTCCGGGATCGAACTCCGGGGGAGGGCATGGTTTTTCTAAATGGCAAGGCTTGCCAAGACAATTGTTCGTAATTCACTATATAAAAATATAGTGTTTGGTAAATCTTAAGAATATTCCCCACCCTGTGATGTTAAGATACGATATTATGATGTATGGATTCTTCACTTAATAAAAAAAATATATTTTTTTATAATTTTTTTTTTTTTTTATATATATTTTAAGGTTTGAGCGTATTATAACTTTGTGTCAATCAAAAATATTTGTAACAGACAGTGGGAGGCATATTGGACCTCACAAAGAATGTAAGAGATATTTTTAATCAGCATCAACATCCGCATTGACATAGTCATATTTGTCTAGCAATCTGTCCGTATATGAACCTAGGTCTTAGAGACTTTGGAAGTAAGAACTATTAGTTTTGGTGACAATCTGTCTTATTATTACACGCAGAAGAATATTACAAATTGGATCGAAATTCAATAAAAACTGGATTGCAAATTGAAAGAATTTGTGTAGACAATAATAACCACCATCTGAATGATTACTGAGAGTTTAATTGCAAACGGATATAAAACATTGAAGTTGTTAAAGAAATACTTTGCGTATCTGCAATGATTTTTACAGAGTAGCCAACGAGTATGCAATAAGAAATGTTCCAAACATATAATTTACATATAACGGGTAAAAAACAATTGGGCACACTCGATTGCAGCATTTAGAATTGTTTATTTGCAGTACAAGAAACATAAAGTCTATTAATAACCTTCAAAAGTCCACAACAGCAAGCCTAATTTTTGAATCGTATCCAGCAGAAGGTCCTTTTATCACCAACTTCATAGTGCCCACTTTGACCCATTTGTTAAGATGTCGCATGCAAATCTGGTTCCAAAGGCTGTCAGGCTCCCGTAGTATGACAACAATTCAAAGTTGCACACTTGATTTGGCCGACAGTGCACTTCAATTCTTTGGCAGCGCAAACAATGTCGAGAGGGATTAGGGCTGGGGTTGGGGTTGGGGATAGGGTTAATGGGTACAAGGGGATGGGTGGGGATGGGTAGTTGGTGCTCTCAAAATCCTCAGTTTATAGTTCTGTCAGTGGGCAAACGAAACAAAACATGAGGGAAACAACAACAAACATAAATATTCATTGCGAGACACCGAGATGGAGATAGACAAACGCACACACAGACACAGACACACTCATACTAATAGACAGCTGTTTGTATATATATATGTGTGTGTGTGTGTTCTGTGTCGTTGAGTGCATGCCAACTTCCGCCCAGAATGACACTTGATGATGAAGATTTTGTTGCTTTCACTTTTGCCATTGTCCCAGTCGTTGGCCTGATTGGCTTGACGAGTGCGGGTGCTGCTGGAGAAGGCGCGGGTAAGTGCCCATTCGTGCATACCCAGTGTATGCTGTATATGTCTGTGTTTGTATGAGTTATTGACAAGCGGCAGCCGAAAGCAACTGCTACTGGCAACTGGGTGGCTATTAGGCCTGAATCCTTGCCTTGTCAGGTGATTATCAGGCCAGCACACGCAGAGAGACAGACAGACAGAAAGAGAGAGAAAGAGAGAGGGGGGGAAAAGCGCACACGTAAATTGAGTAAACAGGATGATGGCACAGCAGCGGAAGCTGAACAAGTCGTTGCAGCAAGTGCTGGGCGCAATCACATTATGTGGCAGCTGCAGTAGCGAATGTAGCGAAGGCAGCGGAGGCAGGCCAAGGCATGCGCTAATGCTGGCATTCATTTGCAGCCGTCAAAAGTGAAAAATTCAAATCAAGGCACGGCATGGCAAAGACACGCCGCTAGCTAGTCTGTATACACACAGACACACACACACCATACACACCTTACACACTCATACAGAGGCAGGCAGGACTTTATCACACAAACATGAGCAACGGCGGCTGTCATTCATGTTGCATACCAATTTAAATGGTTTGCACGCACACACACTCACACAGACGGGTGTGCGAAAGAGAGAGAGAGAGAGGGAGAGAGAGAAGGAGCAGGAGGGCACTGCTAGCACAGCGCTTGCTGCTGTTACCCATTTCCGCTTTTGGCAGCACAAAAGCCACTCGGGCCTGCCTTGTGCCTGCAGGATGTGTGCCATGTTTATGGCTATTCCCCTTTCGCTCTCACCTCGCTCGCACTGCTCTTGCTCCGTTCCTCTCTCCCTTTCTTTCCTCTTGCTTGTCTCTCGCTCTTCACGTGTACAGCTCGTGGAAACAAAGGCGAGCAGAAATATTTTCCTCTAATAGTTGTCGCTAAAGTTTGCTCTGTGTGCGTGCTTGTGTGTGCATGTATGCGAGTGTGTGTGTGAGCTCTTATTTATGGTGTATTTGTTTTGCCTTTCTCCGGACAGCTTGTCCAAAACTGAAGCGAGAGTTGTGCCAGAATTGAATTAAAATGCAAGCAAACAAAGTCCAAAGATGAATGAAGAGAACAAACTCGAAAAAGAAAATAAATTCGAGATAGTTCCCCAAAAGGATTATAAGTTAGTTGGTATTTGTATTTTACGGCACTTATACTGAAAGCTCAATGTTGGAAATATTTTCGCTTTATGTTTCAAGACAAATTCAAGTTCTTATTGTGTTACTAGTTGGAATATCTTGTTAAGGAGATTTCCACAATGCGCATACTCTTTGAGCCAACCTCGGGCTGCCGACATCTGCGATACATTGTTATTTTTATGTGCTATTTTGTTTTGTACGGTTTCCTTTTTCTTTTCCATTTTTTTGCCTTGCCAAGTTGGACGAATTCATTTGGCATTTGATATTTCTTGTTTTCTTTTGTTATTATAAATATTTCCCTTTGTGTGTGTGTGTGTGTGTGTGTATAGGACAGACATTCAGAGTTGCTTTGAATCGCCTTTTCTTCGTGCCACATTCCCCATAGAAATGCAAATTGTTATTGATTATGCAGCACATAAAACCGACCATTTTGAACTGGAAACTTTTCGTCCCTTCATAAACTTTATTATTTACAATCCTGTGTAAAGCAACATGATCCCATTGACCCCAAGTTGTAAGCTCTGGGCTGAGAGCACCGGCTTCGCATTGAACTCAGGTGGCGAAACTATTTTAATTTTCAAACATTAGTTTGGGCAACATGCTGAAATATTGCGCATACGCCACATTGGCACAGGCTATGTCATTATACGGCAATAAATACACCTAGCAAAATGCACTTTGACTGCTTGACTTTGGGCTTAGAAGTTTCTGTTGGAGTTGGAGTTGCAGTTGCAGTTGAAGTTGAAGTTGAAGCTGAAGTTGAATCTGGCAAAGCGTTTGCCAAATCCCTTCATGCCCCGAGTTGGGCAAACAGTTTGCCTGCGGCTGCACCTCCCAAACAGTTTAACAAAAGTTTTTCTCCCACAACTCCCACCCCCGACCCCTCTTTTTATCGGTCTCTCTTTCCGTCCCTGCTGCCACAAGAAGTCACACGTAGCACGCTGCAACTAGATGCGGCACAAAAGCTCGAGCTGCCACCCGTCAACGAGACAGGGATACATAATGAGTTTTGTAATTATGTGACATGTCCTGGCGTCGTCCTTGCCGCGTACTGGCAAGTTTCTGCTTGCAATTACCTGCCGCATCGACTGTTGTTGTTGCAACTTTTAATTGCCGAGGCATGCGAAATAAATGCAAAGACAGCGCAATGAGGAATCAGCAAACCGACCGCAAGATTCTCCCCAACAACGACGACGATTGCAATTTGCGTGGCGTTCGTGTAATTCACTTGCTGCATGCAAATTTAATTTCATATTCAGCTAGCAGAGCGGGTGCAGACGGGGGTGAGCGGAGGCTGCTCGAAATTAGGCAAAGCCATTATGTAATTATGATTTGAAATGAACGAACGCACATGATGTGCGCCCGAGCAAAGCATTCAGCTCGTTCCACGACTGCCACGAGAAATGTCTATGAAATACTTGAACTGTGTGAATGCTCTGCTGCGTTAGCTCAAGCTAACCAACAACCACAGTGCGCTTACTCTTGACACAGTGTTGTGTAAGGTAAGCAAAGTCGCCCTCAACTGCAGCTCAATCAAACCTCGAGGATTAAAACCTTAACAGACAGAGAGAGATATACGGAAGACCTACTAATTGTTTAATTAACAATAACAACAAGAATAGCAAAATGATAGCATGATTTGGCCTGCTATGTAAATAGATAAGCAGCACAAAAGTCTTTTATGCCATTTGTTTTATTCGCCTGTTGACAGGCATTCGTTTGATTCGTTAACACATTCAGGCATGCAGATAGCTGGAGTTGTGAATATATATTTGAATGCAAGCAATCCAGACCGAGTGTCCTTGCTGTCCTTTTCTCGGCTCGGCTTGATATGCAAATGTGCAGGATACCGTTTTGAATAACTTATTCATTAGACGCGCGTATGTATGACTGCGTGTGTATGTGTTGTTAAATAATGCGCTGCTAGGCATAATAAATTGCTTTAAAAGCGACCAAAGATGGCGGCACACAACAGACAGGCAGACAGACAGACAGACTGGATGGCAGAGAGTGGGACGGACAAGAAAAGTTGGCAAGAATTTAGTTGGCTCTGCTTGTCGGCGTCCTTGTTGAGGTTCTGCTGACTTTTTCACGTGCTGCTTTTGTGCCGAGCAAACACCTTTGCACCCACACTCACACACTCAGAGCAGAACGACTCATGTGGAGGCAATAAGCAAAGGAGAAGCGCGCGCGTCTCGCAGCCGAAAATAAAAGCCAAGAGACGTCGGCAAGAGGAGCAGCCAACAAAAGGGAATAGGAAGGCCAACACCTGAACTGATACAGTTGTGCTCCTCCATAAAGGCAGCTGAGCAGGCAGAGTAGGCAGAGAGACGAGTGCAGGGTCTGCTAGGTGCAGAAAGGGAGGGGTTTGGTGGCAAGCACTAGACGCTTTCACTCGCTGCCAGGGCTAAACTTTGTGTAGTGGCCATTGGACGTTGACGAGGCACACGAGAACGTGGACTTGGACATGGACATGAACGTGAACGTGGACAGAGCTCGGCAATACGACGTTGTCTCGAGGTACACTCGCCTCGTGCTCTGCTTGCCACATAATAATTTACATAATATACGTGTGCGCAATCAGCAGCAGCAGCAGCAGCAGCAACAACAGCAGCAACAAGGAACAGGAGCACAACAGCAACGAACGATATCAACGATTCAGTGTCGCACACACTTAACCAGAATATTTTCACTCTCACAGGACGCGACGCGGTTTCTGGTTTTCTCCGTTTTCCTCGTTTTTGTTTCTGTTCTCTGTTTTTCTTCTGTTTTCTCCTCTTTGTGGCTCTCGAATTTGTTTGTGAATATTCCGTTCGCTTTACATAACATCGCACACAAAATTTCTAATTCATTTTCGCTTTACTTTTATTATACGCGTTCTCCTGCGCACGGCCGAAGTGGCCCACAAAGTTTTGACGCCGCCCACCGCCCACCGCCCACAAGTGACTACCCCACGCCCACTGTATCTGCTGCCAGTTGTTGTGCCTGCGTGTGTGTGTGTGTGGGTGGGTGCGTGTGTGTGTTGGTTTTTTCTGCCTGTTTTACTGTTTACTGAGTTGCCAACCAAACACGCGCGCGTTGCCAAGCGTCCGCTTGGTTTTAAGGGCAGCCGTCGCTGGCGAAATTCGTGAAGAGACTGCAGAAAATCCGTTCGTAAGGACACGGCCAGGAGTCGGAGCCGAGCGAGAGAGAGAAAGAGAGAGAGAAAACGAGTGAAAGCTCATGGAGTGAAAGCTTGCGAAAGCTGCACGTGGGTTGCTCGAATAGTTGTGGCCCACGAGGTAAATACACGAAGGGATTCGTTTGAAGCTTCGCCTTTGAGTGCTGTTTATGTGTGTATAACTTGTGTGTATATGTGTGCGTGTGTGTGAGCTAAATGGTATTTGGGTTTGTGTACGTTTCGCCTTCTGTTTATGCATTAAGCAAAGAGCTTTTATTTCCAATTTGGCACGAGCAAAAACACCGGCAGCATAAAAACTGCAGATATAGCTGCTTATGTTGTTGTTGTTTGTGTTGTTGTTGTTGGTGGTGTTTCTCTGTTCGTTGTTGCCTTGCCTAAGGGCAAAGCTCAGTGCTGCAATCCAATTGATGTGCTTAGCTAATGAAAATGGCTTGGAGCGCGAACACTGCCACGCTGGCGCCGCGAGGCGATATTGAGTGCTGCGTGCGTGCGACGCGTGCAAGGCCATAAAATCTGTGCTAATGTCTATAATCTAAGGCCCAGTCTCGTGGCTGTCTCTAATTATCATGTGCGAGCAATTAGGCAAACTTAGCAGAGCAATAGCTCCAGTCAACTCACCTCTGGGGCCAATACTCGTACGGCGTATGGTAATCGATGTGTGGCCAATAAATTTAGACGCTGCTCCTCCGCTGCCACTGCACAGTCATCGTTGTCAGCTGCAGACAAAAAAGAGAGGGAAATAGAGTGTGAGAAAGAGATAGTAAGTGAGCGAGTGTCATTAGTATGCAGCCGTGCTACGCAGCCGGGGGAGAAGTCAACTGAGAAATCGTGCGAGAGACGCGTATGTCAATTAAAAGCCTATAACAACCCACAAACAACAAGCGAACAGACAAGCAGCAACAACGGACAACAACAACAACAACAGCAGCAACAAGCAACATGCACAACACGGATATGGGCAAAAGACAAGGCAGCAATCGATGTGGGCTTCCAGTTACACGCACAGAAATCGCTGCACGCAAATGCAGAACAAAGGCAGCAACTTTGCCGAGAGGGAGGGAGTCGGTGCGGGTGGTACACGGCGCGTTGGTCACACAAGTCACGTGCTGCCAAAAGGCGAAACGACAAAACACGCGTTACAAGCAACGCCGCACAATACGCTGAATTGCATGTTGTGGCTAAGTGGCATCGAAATAGGAATCGAAATGGGAATCGAAATGGAAAGGGGAATGGAAAAGGGATTCAATGGAAACAGCTAAGCAATCGTTGCATTCTGAAGTGCATTGCCTAGTGGGAAATTGGTGTTCAAACAGCTCAAAGACAGGCCAAGTCGATGCTGTCTCTATGTGAGTGTCGATATTATAAAGACACTAATTGGTGCATTCTGCAATTGGAGGATTACCTAGAGAACTCATTAGCTTGTGGGCCCAGGCCTCATCAAATTGCAATTACTTTCTCTCTCTCTCAATGTGTGTGTGCAATTGAAAACAATTAGCAAAATGTGCAGGAGATTTAGAGCGGAATGTCGTAGCCCTAATTGCCCAGGCACACACACACACACATACACATACAGAGGCCAACACACTTGCAGTCACAATGAGGCGCAAATTTAATGCCGGAGACATGCAAAAATTACATCCTCAATTGCAGTCAGTGTCGGTCTATCTCGGTTTTTACCCAGCTACTCTCTGTTGCTGTCTCTGTCTTGCAATGCCGTCTCTCTCTCTCCCTCTCTCTCTTTCGTTGACAGCGCACAAATTCAATAAACAAGGCACCCGTGCGAGGACTTGCTTCAGCATAACTCTACCTCTGACGCTGCCACCTCCCTTGGCTCCTCCCTCGCACTGACATATCTTTGCCTCAATTGCTCAGCTGGGCTGTGTGGCTGCAGCGAAGCGTGCAGTCTCGAGGGCTCGGCTGACAGACAGCGACAATGTTGTTGCAGCAGCCCGAAACCAAAACAAAATCAATTGCCAGCTGGCTGCTGCCTGCCCCCGAATGTAGGCAATATAAATTTGGCAAGCAGCTTGCACATGGTGCACCAACACGCACACACAGGCGCACACACATGAAGCCATTACACTGCGGACAGTTGGGGGCAGCAAAGCAAACACAAGCAATAAATTCAATTGAATTCCACACACACTGGCCACATGCGTGGGTTAGGCCCATCAATTGAACCGACTCTCCGTGTCTCTTGCCCCACACTCTTCTCCAGCCCCCTCCCACTGCAGTGGTTGCTGTGGCGCACTGAAGTGTAGCCGCCCTCGCGATTGCATGCTCCATTGACTTGCCACATGCAGATTGAACGGCTAACGTGCATTTCGCCAATTACATTGCCGACGAAGACACCTGGGGGCAGCCCGCAGCCCGCAGCCGCCACGTGGCAGCCGTTTTAAGGTGCGAATTGATTGTCGTCGGCCCTAATGAAGATGGGCGTCTGTGTGGTGGCTAGAGGTGCTTCCAAGGTGTGACCAGGGCACGCCCCAAACTCCACACTCCACTACCCTATAATGGCTTCCTTCTGCCTGGAAGGGTTCACTGAACCTCTCTCATTTGCAACCTCCCTCCCCCCCCCACACACACATGAATGTCATCTCAGCCTAATGCATAATTAAGTGTATAAACTGGGCGTGTGTCTGTGTGTGTTTGTTTGTTTGTTTGTCTCTGCTGGGCTGTACTTGGGTTTAACTATGCGTAAAATATGCTTCAGTGCGCCCTCAACACACACACACACAGGCACACACACACTGGTAGACGGATACATACAAATAGCAGAGTAGACACAACTGACACACTTAAAGTTGCAGTCTCAGCGGCGACTCATTTAAAGCTTTCGTAAATGCAAAAGTCACGTTCCCCGCTGGCAACAAACCGCAAATGTTTCTCGCATTTGACATTTGCCGTGGCTTACGACGACGACGACGACGACGACTCATCCAACTCAACTCGACTTGGAGCAGCATCGCCGACTCCGTTGGAGGCAAATTCTCGTAGTAAATTGTTCGATTTGTGTTCACAAATTGCGCCCGACTTCCGTTCATAGTTCGCTCTACGATTCACACTCACACACACACACACACTCGATTGATTTGTCGCAAGTTGCGGCTGAGTATTTTTGTTTTCTATGCACATCAATCAGCGGCAACATCATTTTCACATTATGCACAACAGCGTCAAGCGACAAGCCGCAGGCCACTGAAGCCACTGCAAAGTGGGTCAAAAGGTGATTTCTACCTCCTCCCTTCTTCCCTTACAGCCCATCCGATAGATACTTTTTGTGCTCCTCTTTGGCAATTTGCCAACCGCATCAAGGTTTCTCGTGTGTCTGTCTCTCTCTCTCTGCCTCTGCTTGCCATTTAACCTGCCAGCCAAAGTGCTTTTGTGAAAATGCCAAAGCTGAGTTTCCCATCATGATTCGATTTCGTTGACCCCCAATGCAATCTTACCTGCTACCTGGAGTAGCGTAAATCATGCGGCATGCAGCTAAACTTGAACTTGATCTTGACTATAAGGTTCCATCTGCCTGGCCATGCATGCACACACTCGTATGCCATATGCCATATGCCATATGTGCATATGTCCGCCCATTTGCTGCGCGATTATATCATATTTTCCTACGCATTTCCACTCCACTTAATGGCAAATTACATACATATATGCTGTACTCAAATATATATATATGGCAGTCACATGACTCTTTTGGAATACTCTACTCCCGTTGGGCATGACTGACTGCCTTGTTGGCTTGTCACTTGTACCTAATCTTTCTATTATTATCTTCTTCATATTTGCCTCACAATTTCTACATCTCAATATCAAAACTCTTCAGCAAGTGTACACAATATTCGGTCAGATATAAATATTTGCTACTTTCGGCTGCTTTTCAGCACTGTTAAACGCTGAAACGCCTGTGCACTGTTGCATGTCGCCTTGTTGTTGCTGCTGTTGCCGTCGTTGTTGTATATAGGAATATGCATGTCTGTGCGTGTATATAAACCAAACAAGTGCACAATTAGAGCGTTCAAAGTCGCGTAACTCGCGCAAAATGCCGGCAACTTGGCAGCTTCGTCGAGTGATAAATGAGCACTTGTTGTTGTTCTTGTTATTGTTTGTCTGTTTTTTTGTAGAACTTTGAATTTGCAATTAGGTTTTTTATAGTGCTTTGTAGAATTTAGTGAATGTGTCGCACGCTGTGCCAGTTGTTGTTGTTGCTGCTGCTGCCATTTACCTTTCCATTTCAACGAGCTGACAACGACAACGCGGCGCATACGTAATGTGCGCGCAAACAATCGACCGTTCCAGACACGATCTTGTTGCTGTTATTGTTTTTGTTTGTGTTGCTGTTGCTGTAGCTGCATTTTAATTTAGCTGCCTCTACGTGTTTTTCATCTCGCGACTCTCTTGCACAACCTCATTGGCTCTTGCACCTGCAACCGCTCGATCGGATCGATTCGCCGATCGATTGCGGACGATAGTGCAGCACTTTGTGCAAGTTTAAGTTTCGCAACTTCACAGTGGAGTGTAAAGGTGGGGGGGGAGGGGTGCTACGTCAACGGTTTTTCATAGCAGGTCCGTTATTTTCATGCGCCACGCTTCATTAAGCAATTTCATGCTTGATCAGCACTCTTGGCCCTCGCTTTGAATTACGCTAATGTAGACAACAAATGCCCGCAGCTTGGTAATAAGTCACCGTTTTCGCCAGGTAATCAGCAGCAGCGCTTTGTGTACGCCAACCTCGCCAAGCCAGACACAATTTCCCCCTACCAACGCCAGAAAACAAGTGCGAGCACGTCACCAACATCGCGTTAACTAGAAACGAATCATGGGAGGAAATGGCAAAGAACGAAATCGAAATCAAGAACAGATAAACTCCATAGCGAGATAGAAGTTATAAAGAGATAGAGAGTAGAGAAGGAGAGAGAGAGAGAGATAGAGAGAGAGAGAGATCTTATCTATCCCTTGGCTGCACTTAACCCGCAGCTAACCTGGTAAGCTGCATTACAAAATAGTTGGCTACTTAGAAAGCGAAAGCGACAGCGACAGCCACAATGAGCTGAGAAAATGGCCCAGTCGAGGGTTCGAGGTGGCAACTGAAGTTGCTGCCACTTGTCTGGCAGCCATTTGTCATGCGATGCCGACGAAGACGCTTTGACTCCGACACGGACTCCCACTTCAGTTGCGACAATAACAAGCAGCGGCGCCTGCAAGAATTGCCAGCAATTTGGCTGCAAAATTGCCAGGCCAGCTGGCTGACTGACTATTTAGCAATCTGCAGCAGATTCGTGTCAGCATTTCACAGCTTGCAACATGCGACGCGTCGCGCAGTCACTTATCAACGCAGCAAAACGGTGCCAAGCTGATAAGCGAGACAGTGAAGCATTTTGAAACTTCAGCCATCGATAGACTTCGTTCTATATAGTACATATGTACATATATATGTGTATATATAGCAATACAAACTGGCAGACAACTTAATAATGTAAAGCGACGAGCGACATTTCCCTCGCCATCCCCCATCCCCTCTCTGGCAACCACAACAGTTCCGACTGTGGAACCAAGCCCCTTTCCTGCTTTATGTTTGCCCAGCGGAGCAGTGAATCAACCAGTCGAACCAGCTGCCCTCTTGCCCTCCTGCCCTCGCCTTAGTCAAACCAACCACAACTGTTACAATCTGTTGAAAGCAGAGTTGTGAAGGAGAAAGAGAGAGGAGGAGAGAGAGAGGAAGAGGCAACTGCAGCAAATCGATCAAACTTCAGAGTTCTGCGTCTGCATTTGCTGCAGTGTTTTGCGTTATGTTTGCCAGGGCCAATCGAACTATGCGTTCTACCATAGACAGCTAGAGGGAGTAGAACAAGGGGAGTGAGAGGTAGAGGGGGAGCTGCTGTCATGGCTGTCAACATTCATAAACTGAAATCCCATTTGGTTGCTGAATACGCAAACGAGCCGAGATGAATTTTATCCCGTTCGCATTTATTGAAATCCCAAAAATGTGAAATGTGAAAATGAAAATCTCGGCGAATGGAAAGTCGCTGCGCACACATGCGACTGCCTGTAAGTGTGTGCGTGTGTGTGTATGTGGCATTATATGGCATTCCCATGTGTGCTCAAGGGTTTTGTGCGCCTAAACTCGTTGTGAACGTGAAACGACAACAACAAAAACAACAGCGGAGAGTCTTGAATCGCTGTTGCAAGAGCCAAACGGGTTTTGTAGCCGTTTAAGCCCAAAATCAATGCATACGAGGGGTAGGGGTAGAGGCCAGGGCAGGGGCAGATGAGGGCGACACTCGCTGCATTTCGGCATTGCGACGCGTTGCCAGCAACAACAACAACAGCAGCAGCAGCAACATAAATAATTGTATATACGGGCATTTTGGTGACCCAATTTATGACAACGAGCGACCCAACAAATCGCTGCGCCCCCTTCCCGCTCTGCCCCTTTCCCTAGCCAGCTGTGCCACGCCTGCTGGGCGTAGTTGAGGCGTGTTTCTTATTGATTTTGTCGCGCCACAAAGTACTCGATACTCGATACTCGTGCGTTGCGCTTGAAAAACTTGAATACGTCGAAGTTTTCATTTCGTTCGCATAACTTTCAAATGGCCAAGTTTGAAAGTTGGCAAGCGGCCATTGAACGATGTTGCCAATTACAAGCTTGCATTGTCCGGTCGGACGTACAGACAGACTGACGAGCAGATTCAATTAAACTTTGGCTTCACGCTTTCGATCAAGCATACGACGCGTTGGCCCGCCGCAGTGAAAGCGATCGCTGGCCCCTGGCTGCTGTCCACTAGCGTCCACAATCCACTACCGATTGGCAAACAGTTGCCAGTAAGTGCAACCAGTTGCAGTTGCAAGTACTGCTGCTGCAGTGTCAAGTGCAATGGCAATTGCGGCCACTGAACCGTCAACAACTGAGCAGGCAACGAGGCGCACAGACGATGCCTTTCAATTTCCATTGATTCTCATCTCGCACCTCGCTTGACCTCCAAGTTCAACGCCACCCCAAGTAACCCAAGATGCTCGGCAAGTGCATCGAGGGGCACGGCGAGGGACAATGAAGTTGCCACAATGTTGTTTCTATGAATTATGAATGAGCATGCCGGCAATTAAGGCGAACATCCGCCTCAAATTGAAATCGAAACCATCACAGAGGTGAGATGAGCTGAGGCGGCGCAGGGAGGAGAGCTCTGCTCCGGTTTCCTATGCTCAGGGTCTGTTGCATTAAACTGGCACAAGCACGAGCTGCCAGAACAATGGCAGACCAGACCAGGCGTGCGGGACGGCATCGCGGGATGCCCCCGGCAGTTGCCGCTTTGTTGCATTCGCCAGTGCAACAACACGGCACGCATGCAACTGCCCCAGACGCCTCACGCTTGGCCAGCACTGCGTGATGAAGTGGCCGTGTCTCTTGTTTGCTCGTTCTTCTTCTTCTTCTTTCCCTTCTCTGTTGCACTTCGGCCGCATACAAATTGCATTTGCAGCACGGCTCAAAATTGGCGCATTTTACTCTCGTTTCAGTCGAGAGCAACGAAATGGAACACACGAGCGACCCCCCAAGATAGCGACCTGGCCAGGCCACAGGCCCATGTAGGTTGCGATAGTAAGGTTGTAAATCAATAAGGCACAATATTAATTAGAGAAAGGAAACTCTCTCGAAACTAACGGTCTGACAGTTGACTAAATCTCATATTAACCCAATTCTGCGCACTCATCCGCTGGCCACTCAGGCCAACATAAGCGGCTTTTAGACGCACCACCTGACAGCGACAGCGACAGCTCAATTGCTCCGATCTTATCCGTCATCTGCGATTGTAACTTGCTGCTTGCCCAAGACATCACTCGACAGAGCGAAAGAGCGCCACGAGCATCGAGGGCCACGTATTGCAGTGTTGATTTCCGCCCCGACTGTTGATTTTATGACTCTGGCCTGGCATTCCCACAGGGCTCACGTGGACAGGTGAGGTGACTCTCTGCGGCAACTGTTTGCTGCGTCACATGGAAAACAAACGAAAGCAGAGGGTCAGCTTTGAATAATTTATGATCTGATCCACAACATTGTCCACTTTGTATGTGTTTTATATTGAAATGCTAATTTGAAAACGAAACTGAGACGTTGTCAAAAGAAAGTTAATTAGCCGCTGCACGGGGCATTGTCTAGGAGCTTCAGCAGCAGCTAGGCAAGTTCAAGGGTTCGCTCGACTCGTCTTAATTGTGAACAGGTGAGCAGTCACAATGAAGGAGACGATGGGGGAATCCCCTCAAAGACAAATGCAAATACCTTCTATGTAATTGTGTGAATAAAAGTCAACAACAATTTGTGCAGTTGCCGTGGCACGCCAACAAATCTTGACAACAGTTTCGCCCTCTTCTTTCTTCCGTGAGCGAAAATGAATTCATTTTCATAAGGTCGACGGTGAAAACCAGAAGAAATTAGCATAGTTTGTTGCTTTAAAGGCCAACTGTGCTAATGTTACGTCGAACCCGCTTCCTGTTCCGAGAGCTGCTGCAAGACACAGCTCCCCCATGGCTCAGTTCGTTAACTTGGCCAGTGCCTGGCCCGGCCTGGCCGGAGTTCCCGGTGCGACGGAAAGTGAATTTCACTTTTTGCTCGCGCAATTTGAAGTTCAACGAGCGAGCGCGATAAAAATTCAAACCGTACCCGGCAGAAGCGGAGCGGTGGGTAATGCATCTCTGGCATACTGAGAAACCAGTTGAATAATAACCAAGTGAGCCGTGTCTCTCTCCCGTTCGCTGTCCGTGATGAGATTCGAGTCGAGTCTTCTGCGGGGAAATTGCAAATTGCCGGCACATAGCCCGCGGCATTAAATGCCCAACGCCTTCCCCGCCCTCTTGCTCTCTCTCTCTCTCTCTCTTTCTCTCTCTCTGTCAAAAAGCCCTTTCAGCTGGCACAGGCATTAATTTAAATTTCTGAAAATACTTTCACTGCCAGCGGTTTATAATTATGAAAAACTAATTTCAACAATTTATCACAGCGACAGATTGCAATGGAAAGGCACAAGGAACGTTTTACATAAACTAATTGGATAGATTCGCATCACAACAAGTTCACGTAGTCGATGATCGTGTGGTGTCAGTGCACAATAGTCATAAAATTAGTTACAATTTCTACTTTAATTCCGATTGCGATTTCAATTGCGAGTGTGCAACAATAAAAGTGTATTATGCGCCCGTTTAGGTGCCCCCCAATAACAAAAGGCCGTGCCACGTAATTAAATGTAAAGTCTGCCCCATTATGGCCTCTGCTCCCAATGCGTCTCAGCCCGCAATAAACTCAACAAAACGATATTAAAACCAAAAAAAAATAAGAGAAAAAAACCTCAACGCGACTCAAAGTTAAGTTCAGAAAAGTTGGAAAAAAGTCGAAACGCTTTTCGTAAGCAAACGTGCTGTCATTAAATTTAATAAGCACTTTTTAGGCCAAGCTTGGATTTTTCAAGCCCGCCCGAAGAAAAGCATAAAAATAGTAAAAAAAAAACAAACAAACAACAATAAAAAAACTTGGACAACAACAAAGGCGAGACAAGCATTTTACAAATGAAATGGTCTGGCAAAATATGAAAACAAAACAAAGAGCGACACAGAGAGACAGCCAGAGAGAGAGAGAGAGACAAAGCAGTACAATGGAAAGAAATAAGAAGTACAAATAGCATTTGTCTTCGTTCTTTTTCCTGGTTTTTCCATAGAGTTTTCTTCGGAAAGTAAATGAACTCTGAACACGTCGTCTAACGGCTCAGACTTTGCCGAAGATCTTCTTTTTTGCTGGGATTACGACACGCCAAAGCATTCGCTGAGTTCCCTCAATTACTGAACCCGTTGAAGCACAAATTGAGTTATTAACGACGACCTAAGAGCTCCCAATCAGGGCGCAGCTGACTTTAAGCCCTCAGTCTGCCTGCCTGCCTCCCTCCCCCCCTTCTCCAAATGGCCACAATTGGAGCACGGTTGACGGAAACACTCATTACGGACCACACCGGCAGCAATGCGGCGCGGTGCGGCGCGGCGCCACTCGGCATCTTTGTCTGTGCACCAGATTGGATCTGGGTCTGGATCTGGATCTGCCAGCGCTTTCAAATGCTCTCGACTTGGCCAAAAAGGTAAGCGCACAAATGCGCGTCCGTTCTGTTGTCGTTGAATATGATAAAAGAGAGAAAAAATATAATAATAATTATAAAACGGGCTGGCAAAGTGATTATGCAGTTAACTGACTGCCACATACCCTGTTGAAAGTATTCTCTCTTGCTTCTCAACTTTATATCCAACAGGAAATCTAAACTGGGAGCATTCCCATTGCAATTTGCGCACTGCAAATATGTAATTTTCCAAGGGGTTTCCTTACAATGTTTTCATTTAGTATACCCCGTTTCAACCTCCACTGCCCGTCCATACAAAGTATAATATCGCGTAGCAGTGCAAAACTGCAGAATTCTTTCGCATTCAATGCACATGAGCGCACATCAACATGCACTCCACTCCACTACGACTCCCTGTTCCTTCCTCCCTTCTTCCTACTTCATCCCCAATTGCAACTCCAGCTCCAACTGCGAGTACGACTCCCGCTCCTCCTACTATACCCGAACTAGCAGTGGCAAACTTGCTGCCAGCAGTTCATGCTGCACTTGATAGCCTGGAGGGTGGAGGGGGGTAGGAGGAGGGAGCCCAGCTTGGGGCACGCCAACTGCGAACTCAATTATAAAATGGCAAAACGCATAAAACACATTAAAACTGCACGTGAAAAAGGTTTTGTGTTGCATTCTCTCATTCGCAATCGCTTTGTGCAAGCGCTGCAATTTATATAGTTCTTCTTGCCCCTCTCCACCTCCTTCTTCCCTTTGCATTTCTCTCGCATTTTGACTTTCAAGCATTCTCCTCGGCGTACAATAAATTATGGCAAAACTTATGCCGTTGGCAGCTTGAGAACGAGCGAGCAACTCGCTGAAGTCGAGTGCTGCCCCAGAGCTATGAGTTCTTATACTTCTTAACTCAAAAACCCAATAGGAAAACACTCAACTGCAGAGGGGAGCGGGGGGAGAGGGAGCAACTGTCAGCTGTGGTAAAATTGTCGTGTCACAGCTGAGAGAGTTATGTAAGATCAGGTAGTTTCCACCACCAATAGACACTGCAGGGAGAACAGTTCGAGGAGTCAGTTGAAGCGAATTTCGATTGATCGACGCCGACAGCTGCTTGATGAGCTCGGAGGTAAATGAGTAGACAATTTGAGGCATGCAGCGTGGGCATTCAACGGCGACCAGGCTGCACCTGCTGGCCAGCCAAAAACCAAACTGAAACCCAAAAAAAGAGAGAAGAAAAGAGCGTGGGCTGAGTCCGACTGGTTCCGAGTGACCGACAGAAGTTCGCGTGATGCCGGAAATGCAATTGTCGCAGTCGGATCTACGCCCACCAACAACAACCAGTCACGACTGCTTTAAATTCCCATGTGTATGTGTGTGTGTGTGAGTGAGTGCATTAATACTGATTATGTGAAAATCAATTGAACAAAATAACGTTTTATCACATGCGCGCGCGACTCTTCAACGAAATGGAAATTCGAGTTGCCTCTAATGCTGTGTGCGTGTGTGTGGCACTCAAATGTTGCACATTGTTTATAATTTGTTGTTGACTTGTGCCAGGCACAGTGCAGCCTCGACAGCGGCAACAACATGTGGCACTTAAATGGGCATGCCACGCGTTGTCAGAGCAGCAGCAGCAGCTGTCAGTCTTATGTTGTGGCCAAACATGTTGTGCGAGTAGCGATACCCGACAGTTCTATATAGTATATACTTATTTGTCTGTATGTGGCATACACGATATGTGCGCATAGTAAACAGTTTCGTTCCGTAAAATTGGACCCGCACTCGGATTTAGTTGTATCCATTTCCTAGTTCTCGATGCGAGTCTGTGAGGCTGCTCTGGCTGTGAATATGTGCAACTGTTGTTGCTGCTGCATTTGAAACGCAACATTTGCCAGGTAAATATTATTAAAGTGCACACACACACACACAGTCACAGACATGTGCTCAAGCACATGCAAAGCTCTAGGAATTTGTGAAAATTGCAACATGAAAAACTTGAAAAACCGGCAACGGGCAACTGCGGCGAACTGCCAACTGCAAGCAGGCAAAATGGCAAAATGGCCCAAGTGGCAAACTGGCTAAAAGACATTAACAATTCACACATTTGCGGCAACATAGTTAGCGATAGGCTGGCATATGTAAATGTGTTTGTGTCTATGAGAAATGGGGGAATGTCCATGCCAAATATGCAATTGGCAAAGAGTATGTGAAAAGGGAGAAGGCAGGCGGAGCAAGGGGAAGGGGGGCAGATACTTGTGCTCTATGAGTCTGCAGAGAGACTTTGGCAACGCAATTACGAAAACGAAAAGGCAACAAAAAGCCGGTTGCAGCCATGTGGCAGCATTCATAATTCAAATGTGCAACAGCAACAGCAAATGCAACGACAAGTTGCAACAACAATTGCATTCATGTGTGGCTTTTTGTCTAAGTTGACAGTTGAAATGTGCCAAATTGTCACAGCAATTAATCGAACATCAGAGAAGGAGAAAGAATGAGAAAGAGAGAGAGAGATTACTGTAAGGGGATTCCCAGCCAGAATCAACCCATACTTGACATCACAAACGAGCTTCCCTTTTCGGCATCTGTTTCATTGGGATCTCTCCACCCTCTGAGCCAACTGTCTACGGACTATTGAAAATATTAAAGCTGTCAATGTTAGTTGGCCGTAGCATTCAGCGTAGCTCAGCTTCGTACAAATTGTACAAAAATTCCGAAAACCAGAAAACACACCAAAAATCGAGATTTTTGAACAAAATTGCAGTAAGTAGCGCCCTGAAGGTGACTCACACTCACTTTGTTATCGAATATCGTAGGCGTAACCCCCCACTGATTCCGTATTTCCTTCACTCCTTATAGCTAGTGATATGTCCGAACTGCAAGCATCGCTGCTGCTGAAGCGCCAACTCGCTGAGTTGCATCGCAACCCCGTCGAGGGCTTCTCCGCCGGCCTGATCAGCGACGAGGACATCTTCAAGTGGGAAGTGGTCATCATTGGGCCATCCGACACCCTCTATGAGGGCGGGTGCTTCAAGGCGCACTTGATCTTTCCCAAGGAGTATCCATTGCGGCCGCCACGCATGAAGTTTGTCACCGAAATCTGGCACCCGAACATCGAGAAGAACGGCGACGTCTGCATCTCCATACTGCACGAGCCTGGCGACGACAAATGGGGCTACGAGAAGGCCGAGGAGCGTTGGCTGCCCGTGCACACCGTCGAGACCATACTCTTGTCTGTCATATCCATGCTAACCGATCCCAATGACGAGTCCGCGGCCAACGTGGATGCGGCCAAGGAGTGGCGCGAGGACTATGCCGAATTCAAGCGAAAGGTTTCCCGTTGCGTCCGCCGCAGCCAGGAGGAGGTTTAAAAAATAGATTGATATATCCACCCAGACCCAGACCCAGACCCAGCACCAAAACTCCCATCACCGCCAGCCAGATACAGATTTAGCGAATAAACAAAGCGAGTACTTGCAAACGGTCTGAATCAGTCTGCAGTGTGTGTCCGGCGAAAGTGTTGGACGACTTGAACGACAGCTGCAGCTGCTTAGAAGCCGCATGGAGAACGCACATGGTGCGCTAATTAAGCCAAAAGCTGTTCCCGCCTGATTAGCCGGCATTTCTCTGCTCGGCCTGTGCCAATTCTCTGACGACGCCTGTCAGCATTAATTGTGTTTAATCGCTGCCAGACGGCGCTGCAGAAGACACTGCCAGGCGTGGCATGGAGGGGCGGCAGCTGCTCACACTTGGTCTGGGTCAATCTTAAGCCGTGTGCTTAATAGGCTTAGACGCGCTGCCTGACACACTTCCAAGAAGATTTGTGCTAACATTTTGGCTTGGCTTAAAGCGGCCACTCGCTGCTCTTTCTTCATTCACTTCCACTTCACATGGTCACACAGATGTCTCTCTCTCTCTTTTCCCTCTCCCCTCTCGCTCACTCGGCACATGGCGGACAAACGACTCTAGAGAGTGTTTGCTGAATGCCTTTTTGCGGTTCTCGTTATTGTTGCTTTCGTTGTTGTTGTTTGGCTTTTGTTGCTGCTGTCGATTAGCAACAAGTTTTGCATTTTGATTTTGCATTGTTCCGGCTATAAACCGCGTTCCCCGCCAATCCGCCACATTGTTTGGGCATGACTCAAGCGTTCGCAATGAACTTTTTAGACGGGCTTTGCTACAGTTTGCTTTGGTTTTTTGCTGTCACTGGGAGTGGTCTGTCCCCGCCAACCCGCCTGCGAATTCTCGCCCGGCGCAGACTAAAATATTCAAACGGTGCCCCCGAAATTATGAATCAGCATTAATTGCTGGCCGAATCGGCGAATGATTTGGAAACTGGGTAAAGAAGGCCATGCACCTACTTAGCGAGAGAATGATAGAGAGGGAGAGAGGGAGGGAGGGGAGAAGTGGAATGAACAAATCTCGGTGGCATCAGAAGCAGCATAAAAATGTGCTATAAGTAGGAAGAGAACACAAATAGAAAAGAAACGAAAACGAAAAGCCGAAGAAAACAGCACAGAAACCTGCTTGAAAGATGGAACGAAAGACGCTTCTTAAGTCGTCGATGACTCCAATGATGTTGCGCCCGAGGTTCTTCTCCATCACGGCAAAACTCACTCAGCCAGTAGAAATTGAATTGA
Organism: Zaprionus capensis; assembly: GCA_018903675.1. NCBI lineage: Eukaryota > Metazoa > Arthropoda > Insecta > Diptera > Drosophilidae > Zaprionus > Zaprionus capensis. The sequence goes on from JAEIFN010000011.1 coordinate 5,913,027, forward strand.
TGTTGCTGCTGCGGCTCTTGGCCAAGGCGAAAACCGGCTCTGGCCTCTGACTGTGTCTTGTCTTGTCTGCGGCTTCGCAACGCACAAGCGTAAGAGGAGACGAGGACTTCGACTGGGACTGGGTGTGGAGACTGGGTGTGGGGCAGAGCTGCAGCTAGGGCCGGCGATCGTATAAGGCATACAAAGAGCAACAGAGAGAGAGAGAGAGAACGACAATGTTTATAAATAGCATTCAATATGCAGTAAAAATCTTTCAACTGCAGCAGCAACGGCAGCAGCAGGCCACTGCGACAGGGCTCGCTGAGGGTCATCGTGGTGGAACAGGTAGCGACGTGCGGGTCAGCTTCATTAGCTAAGGCCGAGGGTGGAAAACCCCGGGTAAGCAGTGCGACTCGTGTATTTCTGGGAAAGGGCGCCGCCACCAGATCTCGTATCTATGTATCTATGGAGTACTTACCTATACAGTCCAAGCACAAATCCAATAGACAAGAGCTCTGCTCTGTTTTTATTGCTGTTGCTGTTGTTGATATTCCCAAAGGTGTGTGTGTGTGTGTGTGCGTGCGTCGCATACGCGTTAAATAAATTCCAATATGCGCTGGGGCTGCGTTGTATCTTACAGATACATTGGCTCAGATACTGGTTTTGATTTCGTAAAGTTAGTAGTAGTTGCTGTAACACTGCGTGAGAACGACAGAGTGAGAGAGAAAGAGAGACCGCGCGCGCGCTCGAGAAAGAGAGTGCGAGAGCGCGATCGTGGGGAGAAACGACGACAGTGAAATGTCGCTATGGGCCTCTCTTGGATCTTGGTCGTTGCTCCTCAGCGATGAGATGAGTAATCCCAGTCCCAATCCCAAGCCAAGCCAAGCTAAGTCCAAATCCAAATCCAAATCGAAGTCCAAGTTGATTCGTATCTGCGCTTTTTCCTTCACTACACTTTGCACTTTTCACAGAATCGATTTCGGATGCCGGAGTACTTTGTTTATCTTGTTTCTTCTATGTACAATACCTTCTACTTGTTAACAACATTTACACGCTCGATGATTTCGTCTCAGACATTCGAGATTCACAAAAAAGAACAAGCAAATCGAAGAAACTACCTGACTCGACCGTCGCCGCGTCATAAAACCAAACGCAAACACTGACGCTGCCTTCTCTCCCGTAGTTGTTGTTGTTATTGCTTTGTGTGCATGAACGTGCGTGCGTGTTTTGTGTATGTGTATAAAAACACGCTATGTTTCGTTCTCAACGCGCTCACTCACGTTCGGTATTTGGTTTCGACCGCGCTGCCGCTGCACACGTCCACCTGCGATGCCGTCTCAAAGTAAACTAAACCCAAACTACGTTGAAAACAAGTTTCTGAACCGCAGTCGCTGCCTCTGTCACTGCCGCTGCCGCTGCCAATGCCTCGGCCGGCGTCGCAGTCGCAGGCAGCCGCACAGTCAAGTCGATGCGAGATAAATGCACGCAGACACTTGCACTCGGCGCTCGCCAACTGCCAGGGGCGGATTAGCCAAAGGACCGGGCCCGACCTTTTACACTTTTATTACCTTCAGCTTAGGATGCAATAAAATAATTCTGAACAACTAGTTGTAATAAAATGCTTTATTTAATTATTTAATGTCAAACAAAAATATTACAAAATGATGATATATCAAATAAAAATATATAAGTAATAAATGGATAGAGTTCAAAGAAATTTTAAAATATAGTTGAACAAAATTAATGTTAATGAATTTTAACTAAATATGCCATTGCTGTTCATCAATCTCGTTTTTAAATAAGTAAATATAATTTATTTTTATAGAATTTTAAATATAGAAATAAGCAGTGAACGATTAAGATGCACTTGCTAATCAGAATTCTATACATATGAATTTAGTATTGTTGGTCGCATTATATCATAGACTATCATCATACTATACAGACATTTACGCGTCTATTAGCGATGACAGTGTGAAACGATAACACAAAATGCCAAGTAAAGACTATGCCTGATACATTTTAAGAAGTAATCTAGAACCTTTTCGTTCTTTACATTTATTGTTAGTTCCCGTTTAAAATATGGCCTGCATTGATGAGAAAAAACTGAGTGCGCTCCTGCACGATGTTGCATCAACATTGTTGCTACACAGCGCCATACCGGCTTTTTGCAGGGAACATTAAAATGATGCGAAGCTCAGAAAGCAGTGCAAGCAGTATAATGCAAAAATAAAAAACAAGCAGTATATTTGTCAACCCAATATTCAATATGAGTTATCCCAAAAACTAGATAATATATTGAGATGCTTTTTTTATTGTTCATATGGCTTTGTTTTTATTAACACAAAGGTTGAAAAATTCATAAAGTGCAGTATGTTAACCATGAAAAACTTTAAATTTCTACAAGTTTTTTCAAGTTTGAAGTGAAACTAAAAAAAAAGAATTATTCTCTGAGAGGGGTTTGCTAAAAGGTCGTTGGCTTCGCTAAACTGCCACACCTCGCCCGCGTAGCATCGCAGGGTAGTTTGTTATCCCATGGAGTTGAGTTGAACGTTAAAATGCAGACGTGTGTGTTTGTGTGGGTGTGTGTGTTAGTTAGTGTATGTATTCCACCACTTCGACGTCCGTTTCGTATTTACATTTTACAATATGTACAATGCCTGGCGCTAAATATTTGATGAAGCTGCATGCCAGAGAGATAGAAAGACAGACATACAGTGAGAAAGACAGATAAACAGACAAAATGGCAGATAGATATATAAAAAGAAAGACAGGCTGTCTGCCAGTTTTACTCGCTTTTCATTTGGCCATTTGGAAAATGGCTGTTCATCTGCCACGGGCCATGTTTGTAGGCTTTCTGTCGTTTGGCCATAACGGTTACCTTTTATCATTCATTCAGCATTTAGCTGCTGCCTCATTTGCACTTGAAAAACTGCACTGTTGTGGTACATACGTATTTGCACTGACTGTTTGATTGTGTGTCCGCTTCCTGCTGATAAATACAGCTGCCAGCTTTATCTTATCCAAGCCGACGGTCTCGGTTTGCCAGATAGAGCAATGTCAACGCCTACAAAACAGACTGAGTACTTCACTTGTTGTTGTGTTTTCCCTGCTGGAGTTGGGTTTGTTGTTATTGCTGATGTTGATGCATATGTCTCGCTGCATTCCCATTTGCATTTTCAACAATTGTCAATTGTCGAGAACGCACCGAGAAGGTGCCTGCGTTGCGTTGAGTTGAAATTTACATACTGGCAAGAAGAGTGCGATATGAGTTGTTGTTACATTTGTCTGCCCCACGACAAGCTCATTTACCCAACATCCTCATGTGCCTCCTCCTCACCTTTCTTGCCAAAGTTTATGTTCGTCTGTGTGGCGGTTGCTTGTGTCTTGTGCTGTGAAATTTGCATAAAACTTTGTTTTTTTTCTCCCTTTTCAAGACGCATCCCAAAGCACTCAACCTGCACTTTGACCGCTCCGGCCAGTCCACTTAAGGGTTTCAGCGGAACAGAGAACAGAAAGATGTCGTCACCATAAAAGTCATTAAGAATTTCAGCATCAGCCAGGGTCCACCTTGAGAAAGCAGTTCGCTGCATATTCATGAGCTCCTCGCCTCATGCTCTAGCAATGGCATTGCCATGCCCTGCGATGGAACTTCCTGAACAACTGTATACTTTCCAGTTGAATCTCTTTTTGGAGCGCAGTTCGACCAGGAAGTGCGAGATGTGTGAAGTCAGCCACTTGACACGCTACAAAAATAATCATGTTTAGATTAACACCTCAAAGGAACTACAGAAATATACTTGAGAGCCTCGAAAGGAAGAGCTGGCACACATCATGAAGCCGGGTTTGCATCCAAATGTTTACCTTAGTCGAACGAACTCATGCTAACAACTGATATGTAAACAGCATGTGACTGGCTTATGCCCATTTTACTTATTAGAATTTGTAGATAGACTATAATCAAATTCAATGAAATTAAAAGTGTCATAAGGAGTGGAATCGAATCATTAAAACTGATGGGTAGGGCAAGTGGGAGCAACTAGTAAAGTCCCTTGAATCTTTCTTGAAACTCTGTAAATTTAGTTGCTATTCAGCCTCCCATTTATGGTGTGTTCTAAGTACTTATCACTACTTCTTTTTGTCAAGGGGGTTTCTACAAATTTGATATGAATCATGAATTATCTTCTATCCTGTAAGCTAATGCTCTGTAACATCCTTTACTGTTTTTTTTTTGTTTTTCAACATTTGTAGAATTAAATTGTCGATTATCACATACACGTTTGGGATTCCTGTCTTGGCAGTTGATCTTTACAATTTGAACGTTTGCCACAAACATACATATATTATTTCAATTAAATTATGAATAGTAATAGTAGAATTGAAAGTGTGAAATAATGGGGAAATCTAACAAGAACAAGCTCATCTTGATGGTCGGCATGGGTATGTAACAGAGAGATCATTCGGATTCCTTAAGAATTAATTTGTTTATTCTATGGACAATTAACCCCGCTCCAAGACAATGTTTGTCGCTCTCCCATTGCTGAGGCCGTTATGCGTGATGTTATTCGGAAGTTTAATCTTCAGAACGAGTGGTATGTGGACAGCGCGGCAATTGAGGCCTGGAACCTGGGAGCCAAGCCAGATATGCGAGCTGTCAGAGTACTGAGCCAACACCATCTGAACACGAGTAGTTGTGCTCGTCGGGTCACCCCGGATGATTTCGAAAAATTTGACTACATCATTGGTATGGATCAGAGCAATATGGCATCACTAAGGCAAATGCAGCCACATTGCACGAAGGCTAAATTGCTGTTGCTGGGCAACTTCTTAAACGAATCGAAAACAGATACACGAGAAATCCAAGATCCCTACTACGTAAATAGTTATTTCATTTATTTAATTCTTACCTTCATTCTGCTCTGCAATCTAGGAGTTGGGAGAGGCGCCCTTTGAGAGGATATTCGAGCAGTGCGCCTTCGCATGCGCTAACTTTTTAAAACAGGCGCTGCTCAACGAGATTATCGCGTAACAGCCAAGTGGATGGCACCACTACAGGGTTAAAAACAGCTGAGTCGGGCCAGGGCTGCCAACTGATGTGCGCGCCAGTGTTGTACAACGACTGCTGTAGTCCACTCACTAAGAAAATCAACAACAAAAGCGTACAAATATTTTTTTGAAAACAAAAATGTCACCGAAAATATTAATGATTTGCTTGGGTAATAAATTATTATGTTAACGACACTAACACTATTGTGCCTAATTGTTCTTCATGTTGTACAGGCAACATCTGCCGCTCTCCCATCGCCGAAGTTGTTATGGTGGACACATTGGCCAAGTCGAAGCTGGATAACGTTGTTGTGGACAGTGCCGCCATCGGCTCTTGGCACGTGGGAAATCGCGCAGATCCCCGTGCCCTCAGCACTCTGCAGAATCATGGCCTGAAGAGTACGCACATTGTGCGGCAGATAACGAAGCAAGACTTCAATGACTTTGACTACATTTTCGGCATGGACGAAGATAACATGAGTGAACTGCGCCGGCTGGCGCCAAAGAATTCCAAGGCAGAGCTGCTCATGCTCGGCGACTTTGGCTTGAACAAGGAGAATCGCATCATTGAGGATCCTTATTATGTAAGTAGTACAACTGTTATACTATGTTAGAAGAACATTCTGAAACTTTATTAAAATTGCAGCAAAGGGGCGCCGAGGGATTCGAGACCGCTTATCAGCAGTGCGTTGTGGCATGTAAAGCATTCGCCAAGCAGCGTCTGCAGAAGTAATAACGCGTCCCGTTCATGTGTCGATGTAATCCTGTGAGTGTAGGTAAAAAACTGTGTATATAGTCAACTTAAAGAATAAAACGACCGATTTAATTGAGATTGCAAGCTAGTTTGAATTGATTCTTGTTCCATACACAATGACAGCATATAAGTTATCAACATATATTATATAATAGCAAAACGCATTGTGCCAACGTCGTCACTGCAAAAGCTACTCGAAGTCAGCTTGGAAAACCAGTTCCTCTCTCAAATCAGTCTGAAAATCAAGCCCGGAGTAAAACATCAAATTAAAACAGAAAATAATTCAATCTGCAAGATTGTATTCAGTTTATACTCAGTAATTTCACCACAGTGCATACATACTAAGTTAGTCATCAGCTGATTGTGACTGTGTTTACAACATGAGGGTCTTGTTTGTCTGCCTTGGTAAATAAAAAACACTTATATAATTCGCATATAATCAAATGATTATCCACAAATAATCCAACCAGGCAACACCTGTCGTTCTCCCATGGCCGAGGCGGTGCTGCGTCATCTCATACAGAAAAAGAAATTGACAGATTGGCACACAGATAGTGCCGGGCTACGCAATTGGAATGTGGGACTGCTGGCGCAAGGGCGAGCTCAAGATCTGCTGAAACAACATGGACTAAAAACCAATCATCTCAGTCGAATGGTACAACATCCAACATCCTCTAAATTGTATTCACATACTTAAATAAAATATTTCTTGCAGATAACCGAGCGGGATTTTTACAACTTTGATTATATATTCGGCATGGACGAAAGCAACATTTTGGAACTTGAGAATATGGCATCACAGTTGCAGCCACAGGCTGAATGCAAGATTCAACTGTTGGGAAGCTACATTGATCGCCCGGAAGACAGGATCATCAAGGATCCGTATTTTGTAAATAAGAAACGAAGTTAAACAATCGTAAGCTGGAAATTTTCAATTAATTTCCATTTGCAGAGTCAAGGAATGGGCAGTTTTCACACCGCTTACGCGCAAATCCTGGAAAGCTGTGAACGTTTCGTGCAGCAACATGGAAATCGACCCTGAATACAACTTTGATGATAACAACTAAAAATATGTGTCTGAACCGAATAGTTTTTGAATTTATTTGTGGGAGACCGGCTAAAACACTTTTCCGTCCAGCACTTTTTCTATGAAACGAGACCAGCTTTGCTCCAACACCTGATACGCCCGTCGTTGTTCCAGCTGCGTAAGCACAGAATAGCGCACCGAGTTGAAAACGAGACTCTTGAGAACACGCAGGCCGGCATTGTTGGGCGCCATACTCATGATGGCGTAATAGAAGTCATAGCTCAATCCCTTGGCATTCCAGAAACCGGGATCATCGCTGCATATGACCATGGGAATGTCCAAGGACAGATACTGAGCACCAGGATGGTTGCGCATGTCCCAGACCAGATGCAACACCTGATTTGAAATGGGACTCACCTCCACGGCTATTTGTCGTGTTTTCACTGCATTCATGAGTATGGGATGTTTGACCAGGGCGAAGGCATGCCCAATTCGTGTGGTATTTAACAGCAGTGCATCTAGTAGATTGATGTCCGTCGAGGCGCTGAACCAATCTGAAATCACCCAGACTACAATTGGCATCTTTAAAGCGTATATAACTGGATACTAACTTGTCTCGCCAGCATGCAGAAAGAGACGAGTGTTGGGCGGCAAATCCTTCAGTATGTTTAGATGTTCGTACAGCGGTTTACCTAGGTCCTCCTGACCCACCATATCGAAGCCAATTACAAATTCTGAAAAATCATTACTTAACGGGAACTTTAAAAGTAAATTCTCGTGAGATATTACAAGATATTTTAATTGCTTACTGCAGTTTGGTAAACTTGTCCACGTTTTCCCGCATCCTCGTTTCGTTCGCGCCACGCCACACCGAATAGATGATTTTGATGCCAAGGAAGTTTGGATGCAGCCTGACGAACTTGTCGTTCAGTGCCTGCAGCTCACGTATTGTATATTCCAGAGGGAAGGTGCGACCACTGGCGTCATATATCTGAGGGAATCATAGATATAATATCGAAAACTAGCGACGACTCACATTGGACTAACCTGGTGCAGATTAATGCGCAGCTCCGCATACATTATATTATCGTTGTACAGCTCTTCCAACAGCTGCCAGTGATACGCTCGAAATGCGGGAAGGTATGAAATAGCTTCTGTCAGTGTATCAAACATGCCTTGGAACTTATTCCACACAGAGGTTATCGTAGGATACTCCACTGCAAGAATTGGGAATACAATTATTTACAGAGTTTGAGATCTACAACTTACACTACTCACATTCCGGAACGGGAGTATACAGATTGATAAGGCGTTCAAAGTTTTCATCGTACAGTGCCGGATCGATGGAGTTCCTTCTCTCGTCTGCAACCCGTACATATTGCGAGGCGCATTTGGTGAGCTTAGGAGCTCGTCGGAACGTGAGGCGGCTGCGTCCTTCGTCGTCGGTGCAACGCAGCATACCAGGCATGTAGGACAAGTTTTGCACCACCCACTTGGAGCTCACTGCCGCCGTATTGTGTAGATGAAGCACAGCTCCCTTGGGCATTTGCTGCAGGAACTTGAAGATGGCACTGCGATCGATTAGCGGTTTCGCCTTGAAGAAATGCATCGCCGCTGCATTTTGGTCAGCATTGCGATAACCCTGCGCCAATTCGCCCAATTTGTATTGCATGAAGAGATCGTCGACCTTGGCCTCTTGAGTGCTCAAGCTGATGCGACCGCCGGTCATGAGCTGCTCCTCCGCGTTGAGCACCGCCTGTCGCGCTCTCTCATAGCCTAGTTAAGGGACAAATCTCATTAGCCTACCCAGATTGGCTTGCGCTTAGGACTTACTTAACGTGCTTTCCGGTTCTGCGGCAAGTGCGCCCTGTAGCAATCCCCAAATCACAAACAGCCACTTCATATTAACAGTTGTTATTTGATTTGGGAATCGTTAATGTCCGGCCTACGCAATTATTGATTGAGTCAGTTGTTGACACGTCTTTGACTTGCCGAAATACTTTTGACGTTAGAATAATAAATGAGTATGTATCTTTATTAGCCTGGGCTCCCCAATAATGCGGCCGTCTTCGGGAACGTCTCGCGTAGAACTGTGCTCCCAGACGGAATTCATTGTGCAGTTGACGAATTATGAATCAGTTCTGCAAATTGCTTTAAGTCGACGATTATTCACATTTGGAATTGCTATTTTTTATCTTTTGTAATAAGCTCATTTGAGGCTTAAGCCATCTGCTAAATTTGTTCTTGGAGTGAACATTTCGCTATTTCGTTGTTAGTTTTCGACATGAAGAACGGTTGTGCATACCAAGTGAATTATATTAAATGTTATTAACAGAGAAGCGCCACGCGAGCTCCACCTTTTTTTCCTCATATACCTCGGGGTCTAGCGTTATATAAAAGAGTATCTATTGAGTGAGTCCCTTTTTTTACTCATATACTTCTGGGTCTAGCGTTATATAAAAGAGTATCTATTGAGTGAGCGCCTTTGTTAGACGTACCCCATACTTTGGACAACATAAGAGATTGCCATCATAATCATTATAGCACTGTTCCAAGTTATGATCTTTGCGCACTTACAGAGTGTCTCCCAGTCGAGCAATATTCAAAAGTAAAAAAAATTCGCACATTATCACTGACGTTTACGGACGCGCTTAGCTGGTCTCTAATCGCATACGAAATGAGCTCTTCCGAGCATTGCCGAGAGGTTTGCCTGGGACTGGGCGTACACTTAACGGTAATTGGAGACATCAACTGTCACCTGCCGAAAACAATTTTTGTATATTATATTCGTTTTAATATCAATAATTTGTTATTTTATCAAACAAGTGTCAAGTCATCTAAGATGGCGCACCTGATTCTCTGAAGCAGTAGCCTCAACAATGTTTCACTACCAAAGGTTAAAAATACATATATGTATATACATATAGTATGTGTATGCATATGGCAAATTCTGTGATGAGTACGCTAACCACCCACTCTCTTAGTAAAATTCTTTATTGAAAAACCTATGTTTGTGTTCAAATGTCATACAAAAAGGATATAATTGTTGTACACACCATTATTTAACGTTCTAGCTTTAAAATCAGTCTTTCAATTCGTTTCGTAAGGGTCGTGAACGACTAGAAGTCAATTTATAAATCATATAGATATTGTTTGTGGGGTAACAGATGTCTTCTTTCCCTGCTACGGCAAACATAATTGATTTTGGAAGATCTGCTATATGTTGCTGCAAGCTGAAAATAAGTCGAAACGAGCCTAGTCAGACCAATTTATCGTTAAGCTCCCAAACATACATATGTATGTAAGTAAGCGCGATCTAATGGCCACTTAAGGGCGCTGAACAACTTGAACATCGTAAGGTCATCAAATATTTGTTTTTAAAGGCTATGAGATCATCACTCTTCCCCATCATTTACAGCTATAAATATCTGGGCTGTCGATTATTTAGGTGGAGGTACCAGCTAAAAAGAGGAGACACTTCATTAAAAATTCGTTAAATCGTTCTTGACTATCCCCGAATGAAGTAAAGAAAGATAACTTAGATTACAAGGTGTCTAAAAAACACCTTTGCCGTATTTTAAATAATGATTTGAGCATGAGAAAACTTAAGTTTGCCTTACTACTTATTATGTCACCAATTTTTGTTAAAATTTTTATTTTAATAGGGCTAGATTTATCAAGAATTTAGGTCAACGAAATATTTGTCGGTCGGTTCTCGGTTTTATACCCTTCGACCATTGAAAATGGTCAAAAAAGGGTATTCTAACTTTGTGCAAATGTATGTAACAGAGTATATATATTCTTGCTCAGTATCACTAGCTGAGTCGATTAAGCCATGCCTGTCTGCCAGTCCAGATGACTAGATGAACACAGATCTCAGCTATTATAAAAGCTAGAGTCATCAAATTTGGCATTAAGGTTTCTGTGTATCAGGCGCAGATTACGATTTCAAATGTTGGATGCCATGGTTTTTGTATGGAGTCTGGCAGATTTTTTCCAAGTGCGTTAATATGATGATTTTTAAAAATGTATTTCGACTGTGCGTAGGTAACCGAATACAAAATATATTAATATTATATAGGTACATATGTAAAATAAGTTAATAAGTTATCCAATTTAATAACAAATCAATTGCACTAATATTTGAATATAACAATAAAGTGAAAAGAAACAGTGTTGGGAAGTGATCGAATGTAAAGATTAAAATAAGTCTTGATTTCTTACCATTCAACCATTCTGTTAAGTACCATTCTGCTAAATGTGAAGTTAACATGTTTATGGTTCGGCAACATGTTATCTATTGTGAATGAATAACAGACTGACCAGCTGACAACTCTACCCATGAGAGCAAAGCACAGTGTCAACTCTAGACACTTTCTATTTTCTGATTGCGTTGTTGTGGAAGAAAAGTGGGAGAAAAGAGATTTTTGCATAAAAAATTAAAGTTAAACCAAGCAAGCTTATCTAATATCGAGAATACTTTTAGCAATTAGCGATTCACGTGTAAGTAGCGGGTGTACGTGTGTCTTGAGGAGTTGACCACGAATTTCTGTGATAAACATTTGCAGCGGCAGCAAAAAATCGAAGAATCTTGCGATGGCCGATGTTGAAAATATGACGGCGGCTGCACCGACCGATATACCTGTCTCATCGCCAAACGTAAGCGAAACGGGCGGTGCCAGCAGTAGTACGGCCGAGTTGGGCACCTCGCCCACGCAGGAGCCGTCGAGTAACTCGCATCCTCATGACTCTGAATATGATACTGCCAGTGATCTAGAGGGTGGAGATGACTACGATGATGACGAAAGCGTTAGCGAGGAGGAAAGTGAAACCGATGACGATGCTGGCAGCGAAACTGACGATGACGAAGACGAGCTGGAGAGTGGCACGGTCAGCGGCATAGAGCGTACTGCTGCCGAAGTTGAAGCACAGAAGAAAGTTGATGAGGATCGTAGTAATCCACAGTATATACCGAAACGCGGCACCTTTTACGAACACGACGATCGTACTGCAGAGACAGAGGGCAATGCTGTCGTCGATCCTGGCAGTGACAGCGCCCAAAACATCGTCGAGCCCAGTACTAGCGATGTCGCCAATGGTGTCAGTGCTGCAGGGACTGCACCACCCGGTCAACCGCCTACTATTTCGCAGGCTTCGAAGACTATGAAGAAATGGCAACCTGCCTCTGGGGGCGACCGGTGGTCGCATGATCGTTTCGAGGCGAGCGAGCAGGCACCCAAGAGCCGTGCAGAGCTATTGTCAACCTATGGCTACGACATCAGAAATGAAGATGCAGCACCACGTGCTCGTAGACGCCGACGTTACGGACGCGGACCTAGTAAATACTCTAGAAATTGGGAGGATGAGCAAGCCTATCTGAAGGCCAGCAACAAGGAGCGTAAGCCACCACGTCCTCAGGATTTCCCGGCGCTCAATGAGCGCAGCAGCACAAGCAACAGCAGCAAAGTGCGTGCTCGGCGCACTTCAGCCTCCCGGGAGGAGAAAGAAAATCGCGGCGAACGTCGGAACAATACTGTCGACAAACATCACGCTAGTGGCACAGGATCTGGAAGTGGCCCATTGCCATCTAAATCACAAGAGCGCCGTGATCGTGAGAGAGATCGTGATGGAAAAAATCGAAATTATGGAAGAGCCAATGGTGGTCAAAATGGGCCTGGCCGTCAAAATGCCATGGAGTTCAAGCCAAAATCGAATCGTGGATCCCATGGTCGGAATGATCATCGCGACTACGCGGATCAGCGCGGCGAACGCGAGTTCAATCCGAAGCCCGCTACAATCCGATCAAATGGGGTGCAAAAGCAGACGAATGATCAGCCATCACAGCCACAGCAGCAACAACAGCAGCAACAGCAACAACAACAAGCAAGACAACCACAGCAGCAGCAACAACAATCACAACCGCAGCAGCAACAAAAACAGTTGCCGTCGCTTCAGCAGCAGCAGCAAAAGCAACAGCAGCAGCAGCAGCAACCGCCATTGGTAACCTCGAATTTGTCACAGCGTCTGCAGCAGGTGCAACAACGGAATGATCCAAGCCATGTTGGCAGCGTGCAAATGCACTCGCTGGCCTCACAGAATCAGCAGCAACAGTTGCAACTGGTTCAGCAGCAGCAACAACAGCAGCAGCAGCAGCAGCAGCAGCAACAACAGCAGCAGCAGTTGCCAACCGAGCAACGAAATGGACCAAAGCGTTACTCGAGCTTGCGACGTTCACAGCACGAGGCCACACAACAACAACAACAACAGCATTTGGCTGAGCAACAACAGCAGCAGCTTCAGCAACAAATTCAATTACAGCAGCAGCAGCAACAACAACAACAACAGCAGCAGCAGCAGCAACAACAATCACAAATAATCCTTCAGGATCCACATATGCTCATGCAGATTGCCTACCAGCAACAGGAGTTGCAAGCACAACTTCAAACATTGCAACTGGGACCTGCTCCGCCTACAGCTGTGGGAGGGACAGCCCCGCCAAAGCAGCATCCGCCACCAGCCACGGCATATCCGCAGGCGCAGGGTGCACCATATTATGTAACTGGCGGTGAACCGGTGCCAGTGCCAGTTCCAGTATCTGTGCCAGTACCTGTTCCACAGACGCCCTATGTTAATCCGGCCAGTGGAGCCTATCTGCCTCCAACACCTGCGGCCGTGGCTTATGCACAGGCACAAACAGCGCCAACACAGCCACCCCCTCCAGTGGTTCAGGCCCCGCAGCCAGCCGGGCAAGCAACGCAGACGCCGTCGTCGATGAACTATCACCAAAACTACAACACTGTCGGTGGCACCACATACTTCGTACCACCGGCACAGAGCACCACCCGTCCCGCCGTACTGCCTCAGCGACGACCAACGAATGCGATTCCAATATTGCCGCCCTCTGAGAAGCACAAGACCCGAACTGCTGGCAGCAACAGTGCCAATCCAAAGGGTGACGAGACGTCCAGTGGCAGTGGCGACAACATTGATCACATTATTGACAACATGTTTGTACAGCGCCCGGCGTTCCAGCCACCGCCAACGTCCACATCTGCCGGAGGAGAGTCCTCCTCAAATATAACACCTAGCGAGGATACCAGTAGCAATTCAACTGGCCAGCAATCTGTAGCCGCTGAGCAGAATCATCAGGCCGTTGCAGTGCCTGGGCAGGAATGAGTGCACGTCTATGCCAACCCACGGCAGCATTCAGAACCACCGGGAGGACGCTACACAAGCGATCTACTGCCCAGTGGCTATGCCTTGCTGCCGTCGCACGTTGGCTACTATCACGCCCATTAGTTCAACGGCAGGTCAGAATTGAGATTGAATGAAGATTGAGCTAAGTCTTTGCACTGCAATTACGATTATTTTGTTTCTCCGCGAAAGGTCTGTGACTTTTCCTCAATTCTTTTGTAGACGCACCGAGGTCTAAGAGTAGCCATGTGCAGTAGGTTAGTTTATAACAATTAGCAGCAGTTAATCTAACTAACGTCAAGTAATTGTAATGCGTACACTAGAGGTCAGCTCGAATGCTTAACGTATACATATATATATATCGATATTTGTAGAAGTCGACAAGTCGAGCGATTGGACGCCATGTAGTCGTCATTTAGCAAGTATAATGAATTTTATCTGAAGTCATTTCGCTGGCGCTTATATAATACCTATAATACTTACTTATAAATTAGCTGCATTTTGAAATTGATTAATCCTGAAATGTAATTAATCATTGGACACTGAATTTAAATAAACGTTGTAAAGAAAACCCCATGTTGCCGGACTGTTGACTTGATTTATTTCCAATTCTAGCACAGTTAACTAAATAAAAACAATCAGAAAGACATTTATCTAAATCCAAAAACGTAAATATTAAAAGAACTTTAAGAACGTTGACATAACCAAAGACTCTTTAAGGAAGTTGTTTATAAACAAGTGACTGCGACTTATAGCTTTGATTCAGCCCCTGACTCCAGAAGGTCGCGTATGCGCCGGAACAGTTGCTTGAAGATTATATTGAACTTCCTGGGACTGGTTTGGATGCTATCGCGAAAGGCGTTCGATAAGATGTAGACACTGAAAAAGAGAAATTACCAAATATGTTATTTATACTTACGTTCAATTAAACAGGAATACGACTTACGCGTCCGAAGTGATATTGTAAAAGACACCATAGCCATCGAAGGTCATAGGTGCCACAAAGCCGACATTAGGAGTGAAGCCCAGTGTGCTAGTAGACAATACAAAGTTTCCGCCTCCTCCACTCTTAGCATACATAGGATCATCATAGAGAGCGGGAATTTCCAGCTTGTTTTCGTAGGCTGCGCACCAAAGGCCAAAGAGATGCCTGTCAATGCCCAATCCCATGCGTGCTTCATCCATCATTCTGCGGTGATCATTGACAGCGCTGTGGAATGCCCTAACCAACTGTTTGTCAGTGGTGCTTTTGCTGGATGATGCCTTTATGAATTCGTATACTCCTTTTGAGCACGAACGCAATGTCTCGGTCCTTCCATTGTAGTAATGACGCATTAGAGCTGTCTCATAAGTAGGTGCGACTCTGAAAGGATCAATGAATTAAAAATACTTAAAGTCAAACGGTCCTTGCGTACTTTTGATGCATCTGGTAGTAGGCCCATTGCATGACCACCTGCACGAAAGAATCAGGATGCAACTTCTTGTTCTTCATAAACTCCTTTCCGAAATCATCAAAAACCGTGAAGCTGACGTTGACATTCATACCCTATTAAAATAAAATAACTTTAGTTTCCCTAAACCTTTACGGTTACTAAACTAACCCGTTTGTCAATGCCCACGAGCACACGCTTTATCTCTGATTTCAGAGTGTCATCCAGCTGAAACTTAAGTTCCTTGAGCTTAACTAATTTTGTATACTCTGCCACACTCCAGTCTGGCTCGGGGTTCTCATAAAAACTAAGTTGCATGAATGTGGCAAAGCTGGCAATGTGGGACCCATCGTAGCAGCTGTGCTCGCCCGTGAGCACGTAGTGTCCATTTTTGAAAGTTACAATGCAATTGCTGCGATCCCCCCACCGGGAATAGTAGTCGCCAAAGAGACCAAGTTGCGAAGCCTCCTCAGTTCCCTGGGGAGAATGTTCGTCCCAGCAGAAGGTAACACAAGAACTCTCAATCAGGCGTAGCGTTTTCTTATTGGCATTACATATTTCCATGAGGCGATTCCTATTCTTTGCCCAGGTTGTCCGATCGTCATGTGTGAGTGCTGCAACCCCATCCCCCTCTGGCTCATAGTCAAGGATACTGCGCAATCGCTGCAAGACCACCAAAATCTCTGGCGCCGTCAGTATGGTATCATCATCGTGTACGCCGTTAAATATAAACTGACGGCCTTTGGCACCAATCAGAACGTGGGTAGGTGTGCTTCCTTCTTCCTTAGTAAGGAAGTAATTTTCGATGTGATCCTGCTCCGCACCCGGTACTCGTGATGTGGAAAAGAAAAACTTAAATAGAGCCGAAGAATACTTGATTTTTCCGCCATTGGAGGAGAGGGGCTTCATTGTTCCATTGCGTGTGATGTTCCAGAACTCCAGTGCATAATATATTTGTCTTGCGAGGCACTAAAATCGAAGAAGAAATCATTCTTATAAAGACTTCAATGAGAATTCAATGAGTTTTGCAAACCTTTAGCATATATTCATGTGTTGTGGGCACGTCCACTAACTTCATATGGCTGGGAATAGACATAACTTGATAGGGGAGAAGGGGCGATCGAAGCATATGGTAACCATAATCCTCCCACCAGGTACCCAACCAGTTCTTCATCTTTTCCGCACGCTCCTTGAGTATAGCCTGCAACTTGACACCAATTCCATTCTGAAACTTTTCAATGATTTCCCGCGATTGTGCCAACTCCTCTGGTGTGCCAAATGGTACCAGGGTGGCGTAGTAGCGCTCCATGGTTTCGCGTAATTCTGGTAACGGCAACGCAGGTAGGATTTCATCGAAGCTAAAGGTTGTTTTATCCCTGTCATCCTGATCAACAAAGAAAAGTCTTGCACGACTCATTTCAAGGGACTGTGAAGCGAACAGAATTATTCACAAAACATTTTATACAATACACTTGACCAGTAATCATGGTACAGCTGATAAGCAAAAATATATAGTACAGTCTACATTCATTTGAGTACAGTACAGTCTGTAGATGCAAAAATAAATATGTATTATACGATTTGCTTTTGGGTGTAACCCTAAGTCCAAAGTATCAAAGCAAACGCAATGATAATATCACCCACTAATAAGTATGACAAGCTGAAACACACTTGACTGTGTGATACTCTGTTCAGGCATTGATCAATCTTATTATATAAGTACATGCTTACATACTTTTTAATAAGGAAGGTAAATTTTAGTAAATTTTCAATCACAGGAAATCCCTTGCAATATACGGTTAACATTATTTTATTCCCTCTAAGCTGAACTTCAGCCCAATTGAAGTGGTGTCTTGCTGGTTTCACTGGTAGATTTTACTTACAACCGAAGAGTTCAATTTTCGTTAGACGACTAAGTGCACGTCCAAAGAATTGTCACAACGAAGCTACTTTAAAAACTAATCCAAACTTCACTTTTAGTTGGCATTACTTGAACAGCTCATAAAAAATATCGGTTTCTGTGTTGCTAAATGTAAGCATACACTGGCTAACAAAGTTGGGAAAATTGACATACATCGGGTTTAAAATGACACTCGTTTATTATGAAAACATATGGGTATCGCTCTTTAGAATTTCGAGAACTATAATTAAAAGTATTAGCACTATTGACAGAAATGTACTTTTGAACTTAAAGATAAGTACAATTTCGATATGATGATACTTCACCTAAATGACAACATTCTTCACTTAATTAATAATTGATTGGATTATATTATTGGTGATTTAGAAATATTCTTGGTTAATATATGTATATATGTATGTATGAATGTATTATTGTATAACTGATAGAAATTATTGAATCTTGAAATATGGTAAAAATGACTAGCTTATCCGATTTAAAAATGTTGTCAATGCATTAACATAAGTAAGCAATTATCATGTGCAAACTACAAGTTTGACTCAGCTCCAATCTTTTCAATAAGACCCTGTATACGACGGAATGATTCCTTGAAGATTGTATTAAATTTTCTGGCACTAGTTTTGAGGCTATCGCGATATGCCGTCGATTGGATATAGATACTGAAAAGGAAATAAAAGTCTTTTGAACTGAGGCTTGCCAAAATTGTACATCCCCAAAACTTACGCGTCCGATGTGATTGTATAAAAGACACCATAGCCATCAAAGGTCATAGGTGCCACAAAGCCGACATTAGGAGTGAATCCCAGTGTACTAGTAGACAATACAAAGTTTCCGCCTCCACCGCTTTTAGCATACATAGGGTCATCATAAAGAGCGGGAATTTCCAGCTTGTTTTCGTAGGCTGCGCACCAAAGACCAAAGAGATGCCTATCAATACCCAATCCCTTACGAGCCTCGTCCATCATCTTTCGGTGGTCATTAACAGCCTCGCGGAACGCCCTAACTAACTGTTTGTCAGTGGTGCTTCTGCTGGAAGATGCCTTTAAGAATTCGTATACTCCTTTTGAGCACGAACGTAATGTCTCGGTCCTTCCATTGTAGTAATGACGCATCAGAGCTGTCTCATAGGTGGGTGCGACTCTGAAAGTATCAATGAATTTAAAAAGTACTTAAAGCCTTATTCGATCTTGCGTACTCTTGATGCATCTGGTAGTAGGCCCATTGCATGACCACCTGCACGAAAGAATCAGGATGCAGCTTCACGTTCTTCATAAACTCTTTTCCGAAATCATCAAACACATTGTAGGTAACAGTGACATCCATACCCTAGGCAAGGAAAGTTGAATTAATTTGCAATTAGTTTCAAAGTGATTTGACTAACCCGTTCTTCAATATCGATAAGCACGCGTTTGATCTCTGATCTTAATGTGTCGTCCAGCTGAAACTTAAGTTCCTTGAGCTCCACTACTTTTGAGTGCTCTGCCACACTCCAGTCAGGATCGCCGTTCTCAAAGAAACTGAGTTGCATAAATGTGGCAAAACTGGCACTGAGAGTTCCATCGTAGCAGCTGTGCTCGCCCGTCAGCACATAATGGCCATTTTTGAAAGCCACAATGGCACTACTGCGATCACCCCACCTTGAGTGATAGTCCCCGAAGAGGCAAAGCTGCGAGGCTTCTTCTGCGTTTTGTGGCAAATGCTCGTCCCAGGAGATTGCCACAGCAGAGCTTTCAACCAGGCGTAATGTTTCCTTGTTGGCATCAGAGATCTCAATAATACGATTGCGATTTTTGGCCCAGTTGGTTCGATCATCGTGTGTAAGCGTTGGTACTCCATCGCCCTCAGGCTCATAGTCTAGGATACTGCGCAAGCGCTGCAGGGCTATCAAAATCTCCGGAGCCGTCAGTATGGTGTCATCCTCGTGTACGCCGTTGAACATAAACTGACGCCCTTTGGCACTAATCAAAACATGGCTTGGAGTCCGGCCTTCTTCCTTGGTAAGAAAATGCTTTTCGATGTGATCCTGCTCCAGCCCCGGTACTCGCGACGTGGAGAAGAAAAACTTGAATAGGGCCGATGAGTACTTGATTTTGCCGCCATTGGAAGAGAGGGGCTTCATTGTTCCTTTGCGTGTCATATCCCAAAACTCCAGTGTGTAATAAATCTTTCTCGCGAGGCACTGAAATGTATTTATATTAGATTATATTTCTAAATTATGAAAGCGATATTAGGCTCACCTTAAGCATGTATTCCGGGGTCTCTGGCACGTTCACTAGCTCCATCGCACTGGGCATGGACATCAATTGATATGGAAGAAGAGGCAAGCGAAGCATATGATAGCCATAATCCTCCCACCAGGTTCCCAACCAGTTCTTCATGTTTGCCGCCCGCTCCTTGAGAACAGCATGTAACTTGACACCGATTCCGTTCTTGAACTCCTCGATGATTTTCCGCGATTGTGTCAACTCTTCAGGAGTGCCAAATGGTACGAGGCTGGCGTAATAGCGCTCCATGGTATCCTGCAGTTCCGGCAATGGCAGGGACGGCAGCATTTCGTCAAAGCTATAGGTGGTTTCATCCTTGTTATCCGGATCAATACAAAACAGGCTTGCGCGATCCATTGTGACCGATCCTAAAATAAATAAAATGGGTCAATACGCCAGCCGACAATTTACCTTTGACTAAGTCTAGGTGGGTCCAGATAAGGTGATAGATTATCAGGAATATATTCTATGCGTAAAACAAAAACAATTCAATTTCGTTTCAACCCAAGTCCAAAGTACCAAAGTCAAGTGCGAACCGCAGCAACCTGTCTACTCACTGATATATCCACATCTATAGATACGCACACAAATATACACGCGTTTTTTTGTATACGTACATACATACAATGTTAATCATGCAGATAAAATTTGTATATTATTGATGGTTTACATTGTAATTTTAAGTTAAAGATCTATTATAAGAGCAACTCAGCATTTGTTTATGTGCGTGAAGTCTACAATTTACATATTTACAATTCGTTCATAGGAAATCCCTCTTAACGAGTTGTTTTTTGACTAATTCCCACAGACTGACCTTTGAATCCAATTCCAATTTGCGTGTGGTTTGTTACGTTTCTCACAACCGAAGCGAGCAATTGCCGTTAAGCGACTAAGCGCTCGTCGGTAGACGCGCCTCGCAGCAAAGTTTTCTGCGTGTGTGGGGTCTCTCAGTGAGGCAGACTAAGTTTTCCAGGTGCTCTGATAAGCTCTTTCACGATAAGAACAGTTGAATGAACGCGTTTATACGTATGCACAAAGATACCGATCAGTGTGTATGAATGTGTGTATTCAAGTGTTTACATATTTACGTTAGTTAATGCAAGTCATTTTATATGCCTTATTAGAAGTCGCGCGACTAATGTGCATTTTCAGTTGCATCCACCTTGATGCACACCAACACATAATACAGACACACAATTTTCATAAGCGAATGAACTCTATTTCCGCGCCAGTTCGGGACGCTGCAGTTCAATAAGATATTCAAGTTGCTAAAGTAAAAGAGGCCAGTGCGTAATTAGTGAGTATTCGAAAGTAAATTCTTAATTTACCCGCATTTTCTGCAATTATTCAATTAATATCCAGTCGATGCATGAGAATAAATATTATGAAATCGCACATAAATGGACAATGCGCATTTGCGTTTTACACAATTCACAGTATATTTAGTTCTTCATTATGTTGTGTAGTTAAGCTGAGGTTAGGACGCACAATCCACACGCCATTATTCCGTCGCAACGTAAATTGATAAAAAACGGAATTCGGTGCTCAAACGGGTAGGTTGAGCATTATTCTGCATGTCGGAGATTCACTTTTGATTAAACACTACTAGTTCAGAATTTAAGACAACTTTTGTTTGACATATTTTCTACTGGGTTTGTGGTTTGTTTTGTTTATGTTCCCATCTGTTCTGACAGAGTTGCCACACAAACGAAAGTCTGGCAACGCCGTGTTTATCCATTCGCAGACATCTGGCATTAATTTCATGAAATGAGCAAAAACACGGCGCAAGTAGAACAGTATATTTTCTAAAAATATTAACAATTAGAGAGTATAATTGGCAAAATGTTGCCGTCGACGGGCCTTTTCAAGGGCTTCGCGTGCCCCTACTACGACAGCACGGGCAGCGAGAACGGTAACGGGCCGGGAGAACCAAGCGATGGAGCGTCGTCTTCCACTTGCAAACGTCCTTTCTGCCATTTCAAGCATTCTCGCAAAGGTGAGTAACTGTAACGAATTGGACTTGTGTAATTGCTATATTACCTATACTTACTTGTAGATGATGTGGAGACGACACTGCCAGCCGAACAGGTTCCGGAGTACAAGCCAGCGCCGGTGCCGAAGCTGCTCTCTTTGCCACTGCCCGAAATGACGCTGTGTGCGCCTAAAAAGAAACCCAATCTGGAGTACCACCCGGAGAAGCCGGCGTTAGATGCATCGCCTTCTAAAAAAGTGTTTGGCGATAGCCTAGGCGCGGCAAGTGCGCCCAAATACGTGCCCTCACCCATGACCCGCACAAATGGGTCTAGCGGGGACTGGCAGACCGAAGGTGACGAACAAATGAGCATAGAAATTGAAGAGGGCTCGGAGGTAAATGCTGATAATGCTGAGTTGCAGCAACCGATTGTTAGTGACGAAGTCCCGAAGGGCGATGAGGAAAAGAAATCTTCGTCTGGGAGCAATCGCAGTGACAGTCGTAAGCACGAACATAAGTCGAGTAAGACACGCGATAAAGCGAAGGAAGAGAAGAAGGAACATCGTAGCTCATCGAATAAGCACAAGGAACACGTGGAGCATCGCTCGGATCATCGCAGTGACAAGCATAAGAGTTCCTCCTCCACATCTTCCTCCTCATCTTCGTCACATAGGAAGTCATCGAGCAGCGATAAACATCGAAGTGATAAAGATTCCAGTAAAACACACAGAAGTAGTACATCAGCATCATCATCGTCATCGAAGAGCCGCCATCATAGCTCTAGCTCCAGTTCCAAATCAACATCACACAAATCAAGCAGCTCCAAGACATCGTCCAGCCTTAGTTCAAGTAGCAGTGGAAGTCGAAGCAAAACCAAACCGGAATCACTACCAGAGCGTTCAACAGCCGGCAGCCAGAAGACAGTTGAGCCTGCAGAGGACTTTGAATTGGACTATGAAATTGATGTGGCCACCTCTGAGGCCGAAATTGTGCGTCAATGTGAAATGATATTTGATGAATTAGAGAACGAATTCGCACAAATGCATAAGCCAGCCGAAAAGGTGGACAACTCAGAAACCGTGCGGAAGCGGAAGGCGCCTTCGCCGGACATCGACGCCTACACCGAAGCAGCAACAGCAGCATTGCAGAAACGTCGTGTGGCTCATGAAAACGCAGATAAGTTCAAACCCCAAGTGCCCACGGCGGTGCACAAACCGAACCACATACGAAATGCAATGCAGGCGATTTTCGATAGGCGTGCCGAACTACGGCGACAGGAAAAGTTGCGTGCTGATGCCAATGCGGAGCAGCTGCGTCTAGCACAAGAACGTGTTCGTGTAGCGCAAGAAGAACTGCGTGAGGCTAAGGCCAAAACGCTGACACCGCTAATATCACGCACTGCCTTAACACCTCCAACACGTACAGGTAGTTAGAAACCTCAATTTCATTTGTTTCTTTCTAACATAGGTTCCATTTGTTTTCCGCAGCTCGAACTATTACGCCGGTCGCGAATGTGATAGCAATAGCACGAGCTAAGAAAAAGATCGAGGAGCTACAGGCTGAAAAGAAGCCTGCGTTCACGGCAGCCCAGTCCTTTAAAGGCGGCAGTAGGGTGGCGCACAAACCTACAGTGGCATTGGACAAAGCAGCACCCGCCACAGCAGCTGGACCCACAAAACCACCTGTACTGGAACCACAAAGTTCTAAAATATCCTACAATATACGAATGCAGTATTATGAGATGATGGTAAAGCAATGCATTGTAATTTATCCGCAACTAACAGATGCCTGGGAAAGGGCGCAGGTGGAAGAGCTAGCCGCCTTTAAGAAGTGTAGTACGCCCGCCATTTACAAGAATAGCTGCATGTTGGCCATCAATAAGCTCCGCAAGGAAGCTATCGAAGCCGGCAATAAACCCAGCGCTGCCAACAAAACTGTTTCGCACGAGATGATCCTGGGCGGAAAACGTGCACTTACTACGTCCTGGAGTGTAGAGAAAAAAGAGTAAGTTGTCTATTGGAATCTCACTATACAGATTTTTAATCTTTGAATTTTATTTTAGAAAACTCGGTTCTACAAACGAACCTTTTGATTCGCTGAGCGGAGAAAAGGCTTACAAAATGGTTTACGATCTGCGTTTGACTGACGAACAGCTTGTGGAGAACGGTTATCCACGTCCCGGTCCTGGTCGCGGCACAGCTGTAATACGCGCCTGCCGTCCCAATAGGCGACCGAATGAGACTGAGCGCTATTGTACGCGCTGCGGAAAGGTCTTCAATCTGAATATATACGAGGAGAAGCACACCGATATGTGCAACTATCATCCAAAGAGTACTGGCTACAGACGCGGTTTCTCGGACAATCATCATCGTTGTTGCCAACAGCCGGCGGGTACACCTGGCTGCGGCTATGCCAACTATCATGTCAGCGACTACTATGATCCTGACAAGCTCACGTGCTTTATTAAGACAATAGAACGCTCGGATGAGACTGTGCCCACCAAAAAAGATATTTATGCACTCGACTGTGAAATGTGCTACACTACGCACGGAATTGAGCTGACGCGTGTGACCGTTGTGGACATCAATGGTCGCAGTGTTTACGACGCTCTGGTGAAACCAGATAATCAAATTGTCGACTATAACACCGTGTATGTATTTTGTATCCAATATATGAATGCACATATTACAACGAGTTGTCCTAATTGCTTGATATATATTACTTTACTGCAGCTACTCGGGCATAACGGAAGCTATGCTTTCGAAGGAGACGCGCACTTTACGCGATGTACAAGCCGTGCTTATGTCCATGTTTCACGCCAAGACGGTGTTGGTTGGCCACAGCCTGGAGAGCGATTTGAAGGCACTAAAGCTAATACATGATGTGGTAGTGGATACCTCAGTGCTCTTTCCGCACAAAATGGGGCCTCCCAAGAAGCGAGCTCTGAAAACTCTTTGCATTGAAAACCTTAAGCGCATTATCCAAGAGAATGGTACGTAGCTAATTAGGCAGCAAAACAACGGAGTAACTCAAGTGCTGCAAAGCTATTGTAGTGATTGCTTTGTATATGTTTATTCTTCTACTCAAACTACCACTTCTCTTGCAGAGGCTGGCCACGACAGCGCTGAGGATGCCGAGGTCTGCATACAACTAATCAAGTATTATCTGCGCAACAAGATTAGTTGAACAATTATAGTAGATGTGTTCTACAGTTCGGGCTACACTATATTTCATCAATGGGGCGCAATGTACCTTTCTGTTGTGTAAGGGACAGATCCCAGTCATCCCATCAGAATCAAAACGTATCCCCTAAGTGAGTCTTAAGACCGAAAATATTCAAATACATAAAACATTAAACAAAACCAGTGAATGCCTCCTAACTGGAAAGTGGTTAGTATGTTATTCTAGCTCACATATGTACGCCGACCATATGATGTTTGATATATTACCAGTATTCCATCTTAGCTTTTAGGATGTGTTTACGGAGTTTTATTGATCTGGTCATGGAATAAGCGTTAACCACTTGTGCAGGGATGATCTGAAGGAACTTGTATGGAACAAATAGGGCATAACGTGTTCTTGAGCATAGTTTGGCTTAGGGACAGTTGCAGTTTTAGGTAATATACATAAGTATGTAGTATAAACAGGACAGACGTCAAGTAATTTATTATACCCTTCGACCACAGAAAATATTAAAAATGTGTAATTCACTTTGTCCAAATGTATGTAACACGCAGACGGACAGTCCTTACAGTGCTTACACTAGTCAAATCGGTTGAGTCGGATCGGTTGAGGTTGAGGTTATTTGCAATGAAGGTTTCTGTATATCATACGCAGGTCAAGTTTATTGCAAATCAATAATATGTTTTTTAATTGATTTGTAAGTGGCGTATGAGATACAACTTTCTGACCTTGGCATAGACTTAACTGACTATAATATCTATGTCTCATCTAAAGTCTGGCTGAACATTCTGTATTTGATAATTGTTACTATAGTATATAGTACTTATTTGAAACGGTCATTCTCATGCCTTAAATATAACATAAATAGGGAAACTAGTAGAATCAATTTACTTGATCCGAGCAAGGCAACTTTGTTCAATTACTTAAATCTGAAACAGCTTTCTTCAGTATATATAGTTGGAAAGAACTTGCAACCAAATTTAATTCTCCATTTGCCTTGTCCAATAATTTGTTTTAAAATTTACCAAGCGTTTTTTTAACTTTTATCTGCGCCCGAAGTTGCTGTCTTTGTTATTGTTTTAATGTAATTTTAATCAGATTGCCGCTGAACTTCATATTTTTCAATTATGGACATAAGGCAACGGCTGTTGCTACCGTTGCTGCTGTTGCTGGTGCGCCAGCGGCAACATCTGGGAATCATGTTGTTGCTGGATATTGCTGTTGTTGTTGTATCTGTTATTGTTGTTGTGGAAGTATTTGCATGGTGTGGTTTTTCAATTTTACCGTTTCATAATGAATGACTGAAAAGTTTCGTGTTTTGTGTATTGAACTTGTTGGCGTGAAATTCTATTAGTCGTCGGCGGAGATGGTCTGCGGCCCCAACAAAGAAAAGGAAAAAAGTAGAAAAAGTTTTGTACTTTTATTGCGTTGCCGCAGTAATTCGCAGTAATTGTTTCCGCCGGGCATAAGGCTATGGCGGAGACCAGGGGGTTGGATGTGGCCAGCTGATGAACAAGTGCTGCTCCACGTATGTCACACATACTGTAACAGGCTTTGGGGATCGGGGGAGGACGTCCTGGAGAACAGGAAAACCTAACGAAATGTAAATAATATTAGTGGTACTTGGCAATGACAATGTGCATATGTGGCCCAATCCCTGAGACCGCACACAGTGCAAACAAAACACACGCAAGTGCTGCTCGAGGCTCAGCAGCAGGCGCTGTGCCCCTCAACGAGGAGGATCCACAAGGAGCCAAGGGCTAGTGGTAAAACAAACACAAGCCCGAATACAAACACAAACAAAAATAAGAAGCTAGAAAAAGGACGGGACGGAGGATAGGGGTGGGGTGAGTGGTTTGTGGTCGGTGCAGAAGTGGGGATACGAATGGAAGTTAGAGTGGGCTCGGCCGGTTCGGGGGGTTAAGTCAATGCTGCTTGACTTGGCCCTGTCACACATCGAGCGGCCTGCACAGGCGGAAGTATACTTAAGACCGTAGAAATAGAGGCATTAAGATCTTTACAGTTAATCCCTTGAGTAAATGTTGTGTGGTCGCGACGACATTGTTGTGCCTTTGTGCTGGATAGTGAGTATGGGAGTGTGCGTAGGTGTATGCAGGCAGTACGTGTGTGTATAGTGTGTGTGCAGTACATACCTTGTCTAGTTGTCGTTGAGGGCATTAAAAAAAGGCTTAAAAGCTTGCCTACAATCATTTCGGGTCCTGTGACGTGGCCTGCGCCTTGGGCCGCCTTTTATGTGCACTTGTGAATATTTCAGCTAACCTACAACACCAACAGGACCAACAGTAGCAACAACAACAGCACTGCCAGCATGTATGCAAGTTAAGTGCTTAAGGCATTTAGCCTAACGGTTTGGCCTTTTAATTTGCACTTTTTGGCCGTCAAGCGGGGGTAATTGAGCAGCTTGGGGTGCAGGGAGCGGGTGTGTCACGTATTTATTTAAGAAAATTGCGCATACGCCGCATTGGCCCAACACTGAAATATTAAAGCAGGCGAAATAATGCGTGCGCCTCATTTCCCGATGCGACTGAGGCGACCAGACCAGCTGGCGAACTGGAAAACCTTTTTACAACTTTTCTAGAGCAACCAAAAACTGTTAAGCTGCCGCCGCCTACAGTGCCGCCCATACACACACAACCACACGCACATACATACCTACATTCATATATAAATAAGGCGGCAAAAGGTAATGCCGAAAAAATGGAAGCAAGCAAAGCGGGCGAGAAAAGCCGGCGGTAAGCGCAAAATAAAGTCATCACAAACATATTAGCAGCGAAAAACACCTGAGCAAATAGATTTATATGCACGATAAAGCACAGAGTAATTTCCCGTAGATCCTGTCGCCTGCCCAGCTCCAGCTCCAGCTACCTTGTCTCAATCCCACACCCACGCCCCCCAGAGCACAAGCACCACCACCATCAACTGCTTTTCGCCTGTTGCCTAAGCCGCAAAGTAGCTGGAGAGCAAGATAACATCACTTTATTGTAAGAAAGTTAAAACGCAGAAATGCAAGCTAAACAGCCCAAAAGGTGGGAGGCAGTTACATGTGCGTTCTTATATATATGTGTGTGTGGGTGTGTGTGTTAGTGCAAGTGTGTGAGTGACACTTAAAGGAATGCCAAAAGTATAAAAATGTCTATGAAAGGCACTAGACTAGTTCAATATGCAACGACTGCCAGATACTCTTGATAAAGAACAATATGTGATAAGATAAATAACATATGTATGGTATGTTAGATGGAAAGATAGTTTTATTAAAATTCCACGACTGTCAAATACTCTTGAAGCAGAACAATATGAGATGGAGATATGTACATATGTATGTATGTATGCTAGATGGATAGATCTATAATCCTAATTTTTATTTATTGTATCTATTTATTTTTATACCGTTGCAGAGGTTAAGTTAATTTTGGCCAGGAGTTTGCAACTCACCTTTTTGAGACATTTCCGACCCCATAAAGTGTATATATTTTGAATCAGAATTAACAGAGAAATCGAAATAGCCTTGTCCGTCTGTTCGTGTGTCCGTATATTCGTCCGTCTGTCTGTTACAAAGCAAACTAGTCTCTCAATTTTAGAGCTATCTTGATAAAACTTGGCACACATGTTTCATATTGCTGCACGCTGTAAATAATTCGAAATTATTCGTATCGCTGTCATTCAAACAATGTGCCGAATTTTGATGTTTGTCAAGATATTGCTTACAAATTTACTACACCTGACTTATTCTATATATTTAATATGCATATAAAATTTCATGAATATTTTCCCACTATAACATATAGCTATCATAGGAACAATCGGCGAAATACAGATTTTTGTTTATTGACCAATTTTGATTTTAGAAATAACTCAACTTATTAGTGTTAATCAAAGTGATTATTAAATGTACACAATACCATTAAATTTTGCAACAATATACATATATAACTAGTATTCGAACGATCGGAGAAGATAAGAGCCTGCAAGGGTATTAAATTTTCGGCATGCCGAAGATAATCTTTCTTCCGTGTTAAGTATTCCTTGGGTGTTTCAAAAAACACCTCAAAGGTAAAAAATTCTCTAAGCCGGTAAATGAAACAGGAGGTATTTGTTACTTTTCTATGCCTTATGGAATTTGCTTTACGAGCGATTTCCGTTGAAGTTGCAAAATTATCAAAATTTGTGGCATATTTCGCGAAACTGAAGGCAACTAGACCTCAAGTTGGTAATAGATACACATTGCTTCTGTCTCTGCGAGTGCAGGTTGCAGTGGAAGAACTTGTTGGTCACGTGCAGATCTCATGTGTGTCACACACACACACACCCACCCACACACTGACTCACCCGCACACACGTAGACGTGGTGCTTTTATTTTGTACTTAACTGATGTAAAAACTTCGCCAGTTGGTCGTTCACGGGGTCAGCCCCGGCCATTAGCAGTCGAATGCTTGACAAATAATTAGGGCAAAAACAACTATAAGGATCCCTTCGAAGTACCCACACACACACACACATGACTGATGACGGCTATCGAAGGATATATCCAGTCGACGATGACAGCCACAAATTGACACTGCTCAACATGGCAGTCAAGTGGCTTTAGCCAAAGTTCGAGCAAAAACGTCAAAAGATTTGTCGCGGTCGCCAACTAAAAAAGTTAATTGCAGTTAATGACGACATTAATCACAAGAAAATGAAGCCGGGCGCAGCGACAATAAGCGCAAAGCGACAAATGAAGAGCCAACGGGCTCGAGTGGAATATACAGACAACAGACACAGGGAGTAGGGGGGCGGGGGGACAACGAAGGGGGAGACAACGGAGCTGGAGACAAGAGACAACAGGCGTCTATTAACACCGATCCCCAGACTTTGTGCACTACAAAAGGCGGCAAAACAATGAGAAACTTGCGTCAGCCAGTTGCCAGTGGCTGCTCCACTAGCTGGAGCTGGGGCGGCTTCGGCAGGACAAGACGCGCAACAAGCGGCAACAACAGGAAGTGCGCGCGTCGTAGGAAAAGCAATTTTACTGCGAGCTTCCTCAAGACAAATAAGTCAGTTGGATCAAAAGGGGCTTTCAGGCATCGCATGGCCTGGCACAATAGAAATGAATTATAAGTGGAGCGGGGTGGCCGGGGACGGGGACGGGGCGCAGTGAGAGCAATGTCAGCGATAATAATGAACTAGCATGACTGATGATGCTGCCACCCGGACCAGACCGACACCAACGGCCTCCACCCCCGAACAAAAACACATTGCAAGACAAAAGCGCAAATGCACAGCGCAATGTCCACTGTGATTAGGCAATACCAACTGGAGATTGAATAACGTGCGGGACGACGTGTCCATATACATACAGTGTGTATTTGCTGGGTATGGAAAAATCAGTCATGAGTTGTTAAATTCAATAGAACAATGCCCGGCGCAATGTCAGCAGTATTAATTAATCGCGACCTCCTAATGAATTTGGCTGGCTGATAGTGCGTGAAAGTCCCGACAGTGACTGCGGGAACTGCACGAGGAATATGAGAGAATAAATGTGATATGCGATGGGATTCAAAAGCCTGCGTTAGACCATACTTTTATTTTGACTGACAGAGTCACATAATTATTTTTATTAAAAATTCAAATGATACGTTGTATAGATGAGCATACAATGAAAACGTATCATTTGAATTTTTAATAAAAATAATTATGATTATAATTATCAGATCTATCGTACCCCTGCAGAGGTTGGTAAATTTTATTTCCTTACTATGGCTCGTTAATTTCGGGTATGTGCTTTTTCTTATCATTCTCTGTTTAGCTAGTAAATCTGCCTGTTCCTTGCCATCTATGCGTATGCCATTATGCATGACGGATTTCAGGAACTTAATTATCTAGGTTGTTTTAACTATACAAATTAGAGGACAATAAGTAGTGTGTTAAGTTATAGGAGCAAGCATAATGTTAAATTCCTTTTTAACTGGCACTTTACTTTGAATATTATGTATGTATTTCAGCTTAAAGCCTACCTATTATAATAGCATGTCATACAATCGATCTGCAATGGTATCAAGCACATTTTCACACCTTGAATAATTTATTAAGAATTAATTACACAAGTTTTCAGCGAACATGGTTCCAAGAGCGAAGGAACGACACGTGCCCACCACGGCTTCTATTGATTGCGGCCGATGGAGGCAATGTGCCGTCAGTTCGTTGGTATTAACGACTCCGGTTACACGATATATTGGCAGATCAGGTAATGAGCTGCACGTTCCCAGCAGTTGCCGCACGAATGCGTTGCTCGACCGGGGAGCATGAGTTCAAAGGCTGCAGCAGCAGCAGCAGCTAGAGACGAGTGCCACACCTGCTTGACACCGGCATCTCCCCGGATCTGCCCAGTTATGTGGCTGAATATGCGAGGGTGCCAAAACAAAGATGTCTGTGGAATTTATGCAACATGAGCGTCTATAACTTATCCAATTAAAACTCAATAAACGCGCTTACCCCACCCACCTTTGCCACTCCCCTCTCGCACTCCACACTCCACTTGAGTCCACACCAGCCCATGGCAAATGAAATGAAGATGCCAGCCATGCCGAAGGCAAGTCGTTGGGGATGCCAAGAATGGGGCTGTTCAATAACAGACGCTTGGTTGCCGGCATCCGACTGGTGGCTCCCGTCTCCCGTCTTCCGTCTCCAACCTCCTGCCAGCTGCTGGCTTAACGCAGCGATTACAAGTGCCTTCAGCTTGTAATCCACTTTTGGAAATGCACCCAATGCCAGTGGCAGCGGCGACGTCGGCAGTGCCAATGCCAGGGCGAGAGCGGCTGCGAGGGCGACTGCCTGTCTGCCAGCCGGCATGACAGCCACAAATTGAAGATGACAAAATGTCTAAACAAGCCAACGCTGGCACGCCTACCTGTGTGCGTTTGTGTGTGTGTGCGGGTGAGCATATCTAGCGGAATAATCAATAAATTACACACCTGTCTGGCCACAATGAACGTTGGTCCGTGTGTGTGCGGAAGTTATGGCCACCGCTCTGACTTAGGGCGAAGCGAAGCCCGCCAAAGACGCTGCAGGAATATAGAAAATATTTTTCAAAAGATTCCAGCAGCGCATTCCGCAGGTGCCATTCGCCAACTGGCAGCCAAGACCACTGCCACGCTCGATTGTGGTCATCAACAGAGTATGGCATAGTTGTATAGTCGAGTGGACTCCCAGCTCAAGCCTCGCTTGGATTCGATTCGAGCGTGGGCCGGGGGACAGCTTCAATATTTCACGCTGGCTAAGTTCTCGATTGTGTTGGGCCTGGAGCCGAACCGGCACTTGCTGGTAATTGTACCTGCAAGCACTGGTCTTGCACATTGTTAAGCATTTTCACGGTCCCAGAATGTCCAGCAGCACTAGCGACAGCAACGGCAACGGCAACGGCGACGGCAGGCCGAGTGAACTCCTGGACTCCGCAGCTGAGTGAGTATTTGTGCGTGCCATTCTGACAGGCAGCGATGGGGTCTGGCACGGGCAGCACTGAATTTTTGATTTATGTGCATTACTTATGCTTTTACTTAGTTGTCTTGCTCCAGCGCTGCCTCCCTCTCTCCTTCTGCCATCTATCTATCTTGCTCTGTGCCACAGCAGTCGGGAGTGTATCTTGTGTCTCTCTTTGTCGCTTTACTACGAGCCACCAAATTGATGCTAAGTGCTTGGGCGCGCGTGCAAAATGGGTTGAGCGGGAGCAGCAGGAGTTGCTGGCAAGGAGCAGGAACTGGAGCCAGCAGCTGAAGCGGGAATTGTAGTCTTAGCTCGGGCTGGCTGCTTGCAGTGTCGAGCCTTTTACACACGAGCCGCACACATATATTAAATACCATCCTTGGAGAGTCATCAGCATTCCTCGAGCGGTTTTTATTTCCGTTTTCATTAGTTGCTTTTTACACAAGTGCCACCCACACACACACACACGAATAATAGCATTAATGTCTCGTTTACGTCGTGCCACACACACATGCATGTTTGCCGTGGTGTGTGTGTGTGCTTTCTAGTTTGTCAATGGCAGCCATTTCTATGTTTGTGCACGTATTTTCCTGTTGACATTGCGAGCTGTGGCCAAGCGGGCAGCGCCCGAAATGGGAATGAAAAATGCTTGCGATAATTTGTTGACCTCAACAGGCGATTCTCAAACACATACATATATATATAAATAAAGCTATATACATACTATAAATGGGTGAAAGCTTTAAAGTCGCTGCGCACAAATAGAATTTAAAATTGTTGTCAAACATTTTGGCTTACGCAACGTTGCGTATACTTGATAAGCGCGGCATAAGGCAAATCTTAGCCCAGACACGAACTGGATTTTCAGGCGCTAATCAAATCACGTACTTAGCCAAGTAAAGTACACTCATACTCACACACTCGCTCTCACTCGTACATACTCGCACACAAGGCACAACTCAAAATATGCCACACGACGAGTGCGACTTCTAAGACGACAGCAAAACCTGCAAGACAACGTGGAAGGCTGAGCATTGCGCATTAATAGCTTAGACAACCAAGACGCACTCACAACCGTTTTAAATACAGTCAAACAGTGCTAAAACGAACGGATATTCTAAAGCAATTTCTCAAACAAAGCTGTCTTTTCAAACCATTTCTCTTTTTTCAGACATTTTTTCATTTAAAAAATTTAACACACGTAACTGCATAAATCCGCTTTAAAATTATGGAAAGCTTTTATATCACAATCCGCTATAAATTACAACAGAATAATTTGAGAATGATATAGCTTAAATATGTTGATATTCGTATTATTTTTTTACAATTGCCTCAAAAACTGTTTTCATTATCATTATAATTATAATTTATATTATACAATAGTAAATACTAAGTTCATTGGTATTTTATGAATTTGTGAATAATATCCCAATTTTATGCGGTAAAGAGATCCTTAATTTCTCTTTACCGCATAAAATTGGGATATTAAATTTACAAGGGCTACATTATATAGAATTACAGAAATTGTAGAAGTCCAACACAACACATTTAATCAATCAAAGTGTCCGATAATTTCATTTAAAGCATTCAGTGTTATTCAGTGTTATCACGAACTAGGGGAAAAGTGTCTGTATAAAATTCGAATTTCAAATAAATTCATGCAATGCAGCCTCAATTCATGAAAGCGCATCAACTTCTACTACTTTGATTGATACTAATGCGAAATTCAAGTAAATCAACTGTATATATTGTAGGCTCTATTCCTATCATTTCATTATTTCTTAATTCAAGTATTAATAAACTTTTGCATGTAAACAAAAACATGAAATTGGTGGTTTTTTTTGCCAAATTCGTGAAATGATAAGCTTCGCTAAGCACTGCAAATCAAAAGACCGACGTTTCGCATAATAATTCTATTTATTTGTAAAAAGTTTTAAAGTGAAAAGGAAAGTTAAACAGTAAATATGACATAGATTCATAGGTTCACAGGAAGAAGGTTTAGTTTAGTTTAGTTATATATTTATTTTATTAAAAAACTGATATATAGTATTGATTTAGTTAGGATTCAAATATTTTAATAAAATGGAAAAAAGTAAAGTGCATACATTTTTAAATAGAAGTATAAACAAAATATAATTCCTGACAAATATCACAGAGTTTTCCAGATAGAAAGAAAGTTGAAATTCTACGTTTTCTCAACTCCTGTTCATTATAAGGAGCTTAGACTGCGCACACATACTGCTGCATTTATTCACATACATTGACATTCACATTGTATATACACATACATATCTGCGGCAGAAAAACTTGGATGGCACAAAGGCGAATTACGAGCGCATTTAAACTGGGGCGCGAGTGCTACTTAAATAACTCATTTAGGTCGGTTGATCCCCAGCGGAGCCTGCCAATGTATAGGAATGTCTATGTATGTGGTCCTCTGTATGTATGTGTGCGCGCGCCTGAGAGTCAGTATGCGTGTGTAAGGGTATGTGTGCGCACACATAAAATCAACAATAAACTTTGTCATCTCAATTTGCTTATTACCAGCAGGCAGGCAGGCAGGGTAAAACTTTCTTATTAATGGTGGCGATTTCAATGCGCTCGCTCACCCCACACACATTCTTCACACACACACGCACATGCATGCAGCACGTACATACATACACTCATATGTGTGCAAGAGAATGGGAGACGTGTGTGTGTGGCATTGCAGATAACACTGCGACAAACTTACACATAGACTCGCGGAATTTTGATGTCAGGCAACTTCCTTGGCCTCGTCTCGCCTCGCCCTGCCTCGCACTTCCAGTTTAGGTCCCAGTCGCCGTTGCCGTTGCAGTCGCAGTCGCATTCACGTCGCGCAGGCACCGCAAAATGGCAGCGCGAGGTGAGTCCTGTGGCGGTATCTCCTTGTGCAGCCCGCCCTGTCGCTGGCATCTCGCTCTCTCATGTCTTGCGGTTAGCAGCAAGTCGCAAATTATAAAATCCATAATTAGTGTCTGTCACGGGACATAGACATACCACAACCTCCGCAACTGGCACACCCCCCTCCTGTTCGTCATCCCCAATTGTACCATCCCCCAATCTGTCGACGAACCACCTCCCGCCCAGGCGGGCGCTAAGCCGAGCTGCACTTGAGTTTTGCTGCTCGGCGGGAGAGAGCAGTTGCTCTAATTGCAAGTAAATATTTTATGCGCAAGCCGCTTTTAATTGCCAGCTAAAATAAATACAAAATCATTATGGAATTTTCAAATACTTGTGCATAATATATGTACTACGGACTGCGCTAGGAGGGCTTGCTGGTGGCTTGGCCCACATTTGTAGTGGCAACTAGTACATAAGTTTTAATGATGCAATGACGGCTGCCACTTACGCATGCACCTACACGGCGAACGCGTATTCCGGCTGCACAACTGCAAAACTGGAAAAATGCAAAAATCACGCAAATTATCGAAACATGCGCAAGCACACTTAAACTCGCCGCGGCTTTGCCGCATAAATCTTTGCTAAAGTCGGAAAAAAATACTTGAAGAAAAAAGTCAGCTAGTCAGAAAGGCAAGCAGGCAGGCGCGCGGCCTGGCAGGGAGACGAAGCGGCCAGGAGAACAGCTGAAAAAGTACAAACATCTTGAGGTAGTGCTGCACTTCTTCTTCTTCTTATCCTCAACTGACTGGCCCAGGCCATGCCCATGCCGAGCGGGCATAAAGACCAACTTTCCAATGCCGCAAATTGCAAAACTTCCAAGTTATCGCATGAAGTGCGAACATGGCGCAATCGATTGGAAATTGCAGCAGACATCTGGCGCAGCAGGCGATGAATTGTGAGAAATTCGCATCAAACTGCTTAAAGATGATCGGAACTGATTACAAAAATATTGAGAGTTGAGAAAAATTAATTAAAAAGCAACACACGCGCACAAAAAACACATTTTTAATTACAGTTGCCCCCTGTGAGGGTTGAACTCACGGCCTTTGGTTTACGAGACCAACGCTCTACCACTGAGCTAAAGGGGCAGCTAACAGCGCGCTGTAAAGTTCTAAACATCAGTCTAATGCATAACAGTCGCGATCGCTGCTGATAACATTTGATCTTTGTGTTGGCAACTCCAAGGCACACTGGAACTGGAACTATTCTAACACTGTTTATCTTTGTGTTTACAATTAATAACTGCAAATATGGTATGTTCATGTTCATTTAACACAGTGCGTGAAGTAAATATATTGATAGCACAAATGTAGTTTGTTTTATTAAATTAATGTTGGCAGCTCGCAGTCAAGGGGATTTGTAATATGCGCGCTAGTTCTGTTTTAATTCTGACCCCCTTATCTATTTAAGATTTTCAGATAAATTGCTTCTATTAACTTTTCTTTGCAGTTATTATTATTAAATTTAATGTCATATTTATCGAATATCTTTAATTTCTGGTTGACTGGATTTAGTCAACATTAAATAAATAAATAAATGAAAATGTAAGTATGAAAACAATAAAGGAATTTTTTACAAATTGCAAATACTTTTGATGACCACTGTAAAGAGATAACAGATCTCGTATCTGACTTTTTTTAATTAGTTAAACAATTAAGTTCTAGTGTATTTACATAGAAAATATTCATTATACTGATATATATCTGCGGCAAATGAGGCATATATTGAAATTCGATTGAGAGCTTTATGTTGCTCTGCTTTACTTTCCATTACTCTTTGCTCGTTCTTCGTAGCGAACAGAGCGAGCAGAAGTTATAGCGACCAAGGCACGTCAAGGCAAGGAAAGGCAAAAGTTTTTTCGCCAACTGTCAAATGCAATTTAGCTGATAGGATCAAAATCTTTGAGCATACTAAAGGGGCTCTACTGGCATTCTGGCGCTCTGCCACTCTGCCACTCCCCTTGTCTACATTGTGGTAGTGCGATGGTCTGAGTAGGTGGCCGTGGAGGGAGGCGGGGGGGTGGGACCGTGGTAGAGGCTTGTTGCCACTCTATATGCAAAGGCAAAGTGACTCGTTGGCTGCGAGAATTTTACGATTTAAATGCGATTTACGGCGCTAATTCGTAGTGCCATCGGCATAAAGCGAGGCGCCAGTCTCCCTCCCTTCATTCCCAGCCCGAACCGGTGCCGGAGCTGGGCCAGGCAATCAAACGGTTTGGAGATGCCGTGCCATGCTGACGTCGTTTTCGTCTGGCTCGGTTTGGCCTGGTCCCCAGACCACGGCATGCCATTCAGCCTCATTTGATTCCTTGCACATTTATCATAATGGAACGGAACGGCAATGGCAATGGCAATGCGGCTGGCATGCAGCGACAGCGAATGCAATTTTGTGGTAAAACGATTTGAATGAAAACTAAATTGTATAATGGCATTAGGGCGCAATTATGAGGACGGCAGGTGCAACGGGCCAAATTGATATAGAAATAATGCATTCAAGTTGAACAAATATTTGCAATTGTACTGGCAGCAGAGAAAGTTGTGTAATAAGAGAAAATCAATGGCAGGCCAAGGTTAAGTTTCACATTTAGGACTACTGGGACTGCTTGGAAAGGGAGGATGACTAGAAATGTGATTAAATACAATTTACAGCTCTATCCCTTTCATCAGAATTGAAAGTTAAAGCATTTCAAAGTTCACCAATACAATACTTGCAAAGTATTCCCTATTATTCCTTTTACCTTTAATAATGACAGCGTAGAGACCTCTCAACATTGTAGTCGGTCTCTCTTGCTTGCATAATCTAGATACAATGTACAATTCTAAGGATTCAGCTCTTCTGCTAGTTGATTTCCATTGTGCACCGTTCTTGTCGGGCTCCAACAGCTCCTTGAGACCGCCAGCCAGGCAGAGTCTATAATCTTTTTGATTTCTCAACTATTTTTAATGCGATTGCTGCCGTGCATTATGGTTGTGGGCCACCTACAATTGGGTTCTATGGGTGGTGGGCTCAGCGCGAACTCGTTGTCATCATCTTATCATCTTCTGCCGGCACCTAGTCGCGCTGCTGCTTGTCTGTGCGCCCGTCGAGTGCACTCGAATCGGTTCGTGTGCCGTTGCACTTGCACTCAATGGGCGGCTTCACTTCAACCGCTGGAGCAGCCAGGAGTGGCGTCACTGCTGCTTATAATGGTAGGCAAATTCCGTTATCAGCTACGTTAGCAGCGGCTGCTTTTAATGTGAGTGCCTCCTTACCTCCGTCTATCTCTCTCTCTGTCTCTGTCTCTGTCTGTCTTTGCCCTGCATTGTGTGGAGTCTGGCTGATTATTTGACTCTAATGGCTTGATAAATGCGATTTCGAAATTGAGTTGGCGCAGAGAATTTAATTGAGTAAGCGCGACGTTAGTTCGGCGCATATATCAGCTGTAATGCAGCTGCACTGCAGCGTATATATCTATGTATGTATGTGTGCATCCAATTTAGCGTATATCGCAGCTGCCATGGGCCGAGTAATTGCCAACTAATTGAGAGCCAGTTAATATGAACTGCCTGAATGTGGGCCACACGACCAGCCAAGGCCATTTGGTCGGCTTGGGTCGGCAAAACAAAGCGAATTCACATTTTCAGATATTAACACAAAGAGCTGACCCCAAAAACAAGAAGTTTACTTGATTTATAGGCGCGACTTTACGGCTATGTTTTCTCTTGTTTCAGCTGCTCTGCTTATTGTTCTTGTTGCTGTCGTTGTATTTGTTGTTGTGGCTGACAGCAAACTAAGTGCGAATCATTTATGGACTAAACAAGGGCGAAGGGCATAGGGTGTGGTGGAAGGAGGCTGAGGTTTGTTGAGGAAGAAGGGAGAGAGGGGTGGACTGGAATGAAAGGCAAAGCGGAAGCACCCACTGCCTGCCGTGGCCAAGCAAAAGTTTTAATAATAATTTGCAAATAAATTACAGTCAAGTTTGGCGGACGCCGCCGTTAGGGGTCCATTAGAAGGCATTGAGCAATTGTTGTTGCCTCTTGTACATTAAGAACTCATTGGCATAAATTGCAATTTAATGTCTGGCTGCTTGTTTGGCCTTCAGAGTTGTGCGGCCTGCCTGCCTCTCTGACTGCCGCTTTTGTTGCACGACCTTTTAAATTCACCCGCTGCCAAATAGTTGAAGCATATTTATTGCTGTCAGAGCGGCCAAAGGCAACTGGCAAGTGCTGCTGGTGTTGCTGCCACAATTCACAGTCCAGAGCCAGCAGCAATACCAGTAGCAACAGCACTAGCAGCAGGAGGCAGTGCTGCATTGCGCATACGCTCCATTGGCTGCTCGCAAACGCAGACAGCGCGTGGCGAACGTAAA
Source organism: Zaprionus capensis (assembly GCA_018903675.1). NCBI lineage: Eukaryota > Metazoa > Arthropoda > Insecta > Diptera > Drosophilidae > Zaprionus > Zaprionus capensis. Next base: position 5,952,550 of record JAEIFN010000011.1, read on the forward strand.
CATAGCATACTTTCCAGTGCTGCCATTTTAATTTTATAGCTTCTCGCACTTGTGTGTTTATAGATTCACACCTCAATTTGCCTGTTGTCTGATTTCCCCGAGCCAGCAACAGCAGCAGCAGCAGCAACAGAGCCAGCTGCCACTGCTGTTCCTGTTCTGCTTTACCGAATTAATGTGCTTATATTTCAGCATAAATGTTCGCTTTTCACTTCTCGTTTGCCATTCTCCTTTCTCCATTTCCACTTCTCCAGTTTCTCTTTTGTCTCTGCTTCGTTGTGTTGCTGTTGCTGCTGTTGAACATTCACTTTGATGCGGCGCTAGGGTTTGTTGCAGCCAGTAGCCAGTTAATTACGCCAAAAGTTGCCAGTTTGCCGGCCATTAATATGGCTGCGAGGTCAAAATGAAAGAGAGGTGAAATTTGTTAAAGCCATCGCCCGGCACAGAGTGCATAAAAATGTCTCAGCCCTCGGTGCGCAGCGCCAAGTGCAGTGCGTCCTTGGGCAGCAGCTGAGTAGCGTAATGAGCATCAGCTTGTGCACTCTCTTCGCACTCGGTATCTATGCCCCTGTCACCTCCTGCTGCTGCCACCCCTCGCTTTTTCTTTTTTGCCTGCATTCTGGCTGTTTTACTGCCGCCATAATTGTGTATGTAATTGTAAACGCTGAATTAAACAAGCGTCATTAAAATGTAATTAATTGTAATTTACGTTCACGTACCGCTGCCCTCACGTCCACTCAGTCCAGGGCAGGTGCTGGCCAACGCAGCGCCAGCAACTGGCACAGCATCTTCATCCCGTTCTTGAGATGAGCTCGCGTTGCCTTACCTTAATGACTTTTCGTGCTAGGCCTTCGAGGAAGAGCAACAGAAAATACAGGAATCAGATGGGAGAGTGAAAAACACATTGCTACAATAATGTTTCCTGCTAATTAATTAAATTGCAATTAATATGGAAAGTTAATTTACATGCTCACTGCTTAATTTGATTTACATGCCCGCAGACGGGATGCGCACCCGGACTCATTAGCGAGCGCAGTGTGAAGTTCTTTGCTGCAAAAAAAAAATAAAAAATCAGAAACTGAATTTGCGTATGCTGCGTGATTTTCTGGCAGACAACGTTGCGTATGCGTGCTGTGCAATCAATTGAGCGTCAAAAGAGTTTGCCAAACTCAATTACAATCTTGGGGCAACAACTTGCAACTTGCAACTGGCAACTCACTCGTAATGAGTGCAGCACAGACCTGAAAATTGATGTGAAAGCATTTGCATAAATAGCGCGCAGACAAAAACAAAATAATTAAACAACAACAACAACAGTGGCGGCAAAACGGAGCAGCAGCGGAAAGAGAGGAACTGCAGCCGTAAGAAAAATGGCGAGTTTACATGCAAATTATGCGAGCTGTGCAATAAAATGCAATGCGCTGTGCAGCAGCAGCAGTGGCAGGGAAGGCGCAGCGCCAGGCTGCATAAATATATTTACATGTGGCAACTTACTGTGTGCCACTGACAACATTTGCATATTCTAATTATAAGTGCAGCAGAAGCAGCAGCGGCAGCGGCAGCGTATTTGTCATTCGCCATAACGGACAAGCGCCTCAAGAGGCGCCAAGGCATCCAGATGGGGCTGGGCTTGGGGCTGAGCAGCCACTGGGGCGGGTGGGCAACTGCTTAGCCATAGTTCAATGCGCAGAGCAATGTCCCTTTGCCTTTGCAAGGACCTTCGACGAAGCACAAGCAGCACAAGCAGCCAAGCTGACTATACCCCAAACACTCACCCATCCATCCACTCACACACACATAGACACATACACCCGCACACACCCTTAAACTTGTCTATATACAATTTTTCTATTTAATTTTCTTACGCGCATGCAGCTGCTGCAGTTGCTGCTGTTGCTCCTTGGCTTGAAGGATAACGCGTGCAATGACATGGAGAGCAGCAGCGCCAGCAGTGGCTCCTGCTGAAGGGGCAGCAATTCCCTTGCGTGCGTGCAGCACACTCTTTTGTATTAGTTTCATTTGAAGCTGCTACTTTAGCTATTTATTTAGATTTCATTTCATTCGCCAGCGGGCGCAGTTTGTTGCCAGCTCCAAGTTTAATTGACTGTGGCGAAGGATATTTACACGCGCTCCCGCTGCTCGACTCGTTAATCAGCTGCCGTGCAGCTTTAAGTCCTTTAAGCGACTTATTGCTGGCCGGGCGAGCGTTCAAAAGGTGCAATCAGGCATTTTTCCTATAATCGCATAAAGCATTTTGATAGCAGAAATCAAACAAATATTGCGCAAGCACAATTGAGTCGGGCGCACAAAGGATTGTGAAAATGCTTGCCTGGTAGGGATTCAGGAGTTGGGAGAGAGGGACGGGGAGTTGGGCGAGAAGGAGCGAGCCAATGAAGCGCATTCCAAGCGGGGGAATGCAAATACATATGGCATATAGCGTATATACCGTGAGGCTGCATGCTGCCGGCAGGGATGCGCTCTCGAAATTGTTCAATAAGCTTTTGCCACTTGCATTGGCAGCGAGGACGAGACGAGACAACGGACCAGCAAAGACGTATTCATCCATATTTACCATTCCGTTTCGGCATTTGTCGAGCTACACAATTTGCTGCTCAATTGTCTTGGCAACCGTCGTCGTCGTCGTCGTCGTCGTTGTCGCCGTCATTGTCGTCGGCGTCAGCAGCACGGCCCGCTCTTTGTGTGCCATAATTCAATTGATTCCTGGCAACATAATATACGAAATGCTCTGCATGTTTATCGCTGGCAATAACCATTCGTTCCCAGCGCCATCCACCTGCAGCCCTTATATACATACTCATTCATGTGTATGTGTGAGTGTTCGTGCATATAAGAGCGCACTTCTTCGATCTGTAAGCCTTTTTCAATGACTGTCACTTGAGCCCGAGGACAAATGACCTCTATATTATTACGTTTTATGTCAAGTGCTGCTCATTGACGTCATCACAGCTCGCGGCATCGTTTGCTATTCGCTCTCGAGATGCAAACTCAGGTGACTTGCTCGGTACTTTGATTATTTATAATCTCGAAATTCCGCGAAAAGCACTTGCACAATTTGCACTTTCTAGGAAATCGGAGGGATGCGGGGTGTAGTGGGCACATTATTGAAAATGCAAATTGGCAGCCAATTAGTAGGAGATGCTGACAGTAGTACTACGAGTATATGTATGTTTTTTAAGAAAACTAGTAAAGGAAAAAAGGCGTAGGATTGAGTGAAATTATTATTATGAATATAAGTGGAAATAGTATTAAAGAGTAAAGATTAAAGTAGTAGTAATTGTACTAGAATAGGAGTAGTTTTATAGTAGTAGTTGTAGTAGAATAGGAGTAGTAGTAGTAGTAGAAGTAGTAGCAGTATGTACTAAGACTAGCAATATTAATATTAGCAGTAGTAGTAGTAGAAAAAATAGTTATATTAGTAGTAGTAGTAGTAGTAGAATCCATAGTTATATTAGTAGTAGTAGTAGAAGCAATAGTTACTTTAGCAGTAGTACTAGCAGAAGCAATAGTTATATTAGTAGTAGTAGTAGAATCCATAGTTATATTAGTAGTAGTAGTAGAAGCAATAGTTACTTTAGCAGTAGTACTAGCAGAAGCAATATTTATATTAGTAGTAGTAGTCAGTAGTCTAAGCATAATTGCTGGTACTATCACTAGAAGCAGTAGTATTAGTAGATTAAGTGTTATTATTAGTTTTAATAGTAGATTTAGAAGTTATTTCATTAATGGTAATGTAAGTAGTATAAGTAATATATTTGCTAGTACCAGTACATACAGTAGTGTTGTATAATTAGTATTAGAATTATAAGTAGTAGTACTCGCAGCAGTACTAGGTTTATAGTGATTATCAGTTGCAGTTGTTGTATTTTCAGTTGTAGTGTAGTAGAAGCAGTATTAGTATAAGGAGAGATATCAGTATAAACATTCAGGAACGAGTATTTCTAATACATATTAACGCACTCGACAGTAGGATCTTGATCTGCGTGTGGTATACAGTAACCTTCATGGCAACTTTGGTTTCTCTTTTATAATAGATGAGATCGGTGCCATCATCCAGTCAGACGGACAGACAGACAGATATACGGAAATGGCTCAATCGATTCGGCTAGTGATCTTGGGCAATAATATATAAACCATATGGGGTTACGCCTTCTTCTGCCTGTTAAATAGTAGTAATAGTAGTATTATTAGTATAAATAGTATGAAAAGAGTAGTATTAGTATTATAACTGTGTTGCTGTAGCAGTAGCAATAGAACTTGCAGTAGTCACTAAAAGGCTGTTAAATTACTAGGATTATAAGTATTTCAACTAGTTTTGAATTTAAAGTCTCAAAGAAATGTAAATTCTGTTGTTACAAAATTTGAGACATATTTTGCAGAGGAATTCATATTCATACATAATTCCAAATATTCGAGCTTTGATTGTACACACAGAATCGATGAGTGTACATATCTCCAAGCTTTCATTTTCGACCATATGCTGCTCTGGCAGCAAACAAAGCATTGCACAAAACTTTTCCAATATCCATTTGTTGTATTTGCCCCGAAGTAAGCGAGCAATTTACATACATATTTTCGAAACTTTTGTGGCATGCAGATAAATTAAATAAATTTCATTTGCATTATGACCCTTTTACCAGTGTTTCAATTAATAAATGCCAACAGCAAGAACAACAGCAATGGCAGCAACAACAGCCGCAATAAAATAACTTTTCAAAGAGTTTTGATATGCAGCTAAAAAGGACAAATGGCAGCAACAACGTGACGTAACAAATTAATCAACTTTTGTTTTACATTGGACTAATCGCTGGTCAGGACCATCCGTCGACTGGACGGACAACGTATTGAAAATATTTCCTGAATATGTAATTTACGCAAAGTCAAATGCAGCTCTGATCCAAGAAGGGGTTTATGTTTTACTTTTGCTTAAATAAACACAGCACGTGCCTGTGTATGGGTATGTGGGTATGTGTATATGTATTGTAACCTTTCCCTTATTGGAAGGCTCTTTGGTCAAGTGTTCAGTTGGTCAGTTTATCAGACAGTCAGTTCGCTTCGCTTGAGCTATGCAAACAACGTAAATGAACGAAGGACTTGACTTCGACAAATTATTATTTGCTTTATTTATTATGCATTGAAGTTCTTCCGAGCTGCAGCTCTATATACATAATAATATATATGTTCCTGTGTGTGCGTCAAAGGAAAACACAAATTATGTGCGAACCAATAAGAAAATAGAAAGGGGTTTCAGGTATACCAAGTGCATGCGAATGCCTAATCAGATCTGAAATTTGATACGCTGGAAACTCGAAATGGAACATTCTGCGTGGGGTTGATGTGAAATTCATTCCCGAAGAAGCATCAAATTCATTTTGGTGTACGAGCATATTTAAACCACGGCGATCAACTTACTCTATAAGTCTGGGCATTTATAATTTGTCAAATCAAAGCCAAACGAAGCGGACTGTGTAATTAAGAGGCTCGCCACGGAAATAACACTTTAAGTGGGCCAGTTTTACAATGAATGGGCAGGGGAGGGAGTAGAGAAAGTAGAGCGGGGGATGGGAGGGGTTTGGTATGGTGTTGCGTAGAACCGAGGCAGTCCGTTAAAATAGCTGGAGAACGGCAGGCACGTGACACGGCTACCAAAATAATCCCAGTTTGGGTCCTTGGCTTGGGCTCTGTGGGCCTGCTGGCTTGCCTGTGCATCGCTTTGCGTGTGATTTAAAAATAATTAAACACGTACAACGAATAACTGTAATTTCCAGTCAGGCAACACGCAAGAAATGGCAGAGGGAGCGCGGGGCTCCCCTCGGTGCCGCATGCAACGAGAGAATTTTAAAATTAACATTTTTATTTATTTGAAAATAACAGTGGACGGCTCATTGGGTCGCAGTCGGTATTCGGGTGTGTGCGTGTGTGTGTGAGTGTGTGTGTGAGAGTGTGCGTAGTGAACGGTAACTGTAAAGCAGACACCATGTCCTTATCGACGTCCTGGCCGCATAGCTCTTGTCTTTTGTTACTTTTGACGATTTGCAACTGCGGGAGTGGCGACGCCGACTGGAACATTCTGATGATTACCATGGGCGGCACGAAATCGCACAAATACCCTTCTGGGCATTGGGACAGAGCGCTGGTTTAACGGTGAGAAGTCTCCCGTTCTGGACTCACTCTGCATTGATGGCACAATCGATGATACTGATCCCTCCAGCGGCCATCGGATTACGTTTGTGAATGGCTTTCGAGCGGATTTCGATGTGGATGGGCTGGTTGAAGTGACACCAAAGCGACTCGTTCAATACTTACATATGTGCATACATATATACAAAACTGTAATGATTGGGATTTGGTGGGCGCACGCTACGCTGAGCAGGCTCGGCTCTCGATTGCCAATGCCATGCGATATCCAATTGAGGTAACTGTACTGCCACATCAAAGTGGAGTTAACTCACATACACATACTAACACACAGACGAAGATATATATAGAGAGAAGGGAGAGAGAGAGAGAGAGAGAGAGAGAGGATAAGCTGCGGCTGACGTTTATTACTCAATGCCCGACAGGCATGCAACAGTTTTTGCAGCGACCCTGCCACGCATCGTCTACTGCGAATGGAACGAGGCTGGCAAGCTGCAGAGGGCAGCTCTCGCTATCAATTGGCCATTGAAGATGGTGCATTTCCGGAGTGTGCACTGGCCATTGTCCATAGCTTAAATGTAACAGCATTTATGTCTATCAATACGCTGACCTCCTATGCCGGAAGTCTCTTGTTGCCCGGCAATCCGGTTGCGTACGCTGTCACGCCTTACGTCTTTGGCCCCAAGGCACTACCCATGGGCGTCGTGCAACGTGTGGCAAATTGTTTAACTCATGTTTTTGCCGACTTGCTGCACTGGGTAAGTTTAGCATTCGACTCGGGTGTCCGCCTGCTGACCGGAGTGTACACATTGTCAGACTATATACAGCCTATCGCCAGCCAAAGAAATCCCCCTGTCCTCCTTTGCACCTGCTCAGTGTCCAAATGGCCCTCATGCGTGGTGTGCATCAGTCCAACAAACGCATTAATCCTTGCCTTGATTTAAGACCAATTTTCTGTGCTCCCTGCGTTGCAGGCACGTCGAGTGGCAGCAGATGAACCAACCTGCTTGTCTGTCTTGTCAGTCTGCCAGACATCGATCCCATTGCTGTTCGGATTGCTGGTCTCACCTGACCATGATTGGCTCCTGATTTATCATGCATCAGACTGATTAAATGATGCTTAGTGGCTGCTCCGTACGTCGGAGTGTATGACCGGCTATGTTTGCGTGTGTGTGTATGTGTGAGTAGAAGTGTGTGGTCATGCCTCCTAAGCCGCTTTCGTTTCAGCTCCGCATGCAACGTGTGCACGCAACCTGCTGCGCCAGCTTCTCGGCAAGAATCCGCATGCCGCATGCATTCCTACGTGGCACTGATGTTGGCGCCATTTTGCAGAGCGGTCACTCCAGTCCGAGCTATGCTAGCGCCCGTCTGCCCAGTGTGGCCAAAGCGGCCTGCCTACACTGCCAGCCCGGCCGTCAATCAGAGCCAGCTGGATGCCGAACTTGCCGATTTTGTGGCATCGTTGCTAGCTGGTGTCATTTACCTCTCGATGGGCACTTCCGTGCGCATGGTACGAGTGCCGGCGGCGGCGTTGTGCCAACTGTTTGCCACGGTCTTAGCGCGCCTGCCGCGTCATCACGTACTCCGGACGTGGGCGGGCATCGAGGAGTGCTCCATTGATGACTTGGAGTTGTTGTCTGCGCTGCCGGCGACTGTGCGCGTACGCGACTGGCTGCTGCAGAAGGATATTCTCGGCCACAACCAAATACTGAAACTATTCATTATCCATGGTGGACTGTTGAGCCAACACGATATTGTCCAGCACGGCGGCAATGTCAGGCAGCTGGAGCTGGCGCACCTCGATGAGGAAGCCCCTTATCGAACCATATACGTTATTCTGCATAATGATTGCTGTTGGGTATGCCAATCAAAGTACCTTTCCCTTTAATAACCCAACCAACGAATTGATTCTCCTCTCATTCCTTTTCCAGGTGTCTACGACAAGTTCTGTTGGTGGACCATCAGTCTGGTTGTTTACTGGAACGAGAATGTCATCAAGCCCTTTGGGGCATTGGCCAGCTCATGGCAGGCATATGAGTATTTGATATGCTATAATTACCGTTACGCTATGAAAACATTTTGTCTTTGAATAAAACGTTGGATGTTTTTAATGTGAAGATGTTAAGAGAAAGGACTCTCTATCCCATATATATTTTATATTAATAAAATACAGACAGACAGACATGGATCAATCGGCAAGTAACAGAGAAATAATATGTATTTAATATTTATTATTTATAAACTGGGATAAACAAGAACTAGCAGATCCAACATTTGTTGTAGTTAAATAGGGAAACTCCCAAAAAACCCAATCAGATCAGGAGTGTAAGTGTTAGTTAAATGGACGTTGCTATATTGATATGCCCAATTAACCGAGAGAAACTGTCGTACGATTCGAAATTGCAACAAGCAGACGCAAGCATGCAGATACATAAATAAAGCAATAGTGTAGTTGCAATAAAAGTGAGACAGAAGTCTAAGTTTTAAAGAAACTACATATGTAGTGAACATAAAATATAAATAAAGAAGTGTAACCAGTTAAGCAACACTGTCAATATTAAATTGTTAGGTTATGTATAACAACTACACCAAGCATGGTTCTGCAGTAAAGAAAGTATATTAAGTAACTCAAGTCTTCCGGATTATATTCCTCCCTGTAAAGGAAGTCTTGCATTTCCAATCCAATTAAAGCCTTACTTTTTTTTATGTAAATGTATGTATGTATATATTCTTTTAAATTGTTTTTTACGTCCCAAACCTAAATTTGACTCTAAAAGTAAATTATTTATTATTTTATTTTAAATTTCCATTACGTACATCATTTTTTGCGAAATACATTAAACTTAGGCTTGGGCCAAAGATAGTTTTATAATATTCCAACTATGATCAACTCATTATAAGGTGTGCAGGGTTATATATAGTAAAGTCGCCATCGAAGTTTTCTTTTGCACAATAATTTTTTAAAAATGAATGGAAAGAAACATAGTCTCCCTTTAATATATGATCTGCTTTCGTTATTTTTCTCAGTATGGAAATTAAGGAGTATCTTACAGTTCATCTTTGTTATATTGGTCTGCAGTGTCGATAGCTACAACTCCCTGGCTGCGCTTTGTGCTCTGCTGCGCGTGATCTGTAAATGTTTGGCTGGATTCCTGCGAGGCAGAAGTCAGAACAGCTTTAAATTTAATGGCAGCAGGTTGGGGAGGCGTAATTCGATTCCGATGTTCTCGTAGCCCGGCATTGAAGTCATTGTCCGGTGGAGTGCAACTCCTGCTGCTGTCATCACTGTTGTTGCAGTTGTCATGCGCTTTTTATGACTTGTCAAAAATTGCAGAATTGTCGTCGTTGTGAAATGATATATAAATGTCAAAGCGACTTTTGAAATTGTGTTTTGCTGTTTCCGCCATTGCAAGAAATGTCTTTGGCTCTTGCGCTTCGGAAGTGGAAACGATTTCAGATACAAGCACACACAAAGACACACACACATACTTGCATATGCACACGCATATGTACTCACTAGCGCAGACTGCCTGCGGTTCGCCAACATAGACTGCACTTTGAAAGCCCCGCAGCGCAGTGTGCCAAACAAGAGTCGCCACTTGGCAGGCGGTGGGCGTGGCACAAAGGCCCAGCAGTCTACATAGTAGCCGCCCCCGCACTGCCCTTGGCCAACTATTGCTGCACTTGCACTTTACTGCCAAATCGATCTGTTTCGCATAAGCTCGCAACTGCAGAAGAGCTTTTCCCTCTGAAGCTTTCAATAAACTACCTGTCAAGCTACACGAGAGCTTTCAAACCGGTCTGCGACTCAAAAGCTTGCGGAGCATGAGGTAAGCAGCGCGATCGGCTCGATCGCAGCGCACAGAAATGAGCGTGAAGACTTTGTGAGCGGTTCACAGCGGAAGATTCAAACGAAAGAAGCCAGAAAACAGCTTACCAGACAGAGAAAGAGAGTAAAAGAGAGAGAGAGAGTGAGAAAAGAAAGACAGCGCTGCAGCGAGAGAGAGAGAGAGACAGTGTGAACGAAAGAATGGGTGTGAAAGAGAGCAACGAGTTTGCTAGTGGAAATTTTAATAATAAAATGCTGTGAAATACCATAAACTGGCCTCAGCCCAAGGCAACGCAAGTGTTCAAAACAAAAACCTACGAAAAGCAAAACACAAAACTGAAAACAAATGGAATATTAATAAAATATTTAATACAAACTACGAACAAAAGTGCTGAGTCTAACGAGAAACAAAACAACACAAATCTGAAGCAATCTAGTTTAATATTTGAATTCGATGCGAAATAAAAAAAAACACTCGAGTGAGCGACAGACAGAGAGCGAGTGAACAAGTTAGCAAACGTGCTAGAAAGAGACGGCCAATGACAGCGCTAGACTTTCGCAGCAAATGTTGAATTTTGCACTCACACGCCAAACACAGTGAAAAATTACAAGCTCAGAAACAGCAACAGATACAGATACAGATACACATAGACTCAGCTACAGATACAGCTATAGCTCATAACTAAAGTCAGATACGCGAAGCGTGATTCTCACAACGTGAAACTAACAAGAACTGTAAAAATGGAGTATGAGAAAATGATGTTCATGACAGGCGCTGAGGTAAGTCAAAGGCAATCTACAGACAGACTGTCATATATGTAGATACACATATGTATGTATATAGTACTTCACAGTGGGGTATACATGGGCTGTACATAAGCGGGGCTAGTGGGTGCCTTTGTGTGCGACAACTAAAGCAGCCGCCAAGCTGGCAAGCTGATAACCTTTTCGCTTGCTCTTATCAACACTGAAAATAGCAGAGATTGTCTGTGTGTGTGTGTGTCTGTGTGTCTGTGTGTGTCTTGAGCCCGACGTGTGCTGTTTATATGCTCAAATAATTTGCGCAATTGCCCAAGCATATGGCAGATAATGTTTTTGGCAGCCATAGCGATGCTTATTAACTTTGGGAGCCTGCCATCATATGACTTTTAATTAGCAAAAGTACGATCCGACATATACGCTAAGATATGCACGTAGGTGTGTGGGTGTGCGAGTGAGTGTGTATGTGTTTGTGTCTTATAGGAAGACAGGCACAAATGAGTGTCAGTAGGTGAGAGTCGCACTGCGTCGCATTGTCTGCCATACGCGCTGTTGTTGCTGCTTCTGCTGTTACACTTGCCAGTTACATTTTCCATTTGTCTTATGGCATTTCGTTTTAATTACAACAACAGCAACAACAACAGTAGAGGCAGAGGCAGAGGCACAGGCAGTGGCGGAGCCAGAGGTAGCAGTGACAGCGACGTGGAGGCATCAAACGATGGCAGCAACTTTCAAAAGATGCTTTCATTTTGCAAGAAGTGATTCTAAATGATTGTCAACTATGGCATGGCAACAACAATAACAACACCAAATACCAACAACACAACTACAACAACAACAGCAGCAGCAGCAGCAACAGCAACAATGTCAAGCTGGCATTTCACTCGGAAAGTGCATTCCAATGCAACAGCAGCAGCACATAGCGAGCCAGACTGACGGACAGATGGACAGACACACATCGGGCATCAAGATACTTTTGTTGGACCTACTTAGGCTCTATATATGTGCTATACGCAGAGTTTGACGTTTGCCGCGATAGCAAAAACAAAATGAAAAACTTGTATTTACCATTTTTGATTGATTTGATGGAAATGTGTCTGCTGCGATTTTGCACGTCGTTTGCCGTTGCCGTTGCTACTGCTGCCAGTGATGCTGGTGCTTGTGCTGTTGCTGCTGTCGTTGTCCATCTTGTTGGCCAGTTGCAGCCGCTGTTTCCCGACTCTTCTCTCGCTGCCTATGGCTGACACAGAAGGCAGACGGCAGACAACGTTTAGAAATGCACATTGCTGCCGCACAGTGGGCCAACGGGGCAGTGGTGCGGTGGGCCAGTGGTGCAGCAGTAGCCAAGCAACACTCTAATGCCTCATTATATTTATGGACATAATAAAATAAATACTACGGCCAACAATTAAAAATGCAAGCGCATTTGCCGCTTTCGCATCGAGAGAGGCTGAACAAGAAGAAGAAGAAGCAGAAGAAGAAGAAAAGCTGAGAGAAAGACAAGAAAAAACTGACACGACATAAATATTTCCAAGTGTTGCTGACAAGTTTTCGCAGCCTCGGGTCTTTTCGCCAGAATCGAACGCATTGCGCTTAAGCTGGGCCTAAAAATAGCCACAGACAAGTCGAGAGTTTTGCCCTCTGGCAATGCAATTGAATATCAATCAAACTCATACTCAAATACGCACACTCACACTCACATTCAGACATTCGCACAGACACTCATTACACAATGTAATGAGTTGGACGGGCCATTTGGGGTGCGGCTAACCAAATGCGAATTGTTGTCATTATGCGAAATACTTACTTAGCTTGCCTTTTGTTGTTCCCCACCCCTCCCCCCCCTCTCCACTATTCCCGCCGCTAGCGTGCATTGTCCCTTGTCGATTCGCGAATCGACGAAGAACTCGCCGGGCTCCTATGCAAATTGAAATGAGTTGGCTGGCGCAATGTCTTTTCCCCAGAATAATTGTCACTGCGTGCGTTGCATAATGAACGCAAGCACTCAAGTCGACTCGAATGAAGGCGCCTTCAGTCGGATCGACCAAGTCATCAAGACAGGCCATCAGACCGTGAGCCAATCTAGCCGAGTTCAGTGCCTAGACAATAGCCTGGGCTATTGGGCCCTGGCGATGGGGCTGGGCTCCTGCATGCCTGCTGCGTGTGTGCGGCTACATTGCTCCCAGGTGTATTTTACCGGCATTTCAGAGTCCATGGCTCGTTGTTTGAGTTGTCTAAACAGCTATGAGCCATGTGAACGGGCATAGTTCGGGCCTAGCTCAAATCTGTTCTACGTAGGTGCGACAGCAACATTATTGGTTTGTGTTCTGTGGATAAATATTATACGTGCTGCCGCTCTTGAGTCAAGGTGCTGTGGCTAACCCCCCGAGTGCCTGTTCGTACGACATATATAGATAGATAAACTTGACTCGATTTGCGCACGCTGTGTGAATATGCTTATTAGGGTGTGCGATGTGACGTCTGGCTGAATTGCAGTTAGTATACACTCTGCAAATATAATAATAATTTGCAATGTAATAAGAGAAAGAGCTTGTTGTGCATCTCTTTATGAGCTGTTGAAACTCAGACTCAACTTAAGTTCTTTAGATTAAAGTTTAAACCTTTACTCAAAAGTACTTTGCTTTGCCGCTGATAGGTTAGAAGAGCTTGTGCCAATCTAATATATATGGAACAGGCAGAAGAGGGCGCATTCAAATCAACAAAGTATATAAATACTATATATTCATAATCGGCCTCGAAAGCCAAGTCGATATAGTAGCCATGGCCATGGAGTGTATGTTTGTCCGTCTGTCCGTAGATCTCAAAGTCTATTGAACAAAATCTTAAGGGGATATATATTTTATTACGGCACATACATAGAGCAGGTTTGTTTTAAAAGTTGGCCACGCCCCCTTCTGACATCGAAAATTCTAAACAATCGAATTTTAAGCGTAATTGTAATGCTGTTCAATGTTTACTCATTTTAATAATCCATAATATTTGAACATTTTTGTTAAGAACGCATAGTTAAGTTAGAAATTATTCAAGTAGTACTTTGGTGGGCGAACGATCTTACGACGGTAACTTATGACTTATAAATATGCGTTCCATACTATTTGACTATTGTAAAGTATATTCCAATGGTTGCAATCTTATCCCATGTCCCGGAACAGCTCACATAGGAATCTCTTTACTAGAGTTTCGAATTTGCATGTCTGCATACTTTGCATAAAGAGTTCTCGCTCCTATCTAATCGAATTGCAGCAGTGACTGCGATCTTATAGCATAATTGAACTGTCGCATGATCGCTCGAAGGCTAAGCGAACGAGAATAGTGCTGGGCCGAGTGTAGAAACGGGCGCATAATTCACCTTGTGGGCCAGCAATTTATTGTGGCTTGCATGAAATGTCAACAATTAAATGCAATGCAAACGACAATAACCAAAGAGAAGACAATTAAAAATTGCGCCGTCACGAACTGTGCGAACAGCGATCTACTCGCATACATACTAAAAGCAAAGCAACAAACGACAGGCAAAGCGTTGCGAAGCGAAGCAAAGAACAGAACAGAACAACAACTAACGAGCGATGTAAAAATAAGCAGAAATAATTCTTGTCTCAGTGACAGCTTAGCCCACGCACACAAGTATCTATAAGTACGTGTATCCGACGAGTGCCTATGTAGCTACATACATATGTGGATTTGTGCACTTATGCTCTTGACTCTTTGCTGTTCTGCCTGACTTGGTCGTTGGGTCTGTCTGCCTGCTGTTTGTTGACAGCGGCTCAACACTTTAACGTGGCCATAACGTAGTTCAAGCCGCGCACTTGCTGCCCCTCCTCCATGCTCGTAATTAATTAAAGATCTTTGCGCTTGCGCGGCAAATGGCTTTAGAGGTTTGGCCCGGGCTGCTCTCCCTTCTGCCTTCTCTCTCTCCCTCTGTCTCTCTCCTTGGCCAGTCATAATGCGATTAGAACAGATTACCCGACAATTGTCGCCAGTCGACCAGCCTGTCAGCCCGTCAGTCAGTCTGTTAGTCGGCTAGTCCGCCGAACACCTGAGAGCTGGCGCATTTGCATAGTTTGTTTTATTTAGTTCAACGTAGCAAATAAATACAAATTAATTTAAATAACACTTGGCGATAACTCAACATCAACATCAACTTGGTCATGGCAGCAAAGTGGCTTTCAAGGCTGCTGCAATTGCAACTTCCAACTTGGTGGCTACCCTTCACTTTGCTACACCACAACGGTAGCGTTGAACCAGGGGTGGGCTGGGGTTTCTGGTAGTGGGATCAACCTTTTGTCGCACACACGTCGTATGCGCAATGCTGCCCGCTCCAAGGTTGGCAAATGGTTTCTTTGTCTACCTGGTCGGGTCGCCAGGCCTGGGCGCGCCCCGTGTAAAGCCGCACTTAATTTATTTATATAGATCGTGCGCTCGCCTTAGGCGTTGGCCATTTCATTTATTATTAACCTGGACAACGACAACGACAACAATAACAGCAGCAACAGAAAGAACGATAAAAACTACTACAACTACCACAGCAAGGGGCTGGCGGGCGGGCTCAGTTCTCGGTTTGCTTTTGGCCGCGGATTCTTATCTGATCGTCGCTTTAATAAAGCTTTTGTCGCTGCTAAAAGAAACGTTCTGAAAACGTAAACTTGATTTTATTATTAGGCAAAGCAAAGCACACACGGCAACAAATACACACACACAGACGTATATACAAAGACACTGAGCTTTGCCACATTCTTGAGCCTGAATTGTTCTAATGAATTTTGTTATTTTGTTGTAGCGCCAAAGCCAAACAAATTGCTAAACTTGTTTCTGGTTTGCCAGCATATTTCAATTTATTAGTTATCCAGATTGCTCAATATTATTGTTGCTAATTTTTCAAGAATTTTTCTACTTTAATTCCATCGTATAAAAGTCATAGAGCGGCTACTGCTGCGAGCGCTGTCTCATCTCGTCTCGTGTCATATGCGAGCCATTTTACTGTACCATCTCGAGACATGCTCTGAATTTGGCCTACGCATCTTCATTATTTACATTTTGTCTTGTTTTTCTTCTGTTCGACTTTTAATAAATTTATTGCCAGCTTGCTTTATGTATGTGTGCGTATGTGTCTTTCTATGTGTCTGGAATGACTCAGTTATGATTTCATTTTTGTTTTGTTAGGTTCTGCAGACTGCTTTAAGATTTTAATCAAGCAACTGAAGCATTAAGCTGAAAGATTTTAAACAAGCACTTCAAGATAAATATTTCATCACACTTACACATATACATATGTATTATTCGTTCTGGGGAGCCATTTGACGAAGCTCTGATGCTCTTTGATAAAGTCGGAGATATAAAGAGATTAAGCAAATAAAAAGAAATAAACTTCAAGCTGATGGGAACTATAAATTATTATAAATATAGAGAGAGAGACATTTTAAAACACTAATAATATTGCAGTTGACATATGATCCTTCAATATTCTATTTTAAAAAAGGCTGACAATATTCTTGATAAATTCATACTTTGTTCTATACTTCATTTTGGATTATCCCTGGCAATATTTTAGCTTGACACCGGGCTCAACTTGTAATCTCGCTGTTTCAATTATCTATCGCATAAAAGGTTTCTGTAAAGATCTATGGCGTAATCGTTTACAATTGTTTTTAGAGAATTTATTTCTGTACCTTTGTAAATGGCTATAAAAATAGACCTGTCATTTAAATGGATCTATTAAAAACTGTGGCTTTTCTAAAAATACCAATTGGCGCTGCGAAAATACCTGACTGTTTGACGGCCTGACGGCCTGCCTGGCACACTGTCGGCTCTATTCTCATTCTCAATTGCCGTTGCGGTTAAAAGTCTATATATATTTGTATTTTTTTCTGTTGCTTTTGTTGTACTCTTTTGGCCATTGTGTTGTGCCAACTTTGACACCAAAGCCGCCGGCCCCATGAAATTTGTTGGGGCTTTTTGTTTAGCGTTTGGCAACAAACAGGAACAGCAGCAAAAAGAACAGGCAATTCATGTCATTTCTCGAATTACCAATTTGTGACGTTTATTGTGGGTGATGTTTAAACGAATATGCCATAGAATGCACATACATACAGCTGTTTGTGTGTGTGGCTGGCTTTATTTAAATCTGAACTGATAGCTTTATTGACAGCCGTGTCATGTCAGAGAGTTGCCAATGAAATATGACTGTTGTTGTTCCTGATGTGGTTGCTGTTCTGCTGACCAGCAATTGGCTAAATGCGGCACACAAAAGGTCTTTTGTCTGGTCGGACACATTGTAATAAAATTCGTATTTGTAGGCTATTGGAAACTCCGTCAGAATTCGAGCTGGCTCAAGAACAACTTGGGACATTTAATTAAAATCTACCGAGTCTGTTTGTTAACACAAAGTGAACAGCAGGAAATATACGACGGAATAACCCAAATGATCTAATTGCCAACAGCCTCTGAGAGACTGTGGGCATTGTATCAGGTACAGCAACAGCCACAAAGACTGCTGTAGCTACACGGCAAATGATCAAAACGGACCCAAATATCTTTGAATTTCCAATTTAATCAGGTTCCTTTTCGTTGAATTTAAATTTCTTCTGATAGCAGTCGTGAAGGATAGGTGAATGCCGGTTGCACTCAATGATTGAGTTCTATAAATAGAATGAGGTAAAGACTGTCCGCTTGTCCCTCCCACTCTGCCCTGTCCAGTTCCCTGGCTAATAAATATGCACTTTGTTTAGTGCTCTTAACATATTTAATGGTTATTTTGATTGAGTCACTTGTTGGCTGGGTTGAATCATTGGGCCCCGTCGCGGCTTCTGTTGCGGCGGGGTCAACGAAAGTCGTGTAAAGCACCCTTCTGGAAAAGCACATGGCGATAATCAGAAGTGCACAGACTACGCAATGTTAATAGTAAGCCTTAGCGCTAGCAATTAACAACCCGACGAGAAAAGCTAACAACGAAAATCACTCATACGCCCTGTGCGCGCGCAATTAAAACATAAAAATCGTATTAACATCGTGACTGGTTGAAAATCTAAGCAAACAACGACGACGTCAATATATCGTATTGGCATACACACACACACACTCCTCCCGCTTGCCACGATCGCCTCTCCCCCACCCGCTACTCCGTGTCTGTAGGTTTGTCTAAGCTGAAACTGCAAATCGGAAAATCCAGAATGAGCTGTTAAATTAATAATAAGCGCACACAGCACACATACACACACAGAGACAGTGCACCCCTTTCGCGCCGCCACTGGCGAGCGCGCAAACTGCTGTGAGCTTAATGAAAAACCAGTTTACCCGCATTCAGCATTCACTTAGAGGCAAAAATTGTAGATGATAATAAAAGCCAAACAAATACAACAGAGCGCAGCTGCACAGAAAGCGAAAATACATATACATATGTATATATATATTCACTACAGTGCGGCGATGTTATGACGCAGCCAACTGAACGGCAACAAATCAAATAGTTAACTGTCAGTGCAAGCATTGGGTGAACTACAAGGAATGCACCCCGAGACCGTTGTTCCCTTTGCGATCGAGGGAAATTCACAATTCCAATTGGGGGTTACGATAGAGAGACAGAGAGAGAGAGAGAACCTACACTCTAGGGTAGATCGCATTGATTTCGATCTACTCATTGTTTGTCGTTGACAAGCTGAAAAAGTACACGGCCCTCATCGTTGCTGTTAGTTTAGTTAGCGCTCCCCTCCGGTCGCCACATGGAGCCGTGTTTGGGTTTTTTGCAGTCAGTTTTCATGGCGTCACATCGCGGCTTTAACTTGATAAATGAGAAAATCAATGGGACGGTGAGCTTAGTACGAATCTTGCTGTTGTCGACGGCAGCTTGACATTTGGATACCGCGCTGCGATAGAGAGACTTAAGGTTAACACTCACAACAAAACAAAACAAATCGAATTCGATATCGATATCGGCTTCGACTCCGACTTCCAATCAAATATACATTTTCGCCATATGCAGAGGGCCCATTGTTGCTGCTGTTGTAACTTTTTTGAGTCAGGCAGGTAGGTTGAATAGAAATTAGAAAGGCAGCAGCAACAGATAAAATACCAAAAAGCAGAGGAAAAATATATAGCGATACAAAACAAACTTTGCTCTTGCATAGCCGTGCTAATTAAACGCCAGCTATAGTTGGGCCACTTCATTAATTAGTGCGACTCATGCGAAAATCGGAGCAGGCTGGCAGCCAATTAGCATGGCCCGAAAGTATTGACAGTTTTCATTTCTTGCAGATGCCGCAGAGTTCACAATTCAAGATTGGCACAGAACAGTTCTTGAGCCAAGCGCCGCCGGATCAGTACGCATCGTATGCGTATGCTGACAACTTCGATTTGTCGCTGCTGCCGGAGGACGCGGGAATACCCACTACTGTTTACCAGTACAACGCGCCTCAAATTAAGATCGAGAGTGCCTGGGATAGTGTTGTGGCGGAACAAGCTTCGCCGCCAATAGCATCGATACCGTTTCTCAGTTCCGGCAATCAGCTGATACCGCCGCCGCCAGCTTATCCGCACAGCGCGTATCCCTCGCCTCAGTCCAGTCCGCAGCAGTCGGAGTTTGCCTCATTCGCCTACGGCAAATTCAACGGTAGCTACGACTGCCTAAACAGCCCCTGCCCCTCACTGGACGCCACGAGCATCAAGCAGGAGCTGCATATATTGCCACCATCTCCGCCGGAGTCCAACTGCGAGACACCATCGCCGCGTTCGGCCTGCAGCGACACCAGCAGCACCATCAAAACAGAGCCTCTGGATGCCGACGTGGAGTTCATCGATTTGAATACACTGTTGCAGCAACCGCAGCAGTCGGCGCAGCAGGCGCAGCTGGTGGATATTAAGCCCAGTCATCAGCTGTTGCGCGAGTGCCTCGAGGACACGACGTTCCAGAAGAAGCACAACTTGAAGCCCCTGGCACTGGAGTCCTTCATCGGCGGGCTAGCTGAGGTGCGTGGTGACTTTGAGCCGGTCATATCGCTGGCCCTGGAGCATGCCAAGCGCGAGGCGGACGCCATTTGCGCGGAGCTGCAAATATCGCAGGGTAAGTGCGAGCACAGCATTCCTTTTACACTCATGACTAATTCTCCATGCACTTTTAGATCCCAATGCTTGGTCGTCCGCCCAGGTACACGCATGGCTACGATCCACCCTGGCGCAGTTCAAGTTGCCGCCTGCCTCCAACCTGGAGCTGCAGTTCAGCGAAGACGGCGCTGCGTTGGCATTACTCAGCGAGGAGGAATTCACGCGTCGGTTGCCCGAGGTAAGTCCACCAATCAGAGAACCCGACAATATGTTGCCCGAGTGACTGTGCTCAGAAAGTATTACCAAATCGAAGTGGGGTAGCTAATAAGCATAAGCAGTAGGGGACAATGCAAATGCTCATTGCAGGGGCAGGGGCAGGGGCTAGCAAGGGCAGAGAGGCCAGAGGGGGGGCTATAACGAAGCCACAAAAAATACCAATCAATGCGATTGAATTGAATTGAATTTCGCGTACGAACCAAAGCGAACCGATTCCAGTTGAGTTTAGGTGCGAGTGAGTGAGGGAAAGAAACAGAAACAGCAACAATAACAAAAATACAAATAAGACAGAAAAAAAACTTAAAACTAAAAAAGAAACAAGTTTCGTAACTGGCGTTGACGTCATGGCCCAGACCAGAGCACAGAGCGCTGAGCAATCGACTGCGACGGCAACGGCAACGGCAACGGCGACTGCGACGGCGGCAGCAGGCCCGTTCAGGCCCGACCGAATCGGAAAGCAAACGCCAAAATGCCAAACCTGTTGCCAACAATTAGGCAAAAAAGCTTGCGGCATCAAAAACTACTCCAAATGCGTGATGCCCCCTTGCTCCTCCTCTTGTGGGACCAGTTCGCATGGTCGGATCGCTCAAAGTGCCAGTCAGCACTTTGCCAAAAATATATCAATGATTACACAGTGGACAATCGGGTGAAATGGCAATGCATCCAATAGGGTTGCCGTACCTCTCATTGTTGTTGCTCCTCCTGTGCTGCTGCGGGCGAGTGCAACAAAATCATAACAAAAGACTTGAGCAACGAACGTGAGCAACGAAACGGGCGCGGGAGAGGGAGCGGTGTCGAACCAGCGTCGAAAAAGAGTCGAAAAAATTAGTAACCGTGGTCATGGCTGTAAAGGTGAAAGAATGTGTGAAGGTTGTTTGGTGAAACTGCACAGCACTCGCTTGATTACGAACCGTCGCCAGTTCCAGCCGCAGCAACAGCTCAGATGACAGCGAAGACGACGACGACGACGACGACGAAGACGACGAAGTCGCGACGGTGTCGGCACTTGAATTGAGCCAACGACCAGCAACGACATTGCAAGGTGAAAGTAAGTCGCCATCTCTGTTGTTGTTGTTGCTGTTTCTATAGCCGTTGTTGTTGCTGCCGCTGTTGCTGCTGCTGCCTGCAACTGCAATGTAGGCAGCAGGCGAAGACGCATAATTTATGCGCACAGTTAACAGATAGAATACGAATTGATATCCAGCGTCTGCTCTCAGATTGAGATTTATGCGCGATTCAACTGGGCTCAATTGAAACTTATCTTTAGCTTTCTTTCTTTGCTTCTTTCTCTCCCGTCTGCTTAGAGTGGCAGCACACTGCACGCACAATTGGAGATATGGAAAATGGCTTATGCCGATCAGCTGGGCGGCAATCAGCAGCTGGAGTCCCTGCAGTCAACGCAGCAGGACCTGTGGCCAGTGCCAGTCTCAGGGACTCAGAACGACAACGAGGACAGCGAAGGTGCGTAAGGGTAGCCCAATCCGAAGTTCGCTTTTTACGTCTTTAACTGTTTCTATTTTCATTCCACAGCAGATGATGAAGAAATGGAGATTACTGCGCCACCAGCCACGGTTACTGCCACGGCCACGCCTACTACGACTGCGCCCAAGCGCACAACTGGTGCACGCAACGGTGGCGGTGGTGGCTCGCACATTCATCTCTGGCAGTTCCTCAAGGAGCTGCTGGCTGCGCCACAAGTGAACGGCACCGCCATACGCTGGATCGATCGCAGCAAGGGCATCTTTAAGATTGAGGATTCGGTGCGGGTGGCAAAGCTCTGGGGTCGACGCAAGAACCGTCCGGCCATGAACTACGACAAGCTGTCACGCTCCATACGCCAGTACTACAAGAAGGGCATCATGAAGAAGACCGAGCGCTCGCAGCGTCTGGTCTACCAGTTCTGTCAGCCCTATCATCAGTGAGGAACGCGAGCTGTGGAGGCGCAGAGGAGCCTGGTTGACTAGTTCTAAGTCTATTTATTCAGTAGTCGTAAGTTCCCCCACCAAGCACCAGAAACTATGCTCGACTAGGCCCGAGGATCTAGCGAGTCTTAGTCTGCCTGTACATACTTCAATCTTAATCTCTAGCCACGTTTAGGCACGAAGGTAAGTTCGTGCATTAGTTCGACCTGCGCCTGGAAGAGTGCGAAGAGTGATGCTCTCTCTTCGGAGCTATTTATCTCTATTACTCTTTCGGCACCTGCGTTGATTAAGCTAAAGCCGAAGGCAACCGACGAAGGTAAGTTCGTCGTGTCGAGGCTTTAAGTCACTTCACCCAATCAATCATTTTAGTTGCATGTGTGGATGGAGGGTTGGGGCGTGGCAGTTGAGCCCAGCACCACCTTCACCACCAACACCACCACCAAGTGCATGTGTTTGACTTACCGGCGGCATCTTTATTCAAATGTTGTCTGCTCAAGCGATGCGACCCGCACTCTCTGATCCTTGAGCCGCGTGCCCCCTGCCCCTTGTTGCTGCTTGTTGTTGTCGTGCACCTCCATTAGTAGCCCTCGGCGAACTTGGTCAAAGGTCACGAAAACACACACGCGGATATGTTGCAACAACAATAACAATAGAGGGGCAAGCACCGGCTTTGACAGAGGACAGGCGAGGGGCGTGGCCGCAGGCGGTAGCAGCATGAAGGTGCTGCGGTAATTTTAGGAACCATATATCTATGATATATCAAAAGTAAGTTCTATGAACAATAAAACAAACGAACAATTTGTAACGAATACGATTAGCTGATAAGCACAAGTTTTTTATTCGAATATCCCCCTAGCTTGTAGAATCCTTGGAAATTTTTTCACTTCCCACATGAAAAGTGAAAAAATTTTCGACTCATTTTGATTTTTTATTTATTACATTCTTGTTGGTGTCGGTTCAGTCTGTATGCGGGCGTGTGTGCGAGTGCAAGTGTGTGTGTCAAATGAGTTAAGTTAATTTTATTATTTATTTATTGGATAAATTTAAAAAAGGGAAGAAAATGACAAACAATGCGCATTTTATTGAAGAACCATAATATGGCCAAGTCAATTGTTATGTTTCTAATTATTTGTGTTTTTTGTTTCTGTTTTTTTGCGATTTGCAATTTGCATTTGTACATTAATTTTACAGTTTTCATTGAATTATTTAACTAGCGGTTTGGCTTGTTTTTTCTATTTATATTATATATTTTGCTCTGCGCTTTTTATCGCGTTTTCATTTCATATGCATAATACAGTTTATGCGGCAGAAATGCAAAACAAATATGCAGATTTACTTTAACTGATATAATTGTATCTATAGACAAACATACGTACACACATAGGATATTCAATAGATATAGACATAGCTATAATTATGATATTATATTATTGGAGCGGCATTTGCTGCTTATGCATACACGAGATTTACGTTCATTTTTATTGTACGCATATTTATGATATGCAAACTATTTATTTATTTATTTAACTAACATATTGTCATGATCAAATATTCCAGTAACAATAAAATCACAGAAAAACACACACAACCAAACAAAGAACTCTATTATTTCTCGAAAATCTGTGAGGCGCTTAATGAAAGCTTTAATCCCCTGAATGCTTTTCAATGCATTCTTTTTGTGAATTGACAAACTCTTTAAAATTAAACGTATTTCCCTGTGCGACGAGGGAGTTTTATTAAGTTGTGCAATGCTGAGATTTGATAATAAAAAATATTAAACAAAAATGGGTCACAGTCAGAGCAGACGTGACAGATCCTACAAAGTGAATAAAATATGTGCTCAGTATTAACAACGGATTCGAACTTCGTTTGTCCGTCTGTCTGTCGTTTCGGACTGGCAGTAAGGTTCCTATAGGCCATACGCAGATCAAGTTGATTAAACATTGTGGATGTGACATTAACCGTCCATCGGTTTTTAAATTCGTATACTCGTATTTACCTGCTATATCCATAGGGTAAAAAGGTACTATAACTTTCTGTGAACCGAAAAGTATGTAAAAGTCAGAAGAAGGCGTAGCATACCCCACAAATTATATATTGTCATTCAGCATCATAGTCGATAGCTCTGTCTGTTAGTTTATCTGCATGAAAATCTAAAAAATATGAAAAAATGTCTGAATTCTTCGCGCACATAAAATTTCTTTCAGATTGTGGACACCCCCCTTCTGCCACCCTAAAATTTGAATGCACGACAGCTTAGTTTTGATATACACAATAACTATTTATGCCCAAATGATTTCTGAAAATTTAGTTGTGATCGAATAATTAGCATATAAGTTATTAGATAAATAATTGAAAATAGTTCCTTATTGCCAAGTCAATTTCTGCAAAATTTTGCAACACAAAATACGCAAAATATAAAAGTTCTATATACAAATTTTTGTCAGGTGGGTAGCGGATATTCCTTTCTTTTATAATTTAGCACAGGATAATAGATTTTATACCCTCCGAATTGAATTTGATCAGACAAGAATCACATAGGTTATTGAAGTGAACATGTTTTTATTGTTTCTAGCAACGGGAACTATTTATTGTGTAATTGTTGTTGGTGAGTTTCCAACGGATTTTTCAAATTGGACGAATGGTATATATATTGTTGGATGTGCTCGTCTGCAGCTTTCGTCACTTATCATAAACAACCAGTAAGAAAAGCAACAGTCGCGCAAAACGCGACAGTAGGATACCCTTCGACCTATGTTCCCGTGTAGTTTAATTTGTTAAATTCGTACACACATGCATATGCACATGCATTGAAATTAATCCCGACAGATGGCGCTCGCGCTCGCCCGCCTCCCTTGTTAGCTGACAGAAGCACTTGGTTTTATGCTCATACTTTCTTAAATAACTTCTGTGATTATTGTCCGATCGGATTGTAATTTGGAGACTACGTAGATATTTCATTCAGCTTAGTATATGTTAAAGTCAGAAAGTTGTATCTTTTATACAGCGCTTACAAATTGAGTTCAAAAATTAAACTATTGATTTGTGGGGGCGGTGGGCGTGGCACCTAATATTTGACATAAACTTGATCTGCTTATAGTACACAGGAGTCTTCCTGCCAAATTTGGTAACTCTAGCTTTTATAATAGCTAAGATCTGTGCGTTCACACAGACAGACGGACAGACAGACAGACAGACAGACAGACAGACAGACAGACAGACAGACAGACAGACATGGCTCAATCGACTCGGCTTGTGATCCTGAGCAAGAATATATATACTTTGTGGGGTCTGCCACGCCTCCTTCTGCCTGTTACATACATTTGCACAAAGTTAGTATACCCTTTTTTGACCATTTTCAATGGTCGAAGGGTATAAAAATACAAATGTCTCCAACTACTTTAAATTTGTATAATTCAATTATCAAAAGTTCTACATTGCTCCCCTTTAATTTGTACGCAACTAAAAGCGTCTTCTTTAGCTACTTCACGTGCCACCCTCGCTCCAATCTACGTAGTGTAAAAGCTTTTTAGATTACCCTGTCAGTCAGTCGGGACATTGCACCCGTGTGTGACTGTTTACGGAGACGACTTTCATGCAGCCAGCGAATTTTCAATCAACTATTTTCAGTTTTACTTGTGCCAACATCAGGAGAGGTTCAATCGGGAGAGTGGGTAAAAGGGTGATTGCTGAGACAGGGGTGCGGGGTGCAGACCATTTGGGACCAAGGGATTGGGTTATTGACTGTCAGCAGCCAACAGGATGTTGGCCAGATGGAGAGAAGATGCACAATGCAATGCGGATTGATAAGTAGTCTGGAGCAGACTCGGAGCAGAATGGAAATAGAATATTGCTCATTATGGGGGAATATTGTTGAAATTATGGAGCTTAGTTAGCAAATATGTAGGAGTGTTGCCTATGCTATGCGATGCCTCGCCTTGCCGAGCTGGGCTCGTCTCTGCTCTGCCTTGCTTTGCCTTGGCTAAGATTATTTTAATGCGCTTCAATGACTTTATCGTCCTTGTTGTCCTCATCATGCTCGACGCGAATGCGGACGCTGTGCCCGTGGGCTGCTTCATTTAAATACTAAATCGCATTAAATGCCATCAAGTGGAAAATTCCCAAAAGCAATAAATTTATTGCTAGCTGCACAGTCCACGATCACGCCCAGACCCCGTCTCAGTCCCAGTCCCAGTCTCAGTCACTGTCTCCCAGTCCCACAGTCTCCATCTCCAGCTCCCTTTCCCGTCTGCCTGTTCCAGTTCCTGCTGTCGCCCGTCGCCTGTCTGCTGCTCTCACTTTTTTGAGGGAAAGCCTTATATAGTGCTTACGTTATACAATATTTGCATTATAGCTTACAGTCGGGTGGGTGCAGGCGGGCGGCGGACAAGCTGACGGGCTGCCTGCCGAAGAGACTGGGCTCAATGGGGATGGGCCACTATGACGCTGTGTTTATCCTTAGACATCCTGGCTTTGTCTTTGTCTTTGTCCTTGTCTTTGCCTTTGTCATACGCTCGTTTGGTTTTTATCTTCGTTTTTGCCTGTCTGTTTTTTTTGTTGCTTTCCATCTTTGTTTTTTGAGTGAAACTACAAAGACAAATATTTAATTGAATTAGTGCAGCAAGCGTTAAGCAGACAATGCAAGGCCACGTCCCCAAGGCAACGCCCCACTGTGCCTGTCGATTTGAATATTGTGTTTGATTCATCAACAGGTTCGTTAAGATCCGAGACACATTTAGCCGAATGCTCGGCCCAAGCCCAGCAATTCTTATGTTAATTTGTCAATTGCAGGCTCAGCTCACTCCCCCCTTTGCTGGTAAATACTGATAATTACGCTTGGCAGCCCTTTCGGGTTACTCCCTCGGGTTACCTCGTTGGGTTACCCAGTGGCTCCTTCCGCTTGGCGACCAATTTGGGATGCTTAAAAATAGCCTCGCATTTTGCACGCATTTATGAATTTATTTCCTTTGTTGTTGTTCCTTATGTTGTTCCTAGTTTGGCCTTTAATTAGCATAATTAATGGAACTGGCTCACGAATCGAGTAAATGTCACAACGGATTCTGATATGCCATGTTAATTAAGTGTGGCGCCAAATCAATTAAGATTTTCCAAGCGGCTGTGCAGGTGAAAAGAATTTAAGACCAACCCCCGTTGCTGCCCCCGATTCCGTCGCCGATGTGTAAATTTTACATTAGGCTAATTCAAGGTACAAATTGCTGACCAGCTGTGCTGCATACCAAACGTGGTAAGTGAAAATTCAATTTAAATTGATGTCGACTGCCCGAGCCCGACTCGGCCAGAAGCCAAGGCAAGTATATGCCATTTAACTTAAGTACCTTGGCCACAGGCTTCTCTCTGTCTTCCTCTCTCTCTCTCTCTCCCTCTCTCTCTCTCTCCCTCTCTCTCTCTTTTCGTATCTAACATACACACACAGCCACACACTTACTCAGTTACTTACGCCACACCGCAGCGTTTGTGGCCACGTAAAATAGGTAACAAGTGGCCAGGCATTTGGGTCTACGGGCCCCACACGTTCACGTCCAGGTCTGCCCATGACTGCAAAATCAGCGCAGCAGCCACCAAAGCAGCAACAATTTTAAAAATTCATAAAAATGTTCCTAGCAGACAGACAAGCAAAAAGTGCCGTAAAGCGAGAAACGTAGAACGAAGTCGGTCAGGAAGTGTTCATGTTTGCCTTGCTCCGGATGGCAACTTCATTTTTCAAGTGTGTTTCAATTTTTGCACTTGCTACCTGCCCAACCTGATCCGTTCGGCTGTCTATCTGTCTGTCTGGCTGTCTGCCTTGTCTGTCTGTATGTCCGTTCGTCTTATGCCTGTCCGTGTGTCTGTCTGTCTATCTGGCTGTCTGTTTTGTGGTAATGCAATTACAATTTCTGCTGGCCAAGCCATGAAAAATAAATGAGGCTTAAGCTCACACACACCCTGAAATCTCTAGCATACACACACACATATACACACTTCTATTCAACAAGTTCCGAGTGAAAAACCTACGCACCATCATAAATATCATCCGAGCAACGAGCAACCCGCCTTGCCTCGCCCCAAACTAAAACTGAAACTGAAACCGAACCAAGTTGAAACCTTTTTTCTCTCCATTGCTTTTGCCACTTTTCAATTAACTTAAAATATATACACGAACTTTTGGGCTCCCGCCCTCAAGGGGAACACAGGGGGTGTTAGCGACGGCCTTTTTTAACAAATTCCTTTAACTTCAGTTTCTTCTCTGAGGGGGACGTTGCCCACCTTTGGGCGCGGCATTTTGTTAAGTGCATTTGATTTGGCCGGCGGCCCCTTGAGGCGGTTTAACAGCGCGTAATGTGCGCACAATTCGCTTGCAATTTATTGGATTAAGTATCTAAGCCCTGGTGAGCGAATAACTGTACATACATGTGTGCATATAGATTGCGAGTGTGTACGTGTGTGGATGTGTATTTGTGTGTGTGCCTGTATGTGGCCTAATGCCAGAGACAATAACCGCATTATGCGGCCTTAACTGATGCTAATACCAAGGGGGATTTCCTTCGAAATGTGCGCTCTGTTCGATTGGTCAATGCGCCCCCTACGAATTCGATTAGAATTGCCACGAAAAACGCACATCGATGGGAGGCCTGTGAGGGAGGCAGGGTCAGGTGTGCGGTGTGTGTGTGGCTTCGGGGCCACGCCTCGCATTGTTGGGCGTTTTTAATTAGTTGTGTCGCAATGCTTGGCAGCGCATTTAATTTAATCACGTGCCGTAAGCGTCAAATATTTAAGCAGCATTGAAAATTGCGTATGCGCCATGTGGCCCAAGCGCCTCCGACTAAGCCACGCCGAACAAACCCGCTCGGGAGTACCAGCAGGATGAGAGATAGAGAGTGATGGTTGCAAGAGGGGAGGGAGAAGGGGAAAATGTTGGCCGGCTGCGTTGTAGGCGTCGGTTGGCAAATGTGTTGACGCAGTGTACAATACACAATGGGCCCAGCGCACACAACACTCACACGCACACACATACGCACAGACAAAGCACATGCAGACACACACACACACAGAAGCACAGCTGTAATTATGAATTTCATAATCATTTTGTTAATATGCGCAGCACGCGACGCGTTGTCGGGCGCTCGGAATAAATTGCAATGGCGGCAGCAGGAGTCACCGTTAAGTCGGCTGCCGGGTAATGGGTAACAGGTATGGGGAAGCGGGTACTGGGTACTGGGTACTGGGTACTGGATATAGGGTACTGTGTAGCCCGAGTGTCTCCCGCTCGTTTTGTGTGTGCGTTGCTTATCCTGCGGGGAATTAAAAATAATTTGGGTCGTTTTGCTGTGCGTTTTCTGCCGCCAGGTGTTGCCCTCTGTCTCTCCCTCTCTATCTCTCTCGCTTATTCAGTGTGTGATGATTACGGCTTAATTTTTGTAATTATATTAACATGATTAAATTAGTTTTGATTTTGCAACCTTTGCCACAGAACGCGAACACGTGGAAAGGGCAGCTGAGCCCGAAGCAGGCATACGGTTTCATTGGGCAGCCTAATGGCTGAACTGCTGCTCATTCTGTGCAAGCTAAATGTGTGTTATGTATAAAGAAATAAAGAAGAAGAAATTTAGCTTACAATGTGATCTTTAATATTCCATACAGAATAAACATAAAGCTGATGCCAAGCTCTTAGGGAGTTGACTTACCTTAGCTGATGGATCACTGGATCATCCGACACACGATTAATATTTGACTGCAAACAATTAAGTTTTTAGCACGTTTTTCCCTCGACCACCCGCAGTCAAAAGTCCCTAAGCCACTTATTAGATAAAACAGCAAACTTCGGCGGCTTTAAAAAGCATTTGCTAAATAAAGCACAAAATACAGGGGAATTATAATTTTTTATTCAAACAGACGAACGCGAGAGAGGGTGTGTATGTGTGTTTGGGTGTGAGTGTGTGTGTGTGTTCGGCATTAATTAAAAAGAAGCGCACATATGAAACTCATTAAGTTCGCACAATTTGCGAAATTATTTTTATTTTTATTGACTTGTTCTCAGCTCGCCCGCATGGTGAGATTACAAACACTTTGTGTGCTGCCCCAACAACACAACAGCAACTACAACAGCAACTACAACAGCAACAACAACAGCGACAAAAAAAATAATTGCAAGAACAGCACACTAGTTGAATTAATATAATAATAAATCTCAAATTATCCAATTTAATTGTTGCGTCCTGCAGGCAGTAATAATCACTGCAAAGGGCGCAGGGTTGGGGGCTGGGAGGCAGGATGTGTAGATTGAAATAAAAAAATGGTAGCACTTCTTGCTGAGCTGTGTGCGGGTGGCTGCGTATTAATTTGGCCAAATGGTAAGCTGCGTGCGAGAACTTTGAGCTGCATGTGGCAGGTGAGGAAGGGAGTTGCAAAAAGGAAAGGGTTCGCATCGCGTGAAACTAGTTGAACAGGCGCAAGGGAAAAGTTGCAACAGCCAAAAAGGGACGCAGGAGGGGGTCTTGTTGCTATGGCAAGCGTCACTTTAACTGACAACCAATTGTCGCACGTTTGGGGAAAGCGTCGCGTTCCGCCTGCGGGATGTAACTACTTACGAGATATTTTTCAAATTATACGAAAATACGCAAAAATCGCTGCACACGCATTTCGGGCAAGTGCTGAGAGACCCAAGAGATAGCGGGGGGAGATGTGGGAGGTGCTGTGGGGCTTGTGCTTGGGTCGACAAAGGCCATTCTAGCGAGTTGTACGAACTTTGCCCAAAGGACGACGACTTGACTCGACTCTGCACGTCCTTCTACGCATTGTCGCATTGGCTCGTTGCATTGTACTGCGTTGTGCTTTTGTGCTGCACCGCTGCAGCGCACTAGCTGCAGTTCGTTATAACGTAAGCAACTCATAAATAACGCGAGAGAGGCCAATGCAACTGAACTCGACCCGAGCACGGAGAGGAGAAAGAGCGAGGGCGAGGGAGAAGCCAAGCCACGTACTTGTACTTTTCTACTTACTTGCCAGTATCAGTGCGAGTATGTGTGAGTGTGTGCGAGTGTGCGTGAGTGTGTGCGAGTGTGTGGGTGTTTGTGGCACTTCAACTCTAATATAAAGTTTGCACTCCAAATGTGCTGCGAGCACTTTTCGGTATTACGCAAAGTTGCTGCGCACCCGCGGGGCCAAAGTGCAAGCAACTGCAGGTGGAAGGGTCTGGTGGAGAGGGGGTGGATGGGCAATGGGCGCTGCCAGCTGATTTCTTGAATAAAAGCAAAATAGAAAAGGAAAAATTAAATTGCTCGCAATTTGCACAGTTCAATGCGCTTTAGCTGCGAAGAAGCTGCAAGCATTTTCGCACAGATTTTCATAACTTGCATTTTCAGATGCTCGCGCACACGAACAATGCCAAAGTTCTGTGACATATGTGTGTGTGTGCGACAGAGAAAGAGACAGAGACAGAGTAGAGAGAGAGAGAGAGAGATAGAGAGGAAAGTGGAGAGTACCTGTGTGCAGAGTTGTAAACTAACGCAATGACAAACGCAATCACAATAAGAAATTTTACAGTTAGTTAAGTTTGTCTTGTTGGGGGTTTTTCAGCTGTTGTTGCAGCTTGTGCAAAAGCATCTCGTTTCGCAATTTATTTTCCACACACTCCACCTACATAGCACACATACACACCTGGCTGTATGTGTGTGTGTGGTTCGTTTAAAAAAACATGCATAAATAAAGCATTTGCCATTTTCTTGGCACTTTTCAATTACGCCTGCTGTGGCTCGTCCGAGCAGCTGAAATATTTAAAAAATATTTAAAAATTACACATAAATTCGGATTCGACTGAGCCGGGCCAGAGATATGGTAATAAATTGCCGGCGATGCAAAAGTTAATAAAAAGTTCAATAAAAATCAGAAAAGGGTGTCGATTCTGATGCCAAGGGAACGCTCGAACGTTCGATTGTCAGTCGGTCTCTCTGACCCTCATCATAGTTCATTAAATCGGGCCAACCCCAAAACGGTATATATATAGTACTATAGGCGGGTATCTGCACGTTTGCGGCTGGGTTTTTCTTGGGGTAACTGTGGATGGGCAGCTGCTCCCGCCACATAAAGGCATTTATTTTGTCTTTTACTTTGTACTTTGCTCGCCTAATGCATAAAAGCAAAAGAAATAAATTTCGTTTTATGCGTCAATAATGATGAAGTTATTATGATGACTTTATTACAGGCAGAACGAACCCCACTCTGACCCGTCGCTGAAAACGAAACCAAAACTGAAACCGAAACTGAAACTGAAACCAGAAGCTGAAGCAGAAGGAAGCACATCATAAAAATGCCGTCGATGTCGAGGCGGAGCATTAAAAAAGTTTACCAAACATATTTATACGCACCTATATAAGCATATACTGCGTATCTGTGTGCATACGTATGTATACAGTAGGTCGGCGTATTAACCGCAGCCACTGCTGCTGGCACTGCCTAACTGGCACTTGGATCTGCCTTCTCACTTGGCGGCGTCCTCACTTAAGTGACGCTCAAACTTTTTTATTAAACTGCGCTAATAGAACCGAGAGCTGAACGTCGAGCGTCGTCGAGGCGCCTGGAGTCGGGTCAATTTTCAAAATGGCCGCCCGGTTGCGCTTAATAAAATTTATGATTTCAACGCTCGGCTGTGACAGTTAAAATTAAAATGGGGGGCGGGACAGTGGGGCAGTGCTGGCCAAATCGCCGGGCAGGTGACCGAAAGAAAAGAAAAGTGGAAAGTCAAAAGTTAAATACAAACTTCAGTGCGCAAATTGATAACGTTGGGCGCGGGATTGAGCTGCGCTTGAAGATTGTGCTGGGGATTGGGCTTGCTTTTAGGGATCAGGCCAGAACTTGAACCAACTCGTCCTGCTTAGCGGAGAGGGGAAACTGTCGCATAATGCAAAAAATGACATGCCAGAGAGCGCACAATATGAAAGATTATGTTATGCAGGCGAACGGACTGGCGGACAGTCGGGCGTGGGGACAGGGGAATGGCGTCAAGGAGGAGCGCAAACAGCGCGGAACCAGCTCGACCGGCTGGATGGATCATGCCTCATCCCTCAGCTGCCCACTTGGAGCGGATGTGCCGCCATCAAATCATTTTGCAAGCGGAAAAAGCGCTTGACAGCAGGCAAGTTTGGGGCGGGAGGCGTGGCCGTGGTGTCGTTGTCATTGTTGTGGCTGCGGTCGTCCGCCATTGGCAGCATTTATGGCGCTATGTAAAAAATTGCAGAATGCAAAGCAAAAACAAGAAAAAAGCCAAACCAAATAATGCACAACAAACCGAAATCAGCTAAAGACACTGGCGGAAAAAAGTCTATATACACACAATTCATATATATATCTTTATATATAAATGCATGTACTCAAAGCTATTTATGGCAAGTGTACATAATCATGCTCTGAGGCTAGTTGGACGAGTTGAGTCCAAGTTGAAGTTGCCGCAAAAGCGAGGCGAGTGACGCCGAAGTCGCTGCCAGTCGTTAGGGCAGTTGGAGCAGGGCAGTTGACCAGCGCATCCGGCGGGTCGGTTCAGTCGCCACGTTTCGTTGCCCTTAGTTATTTTCCTCCTTTCTGGGCTGCTCTGCTCTGCTCTGTTTTGTTTTTATTTTATTTTATTTTGCTGATGTCTTTTTTCTCGTCCTTGCACGCTCTTCTGTTTGACTTTCATAAAGTTTTAACGACTTTTGCCTCTGCTGTCATAGCTCAAAATGTCTTACATGTGCAGCGGCAGCATCACCAGCAGCGGCAGCAAGAAATAAACTGAAAAAAGGAATATGAAAAACTTGTACAACTTTCTACTTATAAGTAATTTCGTAGTTCTCTCTCTCTCTCTGTCTCAACTTGGCTGTCCATTTACTAGGATCGCCTTTCGTCAGAGAGTGCGCCGCACTTGAGTTCGCTTCATTTCAGCATCGATTGCACCGGGAGAAGGGAGCCCAGTGTCCCCTTCGACAACAAGGCTGACGCTCCATTGGGCGCCAGGCGAACTTGCAGTCTCATCTGGGGCTGGCGCTAAACGTTGCTTAAATGCTCGACCCACAACCAAGTCAACTTTGACGGTGCACTAAGCCGTCTTCAACGATGTCTATGAAAAAATGCAAAAAAACAATGAATTTACCTTTAATAATAATCAAAACATTTTACAACATTTTTAAATATATATAAATAGAGTTTTATACCCGTGCAGAGGGTATATTAATTTGGGCAGGCAGGTAGGACATATATGCTACCCTGTAAAGTATGTATAAATTCACACATCAACAGTGCAGTCGATATAGCCAAGTCTCTCTGTCCGTCAGTCTTTATGTTGCAATGTAGACTTGACTCTTAGTCTTAGAGCGATCTGGATGTGAGTCGCAACGAGCCGGATCGGAGCTATATATCATATAACTGCTATAAAAACAATCTGTCGATTTGTATTATTTTAAAGATACTGGAACCAAACTTATTACTTTGATATATTGAACTATAATAATATAATATGCCTATAAAATGTAATAGAAATTCTACTACAATAATATACAAGTATAACTGCGATTGGAACAATAAATTAGAGATGTTGTATGAATACCAGTATTCTTTTTTGAAAAAGGTTCACTTAACAGAACAGAAGTAACGAATGTACTGCTTATAGTATCTAATGGTCTAAAATCAAATGTAAAAGTTTAAGTTGGAAAATGTGTGACCGATATTCCCATTGAAACTCAAGGGATATACGGCACATGACTGTCTTCCAGGACTCGTGGAATCAAAATGAAGCGCTCTGAATCGGCTAAAACCGATAAAGGACATAAGTTACGTTTATATTTATCAGTCATGATTACTTCCTGGCATTGTGGAACCTACCAGATGGCTTGGATGGTTCCAAAATTTGCCCCTTATTTCACAGTTTTTGCACAAAGATCGAGGGTCACAAAAAGTGGCAAATTTTATACTGATAATTCGAAATTTCACTGACCATGAGTGTATGTAACTGGTATAGGAGATAATACCTACATGCCAAAGCAATCCTTTTCTTCTGGTATTTCTGTGATTTTCTTGGAATTAATTTGTGTTAAGAGTTTTCTGTGCTAGCTGCAGGGTAAACTGTTGCCAGTGACGTTGCGTTTTCAAGAGGATTTCAAATTAAATTTGACATAATTTATACTGCTTAACCAACAAACACACATACGCACAACACTCGCACACATGTGCCATATCTGTGTGTATGTGTGTGCGCTGGATAAATACACAAACAGCGAGCTACGGATATGCCAGTGCGGTCACACATTCATCTTCTATTTATATAGCCGAATGACAATCCCCCCTCCCCCAACCGTTTGTCCTTGCTTTAGCTGCGACTGTAGTTGCATGTGTGTGTGTTTGTGTGTGTGTGTGTGTCTTTGGTTTCGACTGATTTCCGGTGCGTGCGACCATGCCGATCCTCCGGCAGCCTACTAACCCCAATACGAGAGGACTGTGGGCAGGGGGCGGACATTGGGGTCCCGACCAGCCTCGGCATTAAATCGGACTCGCAAGCATTTGCAATTAGTCAATGCTCGTGGCACAGTTTTGCCGCCCGGCTGCCCTTGGCCACAAATTAAATCATATAAATGCACAATTATTTAATGTCCTCCTCGGCGAGCAACAGCTCCGGCAGCTGCAGCTGGGCAAGCAGCAACGGCAGCGGCGGCGGCAGCAGCGTAATAAATCAATGGCAAAGTGAGCTGCGATGCGGATCGACTTGGAAACTGTTGTGTAAATAAATGTAAATTAAAATGCATAATTTATGTGCATTTGTAATTATTTATAAACCGACACATTAAAACGCAAAGATAATGCTCAAACGAATTTCCGCGCTGCGTTGGCCCCCCGTGTGCCGTTGGTCGCCACTTGGTTGTGGGCGTGGCGGCAGGTCAATTGCTCATTTGGTTTTGGCAGCACGCAGCTGCTGCCCACAAAAGCAGCACCATCAGCAGCAGCAGCAACAACAACAATCGTTGTCCCTGCTGACCAATGAATGCTTAATGTGCGGCTCAGCGCTGTGGGCATTAGCCGCTGCTAATTGTGTGTCTGTGTGGGTGTCTGTGGGTGTGGTTCTGCCTGTGTGTGTGTGTGTGTGTGTCGGTGCGTGTCGGGCTCACGCGTGTGTGGCAGCTGCTTATCAGCGCGCTGCGCGTCACAAGTTCGCTTATCGCGCGCATTTGAGCCTTTGGCGCGGACCGCATTGGTAATTATACACATATATATTCGCTGTCATACACATATACACACACCCATCCTCCCACTCCTGTACACACATACCCGCACATACCTCGGACTAAGCTGGTAATTCAATCGAAATGTCAAAGTCGCACAAAAGCTGCAAAATTGTGGAAATGCATAAATAAATTTTTACACAATGTGAGGTGAAACAATCTCTGAATGGTGCGAAGGTAGTGGTGGGGCAGAGCGAAAATAAGGGGTGTCACGTGAGTGTAAGTTGAGCTTAGCAACTCATGAATATTGCGCTCATGCAAACGGGTAACGAGCTGTCAGAGATTAAGTTGCAAGCGTTACTTTTTATTATATTTACTGCGGAATGGCGGATGGGGCAGGGGTTGGAGGGGTGTGTGGATGCAGGGACTCGCTTGTCGCTTGCTGCCCAGATAAGGGGGCAAAATATAACATTTTGCATATGCTTATGGCGCAGCGACAGAGGCAGAGGCAGCAGCAGCAGCAGCAACAGCAAGTCGGGGTAAAATCGTTTTGACCAGCGCACAAACAAACAAACAAACGGAGAGAGAAAGAAACAAACAAAAAATGAAGAGCGAAGCAGGCGAAAGGCAGATGAGAAAGCGCAGCAAGCCGAAACGAACACTTTGGGAGGGGGGGGTGCGCGAGGGCATGGTGGGGCAGGTCAGTGCGCTGCGCCCGAGGACGCAGTTGCAAGCGAATTTATGCGCTTTGTTAAACAGCAACAACAGGCAAAAGAAAATAAAAATATGCTAAAAAAATGAGAAAACAGAAAGGAAAGGAAAAGCCAAAGCAATCCGCGAGTGCCACCACCACAACCAGCCCCTGCCACTGGCCTGGCTCTCCAGTGGCCAGCATAAGCAGGTTGGCTTGTGGGCGTGCCTGGGTGGACATAAATAAAGCAAACGAATACCGTACCGTACCCCATACCCTTTTGTGCACCCCCTTACCACCACTCGGCTCCCTCTTGCTATGCAATACAAATGAAAATCGTGTTTGCGCTGGGTGTAAAGTGGCATGTGTAGTGGTGCAGCTAGGGAAGGGGAAGGGGTCGAAAGGGCGGGTAAACGGCAATGGCAACATTTTCGCTGTTGCTGCTTGTGATTTACAACAAAACAAATATGTTGGCCGAAGCAACACTGCAACAGCAGCAGCGGCAGCAGCAGCGCACCCTCACCTTAGCTCAGCCCCATCGCCTGCACTTTTGCCTGCACCTCCGCCTGCCCCTTGCAGGCGCAGTCCCGCAGATGGCACTTGGCGTGCCCTGACTGATTTACAAGGCTGCAAGCTGAGATTGGATGGCGCAGTGTAAATAAAATAGGAGACGTCGCTGCGTCGAAATCCAATTTTCGTTTTTCGCATTTTTGAAAAATAATTAAAGTTAAAGAAGTTCCAGCAATGGACGACGTGTTGCCAGTGGCCAGGGGGCGTGGGGGGGCTAGTCGAGGCGAGCTGAGGCGGAACGAGACGGACTAAGGCATCTAAGTGCCGGCAGGAGGACAAAGTTGCCAGCAGCATCGGTGCAGTTAATTGCAAAGTTTGCTCTTAGCGCCAGGTGTCAAGGCTACACTTTGAGTGCAGCAGCAGCAGCAGCAACAACAACAACAATTAC
Source organism: Zaprionus capensis (assembly GCA_018903675.1). Classification (NCBI taxonomy): domain Eukaryota; kingdom Metazoa; phylum Arthropoda; class Insecta; order Diptera; family Drosophilidae; genus Zaprionus; species Zaprionus capensis. The sequence continues at coordinate 5,990,369 of JAEIFN010000011.1, forward strand.
AGACACAGTCAAAGCTGGGGAAAAATCAGCTGACATGCCATCCGAGTGCTGCCGCAGCGGAAGAGCGGCGCTCATCAGGTTGCATGTTCTCGATAAAGCTTCGGGTTGTGTGTTTTCCTTTAGTCCGGTACTGTCCGCCATCCTCGTATGTCTCTCTCTTTAACCCCCGCCCCTCTTTCGCTGCACATGCTCGACTGGGCGTTGCGCTCTTGGGCCGCGCGCATTTATCAACGGAAATCATAAATAAAATGCTGTGCATATTTCATTGAAAGCCGCTGCCATCTCTCGTAGCTAACGGGCATTGGGTATTTCATTTACAGGAAGAATCAAACAATTCAAGCAGGTCAGATGGCTAATTGGCTGGGGAAGTGAGGAGAAACTGGTCTGTGATGATTAACTTATTATTACATTATTATTTACTTTACGGGACACTTTATTTATAACGATTTTTATTATTATATTTTATATGATTTAGATCGAAAATAAATTAGTCACTTTTAATTATAATTTTAATAATAACTTTGAATATTTTCAAGGACTTATTCCAATTTTGAAATGAACATTTTAAGTATAAGTTTTTCCCATCATAAAAAATATTATGTTATGTTAAATTCATGCATAATTATAATAATGAATAAGCAAGTGTAATTTAGTTACTGAGTAAAAACTAAAAATGTTTATTCTTAATCATTTTTTTAATTAACAATTTATTGTATTAGTATTATCACCATAAGATACATAGATATCTCCAGACACATCTCCTTTCTTCAGCTTCATGCGAAGTTGCCACTTCGTCGACTGTGTGCTTAGTGCTTGTGATAAAGCGTTGCCAAATCATTTCTATCAGTTAAAACTATATTTTTAAGATTCAAGTCAGTGTTTCTTTTAAAACACACGTTAATTTTATTATTAAATTAAATTGAATGAAGTTATTTTAAATATATCCTAATTTATTTTATTCTCTCAACTTCTTAATTTTCTACGTCGTTGCATGTCCGTCCACTGTTAACCTAGGCCAACTGACTCGGCGTTGACAGATCATTTCCACACATATATGAGCTTAACTCTATTGAGTATCTCTTAGTGGGGAAGTTAGGTTTTATCTTTAACAATTAAAGGCCACTCATGGGACACCTAAAAAGAAGAAAAACACGACAAAACCTTATACACACTGAATACTTATATTTATTTTCCAAATATTTTCCATTTTTTTGAATTTGAATACCATCAATTGCCATGGGAGTTGGTATTATTGTCCAAAAGTAGTCGGAATCAAAAAGACAACAGGCCGCATGGAGACTATGGGACAATAAAAGGTAGAACAATGCGTGTGATATGTCCAACTAGACTGCATCTATCGAAGCTTAGCTGTATTTTAGAAACCGTACTGTGTGGTAAAGTCAATTGGCGCCTTTGTACAGCAGTCGTATAACCAGTGACACCAATATCCTGGCAGAAATGAGCAGAAATTCACGACGGACAAGCGACCATGAGGCCACGTGGCCATTTCTCTTGCGCACACCAAAGGACCCCCCATTGGCCCGCCGAAAACTGGTCGGCGGCGGTGCGCTTTACGCTTGGGGATGTGCCGTGGAAACGCCATGGTCGATGGCCCTGGCACTTGGATGAGCTTCTTGGCGTTAAATTTATGTTTTCCTGCCGTAAGTGGCACGTCGAGCATCGCCGTAGCTTCGCATCGCCCGGAATTCATGGATGTGGTCAATGTGCTTGACAAATTGCTTATTGTTATGGCTGCTGCCAGAGTCTCGTTAAGCTGTAGTCTCCGAAATGGCTTGGGTTGGAGCTGGCATGGCACCCGTTGAGTTCATAACGCGGTATTAGGACGACTCGACACGTTTAATAAGTTCGCTCATTATTTTTCGGCTACGTGCGGCCACTTCACAAAAAACGGAAACGTCGCGCAAATGCGGCCTCGTTAATTGTTTTGATTAATGAACGAACGACCTGACCTCACGTGTTTGCCGTGCCCCAAGTGCGGCGACGAGTGCACGAGCTGTTTGGGGTGCAGGGGACCGGAGAACGTAGAGCGGGAGCAGGGCAAGCTCTGACATCGTTTCAATTTGCAGTTGCATGCACTTTAGTCGCGCTGCTAACGGCTTCAGCATTGCCTGCCCCCAAAAACTTACCACGCTCTTCTCTCTTTCTCTCTCTCTCATTCTCTTTCTGCTTCCCAATGCTTTTCTCCCCGCTCTTGCTACCCTTCCAGCTCCACAGTCGACTCGTTGTCGAGCTGTTTATTCGATTTTGTCGTGTGCTGCATTTTCTTAATTTGCAGTTTTTTTGGTCGGCGGCACGACCCTGCCTGCCCCTAGCCGGGCACAGCTTACATGCGGCTGTCCCATTCGCGTTTGTTTACTCTGCGTACTGGCTTTATTTATTTTTTAATTAATTTAATGCGCCAGTTTTGCGTTGCTTTCTGCGGCGCATTGCATACTTTTAGGGGCCGTCTCCGTTTTGATTGCGTGTGCAGCAGCGCCACACGCAATCACAAGATGCAAGCACACACACACACGCATGCCCACAATGTAATTAGAAAATTGTTGCACTTTGTTTATAGCCGACGAAGTTGCCAAAGCTGGCGGAGCATGCTGTTCTCAAAGCTGCTAAATTGAGCCATTTGCCAGGCAAAGGCAGCGGCAATGGTCGTGGTCGCTTGTAGTGGATTCGGTCAGAGAAGGAATCCGAGCAAATTAAAGAGAAGTGCGAAATCCAGCGGCAATAATCTAAAGGAACTTAATGCCACAGGCGAAGCCGTTGGACTGCGCAGTCAGCGAACGGCAGGCAGCAGGCTGCATCTTAATGCCACTTCAGCTGGCAGCTGCCTGACAGCGTCCAGATACAAACAACCAGGCCACGACTCGGTGACAGCGTGGACAACGACAACGACGACTCCGGCGACTCTGGCGACTCTGCCGACTACAACGATGTTGCATGCATGCCATGTGCTCGAGTCGGCTCGAGTCGGAAAAGGCAGCGTTTGACAGGCATTCAGGGCAGACTCGCCCGTCAGACAGACTACAAGAGAGGGGAGAGGATGGAAGGTGAGGGGCAGATGGAGCTGACCAAGATGCTTGGCTGGCTGGCCGAGTGACCAGCAGTAAGCGGGCAGCCCTTGTGGCTAAGTAAGCCATACTGGATGTGCACTAATTGTGGCCAACATGTTAAAATGAAATGGATTTTCATTCAGCAATTGGCTTACACGAACACATACACACACACACACACACACACACACACAAATGCAGGCAAACAAAGCACAGCTTGAATTGGCAGTGGGCAGCGCGCTGCAAATGAGCGGGGCGTTTCAACTTATGATGGATTATGGCTGCGTTATCGTGCTACTCCTGGCACAAGTATTGTTTGCCTTCAGTTTGCAGTTTGTGCCCATTGATACGGTACAGAGCTTGGCTCTCGGCACTTGGTACTCGTACTTGGTACTCAGTACTCCGTGTTGGCCATAATGCCGGCACGGTGCATAATAATGCGATTGCTAGCCATAAAGACCGCATGCCGACAACCAGCCTGAAGCCGAGACCTGAAACGACCCAGCACCACCGAGACCGGAGTACAGTCCGCAGGCAGCAGCCCAAACCACAAGGGAAGCTGGCGCCAGCGCTTGCAGAACAGCTGCAGCAATCAAAACACACGCATTAACTCATTGAAAAGGGGCAAGAACTGCTGGCAAGGGGGAGAGGAAGAGGGTCGAGGGGTTGCAGGCAAAGACATGGACATGGAAACCCAGTGCAGCCGGAATGCAAACACATGCGAAGGTACTTGAACACGAGGAGTCCGGTGTGTTTTTGGGAGCCTGGGAAAGTTGTGGTTAAGCGGCTGCCACTTGGCGGCAATGATAACAGGCAACAAGTGAAGTAAGCAACCGGCGGGCGGAGCAAGGATACAAACCGTAACAAAGCCAAGCAAGAGAGTGGGCAGTGGGATGGGTCAAGGGGCAATGGGGAAGTTAAAGTCAAATGCTGCCCACAAGAACACAAAACGGCAGCAAAACGGTGTGGCAAATGTTGACACGGGCAACAGGCGCAACATAAGCAACATGAGCAACATGAGAAACATGAGAGACATCAAACTGAAAAGAGAATTATGTAGATTACGTTATTGTACAAGTGAAACTCATGTAAAACACACACAAAGAGAGAAAAAACACACACAGGAGAGTTGAGCACAAAAATGCGCAACAATGTGCAATGAAATCGAACAATTGCCAAGTGGAGATCATCGTGGGAGATTTCTGGGGGTTGTCGGCATCCTGTAGCAGCGTGCAGTATGCGGCATGCGGCATGCAGCATGTAGCAGTCGAAAATGACAACTTCGTTGACGCTAGCTTCATTGCCATAGAACAGCAATAGCCGAGGGCAGCAGAGAAGAGAATGGAAGAGCGACGAAGAGAAAAAAGGGTAAACATATAAAAAACAGGACATGGCCAGCAACAGAGCATCCTGGCGAGTACCATTGGCATCGGCGGCAACGTCTACGTCGGCAGCGACGTCGACTTTGGCAGTGGATGTGGCACTGGTAGTGGCTGCTTCAATTGCGGACATGCCACAGCTCACGAGGATGCTTACATGTAAAATCACTGAAAAATGCTGTAGCTACGACAGGAGGCAGAGAGAGAGAGAGAGGCGGGTTGGGTGCCGCACAACGAATGAATGAACAGGGAAAACACAATTTAGCAGAAACAAACATACAAACAAATCAAAAAGAAACGAAAACGGACGGCAGCAAAAGCAACAAAGAGAGAAAAAAATGGGAATATAAAACGATGGCAGCACTTTTTATTGAGCAGACATTAAGAAAAAATAACAAAGTCAACAACGGCTACAGCAACAAAAGTAACAACAACAACAAAGCCAACAACAACAAGAACAGTTGTATGAATACTCTCCACAGCATAATAGCAACAGCATTGGCACCAGTCAGCGCAAGGATCCTACGACAACAAAAGAAACCAACAAATCCATGCAAATCGGATTTTGTGATTTGGCTGCCGTTGCTGCTGCTGCCGTTGCTGCTGCTACTGCGGCAACATTTTTACGTTACTTTTTGTGCATTTCCATTTAGTTTCAGCTACCCAGGTCCATGGCCCACAGCTGACAGCACTGCCCCTACCCTTTGCTGCCGATGCTCCTCACGAGCGTCCACACTCTGCACTCTGCACTCTGTGTCCCTTTGCTGTTATTTGCTTTGGCATTCAGCTTTGGCAACAATTGCAGCCAAGCGGCGGCCTCTCCAAAGCACAGCTCGTTAGCGCCGCCAGCTTCTAGTTCCTGCTGCTCCTTCCAGTTTCTGCTGCTGCTTCTGCTGCTGCTGTTGCTGATGTGCTGCCTGGTCATTCTCTGGGGTCGCATTAGCTGCAGCACATCAATACGTATACGTATCGAGTGGGGTCCAGGCGTCTGTTGTGAGGCGTATTTATAAAGGTTATTACGTATACGTAACATTATACGTATACCTAGAGTTGCTTCAATTTTAAAGGCAAACAATAGTTGTAAGCAGGCAGCCAGTGCAGGGCATGCCAACATTTCAGATAATTGGCAACATTGCTTGAAAAGCTGAGACCGGTGGCCCTCTTCCACCCCTACCCCTTTCGTATCTATGCAAGAAAATAGTCACATTCAGCAAAGTCTTTCGAAATGCTTTGACTTTGCATTTCAATATTAATCAGCGCGAGCCCGAGCTTTGAACCTTGGGCCAAAACATTAATTAACTGTTTTAATTAACTGCAAGCCAATGTGAATGCACAGTAATGCGATAAAGAAGAAGCGACTGTTGCAAGGATTCGCAATTCAATTATGCAGCAAACAATTTTTTAGCTTAATGCGCTGTCATCAGCTATCAGCTATCAGATGCCGCATCGTGTTTGCCTGCCACCCAATAGCTTTCAGTTATTCCAGCTTATCAGCTGTCCCCTCCATCTCCCTCCCACCCAGCTGCCACAGCTCGTCAAGTGCTATTCAGCTCGTCAGCGACGCTGGCGGCGGTTTACTTCAACAGGAAGTGGCATGCATTATGAATTAAGCATGTCGCCAGGCAACGCGAGTGCAAATGGTAAGTGGTAACCCGGGTGAGCTGTCTTTTTATACCCTGCATTCTGTGCATTGTTCTCCTCGCACTGTTAAGTGCAGCTTGAAGCAGTGGAACAGCACTTTAAGTTGGCTCGGTAGCTAAGCGTAGCTATGGAGAGCAGAAACATCCTCCACCTCCTCCTGCTCTTGGTGCAATATCCTGCTTATGAAATGAACAAACAAGCGGCAGATTAAGTTTTCAGTTTACCGCATTTATGGAATGCAAAAAAATGGACTATTGCTTGGAGCAAAAGTGTTTTTAATTAGTTGGAGATGAGAAATTCTTGTAACCTCAGCTGGTATCAAAGGTATTCTTCCTTTCGCCTATGCAAATGTTTTCACATTTTTTCTGTTTTACACGTAAGACGTCAACTAAGGTGGTAATGAAGCTGCTGGCATCTTAAAGCTCAAGTTAATTTATACACTGCAAAACTGCGCCCAGATGGGGAACAGGGACAGGAACCGCCGAGTGGAGTCACTCGAGTAGCACAAATGCTGTGCCCATTTGAAAGGGAAGGCGCGATCCGGGAGGGGGCGGTTCATTTCGTGAGCTTAATTACAGGCAGCTGGCTTTATCTTGGCCTGGCACAGGAATTGGAACTTGGGTGCATATGTGACCCACTTCCGGTCGCACAAAGGGGCTCAAATTGCAAGGAAGACGGCGACAATGACGTCGACAGCGATAGCGCCGGCGACATCGTCGTTTGCCGTGTCACATAAATAGGCTTACTGACGGCGTCGACAGCGAGGTGTGAACGTGGATGATGTGACGTCGGCGACAGGCTGTGGCGAGATGCGCCAGCGACGAGGGAGATGGAAGATTGTCATGACATTTGTTGCCAGCCGGCTGCGGGTTTGAATTCATTATGCAGACGCCGCCGGGGTCTCCAAGTTTGGCCTTATTTTCAGTCGAGTCTCCCTCTCTCTCTCTCTCTCTGCTCCTCCTTCTCCACTGCCTTTCTCTGTCTCTTGCTTTTAAATCTTGGCTTATTTTTAGCATAATAAATTTCATATGCAAATGTTTGTGTACAGGTCTAACGCAGCGTGCGTGTGTGTGTGTGTGTGTGGATACGGGGTGCAGTGCGACTGCTGTGGCTTCCAGCATGCCAATACACATACGAACACACACACCTGCATGGGCGTGTAATAAACACAAGCTGTCGAGTGGCGTTCGTGTTGCCATAATGCATTTGAAGCTGCAAAAGAGTTTATGACACACACACGCAACCCCGCCGCCTCTGTCAGTGTGTGTGTGTGTGCTTATTTGGGTGCGCAACGGGACAACAAGTAGCTCATAACGTAAAAACAGTACACAACAACAGCAATGGGAACAACATGGGAAAAGGTAACGGCGACGGCAACTGCAATGGCAGCTGCCTGCTCCGGCCTGGCCGAAAAACAATGCCCGGAAATGAGGTGCACACATGCACACATACATGCGCACATGCCTGCGACATGACGTCGGCATGTTTTTGCATTCTACAGCAGCTCACATTCGCTTTCATTCGCAGTGCGGCGCACGTATGTGTGTATGCATCTATGTGCATTGCATTGCTAGAGTGCAGCCAGGCAGTCGGGCTTAGCATCGGGGTTCGAGTTCAGGTTCCAGCACGGCTCCAGTACGTTTCGGGTTGCCTATTATTGCGGCAATTTTATGCCATTTGCACCGCCTGGCAACCCCTGCAAGCCTCCTAGCACCCATGCAACAACATCATGCCTAAGAGCCAAATTAGCCCGGTAATAATATTATGCCGGCAAAATTTGTTAAGGCCATTTGTACATTTTATACTTGTATTTTATTTTGCTGTTTGCAGCTTGTTCGAGAAATACTCCGAAAAACGGGAACTTTTCAATTCGCCTGACTGCCTTTTTAGCCTGTATTTAGTTGGCTGTATCTGTGTGCGTGGGTCTCTGCTCTCACTGTGTGTGTGTGTGCGTGTTATGCAAATATTTCACCTGCCTGGCATGGCTAGCCCGGCACTGTAAGTGAATTGTACGACTCTGCCTGCCCTCTTGCCTGCATATAGATTCATACAATATCAGGGTTTATATTTAAATAACCGTTATGCTCTCCTGTCAAATTTTTCATTTAAAGTTTTGACTCTGATTGCTCACCTACCAATACCTCGCACACACACACACACACAACGAGACACACAAGCACCCAAACTCACAGTGGAGACACGCCCACGTGCAGCGTACAAGACTTCAGCATGCAAACTTTTCCATTTTCATTTCCATATCGCCTGCTTTATCCCCGTTGCGAGCCCTCTTGAATGTCCACACGGCCAGAGAGCAACATAAAAAAGGTGAGCCAAGCACACGACGTTATACGGACTATATATTGTACGTTTATGTCGTATGGGGGTTGGATAAATAAGGGAAAGTGGCGTTCCCTCCCTGCCGACACCATCTTGTAACTCTGTATTTATTTATGCAACTGCAACTGCAGGCGCACTCAGGATTGAAGATAAATATATGCAGCAACAAATTGAATATTAGATTTAATTTAAATTTACTTATCTCTCGGAATACCTGGCCCGCCTGAAACAATGGGGCCCAAATGCTGATGTGGCTTAGGTCTGCAAGCTGCTGCTGATTGCGATTTTAAAGACGTGGCGAGTACATTTATATGTTAATATAGACTTTATTTACTTGTAGTTGTTTGAAAAATGTTTACAAAATAATCAAATATACATATACATACACATACGAGTACGTTTCTAGTCACATATACATACATTGAATGCAGAAAAATGTTCATTTGTGGGTTATCATTGCATTGTAACTGTTTTGAGATGGAAAAATTGAGTTGCCTTTTGTGTTTTTCTTCCTGTTCTCTCTGTCTTTCTTCTTTTCTTGTACACTCATTTCGTAAGTTATAATATATTTCGTTTTCTTTAACTAAATAGTATAATTAGGTTTATAACTAAATTTGTAAATTACACATACAACGCACATATACAGTTACTAGAACATCATTATCATATTATAGTATTTACTTATCGTTTCGGCTTTAGTCGAATAGATCGAAGCAACGAGACTGCGGAATGGGAAATGGGGAATTTGCGGGGTCACGCAATAATCGTGTAAGATGGCAAAAAATGTCTTTCATCGGTTGAATATATCGATTCGATTACTTAATTCAAATGTTAATTTCTCCATCTATATATGTATATATATATACACATATATCTAGCTGTGTGTCGCTCTAGTTTATATAATTATGAGTACGTTCGCCTTGCTTTCTGTGCATTTGGCCATGGGTTTTAATTAAACATACACATTGATACGAGTTTTGGGTTTGTCTCCCGGTTTGTTTTTCATTTATCATTTTTGTTTTCCTTTTCTTTTTTCGTTTATGTTTTTGTTTAATTTTTGCATTTCATTTATTGGCAGCCCTTGGTGCATTCAAATGACTTGTTTTAATTAAATCTTTTAAAAGCTGTTTGAGTAAATTGTTTAATTATTTATTTCGACTTTTTTGGTTTTTGCTTTATTTTCTTAAATTCAATTTGCGTGTTTACATACATTTTTTAATTATATTTTATGTAGCTGCTTTAAAACTATTTGTTTTTTTTTTTTTTCAAATTATGTAATTATGTATTTGACTAGAGTGAGTATTTTGCCTAGCTGTAAATTTGCTAAAAATTATAGAACAGGGTGCATTTGAGAGGTGCCAGATTCCAGTAACTGAATGCGAATGGTGCAGTTGCTTTTGGTCAAGCATTAAGTCCAATTTTGTTTTTTTTTTTCCCTAAATTGAATAATCATTGATTGGTGCAAGTTATTTACAAAAGAAATGCTGGAATATTGGAAGAAGAAAAACGACCTGGACCGCACCCTGTCTTTAACGCGTCATAATTTATATGTATTTATATATTTTGCTAAATATTTATTACTTTACTTGACCCTTTAAGCTGCATTCCAATGCCAGTTTCAAAATATTTACACTTATGTGCTATACGAAGTACAAAGCTTTAAAGGTTCTGTGTAGATGTTTAAGTATGTGTGTATGAGTGTATTTAGGTGTGTATTCGAGTAGCATGTGTATATGTACAAATCAAAGTGTTTCAATTAACTCGCTGGTATTTATTCTCTATACTCAGGTTACTTAACATAGACATCAAAAGGGCAAAGATAGAAGAACGGCGAATCGATTTAGCTTTCTGCAGTGGGAAATATTCCCACGCTGCGGTTAATTCTGTCTTAAATTATGGAAATCAAATTTGTCTGCATATGAGTAATTGGCCATGCTCTGGAATGTTAATTAAATTAACATACACAAGTGCGGTAGATAAGATACAGTTTGCCGGTTTGTCGGCTCGCACACATACACGAAAGCACACGCTATTTGACTAAACATCATTAGGATACGAACTAGTGTATATATAAATATGTTTTGTATTTATATCATGTTTTCTATTCATTGAATCGCCATGCTTCTCCCCTCTCTTTCTCCCTCTTTAGCTGTCTCGCTCTCGGTTGCGAGTTTCATTCGTTTCTCTTTGGTGCAGTTGATGCCTACTCCTAAAAGTATGCAATAAAATCTATGTACACTTAACTATCGAGTGCTGAATGGTTGAAATGTGTCTCTGTGTGGGAGTGTGTGTTGTGTAGATGTGTGTGTTATCGGTTGCTTATGCTATTACATTGATTGTATCGTATATATTATATGGTTCCATTTATGTTTCTTGCATTTGTTTTTGTTTTCTTTTGGTTTCGATAAAGTTCGCTTGGAATGTTTCGTAGATTTTAGAGAAATGGAAAGTTGAGAGTCTGAGAAAATGTTATACATGCCATACATAACTAGATGCCATCATGTCTTAAACTAATTACAACTCGAGTTGTTATGCCGGCACACCTCCATCCCGTCAATAACCGTTCAAAATCAAAACCATCAATCAAGTTTAATGCTATTGGCGGTGAAATTCGTTACTAAAATTAAAAGTCCAACTAAACTAGAAGTAAATCATCTAAGCAAAGATTAGTTTAAGCAATAGCGTGGCACCGCTTAATGAGACCACGCTCATTTTCATTCGGTTGATGGCTCCGCTGCCATAGAAAGTAACGCTCAGATCCCGCATCTCGTTATCTGCAATATAAATCATTGGAGAACCAAATCAAAGAGTTATTAAACGGCACATTTCTCAAGTATTTATAGTGAATGAATAATGTAATTTCATAATAATGGTCTAACTGGAGATATAAATAAGTTCATGATATCTGGTATGGAATGTTTTCAATAAGAGAGGTTCTTTGTTCATGCAATTCGAAAAGTTGAAAACGTTTTCAATCTCTTTTTATTTCAAACAATACAAGTTCACACACGCTCAAAACATGCACACACTTTTTGCAGAGATATTTATGTATGTCTGTAAAAAATCGGGATATTCGTGTTATTCATTTAAAGTGTTTCGGTTTTTCGTTTTGTTCAAGCTTTGCAAATTGAACAGAAATGGTATTTTTCCGCAAAACGTTTGGTAAACTGTAAATACGCAAAACATTGAACACATATACTACACAATGGGATACATACGCACATACACGGCTATTGAATACGTATTTGCCATTTGCGAAATTTTATTTATTTATTTTCTTTTTAGGAGCCATATGAAAATATTGGGTCTATTCAGTGTATTTGAAAATAAAAATCATGCGGATATAAACATGCAAGTAAGATTAGATAGAGAGAAAAATAGAGAGAGAATGAAAGAGAGAGAGAGAGAGAGAGAGAATGGCGAATTATGTGTGTGCACAGAAAATAGCAGAAAATTGAGCGAAAGACAAAGAGAGAAAAATAGGAAAGACAGCATGAGAGAGAAAGAGAGATTGTTATGATGAAAGTAAGAGAGAGATAGAAAGAGATTCTAATGATGAAAGTAAGAGAGAGATAGAGATAGAGAGTATGCGAGGACTAACCTGACTGACCATGATTTAAGAAAGTTGATAGATCGACAAGCACATCTGTAATTGATATGTGGATCAGTCATTGAAGAAAGAGCGATAGCGATAGCGATAAACGATAGTTACCAAAGTGATAGAGAAAGAGAAAAGTTACAATGCTTAAAGCAGAATCATGATTTCAACAGAAAACCTAATGTGCATGACCGTGTGTATTTGATTGTTTGCTACCTTGATTGTGTGTGTGACTGTGCGTGTCTGGCTATAAGTTATAATTTAATTGGCTTCCGCAATGCGATTGCCAATTGACATTTAAATCAAATCCATGTCCGCAAATACATAAATCATTAACGCATTAATTGCAATGCACAATCAGGCAAAAGTTTACTTTGCCCGCTCAGGTGCAGACGAATCAGGGCCGTGTGACCTTCCCCGCTCTGCCCCGGATATCCATCGAGGTCATATCCTGGCGTGCAGCTCATTTTGTGTAAGCCGCCAATTAAAATGGCAAACGTGCGACATCTGTCAATAATGACAAATGAGCATTTTGCCATTAATGCCAGGTTCAGCAGCATCCATCGTAGCAGTCATGCTGGCATCGATCCATCGATATTGGAATCGCCAGCAACGACACCTGCTGTTGCCCTGACCTCGCCTGCGTGCTCCTGTTCGTCTGTTCATCTGTTCGCCTGCTTACTGCTTCGCTTTGGCATGACGCAATGGTAATTGCAATTGCAATTGCCGGCGCAGCGCTTCGCTTGCCCAGTTGGCCATAAGTAAAAGGAGCCAAACAGCGACAAAGCTGAGGCAGGGAGAAAGACGGGGAAGGGGAGAGAGGAGAGGAGATGCGATGAGAGGCAAATGATCGATTGAGGTGAAAAGCAGATAGCCAAGGCAACGATATGCAGCTGCAGTTGCTTTTTAATGAAACTTCTAGGAAGCACGCTGCCCCAATTGGCCTGTAATCAATGCGAGCTGTCGGTGTCTCTGCCTGTTTGTATCTCTCTGTATGTGTAAGTGTATATCTGTCAGTGTGTGTGTGTGTGCGTTTATTGCAAAACTGTTACACGACAGCTGTCGATGAGAAATGTGCTAAGGGCTTTCAAAACTTATTCATATTTGATGGGTCTGCCTTGTAGCCAGTTCGACATTATCTAAAACATACAAATCTCGTGTAGCTGCTGCTGTCAAAGCCGAAGGCGGAGACGAAGGTGCCAGATGGAGGTGGAGCTATCAGCAGCATCCGCCTTTCGACAGCCATTGGAGCCGGCAACTTGGCACAAGGCATTGACATGCTTGACGTGTTCTCATTTGCTGCGCTCCACACATGTTCGAGTCATTGCTGACACTTTTAATAGACAGAAAACATCGGACAGTGGACGAGCTACCACCACGTCGGACATTGGACGTTGAATGTTGCTGCAACGCTAGACTTTTGATGTTGCTCTCCGTGCATGTGCGTTGCATGCTACACACTGCAAACAAGACAGCTAATCTATTGAGGCATCTGTGTTGCCATCGCCTCCAAACATGACACGTGCAATTTAGAAATGCTGTTGCACATTCCACAAATCTTGCATGCACTCCCCCACCCCCACCCCTCAGCACCTTTTGTCTCGTCGCACCGCATTCATTTGGCCGTTTAGCGACTCACGAAAAATGGCCACGCATCGAATTACCATATAAATTCACACACTGCCAACATAAACTACAAGCAAATTGTCAATTGCGGCGCCAGTGAAATGCCAACAGTTTTATAAATGAAAACAGAAGCAGCCAGACGCGGTCACCGCGAATCGCCAACGCTGCCACTGTTGGTGCCGGCATCGGCATCGGGATCGGGTCTGGGATTGGAAGTGGGGTCCAGTTCCCGGTACGGCTAATGTTGCCTGGCCGTCTAGTTGCCTGGTTGCCTGTCACTGTCGCCATCGACTGTCGTTGCGTCTTTTATTGCCTGCGGTTTGGTGGCACAAAACCATAACGTCACTTGTGATTTCGTGTTCGGCGTTTTGTGTAGCTAAACAAGCGACAGGCATTGCCAGCGAGGTTGCATTGCTGCCGCACTTACCGCAGTGCCCACCTTTCAGCAACTGCACGCTCCAGTTGAGTTCGCTTTGGTCCAGCTCTGAAATGGGTTTTTATGCTCGAGCGGCTCTCGTCACCGGACGCACGCACTATTCACGTAATAGCATTGCGGTGTGGCGACAAATACAAATGTAGAAACCCAAACACACACACACACAGCTACCTTTTTATACTATGGCGTGTGTTGATGGGTGCATCAGCCAAATAAATCCGATTTTTAAGGGAACAGTTTTGGTTTCTTTTTTGATTCGCATTTGCATTTGCAACAGAAACCCAATCTTTAACAAGCAGCTTATTGTATCCACATACTAGATATGTATGCAGACGAATGTATACACCCATCAACCCAAAAGGATAATCGGAACACGCTTGTCGATGTGCTGTGTCGCTGTTAGTCAGTATTAGTACCGTGCACTCGAAAAAAGTAGTTTGAACATGAATAGTTTGGCAACATGAATACTTTTTCAATCACCAAAGATTTTATCGTTGAAAAATATGTTTCATTTTGTTTTAAATTTATATCATTGCAGAGGATGGTTTCATTATAGTATAGGGTATATATTATATTTTATATAAAGTAGCAAGATTAAAGTAGACGAATAAAACAAGCCATGTCCATTTGCTTGTCCGTCTTTCGCCATGACAAATAATCTCTCAGTTACAGATAAGTATTGATGCATTATTGTACATAAGTCGGAGCTATATTAAGTAGCTGCCATGCATTCTATCCTATCCTAGCAGAGGTATAATTTATTTAAATACATTTTGATTTAAATACATTATATAATTATAATTAACTCCCAAAATTTGCAATTTAATTGAAGTTGAAAACTCCTACTGCAACTTGGATTCACAAGTTTTTTGGCAAGTGTAAGACAGTGGGGCAATACGAAGCTGACACAGATTAGGGTCAGCATAGTTAGCGTTGCCTATAGTGGCGGTGCTGGTTTGCGCGGACTTTGTGAGTTTTTGGCGCTGCAGAATGCGAATTTGCTGGCGCACATTGCTGCAGTAGGCAACTGGTTGGTGCTACCAATGTTGCAACATTTTACTTTTTTTCTGTGCCAACTGCGAGTGCAGAGTGTGTGCTGAGTCGGGGTCAAGAGGAGAACTGGAGGAGGGTTGCAATGTAACCAATGGCCACTTAAAGCCCGACTTAAAGTTTCCCTTGCTGTTGTGGCACATGCATGTGTGTGCCTGTCTGTGTAAGTATTTATAATAATGCAGTTGCTTCTTTTGTACATTCGCAGCACTTGCGGCAAACTTCAGCAACAGCTTCGCCGCGCTCCGACCCGATCTTCTCGGGCGCATTGTGGGACCTGCACTTTACATAAACATAACATTCACGTCGAGAATTCGCATTACACATCTTGCAACAGCGCGTGCTGCCATATATATGGGGTGTATATACACACACACATAATATATATTTTGTATATGTATATTTTTTTGCCATGTGCTTATTACGCTGCAACTACACAACTTGCGAAGCTCTGTAAGTGCGTAAGTCTGTGTCAGTGTGCTTGTAAGTGTGTGTGTGTGTTTGTGCCTTGGTAAACTTTGCAACTTGCATGCAAGCAAAAAGCGATGTTGCTGCAGTTGTTTGGGGCCTTTGGTAAAGCATTCCCAGCGGCAACACAAAAGCTTCAAACGCACACAGAAACGCTGCTGAACAGCGCGTGGCACACGCTGACGCTGACGCAGACAGGGACAGCCGACAGCCGACAGCGGATAAGAAGCTAGAGGAGTAACAAAGATAGCGAATGTGATGGCCAAGTAAATTGAAAGTTTGAGCTGCACTGAACAGACGGCAGACGGCAGTCGCGTCGTCGTTGTCGTTGTCGTCCTGCAGTAAGAGTCCACTTTGTCATCCTTTGAATGTGTCGCGTTGTTGTTGTTGCCCTTGCTGCTCATGTTGTTGTTGTTGTTGTTGTTGTTTTGTTGTTGTTGTGAATGCTATTGCCATTGCTATTGCTATTGCCACTGCTGACTGGTCCTCAGTTGGCAGTTTCAGCAAGTTTTACGCAACTTTCAACGAGTCTTTCATTTTCTGATATTTCTTCTAGCCTTCTTCACTAGCTGTTTGTGTGTTGCCCCCCCCTTCCGCACACCACGACTCCCCCTCGCTTAGTACCGCATCGCCCCGACAGCTCGCTGGCACTGCAGACTGGCTGTCCACACACATAACACTCGTTGCCTTAGTTTATGTTGTAATTTTATTTAACTTTGCTTTTTTCTTCGCTTTTCCTTTCTCTGCTTTATGTCGGAGTATTTTTTCGCGTGCACAAAATGCATTATTTTTTATGTCTCCATGTGCCGTTAGCAATGTTGGCCCTGAGCCGTCGCCTCTGACCCCGCGACTAAGCGTGAGTATCTGGTGTTAACTCCACCTATGTGTGTCTCTCTATGTGTGTGTATGTGTGTGTCTCTATGATGAAAATAGTTGCATACCTTAGTCGACTGTCTCTTTCTCGCTTGCACACTACGCAAACTAAACGGGAACAGAAATGATGACAGCAACACAAAACTACAATAACAACAGAGTGCACAATAACAACAACAACTGTAGCTGTAACTATGAAAATAGCACACTGTGAGTACATTAAAAAAGTGTCATAAAAATTAAATGCTCTTGAAGGGCGAACTAAATGCCGACAACGGGTCCAAGCCAAATCGAAGTGGAAATGCCCTTTGGGAGGCCTCAACAATGCGTTCCCATACGATATCATCTTATGATTTATACGAGTATATAAAATTGTTGCAGGGAAGTTTGTTCAGAAATCGATGGGTTTATCTCTATGCAACAGTATTTCAAAAAGAAATTAAGTTAATTAATTAATGATCCCTTGATGTGTTGGAAAATATATTTATTTGTTGTTTCGTATTTGAGAGATGTAAGTTAGATGTATATGTAACATATTAATTATATTATAGTTCTGCAGAGTAAAAAACTGTATGACAAACGGCTTTCTTCGATGAGAGCTCAATATTCGATAGTTTTCGATAGATTTCATTTTACACAAACTGTGATAAATAGGAATTTGGGGAATACAATGCGAAAATTCGAGCTAAACTTGTTGCTTTTACTATAGTTCGATTTCGGGTAAATTGCTGACACGGTGCCAGCGTTTTTCTCTCAGCGAAAGCGCAAATTGCTGGCTTGCTAGTATACCAAGCAACTACCCGTACATGCTATGCAAATGTCTGTGACTCTGCTCAGGGAAATAACGGCAGACAGTCGGACGGACAAAGCATATGTATGTGGAGCTGTTGATACTTTTTGTCTGCGACGGGACTCAATTGGCGTTTTCTTTTAGTGGCGTGGCCAGCAAACAAGCCACAAGCAGGAGCAGCACAAATAGAAGCTGCTGTTCCTGCTACTCCTGGATGGTGTCCAAGGTATTCTGCTTGCAGCGCACGTTGGCCAGGTAAATGAACTGCTAATATGAGTGTGTGGCTGTGTGAGTGCGAGCACGTGTGTGCATGTGTGTGTGCGAGTGTGTTGAAGTACTTGCTACAGACTGGTCGAGTGTGCTTGTTGTCCTTTAGTGGAATTGTTAGTGTTGTTGTCATCGTGCAAGGCTATGGCTGGCATTATTGTTGACATTGTGGCTATAACCGCTGTTATAGCTCGAGTTGTTGTTGTTGTTGTGGTTGCTGCTGTAGTTATGACACTCTAGGCTCATTAGTTGCCGCTTGCCACGAATGCCAGTGGCTTCGGCTGCTGCTGCCCTAGCTGCAGAATTGCATACCCTGCCGCTAATTGCGTAAATTGTTTACGTTTCGAAAATATAATGAAGTCATTTCCATTAGCACAATGCACGGCAGGATGACTTGCATAGAACGCGTCGCTGTTGCGAGCGGAAAGGGGGAGCTCTCTCTCTCTCTGCCTAAGAATGGCTGCCACGTCCTGTGCGCCTTACAATGGCCCTTAATGAAGTTGTGTGCAGTTGTGACGGCCGTGCGGGCGTGGACGGGTGTGTGCGCGCACCTGTCAAAGGCAAAACGTCTTGCACAAGTGACATCGATACTGCAGCTGCCTTCTTTGTATCCCTGTCAATGTGTGTGTGTGTGTATGTGTGTGTATGTACGTCATGCACGTTTTACTTGATTTAATTTAGCTGTATCGCTTTGTCCTGTCTGCCTGCTGCCTGCTGCCTGCCGCCAGCCAGTCTATCTGTGTGCCTCCTTATGTACGCGTGTGGCTGTGTGTGTATGTGTGAGTGTGCGTGTTTATTGCGCATTTCTCTTGGCTTGTATGCATATTTATTCGTTTGTTTGCGAAGCGACGGCATTGAACGCCGCTGCGTTTGCATTTGCATGCATTTCGCGCAGCGCTCTGAAGACGCAGACGGCCAACAGAGGAACCAGGAGTGGCAGCAGGGTACGGCAGTGGCAATGTAGTTGGCACTGGCAAATATGCGTCATTTGCATGGAAAAACGTTTTCCGCGCTCGCTCGCGCCACATTTTATACGGCCGCGTAGCCTGGTGGCATCGCACAGCCACCTTCCCAAGTTGCAGCCCCAGCTGCCTTGCTGCCTGGTTGCCTGGCTGCCTGGCTGCCAATGCGGCATTCATTCTGTATGCAATGCAACAATAGTTTTGCATATAAATGGTTTTCGTTTGTGCATTTAAATGCAATCCACCTGCCTTCCACCTGTCTTCCCCCTGCTGCCTGCTCGATGCTACCTGCTGGCAAATACAGAACCCAATCGACGCCCCGCATCTTTGTTTATTTATAACCGCAAAGTCGACTCTTAAGAAATGTGTGTGTGCGAGAGCGAGTGCGATTGCCTGTGTGTGCATGTGTGTGCTTGCATCCAATTAGTGCTGCCTTGTGTGTGCATGCGTGTGTGTGTGTGCTTATTTGATTTTTCACGCTCATTATGCCAAGTCAAACTCTTGATGAGGTGGCATTTACAATTAGTAGACCATTTGTGGCAAATCGAAATGATCGCAAGTCAAAATAACGTGATGTGTACTACGGTGCGTATGTTGAATATCTGCAGTATGTACAAGTGGGGGAGGGACTAGTAAATAAAGCTTTAATGCTGTAAATTAAATTGCACTTCGCGTCACGCTGATATTTATTCTGTCGCTTTAAATGACACAAATTGCAGTAGCCGCTCCTTTTTTTTCGAGCTGACATGTAAAGCGATTTTCATTGCTCTGGTCTGCTGCACTGTGATTTTTCAGGATTATCAGCGAAAGAAGCATTTAATACCAAATTATTATGCATGCAGCCAGAAAAAACGATACACAGGAAAAAGGGGTAAAGCCAATACATGAAAATGAAAAGAAATGCTCCGAAGTGGGAAGTCCCTTCCCCAAAAAAAAATAATCTTACTCGGTACAAGGAATATTTGGCAAAAACTAAATAAAATAATTAACAGTTTTGTCGTATTACTTAAAAATGTTAAGCTCTTTGGCACGTGGCATGATCGATTTCAAATGCCCGCCTGGAAAGGGTATTACAAAAAGTGTTGCATAAGCGCCAGGCGCATGCATAAGCATCGCATTTTGAGCTGATGCTGCACCAACGTATGTGTCTGTGCGTGTGTGCTCGAAGCTTACGACACACACACACACACACACACACACAGGGGTAATAGAGACAGGCTTAAAATTTGATACCGTAGTTATATATTTATCCTATATACTTATAGACGTAATTTAAAACGAAGTTGAGCAGGCAAAATGCACTCACCATTTGATGATGTGGAGAAGAAGAAGCTGTTGGTCAAGTCGCTCCAGCCATATCGATTGCTACGAACGAGAAGCAATGTATCCGCATTAATTATGTACTTGCAACTAATTGTGCGGCAATAATGCTCGAAGTTGCCGCTGCGTGGCAAGTTAATGAGGCAAGTTCAGCCATGTCTGGGATTAGAATTCGCCGACACTTACCGGGATTGCACTGTGGCCTCGTACTGCTGATCTGGATCCAGGCCGCGCACCATGTAGCTCATGCCTTGCGTGTAGTGGTGCGATAATGGGAAAGACGGCAGCACCACGTTGCGCCAATCGTTGTGACCCCAGTGCATCAGATTGCCATAGCCGCCGTAGTTGGCCAAGTTGTTGCCAATGCGATGATTGTGGGTGGACGAACCGTACATTTGCGAAGAAGACGATGACGACAGCGAGGACGATGACGAGGATTGCGAGTCAATGGCATTGTCAACGACCTCATGTCCTTGTGGCAGCTTGCGGAAGGACAGCTTGTACTCCTCGATGGGGGTATGCGAGTCCACTGCCCATGAGATGTTGTATCTAAGCAAGGAGGGAGAGTAAGCAAGAGAGGGATGTGAATAAATGCAAGATGTAGTACGAAAATATAGACATACTCGAGATTGACCGGCAACGCGTTGGCGTGCAACAGTTGCTGTCGGACTCGTTTGGGGGACGAACTCAATCAATATGGCATTGTTAAATTTCATCTAAAGCCAATCGCTGCTGCGAAGTTAGCACGCAACCAATTCAAGTGATAGCGACTCCAACAACAACAATAACAAAGCTGCGGACAACACGGCAAGCAACCACATAATCAATACTGTCAATGCCCTAACCAAGCTCCAGAGCGTTAAGCTCCAATCCGCGCGTTATTGTTGTCCCCATTTCGGCTGCTGCTACTGTTGTTGCTTCTGCTACTGCTGATGCTTCCCTCTCTACGCTGTTGCTGCTGTGTCCTGCTGTTGCTTTTGTTATTGACCCTTTGTTTGCCCTTTGCCATTCGGAGCAACGCACAACGCGTTCCGTTTGTTCAACCCAACTAAAGTAAAGCTAGCTGTGTGCCAAACCCACAGCACCAGGTTGAGCTTGACTTATCCCTCCCTCTATCTACAGCGAGTGCATTGCCACTGGCTTAAAGGTGAACCACCCACTCCCTTGCGCACAAGATGCTGCCAGCGCGCAACGCCAATGCTCATTAACAATCGCATTAATATTAACAACAAAGGCAGATTTGGTAATATTTATCGCGCTACTCCCGCGACGACAGGGGGATGTAAAGAAACTATTCAAGTAAACAACTAATTAGAAGGAGACGCTCTTCCTTGTTGTTGTCCTCGCTGGCCTCTCCACTGCGCATCCCCTTGCCATTTGCAATACATTACAAAGGCGCTAGTTCATTGCTTTGCGATAAACTCGGCACACAATTTGAATGCTAATCAGCTGAGCGAGAGATGGGGCGACGTCCTACAAGCCATAAACAAGGCTCACTGGATGCAGAGGGGGAAGTTGGAAGCTTCAGCATTCCTATGTACGAATACACATTATATATTAGTGTGTGTTTGTGCCAGGCATTTATTTTCATGTTTTGTATGTTTTTTGCATGCTTATTGAGCCATACGAACTAATAACCTGAAGTCCTGCGCACAATAAAAACATAAAACGCCAATCAGAAAAGTTTTCGCATATAGCATCAAAGTAAAGTAAGCAATAAAAATGATTATGAACAATTGAAGAGCGCCAGCGACTGGCGCCAGTGACGCTCGATGGGGACCAATTGCTAGCTTAATTGCCGGCAGCAGTTTCCGGCAAAATCACCAAATGAAATCAGAGTTTCGTTGACATCGAGTGGGGGAGTCACAGTGCCACAGTTCTGTTATGTTCTGCTGCTATTCCAATACCAGTGAGTTAGCGGTAATATTTGTTTGACAAACTTTGTTGTACGTCAGAGCGTATGCGCAATGCGGCTAGAAATGGAATTATTTGCCAAAGGGCCATTGAAATTTCATAGTATGCCCAATACAATTCGATGCTTTTTCAACTTTCTATTCGTGTACATTTTGGAATGCGTGTAGATTTCTCTCTATTTTCATCCATCTTATTGAGCTTAATTCAAGTTGAATTATTGAGAGGTGCCAATGACACTCACCGGCAGTTTTTTCGGGTCTATAGCTATCTGAATTCTCTGTCAGACAGTCGTGTCTCTTGCCTCTGCGCGCACTGTGGATGCGAGTGTGTGTGACAGTGAGATGTGAGCTTGTTTGTCGCTTGGTTGCCTGCTTGTTCTCTCCTCTGTGAGCCCCGTGTGTCCGTCTGTTTGCCTCCCCGTGTATGTCTGTTAGTGTCTGTGCTTCTGATGACAGCTAATCCAATTAAAACTTTTATTTGTTACGTATACGACCAGTTGTCCCAACCCGTGTGTCGTTCAACGAAATTAATCTAATAAAGCCGCCCTCTGTGTCTGCTACAGTGAACGGTCCACATTGTCCCAAACTGACAGTTGTTATTTTCTCTCCAATTTTTGAATTTGATACTCCGCTACGTGGATTACGTATACGCAGAGTTGACCAGTAGAAAATCTCCGCACTTTACTGCGCTAATTAGACGCCTCATAGAGGAGGCCATCGCAATTCAACTGGAGTAAATTCAACTTAACTAAGGTCAAGCACTGTATAAATTGTCTTACATGGCCAACGGGTCATCAGCGCTGTGTGCGCCCCATGTACTTCCCATGTATCTATGTTTGTGTGTAGGTGTGTGTGTGTGTGTGTGATGTGTGGTGTGTGGCACGTGGGCACGTGTCTGGTTGCAACTTGATATGGCTGCCAATTGAGCAGCGAGCAGAGAACGTGAACAACCGACAGGTGAGGGCGTTTGATAGGACTAAGAAGAGGTGGGGGCGTGCTTACCTGTCCTTGTATTGACTGATTGCTGGCGAATTAAAAACGGCAACATTCGGTTTTCCGCTCAGCTGCAAAGTTTTGCGTGACTTGCCAAGTTGATTCTCAGCCACGCAGGAGTAGTTGCCAAAGTCCTGCGGATGCACTTTGCGTATAATCAGCGTGTGACGTGAGCCGCGATTCTCCATGATGTGGCGCTCCGTGGTGTCCAATTGCATGGTATCTTTGAACCAAATTACCTGTAAATAATTGAAAACTTGGTCAATCGTAGCGAACACGAACCGCTGAGCCACTGAACCACTGCGCTGCCAGCTGCCACTTTCAAACTTTCAACTTCGAACTCAATGAGTGTCAGTGTGCTGTCTGAGTAACTGTAAATTGGGCTACGAGCATTGAGTGCGCACCGAGGTGAGTGTGTTTGTGTGTGTAAAGTATGTGTGCTATGAGCTGTGAGCTGTGAGAAAGTTTAAGTGATTTACAGTGAATACTTTTAGATATATCGCATTGCAGACTGGCAGCCACTTGGGCGTATCTTGAACTCAGAAGTAGCTCGAACATTGATTTATTTATCAACATTTAAATCATATCCCCGCTTGTTATTGTATTTGCACCTCGTGTCCGCTCTTCTAATTTTTGGGAATATTTTGATAACTGAAGAATATTCCAACTGTTGTACAAACAGCGTGTTTTGTATGTCAAGTATGCTTATATCCTGTGCAAACAGAGCCGCATCCACGGACTAACTAGGATTGCGATGCTTTGGCTGACAGGCGTTTGTGTGTGAGTGCGTCTGTGTGCGTGCGCTTCACCAACGAATCGTGCTCTAGGCCCGGAAAATTTTACCAACTCAGCTGCTTGCCTGCCTGCTGCCTGCTGGCTGTTGGGTGTTGGTTGTTGGTTGTTGGTTGTTGGTCTCTCATATGTGCGATGTTACAGCGGCTTTGACAGGTTTCAGACAGGCAGCCGCCGGGGGGATTCACCGACAGGCGGGGCACAACGCACGAATTAACACAGAAAGCGGGCAGCAGCAGGTGCTCCACGCATGACTCACATAACAATCACCCAGAAAATGTCTTCCAACAAGAATAGAATACATACTATATACCAAAACACGTGAAAATACAAATGCAAGTAGGGTAAATATAGAAATTCCATAGACTTCTCTTTTTTCTAATGGAAATAGAGATTCAATAGGCACGAAAAATCGAGAACACACGAATTCCCGCATCATGCAGCCACATTTTTGGTATATTTGCAATGTGTATTCATATATTGTATACAGGTTCGTGTGTAACTTGTGCTCCAGGAATGATATATGTATATTTTCAGGTTGGCAAACACATCTCGTGACCATCTCTTTGACCGCTCAGCTTGCCGCTGCTTTGGTGCTTATTCCATTAAAATGCTTGTCAACATTGCACATGTGTTGTCATATATTCCTGCCAGACACACTCACTCGCACACGCCCAGATAAAGGCACACACACCCACACACAGATAGATATTGCTGGGCTACGGATGTAGTTAGAATTACGCTGTTGTGCCATAAATGTTTGTTATTATTTATACAAAATGTTGATGTTTGCTTTTCCCCCTCCTCTTTTAGTTCTTCTCCCTCTCAGGCTGTTGCTTTCACTCTGCCTGCTGTTGATTTTACGCTTTCTCCTTTATTTAAGCCCTGCTCATCAGCCTGGCCACATCATCAGCAACAGCGTCGCCGTCAGGATCTGTATCCCAGGCCTGTCGCTCAGCCGTGCGTAACGAGGCGTAAGTGTTGACATGGCAGAAAAATACCCAAAAATTATTGTATTTCATATTTTTGTCTGCGTGAATGCTTGCGTAAGAGTGAGAGACTTTAGGGTTTTATTCGCAAGGCTGCTAAGCGCATTAATTACTTTATTTTGTTAAACGCTCTCATTGATTGCTGTCGATGTCTGGGATCTGAGACAGGCAAATTGATTGGACAAGCGCTGTGCACTTTATCAATATCGACAGCATCTACACAAATGTTGAGTCAATCAATCTTTTGCACTTGCGCTTCGTTTGAAAACTGTTTTTATTGCATGGAAGAACAACAGCAACAACTTTGGCAAACTTTGCAGCCAACTGGAAAGGTTAGCGGGGGAATTCGGCAAATGCGTGGCGAAAGCAGAAATAAGAAGAAAAGAATTAGCATTGATGAGCAGCAAAGCGAAAAATGCCAATCAACAGTAATCAGCAAAAAGAGAGAGAGAGAGCAACAAAATTTGCGTGAATGTTCTTCTTCTGTTCTTGCCTGTGCTCTCCCCATCACTGACTCAGGCCCCACTGAATGATGCAATCCCCACTTGGGTGGCACGGCCGGAAATTGTTAACGGAAACGTGTTGTTAGGTGTGCGGCTGAGCTGAAAGCGACGCTGCTGCGTGTCGACAGTTCCTTTGTTCATCAGACTGCCCCCAGACCTGCGCTTGCCAGACTGCCTGGCGAGGCTTTAAGCAAATAATTACGCATACGCTACGTGGGTCTGCAGCACGCACACATGCTGAACTTAGGGAGTTGCGTGTCTCTTGTTGGATGCGTGTGTGTATGTGTTGCTAGTGTCGCCACTAATGGGCAACGATTGACTTAAGTTCCTACCAGGTGGTTGATGAGCTCCCCCTCCGACGCCCTTCGCCGACTCAGCAAGGAAACTCTTATAGAAATTGGACAATAAATAATTTGGCGTAATTAATTGCATGTCGGCAGTTTACAATTGAACGGCAATCACTCGAAATGCCTGTCAATTTCCGCAGTAATCCAAACGATAATCAGGACTCGGCACGACACGCAGCGAGTGTTGGAGACTCCAATTAAAACTCAAACGAGTGCAGTGAATGAGTATTCGCTTCATTTAATTTTCAAGAGATCCACTTTAAAATAAATTAACAATAGATTGACAGTTACGCGTAATGAAGACAAATTTATGAAAATAAACAATGTTGATTTTTATTTTGATTACATTACAATTTTAAAGGCAAACGGAATTCCCTTTGAGTTCTTTATATCACGTAAAATGTTGTCAATTATATTATATTATTAAGAAACTTTTTCAAGTGGAGCATTTGAGATATTTTTCAGTTCCAACTAAGTGGAACATTTTGCATAGTTAGGCCTAATAGAATCACAATAATTAAGTGGAAAGCTCAACGATATACCCAATTTAAATGTCAATATCCGCCTGGGGTGCCCATTTTGCAAATAGGCCCACTTTTAGTCAATTACAAGAGCAGCATCAGCAGCAGCAGTGGTTGATGCGCCTGACATAAAAACTCATTATGGCAACCATTGACAGGAAGCTCGTTCGCTGCATGTTTGTATTGGTGCATGTACTTGTGTGTTTGCGATGAGCTGGTGTGTGTTTTTGTGCAAATGCGAAGAAAATTACCAATTTGGAAATTAATTTGCAAAATAATTAAAAGCCATGACAACGTCAGGACGTCGGCTAAGCGATGACAGCGCATTAAACTGCATGCCCTTTTCTAGCTCACAATCGTAGTGAAGAGTTGCTGCCGCTGCTGTTGCTGCTGTTGCTCCTGTTCCTATGCAGGCAACACCCATTAATGTTGTTAGATGTTGATAACTCTGTCAATTGCTGCTGCATGTTTAATGCGCCTGACATCAACATCAATGACATCAAAAACGTTGACAAGAGGAGCAACAACACCAGCAGCAGCACTAACAGGAACAGAACACCAACACCAACACAAACAACAACATCAACAACAATATCGCCGACAATGACCGCACTCGATGACGTTGATAATGATGTTGTCTCATTGCTGTCGCTCATGTTAATGACAATTGCTCTAATGACAATGTTGCAGCGTTGCCGCGTTGCCGTCATTGCCGGCCATTGCCAGCGCCTGCCGTTGATGGCCTGCCACATGCCGCATGGGTGGCAGACAGCTTAGTGGATGTTTATGGTATTCATTATGCAACAAATCAACAATATCAATGGATTATGAATATGCTTGTGGCGCAATTCCTAATTAATATGCAAACATGCACACATACTCACACACACACACAAATACATACTCACGCACACACAATGTTACTCTGTACATACAGACATCCATACATACATATACTCGTATGTCTCTATAGTTATGAGTGGCAGCTTGTCCCGTTACTTCCAATGCCTGTTTAATAATTAATAGACCTCAACTGCGCTACCGTGCATTGCGGCTTTTCTGCAACTTGCTACATTTGCTTATTGCACCCCTTCAGCCATTGTCAAAGCATAATTAAAAATGCGCATTGCGGCATTGCGGCGTGGCAGCCTGCTGACACCTAAGGACACGGAACTACCACAACTTTTCAATCAACTTCAGTGCAATAAGCAATTTATCTGCTTATATGAGCTTTAATTCTCAAATTAACTGTCCAAAGGCTCATTCAATAATTATAATTGGATTTTCTGAGAGTGGGTAAATAACCAACGAAAAGAACTGCTCCCTACATAATAACTTAAAACACAAAATAAATTAGCCCAGGTTTTTCATAAAATCTAAAACATTTGAAAACATTAAACAGATTTAATGATTGAAAATATACTACAATATTTTTTAGCAAAAGTTTACTTATGAGTGATGGTTCCAATGAAACCTATAGGATAACGTTGCCAGATTTTAATAAAATGAAAAATAGAGGTTACCTTATAATTTTTATACCCTTCGACCATTGAAAATGGTCAAAAAGGGTATACTAACTTTGTGCAAATGTATGTAACAGGCAGAAGGAGGCGTCGGAGACCCCATAAAGTATATATATTCTTGCTCAGGATCACAAGCCGAGTCGATTGAGCCATGTCTGTCTGTCTGTCCGTCTGTCTGTGTGAACGCACAGATCTCAGCTATTATAAAAGCTAGAGATACCAAACTCCTGTGCACTATAAGCAGATGAAGTTTATTTCAAATGTTAGGTGTCACGCCCACCGCCCCCACAAATCAATAATTCAATTTTTGAACTCAATTTGTAAGCGCTGTATAAAAGATACAACTTTCTGACTTTAACATATACTAAGCTGAATGAAATATCTACGTAGTCTCCAAATTACAATCCGATCGGACAATAATGACAGAAGTTATTTAAGAAAGTATGAGCATAAAACCAAGTGCTTCTGTCAGCTAACAAGGGAGGCGGGCGAGCGCGAATCGCGAGCGCCATCTGTCGGGATTAATTTCAAAGCATGTGCATATGCATATGTGTATGAATTTAATAAATTAAACTACACGGGAACATAGGTCGAAGGGTATCCCACTGTCGCGTTTTGCAAGACTGTTGCTTTTCTTACTGGTTATTAGTAATAAGTTGAGTTAATGAAAAGAGGATACTGGCTATAACCTTGCAGAGGTTTATATGTTTTCGAGTTTGCAACACATCTTAGGAGGCATCTACGACCCCATATAGTATAAATAATCTGAATAAGCATCAACAGGAGAGTCGATCTAGCCATCTGACCATTTGTCCGTCTGTCTGCAGCAACGTTAAATAGTCTCTCAGTTTCAAAGCTATCTTGATGAAACTTGGCACACATGCTTCTTATTGCTGCACGTTGTAGATATGTCGGAGCGAACCAGATCGGACCAATACAAACTATCGGCCGTCTTTTGTTATTTGTCAAAAAAATAATCGACAGACGGACTGTCGGACGGAAGGAAAGGCGAACATGACTAGTTCGCCTCGCCTGATGATTGTGATAAAGAATACATATACTTCATAGGATCAGAAATATTTTTCAATATGCGTTGCAAACTTCTTCTCAAAGTGAATGTGCCCTTTGCAAGGTTATAATAAAGTGTATACCAACGAAATTGATGAACACAGTTTTCTGTTGACTTACTTATCGTGCCAAGTATTCAACGTGTCTAATGCAATTCAAATACATAAATCAAATAACAGTACCTCTTTAGCTTATTTAGCTGTCTACCAGCAGTGGTGTTATAAAAACTTTTATTTCAACGGTTCATACGTTCTATACACTTAAACTAACCGTTTGCACACACATCCTGTTGAATAAGCATGTGCATTAAAATTGGAAGCGAATTATTGCCGCGGAGCCGAGAAGAAAAGCACGAAAGGTAATTCAAGAACTGAGCCATGCAATAACATTGCCGGCCTGCTCTGCATTTGATACGGAAGACGAAGGCAATAAATGAAGGAGCTGATGAGAGTTGCAGACTCGTTAGCGTGTCGCTTCCGTGCCAGGCCAAGAATAGCCGAATGCAACAAAAATGGAGCGTTAAATTGTATACATTTAACTAGAGTTATAAAACAGCAAATGTCAAGAACGCGAATGCGAATGGGGTAGCGAGGTGGAGGGCAGAAGGTGGACTGGCAAACTGGTAAAAATTGCATGCGGAAATGCCATTCTCAAACACTGCAAATGCCATGCCCATCTCGGCACTCGGGACTCGGCACTTCAAATGCCCATTTGCCACGCCCCCCGTGCCGTGCACAATGCAAAGCAGGCGTCAGCCGTGAGGCGTCGTCAGGAGTCGGTGGGTTGCAGTTCGTCGTATAATGAAATGTGACCAACTGAGTAAACAAAGAGCTGCAACTGAAACAGCAACTCGTGGCCGGCCAACAGGCCGAACCAGCTGACCAAATAAATAAGTAGTTGGAGCTTTTCCTGGGAAAATAGTCAACTCTTTGCGGTCACAAAACGAGCGCACAAAGTACCAGCAAAAAATGTGAAAAATTAAATAGCATAAAAACGTAATGCAACGCCCCGAAAAAATTCTTGGAACTACTGGCGGGAGGTCACAGCAGATCCACTCACTCGCTCACAAAGAGTTACAGAGTCGCACTGACTGACCAGACCAACCTCCAGCCCCATCCAAACCAAACCCGAAACCCAAGCTGAACAGAAGCGAAGAGAACCAGCTCTGTATAATTTTAAGCATTGACATTTGCGGTCGCCAGTCATTATTTGGTGCACTAACTTTGTACTCGTCGTCCCCTCCCTTTGCGTCCGTCACTCCTCCTCTAATTTTTCCTCATTCATTCTCTTTTTTATACGTATGTGCGTGTGTTTTTGTGTGCAGCAATTTTTTCATTGCTTTCTCTCTCTCTCCCTAGCATTTCCCTCTTTGCTTGCTCGCCGCTTCACACTTCCGCTTTGGCAACTTCCGCAATTTTACTTTGAATTATAGCCAAGCGTATTAATTTAAATGTCGGCAAAGGCGCACAGCACAGAATAAATACCGCTCTATAGGAAAAAATTACCAGCCAAATATGTGTGTATTCCCAAAGGCATAACTTTGTCCCGCTTCGATACTCTAGCTGTGTAGATCTATTTAGGGTTACCTTCACTAACTAAATTGATCTGCAACTCCTAAATTTTAAAAATTCTATAATATAACATGACATTTATTTATTTATTTATTTTATTTAATTAGTTTATAGTCGACTAAGGTCAGACGACATCACATTGAACTATATAAAACTTCATCGAAGTAGACTATGTTATGTTGAAACTATCTTTTATGTAAAAAACCGAAGGGTATTTGCTCACTGGCAAATCAAAGCAATGAGCGATGGTGCTTTGTCTGGCCAGTTCATTTGGAAGAGCCATTGTGCGACTGCCTTTTCATGTTTGATTAAAATTATGCTTTGGTCTGCACTTCAATTTGCCTTTGCAGACTTTTAATTAATGTGCTGGCAGCATCGAGAGATACTACAAGAGTGATCCACAATATGCCCGGGAAACTATCGCATAAAAACAGACACAGTAACGAAGATACTGCCAGAGCCTTGAAATGATTGATAAAAAGTGATAAAGTGAAGCTGATTGGATTGTTCAAGTACAGAATACAGTGCTATAAATAAGTATGCGCATGTACATGCGTATGTGTGTGTGTGATGGTGAGTGTATATTAATGGGATGCGGTGTTCATTTTGCTGTTTTATGTCCAAGTGAGCGCCAGCGCGTAAATGAAAATTTATGCACGAAATTTAATTAAAACATACCTCAGGCTGTGTTTCGCCGTGCACAATGCAGACCAGCATTGCCTCATG
This sequence comes from Zaprionus capensis, assembly GCA_018903675.1. Taxonomy (NCBI): domain Eukaryota; kingdom Metazoa; phylum Arthropoda; class Insecta; order Diptera; family Drosophilidae; genus Zaprionus; species Zaprionus capensis. The sequence goes on from JAEIFN010000011.1 coordinate 6,021,127, forward strand.
CCCTTCGCCCGAGAAGACAACGGGACGCTCCACGGAGATTTCTGGCGGGTCTGTGTGGGTTGGGAAAATTAAGAAATTAGTAAACAACATGGTGAGCAAACAGAGAGCACAAAAAATCAATGGCAGAACGCTTCAGGGTGGCCAGATGTAAAATTATGGAAAGCACTGGAGGGTGGGTAGGTTACTCCCACTATATAATTAGCTATTGGCAGCCAGGGAAATCCCTTGGTTTGCAAAAGACTTTCATCGAAATTGCATATAAATTTTAAATAGATGTCGGGAACCCATTTTAAAAATTGTGAGTCCGCTTAAGTGCCACGTACCCTACGATGTTTCACTATACTGTGTGTGTGTTTGCATGTGTGTAAGTGCCAAGCACATGTCTAGCTTAAGTTCAATCGCCTTCGTCTTGCATTAAGGTCCAATAACCATTAAAATCAGTTTTCAAATAAATTGAAGTGTCTTGCAATTGGGTTAAAATTAATTTGTTTCCCTTTTTCCCCATGCTGGAGAGGACTGGCATTTACAGACAGACACGCAGACACACACACGTGCAGACATGCACAGAGAAATACCCACCGGGTAGGGTTGAATACTTACATAAGACGTGCAGCACGACCTGGCTGGATGCGGGCTGACCAACACCATTATTGGCAGTGCATATGTAGACGCCGCCCTTATGACGATCGACATTCTCAATTGACAGGACGTGCGAGTGTAGCTTCTCTTCGCCTGGAAAAAAAGAGAAAACCGCCTGCAAGTCAATAAAAGGCCATCGAAGAAATGACAGAGGCAATTACAAGAGCGCAACCAAGCAGCCAACCAGGCAACCAGCAATCCAACCAACGTAGAGCTCCATTCGACAGACCGACGACGGCGAACAGACCGTCCGAACGGGCAAACAATTCAAACGGACCAACACAGGCCAACAGGGTCGAGATTGCTCCAGTGCGCATTGTGTTTAATAATAAAGGAGAGGCGCCAAGCAGGACGCTGGCATTCCGCACAAAATAATTCCTTTGACTTTTCATTTTTATGGAAATTGTTTAAGTTTTTTATATTCATTTACTTTTTACCGCTGGCATCTTTTTGTTATTCTTTATGCTTTTAATTTGCGTCGCCTGTTGGCCAGTTGACTGCCGCCTGCCGCCTGCCTGGTCGAGTTGGACAGCTGAACGAACAGTTGGCCATTTGGACAGCTGGAACACTGGAACACTGGAGAGCTGAACACACGAGCAGCTGGCTGGCTGGTTGTACAGTTGCGCATCCTGGATCCTTTCATTTGTTTGCCTACTTATGCAAAATCTTACCATTGGGCAAAATATTATTTTTGCGGCTCCAAGTCACATTTGGCGTTGGATTACCAGAGGCCGAGCACTCAATGCGCACTGATGAACCTTTTTTGACTTGCAAATGTCCGCCGGTGCTAATGTGATGAATCCTTGGTGGCACTGCAAAGGACGCAAGCAAATAAACACAAAACAAAGAACAAAAACCAAAACCAAAACAGAAACAGAAACAAAAAGAAAAACACATTAGAAATGGCCACTAGTCGCTATATCCGGCAAAAACAATGAGTGTCCAGCGACCAGGTCCAGGTCCAGGACCAAGCATTTCAGACCCCAAAATGTACATACATACTTGGTACTCTGTACAAAATGTATGCAAAGTTGAGCCGTGGCCAAGGATCAAGGACCATGGACGCCAAACAATTTGAATAAATATGCGCACAAATGCAAATTGAATGAGTGCAAAATGGCGTTTACGCGTGTGGAAGACGGCGCACTCCCTGGATGGTTGAGGATTCGGCCGAGACGGAGACAGAGACAGAGACAGCGACTGGGGACTGGGACTTAAGCTTGGACAGTGGACGCGTTGCCCAATTTGCTCGCAATCCGGCAGCATTTTGGGCAATTTTATTTAATTCGACCCTCCAATTTATTTATATTTGCGGCCGAATTATTTTACAGCTGTTTAAAAAATATTACCAGTTCGTCTGCTCTGCGGCGAGAATCAGGAATCGAGGACAATTGTTATGGTTGCGCGCTCATCCCAATTCGTTGGTATATCCTTTATTACTATAAAACCTTGAGGAGGGTATATAAAATTTGGGCAGAAGTGTGCAACGCATCTTAGGAGACATCTTCTACCCTGTAAAGAAGATGTATCAACAGAGGAGTCGAACTGGCCATGTCCGTCAGTCCATGTATCGCTCTCTTGCAACGCACACAAGTTTTTAAGTTTTTCATCTATCTTGATAAAACTTGGCGCACTCGCTTCGCGCAGTAAATAAGTCGGAACGGGCCGGGTTGAGCAGATGTATCGTATAGGACGATATCCGAGGGCAATATATCAATATCCATCTATGTTAAGTTATACTATAATCTATATATACAATATATTTTCCATTTAATCAAAATCGGACCACTATATCCTGTAGCTTTCTTAGGAACAATCAGTCAGAAGTTAAGATTTTCGAAAAACAATAATATACGATATGTCCATTACAAAGACCTAGTATAGGAACAATCAAAAATATTGAAGACAAAAGCTGCAAGGGTATAAAACATTCGGCAATCTGCAGGTTGCCTTTCTCTCTGGTTTTATGTTAGTTGTAACAGTACACAAAGGAACGAAGTAATGCTAGTCAAGGGCTTAGTGGTTTGGTCCTTTAATTTGTATGTATATTTTACTTTTTTGGGCATGTGTATACCTTGTACTTCATTGTATCCTATATATGGGTTTCAAACTGAGCTGTTGGTCTTTTTTATTCCTACAAAATAAATAGGCTTATTTCTTAAGCATCGTATATTAATTGATTAGTTCTTTAATTTGTACAAATTCGTCCAGTCAAGTCTGATAAAATCAGGCAAATCTAAAAATGCATTTATGTCAAAGCGACATTTATTGATGCAGCATTCCCAAACAAGCCTCATATCAGACAGACAAGTATATTCGATTTCTTTGTACTAAAAAAACTCCTACTTCAGCTCCAGTCAGCAGAGATACAAGAAGAAGTCCCTACGGCCAAGCGATGCGATGTTCGGAGTATTTGCATTTGAAAGAAAATTACAATTGATAAAGGAGAGGGGCGGAGCACACAAATAACGCAACACACAAAGCGAAAAGCTGATACAAATAAATATGCATCTGTGAATATCTATATCTATTGGTTAGAGTGTCTGTGTGTGAGTGGGTGTGTGTGTGTGTGTGCATGATATGGCACAAAAATCTGCATTCGACTATAATAAATCATGCGACGACTGTGGCACACAGCCAAAACTAAACCAAAAAGACACTTGGCTTGGGGACTGAGAACTCGCAATGAAGTCTTCTATTTGCTCTTCATAGTAGGACGAAAAGTCCTCCGACGATATGTGTGTGTGAGTGTGTCTGTGTCGTGTGGATATGAGAGAGAATGTGTCCTCTGGTATGAGCTGATGGCGGCTCTGCTCTGCACGAAATATTTTCAATAATTTCACGCTTTGCTAAGGCTTTATGCCCGACAGCCGACAACGGGCCTGGGGAGAGTCTCATATTGAATTCAATAAATGCTGGAAACGCCCGGATCGGCCATAACTGTGTGCCAGTTGACGACTTATAGAGCAGTTGATTTTGACTTGCTGTAATACGTGGATTGCGGCATGTAATGTCATGCAGATGACGACTAATGCGACGTCAATCGATGAACACCGCTGTCAGTGTGAGTGTGTCTATACGGCAGAAGGAGCAGACGGGCGGGAACGAAGTAGCTGAATGGCGCAGGAATGCAGTGGGCGTGGGAACCATTCGACAATTTTAATAAGCGAGCGCTCTTGCAAGCCAAAGGATGCCGCAGTAGCCACAATATCCGCAGCAGCAGCAACCACTTTTAATGCAACTTGCGGGCATTTACTCTCTTGTACATCTATCACATGTACACGCACACATACACATATAAATACATAGTTGTACTGGTACATAGAATGTGCATACATATTGTACATATTGATTTTATGCCTTATTTCGCTATGTGGCTCTAGATGAAACTTCAGAGTTTGGTTTGCGGCTTTTAAAGTTGCCTACTTCAACTGGACTCAGGCAGGGCCCACTGTTCTACCTCTACTACTACTACTTCTACTCCACAGGGCTAGAGTCCTGACCATAACTTTATCTGCCCCAAAGCGATGGATGGAAAGGGGGTCACTCTGCTGGCCGTCTGCTAAGTAATTTAAATCCATAGTTAGTTGGCAAAAGTTTAGTGCGAAAACTTAAAAGGCTGTTTGCGTTTAATTGTCGGTTCGCTTGCCTAAGTATCCAGCTCGGACTCGATGCATATCCTTGCAATTTGCTTGCCATTGTCTTTGCAATTTGTCTCAAATATCCAAAGAAAGTTACCCAAACGGCTGGCTGCCTTCGCAGTCAAACTCCTGCTTCGACTCTGTATTTGTTTATTGCATATTGTGGAAAACAAGGAATTGTTCCCCACCCGTTCCCCACTCTCTCTCTCTCTCTCTTGTGTTCTGTTTCACTTGCTCTGCCTTGTTATTGTACAATTATTGTTCTTCCCGTTGTTGGTCTTGTTGTTTAGCTAGCAAGCATTGTTGTGAGCTGCTGCTGCACATAATTAAATGCTACTCGACTGCCTATAAGACCTGCCAGGGTTCCTCCCCGGGGCACGCCTATGCATCATCCGCTTTGTGTGTGTGTGTGTGCGTGTGTGGGTGTGCAGCCTTTGTTTTTGCATATTGGCCATACAGTTTACAATTGTGTGTGTGGCTTTATTTACCATACAGCTGCCATTATAATTATGGTTTCCAATTGAATAGCCATGCGAATGCAGCTGCTACTTTACTTTATATATAGTAGATGCTTAAAGCTGATTATTAGCCCTGTCAGCTCCTTAGAACGTGTTGCATACATAGTTGTAGTGGCAGCTGTTGTTGAAACTTCAGTTTAAGTTGTCGTTGTAATCCACTTGTAATCATAAAGTTCACTGGTCAATGACAATAAAAATGACGAAATCACCGCAATGGCTGCCCGCACTGCGGCCACATAACTTAATGTTTTGCGGTCCAATTGTGGTTACCCGCAGCAAGCACGGGAGGGAGGTAGTCTAAGGGGTGAGGGAACTGAAGTGCTCATTGGAGCCCGGCTAATGGATGTTTGGCTGGCAGATGTCAATGTGGAATTGGTTTATTAAATGCAATTCACAATTTGAATAGCGTCGACAGCGCGCACATTAAATGCAAAAGAGGAAAAAGCGAAGAGTGAAAAAACTGTTTCCAGTTTAAAGCCACAAATTAAAGTGGACACATGTAGCTATATATCCTGTACATATCCTGCAGCGCGCTCTGTCGGATAAAACAATTTCACACAAATTGCTCAATAAAATAGACAAAGAGAGGGGGTAAAGAGAGAGTGAGAGGAGGAAGTTGACAGGCAGATTAGGTATGTGCACTCTGCTGCAATGTGTAAAGCTATTTTTTGGGGCTGAACCCAACTAAAACCTGAGCAGAGTGTAGGTATTCACGATTGGCATGCGTATTAAAAGATTTGTCAGCCGGCAAAGTTTTCGCCATGCCTGGCGGTGCCGCTCTTTGTTGTGACATCGCATCGGATACTGCTGCTGCTCCACTTGGCCAGCTTTTCGGCCATTGTTGGGCTAATGTCTTTGTAAGTGCGCAGCGTTGACGCCGCGACGCCGTTGCCGCTGTCGCTGCCGCTGCCGTTGCTGTTGCCAGGACAAGTGCAAAAGTTTGGCAAGCGCACATTATTTTTTCATCTTTAGTGTGGCCCAAACTGAAAGTAATTTACGCTCGTAAAAGCTGGCGAGCCAAAATGCCAGAGTATAGCAAACTTTATGAAATTTATATTCGGGCATGTCGAAGCACATGGACAGCCCTCCGTTGTGTAGGGTCGGGCGAGGGAGAGGCAGGCAGCGAGGTGTGACGAGGGGGGCTGCTGGGTATCTGCTGCTGAGCCTATAAAAACTTCGACAGCGCATTATTTTGCTTGTTTCTCCTTTGACAACAATGCGGAATCGGACCCAGACTCAGACTCCAAAAAACAGACTCCAAAGCGAGTTCAGAGTTGGTGTTGAGTTTGGATTTTTTCGCCTCTTCGCAGACCGGCAGGGGGCGGGGCAACAATTTACGTGCGATGCTAAAGTTCAATAAACGAAATATTTCTGGCCATGATCATTATTTGGCAAACGGAGCGCATAATAAACACATAAAATAAACAAAACTTTTCAATAATCGACTTTTTTCGCTTTCGTTCTTTTTTTTTATTTTTGCTGGTTGTTGGTTGTTTTTTTTTTGGTCGGTAGCCCTTAGCTTGCAGCTTTCAGCAGCCGCAGACCAGCCTTTGTATAATGTTTGTTTGTGGCGACGCCGCCACCGCTGCCTCCGCTGGTAGGATCAGCTCTCAGTATCAGGACCAGTACCAGGACCAAGTTTCAATGACAAATGAAAAAAGTTGAGTTCGACGTATTTTTTGCTGCTTGCTGTTCAAATAAATACGCACTTTTTATAGGCCAGCAATGTGGAGTAATGCTTTAAAGTATGTACGGTCCGCGCTCTTAAGGACATCTTAAAGAACGCGGAGCAAACTATTTTTCAATCATTTCTCACAGGCACAGCCGAGCAGCAGTCGAGCCGTGCCCAGAGCTCTGAGAGATGAGAGCTGTGCCGGCTCCACTTCGGAGATTTTGGGAATTGTATCGCAATTTGCATGCGCCGCACACACAGAAAACTCGTGCAAAACTCGGCAAAAGTGTTAGCAATGCAGAGCAGCGCAGGAGTAGAGGATACAGGGGGGAGGGAGTGAAGTGAAGCGCATACACTAAGCCCGCTAGCCCAGGCGTATGTAAATAAAAAGGCAACATTGTAATTGGGGGAAATATATGCAAATTATTCATCATTGCTGATTAGAAGACGCACAACCAGAAGCGATGACAGGACTGCGCGAGCGACGGATGGAGCAAGGGGGAGGTGGAGGTGAAAGGCAAGTAGATAAAGGCAGAAATAAGACGCACAGAAAGCGGAGACTAAAGCAGAGCAGAGAAACGCACGCTTGTTAGGCACAATGCGTTGCCGGCAGGAAGTAGTTAAGGGCCCAGAGGGGAAGAATGGCGAGCCGGGGGGAAGGGAGAGAATGGATGGAACGGCAATTTGCATCCGTTGCCTGGACGGAATGGAGGCTGAAGAGATTGCTACTGCTATTCCTGCTGCCGTCTCTATCGCTGCAACGGGCAAGAAGGATTTTAAGGGCAAATGGCAGATTAGTTTTGATTTTTCCGTTGGCCGGAAAATTTCCCTATTGAATCTGTGGCCATAAAGCCGCCAAATTGCAGCGCAGCTACTTTGCATATTTGAGTAGCCTAGGCGCATAAAATTCCCGGGATCTAAGGATATGTTAATTTGAGCCCCCCACACACACATCCGCACACTACAGTCGGCAGAGGTGTCCAAATGATGTGGCCCAGTCAACAATGGACCCAAGTGATTTGTGATAGCCGCATAAATTTGCCCATAAAAATCTATTCTCGTTCCCGATGCCGATCCCACTCCCTTTGCCCTCGAGCTTCCCGTTTCCAACGTCAATCACTGATATGTGATGTTGGAAACTTTGCATAACAATGAAAAGGGAAAATTAACCTGCAAAGTAGAAATATAACAGTGGGTGCAGAAGGGGGAGGTGGACATTGGTAGGGGGAGGTGGAGTGGAGGCCACTACTTACCCAGTATTTCGACGGTGTGTGTAATTTCGCGTGGCTCCATTGTGGCAATTTGGCATATATAATCGCCGGCATCCTGTGGCACAGCATCACGTATCTGCAGATTGAATCCACTAACCAGACGCACGCGCGGATCAGGTGTCACCTTCACAGAGCCAGCGGTGAGTATGGCGATGCCGCGTTTCCAGGCGACCACATATGGTTCTGCGATAAGTACGACAAGAAAGAGGGTTCAATGTTAGTAAGTATGAGTAATAATCCTATCATGTTTGATGCAACTTAATTGGTAAACGCGGCATGGAAATCACTTAAATTACGCTGAAAAGATTCAATCCCCAGCATACACTTTCACACTGGCACACTCACATACACACTCACGCCCAAACACATCTATGAGTGCTCGCAACGTAAATTGAAAAGTCAGAATTCAAATGACTCAATTACAAGGCATTTCAAAAGATCTAAAAGGCTAGAAATTCAATTTGGCATGGACTCGCGCACAACATCAGACCAACAACCACACACGCACACAGATATAGAGGGAGCCAAAGAGAGAGAGAGAGAGAGATTGAAAGTGCGAGCAAGCGAGACGGACAAAGGGAGGAAGACTGGGCGGCAGATACTCAGTAACACCCACTTGATATCCGCTAATGTGCGGCATTTGCAATCATATGCTAGGCACTCGATATGGCAGCAGGAAAAAGAGGGGAAATGTGCAGTGAGGAAGGGGGATTGTATGCAGACACTTTCAACAGGCAGTCGAGGCAGAATACCACGCAGCCAGTCAGCCAGACACTCAATGGCGCATTCATCGAACTCATTAATTGTGATTCCTCTTTCAATTTATGTGTGTGTTGTGGCTGTGTGCGCGTGTGTGTTGTGTTGTGTTGTTCGCGTTGCCTGCGCCGATGCCGATGCGAGCACGTGCGATGTGCTGCAAAATGCGGTGTTCGGTGCTGGAAGTCCTTTGCACGCATATTGAAATTGAAGTTGCCGGATTTGCTACTAATGATGTATGACTTCCGCGAGCGTCGCTCATTAAAAATTAAAACAACATTTACAACGCACGGGACTCGCTGCTCTCGATGTATGTCTGTATGTCTATCTATGTATGTACTTTAACGGTGTTAGTATCGCGAGTATTTGGGCAAAATAAAGGACCTGCCGCTCATTACTGATGGCCAATGCTTTGGTAAATGATGCATGCAGACTGCCAGATAGAAAAAGAGAAAACTCCCTTGCCTATTGATTTCAGCAGAGACGCATGCCTAAACAGACAGACAGACAGACAGACAGACAGAGAGATAGACAGCAGGACAGACAGACAAACGGACTGAGAGCGACAGTCAGAAGGAGAGAGACTGGCAAACTGGCTGACTGGTTGGCTGGCTGGCTTGTTGACTGACTGAAACTTGGTGGTAATAAAATGCTTATGAGGTCATTTACATGCGCATTCAAAAAGCGTATTTATTTGCAATGAGTTCAACAACATCCACAACAAACGGAGCAAGTTAGAAACCTTCCAGGGAGAGGCTGCTAGCGGTGGCAACCAGACGACGCAGCGAGCGGGCCAAAGTGTGTTATGCAACACTCGCAAAGACACACACAATCTGATACACACACATCGCAGAGGCAAATAAATAAACTAGCGCCACCTGCTGTCGTTAGCGTGCATTACAAACATAGAACGTGCAACTAGAAATGAACTTCGGAGCGGAAAGCATAATTTGTGGTCTGCAGCAGGAGTGAGAACAACTTGACTTCTCCTCGGTCTGACAGTTTCTTGCTCGCAGGCAAACAATGAAACTTGGATTTGGGAATTGCGAGGCTGCATAAATTATATTATTTACAATTTTATTAGCTCAGCAGCATAAATCGTTGCATAAAAACTTCTTTGCAGACACTAGTTCGTTGGCTGAAGTTGAGAAAGCGACTCAATTCGAAGTGTTTTTATTAGTTTCACTATTATTCCCCAAACGTGCAGCTCAGATTAATTAAATTGCTTAGTGCCATAAGCGCTTATTAATTAAAACGAATACAAAAGAAGAATTTTACAGCTATTGTTTTATCAATATTGCCTTAATTCCTGTATATTATTTTATAGTCAAGCAAGAACATTAAAAACACAAAGGACGGCGAAATTCTAAAGAACTGAGCTTGCGATGCTGCAGATGGTGTCTGTGCGTCTGGTCTTGACTTAAAGTGTGACCTGTCACTTCTACAAGGCACGCAATGCACAAGTACTGCACAAGCACACATAAATTGTCTATGTGCGCTCGTGTGTGTGTGTGCGGCTTAAAACTAAATAAATTGTTAACTAAAATAACAACAATCTAACGAAAACAAGCAAAACACAGAACGCCTCAATTTCCGGTTTAAGTGTTCTAAACTAAATAGAAACTCGCACACGGGCACACACAGAGTGCCACATATACTTGTATATGTATTCCATATATATATAGTATATATAAAGATCCCAGGCAGGATGGGGCCATACGTTAAGGCGGAAATACAGTAAAAGCATTTCGGTTTTTGTGTGTCAGTCTCACAACACGCTGCACATAAACACGGCCTGCTTCTGGCCTGGCTGACTAGCTGGCCGACTGCCCTGCCTGCGCTGGCTGCCTCTGCCTCTGCTGGTGCTGCTGCTGCTGCTGCAGGATCTGGACAAATTGCCGGCCATGGCTGGCTGGCAGGCTGGCCGCATGTTGCGCCGAGCGTTTGTTTTGAGCCAGAACTAAATTTTAGTTTTCTACACTTCACACAGAGTCGAACATACAAACGGAGACAGACCAGCAGACAGACAGACAGACGGAGAGACGGATAGAGAGGCAGACCGACAGACTGAGTACATTTGGAGGCACAGGCACAGACACAGGCTCAGGCTCCTCGCATAGGCGAGGAGGCTATTCAAATATGCCCAGCGCTTTTGCTTTGTTGTCGTGCTCGGTTTGTTTGCCCTGGCCACACGGTGCGTATGCGCAATTTGCCGTCGAGGCAGCGGCAGCCATTCTTGCAGCAAGAGCAACCAACCGACATGTTGTTTGTCTGAGCGCAATTTATTGCATGTCGGAAAGGCCAATATTATAAGATGATGACCCCCGAAGATAAACGATGTTGCGGCTAAGCCGCCGCATGTACACACACACACACACAAACACACAAGCGCACTGAGGGTAGCCTGAGGCAGAGCAAGGCAGCCCAAGGACCCTCAATATGGCATTATTCTGCAACTTCTTGCACAACTTTTCCCTGTTCTACACATACATACAACATGCATGTGTGCGACTCTGCGACTCAGTGTGCGACTGTATGTGTGTGTGTGTTAAGTATTGTGCGCGTACGTAAAAAGCGAAATTAGAACTGTAAATGGCATTAATATTGAAACTTTGTTGCCCGTTGCCCGTTACATTCCCGACTCCTGTCCCAATGCCCCTCTCTGCCCCCTTCCCCCTCATCGCACTGTCCCGCTTTGCTGCTGTTTGCACAACTTCAACTTTTGCGGCACGATTCCATTTCCGTTTCTCGGTAATAGTTTCAAGCGCCGGCGCTCTATCAAAGCGTAATGAGCGTTTCTGTGGCCGCCGCAGTGACCGAGGTTTCCTATGCCCTTTTTGCATTTTATTGCGCACGAGTTTGCGACTCGCCACTTTTTGTTGTTTGCCTTTGTTGCAGCGGGAGAGGGGCAGAGAGTGGAAGAGGGCACACAGTGCATACGGCACTTAAACCAGCGTATGCGTGCTGACAAGTTAAGCACCGTTGGCCGCTTGAAACACAACTACAACAACAATTAATTATGTAATTGAACGATGCAGCAACAATGTGCTAGATAACGGATTTGCCGCAATCACACACATGCAAACAGACAAACGATTGAGAAATCTGGCACGTGTTTATTCACTTTCAATTCAACTTGAGCTGCCCCAGATTGCTGCTAACTTTTGATAATTAAATTGCGGATTATTTCTTCAATGTTGAAGTATTTCAAATTGAATATAAATTGTCAAAGCGCACACAAACACAAACATCAACATCAACGGGGCACTTGACTGGACTCTCGAGCCAAAGCACTTTTCATTCATTTGACGAGTTCGCAAATATTCAAATATGTCTACGCAATTGTGTTTTAATAAAGCGCAGCACTCGCACAAGTACAAGTTGATTATAAGCCTTTGAGTACATTATGTATTCAAATAAAAAATGAAACAAGCAAGAAGCAAATGTGGGATTCCTTGCGTTGCCTCTTTCTAATTGCATTAGCAAACTCAAGAGCAACAAATTTTGAAGTAATTAAGGCGAATTCATAAGCAATCTTTGCAATCTGCACTGATTTGTCAAGATATTCTTAGGCACATCTCAAATGATTTTATTAGCATATTTTAAGAATTTCTCTTGCTTCGAGTACCTCTGCCAGATATTTATAATCTTGCAACTCACACTCAATACGCCTGCAGGGTATAGCCGGTGCGGCTCTGCCAGTGGTGACGCTTAGCATAACGCAATGTCCTTGTGTGTGTTTGTCTAAGCGGAATTACTTTTGCGTTGCATAGCCTCAGGCGCAAGTGCCGACTAGCATACAAACAAAGACGGCAAGGCGGAGGCAACAGGCAGCATGTGGGAAGGGGCCAGACATACTTTGCTAGCTTGCGTCTCGCATTGCCATGCACATGTGCAAAAAATTCAAATAACATGATAAAATGATAATGATGAAATGCTTCAATGTTTATTTAGAAAACTTGCTGTCTCTCTCCCGCCCCCTCTCTGTTTCTACTCTCTCTTTCTCCTGAACCACTACTGTCACTGTGTGTGTATGTGTGTGTGCCAGAGAGATGCTCTTATTATATTCTACTTGCAAAGACATAAGATTACATTTGAAAAGTGCGAAGCACCGCAATAAGTATTTAAAGGAATTTTCATATAATATGCAAATGAGCACTCACATGCCCGCACTCATATACACACACACACGCAAACAGGCAGACTCATTCACACACAAGTGCGCGGGGGTACGCGAGTGCTGGATGGGGAAACTCGTCTCATCCTTTTGGCCCATTTTCATCTGATTTTCTTTTCGAATTTTATGGGTTTTCGTCATAAAATGAAATGAAAATGTGCATAAATTTTGTGTTTTGCTCATCATCACTCAAAGAACGGCAAAGTGTACAAAGTGTACAGCAAAGTCGCTGGCTTGGTGTCTTTGTTTCGTGTGCTTTTAAAAATTCTATCAATTACTTTCTCAGCTTTATAGCCGGTGCGTAAAAGCCAAAAGCCACCAGCTGATTCCAGCCTGCCTGAGCATATTCTGTTTTGAAAATCCATAAAGAACGCCTTATTAACAGTCAAAAGTAATGCGGCTTGATTTTAATTATTGTATTTAAGACTTAAGAAAAGCCTGACGTAAAGAAATGTCTCTAATTAAACTGTCGTATGGAGGTCTATATTAGCATAAAATGGCATTAACCTGCACTGACTCCAGAACCAGAACGAAGTATCTACAAGTTTCTTTACTTCTTCTTTTTCTTTCCTGCTCACTCTCTTTCCCTCTCTGTGCACTGTATTTTTATTTCATTGCCATTTACTGAGCGTGCGGTCCTGCAGCTTTCTTTTTACTTTCTTCTGCTTCATTTTTATTATTACCCAAATGCTTGGGGCTATAATTTCGTTGCAAAAATGTTCTACGAGTATATATCGTCTTCTTTGCCTTCGTCGTCGCCATCGCTGTTGTCCTTCTTGGAGGCAATGAAGTGCATGAGATATGCGAAGGAAATTCCATGTTTCTTTGTTCTCTATGCTGGTTCTAATAAACGGATGATATGACCACAACCACTTGTACATACACACACACACTCACACTCGCATTCACTTGTACATATGTGTGTAAACATTCACATATGTAAAACTTTCATACACACAACATGTCCGCCAAGTGTTCGGGTCAGAGTTTTTATGTAGCATTCTGTAGCAAACTCGGCCAAGATGTCCAGGCTAACTTCAGTATATACATGTGTGCGTAAGCGCTGTCCACCCCACGCTGGGACTCTGTTGCTTACGCTAAATCCTTGTTATGTACAAATAATCTCGCACACACGACCGCATTTAAATTGAAAAACGTACATGCCACATGCCACCAACCGTTTGAGTGGGGCAGAAAGAAAAACTCCACTGCGACCAGACCAGGCCCGTATCATCTTGGACATACAGCTGCTTGTCAACTGCGTGTGCTCCCCCCGCGCGGATAGTGGGCATTGCGGTGAATGAATTGTGGCCCTGCCGAGGTCCTGGATTAATGCATGCTTGCGGTCAGTGGACAGGCATCACATGGTGTAGGGTTAATTATACATATGCATGAGTATGCTATGACCGCAAAATTTGATTGCCAACTGAGTTAAAGATACCCCACACAAGTCTACACACACAGCTCCTTGAATACAAATGTATATAACTGCATACATATTTATTTATATGTATGTTATGTTCTACTTACCCGTGTTGGCCACTTCACAGGGCAGCACTATTATGTCCCCGGCAATGAATTTGAATGTCTCAGAACGTGATATGAACATCGGCTCATGCTTGGCCATCAGACCCTGGGCAGATGCTGCAAACAGAATGAAAGTTCAAGAGAATTCAAATATTAAATGTAAAATTTCTCGTCTCGGTTTAAAATATCAACTAAATGACTCAAAATATTATTACCCTAACGTCCACACGTCACGCACTTTATGTTTATGGCCATCAACATAAACCATCATCATCATCATCAGCATGAATCGCATGCGTGCGTGTGTGTCTGCGTGTACATGTGGATGGGCGCATGTATGTGTAACTAATTGGTTTAGGGCATTTGAGAAAATTTGTCAAATGTTATAAAGTTCATAAAGTGCATTTTATTATGCCCAGCTAATGAAAACTGTCAAATTTGCTTTGGACAGCACAGACAGCAGCCCGAACTCTATATGCGTCGTCCTTCCTCGTCTCCGTCTCTGTCTCTGTCTCGTTCTCCTTGAGCGCATTCAGGCAAGTCTGCAGGAGCCATGGCTCAGTAATAATTTAGTGCATTTGCTGTTGATTTGCCAATCAATTTTAAATGTCAATATGCATTATACAAGCATGTGTGTGTGCGTGGGTATGTGGCTGCGTGTGTGCACACATAAAATGCCTCAGCTCGCACCATAAACTTTTGGCTAAAGTGTTAAAATGCACTTAAATATTAATACTTTCTGATCGATGCTCTACTGAGCTTTGCCATAATTCAATTGCCCAGTTATAGATGACTCTCAGCTCCTGATATGACATACTTAATGGCTCCTCGAGTGTTTACACTAAATGGACGAGGCTATTTGTGTGCGAGTGTGCCTGTGTGTGACTTTGATCTTATATCTAGGCCAAAATAATTACCCAAAATGTCGTACACACTGTGTGCAATTAGGTGGCACTTGTAACATTTGTAGCACTTTTTTAGGCCACCAAATACAAAACGGAAGCGAACATATCCGGTTACAGGCGCTGCTGGAGAGCTGGTCTGGTCAAGTAATCGATTACTTTTCGTATGACACTGCAAAACGAGCGGACGAAACTGGTGGCACTTCCGCACGCAAACAAAAAAGCCATCAGGCGGGTTCTCGAGCAGCTTTGCCAGCTACAACAATAACAATAACAACATCAGCAGTAGTGCGTATAAATAAAATGCCGAGCTTTGGTCGCTGGCCAGGAGAAACAACAAGAACAACAGCAGCAGCAGCAGAGAAGCAGCAGCAACAACAATGGCGAACTGTGATGGCAAACAATTTAATACGTTTAAGCGAATGTGTCAACAGGCCAAGCTGGCTTGAGCCTCCGGCCTCGGGCCACGACCAAAGCCAGAGCCACAGCAGACGACGGCAGACGGTCAAACGACGAATGGCCAAGCACTTTTGACACCATGACAGGACTTGGTGTGGCAAGTCGAAGCACGCAGCTAGAGCAGGAGGTGGTGCCGAAGGTGGAGCTGGAGGTGGATCTGGGGCTGTAGGATGATGCAGGGAGGGTGGCTGGCGACGGCGCTGGAATTGATTCGATTACGCTGCGGGCACAATAATGAAGTGTCAAATGTTGTATTTATCTGCTGCGAAAACATTCGTGAACAGTGAACATTGGACAGCGAATAGTGAAAAAGGCAGGCGAAAAAGTAGGTAAGCAAGAGTCGCCAAGGCTCACTTGATGCCGCCCATGACATGACTCGACTTGGCTCGACCCTCAATGCCATGTTTCCGGCATTTTATTTGATTTCGCCAAGCAGTGTCGTCTCTCTCGCACTCAATCCATGCTCTCTGCCATCTTCAGCCCATTCTCCGTGCTTCGTTCTCCGTGCCACTTGCCTATTTGTGTTTTGTTTTCGTTCGTTGCCCCTGCTCGACAGTAAATATAATTTCTTTTGTATCTGCCGTGCCCCAGTGCGGGGCTGTCAGTTGTTGTCCTTGCTCGTTGCTTGTGACAATATTTTCGCAAGGATAAAGGCGTCGGCAGCACGTGCCTGCGCCTGTGCCTTGGCCTGTGACTTGTCTGTGACTGTGCCGGCGCCACTGCCTGTCAATCGAATCCTTGATGCGGATAATAACGAAATAATGTCAGCTAAAGAAACTTATTTCTTATGGCGTCTTTGCTTTTGATGTTGGCCTTAGAAGGGTTTCCGGCCCATCATCCCTCGGCTCCTGCCGCCCCTTCACTGCTTCACTCGACTGCTAATAACCCAAATGACTTTCCGTCACTTGGGCCAGACGATGAGACGATGAAGCACAAGAGTCGACGTGTTCTGCTACAATAGAGACTCACTAATTGGACATCCGTGCTCATGTGTCTGTCTAACCAACGAGATATATCTGCAGTTTGGTAGTTACTATGCATGCTTTGTCTTCCAATGATCATTAACAATTGAAATGCTTGGAGTTTGTATACCCGCTAAACATAGATTGAAGGGAATTATTCCAGCCGAAAATATCTGTAACAGGCCGAATGGGACAACCCCACAAAGAGTATATATTCTTTATCAGCATTAACACCCGAGTCGATATAGCCATGTATGTTTGTCTGTCTGTCTGTATATAAACCCAGATCTCAGAACTAGGATTACCTCTCCCTTGCATATCAATACTCGATCTTTCGAATTTGAACTTTTCATAGTTTACACAATTGTTAGCACTTAATTTACATATTTTTGGATTGTACTGTGCTTCGTCTGCTCAGTTCCCCAACTATATTTATGTGACTGGGTGTGTGTGGGTGTGTATACGTGTGTATCAGTGAAACGGCTATTCAAATTTAATTTTCAACTTGAGCGCTTGGCCATGAATCCGGTTCGGACTGTGCTGCGACTGGACCTGGTCGAGTTTTTTTGTTTTTTGCGGTTTGATATTCAAAGTTTTTCCATTAAAGTTATTCGCAGTGAATAAGAAAACTTTGGGGCACATTCATGCAGACACTAACTCCGTGGCACACATCCACAGCCCAGTCACACCCACACCAGCACCCACACTCACTCGAGCGTCTGCAAATATTCAATTTGAATAGGAAATTATCAAACTTGTTTTTTATTTTTGGATTTGTAGACTGGTGTGCACCTCAGCAGTTATTCGGCTTGCTTTGTCCGTTGCTGACCTTCGAGAAATTGAAAAAGCACGTGTTTGCCGCCCACCACAGTGAAATTGAAACATTTTTAAGCACGCAAAGTACATAAAATATGAAAATGGTTGCAACTAGCAACTGGCAACTTGCAACTCGCAATTGCATCAGCTGCCAGTTCGGCTCAGTGGTGCACCGTGCACCTGCTGTGCCCGTGCCTCTGCCTCTGCCAGGGCGCCAGGGCTGTGAAAGCAGTGCAATAACAGCAACATCAGCTCGTCGCAGCCAAGGCTACAATCAACAGCTTTCGTGGAAAGCAAAAGCAGCAGCGACAACAACAACAACAAGAGCAGCAGCAGCAGCAGCACAGAACATCGTGGGCCGAGGCGCAGCTGGCTGAGCATTTGCCTTTCGGCGCACTGGGAATGGAAATGGGTTTCGGGTACAGAGCGGCACTGCGTTTGCGTTTGCATGCGCTGCGAGGCAGCAGGAAAATTTCATTAAATGCCGCAGCGAGTTAAGCAAAAAGAAACTAACTAAAAGCAAGGAAAACTTTAATCCACGCACATTTGCAAAAGACGTTCTCGCCAGCAGCATCGGCAGCACGGGCAAAGGAAGCAGCTCAAAAAGAAAGCTATGAAAAAGCGAGAAAAGGAGAGACAGAGAAGGAGGAAGAGTGAGAGTGAGAGGAAGGGAGAGAGGAAGAGTACACGCAGTGCAAGTTTATCTCATGCCACTTGGAAAACCAACACGTAATTTCTTTTGAGTGGTCACTTATCTCGCTCTCGCTCACCCGATGCCCCATGCCCCCGTCCGCTCTCTTTCTTGCACTGCCTGCTCATGCTCGTGCCTGACTAGTTGGCTCGGGCAACGGCTATGCCCCAGACGGCTGCATAAATCTCCCATAATTCGGGCAGGCGAAACTCGGTGAGAGAGAAAACTGCATCAACTATTAAAGACAGCAAAGGAGGAGGAATCGTGGCGAGCGACAGGAAAATGAGCCACCAAATGCAGCGGAATCAAGGATTACCTCCTGCACACACGCAAACACACACACAAACACTTACACTGGCAAACAAGCGCATGCTTTCAAACTGCTTTTCCGGCATGCCACTGGCAAGCGAAATTGAGTGAAAGCCAAAGTTTGTTGTTGCAACTTTACGTGTGGCAGCAGCGTCGGCAGCGGCCAGCACGGGCAAACGACGACCAAAACGACCGACAATACCACGCCCACGCCCATTTCCGCCACATGCTAAAACAATCTTAAAAGTTAGCGGGAAAACAATGTGATTGCAAGTGAAATATTCATGAGGTGTACTCCAGACTTGCAACTTGGCGAGCCACAGACAGCGATATTGCAACAGCGAGGCAACTCGACGGCAGGCATCAGCAGCATTAAGATTCGAGGTGTTCCATGTGTTTATGTCTGTGTCTGTGTGTGTGTATCTGCGTTCTGAATGAAGCTAAACGGAGCTGCAGTCAAGCCGAGAATCGCTAATTTCTGTGACCGGCCAAATTGATAGTAAACTGAGTTGCGCTCCATTGCCCAAACACTTGCCCGCATGTGGGCCATAAAATCTGGAGTTATGTATGTTGAAAATTGTTGGCCAGCAGCTGTCGGAAATTTGGTTGGAAGAGGGGCGCACGGGAGGGGGCACAGCGGTGTGGTTGTGGTTTAACAGCGTGTTACGGCGCTTGTTCTGCCAAAAATCAATAAAAGTTTTTGCGCTGCTCGCCTCCTTTTTTTCCTTTTTTTTTTGCATAAGTTGCAGTCATATCTTTTGTTTTTGGACCGTGACTAGCGTTTAACATGTTTCGCATACGCATCCAATGAGTGTGGGAGGGGGGGAGCATTGCTTGTCGCCTACTTACACGTACAGACACACCAATACATGCAGGAGAGGGAGAGAGGGAGAGAGGGAGAACACACAAATGCAATGTGTCACCTTTATGGCGACAGGAAAATGAAATCACGTTGTCCCTCACGTGACAAATGTAATGATAGATGTGCCGAGTGTGTGTGCGTGTGTGTGTGTCCGCTCGGAGACAAGGCTCTCTCTCTCTCTCTCTCACACTCGCTGGCTACGACAATGGCAACAAGCACGTTCCACGCTGCAGACGCCCGTGACGACAACACGTAGCGAGATGCGCATTAAATTGTGAAAAATGGAATTTCGTCCAAATCAAAAGCGTATTACACAAGCCCAAATAAGTGAGACGCAGTGGCGCAAAGTTGGCCAGAAACGTGCAAAACAAATCAATGTCAATAGACGAGCCAACTCTCGGCATATGGCGGCACAACAATGAGGGGCATGAGAGCTCTTTAACTGTCGCCGAGTGATTGACTCGGGCAGCAGTTCCCAGCAGCAATATCAGGCAGCACAGGCAAAGACCTGTGCCACTACTTGCGCCCCAAGCAGTGTCAATGCCAGTGCTATTCCCAGTCCACAAGTTGCGTCTCAGTCCCAAGGCATGAATATCCCAAAGCATATTTATTGACTTGTCGTCGCCTTTGCTTTACGCTGCCCTTTGACCCTGCTCATATGCTGTCAGAGAGTTGCTGGCTCGAACGGGAAGGGGGCCATCTGGCTAGCCCGTCTTGGCCACGGCATTTGACTGCCTGCTCGTGCATTAGTCAAAGGTTATGCTGGTTGACTTTAGGCGCGTTTTATACGCGGACGCGGACGCGGATCCGGATGCGGATGCTGCACACACCCGCAACTGGCTCACGCCTACAACATTTTTCACACTCAATTGCCTTGGCAACCTTTTCACACAGGATCACGCGCCACGGCAGCCACCACCCACGGCAGCAAATCGCGCCCAGCCTTCGCTAACCCGCCTGCTACTTAGCGTACACGTATGTGTTGCACACAACACGGCGCGGCAGCAGCAGCAGCACTCGAGAAGGCCGCCCTTTTTGTATGTGAAGCGCGGCAGCACTCCGATGCGATGGCTCACACATGCATACATACGCATATAAGCGTATGTATGTGTGTGTGTGTGCGATGTCAAGGACATTGGCAAAAAGCTGAAGTGCTTTTAGGCAGCGATTTTAGTTTCCTTTTTGCGTCAGCTGCGATGCCTTTTCGTGTGCGCCTTTTGTGCAGCGCCTTCTGTATAAATTGTATTTTTTCCTACCCACCCTGGCCCCTCACCCCGGACTGTTTTCTTGTGTTTTGATTGTTGTTGGCGCTTTCGTGACATTTTTATTCACTCGATTCGGGTGTGTGCGACTGTGTCTGTGTGCGCCTGCATATCAGATTAGCGCATATATCATACATAATGGTTACCAAATGACGGCAATGATTTCAATTTTGCGATAAAGGCACAACAACAACAAAAACAAAGCGAATAACACTCGGCCCCAATGTGGCTTTAAGACTACATGGCTAACGGTGCCTTCGGTCTTTTGTGTGTCTTTCTGTTGTCTGCAATTGAGTCATAAAATGTATGAGCAATTTTTGTCTTTGGCTTGTTGTGCATTATTAAGAGTTCATTTTTGCTACGTGCGACGGTGCGTATGAGTAATGTGCGCACGTTTTACATTTGTTTCGCCTGCAACGACAGAGAGAGAGAGAGAGAGAGAGAGAGCGAAGCTCGAACTACTATGTCAAAAGAGCCAAAACCGAAAACAGAAAACTTAAAGGGAAGCACAACAAAACGATGAGCTCCCCTGGCCAGTGATTGACGATAATTGAGTGTCGCCAGCAAGAGACATCAATCATGATGTCAGAATGGACAGCAGCATGTAAATTGCATGCGATAAAAAGCGAAATTGAATTCGGCTAACAAAATGATAGAAATCTCACAAATAATTTATGCAGCACTCCCCAAAGAGAATTTCAGTAAATTCATGCTACGAATATTTTGCTTGCCATTTGAATTTGCCATGATATTCCAGCAAGGAATTTTTCCATTTCCATTTCCCTATCCATATCTCTGGCTCTCTGGCTCTGACTCTCGCTTTCGCACTCGAGTTCTGTGCTGCAGTGTTCATATTAAATATTTGTGCGTATCAAATGACATTTTTGAGGCAGCGTCAAATGTAATTTGCCACAATTTGCGCCTCGAGTGAGAGCAGAAAGGAAATAAGGTTAAAAATAAAGCTCCAAACTAATTTGCCAAGCCAAGAAAATTTTGCAAACTCTATTACAAGCCTCGCTTTCTGACTCTCTTTCACACACTCTCTCTATCTCTGTCTTTCTCTGGTTATTTCTGGCGAATTGCAGAATAAATGTTGTAGGAAAAAAGAATTAAAAAAATTGTTGGAAGCCGCTGCATAAATGCCGGACTTGTGGCACACAATTTCTGACTTAGTTGGATGCTATAGTCGAGAGCGGAAAATGCGTGCATGCAAATTCCCTGCACTTGCGAGGTAGCAAAAAAGGAAAACCTTGCACTTTTTTCCCACGAGAGGGAAACAACGAGCAAGGCCAAGATAAAGCACGAGGGGGGAACTGTGATTTGCTAGCTCAGTTTCTGTTTTCAGCCGGCATGTCTGCACTTTTCAAAATATGTTTTTCTCCGGGTGCCCTGCAATGCCTCACAAATGACAGTCACTCACATACACATACACGTGTACATGTATGTGCAGGCACATATACGATGGAGCGCGGGGGAATGACGAAGAGCAGTAGTGCGTTCTGCAGCATGTTAATTAGGGTGCTGCCGTTTGTGCAGCTGAATACCTTTATGCTCTCACAATGCCATGCCAGAGACCCTGGCACACCATGCCATACCATGCCATACCGTGCCATACCAGGCCACGTCGCACCGTACAACCACACGCACTTATCGCCAACTGGCTGCAAGGTATATTTTATTGGATTTTGTTTGCCCGTCAAGCGAATGGAACAAAATACTCGCGCTTATGTGCACATTGTAGTAATTTAGCGTGGAGTGCATAAAGTGTGAAACTGCAACGAAAAAGAGCACAAAGGGAAACAAATCCGATTACGGAAGCGGAATTGCGCACAAAATGTTTCGTTACGTGCTATATGCCCCGACAGTTTTGCATACAAAACTCTGCAGTTTACTGCTGTTGTTGGCGGTGCCTCAAATAAAGAAGATTCTCGTAAAGCGTGGCCACAAATTAATGCGACTGACTGTCGTATAAACTGCAATTTCGAGTAAAGTAAATCGATTTTTCTTTGATGAAAATGTTGTAAAATCCCTCTAACTTTTGTAAGTGCATTCAGGCACAGCAATTAAATCATTAAGGGGCTGCCTTGATGCCTTGAAAGCAGTCGAAACAGTTAAATAGACATTTGTAAAGGACCATATACACAGAGAGAAATACATGGTAAAATAAAAAGAATTGCCTTTATTACAGTGACTCAGAGCCGATTGACTTGTCGAGCTTACTGTGTTGTAAAACCAAACAAACTGAAAAAGCAAGTGATGCGTTTATATCGAAGCTATTCAACTATCTGTTTACAATACGTAATTTATATATTCATGGGGAACACTCCTTTTGAGACGAAAACTCATAAAACTTTCCACACTAAACCAAACTAGATTTAGTGAATAAAGTACAACAAACAGTTAGAACACATGCAAAACAGAGTGAACCGGAGAGTAAGAGAGAGAGACAGAGAGACAAAGAGCGAAAGAGCGCACACTACATACACACGTGTTGGGATGTTATGTGGGTGATGAGATGAGATGCAAAGTGAGATAAGCAAACAAACAGGCTTGGTGTTAAATTTTAAGTGTTACAAGGACAACAAGCACACACAAAGCACTGCACAACAAATACACACGCCCACCTACACACACGAAATGGAAATGTCTGCGGCTCAGCCAGAGACTGTGACAGGGATGGAAAGATAGCGAAATAGAGAAATGCAGACAGAGACGGAAGCCGCAAAACCCTGTGGCTGTCGCCTGTTTCACTCTGCTCTTATTTGTGTCTGTCTGCACACTGTGTAGGTGTCAGTGTAAGTGTGTCTGTATGGGTGTGCGTTCTAATTGTTTACTATTAAGTTAACGGCAACCGCAGCAGCGGCAACAATCGGCGGCGGCGCTCAAGTTTGCCACAGGCGCTACCAACGCAGCTGCTAATGTTGATGAGAGCCCGCTTAAAATGCCGCCAGAGATCCTTGAGGGGTTAACTGCGACACGAATACGCGTATCCTTTCACAAAAGTATCGCATTAAGCTGGAGAATCAGCGCAGATAGAAACAAGTTCGAGTTTATAGGTAATTTTAATTTTACTATTGATTTCAGTTCAGGTTGCAAAGAGAAAGAAAGAACGGGAGAAGTGGAGGCAATTAAAGTGTTCGGCTGTCAGAAAGTCAGGAGGTAATTAAATGAGCGGCTTTTGTTGCATAATTAAATGCTCGACTTCAGCGCGAGTTCGGTGTTAAGGCGGAGTTCGAACGCGCATTGCGCATACGCCCGGTGTGCCGCATGTGCCGCACATTAACATTCTGTGAAAGGACACAAAAGGCCATCGCACGCACAATAAACAACAACACACTGCAACAACCATAGTCGTTGTTTACATATTTAATTTGGCACGACACACCTTGCCTGGGGCCAGCGCCCAGACACAGATACAGACGCAGACGCAGTTGCACGCTCTAAAGAACCAACAAAAAAAGGGTCAGCTCTGCGATGGTCGCCTCGGCACTGATTTCTTTCTATTAAAATTTTAGCTCACGACATGCCTATGCGTGATGCGGCCCAAAAAACTGATAAAAATGTCAACACACAATTGATTCTAGCACTTCGTCGGGACCTGAGTTCGGGCCATGAGCCCAGGGATAGGCAAAGGCAGAACTCAGCAAGTTGGCATCACGTTTGCTGTTTGATTTTATTGAGCCACATTTTTTGCCTACTACTCCTCTCTCAGGACACTTTTTTCCTTGCCGTCCTGTCCTGCAGTCCTCTTGCCCTTTTGGGCGTTGTTATTTAGACGACCCGGGCAATTGTTTACAGCTCTTGGGCTTGATAGGAATTGGCTACATGCTTTGCATGAAATCACGTCGTCATCAGGCCGGCATTACGAGTATGTCCATGGGATTAAAGCATCCGGATTGGCACTTTCGAATTTATCGCTTAAGTTGCAAAGTGTGATTTTTATTGATGCTCGACTTTGAGCCCCTCGCTCGGCGTTCGCTGCTCTATGGCCCTCTGACTCTCTTAGCTACTTACTAATACTTTTTATCAACTGTTAGTCGTCTACTTTGTTGATTCTTGTTGTGCAGCCCGGACAAAATGTATGCTAATATTATGAGAAAGTGGCAGAAACAACGCCGGCGTCAGGCAGCAGCCGGCAGCGTCTGCAGTTTTCATTATCTCGAACCCAACTCAGTTGGTCTTCGGCTTAAAACTTTATTTGCATAAGCTTTGAAAATAATATCAAATATTTTGCATTTAATTATCATGTTTATGCAGGTCGTAGAATAAAACGTTTTTCTAACTTGCCACGCCTACTGCAGCAACAACGCCCAGACAAGTGGACAGCAAAAAAAACCAAATGGAATTTCCAGCCAAATAAAAGTTTTTCCCATTTGCAGGTGCAACTAGATTGCCGTTGCAGGATGCAGGATGCAGGATGCCCGCTGCCGGTTTAGGTGGGCATGGCACGCCGCCCACATGCCGCCAAACTTAATTGCAACGTAATACGTGCGTAAGTTTGTATATTTTTAGCGTCAATTAAGTTTCAGCTTGCAGATACTCAACTTCTTGTTTTGGCTGCCTTCCCTGCCGCCTGAATCTCTGCCTTGCCTGTAGCCGTAGTTGTTGCCGGCTGTCGTTGTCGCAAGTTTTAAAGCAGATTCTCATTACGCGATTGTAAAAGTTTTAATGCTGTTCTTTTGTAAGTTGGCCCTGCGCGCTGCCCCAGCTCCCTCCTAGCTCCTTCTCCTTTCCCCGCTGCGCCCGCTGACTGACAGCCAGGCTCATTGTTTTTCTTTTGCCTTTGCCGTTGCCGTTGCTGTAGCCGCTGCTTGTTGCCAGTTGCTGCAGAGCTGTTGTTGTTGCCTGATTTATGTGATAATTTCAGCTCGACTTCGACTCATATGCGTTCTGGGTTCCGGATGCGTGCAGGATATGAGCCACTTTTACAGCCATCTTTCGTAGTTGCTGTTGCCGTTGCTGTTCACGTTGTTTATTTTGCGTGCGTCTTTTGCCGTTGCAACTTATTTTTATGTTTGCGCTACATGGCAGGAAGTAATCATCTTGATGGCTGTTCAAATTTATAGCGTATTTTGTCTCATTCTTCTCGACCACGCTCCCCCCACCTGCCACCAAGCACTCAGCCCGCCTGTCTACCTTCCCCTCATACGCCCCGTTTACTGTCTGTCTTTGTAATGAACTACACGATTTCGGCATTAAAGCAGACGCTGACGCTGACGCCGAAGCTGGCGCTGGCGCTGACGCTGCTGCTGCTGCTGTTGCTTCTGCCTAGCAGAAAAAAGCTAAACAATTGCCAAGCAAATTTCACCGGCGACAAAGACATCGTATGTGGGCTTTATGCCTTCTGGCTAAAGGCGTAACCTTCAGCTAAATCTCAGGCGTGTGTGTGACTGTGTGCCACAGACAGCTTAACACGGCCTTAATGCTGTTTAACTCAACTGTCGCTAACGCTTTTAACCTGAGGTTAAATTTTCAATTTGCTTTTACGCTTTACCCGCATGCCGGCTCAGACAAAACCCCAAAGCAACCAATGCAACCATACCACACCACAGCACACATACCATGCCGTACCGTAGCGTACTGAAACCAAACCAGTCAAACGACAACAACGCATATATCCTTGATCAGGAGAAGGAGAATGGGTGTGCGTATGTTTGTGTGAGTGCATGTGTATGTGTGTGTGTGTGTTATCTATGCATGCCTGCTCTGTGGAGCGCCTGAAGCATTTTGTATTCCACAGCAAATTACTCGCAAGCTGCTGCAACACTCTAGAAGAAGGTATTCTAAATTTGTCATGTCATTTGATTTGTATGAGATTTAGAAGAAGTAAACAATTAAGAAATTAGAAAATAAACAAATGAAAATGAAAAAAGACTATAAAATACTTTGTGTTTAACTCTTTTATAATGTTGCAACTGTCGAGGACTCTTCACTTATCTAACTGAGCTCGAGTACAGCGTAAGGATGTGTCACCTTCGGTGCGTTCTCTTTGCTTGCCACGTATGCGCTGCCTCATTCAGTCAGTGTCTTTGCTGTTTTGAGCTCAAGACAAAAACATCGTTTAAAAGCACGTAGCCAAGCCCGTGTCATGCACTTGACTTTGGCCTGCAAAAATGTGAAATGAAATTAATTCTATTGAATTTTATTAGGTTTCGTCTAAGCGACGGCAATGGCCCTGACGACAGAGACACGCACTCTCGCTCCTCTCTCTCTCTCTGGCAGAGCATTCAGCTTGGCTTGGTTTGGCTGCTCAAAACTCGCTCCGCAAAAGTTGCAGCATTTCCCTTTGGCCACTTGTAATGCGGCAGTGTGTGGTCTTTTATAATTCAATTTGTTGCTAAAAGTTGGTGAAAACTTGCGCATATTTCTAGCATTTAATTACACGAGCTGCGGCAAACGATGCCAATTAATATGGTCTCTCACTGAAACAGTACGGTAGACGTATGAAAAAAAACGTACAAATAGAAAAAGAGTAAAAATTTAATTAAAAACAAAAAACAAAAAAAATACACAGAGAACTGCAAAACTTAACGCTTCAACAATTTTAACGGCGGCGATAACAAATTGTTGACCAGCCCGAACAAAAAAGTTTCCACTGTGGCTTTTTTATTCGGTGCTTTTTTGTTGCATACTTTTCAGCGCCAGCGCATGCGAGTACAATTTCCGCTGGTGCTTAGGGAAATAACGAGCGAGTAAGTTTGTGTGCAAGTGTGCGACGAGTGTGTCTGTGTGTGTATTTGTCATTAGGTAATGAATCGAGTGTGTTGCCGTGCCAATAGAGAAATTCATTAGTCAATTCGCTAAAAACAGTTTTACATTTCATCTAATTAAAGCAGATAAATATTATTTAAGCTATTAAGCTGCTTACATGCTGCTACCTCCTCCCTCCCCCTTTGAAGCAGTCGATTTTAGTCAGTGGGTGTCATGTTTTTCATGTTGGCAATGCTGCTGCTAAGGACTACTGGCGTTCCGCAGCTGCGTTAAATGTTGTAAATGACACGAAGTCACGTGTTAGAATTTGCGACTTTGACGCTTGTTAACGTTCGCCAGTTAGGTAATGCCTAAAACCTATTCGCTGTATGCTGCAAAGTGACATTTAAGTCTCGCCAACATCTCACAACAAGCATCCAAGGCGTCCAGGCGAAGTTCTCCTCTCTCTTTCTCTCTCCCTCCTCCACGAAGCTTCTTTTCTTTTTTCATCGTCTTTCTTTTTCTTTTTCAGACTGCGGCACGGTGGCCAATACAAAAGTCAGTAAATCTCAAAAAGGAAAACCAATTACGGCTATTACCACATATGGCAATTACAAGCGAACTTACCAGAGAAATCCCCACGTCGCTCACGTACCCCAAGCACACTCTCGTAGCCCGTCGCACTCTGCACGCGTCACAACAGCAAAGTCTCATTAGTTGGCCGTAGAACGAATGACGAAGGACGCAGGACGCGCGCCACTTACGAAGCCGCAGAGAAGCCAAGCTGGCACTCAAAGCGGAGCCGGGCACAGGCGACTAGCCCCATTCCCTTCTCGCTCCTATATGGATATGGATATGGATGGCTGGCAATGGTAATGACGCTTAGTATTATGGCAAAGATGATGGCCAACAGCTCAACTGCTGCTCTAACTCTTGCTGCTGATTTAATGGACGACAGGTGAGTTGCAGCTGCAGCTAATGGAGTAGTCTCCCTTGCCCCTTCCCCTTCCCCATCCCCATACCACCTCCTGCCTCATCCCATTGTCGCCCTTGGCCTCTTTTGCTTTGTGTTCTGCGCTGCTCAATCAACTTTGGACGTTCTTCTATTTTCAAGTGCACTTCCCATATTTTCATTTACCGCAACGAAATTCAAAGTAAATATCATGCATGCAAACCATCGTATATATTTTTATAGGCTTTCAGTTTTATGCATTGCAAAAATCATTTCGCTTCAATTTGTAGCGGATTCAAGAAAAAAGAACAGAGGTTGTGTGAAAAAATACGCATAAATTACAATAACAGCTGGCATAGTTATATGCCCAGCGTGAGGGGTGTAAAGGTTAAAGGGGATACAAAACTAGTATACAGCAAACAAGAGGTGAATGTTAGTTCAATGTGGCTTCAGAGTAACTAGGACAATATATTAAAGAAGTATGGATGCTACGTTAAGAAACTTTTTAAATATAATAATCATTCACACAAATCAAATATCATTAAAACGCATTCATCTCCTTCTATACAGGGTATTCTTTTGTCGAGTTGTCGCATCCTTGGCATTTCTTTTGTGTTTATTTCTGGGCATGTAATTTTTCGTTTCCTTTTCCTTTTTTTGGGCAAAATTTCATTTAGCGAATTGTTTGCTTGCAGTCGTAAATTTGCGCTAGTAAAAAATTTAGTTGCACAAGGCCATTGAACGCGCGTCATGTGTGCGTGTTTACAGGAACAACATGGAAAATCAACATACGAGTACGACATACAAATTTCATGATATTTCATAGTTTATGCACAGTCCAGATGATCTATGTTATTCGCAGAGTGTGTGCGACAAACACACACAAACACACGTACACACACACACACATTTGTATATTGAAGTCGTATTTCAGCACATGCAAAAACCTATTAAGCCTAGCATGGCATGGCGTGGTAGCCGCTTCCACTCTGCACTTCTACGAGCCTTTTGTTCACCCCCCCGCTCACACCCTGTCGACATTGTCTCATTAGCATATTGCGTGGCGGACGCCTATTTGAGAATATCGATAAAGTTCGTTAAAAAGATTGAAATGTGCGATTCGAGGCGATTTACTCGCGGGATTGGCAGCGGGGATTTCGCAGTGGATAGGGAGAGCGAGGGGGTAGGGGTTGCAGGATTTCAAACAAGGGTTGTTGCTTGGGCTGCTGGGGACTGCGGAGCTGCAGGAAGGGGCGCTGTTTTGACACTTGTCACCATTAAGCTAAGCAGCGCCAACAAGCGAAAATATGTAGTGGGTGTGCGCGTGATTGTGTGTGCCAGTGTGAGAGTGTGTGCCAGTGTGTGTGTATGTGTGTGTGAGTGTGGGGTGGCAATTTCAAGCACAGCAGTAGCAGCAGCAGCGAGTTGCGCCCTTGTCGGCTTTAAATTCTGCCAAGCGGTTTGACATCGTTCGTTGTTGTTGCTGTTGTTGTTTGTATTGTTGTTGTTGTTGCTGGCTTTTTATGCTTTTTAAGTCAGTTTAAGATTTTTGCAGCCAGCAGTGACAGTCACTGACAACGAACAAACGGGATCTGTGTATTGGGGGCACATGTTCGTCGCTGTACCCCTGCCCACCTCCGCCCATGTGCTGTGGCGCTTCCTTCGTTTCTCTTAGTCATTTGGGTAGCATGACGCGGATTACGTTTTTATCCTTGCTGCTCCCTGAAACACTTTCACAGCCAATTTTATTATACGCGCGCTGCTCGTTGTAGTTGTTGCTGCTGCCACTACCAGTGCTGCTGCTGCTGCTGCTTTTGTTGATGTTGTTGTGGGGTGTTGCTACTGGGGCCGTGCATTTTTATGCCGCATATAAATAAATCTGTTAGTTGTGCATGTTTACGACTTTTAAAGCCACGTCTGGCTTGTAGAAAGGGAACAGCGCATGGACGGGGTAGGGAGCTGAAAGCGCAGTGCCTGGGCACGGGGTCGGGGGGTTGGGGGGTCGGGAGGCCATTGCTTGCAGGTTCTGTCAACGTGTGCATAAGCGTCAATTTTATGCACACTTCGCTGTGTAAACGGCGTAAAATGTTGTTGCAGAAATACATAAAAAGTGAGGCAAGCGCTTTCGATTTATGCTAATCTTGCAATTTCCCAGCAACTTAAATGCCCTACCCCAAACTCTGCTCGGCACTTGGCGCCTATTGATGGACTAGTGCTGTAATTGACTGTCAGCAGCGGCGGCGTCAATTGGTCAGCAATTCAAAGTTAAGCACCGGTCAACTATAACAGTCCAGGGCACATCAGTTCAGATCAGGGCAGGGCAGGGCAGCAGCCGAAGGCGTAGGCAACCTGCTAAAGGTGCTAAGCGAGAGCGGGAGCGCGGGCTGGCAGAGAATGGATGTGTATTTTATGTGCTGCACTTGAGTGCGTAATTTTATGAGGCGCTTTTCGCTTTTATTAGCAGCGCCGACAATAAACTGTTTATGTTTATTATTTGCTGATGACCTACGTGCAAAAGGGCGCTGCCAAAAAACCAGAGGGGGAGGGCCAAAGAGCGAGCGAGAGAGCCAACGAGAGGTGCCTAAATAGTGGCAGAGCACAAAATGAATCACTTACGGTCATTTGGCAGCTGTGTGGCAACAACAACAACTGTAGCAGTAGCAGCAAAACAAACTGAACAACTTGGCAAAGCATTCGGAAATGTCGGGCATCGGTTTGAGTAGTAAAACAGGAAAAGCGCCCGTGGGTAGACTACGTAAATTACAAATTAGCAATCACACTAAAACTGCGGGAGGGCAACGTGGCTGACAGGGTCAGTGTGAGGAGTGTGGCTGCTGCTGCTGCTGCTTGGGAGCAATAAATTGGGACCAAGTCGAGGCGAGCGAAAGCGAAAACTTTTCATATTCAAAGCGTCAACTCATTAAACTGCTGTCTGGAACTAGACCCAACCGGAATCAAATGAAGCACGCAAAACAAATCAAAGTCGCAGTGCAGAGCCACGTGCCCCCACACACACAAGCAGAGATACAGCATCTGAGGCTCACACGCACACACACACAGTCGCACTCACACAGGCACACCGAGGTGTAATCGCTGTCGGAAACGGATGCGTGTGCGCTGAGCAATTCGAAAACGGAAATCAAAAATTGACCTTAAGCTTCGATGCTGAATGAGCAGCATTCAACGCGCAAAAGGGCCTGCGAGTGGGGACGGAGGAGG
The DNA here is from genome assembly GCA_018903675.1 of Zaprionus capensis. Taxonomy (NCBI): domain Eukaryota; kingdom Metazoa; phylum Arthropoda; class Insecta; order Diptera; family Drosophilidae; genus Zaprionus; species Zaprionus capensis. The sequence goes on from JAEIFN010000011.1 coordinate 6,052,452, forward strand.
AGGGCGAGGAGGCGGCGCAAAAGGAAACAGTCCGGGTGAGCAGCGGGCGAGGCGCAGTTAGCCCAGTCTGGGCCATTAAATCGACACCTAGTGCGATAGCCCGGGCGAAATGAAGTATAAAAGTAGCAGAATAATAAAAATTTATTGAGAAATAAAAAACAATTTAATTTATTAGTATTTAGTGTAAAAGGAAATAATCGATGATATAAATTTTTGATGCCGGGCCAAGCACTCGTATGTGTCCGTGGGTATGGTGTGGTGTGTGTGTGTGTGTGTGTGTGTAGGTGTTGGGGGGAGCACATCGAAAACAAATGAATTGGAATTCTCGAACGTTGGCAGCTCAGCACCAAAATAAAGCGGATGTGCTGCCGGATACATGTGAATGTGTGGCAATGTGTATGCGAGAGTGTGTCTGTGTGTATGTGAGTGTGAATGCGAGTGTCTGCAAGCGGCAAGTACGTGTCTATTTGTGTGAGTTAGTGTTTTAGAAATTCAGCTCGGATGTTGAGTTCAAACGCTTATCAAGTGTGTAGATCTTACTTATGAGTTTACGGTCAGGTCCAGAAACAGGCAGAGACCGGAGCCAAGACCAAGGCTAAGACCGAGACCAAGACCAGGCGAAGCCGCAAACCCTAAAGAAAAGGCAAGAAAAGCCAAGCGAAGCCAAGTCAATGGGAATGGGCAGGGGTATAGGGAGGCACAACGAAAGGAAAGGCCAAATTTGTTGGCTGTCGGTGGGGCCGGATAATTTAATTTATTGTTTTCTCTGTTAAATGATGCTCGAGAGTATAATTCGCCAGCAGACTACGCGACTAATGTGCGCACAAATTGCCCAGAGTCGAGCCGGATATCGACCAGTCTATGACCTTTGATGCGTGCAAAGGATGTTTGCATCGGCGAAGGCAGCAGCAGCGCAGCACCACCAGCAGTAGCATCATCTGAATTGCTCCGCCTGATGGACAGATGGCTGGCTGGACTGACTGACTGACTGCCTGCCTGGCTGCGATGACAGTAAGTGTGCGCGCTTGGCTGCGCATAAAGCACTTCAGCCGAGAGGCCTTAAAGCCACACACGCACACAGACACAGACACACACATACCCATACACACACAGACACATACGATGTCGATAGAGAATATGCAAATGTTGTTTTCGCAACTCTCTCGCGCGTCGGGTGAAAAACAATGCACATTTTAATTTTAGCCTAGTTTGTTGCCGCAGAACACGGCACAAGCAGCAGCAGCAGCAGCAGCATAAACCAACAAACCAGCAACAACAAGAGCAGTAGCAACAAAAACAACGGCAGCAGTGGCAACAGGACTGCAGGAGTATGTGCCAATAAAAAGTTTGGCAAACAAAGTTGGCGTCACAAAACTGCAACGGCAACTGCAACGGCAACACACTGCGGCGTCAGGAGGAGCAACAAAAATTAGTGAGCAGGCGCTGTATCTTGGCTGGGGCTAACAAACCGTGCCACATTCCTGTGGCACAATCTGCACGTTGCGGAAGTAAACCTGATTTCGAGCCTGCCTTAAATAACTGACTTAATTAAACTTAATTTGTGTGTGTTTCGCTTGGAAAGTCGCTTTAAATTGCCCACAACTGTCAACGGGAGTCCGAGTGAGTGAGGGGCAGAGCCAGAGACAGAGAGAGAGAGAGAGACATATAAAGAAAGGGAGACAGAGAGCGAGTGTGAGTGAGCGAGCGAGAGGCAAGCATAAACGTTACATAAATAATGCAATTTATGTGAACCGCATAAAGAAATGTGCTGTGCCAGACACTAAGGCACTTGTAATATGCATGTCTACGTGTGTGTGTATGTGTGCTCACTTTTTCGTCTTGCCAGCTGCACAGCACTCTCTAAAATACACACACACACACAGCACTCTCCCTCTCACATACACACGCGAAACTGGAGCATTGTGGCACTTCAGTTTGGCGCTGGCTCAAAGACAGCGTTGCGGCCACGCTGACTGCGCTTTGGTGCTGTGCAAATCTAACAAAAAAATCTCAGCGCACGACGGCCCCAAAAACTAGGCAACAAAAAGTTTTAAAGCAAGCGAAAGTCGCGTTTTGTTGCGAGTTGATTTAAAGCAAACTTGCATAGTGCGAACTCTACACTTGGGCCTGCTCACAGCTCAATATAGGTTAACAACAACCAGAAAGAAAGGGCGAATGTTTTATACTCTTGCAGGTTCTTATCTCCTCCGATCATTCCTATACTAGTTATATATAATGCTGCGGAATTGAATAAGTATACATCGATAACTGTTTGCCTTAAAAATTAAGTTTTTTCGAAAATAGAATTATATTAAAGTGGTTCGATTTTTATGAAATCGGTACGATATATCGGTCTGATCTGCCTCGTTCCAACTCATTTACAGCGAAGAAGCATGTGTGCCAAGTCTTATAGAATTAAGTTACCTCTTAAACTTAGATGCTAGTTTCTGTTGCAACAGAAGGACACAGGGACATATGGACACACGGACAAACACGGACATGGAGACGTCTCTTAAGTTGCGTTACAAACTTCTGGCCAAAATGAATATACCCTCAGCAGGGTACTACATACACACATACTTTGAGCTTCAGCTTCAGCGAAGTAAAAAGCATATTTACGTCCCATCATTTTTGTTATTTTTCTCAATGGTTTTTTGTTTTTATACTTTTGTTGTCGCGTCGCTCCGTCTTTGATGATGAGAAAGAACAGAGCCCGGTTTGGGCTTGGCCGGTCGTTGGATTTTATGCAGACATGCCCACGCATTTTAATTAAGAAATTAAATTAAATACAAACTGATGCGTAACAGATTCCTCGTTACTAATTAAAATTCAATTTCTTGCCATTAAAATGAGCGTCGGCGACGAAAAGAGGCAGACAACGACAGCAGCAGCAACAAGAGCCACAACAACACCAACAGCAACAGCAACAACAGCTGCTACAGCAGCGTCAATTACAAGCGAAAACCCTTCGCAATGGCGGCAAATGAGGCGTGGCCACGCCCATTACCCTCTGTCCATTGCCATACACACACAGCGAGAGCCGGCAAATTAAGCACGCAAAATTAATACGCAATAAAAAAGCAATAATAAAAGCCACGCCAAGTCGAGTCGAGGCAAGGCGAGGCAGGTCAGGCCAAGTCATGCGGCATTCTCACAGTGAAATAACTAAAACAATTTTGGCTCAGTGTGCTCTGCGTCGCTCTTAACTTTTATGCGAGCGTGCAGCCTGTTTCTATTTTAAATTGAAATCCAAAGAGACCAAAATATATCAAGTAATTTCTTAATGGTCCGCAAATTGATAATGCGCCAAGTTGAAGCTGAACATTTTCTAATTAAAATTTTGTTATTGAGGCCGAGAGACGTTTGATTGATTCACTTCAAGTTTCAAACTGCTGCCAGATCTGCTACTGCTATTGCTGCTAAAGTTATTGTTGTTGTTGTTGTTTTCGCTTTGGCTGTTGCAAGTGAGTTGTGGTTAAGTGGACGCCGGTCCGTGTGGCCAAAGCGGGACAACAATGGCGAGCAGCTACAGGCAAAAGCAGGCGAAACCCGCCAGCTTGAAAGGCAAACAAAAGCTACAAAATACTTGACGCAACTATGCCGAGGATGTTGCTGTGAGCGGCCCGTTCTCCCCTCCCCCTTTTAACCCTTGCCAGTCCACAGTTAGCTGTTTCTAGCCCCATTGCCAGTTTTACGTAGCAACATTGTTCACCATTTACCAGACTAAACGGCATAACAAAGCAAAACAGCGCAGCAGCGGAAAGTGGCGGGGACTGGGTGGGGGCGATGGAGGCTGTATATAGACGTGCAAAAGGGGTAACAAATTACTTAAGAAAACTGTTGTTGGCTTATTGGATTAGACAGAAGTAAGCGGGATGGGGGGGTGAGCCCACAAAGAGCGTTTCAGATCTTTCAACGCACAATTACCAGCGGCTCTTTTATAATTTCTTCGGTATCCCACGGCGGCAGGCCTTAACCATCAAATAACTTAAAGCGAGCAGCGAACATTTTTAAACTAGATGAGCTCAGCTTTTGCCCAGCATATTTGTCTATCCCATCCGTCCAGTATTTCCCATTGGAGCTTTTTATTGTTTGGGGCACGTCAAGTTGCCCGTTTGCGAGTTGCGAGTAGTCTGTGCAGTATTTGTTTTTAAAATGCCCCCAACTCACCATATCTCGAACCATTCGAATCGAACGTCGCATTCGCCCCAGAGGCCTGTTCGGTGTATTGTTACACAATTTTGTTGAAATTTATTTACAGAGTTTATGCCGCACAGAATCAACATTGAAGTTGGCACAATGGCAAATGGCAAGCGGCATTCACCGCAAAAACAGCAAAATCAACACACAGCAACAAAGAGCGATATCTGGCCGAAAACAGTGCGCCAAGTTCTGCTTCTAAATTTCTATCCCCAGTGCTGGAAAGTTGCCTCATGCCGCGTCGTACCTCGTGCTGTGCATGCCAAGCAGCGCCAGACTGTGAGCAGGAGAAGTGCTCCAGGTCAGAGGACGACAGAGAGAGAGAGTAAGAGAGAGAACGAGATGGGTCAGAGTTGGTAGCGAGCATAAAGCACAAACAAGATAATAAGTTCATAAGTATTATTTGCTACATAATCTCGCGACCTCCCTCGCTCTCTCTCTCTCTCTCCCTCAATCTTTCTCTGTCTCTTTCTCTAGTGCTTGCTCGATTTGATTTTAAAATTTGCTACAAACTTGAAATCGTGTCAAAGTTTTGTGACTCCGAGGAATAGCAAAGTTGTCCAGAGGATTGACAAAGGATATAGTCGGACATTCAAAGTTAATTGGTTAGATTTGCGGTAAAGCCGGATCAAATCAGAATTGATCACCAGCCAAGTTCGAAGTGGCTTAGCAGTAACTGGCTGCCTTCCTCCTCATCATCATCATCATAACTCATGAATATACAAGCGCCGGATATGGGTTGCCAAGGCTTCGATGGAATTTATAGCTAACCGGGTTGGTCTCGCTCAATTTGGCACGCGGAAACTTGCAGCCGCGTTTGTCTAATTAATCACGCCAAGTTTAAGTAAACAGCAGCTGCCTGTTTAGTGCAACTGCTGCTAATAGCATTTCGTACTTTCACTTTGCCAACTTGGCCAACTTTCCCCCCCCCCTATCACCCTTGCGAGCACCCTGTTCTACTGGAAACTTTGACCACCAGCTTCTAAGTGCAATTTATGAGTGCAATGGGCAACACGCCGGCAACGGAGCGAAATTTGTTTACAACTTAGGCGTTAATTGACACAACCACAGCCAGTGCAGTAGCAGCAACAGAAGGAGCAACGGGACAACACTACAAGTTGGCCAAACAAAGCCTCAGCAGGGTCAAGTCAAACCGAGGCAAACCAAACCAACTTGGTTGCACAATTGGCTTGCCCCGAATTCACATTGCGCAAGTTGCAAAGCCCCAGCATGAAAGTTTTCGCATGAAACTCAACACCTTCCCGACGAGCAATACTTTTTACACACTTTTTAAACACTCCTCGGGCGGAAGCAGTTCTGTGACAACTTCTACTCGTACAGCTGGGCGCCTTTGATGAGCCATTACGCAAGCTTCACCTGCACCTTTCCCTGCCAATTAGTCGACATTATAGCCTATCTGCCACATCTGCACAGTCTCCAAGAGCCACGGCATCGGGGAAGGGGCATTGGCAGGGGGGCAAATCCTGGCTTGGCCATAAAAAAGTAAATCCTTGAGGCGTAGTAAATCAATGTCGCAATAATCCGCACATAAGGCACTTTATCAATCAATGCAGAAAGGATTTAGTCGGAGTTTCTTTTATGTCAACGCCCTGCTAAGGGGGATGGTCTACGATGACAAAGCACAGGCACACACACACACACGCACACCCCGACACACACACAGACACATACACACAGGCACACAACATGTGCGGCGTAAAGTAATAAGCGGTAAAACAAAGTAAGACTAAATAATACAGTAAATCACAAGCTAATGCCTCTTACACTCACGCACACTCGCACACACACACTCACACACACTCAGACACTCGCGCACACAGGCTTGGAGGCATTGAAGCAATCAAATTAAATCCCAATCGCACACTTAGATAGACATAGACGGGGACTCGGGTAACGACAAACGGCGATAAAGCGTTATGGTTCATTAGGCCCATCGAGAGCGAGGCGCAGCCGGAGCCGGAGCCGGAGCCGGTTAGACAACAAAAGCAACAACAGTAACAGCAACGACAACGATAAAAACGACAATAGCGTTGAGTTGAGTTTACAATCGATGCCTCCATATATCATTCGTCGAGAATGCTGTCCCACTCACCTACACACACACACACACACTCGTACGTGGTAATCCATCTACAGGGAAGCTAGGTAGCATCAGTTTAGGGGTTGCAAATGTACACCTAATGTCAATATCATTAAGACGAGCCACCACCACTTGAACCCGCTGCAATTGTCACCCAATTGCAATGCAATTCTGCATCTCCATCCCCTTCCCCAGCCTCATCCGGGGCTCGAGCTGTCAGCCGTGACATTGGGCAAATGTTTGCTGCAGCAAATTACTTGGCTAAACATGAGTTCAGGCAGGCGGCAAACAAACAAATAAATAAAACATGCCACGTTTGTGACAAATCTGTTGCCAAGAGTGCTGATCCCGGCCCAAAGTACTTTGCCACGACTCGCCCTTTGTCTGATTCATTTGGCGCTCGGCACGAAATTGGACACCTGCGTGGCGAATTAATGCAATGAAAATTTACCAAAACTTTTATGAACGAGTTAAAGACGAGTTGCCAGCAGGAGGCGTGAGGGAGGAGACGGTGGACAACGACGACGACGGTGGCTGGCGGCCAAACGGGCAGGACCGGAAAAACTAATAATGAGCTTTCAATGTTAATAAGCCGAGGGGAAACTTTGGCAGCGACAGCTGCACTTGTCGCCTACAGTCTGCAAAGGAGGGGTAAGAAGGGGTGGGAGGGGGACAACCCAAAGACACACTGGCAAAATCCCTTTTGTACGTAATTTCATTTTCGCCGCCTGCCCCACTCAAGAAGTAATTTCAAAACTTTGTTAGGCATTTTTAAAGTCATTTATGGTAAAAGAAACGACACGAAAAAAGTAGAATAACCAAAAAAAAAACAAAAAAAAGAAGAGGAATACCGAAAAAAGAAACAACAAAATGTAGATGCCTTTGTTGATGAGCTACTGATGAGGCGTCCGCTCGACTGTCAGCTGGAGCTAGTGATGGCATTGGCATAGTAGCCGGAGTCGGAGTACATCAGCAAGAGCCAAAAAACTTTGTACTCATCTTGCGTTTTCTTTTTAGCTTTCTCGCGCTAGGAGTCTCAAGTTGCTTGAGAAAATAAAGAAATAAAATACTGAAGTATAACGTGATAGGCACGCGGGCTTGATTTAAAAATACCCTGTCTAAACGAGTTCCGTTGCTAACCTATTAGTTCCAAAAATATAATGTTTATTCCGGGAAAAAGCGCAAAAGTTATTCAATATCATCTGCACTTTAAAGCACATTCAGCACCTTGTATAACTCCGGGTTAGCCTATCCGTAAATATGAAAAGAATGCTTTAATGATTTCTCGCCTTTTCATAGAGTTCCCAGTTCCACTGAATTGTAATGATGGAAAAAATATCTCCTGAATATGAAATGAAGCAGCTGGACAAATGTCGTCGCTGCCCTTCGCCTCTCCCTTGCTCCTCTGTCCATTGCCACTTTGCGCCGGGGATAATAATAATAAAGTCGCCTCGCCTTAACACTGGGTGGGACGTGGTGGGCTGTGGCAGCAGCTGCCGCTTCATCGCCGCCTTCATCGTTTACGCCCATTGTGCGACAGCTGGCGTTGAACTTAAATTAGCCTGTACAGTGTACACACAATCCGCTTTTCACAGCGGCCAGAGCCAGAGCCAAAGTTCTTATCAGCGAATTTATCTTTCATATGGCAATGCGAAACTTTTGAGTGCCGAGTGGAGTGGCAGCCTGCAGGCTCAGGGCGTGGCAGGGACAGCGCGCATTACTTTGCATGGACAATTTATTGCAACCACAAACAGACGGAAAGACGGACGTGGCAGCGAGCTCTGGGTGGGTTGCTTGAACGGTTGAGCCAAGTGTTTTGATACTGTCGCCAGAATAAACATTTTATCATAAAGAGATTAAACGCCGATAAGCCGGGGGAGCCCATGAAGCGCCAAGTGCCCCAGCTGCCCGCTCGTCTTTTGTATTTTGATTTACGATTTGTGCTGCCCCCAGAAGAAAAAAGATAATGCCGAGCAATTTCCGAATGCGGTGAAATTAATTTGAAGCATTTGCCAAGTGCCCTGTGCGATGGCAGGATGGGAGTATGGGAGGATGCGCCTGATCGTGAAGTTGCCCGGGTACGATGGTGCGGATGCCAGTCCTCCATTTGCTTCTCACCCTCGTCTTCCCTGACTGGGCCAGTGCAGCTGTCTCCTAGCTGCTTTCAACTGCAAACTTCAGGGCTGCCGCAAAATGGCCACTTCCCATGGGCCACACTCGACGCTGGCGGTGCAGCTAGCAAAAATGAAGGTAATCTATTTGCCTGCCCAGTGGGCCTGGGGGCCATCCCGAGCTGCACTCAATGTCAGTTAAATCCCGACGCTGCTTTACGACAACCTCTCAACCTGGCATTTACTCCACGTCCTCTATCCTCCCTCCTCTGCTCTCCTGTCCTCTACTTCATTCTCCTCTCGGCTGCCTGGACAAATGTCTAAAGATAAAGCTGCAAAAATATTTTAACATCCTTTGGCAACATGCCGGTGCACCCACAGAGCCCCCTTGCCACTCCGAGCCACCTGAGCCACAGATGCAGTGCGTCTACTGCTGCTGCTGTCTGGTTAGTAAGTGGGTCCAGCAGCCGCAGCTCAACCTGCACTAAACAAAGTCTTTGTGTGAGAAATTTTCATATTTTATGTACGAGTTGAGAGCTGTCTGCAAAACAGAAAACATAAGCGAAGAGTGAGTGAAGGAGGCAGAAAGAGAGAAAGAGAGAGGGAGAGAGGGAGAGAGAAAACAGCCCTGTTGCAGTTGTTATTATTTTTGTAGAGTTTTCAGTATTTGTCCTTGTTGTTGTTGTTTACTGTCCCTGTCAATTTGGGCAACTAGCCGTGGTGCTCGTCCCCCGAAGAGCTGACAAATCCAATGATAATGTGCTGCAAATTAAAATTACTATGCCGTCGGCTTTGGCATTCGGAGTCGCCGCTTGCTTAGTTAGCAAACGGAGGCATTGAGGTCCGAAAAAGGGACACAGCTCTGGGCTGAGCCATAATGAAATGGCTTTTTGCAGTCACAAAACGAAATGAAAGTGCTCGACGCACCAAAATTCTAATGAATTGCTGCCCCAGTGCAGTCAGCTCAGTCAGTTAGTCGGCTCAGTCTGCTCAGTCAGCCTGTCCATCTGTCCATCTGTCCATCCCTCCGTCTGTTCGTCTCTTTGTCAGTCACTCAGGCAGCCGTGTCTGCACTATATAGTAGTCCTGCTTGAAGAGTCAACTGACACTGTCAGTGCAGGGGACTGCGAGTTACTTTATTTTATTACTTACTTGTCTGTCTGCCCATCCCGAGTTCAGTTCTTTTGCCGCTACTGATGGGTAAAAATGCAATTAGCCAAGTTAAGTGCCAAACATTGCAAACGCATTTGCGGGGCTAACACAATTTAACCATTTACATCGCTTAATTATGCAATCAGCAACGCATTGAATAACCACAACTCGTTTCTCCATATCAGTCATGCATGTGTGACTGTGTGTGTGTTTACATGTGTATCTACCCGCAAACATATGCATGTGTAGTAAGAGGTAAGCTTGTGTTACCGAAACTTTGTGTCAAGTGCAAAGTTAACTTTCCATTTATCAAATGATTTTCTCAGAAATATTTCTGGAAATGATCTCTGGGATTGAAACAACACTTATTTACAAATCATGAGGTGGTGTTCAGCATCACTCATCATTATGGTGGAGGACAATACAGGATACTTTAGTCTTTACTCTGCATGGCTTGAAATTGTTCTTTATTTAAAATCTGCAGTCTTTGGATAAACAAGAGAGAGGAGCAGAGAGAGCAGGCTCGTTTTCTTCACTTACTTAATCTTCATGACTGATGGTTTTGCCTGCGTTGTGCTTTCATGGCTGGTGAAGATTTTCCCATTACTGGGCAAGAAAACGGACAAAAAAGAGTGGTACATCAAAGCTGCGGTCAGGACTTAGAAGCAAAGGACTGCACAGGTCTGATGGGTCAGTCGCCGTTGCTAGGCAGCCGCAAAGCTGCTTTAGCCGAGTCGTTGTCCTCGTTGTTTGCTGTTGTTGTTGCTGCTGTAGCAGATGCTGCTGCTGTTGCTGTTGCTTGTGTTGCTTAGCAAACAGCGCATGAGTTTTTCCATGCACGAGATGGCCAATAAGCAGAGCCATGGCCAACAGCATTGTCTGCAGCTGAGTGCTGTAATAAACTTGAATCGTTTGCACCACATCCTACACAACCTACCAAGCAAATCCTGTAACCAACACCCCGCCTCCACATGCCCCAATGCAGAGACAGAATGAGAGAGAGAGAGCGAGAGAGAGAGACAGACAAACAGCTGAAGAGACTTGCGACTAATGTCAAGTCTTCACATTCATGGCAATAAAATTTTACTTCTTACAGCGTGTCAAATTGCATGCCCTTCGTCCTGAGGCCATCTCTCTCACTCCCGCTCTCCTTGCGCCTCTTCATCTTCTTGTTTGCCGTCGGACTGATGTCTTTAGTAGATTTGTGTGGCTTCGTTTTATGCTCATGCTTTAATTGTCAATAAAATAATCATTTGCAAACATTTTGCCACTGCAACCGCAGCACGTGCCGAAAAATACAAGCGCAAAGTATGTAAAGCGGCAAATTTTTATCAATAAATGATTGAGCACTGCCGGGAATGAGGGATGACACAGACGAGCGGAACGAGGAGACGCGGAGGCACCACAAGCCACAGGCAGCTCGTAAGAGTTAAGGGCTGTGCGCAGTTATGGGCACATCATGGCCTGGTGGGGGGGGGGAAGGGGAAGAGCACTCTGGAGGACTGCTCCTTCAAGTTATTGACGAGATAAAGTTGAAGATTTTTGTGTGCATTTTGTGAAGTGGCAGAGGCGGCCCATAATGATTCAAGTTGTCCTAGTAGGAGACGGGCCACACAGTGGGAAACTGGCTGACGTGGATGAACATGATGACGTTGAGATGTTGACGCTGGCTTGGAACTGTCGATGTTGAGGGTTTCGATGGAAGCCAGGCAACCACGGAACCACAGGATGCCAGCAGCTTAAGATTTTGTTGTTTTTCTTGCTGCCTTTCTCCTCCTGCAGGTCCCTATTGCGCCCGTATGGGACGTTGAGTGCGTGCGTGTGTGTATGTGTGTGTGCGCAACGGTGTGTACTGTGGCAGGTCTAGTTTATTTGCTAAAATGCCTCTCGTTTGCTCATGACACCAGCCACCAGCAGCGGAAAAGCAAAAAAAAAAGAAGAAAAGCAATAAAAAGCCTTGCGAAGCGGAAAAAAAGAAAACATTGTGGCCAAACAACAATGCCAACAGCGCCACGCACACTTCACACACACACACACACACGCACACTAGCACAGGACTACACTCGCACACACAGCGACAGTGTAATACATTCATGCCAACACACACAGCTCATCGATTTTCACTTGAGTGAGAAACGCTGCCAAGCAACTCTCTGGAGTCGCACAAACAAACGCGCGTAAATTTAGCTTAGCGCAAGTGCAAATACTTGACACAGCCGCACCTACAACAAGTGGGCCTAATGCAACACGTGCTGCTGGACGTACAGATGCCCTCTAAAGACAATACCACAAAAAATAGCAGAAGATAGACATCCCACTGTAGCCCAACTGGGCATGCAAGTGTGAATGAATTTAAATAATGAATTAAAAAATTTTTCTTATTATTATCGATTTACTTGGAGTTGAGCCCATTATTATACACTGCAAGAAATTACCTAAATACAGACTTAAGATACTCTCTCCCTCAAGTTCGCATACTCCGCAATTACAGCGCAGTTTTCTTATTCAAAGAATTTTTCAAACCCCTTTTGAATGCCAAAGTTGAAAATATCCTTTAGTTATGCAAAGGCCTCTGAGAGCCTTTAAATTTCCATTTGTTGGCAGTTTAGTCATATGTCAATATCCTTTTTGAGGTTTTCTGTGGGGCGTAACTTTAACGCTTGACTTGGCTTATCGCTTATCGCTCCTCCCCCGCCCCTCAGGGCCACACCTTCGAAAAGTTTCGAGTTTATCATTTTTTCTTCCCTTTCTTTTCGATTCGCTTTGATTTATTTGCATCTGCTTGCGAAGCAGTTAATAAATTTTAGTTACATCGAACTGTGCTATCTCCGGACAGGTATGGGAAAGTTTTCGAAAATCGAAAGTTTTAGCAAAGTTTCACATGCTACCTGTGTCAAGTTGATTAGCCGAGGTAGACAGGTGGTAAGCCCAACAAAAACATTGGGGTATCTATCTAACAGCCTCAGGGACTGAGATAATACGAAATAGTTGTGTGACTTGTGACATTAATATTAAAAAATTCAGTTGGATTGGCTCTCTATCAGTTTGCATTCATAAAACGATTTGCACTTCATCTCAGGCAACAGAAGAGAAGACCGAAGTAGAGTGAGGGGAACGGGAAGGAAGAGGGAGCAGGTACGTGAGATGAGGCAACCGCAAATGCAAATATTTGAGGCATCAGCAAAAAGCTGGCGGATGGAAAAAAGCAAACTCAACTCAACTAACTACAAACCGAAATAATTGTTACTGACACTGACACAACTTCAGTTGCTGCTGCTGCTGCAGTTGTTGCTGTTGCTGCTGCTGCAGTTGTTGCTGTTGCTGCTGACGCTTTTGCTGATGGCTTGATAGCGCAGACAAACGTCCCGCAGCAATTGAAACAACAGCGAAACAGGCGGGTAGTTGGATTTGGATTTGTTTAGTCGCTGCTGGATGGGGGCGTGGGGGAGTGGCTGGGTGGGCAACCCTTAGGGTTGCGGATGCTGCCTGCCGCTGCCGTGGTCGGTATGTAAACTTGCCAACACAAAGTAAAGTTATTTGCGGTTCATTATTCACTTTTGGATTTTATTTCCTTGCGGTGCACTCAGACAGCGACGGCAACAGCGACGGCGACAGCCACAGCATCACGATCGAAGCAACTGATGGACAGCAGATTGAAGCCCGTCCGCAGCACGTCGAAGCTGCCAACGTTTGTTAACTTCCCAATGCACAACTGCATGCAGAATGACTTGGCAGTGTAGCCAGAGAGAGGAGCGAAGGGGGAAAGGGGTTCCTGGCAGAGAAGTAGAAAAGTGTGGAGCGAGTTTTTGGGGGCAGAGTGCTACGTAGCGACATTTAAATGGAAAATTTTTGCTTACCATCTCACTCTCTTTCTCTTTATCTCCGCATCCCCCTCCACCTCCCTCTTCCGCTGTCTGTCGAGGAAATTCTTGCTCTTTGCTTATTCATCTTGCAAGTTGAAAAATAAATTAATAATGCGTTTTTGCCACTGACAGCAGCTGCAACCGCATACTAAAGCGGGACAGCAAAGGAAGAACTAAGTAATAAAGAGACTGACTCAGAAAATAAAAGACCGAAGAAGAGAATAAAAACAAAGATCGATAAATGCTTAAGAAAACGAAGCTGTGATACTCTATGCTTCTTTAGGTTCTCCTTTCATTTATATACAACTATAATTATATTTATTTGCAAAGGATTGATTAAAAGTAACCTAACTAAACAAACATGAATCAAACATCAAAGAAAGTATATTCAAAATCAAGTATTTTTATTAGCCTACCGGCTTAGTTGGTAATCCAGAGATTTGCAGTCTTGACAGACAAAATGTTAGTTGCCTTGGTAAGGGTATGGTAAACGGCAACTGGGGAATGGCAGCTCGAGTCGACTCGAATATTCCATTCGCAGCGGCATTTGCTGATGCCCCTTGTCCTAAAATTTAATTGCATCTTTTTCAGCAATTCTAGCACGAAATGAAAATGCATGCAAACGCCGTCAGAGGGTCTTAAAACGCCCGAAACCGGTGCACGGACCCCCTACGAGGGCAGGCGCCTGAACGGACAGGGCAGGGCAGGGCCGAGAAGACAGCAGAAGTTTAAGCTTTCAGTTTAGTTCAGTCAAGATATGAATACTAATAGCCACTGGAATGTTTGAGTAGCCAAAGGACATTGCACTATGCACAGGCAGAAGAGCAGGAGAACAGAGTAGCACAGCTCCCAGGACGCTGCTATCGGCAAGAGCCGGCTTGGGGTTGCCTTGGCGTCGATTCTTCTTGGGATGCCCTCGCCTTTGCCACTGCTCTTGCGCGCCTGGCAATGTCATTACTCTTATTTGATTCCGTGGACATTCGCATAAATGTCAGATTGAGTTTTGTGCGGCGACAAAGTTGAGTCCTTGAAATGCAGCAACTGGCAATGCATTTGAATGTAAAGCTCGTGGCCAGACCAGTCCAGTCAACCCCTGCTAAAACAAAAACGCAGCGAAGAAAAGCAATTAGCGAAATTAATTGCTTAAGTTTCGCTTTTGAAATATTTATCTACAAACGCGAGATTAATTCAACGCCCTGCCACCGCCAGCTCACCCACAGACAAGAATATTGCGCTGCCAAGCACAATTTGCGGACTTGTCAATTGAATGGCTTAGTGGCCAAGCTTGACTGTCTGATTAACTTGCTGGCTGCTTATCAATATCTCTGACCAGGTCATAGTGCACTTACCGCTCTCCCAACGCAGCAGCAGCGAGATGAGGACCACAGCAAGGGGCAGCATGCGGGACAGCAGCGCAGTTCGTTGTGTCCTATTGCGGATGTGTCTTCGCTTGTCCTGGCACTGTTGGCTAATTGTTGGCGTTGCTCTGTGTTGCGCCATTTTTCTGCTTGATTGCTGAGCTGCTTCTAGTGCTGTTGTACTTGTAGTTGTAGTTGTAGTTGTGGTGGTTCTCTTTCCCAGTGTTGATGCTATTTTTGTCGTTGTTGCTGTGGCTACTTTTGCGGCTGTTGCACTCAATTGGATTCGAAAGAGCTTCGTGTGTAAGCTGGCGTATTCGGGCGCATTGAATAAATTATTTCATTGTTGTGCACACACACATACACACACCAACACACACCACAGGCACACCTTTGCCGCAGATTGTTGTAAAACTTTGTACCGTCTTCGTCGCTGCAAGGGCAGCACTTACGGAATTTTAATTATTCAAAATAGGTTTTTAGCACAGCAGGGCGACGCGTGGCGACGGGCGTGAATCGCTTTGGAGTCGTATCCCAACAGTCGGCACTCGGCACTCGGCAGTCGGCACCTGGCGAGGGCAGGACTCGGCAAGAGCGGGCACTCGGTCTATTTTAATTGCTTGTTCTGCTGCAATGCATTTTCCTGGGGCGTCGCAAATTTATAGCTGTAAAATAGAAGTAAAAACGATATGCGTTAGTTTCCTGCATAACCACAGACTACCATGTTCTCTCTTTCTCTCTCTCTCTCTCTCTCTCTCTCTCTCTGTCTGTGAATGTGTGTAGTATATTTGTGTGTTGTGTAATGCTGCTAAGCCATGCTGGCCAAATACATAATTCCTATGCAAATAAGCGCAGACCAAACACGGAAATTTATGTGCACGCTGCGTTTTGCATATCTGCACTAAAGCCGCCAAACGAGGGGAACAACGGAGGAGCTGGAAAGTGATGGGTGGTGGGTGCAGCGGGATTCTGGCTGGGACTGAACGAGCGTTTGCCGCTCGAATAAAACTCAAGTAAAGCGTAAAAAAATCTAAACGAGGCAGGACATGCTGCCAAATTAACAGAAATTTTGGAACGTAGCTGAAATTTTTTGTATGTCACCAGAGCCAGAGCCAGCTCACTCTCTCTCTCTCTCTCTCTCTCTTACTCGCTATTGCTCTCAGTGTCAGTCTAGCTATCTCGCTTTTTGTGTGCAGTCAACGGCAAGCCAACTGAAATAATCCTGAAAAATATTGTTGGCTTTGATTTGGCGCGGCCTTTTGCTTTGGTTTTACCCACCGTTTTTTCTGCAGTATTTCAGTATATTTCGTTTTTTTTTTCAGCCAGCTCCAGTTTCACTCTCCACTTAATATGACATGGCATTTGTGCATGCATGACACACAACATAGACCAGAAGGCAGCGGGAGAGCGAATGAGCTGGCGAAAAAAAACAAGCGAAGGAAAACTAACTGCGCATCATTTGCACCAACCCCCCACCCCCACGGCAGGGCGAGCCAAATGCCACGACGCCCATACGCCCAGTTGGCCCCACCCTGTCCCTGCATACGTCGTCGTCCATAAACAATTCTATTAAAATTAATGTTGCATATTTTTAAGGGCTGCGCATAGGAAAAACTTAAATGTTGTACAAATTGATTCGAATTTGTTATATGCCTGTGTAATGGTGCGCAAAATGAGTGGCAAACAGCGACTGCTAAATACCCTGTAATACATCATGCCACACACACATCGACATAGCCACAACTTCACCGCTTTAAAGACTAAGCAGTAGCAAAACCACAGGAAGCAGACAAGACGAAGCAACAAATTGGGACGCAAGTCAACAAAAACAAAGAAAAATTAAGTAGAACTTGAGGAGAGCATATAAAGAAGGGAAGAAAAAATGCGAACGAGCAAAAAACACCCAGCAAATATGATTGATTTTATGTGTTTGAGCTTTGCACGAGCTGAGGCGGGGGAACTTGATTGCAGGCAGCTGAGCAACTGATGGCGCTGATGGCCCAGATGGTTAGATGAAGTCCGTGCCAATGACAAGCAACGACGTCCACGACATCCTGTGGGCCAGGCCTAAAGGATATAGCCGGAAATATGCAAGAATACACACGGATATTACTTATGTACGGCGTACAGAGCTTTTCCTTTTCTCTTCTTTCCTCTACTGTTTTTTATGTGTGCGAGGAAATAAGCAAAGAGCACAGCAGCTCCCCGAAAGGGGAGCCAATTCTCGTTGTCTGACGAGCACCCAAAGGGAAAATCGAATACCAAACCACAACAACAAAAACAGCAAGAACCACACACGCACACACACACACTCGGTCAGGATACACAAGCACACACGCAAGACATGCGTATGAGAAAATTTGTGTATTTGCCATAAAATAATTTATCAATTGGAAAAATTTTTAGACAGCCCCCAAAGCGGGGCGACGAGTAGCTCTACCCAAGGATCTAGGGAGCTGAACAGAGCGAAGAAAAATGCCCAAGCACTTTATAAGCGCGCGTGCGAGTCTCTCTCTCTCTAACTCTGTGTGTGTGTGTGCGTATTTGAGGGTAAAATTATGACAGGAGGAAATAAAAAAGCATAAATTTATTACTGGGCAAACGATGACTACTAAAACTTGGCCACAGGCCCGTCGGGAGCCCAGCGAACGTCGCTGCAAGCGAGCGCCATAAATAATCGAAGGGGCGACAATATTGAACGCCAGCACAATGAGCGACCAAGGGGACAAGGACAGGGACACGGACACGGACCCTGAGCCGGCTGCATTGACGACTTATAAAAGCAACATAAATACATGAATATTGCGTACACCATTCATGCCTTATATACGAGTACAAGGTACATATACAAATACGCTTCGATTGCAAAGAAAACGAAAATGGAGAGGGTTACGCAGCGGAGGCAGGAAAATAATTGTACAAGTACATACAGCAATTTGCCATAACAAGGATATCAAATTTGCGCAGCGACGGCAGCGATGGCGGGCCAAAATAAAACGGATAACGAGCACAATAAAAGAAATGAAATCGTAACCCAAACTGTTACTAATTGGACAAAGCAGCCAAACACAACAGCAACAACACTGGCAACAAAAGAAGCGAAAGCCAAGAGAAACACAGAGAATGTGAGACACAGTATGTATATGTGCGGGTATATGTGTGTGTATGTGTCTGCCACGCTGCCAGCTATTCAAATTTCTGCCGCGTTGAAAAGAGCAGAAAAAACTCGAGGCAACCAAAAAAATTGGCTTAGTTAAGTCTAATTTTGCAGGCAGACAAAGTGCTTAAAAAATAATTACGCGCTGGCAATCAAGAAGGCGTCGTTATCGCTGTCGCTACAGGAAACCGGATGCGGATGTGCATGTGCGCGATGTCAGCATCCGGCAGACGTGGCGTAGCGTAGCGTGGCTGGTGGCGGCGTCGTCGTCGTCGTCGTCGATCCATGATTCCCTTTCCCCCGCACTGACCGCACTGCGGGTCAAATTGAATTTGGTTGCAACAGGACAAACGCCTTGCCACAAATTCGCCAACTTACAAGTAATTAGGCAGCTCAACTGCAGCTTCCTCCACATCCCATTCCATCTATCCATCCACTCCTTGCCCGCCATCCCCTCCTACTGGTCCATTCAACTCTTGCATGTGCATACAAAGGACATACGCGTCGTCGGTCGCGTTGGCGCCGTTTGCCTTTTGCTTGATTGTCACTGCGACTGTTGAGCTAATTGCACAATGTGCAGCCCCAGTTGGCGAGGAAGGGGTGACGCTTCCATGCGATGCTTTCTCGTTTTCTTTTACGTGTTTGAGTTGCACTTCAGCCCGGGTAATTACCAATTTGAGGCGCCAATTTGGCTGTTGCTTCGGCCCTGGCGTGGCCAGCAAAATTTAATTAGTTTGACAACCAAATGTCAGCAGAGCTAACGCCCTCCCTTTCTCCAACGCCCCCAACCACTCTCGGCTTATTCGTGTGTGTGTGTGTGTGCGTGTATTTGTATAAAAAGGTCAGGCAGAAACATCAATGGGCAGCATCTCCGGCCGACTGGCCGCAGGCAGCAGGCAATTATGAGCAATCGCAATCGCTATCCTTTTGACCCTTTGTAATCTCTTTAACGACGCCAATAGCAACAAGGACAACGGCCACGACAACGACAGAAGCAGCAACACTCACCCCATCGGGCAGTCAGTCATTCAATCAGTCAGTTAGTCACTCGCCCAGTCTGGCAATTTTAATTTACTTTACAAGTGTTCGTCAATTAATTTAATTTAAGCCCTTCGCACTGGGCAGGATTACTTCGGCACTTTGACAATAGTGAACTAAAGCCGGAAGGAGCCGTCATAACAGAATCACAAAACTTCTGCCCGATAATTTATTTAATTATTTTACGCGTGGGCTCTCGGTTTTAAATCGATTCTATTGCAATAAGCAACAAATACTGCCCGAAAGGTCCTTTCAAATTATGCACAAATTGTGTTCAGCTTTAAGCGGGTCGGAATGAGGAACTACATTGTAGTCCAGCGGGCAGCTGACTGAGTGGATAAACGCTATGTACACACACACACATGCACACCTACATAGACAAATGGGTAGCAGCAGTTGCAGTGGCAGCTGTAGTCAATTTCAAGGGCACTCGATGGGGCAGCTGCCTCAACCGAAGCTGATGCCGATGCAGATGCTGCCGCAGCTGGAAGAGCACTTCACAGTTTATAGCTTCAAGTGGCAGTTGGCAAGTGCAAGTGGAAAATTCCTCAGCTTGTTTTCTATGCAACCACACAGACACGCTCACGCACACACACACATACACAACCGCACACATACGCACACGCGCAGGGGATATTGCAACGAGTCGAGATGAGTTGAGTTGAGTTGAATTGATTAAGTTGACACTGACACTCGTTCAGTCTTACCCACACGCACACACACATAGAAATAGATCAGAGCACTTAATTGGCCAGCGTATTAGTTAATCAAATTTTGATTAAATCTAAGCGAATGTCCTCAAGTATGCACAGTTAATTTTTGCAAAAGGCGCTTTTGGCATTTTTAATTTGATTAAATTCAAACACCGGCAGCAGCAGCGGGGACAGTGGCAGTGGCAGAGCGGCTAATTAAACTCAACAACTAACGGAAGCTGCTCAATGGACATGCCAAGCACTAATTAAGATTTTGTCAATTACTTATGGCAAGTGCCACGCCCCGCAAAGGAGGACACTGGCTGACGCAGCAGAAAACTGCACGCTCAGTTCTAGTCTCAATCCCTAAGCCCAAACTCAGCCGTATCCCTGTCCCTTCCGGCTGCCTCGTAGGCCAGCTCGACCAGCGGCGTTTGTGTGAGTGTCCGAGGGTATCTGTGTGCAATCATTAAAATTAATTTATTGGTTTCATTAACTTGGCTGACGGCGAGTCTTTAGCGGCAACGAGCACATTAGCCAGCGCTGCCGCTGCTTCAGCTTCTATTGCTGCTGATGCCGTTGTCGTTGTCGTTGTGGTTGTCCGTGCCCCAAAGTAAGCTGCAATTTTTTTGTATGTCGATGCCAAATGACACCACGACGACATTTCGTACCGTTCTTTTGCGTCAGCCTGACCAAAATCCGTTGAAAGCATAAGCCACAAAAAAAGAGACAGCACAACACAGGGCAAAGCCATTTCGCTTGGCTGGTCAACAATGAAAACGTAATGTGGCCTGGACGGGGCAGAGCAGCGCATAGTGTTGTAGCAAGCGAAAGAGTAATCCAAAATGCGAATGGAGAAGAAATAATCATCATTTGGCGAGAGTGTAGCCACGTCTAGAATCCCCCATCGTTGCTACAAGTTTCCAGGTTGCTCGCATAACTTGACAGACACTCCAATTATAGCATGGCAGGGTTTACATTTGACTGTCTTTAAATATTTCAGCAACTCTCTCTCCCCCTTAAACGCTATCTCTCTCTCGCCTTTTGGCTGTCAGACAGTCGCAAAAGTTTTGAGCTTAAAACGAACTCGCACGCGCTTAAACTTATTTAATAAAACAAAGTCGCAGGGCGCAAAAAATTCACAAATAAAATAACAGTTAATACCACTTTATAAACATAGTAAAAATATATTATATGTACATATACATATAGTATTATATTACAAAATTGGCCATGTCAGTAAAATAAAATACAATTGCCTTAATGGGTTTGATTCAATTGGGAAAATATTATTTTTTGATATTGCCAGACTGCGATTCACTTGCCTTTAGACATTCGAGAAATATTTAATTTTCTGCAGGTAGAAATTCTTTTCATACTATCAGAATTTGTATAATACCCTTGTAGAGGGAATAACAATTTTGGCCATTTTGCAACGCAAACTTGCTTCTCAGTTTTTGTCTTGATGAAACTTAGCACATATGCTTCTTATTGATGCACGCTGTAAATAAGTCGGAACAAGACGGGCCGGACCGATATATCGTATAGCTGTCATACAAACTATCGGTTGATTTTTGTTATTTTTGAAGATATTGCAACCAAATTAACCACATCAGACTTGTTCTATATATTTAATATACATATACAATTTTATCAAAATAGACCACTAAAACATATAGCTGCAATCGTCCAAAAAAAGCCTTTTTGTATGAATACAAGTAAGGTATTTAAAAATAACTTAACATATCAACAATCAAAATTGGACAACAATCGACGTGCTATTATAGAACTCTGCCTTATTTTATGTATATAACAATTAAAGCAACATTCGTAGAAGATGAGAAGGTTCATTCCTTGCAGATCAAGAGTATAAAGCCATCGGCATGCCAGAGGTAACATTTCTTTCTGGTTTCACTTTTAACTCAATTATAAATGTGTAGGTATTCTTATGATTTATTTCACTATTAGTTTTGAATTTGCCACAAGTAGAATTTCTAAATGCGAAAGATTTTAAAGAAATTTCTATTCAAGTCTAACTGAACCAATTTGAAAAATAGTTTCTGATTAGCGCAGCTCGTTCGTGAGCTACATCGAAAGTTGCATTTGTCATATATAACTGTCATGCCTGTCTATATTTAAGCCAGACAGCCACCCACAGCAACAAGGGGCACAAATGGAAGTGGGAAGAGAGGGGAGAAGTGAGTATGAACAATGTGCCACCCGTTTGATGCATTGCTTTGCACATTGCCGCATCGCTGCTGACGCCGGCGTCGACGCGGCCGAAGTGCATTTGGCAAATAAGAAAAATTGCATAAATTTCATTAAATTCGAAATGTCAAGCAACTGTCGTGCCGTCCCAGCAAAGTGCATACACATACAGACAAATATTTTCATTTATGCATGTGGTTGTGTGTGCGTGGCTGGGCTTGTGTGTGTGTGGATTTACATCAGCAATGACATCGTCGGGTGGAGCACGGCTGAAAGCCATCGTCGTCGTCATCGTTGCCACTGCCTGCCGCTTCCGCTTCTCTTGGCTCTGTTTCTGTCTCTGCTTCTGGCTCTGCCGTTGGCCGCGTTCAGTTTGCAGCAATATTAAAAAATTGTGCACCAAAATCCCCAAAGTAATTTATTAAGATGCTTCATGACTGTTTTACGCGCCGCTGACTTCACGCCATTAAAAACCACGGCACAACCTACACACAATACACTCGCACACACAATATACACACATACACACACGCAACACACATTTTACATGCAAAAGCTGCATAAATTTTTGCCGTAACAACACAAACAACAACAAGGTGACACATTGCCGGGTGGTTCATTGGAGTTGCGGTTTAGCAGGTAGCAGTAGCAGCAACGGGAAGTCTACAGAGCAGGGAGGCGAGAAGGGCTGCTGCAGCATAATGCAACTGGAGACGTCTTGAGAATGGGAAGGCGAAAGAGGGAGCAAGAACTAGTAATGCAACTGGCGCTACTTGAAGCATCTATCGTTAGATTCTTGACATTTATATGGGATTTCTGGCTTGGCCTTAGCCATTTGGCTTTGATTGCAGCTCTACGAGTTTTTGCGGCTAGCGCATTGTCATAAATTACTTTTCACTGCTTGCTCCATTGCTTTGCTCTTTGTGTGTGTGTGTGTGTGTGAGTGTGTGTATCTGAAAATCGTAAATCAACTTGGCACACATTTAGCCAGCTAGCTGTGACTTCGCCTTGTGCCTTCACGCCGTCGACCACACTGCGTATGTGTGATATTTCATGGCACGTGTCATGAATTCTAATTACCTTTTTCGCTCTCTCTTTCTCTCAGTGTATGTGTGGGTATTTTTGCATTTTATGTTCACACACAAAATTCATAAATTGCAAAAATTGTAAATTAAATTTGCAGCGATCTACAAACTCTTTAAATGTTCTGCACTCCAATGTGTCGTGCATAATACAATCATCAATAGGATATCAAAATATTGGACTAAATCTAGACTAAATAGATTCATTATGTTAATAATTAATTTCACAATAAATATGTGCAGTAACCATAAATCTGATAGCGATAGCCAGTCAGACAGCCAAATGGGAGGAGGCTTTAAATGTAATCCAACCTTTGTTAAACTCATGCACTGTGTACGTATTTGTTTGCGTTGTGTATGCGACTCGGCTCGCTTTTCATTTATGCATTTCACTGTAAATGTAATAATCAGCGTTATGCAGTTTAGCGTATCAATTACGACGCCATTCAGGCGACGCATGCCGGCGAAAAAACTGTTAAATAAATTATTATCCCCCCGATAGACACGCGGGAAATGCGCGCATTTTAAAAGTATACACAAAAAATTTGCGTATATATTTGTCTGCCTGTGTGTGTGTGAAAATTAAATGCGATGCATTGAAAATTTGCAACATGGAAAATTTGTAAAACTGACAAATCAAAAATTGATTTGAATGGCGCATGCGGTAAGCAAAGTTGAACTGTGAATTATTTAAAACTCCGAGCTGAACTGAAACCAAATGACGACGACATGAAAAATTCATTAAATGCGTCAAGCCGCAAAAAACATACACACACATGAGTGACAGTATGTGTGTGTGTTCCGTGGTGTAAAGCCTGTTAAACAAGCTCAGAGTCCGGAAGAGTGCTAATAATACGCAGATGAAAATTAAATTTCAACAAATTTTCACTCTTTTTTTTTGCCTATAGCGCTTTTTTAGCAGACCACGCCTCGTTATTATTAGGCCTAGCAAAGCAGGAGGGCGGGGGTGCTTGAAGGAACAGGTTTTCGGTCAAATGTTTGCGTGCTGCCGTTACCATTGTTTGGTCTAGTTAATAAATTAGTAAAATGTGTTTGGTCAACAGGCGTCGGACGGGGAAGTGTTGCGGGAGGGGGATGGGTGCATGGCAGCCAGCTAGCCAGGATAATATAATTTAGAATGCAGTTTTGTGACACATTTTCACTGCCTGCCGCGACAACGGCTGCAACAACAGTTGCCCAACAAAAGAGCCCCACAAAATTATGTTATGAGCCCAGCGAAAATTAGCAAACGAGTCAGTTAAAAACATCGCTATGTAATCGGTGTGTTGGTGAGTATGCGTGTGTGTGTGTGTTCGTTTTCAATGAAAATATTGTGCAAGCAGAGCAACGTACAGCCAAATATACATGGCCAGTGCATATACACAAACTCCTGTTCCACAATGTACTCGGAATCAACTCGTTGTAAGGTGAGGTGAGGGAGGCAAATAGGGGGAAGGGAGCTGCCCACGCACGCTATTGCTGCTGCTGCTGTTGTTGGGCCTCGTTTCTGGTTGTCGCCTGTTGACATCGCAATAAATTTCCACGCTTATTTATTGTTTTGCCGCACGTCACTGATAATTAAAAATAAATCAATTTTTAATGGCGTTTTCGAAAAGCAGACGCTTTTCGTTCGGGCTTCAGTTTGGTTCGTCCTGGTTTTGGGATCGTTCGGCCTGAGGCAATTAGCGCTCAAATTAGTGGCGTTAAAATGTTGCGTGTATTGTTGGGTGTTATATATTCTTTTTGTTTTTGGTTTTATTTTTTTGTTCGCTCATTTAATAGGCCACACGACCGCATGTTGGCAAGGAATTCAATAAGCGCCCCAACTCAGCGACTTGCATGCAAAACACGTCGACGGAATTGGCAAGCGGCAAACGGGAGCCATAGGCAGAGGCAAAGGCATTGCGAATAACCAAATCAGTTTATGATTCATAAACAATACTTCATCAAGCTGCCATCGCGCACAAACAAATAACGCACATGTTTGCCAAACGGCCGGCAATAAGGATCAGGACAAATGCAGCACACAAAGAATATTGCGCCAAGCCGAAAAATAAACGAAGAAGGGATAGACAGAAAGGGAGAGAGAGTGTGAATGCCGGAGTTGTACTTAAAGATATCCTTTAAGTAAGCGGAAGTCTGCCGAAGGTTCAGGTAAGTAATAATTAAAGATGGTAGTCGATCATTTTGATTTAATTTTAACTAAATATTTATTGGAATTCTGCATTTACATACTATCGATGGCAATGCAAGTGACTATAGTGCAAAGATATACGTACTCCTGCAGAACGATCCCTTAGGCAAACATACCCCATCTTATAGGGTATTCAAAGGCACATGCGTCACGTTGTTGCAATCATTAGGCAGAGGCTGACAGACAAAGTGAATGTTTCCATGTGTAAGTGGGTGTGCGCGTACGTGTGTGTGTGGAATCAGCAAATATCATGCTCGCACTCGTGTGCGTATGTCACAGATTGAGCACGCGTGCAATTGCCCAAGAGAAGTGTGGGGTGGGTGGAAAGGCAAGGAGAGGAGTGGGAGCGACGAATATCTGTATATAAGAAAGAGGCTAGAAAATTGATGCGTCCAGCAAATCGTCAGCAATTGTCCTGACCAATTGCTAGACATATGTATGTACTAAACATGTGTGTGTTTGTATGAATGTGTGTGTGTGTATTTTGTGGGTGCTTGCCAGTTTATGAGGAATGCGTGTTATGAACTTTGCAAGTCGCCAAGTATGATTGAAGGTCGCCTCAATTATGTAGTCAACTCTTTGTGTGGCGGATACATTCAAATATTTTGGCATGTGGCTGCTTGTTTATAGAGTAACATCAACGTAAATCTAATAATATAAACCCGCATACAGTCACCACGTTATTTATATGCACGCATAAATATCACCAACAGCAGCCACAACAGCAGCAAGCGCAACATCAACAGCAACAGCAACAACAACAAGGGAACTGTCTGACCACAGTTAGCTTGGAGACCGCAGCAAATGGCATAAAAGTCAACATGTTGAACGACCGCTGAAAAAATATAGCCTGATATTATGCGTGTCTGCGTGTGTGTATGTGTGTGTGTCCGTCTTGGTGTGAGTGTGCGTGTGTGGTTGTGTGACTTTTCATATCTTGGTAGGCTATAAAGTATAAATTACGGCAAATGCGTTGCGCCACGACTGACAGCGAGCAAAGCTAAGCAGGATAGAGAAGGGAAGAGTGGGCATTGGGGGAGGTTCCAGGAGCAGCAGAAGCACGCACAACTAACTAACAACTATTAAGCCTCTGTTTCTGTCTCTGGCTCTTGCTGCCGTTGCCGCTGGTGCTGCTGCTGGTGGCAAGTAATCAACATGCGTGGCAGTTACGCCTGCCTATACTTACTTCGTAATACTGTGTGCATTTTCCACACACACACACACACACACGCACAGACAGAGAGCGAGGGGGAGAAAGGAGCATCGCCCATACTATTTTTCCGGTGATTAAGTGTTGATAAGTCTATAAATTAACTCGCATAGGCGAGGGCAGACAGCGCGAGGCTCGCTTACTACAGCAAGAATCGGCCGTAAGGCGCACGAGGCGCATGTGGCCTGCTCGACGGGTGGCATATTAATCATGCAGTCGCATATGCTCAAGTGTGCAAAACAATTGCCTACTTATTGGGGCAGACTGCAGACAAAGCACTGCAAACAAACGTTGGGACTAATGACTTGTCTTCTGCCCGCTGTCCGCTCCATAACTTTGTTAACCTTAAGCGAATATTTGACTATTAGTTAAACGTTTCTTCATAGTGTAACTATAATTTAAAGTAAATATTTAACCTATCCCGAATGCTTTTCACCTTTAAGCAGACAAATTAAGCGGATGCGCAATGCCTAATTCGATTTAAATTGGACAAAATTAATTGCTTAAACTACCCATACAATTGATTTACACAAATTTACCAAAGACAACATCAACATCAACAGGAAATCTGTTTTAATTGCGGTTAAGCCAAGAGCAAAGACAGTCGTCGCCCAGACAAGATGCAAGACGACGGAGAAGGGGCGCAAAGCACGAGGCACGAGGCAAGTTCAAAGTATTGCCGCCGGCATCAATGTTGTCCTGGCTTTGATGTGCCCCATTGGTGGGTGGGCGGTAGAGACAGGAAAGACATCTGTGGCCGACCCACGTGGCAAACAAGCGACTGCGGCCAGGAGCAATATTAGCATAAAATACGAGGTAGATACAGCGTCGAGATCGACCCGCCGCGCCGGAAAGGAGGGAATACAATTTTCATATTTAATGTCGCTGGAAAAGAAGTTAACCTGGCAACGGAATGCGAGTTGGCTTGCAGCTCCCGAGTACCGCAGCTGTGGCGCAGCTTAAGTAGTGCGGCATACAGCTTGTAACTAGTTCTGTTTGGGCCCGGTTTGAACACGGCTTTTCACTTGGCCAACTCGCTGAGGGGCAACTGCTGCCTTCATTTTGGACGCCGAGTTTAATTCACACAAATGGCCCGAAAAAACTCAACACGCATATCACATTTACCCAAGGCGTAAACAGTTAAACGAGCGAAAGAGAGCGAGTGAGTGCGCGTGCGAGGGGTGCGGAAATAGTCGCTGGTGTAACACGCGTAGACACATTAAATCAAATTAAAAGCGCGCTAAATGCGAAGTGCGCAAAGTGACAAAACCCCAGGTAAATCCCATTTTAAATACAAATAGGAAAATGCCTGTGCCCCGCAGAGTCGCAGGCGTCGACACTTTGCATGCTGCGGGCCACTGGCAGGAGGTGGAGGGCAGTTGCCGTGGTTCACCCGGCAGTTGCCGTGGTTCGCACCTTTGCGTAGTTCCATTCGGTGCGTCTGACACACATTTTTTCCAGAGCTTAGCGGTGCCGCTTCATGTAATCTTAGTTTAAGTTGATTGTAGAACACTCCGACAGGGAAAAGAAAAAATATATATATGGTATAAGACGACTCGGTATACGACTACAAGATACTCTGTCCACATTAATTGCAATTGATTAAAGCCCACAAAGAAAACCTTGTCAGCACAAGTGGCATTCTCAGGCTTTCCTCAAAAGGCATTTATGGTATGCAAGGAATTCACGTGTATTTCATTTCTCCTTTCTTCGTAAGGAAACACTTCAGCAAATCTACCCTTTTGCGGTTAAGCTTCGCTCTGTGTGGGTGCCTTAGTGTATGTGTGTATGTGTGTGTGTGCGCATTGTGGCCCGGCAACTCTTTGTATAGAAATGACTTAGTCGCTCGGGATGACTGCACTGCGTTCGGCTGGCTCCCTTTTTTTGCTTCTTATTTTTCTCTTTCGTTTCAATTCTTTTTTTTCCTAAATTGCTTTTAGCGTAATTGCGAGAATTCCCACAGGTAGGCCAAATAACGGTTACCGCTAGACAGCTAGCGAGCTCGCTATGGCAACACGGTTTCGAGGGCTAACCACATCGATATTTGCCAGTTAGCTCTTTCAATTAAGCTGCGCTGCATTTTGATTAGTTTTTAACATTTCGACCTATAGCGAGACGACCGAGAGCCATGCACACACACATATGCATATGCACACACATGCACACACACACTCGCAGAGACGCACACTCAGCTGGCAGTCACTTTCGTGCATACAAGCGCACTTGAACTCAATCAATCAATTAATCAATAAGGAAAATTCAATCAACATCAATTGCTGGCAGTCAGCAAACAAATGGGTAAAGTTAAGGGATATAAAAAGTGGGAGGGGCCGAGGTAGGCGGGGCACGGGGTAGTTGAAGCCTGGACAAACAGCCTCAATTCATTAACTCAAACGCTTTGGCCCAGCCGAAAATTGCAAATCTGCAGAACGAACCCGGCTACACTGCGAGAAAAGATTGCCCACAAATTCGGATATTCATTTAAAAGCCTAACGACAATTTTATTCAATAAGATATTAACCAGAGTTAAAGTAGAATCCTTGCTGTAAGTGGGGGAAGTCTAAAGTATTCACATGCTCTTAACTTTTCACCCCAAATTATATGCCTCAAGGGTGCCTAATTACAGTATTTAACTTTCAACTTTCCGTGTTAAGTTGTTGCGCCAAGTTTTGTTATGCCAACACC
The DNA here is from genome assembly GCA_018903675.1 of Zaprionus capensis. Lineage (NCBI taxonomy): Eukaryota > Metazoa > Arthropoda > Insecta > Diptera > Drosophilidae > Zaprionus > Zaprionus capensis. Next base: position 6,081,503 of record JAEIFN010000011.1, read on the forward strand.
GACATGCACGAACTTGCACACGAACAGGTCGAGCCGCGTCAAATATGCCTGCACATGAATGCATCATGCATTGCCCTTTATAAAGTGAAATTGTATGAAAATACTTAAATTCCAATCAAATGCTTCAGATTTATTTCAGTGTACAGCAGCAGCAGGAATAACTACACGTGCCAGGGTAAACGTATTTACCTGCACGGCGAGGCTAACTCAAAAAGCTGCCAACAATTTTTATCCAGGCATAAAAAAATAGTTTCGCTTTCTTTGTACGGTGCGGTGAGCGGTGTGGAGCCTCTGCAGCTAGCCAGAAGCAGATTGAAGGCCAATGGAGGGGCAGCAGAGGGGGGGCGTAGGTAGGTAGCAAGTGTCGAGGCGTAGGTAGGTAGCAAGTGTCGAGCGGGTGTTTTATTTTAGTGCACGCGTGTAAAAATCACTTTTTAAAGCTGCTTTTGACCCGGCGACAGTTGACGAGGGAAAGGTGAGAAAGACAGAAAGAGATGGAGAGAGAGGGGGATGGAGAGCGAGACGCATTGAAGCGCGCCGCGTACTTTTGCGTTTTCCATTCAGGCCAAACAGACGAAACGGCCAAACGGGCAACGGAGTAACCAAGAAGTAAAACAGCCAGGCAGACACTCAGCTGGCACATTTATTTTATTTCAGCTCGTTCGGGCAGTGTATAAAACAATTTTAACATACTCTTGCGTGATGTTGTTGTTGCTGTCGACGTTGCAGTTTTTTCTGTTTGTTTTTCTCGCACACACAGCGAATCCTTTTTATGCCAAATGTAAGCGATCTGCGCAGCTTTGCACAGTCAACTGCCGGAGCACAGAATGGGCGTGGGCAGGTGGGTGAGCTGAAGGCCTTTGGACAAGCAGATTTAAACCGTTTCGGTTTACCTGACACCAGGCGGAGATACACGCAAATACACAACTTTATACACATCCCGTACACACACAATCTTATACATATAATACACACACACACGCATAAATACATATGTCTGTGTGTCCGCGCTTAAATAAAACGTTTTTGCGCCAAGCAGGACATCGCGGCACTTTGCAAAATCACAGACAGGAGCCGGGCAGGAAAGGGAGGAGTGCGAGGGATGGACGGACAGACAGACAGACACACGGATATGGACGGGCAGCAGGGACTAGATAAGGCGACTGACTCCACGAAACTCACATTGATTTCAGCAGACTCTGTAGGAAAGTGCACACAAAAGCTGCTCCAGCAGAAAGCTTAAAATTATAAAGAGAAGAAGTGGAATAAAGCAAGAAAACACTAAGTTCACAATGACAAATAGTCAAATACCCTACAAAAGGTGATCAGTAATACTGTCTTTGTTTTGACTATTCATTTATAAGTTATAACTGAAGTTGGTTCACAGAACTTAAAGCTATTCCCCTCTTTTAAGTTTGCAAAGATTCAAATATATCACCGAATAATATTTTCCTTTTGAATACCTTCGATAATCTACCGTTACAAGCTGCACATCGAGAGCACGCGAGCCGTTGCCAGTCAGCTAGTATGCCATTTGGTCGCTTCAAAGGCCGAAATACTCGCAAGTTACGTAAAATGCTTCCGCATTCACAGGAAATGACAGAGCTCTGCATTTTATTTACATCTCTGGGACGACTTCTAAGCGGGTAACGGCAAGTGGAGGGCCGGGGGAGAAGAAGAGAAAACATTAAGAAATTGCACAGCAATTGAAAATGGCGCTATCAAATAAGCGACAGTAAATGCGAATGCAGGAAGGGGCAAGCGGGGAGCAGCGGGGTTTGTAGAGACGCGGCATGTCATACATTTAATTAAAATCGAGTGCAGCAGCTTTGATGTCCAGAGACTGTGCCATGAATGCACATCAGGCATATCAGTGCCGGCGGACGGCGGATACAGATACCGCAGCTGGCAGCGCGACATTGATTTATGCGGCGAGTATCATGAAAGGGCCGCCTGCCAGAGCAGCAGTTGCTATCAGGGATGTCAGGAGAGGGGCCAGGGAAACAGCTGTGGCGCTGCACGGGTCGGATATGCCGCAGGTAACTGTAGATTTTGCAAGTTAAGTTCGATTAAGCTAAGCGAAAATAAATTACACAATATTATGGCCAAATGGACGATAAAAGCACGCGACGCGCACTTCGGCCAATTTGTATTGCGAGAGGTGACAACGGGGTGAGCGGGACACATGCTGCATAACCCGCACAGCCCGGACACACTGCAGAAGCTGGAGGCACGCGGCTCGTCTTGCATCCTCTGGGAAACGGGCAAAGTTGTGAGCAGTAATCAATCATCAATTACGATTAAGCCCATCAGGAATTATGCGTTAAATTGATTGAAAGTCAGTTCGCACATTTTAGCCAGGCGTTTGAGCCTTGAATCATGGCATAAAATCAATCCCGAGCACAAAATCAATAAAACTGTTGCACGACGTACCCATCTAATTCAGACACGGCCAGTTGCGTCTCCTCGTTCCGAACTCCCAGTGAACTGGAATAGCTGCGACTGTCTCGACTTTTAGACTTTATATACGCCGTCGTTTGCAAATACAAATATTTTCCACAGCGCTCCGCTCTCAATTGCAATAAGAAGAAATAGAAGGGAATGGAATAACAGAAAGGACAAGTAAGAAAGATATAATCGAGTACACTCGACTGTTTTCTACCCGCTAGCCGTCTTATCGTCCATTTTATATTTTATCTTTAATGCTTTACTTCTTTGTTAACTATTCGATATATGATGATAATTATCTACAGCTCAATCTTTTTATTACGGAATACGATTCACGAAAAAGGAGAGTGAATAATTTTAGATCTAAGTTTTCATACGGACGACAGACAGACGGACATGGCTATATCGGCTAATACCTTGCATGGCGATCAAGAAAATATATACTTTATAGGGTCATAAACGCCTCCTGCTGTCTTTTATTAAAATCTCCAGTTGGCACAAAGCTATAATACCCTTTTGTTCTATGGTCAGCGGGTATACAAAGAAGTACAAATGGCAATTTTCTTGTGCCACGGCTCGCTCCGTTAAGTCCCTTAGCGGTCCTCGGGGTTTGCTTGCGCAGCTTCAATTGAGTGCAATAATTCTAAGAATAGTGTAAAGTGCAAGTGTGAAAGCTACTGCCCGTCCATCCGTCCGTCTGAATGTCCGTTCTGCCTGTTAGCCCGAGCCCGAGCTTGTAATTTATTTATCAAGTTTCAAGCTGAAGCTTGAAAACTTAATACCAGCACAAAATTGAATGCAATGCCCCAAGATAAACCAAGTATACTTCCAGTGGGAGGCAGCGCCTGAGCTCAACTCGAGGTAGACCTAATCAAGCCACGTATATCGCAAAGGAAGCGCACAAAGTACATGAAAGCGAAAGAGCGAGAAAGAGAGAAAGAAAGAGAGGCAAGGAGAGGGAATGCCACTCCCCAAGCAGAGATTATAAGGGAAACGGAAAATAAATAATTACGTTTTTCTTGATAGTTTGCTACAGGATTCTAAAAAGTAACCAGGCAGCTAAGTGCTTAGTTACGAGGTATATACCGACTCGGCTAGTCTATGCAAATAATCGCTGATTACCGCAAATTGCAAAGCAAAGGAATTACAAATACCGACAGTGAAAATATGTTACAAATGTTCGTATAGTATAAAGCCATTTAATTAAAGAAACAATTCACACAAACACATTCACGTCACACCTGCTGGTAAAGGATGCTTTTATGCTACTCTTATTTTGTCGTGAAATATCCTGATAAAGATATCCAACAGACACTCAATGAACTTTAACAAAAGACGGGAAAGAGACAGGAATATTGAGTAAAAAAGAAATAAAATGATACAACTCAACTATGCTTTGTGAGTTTGATTTCTTTTTTGAAAACGAACTCAAAAACCTTCCTTTGTAAATGTTGTTGACACGCCACAGAATTGCGGCATTCAAAACCGGCGACAAGCACGCCCTGTTTTTGTTGTTGTTATCCCCTTTGTGCATTCATTCACTTGTCGATTCATTCATATAGATCGGGTACTCGTCTCGTCTGCCATGCAAGTAGTCTAATCGAAAACAACAAATTGAATATAAATAATTGATGCACACTTTTGCAGCAGCGCCAACAAGAGCAGCAACCACAACTGCAAATAGGTGACAACAACAATGCGGCCCAACACATCGGTACACAAGTCAATACCGTCAATACATGTGCCTGTTGTGTGCGAGTGTGTGTTATTTGTGTGTTTCGATAGATTTGCCTTTTTGCAGTTGTCGGGGATTCTATTGGGTTAGCGGCTGTTGCAATTGCAATCGCAATTTCAAGGTTGCTGGTGCTGCCCATGTTGTTGCTGTTGCTACAGATGCTGTGGTTGTTGTTGTTAGTTCAGAGCATTTCAAAAAGGCATAGCATACTTCTGAGGGCAGAGGCTCAATTAAAATTTTACGCCCATTTGCATTTGCAGCACATGGCACATGCATGAGTATGTGTGAGTGAGTGAGTGTGTGGGTGGCTGTGTTTGTTCATAGGCCGACTAGCACTCAGCTCGTTGTTATTGCTCCTGCTGCTGTTGCACAAGTTGAGCTGCCGTTCTTGTTGAGAAACTGGAAGCGATTAAGTGCCATTGCTCAGGGCCAAATGCAAGTGAGAGTAAGCGTCTGTGTATGTGTGAGTGAGTGTATCACAAGTATGAGGTCAAAGTGTGGAAAGTAGACTTAATGAAACGGAACCTATTGCATAATTGAGTCATCGCTGCTATAGCGACCTTTGACACGACTTTAATCCAACTCAAATGCAGCGCATTCACTTTGCTCTCTAATGGGCTACAGCTACTTGTTTAACTGTGTGTGTGTGTGTGCTGCAGATACACAGAAGATATTCAGCTTATATTATAAACCTGTCAAAAGCCCTAGCGACACGCTGGAAACTCTTTCTAAAATTGTAATTTTCGCATGGATATATACATATATGTTATCTATATATGTTTGTGTATACTTTGTGTCTGTCTATGCTGCCCTCACACTGGGATATGCAATGTTGTCTGTGTCGGTGTGTCTGTTGTTGTTGGCAAGTGTGTGCGTGAGAGTGTGAGTGCGAGCGTGTTGCCCGCCCACAAGTGCAATTTATTTTTTATTAGCACTTTTGCTGCCGCTTTCCACGCAAAAAGTAAACAAATTCAACATGGAAAATATGTTGCATATTTTACGGAGTGCCAACAACAATTGCAACAGCTCCAGCAGCAACACAGGAGCAGCAGCAGCAATAGCAGCAACAGCGGCAACAATAACAACAGCAGTGGCAATAACTAAAAGGCGCAAAATGAAATATGCAACAAAAGAGCGTAAAACATGAAAATAAATTGAAAAACAGCCAGCGCTGAATAAAAAATAAACAAAACACAAAATATACTCGGTTAACAAATTGCAACAGATATTAGAAGAGAAGTCTAATGCAACGGAAACGGTGGCAGACAGTCGGACAGACGAACGGACGGAGAGACGGTGGGAAAGAGGGACTGAATGGCCCTGTGTATTCTGACAGCGAATTAAACAAAATCCAACTGGATATTCGCAGCCATAACCCTATGTATCTCTACATATACATATGTAGTAATGTATATATGTATGTATGCGCATGTGTGAGTGTGTGTGTGAGTCTGTTTCTGTGCTCTCCACGCTGCTTACAGCAAATGCAATGAAGTACAACAAATCCAACAAAAATTGGAGAAAAAACAATTTAAGAAGTCGAGTAGACTTAAAAATACTTGAAGAGGGATATACATTGAGCAAATGCTTTGGTTATGTTTATTAAATAAATACCAATTCCAACAATTAAAGCAGAATAGCGACACTGCGATACCCTGTAAATGGAGACAAATAGAAATTTTGTTCCATGGCTTGATCCTATGTTAGATATATGTTATTTGCAACATAGTGTATTTATAAAACCAACTAACACATCGTAGTAGACAATGCTCATTACAGGGTATGCAAAAGAAAAGGCACTCGCAAGAGCTGCATCGATTTGGTGCTGTGCCGAAAAGAAGATGTTGATGATGTGCCACAACCAAAGAAAACTGTCAAATGCACATAGTGTGTGTGTGTTATGTGTGTGTGTGCTGTGTGTGTGTGCCTGACAAAGTGAAGTGGAGCGTGTGGCTGTGCGACGGGGAGTGTCGTGGGTTCTACGGGCGCTTTCATATTTCCGGTTGCTTCTTTACCAAGGACAATTTTTAAAAATTCAATTTTGCTGAACATCGAAGCGTTTTCCTGCTGTTGTGTGTGTGAGAGAGAAAGAGAAAGAGAGAGAGAGAGAGAGAGCCACTGAATGTGTCTCTGAGAGTTGTCTAATATAAAAGATGCAACTACGAAAATTGCCTTTTTGCAACGCTCACCCCTCGTCGCATCATCCTGGGATCTTGTAAACAGTTCAGGCGACACACCACACACACCCACACAATACTAGTGCAACAGATATAACTGCTTACACACAGGGTAAAGGCTCAGATAATAGAGGCCTAGCTCAATCCCCTAGCTGCTGCGATTTGTGCTGCGAGCGCTTATTAAATTCTGCAAAATTGAAATTTGAAATATCTCGAGACGGAGAGGGAGAGGAAGAGAGAGCGGGAACAATTTGCGTCGAGATATATAGGATGTGAGTAGTGCCGCCATACCACATTGAAAGAGGGAATTATTCTCAATCACACACACGCACACACACTCAGTCAATGCAACACAAAGGATGCGCCAGTGTGGCTCTATCATGATTCCTAATCCGTAATATTAAATCTATACAATCAATTTGCGGTCTGAGAAGGACGACAGACACAACACGTGACAGCGCATTATTATTGCGAATACACACAGCATACACACACACACTAGTACACACCCACATAACAGAGAACATACAATGGGAGAGCACAAATCGTATCTTGTCGTATCGCATGGTATATGGAATTCAATTTTCTGCATAGATAAGTCTGACACATGGAAAACTGCAGCAACGAATAATGTGAAAGTCACCTTTGGCCAGCGTAATACATCATTGTGTGCGCCCGTCATATCAAATGAAATGCACAGTCATGTCGTGCCGTGCAGCACACACATTCGAACAACATTCACCACCCCTTTACACCGCATACTCTGTATGATCCCCCTCTCTTTCCCACTCTTTCTGTTCACTCTGCAACAAGCCGAACAAAACAAATAACGTTGTATTTTTGACATCAGCGCTCTACGTTCTGGCTGTAATCTGCGTATCACACCAGCACAAACACTCAGTCACATACACACACACACTCACACACACATGTGGACACGCAGACATATGCTAACTGCCTGTCGCTGACTGTGTCCAGCTGGCGGCTGATGTATGGCGCAGGTCAAGCGGCAGCGAATGGTTAGAAAAATGAGCGCACACCGAAGCCGCTAGACACTCCGCACCCCCACACATCCCCCCGCCATCCAGCGATGGGTGGTCACCCATCTGCCATATGTCAGCGCATAAAATAAATAACATAAATTGCACAAGACAAACAGGCCGGACTCAGCCACGACTGCCACCGGCTGTTGACTGGCCAGAACTTGACCTCTGAACTGGCAACTTGGCCTTCGTTGCACGTTGTTGCTTGTTGCTGCAAGTATGCAAAAAGTGAGGCGCATATTGCAGGTAAGCCATACCCTGTAGATACTGAGAACCATGTAGCTGCCTTAAGTATGACAGACAGTTGGGCAGATTTAACGAGGCGCAGAGCGTTAAAAAGGATTTCCGAAAGCAGCGAAGGCAGCAGAAAGAATGGCAGAGATAATGTCAATATTAGTCGCCTGCATAATGTACAATAAATGGCAGAATAATACAAAAGAAAGGCGGAGGGAACTGAAGAAAGGGGAGAAGAGAAAGGGAAAAGACAGCCAAACCAGAGTGAGAGAGAGAGACAGAGCAAGCACGGGACAAAGCACAAAGGCAGGAGAAATCAATAGCTTCGAGCCAAAAGTGGACGAACACAATGAAAGGCATATGCCCGTACTCTTGCACACACACACACGCACTCTCGCACTGCCGGCGAGGCACCCTGTAAAGTGTGCGAAATATTTCGACATTAAGCCGGATGTCAAATAAAATATAAATTTGTCAGCTACGGCTTCGCTCCATGTTTGTCTGTGTGTGTGTATGTGTTTGTTTGCATTGGTATTGTGCTCTGCATTGTGTACTTATTAAAAGCGAAGAAAAATACAAAGCACATTTTCTGACACAAATTAATCAGTTGTTAATGTCGCAGCGCACATTGTGTGGCGCATTTTATGAAAATTAAAAGGGCTCTATAAAAAGGAGGCAGCAGAAAGCGAAAGCGCTACATTTAAAAATGTATCAAAATATGCGCCACCTCATAAATTCGGTAAAAAGCGCAATAAATAAAATGAAATAATAACATTTTTATTGCCCGCTCTCGCATCGATGTGCTTTCGACCTTCCCCCATTCAACTCTGGTTCAGATTCAGGTTTAGCTTTCAATACCTTTGGAAATGGTAAAAGTTTTGTATCGTGAATGGGACTCTCTAACTGCCGAGCGGCTTTAATGATGCCATCATAAATTATTAGATTGCTATTTGCTTTTTTATTGTTTCACCAGCGATTGAGCAGCGGACTGTGCTCAAAAGGCCTCGTCCTTTTTTGTTGTTCTTTGGCAACGAGCCTAAGCGCAATTATTATTACTTTTAAGGCATTTTTTATGCGCTCTTACTTATTTCCTGGCCACACGATTTTGCTATTAACCGGAGAGTAAGAAAGGGAGGCAGAGAGAGAGAGAGAGAGAGAAAGAGAAAAGGAGAGTGAAAGACTCCGACAATCATTCGCTATGCGCTGCTTAATATGATTTTTATGAATATTATATAGGCTCGAGTAACGGGCGCCACCGACAACGAAATCCGAATCGAGTCGCTGGCAGTTGCCACGTGCCACTCGCCACTTGCCACAGTGCTCATAGCAGCTGTAAGTGAAGTCTCAGCCGCAACGTCACCTGTGCGATTCGACCTGGCTCAGCAAATTTTCTGTACTTGCCTTCGGCTCGCTTCGGCAATGACCAAAGAGGGTGCTTGCCTGGGGAAGGGAGGAGAAAAAGAGAGACAGAGCGACTGTTGGAGCGAGGGCGGAAATTGTTAAAACTGTAATTGCTAAACGAATTTTAATGAGCTCATTAATTTGATAAAGGGATTTACACCGTGTTGCGGTCCCGAGCTCCGAGGCTGACGTCCGCCATTCGTCGCGTTGCCTCACCAAATGTCCTTGTTATGCGGTCGGCAACGGCTGCCCAAGACAACAACCATAACAACAACAACAACAACTACCAGAGTATGCCAGCTGTTGATTTGTTTGCTGGGGAGGGGGATGTGCATTAATTAAAATTTGGTTTAAATTATTTTGAAGCTTTCCACCAGCAGCTGTTTAATCAAATCCGTCCAATGACCAACGGCATTCGGCGAGCCGTGCCCTTTAGCCGGGAAAACGACAGTGAGGCAATAAAAAAATGCTTCACACCATTCCAATGTGTGTGTATGTGTGAGTGAAGAGTGTTGAAAAAAGTATGCGCAAAATTAAATAAACGAAGCGTAAGAGATACGCAACGGCAGCAACAGGATGCATCCATGCTACAGTTACAGATCTGGCCACGCAGATAGGCCCGGCATAAACACACATACAACAAACACACAACACACACACACTCCCCTGCACACACAGGAACGCGCTCAGTGCAAAAGAAATATTCGTCTGTAAACTGAGAATGATAGCACAAGTTTTTTTGCAGTCCGACTGACAGACACGTTTACATTTGGAGTGGCCGCCAGTCCCGCTGCTCGCACGTAGTTTTTCTACACGCTCTCAGTTCATCATAACAACAGCAACAACAAGAACAAGAAAATCCAGCATGAACGCTGTTGGGCAAGACAATCAAATGTCAGCTAGTATTTCGGCATTTCGGCAACTCAGCTCGTTGCTCTGCCCCCCCGGGAGCAACTGTAAACTGAAAACTGAAAGATGAAAACAGCACGCGAAAACGTAGTCTGTAAGCGTGTTAATACCGCGAGAAGTTAATTGAATTTTATTGAAAAAGTACAGAACGCACTCATGTGGCAGAGATTCTTGTGGCTTAAAGTGGTAATCTGCTAAACACGACTTTAAAATATAGCAAAATATAAAAATAAAATGGAAGAAGAAATATATTGGCTATTGAATTTGGTTTAATTACCTTGACCAACAACAAAAATCGGAAGATAGTTGGTATGACAGCTTCGATATCGTGCAGCTATAATAAACATGTGTGCTAAGTTTCATGCACGGACGGACAGACAGTCATGATTCAGAATATAAATATATAGTAGAAATAGATGCGTCTCTAAGTTTCATAATAACTTTTGAAATAATATAAATGGGAGAGACAAACTCTAAAGAAGAGGTGTATACGATTAACCTTTCTTTAAGGAATGTTGATAAAGTGAAAGTTTGTTACATAATATTCTATCTTGTGTTAAATTATTGATTGATGTATTCAACCAGTAAGAAGGCTTCGGTTATGTGTGATATGTTATAAAGTCTTCGCTGCTTTGTCCTCTGAAATGTTTCCTTAATTTAACCTAATAGTCTCTATGGTTTTTATCCAATCACTAATTATTATACACACCAAAAACTTAAGTAATACTATATTTGCTTTCGATTTAGAATGGATGCTACGAAACACTAAAATAAACTTGTATAATAAGAAAATTTAAGTTATCATACAGAAGAATAAATATATCAAGTATATAAAGCAGAGTATAGAGTACGAAAATCATTATCCATAAGGATTAAACAATAATTTTACCGATACAGAAGAATGTATGCAATGTAAGCTTTCAAAAAGTAGAATACGAATAAGTAAAATTAATGACTACAATTAATTTTCCAGCGGCTTTTATCATTTCCAAATAGTATAGTTTTACTATATTTTAAAGTTCTTTTACCCTTATTTGCATTCCTGCATTTTCCCATTTAAAGCGACAACAGTTCGCCATAGTCAACTGCGTGGGCCAAGCATATAATGCGAGGACAATTTTCACTCAGCGGAGTCGTAAAACCATTTAAATTCATACAGCGAGGGAAGGCAGCAGATAGAAGATACTTTTATCTGCAACCTACGCTACCCTGGACGACAATAGTGTGCAAATTGTTGGCGCTGTTTAAGCAAATGTTGCCCAAGAAAATAAGTAACAAAAAGTAAAATGAAATGGAATAAAATAAAAGCACTAAAAAAGAAAAAGAAAACAGCACAAAATACGTAAAATGAAAACAACTGGATACGAAGCGAGACAAGGCGCGACATGAGGGGCGAGCAGAAAGGAAAAACTCTTTGCAACAATTGTCACCGTGTCGCAACGTGAAACTTCCGCACGCTGCACAGGTGTGCGCCAACAACAACAATAACAACAACAGCAACACAAACAATAACAATAATAAGAGAAAAAACAGCAGAAAAATGAAAACAATAAAGATAATATTTACACGTACATTTGCTGTGGCACGACGTTGTTGCTTTTGTTTCTGTTTCTGTAGCTGCTGTTTTTTTATTTTGCTTATAAATGAACTGAAAAATTTACAATTGCATAAATAAGCTGTGGGAGAAATTAATCGGAAATGTTGCAATTAATTAACAAGTTCGACAGTTTTCTGTTGCGCAACTGTACCTCGAGCCAGAGGCGAGACGAGCAACTGAGAACAGAGAGAGAAAGCGAAAAGGATTTGCTATGGAAGTACTTAGCCAAATGTTGCCAAAGCGCCAAATCAAACGATTAAATATTCAACAAGCGCCCAGCAGAAGCAACAGCAGCAACAACAATGGAAACATTAGTAACATTTGTTTGAATTAAAATGAAAACGCTGACAATCTTTGTGACTTTGAAACCCAAAGGCGGCAGCTGTCTTGCTCTCCCTCTGTCTCTCTCTCTCTCTGTCTCTTAGCCCTGGGTGTGTGCGTTTAAATAGAATTAACATTCGTCTTGCCGGCAGCAGAAACAGCAACAGCAACAAACAAGCCGTGTAACCCCGCAGCCGAGTGCGTCCCGTGAACCTTTTGCTGGCAGCAACAAAAACATGACAGCAGATTTACTTGGCAGCTCATTCATTTTGCGCTGCCTGTCAGGATGATGCTGCCACGTTCCACGCAAGCCACACCAGAGCCAGACCCTGCCGCAGCCCTCACCCCTTTGCCCCTGCACCCGCGCTCGCAGACCTGGCGCACCCTGTCATTTCATTTGTATTCGAATCATTGTGTCCTGCTGAACATTCTTAATTAGGTTAAATCTACTGTGTCGCACGCTGCTGCCAAAGGATCCAGAGGATACACATCCGGCTTCTACGCATACCCGACCAAGCAGTTGCCCCTCGAATGGTCTTCCTTCGGTCGTGTTTCGGCTGTGCCAGTCGGCATAATTTAGTAGCGATTCATATTTGCAATTTAAATCCCGGAAATGAAACAATTACAAAACTTTATCGGCTGCAATCAGGCGCAGAGCGGACACCGCCCTTACATCCTTACCGACTGCAGCAGCCATAAAGGATGCCCACACTAGCTCCCGCGCTTAATGGGCAACATGTGCTCGAGTGAGCCCATGCAAAACAAAGGACACTTTGCAGTGCGACACATGTGTGGCAATCGGTTTGAATATGTTATTGCCGCAACAAGTCCCAACGACAAGGGCACAAAAAATGCCTGTGAAGCCAGAAAAAAACAACGAACGACGCAGAGCAACATACTCTCTAGGCTATTTGTATTATTTGCAATGTGTCTGTGTGTGTCTGTAACTGTTTTATAAATGAACTGAAATTTAATTAAGCAGCTTGCTCTCTCTGCCTCTCGCCCTACTCTCATATTTCATTTTGGCCCTCCCAAACAATATTAGACCGTGTCCACGCACACGTCTCATACGCATCAGCACCAACATCATTGTCAAAAGCAACATCATCAGCATTATCATCATCATCATCATTGGAATCGTGATCATCATCATGATTATCACGCGCCATTCTGTGCTACATCACGAACAACCTTAACATCGGGCAACATTTTGTAAACTAAACTTTTTACGTTTCTGAACATGTACCAGAAATAAGGGGATCCGAGCACGGCCACGACTTCGACTTCTACTTCGACTCCGACTCCGACTGGAGCTCGAGCACGTTAGCCGGGCAAGCCACAATAGGCAGCACTTGTGGCGCAAACAGGCAACAACTCGCGCGAAGCCGAAATTCAACTCGCCCTCAGCCCATTTTGCCTGTCATCGCGTCAGTCCCTTTTTTCATTTGTTGGTAGGGTGCTACTTATTTTTGAAGATTTCCTTGGCCAAATTGAATTTCATATTTCGTCGTAGACAGCCTTCGTCTTTCTTGGGCCACAGCTAACTGATAAGCCGTAGTGGGTGTGGAGAGTTCGAGTGTTTGTCGGGCCACTTGTCGAGCAAATATAATTTTTATATCTGCCGCTCATATTTCACTGCACGCTCGTGACCGGATCACCACACACTCACACACACACACGCATAGCAGTCAGTGTGTGCTACTGGGAAATTTGACTTGACATATTTCACTGGCACTTTGGACGTCTTATTGGCCAACACGTGCCACAGTCGTGTGTCAGAAGGATTCCTAACAAATTTTGCACTTAAATCGAATTAAAAACTCATTTTAGCTCAATTTGCTATCATTCCAGCTGTCATGATTGTTGTTATTGTTGTTGCTCTTGCTGTTGTTGCTCTTTTCGTGCTATGCTTCCCCATTTATGTTGTCCTGTGATCCAGTTAAATGTCGACTACCGTCTGCGTTTGGTCCGCCTGTCGATTCATTTTTATTGCTTTACTAGCAGAAAATCTGTTTTATTCGCTTGCTTTATTGTTGGCACGAGTAATTTAATGTGTATTGCATTTAAGCTAATATTTGAGTTGTTGTCGTAGCTGTTGCTGTTGCTTTTGTTGTTGTTGTTGCTGTTACTGCTGCTGGTGCCTCTGTTATTCGTCTGTTTTAATGTTGTTTTTGTATGGGTTTTACGAGCTTTTTATTGCCATTTTTAATGCTCGGGTCCAAGTCTGGCCCGGTCAGTTGGCGATCCTCTCCTGGGAGGGCCAACAGTTGGCGTTTGTTGCGTTACCAATTTCATGACAACTTTACTGCACTAATTTTCAGCTATTAAAGCAGCAGTCGGCAGATGTTGCGTATACGCAGTGTGGCAACTTCACGCAGCGTTTTAATTATTAGTGGAGCATTTGTTTGTGCGCTCGTAAATTACTCCTGGTTTTGTGTGTGTGTGTGTGTGTGTGAGTGGGCGGTAATGTGTGTGTGTGGATTAACTCTTTGAGTCACTTTGTGTATTAGTTTCACTCGATTGCTTTCTTTGTGCGTTTTCTTTTCTTCTTTTTGGCTTTAGTCGCTTCATTGGTTTTCGCCTAATTTCAGGACTTGATGATGCAGACATCAAAGCCGAATTGGCCGGAATATTTTTGCAGCAACTGTTTGCCGGAGAATTTTCAATCGAAAGTTGACAAAACAAACAACATTTTTGGGACATTAATCAAAGGCTTCAAAGCGAGATGCGAGCTAAGTGGACCAACTGACCAAGGGTCACAAGAATGGTATAGTGAGGGGGGAGGTAAGGGGGTAAGCTGGCAGCAAGCGCCAAACTAATTTGACACTGACGAGGACCACAACTGCCTGCGACGGACTCTGCATAATGCTTATTACCAGAGTAATTTACAGAGCAGGGCAGAGAGCTCAACTGGCTGCTGCTCTTTCATTTTGTTGCATGCAATTTGCAATCTGCAGCAACAGTAGACGCAGTAGCAGCAGCTCCGGCGGCAGCAACGCACTTTGTGCTGCCGCACATTAGAGCAAGTGATGCAAAACACTGCAAATAAACAGAGCGATGTTTGTGAGTGGCAGCAGCCAGACAGCTGAGGTCTGAAGACTCAGGCCGGGCACTGTCTCCAGCTGGCAGCAGGAAGGCATGCAACAGTCTATGCAAGCATCACACACATACGCACACGTGTTCTTAATAGTTAACACTTGCAATCTGTCTCGTTCTCTGCCTCTCTCTCTTACTCTCTCTGCAAGTATCACGTTGCCTATTATGAATTGTGCAATTGTCGTCAACGCCAACGCGAGTTGACTTTGCCGTTGCCCAACTGACTGCACTCACTGTGAGCTGACTGACTCTTTGACTGCCACTCATCGCAGTCACTGTGCGTTTATCTCTGGCCTTTCCCCATCCCCATCCTCACCACTTGCTACCCCTTTCCTTTTAACTTTTGTTTCTTGCATTGTATTGCGCTGCGTTCCGTTTCGTTTCGTTGTGCTTTCATCATCATTGCCAGCATCATCGCCAGCATCATCATCGGCTTCATCGCCAGCTTCATCGTCGTCGTCGTCATGTGCTTTGTTTGCACCGATGACGTACGCTGTCTGCTCTGTTTGCCGGCATTATCCGCCATTTTTCACCCACGCGCTTGACTTGAAAGTCCCCTCGTCATGAACATCATTGTTGTTCTTATTGTTGCATGTGCACTCTGTGTGCACTGTGCCGTTGATGCTGCTGCTGTTTGTTGCACTCCTTGTAAATGACTCTTCAACGTTTGTCGTATTTGTCTGGCAGCACTTTAAGTGCCAAATATTTTTACATTTGTTTACTGCCATCGCTGCTGCTGGCATTTTCCGCACTTTGCATACAAACAGGCACACACACACACATACAAAGACACCCACATATATGACTTGACAAATGAGACGCATTTCAGCTCAGCTTTTACATCGAATTTATGACACGCGGCTGCGGTGACACAAACTAATTAGACCAAGTGCCCGATACAGAGACGGCACAGTTAATCGAGCGTGCGAGTATTTAATTAACTTGTGCGAAATATGAGACTTGTTACGTCACTCAGCGGACAATTAATATTGATGACGCAATAGTCGAGACATCACATTGAGCAATCTCGGCCACTAAATGTGATAGAAGCCATGTTAAAACCTGTTAACCAAGTGTGCCGCCTGCAGGAGTCGGAAAAGTAATTGAGTGTGCTGGGTGGATGTGGGAGGGGGTTGTTGACTGCCATAGAATTTGAGTGGCAGCATCAGCATCAGACGAAGCGGTAGCTTTCCATCCGATTTTGATTTTGATTTGCATGTACCAGTTGCAGCTTGTGATGTTTGACTCATTCGCATTCATTTGATTCGCTTGCAGCTGCTTGTACTGTCACACAGCGGGTATCTCGTCCATATTGTGTGACAAGCAGCTGGAGATAGTTTGCGGCTGTCTATATGGGGGGGGGGAATGTGTTTGAAAATCTTTTATGCTTATGAATATGCACGTGTTAGGATTGAATTGCATTCTTGTCAGTTGTGTCTCTCACTTTGATGGAAGGGCCTGTCGCTCAACGTGACACTCGGCTCATCAATGTCAACAGCTCCTATTCTGGGAGCCGGTATTCACCACATCCATCACCATGTCTGAGCAGTAATTTGAGAATTTCATTAAGAAGCTCCAATAATTATGACGCACATCGAGTAGATTAGTAAGACCTGCTTTCACTCGCAATGATTGGCAAAAAGCAATTTATTGATTTCAGTTCAATTCGAGTCCATTCAATTTCATTCACTTTAGTTAAGTCCAATTCAGTTGAGCTGTTGACAGCACTTTTGGCTAGTTTTGACATTCACGCAAAGGTCGCCGCATACAACTTTATATTGATTATTGCCCCAGGCTAGACGCCCGACAATAACAAATAACAATAACAGAGACAGCCACGGAGAGAGAATGGGTGGGAGAGAGAGAGAGAGCATGGTGAATGAGGACAAGTCTGGTATCGGTTCAATAGGGTAGAACAAAAGGGTTCAAACTGCAGAGACGTGAAAATGCTAAACGTAAAACGAAACGAAGCAACAAGAATACGTCTGTAGTCTCTCATGAATAAAATAAATGAAAGCAAGTGAATCATTGAATCCAACTTCAATCAATTTGAATGAAATTAATAAGCCTGGCAAGTTGAAAATAATACAATATAAATGAATTAAAAATTTTAATAGTTTGAAAGAGAGATGCGATTTCTGCTAACAACTGCAGACACCCATTGAAACCCCAAGACTGAATGAATAGTTTGAACAATTGATAAGCATATGACTACTGGCTTATATTTTTGGCATAGGAACCACCTCTGTATAACATACAAGACACTTTGACACTTGTTAAATATATAATTTAAATACATCACATATAGGTATAGGTATTCACTAAACATGCAGGTCTTGGAGGCGTCTTTTTGAGGGTTTTAAGTAATGCCTGGAAGTGGAAGCCAATATATTTAATATTTATACAACTTTCACATTTATAAAGCTCGATTACATACGCCTCGTCGCCCGGCATATAGTAGAGACACATGAAGCCGTTGACAATATGTAAGATGCTCGCAATTAGTCCCAACAGACCGGTGATATAGAACATAGGGGCAAACTCATTTTGACAATGCCAAATCATGGCAAAAAGCAGGATGACGGTTGCGAGAAATAGAAGGAAACCACTGACTAAGTTGAAACAAACAGCCTGTGGGGTAAGTGGGTATAGGTAAGTTAGTTTCACAGAAAGTGTTTGCAATACCCACGCACTATCGGATCCAGTCCGGCGGTAATCAAAAACAGTCGAGATATGGCAAGGATAGCCGTGTGAACCAAAATGACAGGCAGAAAATATGCATAGAACCATACTGAAATCCCATATTCACCGCCTAGTACACAGTGTGTCCGCAACACCATGATGATCAATACGAATGCAACTAGTTCCAATATCTACGTACAGGGTATTTTTAGTTGGGTTATGCCAACGATCGAAAGTGCTTACCGCCGTAAAAACTAAAAGCAACCAATTTAGACAACGAAAAGGCAAAGTCATACTGTGAATTTGTTGTTGTTGACATTATACGCAAATCTATAGCGACCTATCTATAAGCCCCGAGGTACTGTTTCAGTTTCACCACTTCCCATCTTCTCTATCGCTATCTCCCTCTATCTCTCTCTCTCTCTGTTTCCTTTGCACTTCCTCTTCGAGGAAAATTATTGACCTCGTTAGGCGACTGGCATTTGACCTGTATCGTAAGTTCCTCGGCTAATTTCATTACTTACGGAATGCGACGATGATTTCATGCAATTTAAAGCCACATTTTTCAGTCGCCAGACATTTAGCATACACGTAATTGTAGTCGTTGCGAGTTGAGAGTACACTGCCAACGCGTCCTGTACCTGAGCAAGGGTACGCCGCAACGCGCCGTGCCACGCCGCGACGCAGGGCAACAGTTGAGCGCCCCAGCCGAAAGGCCGGGCATCCCAGTCCCAGGCTTTTATAATAATTGCCTGTTGACACGGGATGGCAATGTTTGGCCCGACTGCGGGCGTCGACGGAATTTTCGAATAGCTGGGCAGGGGATGGGAAATGGTAACGTTTTATGGCGCTGATAAATGAAATTTCAAAACGAAAGGCAAAGCAAAACAATGGAAAACAATGGAGCACAGCGAAAACATAACTTTCCCATTCCAAAATTGGCTTCTCAGCCTGCTTAAGGGTCGTGCTCAGGTTTTCAACGTCTATCAGTGATTGTAGGTGTACCTTTATTCATATAAAATATATAGACGTTTGTTAGTATGTAGTATATTAAATAAATAATGTCGCTTTGATGACAGCACTTAGTTCATTAAGTCTGGCAATGCTTTCGATAATCGATATTAATAAGGAAGCCTTGCAAACGACAGCGAAAGTTGAATCGAACTTAAAGCGCCGAGAATCGCATGACAGACTGCGGAATACTTTGAAAATTTATGCAGAATTTTCAAGCAGAAAAGCAGAAACTTTTGCCAAAGAAATATTCAAAGTCCCAGGCGCATCCAAAATGAAAGCAGAAAATGGAAAACTTGCGAAAACATAAAAAACTCGCATTTTGCTTGTTAAAACAACAACGGAAGTGTAGGCTATGATTTGCTTACTTGCTAGGACATTGCCAGGACATTTGCTCGGAAAAGTGCTGAAATATGTACGAGTGAGTGTGCCACGCCAATAGTACTACAAAGCCCATGCACACACACACACAAACTGACAGGTCTCGGCGGTGGTGGTGGTGGTGTTGCTGCCGTTGCGTGAGGGTTAAGAGCCAACATAAATCAAATACATGTAAAATTTTGTACTTTCCGCACATATATCCTGTCCAAGGGCATTGGGCCGAGTGCCATAAGGTGGGCCACTGCACGGCACAGACCAAGTCTATGCCTGATGCTCTTTGTGTGTGTGTGTGTGCGTTCGTCTGTGTGCACTGTGTTTTGTGCACATCCGTTAACTTTGTCATTTTTGCTCATTTCCTTCCGGTTGGAGTAAGAAAACTGCAACAAAGGCCATGACAGCAACAACAACAACAATAATAGCAACAACAACAAGGGCTCTGGCAACAATAAGAGCCAAACAAAATAATTCCCAGCACTGCACCGCTGCACCACTGCACCGCTGAGCCGCTGAGCCACTGACAAGCCGTAAGAAAGCAAACAACAGCAGCAGATGAACACAAGCGACAACAAGAACAAAATGCTCAGCGGGAAGCAGCAATAAGCTGAGGGCATAACTTTTTCTGCCATCGAGCAGTACACACACACACTCTCTCTCTCTCTCTTTCTTTTACACAGTCACTTGCATACTCACACAGCATTTTGCATGAAATTACTTAGCCATTCGAAGAGGCAAGAGTCTCAGAATAAACTTGGCGATGGAATTTAATTATTTTGCAGTCGAAAGGCAAGCCGAGCCACACGGGTCCAATTTTTTACACATTACACAATAGTTGCATGGGCTGAATGTTGGTAAATATATGTACACATGGTACGTACTTATATACTTATGGAACTATTAGGGTTACCAATTTACCGCCCTCTCAAAAACATCTGCCAAACTTGCAACAATGAATAAGTTTGCTGTGGCATTTATTGTGCGAACTTAAGAATGTTATCCCCCAGATTGTTTCTTTTGTAGATGTGTAATATCTTATAAATACATATGTATGTTAAATATATGTATATACAAAAATACAATACCTATACACATTCTAAGACATGTCTTCTGCGCACATTTTATTTATCTTAAGTAAATCATAATTCACAATTTATTTTCAATGCAGTCATATGCAGGGCCGTAGCGACTGTCTCAGAGGCCCCTGTGCAGGACTTCTAAGGGTCCCCGCATTTCTGGCTACGGGCCTGTTCATATGAATTTAATCCAACTAAGAAATTTTAATATTTAACTGTTATATTATTTAAGATCTATGGAAGTATACACTAACAATTTTTTGGCATATTTATTGGCAAACGAAGAAATAAATTTTAAGCCCCTTTTCAGTGTGTCTAATTTCAAGAAACAAGCCACAGAATAATTGAAAATTTATCGTTCGAAGTTTCCAAAACTCAGCTCGGTGTGTTTATTTATAAAACGTTTATGCGATTGAAAAGTTGATGGGGATTAAGTAACTTCAACTTCAACTACCCGTGCAGAGAACATACACACTCACAGACTCACACCTGGAAAGCTTAATGTGCTGCATACGAGAATTCAAAGGCAAAGCCACATGCAACTAATTAGCATGGCTTGTTGAACTTTTTCAAAAACCAATTAAATCTCTAGAGTCAACACAGACACAAACACACAATCTCACACCCACATTAGCTTGGTAATGAAACCTGGTAAGAGTAAGCTTGCTTTGAGCACAAAGTTCGCGTCAAACGAGTTTGTGAAAAAAGTATGTGAACTCCAAAAGCGACAAATATTTTTTATAGTAATCATAATAAATAATGTATGGATGTATGTATACATCACATGCATGTTTGTTATGCATAAAAGTACGTGAGTTCAACAAACGCGTCTAACTTTGTCATGTGAAAGCAAGAAATTAATTAAAACATAACAGCGCAGCGGGAAAGAATAAACAAAAAAAAATAAAAAAATTATTAACGGTATATTAAACTTTGTAGATTGGTTAGCCCACGACACCAGACATAACACAAAAAAAAAAGAGTATTGCCACAAAAAACTTTAATAAAAGAGGGGAAAAATTGCCTAGCAATTGGCTGCGAATAAATAAAACAATACACGGTGTGCAGTGCGAGGGCAGTTTCGAAAGTTAAAAAACAGTAATTCAGAATAAATTAATTAATATAAAGTAAAAGCTAATTTTAAAAGCTATTGAGTAAGCTGATCTTTAGATTTTATTACTCAAATCTTAGTTTAGAGTCCATATACATATATGTGCCATTTCAAGATAAAAAAAATAAAACAGTATGAAAGTAAACGAATGTGCAAATAAAATTTAAAATTTGCAATGTTCTTTCGACCTTCCCTGGCAAGACAGTACAAATGAGAGTAGCTGCAATGGATGCATGAAAGTAGACGATGTATGGGACGACCTTCCCTTGGTATGGTATGCAACTTTCAGCTGCAGAAACTTTTTTCTGTTATTTGTCAAGTGGGTAAGAGTGCAAATGTATGCGTGACACGTACTATATTAAATGTTGAGCTACGTAGAATAGTGTAGCGAGAGAAGTGTGTTGAGCACCAGGCTTAGTGTCAGTATTAAAGTGCAATCTTGTTGACTGCAGCCCGACTATAAATCATTAAATTCAGCATTCTCCAGTTAGTCGTCTTTGCTAACTGGCTGCAATTTTTTTGCAATTGTGTGTGCGTATGTGTGTGTAAGACTGTGTGTGTGCGCTTGTGTGTGCCAAAATGTGTTTACTTTTAAAATTTCCATTTATTTGTTGAAAGTTGTTGAGCAAACATGGCACTCAGCTGTGTTAGTTGTTGATCTTAAGTTTCCTACCAAAAGTTTTCACAACTAATCTTTTAATTAAGTGTCGGTTCGGTGTCCAAAAATGCGAAGAGACGAGCTGCAGTCGGACGAGAAAGCAAAGCTTACAGAAATATAATTTGATTAATGGCGAAATGTTGTGCTTAATTAGGAGAACAAGTGGAAAAACAATACAAATAAACGGCTCCAGTTGAAATGAAACTCACATTAAATAAATAAAATACACAAAACAAGAAGCAGAGGCTAATTGCGCGCCAAACAGGCAAATAAAATTACCAATGAAATGGAAACAGCGAGAGCGGAAAAACGAGACTGAGAGAGAAAGAGGGCGAAAGCGAAAGAATGAAATATTCCGAGAGAGAATCATGAAAATATTTTACAACTAATAAAATACTGTTGCCGGGCAGTAAATCAAGTGAAAACTACGAGAAACAACCGAAAAGGAATTACAACAGAGTATGAGAGGAAGGAAGCTAAACAACAGAAGCAGAAGAAGAAAGAGAATACAACTCTTACCGCATAATAATAGAGGGCGAGAAATGTAAGACAACAAAAATAATTTAAACAACATGACATTAGATGTTGGGGTAATTAATGAACAGTTAAATATTTATTATCTAGTAAGCAGCACTATAATTAGAGGCACGTTTAGGAACAAAAGAGAAATACAAAAACTTGTTTAAAAAACTAAATACTAATTCATGAGTTTAACTTTGCTCGCACTCTTCTAATTCAAGTCTTGCAATTTTACATTTAAATGTTGCAAATGTATTTCAAAACCTTAAATAAGCTGTGAATATCGAAATGAGTAAAATTCAAGTACATTTGCATTAATATGAATATTTGTTGAGCTACTTTACAACCTGAACAAGAACGTTAAACATTTTATTACAACTCTAATAAAAGGATAGCTGAAACAAATACATTTCCAAAACTGTGGATAACATCAAAACATCAAACATCAAAAGTTCCAAGGCTCACAATTAAGTTTTATTATAAACGTTTCAATTAGCAAGAATGACAGTAGGAACAATAGGCAACAAAAACAAAAATATCAAGAACAACAACAGTACCACCACCAAGAACAACAAAAACACCGGCAACGGTAGCGGAAACTGTTGGAAGAAGACGGAGAAAGGCAAATTTTATTTGAATTGTTGGTCACTCAACCTGACAACCTCCGAGTGAAAAACTTGGGCAAAGTTCAAGCATTACCAAGGCTACAGCAGCTGCGGCTAATTGAAGTGAACAATTTGCGAACTGTGAACACTTTCCCGAAAGATAAACGACACTTTTGTTGAATTTATTTGATCCTAGGCATCAGTCTTGTGCCGGCTTTAACTGGCCCCAACTGAACCCTTTTCTTAAATGTTATCGACCACTTTTATGGCCCAGACTAATAGCAAATATCGAAAGATGTTGATGTCACTCCGTTTACATTGTGGCTAACTAATTGAGTTAATTGTTTGAGAATTATGGCTAAGCTGCCCGACAAGATAACGATAACAGTTTGGGGCACAGCTTCTTCTTCTGAAATCGCCATTGAATCTATTTTAACTATTTACTATAAAGTAACTGGAAATATTTTTGGAAATGACAGTAACTTTTATTATTACTGGATGTTTCATTGGTAGAACTAATTGGTGTGTTTCATCGCTCGCATTCGCATCATTCAATTAGGTCGCTTAATCAATTGACACTTAAGAGCCTTAAATGATATTTCCTTGTTGGCTGTCATTCGACCGATGAGTGATACGTGAACTAAATAAATTGGCTTATCCAGCGGCCTCTCGAGCCTGCTGTATGTTGTCACCTTCCCATCAGTTGTCCCATTAATACATTATTTCGTGACATGAGATTGTAATTAATACTGAACTCAATTTTAAACATTTGACGGCGGGCATCAGTTTTCGGGGCTTGAAGTGCTTTTTCTAGGATATTCAAATAAATTATAATTTAATTACCTGTTTGTTATATATTTGTCCGATGTCTATGCTAATTGCACTTAATGTGTGGCGTGCTGAAATGAAAAGCCAAAAATGATATTTATAATAATTTAGTTAGTTCGTTAGCTTAAGTGGAGAAAAGGATGAGTAAGTTTGATGTATCGCTAGATTACGGCAATGGGGCAAATGGAATCAAATGGAAACTTAACAACTGATTTATTTACGATTCATCACCGTACAGACTTCAGAGAAATACCATAATCATCAAAAGAAATTTACCCATACAACTTTCTACATTTAAAGCCACTTCTTCAATGCTTTACATTGATATAAATAATAAAAAATAACACAATATTAATTTTCAACCATATGCCGCCCAAGAAAATTTACAATTCAATTGCGGCCTTAACAACATGCGGTGTCAAAACCGCCGCTGACCAAAAGGGCGTCGCGAAATTATGCGTTGGTTAACGGACGGGCAACAACATCGAACCGCATCCGCAATCACTAAAAATTAATTTCAATTTTATTGCATAAAGGGCGAAACAACGGCAGCAAGCCACACTTCAGGCATCCCGTGCACCTCCTCTCCATCCCAATGCTGACCCCAACTCCGACAACAGCAACAGCAATACCAACACCAAGCTGGAGCACAGCGTGCTCCAAAAATGGAACATGAACTGCAAACGGCTGTGGCACAGACCATGGAAGGTGGCAAGTGGTAAATGGCAAATGATGGTAGTGGAGCTGGAGCACAAGAGAGGTCGCAGAGTAACGGGGTTAGGTTGCAGGGGATAATCGACCACGCTGGATGTAAAATAAAACTCAAGGCATAGGTCGACTGCAGCAGAGGCAAAATTATGCAGTCAGAATATGGCTGTGAGTGTGGGCGTGAGTGTGAAAGCGAATGTGAGTGCGGGTGTTGGTGTATACAGATATCACGGAGGGGGGAAAGCCCGAAATTTATGAAAATGCAAAAGCGTTTTTACGGTTTACCCCAGGTAAGCTTGTGCAACCCGAAGCTGCCGTCGCTGCTGTTGCTGTGGCGCTACCAATTTTAATATGAATAGCAGCAAAAGCAGCAGTGGAGGCAGCAGGCAAAAAGCAAAACTGGCAGCAGCCAAGCCAACAAAACCAAGCTGAAAAACGACGAATATGAATTGCGGTTTAAACATTGAATTATGAATATTTGCTCGACCTGGCAAACTGGCAGAACATTTATAATCAGCGCGCTGAGATTTTGATTAAAAGCATAAAATATTATGTAATAATCGTGCTCTGCCAAAATTTTTAGGCTGGGATGAGTGCAGCAAATTTGAAAATACTCATCTTTCTCTTTGTTCTTCCCTTCTAAGCTCTGAGTACTATAATAAAAATCAAAAAATTAAATGAATACGAATTTGGCCAAAAGGCATTTTGCCCGACGAACTCAAATTATCAATGCCCAAGACTGAATTGCCATTGCAGCACGAGAATAAGAGAATTCCACAATTTACAGCAATTATGGAAAGAAAAGAAAGTACATTTCAAAAGGGGCTCGCTGTACTTTAAAATATCTGCTCTATCCTGTGCTCTAAATGCTCCCTGGCACGCTCAGTCATTCATTAAGACAGCACACACACAGTCCGAAACTCACACAAACACCTCGACTGCCCTGTGTGCAACAGAAACCGGATTATGGCAATTATTTCGCCCAATTGGGGGAATAAACTGCTGCGACGTCGCCCGAGGATACAGATCGATTAACCTAATATGGTTGAGTTGCCTGACTGCTTTAAGTCTAATTGCTAGTTTTCACTATAATCGAATTTCTTAACTAATTTTCTTTTCTGTTAAGTTTTAAAATATACTGAAAAAGGCAAGCTCTACTAGATCTTAAGATCTGCAATATTAAAACGAAGCCAGACATCGTTCGAACATTTAATTGAACTCACATATGTTATTTATGTTAAGCTAACATAGGTCACCGTCACAGCTCTTTCTGTTCTGTTCTATTATAATCAGGTCAAGCCGCAACTATTTTTTATTACCTTGACCTTCCAATAAAAAAACATAATACAATTAGGAAAATTAATTTGATTTTGATTTTATTATTATTATATTATATTTACCTCCCGCAACATTTCCTATATAAATACATTCAACCCTTCTGTGTTGGTTTTAAACTGTACTCCGACTATTTATTGATTAGTTTAAACATAGAACCCCTCTCCCATTGCTAATAGAACTTAATTATGTGCCAGCCATTAATTTTGTTTATTGCCTCGGAAGAGCCAAATTATTTTAGCCCTTTGTTTTGGGCAACAGTTTTTATTATACTATTTTTTTGGTATTTTTTGCTTGTCATCAAATTAAGGAAGCAGACCGTATTACAATTTGTGTAAATTATGCGCGACACTAATTTGCATAATGCATAGCAAATAAATCGGAAAGCCAAATATTTATTAATGCTTAGGACCGCGGAAAATGCATAACCAAATGAGTTCAATGTACTGTCCCCGTAAACACGATATGCACGACTGCGAGCAGCTCAATCACAATTCAAAAATCAAATCGCATGCAAATAGAGTTGTCTAGGGGAAGAGACAGGGACATGCACTGGGACAGGGGCAGATAAACAAAGGAGAAAAACAAATGAATTAGCCATATTTGTGTGCTCGCGAGTGTGTGCGAACTACAGCGTGATAACGCGTTATTATACTATAAAAATCATTAATATGGCTGCTCTAATGGCGAAAATATTTAAATGCAGTCCTAACCGGGCATCGGGGGCTGTTTATTAGTACCATAAGATACTCACATATGTATGTAAGTATGCCTGTATTTGTGTGTGTGTGTGTTGTGAGCCTCGTATTAGGTTGAGTGTTTGTCACGCAAACCGCGTATAAAGCGCGAAATTGCGGCATTAGCCCAACTGGCGACTGGAAGGAGGAGAAGGGGGAGCAGCTGGAAGCAGCTAAAGGGGGCCAACGACAAAAAGAGTCCTTTGGCAACGCCCAACATTTGAAGCCATTACCAAACACTTTGAGTGCCACACACAGAAAGTGGTGAGACGGCAGAGGGGAAGGCAAATGCGACCGAACGAGTCTGGTAGGCAGTCAGGCAGCAAATTCTATTAGTTTGTCAAGGCTTCACAAAAATATGCGTCCTCGAGGCACCCCACTACGATGCGTAGACAATTCCGTAAATTTGATATGCGCAATTTGTTGTGAAACGACAACGTCGAGCACGATCTACAACTAGTACGAGGAGTAGACGCGCCACGCGCCAGGCAACCTGTTGCCATTTTTTGCACACTCTGCGCGGTATGACAACCAGAACAATCCGGACAACTGGGACACGGCAGGAAGGCACATCATAAAAGCTAATACGACTGTGCCTGACAACTGGGTTATGGCTTGTGTCGGGCTGCCGTGTGTGTTGTGTTGCGTTAATACTCTCTCTCTCTCTTTCTTTCTCTCGCTCAAAGCTTATGCAACTTAATCAGCAGGTAACACAAAAGTTTCATGTTTCAACTAACTAGCAAATTGCTCCATACACACTCACACACACATACTCACCGGATATAGGTATACTTTATTAATAGCGGGAGCTGCGTGTACCGTAACAGATACCGCAACCGTTGGCTACAATCAAATCTCGGGATAAGACAAAGTCCGAGCCCAACTTTAAAATGAAACTTTCTTGGCATTTTCCTTAGTTTTTATCTCTTCTTGGCCCATTGCATTGTCGCATTAAGCTACGCAAGAACAACAGCAATAAGAACAAGAACCACAGCACCAATTGAATTTTATAACAAACAATTTTACGCTTTAAGCACGCCTTGACTTCGTCTTCTCGAGTTGCTTTTGCTGCTGTTGTTTTTGTTCTTTTAGCTGCTGCTGCAGTGAAGTGGCCAGCAACATCCAAATGCATTGACTTTGCCTTTGGTCAAGCAATTCCCAAACAACTTTTTTCCTATTTATCGTTATTTACCATTTGTAAAGCCAGCGCTTTGCTTTGGCCGGGTAACGAGCACCACGGCGCAGACCACTGTAAGCATTTTGGCCCACAACCTGAATGCCTTCCTTGTATACCCTATGAAATGCAGGGAAAGTAATATAAGGTGAAGTTCTTATACAGCACGCAAAATTTCACTTAAGTCGATTAAATGCCAATTCATAATGGATCACAGCTAGATGAAGTTAATACTGAGAGTCTGCAATCATTTTGATATTAATTTATAGCAAAACGAATTTCTTTCTTAATTTAAATTTATATTTTTAAAAACTTACGTAGCTGCAAGTGTAGTCCGACTGAAGATCGCAAACTAATGATCTAGCGAATATCGATAACATATTTCGATTAGCCTATCTGTGCAATAAGTTGTGATTGGCAAATCCAGTGCGTTGCCAGATCTCCATAAGATAACAGATTTATCGTATTTTCCATTCGATCAATTTGTAAACAGAAAATTTCATTGAGAATGGAATTTAAAAATTATTAACTCTGGTCGGTTAACAGAGTATCTATAAGTCGAATACAATTGCCTGTAGTTGGCTTTACTTGTTTTTTGCGAGCTTTGGCCGCATTAAGTGGAGCGCATAAGTGCAAGGACGACGATAAGCAAAATCGAAAAAAGTTTATACCATACATACATACATATATCCGTATACATACATAGTATACGAAAGGGGTCGAAATCAATTTACTTACCCCAAACAATTGCGATTCAGAGGTTGCATAAGTTGCAACTTTGCGAACATAGTTCTTAATTAAATCGAGAAAGAACCCCCTTCCAACTCACAACTTTCAGAACTAATCAAACGTTTGGAGTTGCCAAAGTTTCAATTATTACCGAGTGAAGTCGAGTCGAGTCGAGTCTGGACGAGTTTTATAGTATTATGAAGTTAATCAAGCTGAAAAGTGGCTAAAACGAAATAAGTGTTTCTTACTTTAAAATTTCTTCAATGCTTTAAATTCTTGTTAATATCTGCTTATATCATTTAGCCACGTTAAGAATTCGTCTGACTCTCTCCAGGGTGTCATTATTCAATCTGTCAATCTTATGCAAAAGCTATGCAGTCTTATATATATATATTCATATATGCCAACCATGAATTCATACATATGTATGTATGTATATCTAAACATATGTATAAATATATGGTTTGTATGACTGTGAGCGCTGCCCTTTCCTGACTTTCGACTGGTTGCTTCATTAGCAACTTTGTGCGTATTCATTAGGCAGGGAGCACCCAAAACTCCAGCGAGGAGCACCAGCTGTGGCTGGTAGATAAAAGATTTATGCCACCGCTGATAACCCGACAAACGCCCACACATGCCGAGCACACACTCACACTCTCTCACACACTCCCTAACACGCACTCGGCAGATAGACAGATAAACTGAATAACAGCAGCAGAAACGGCAACCACAACAAAAACAACAACGTAAGCAACAAAACCAAATTTCTGGGGATAAAACTGGATTCAGAGTGAAGTCTCCTCCTGCCGTCTCACCGCAGCAACAAGAGAAAAAAAATTTAAATACAGCTAAACCAAATAAAACGGCAAAAAATCGAAAAAAGAAAGAAACCAAAAAAATGAGGCAGCTGCTTGATTTGGCATTCAGCATAAAAGCGAATCCTGCCGAAGCCAACAGCTGCGGCTCATGCAAAGGATGCCGAACGAGGCACCAAACTGTTCAGGGATGTACAGTGTCTTCTCTTTGCAGCTCCTGCGTGCACGTGTCCAACATGGGCTACGGGAAATACTTTCGAAAGCTTGACGGAGCTGCCTCCTTGACAATTTAGTTCATAAATTAAAATGCCGCAAATCAAATTCGCATAAGGCTTTAAATCAGACACTCAACGCACTCCAAGTCAAGACTTGCGCCTAAACTGGCCGCTAGAACTACCAAGCCACGTACCAGACCACGCGCTGCTGCATGTTAAATTATGTTCACACATTGAGCCACAGCCGGCCGAGAGCGGACCGAGACAGCTCCATGTGGTGCTCGTTTGGGGTACGCCAACTGAGGGGGGCGTTTGCATGTGCGGTTTAATGCTGTGGTGGGCACCACTTAATCTCTTTCACTGGCTGCCGCTGCTGCTGCTCTTCTTCTTCGGTTTTCAACTTAAATTTATTATATTTTAATCACTCCCTGGGGTGTTATTGTTATTGTTGCCAGTGGCAGGCAGTTAAAGCGTATTTTTAAGATGCGCCCATAGCCGGAATTTCGCCAGACACACTCAATACACACAAACACACTCTCACCAGCAAGTGTGCAACGCTTTAAATTGTTTTAAGCGACACAACGGTCATATTTCTTAGCCCTGCCCAGCAGCGTGCCGTGTTCTTGTGTGTGCGTTTATTGCGTAACGCGCAGCATTGCGTATACGCACTGTTTTTGGTATTTTGCTCGCCGCTTTTTCGCTGTCCGAAGCTGTTAATCATTTTGATTGTCGCAAATGGCGCATCGGTTCGAACAACACTTCCAGCTCATTAGTTATACATTGCGCTGAACATATAATTAAGTCCAAAAGAAGGTGAGTTTGGTAGTAAAAAATTCAAGAAACTTGCAACAAAATGCAGCAAATTGAACGAGGCTTAAAGGCTTCTGACTTGGCACGTACACGGCATGAGTTCAAGTGTCAAGTGCTTGAACATCGATTGACTTGGACATCTATTAGACATAATCATGACTTTTCTAGCACACACATACACACGTACGCGCATGCAGACTGCCGTCAACTGGCGTCAGACGCCTGCCTTCAAGCCCGACGCACGCCAGGATAAGGAGAGAATTATATTGATTTCGGCAAAGTCGGCAACGTCAAGGACGACGACGACGATGACGCGGAGGCCAACAAAATCTAAATCGAAGCCACATGCAAAACGCATTCGTTTTTCGGTCTTTTTCCCATTCGTCTAACGCTAACGAGCAAGCAAAAAAAAGAAAAGAAAAAACACAATGGGAAAAAATTCACTTGGCTAGATTTCCGCCGATTTCTCCCATTTTCTCGCCTCTCTCATGCTGCATCGTTGACCACAATTGCAGCCATTGAAGGCGGCGCTGAAAACTTTTTAAATTATTGCCAAAATATTTCGGGCTGACTTCAATGTTGGCCAACTGACGTGTCACATACATCAGCAACACTTGTTGGCTCCGAGCAGCGCAGGTTTTTGCACTCGTTCCTTTTTTTATGGCTGCCTTTTACCCGCCTCATGCAAATGTCGCCACGAAAAACGCGGCCACAAAGCGAAAAATAACATTGCAGCACTTTAGGCACATGCCACATGATGCACGTTAGCTTTGACGTAGCACGTTGACTACGCCCCCTACATTCCACTACCTGCCCCGCATGGCCGCCTGTCCGCAATGGCAAACAATACTGTACATTCGCAACAGTCTACGCCTCTCAAAAGGACCTCACCGCATCACAAAAAACCGCATACACACACACACAATTCTATTGATTGACAGTTTGGCAAAACGCATAAAATAGCAGCAGGACGCCAGGCAGGACCAGGAAGAGCAACATCAGCAGACAGCAGCTCAACCGTGTAGCAGACCTGCAGGCGTTGCAGTCCCGGATGTGGCACCAACAAACAAAAAAAAAAGAAAAGAAAAAGAAAAAGTATTAAAAATGGAGAGCATACAGAAAAAAGAAACCACGAAAATGTGAACTGCCTGCCAAAGTGAGTCAAATGCGCCGCAGCTAAGCGTAAAAAAATGTTTTCAGCGTTCATTTGTAATGCAGAAAGGTGCAAGCGTCGCCCGCGGTGATGACGACAGCGCCGCATATCGCCGGCTGCAGCTGTGCAAGAAGCAGCGTCAGCCTGACAGCGACATCCCGGATGCCTCAGCCGTTTGGCAGCCCTGTCTGTATGTGTGTGTGTGTCACTGTGCAGGTGATAGCGTTGCCCCAGAGCATCCTATAGACTTTTGCAGATAAACTAATTGGCTTGATTGGCGCAGTGTGATTTGGCCGAACACCTTTGGTGTGGCCCAAAGGGATAGAATATGCTGTCAGTTCCAGGGACTTACGGAGCTAAAAACACTCAAGTTATACTGTACATACCCGACTGTTCATTACAAGCGGAATATTTGCAATACAATGTAATTTTTATAAATTGTATAATACCTGGGCACACTCACATGTTTTCTTAGTTCTATTTTCACCGAACAGTACTCTAGCAACTAATGGTGCCTAGCATTCTGAACCATATAAAATCAATATATTTTGTATTTATCGATAAGCAACCATAATCTCTAAGCATTAATATTAACATTTTCTGTAAAAATTAACATTAACATATTCTATGAAATAAGAATGAGAAGGAGAAAAATAAAAATCTGTCTTTTTTTGTATTAGACTTTTTATTACCCTTCGAGCTTTGAAAGTGGTAAAATAGAGTATACTTCGTTTGTGAAAGTACATCTAACAGATGGATCGTGTACATCTATGTTCGTATGAATCCCTAGATCTCAGATCTAGGACTTTTTATTTAACACTTCTTATTAGCAGACCAAGTTTATTTTATAACTTCGCCACGCCCCATGTCGCCACCGTTAGAATTGAGTTACAAGTGAAAAAAAATCAACCCATAAGCAGATATCATTAAACATGTTCCGATAAATAATATGA
Source organism: Zaprionus capensis (assembly GCA_018903675.1). NCBI lineage: Eukaryota > Metazoa > Arthropoda > Insecta > Diptera > Drosophilidae > Zaprionus > Zaprionus capensis. The sequence continues at coordinate 6,113,958 of JAEIFN010000011.1, forward strand.
AAACCCCAAAGTTTCTTATGTTACTCATGAGTATTATGTCGAACATTACTACAAACATATTTTGCAAACAAAAGACAACACGAAGAAGAACTGGTAAATCGTAGAAAGGAGACAGTGATAGAAACGATTTATGCACATAATTACGGCCTTAAGGACTTAACCAAAATTGTCACATCATTGCGGCAACAAAGCCTCAATCTATCTTAATCAATCATGTGGATCTCAAACAGTTTATATGGGCCATGGCAAACATCAACTTCGGATGACTTTATTACTGGACTATCCACACGCAATTAGAGCGACGAATATAGAAGGCAAAGGCGCAAGGAAACTACGAATAATTACAACTAATTCATTTTTTATTATGTAAATTAATTTCGACAACTTCAACTTGTAGCAAGTGGTAGGCGAACAAACACAGGCACGCACACACACACGGACACCCACACGCACGCAGAGAAGTCCCACACATGGGATATGGCAAAGCAAACTACCGTAGGCGGACCGGGCTGAGATCCTTGCCAGAAATTGCCACAAATTATCTGTGCCGGCCAGTTGCGACTGGAAGTGCGTTGGGGCAATAACTTATGTTAGTCAAGCGTAAATTGCTTTATTAAATAAAACGCAGCCAAAGTAAGCATATAAAATGCCCCGAAATGGACACAAATACACACAAACACACGCACGGGCAAATAGGCGTTCCCCAGGGCGGCAGAAAGAAGGGAGCAAAAAATAGAATCACAGTGCGAGTAAATTGTACAATGTGTGCGATGTCACTGTGGTCAGGCATTCAGTCCTAATCATTGTGCACACACTCCAACTGGGGCCCGCACAAATAGAATAGAGCAGAACAGAACAGAAGCGAACTGAACCGACGCACAAACACAAAGCGAGTACAAGGAAGAGCAGGAGCAGGAGCAGAAGCAGCGGGAGCCAAGACGGGGCAGGAGACAACGTAGTTGCCACACATATGCTACATGGAGAAGCTCGCATAAGCGCAAGGACTGAAAGTATTTTTAGCTAATATCAATTTTTCATAGTTCAAAGATTTTGGGCTAGAACACAAAACATATACGATGCTGAGGGGGGAGGGGGTAGAGTGGGCAAACTCTGAGATTTGGGCGCATGAAATGGAGAAGGAGGGGCACAGACAAAGGGAGGGAGTCGTGGCCACTTTTGGGGCCAGCCAACAACATGAAATTTTCTGGTTTTCTGATTATAAACGATTGCCTGCAGTGTATTGCCGCACACACACACACATAGAAGCGCATACACATGGAGAAATTTATGTTGGCATTTAAAATGTGGCCCGCCAGGCAACGCAACTATGCAATGTGGCTGCTGCTACTGCTGCTGCCGTTGGCTCTTAACCCTTTGGCCTTTGTCATCTTATTCGTATATATAGAAATTTGTGTGTGTGCACGTGTGTGTGTGTGTGCTTAACTTATACGTAGTGCGGCAGTACATTGACAATGCCAAGATTCGCAGGTCCTGCAACTCTAAGTGAAAATTTATAGTCGCTACAACAGGCAGACGGCATTTTCAATTTTTACCCAACCTACTCCACAAAGAATCTCGATGCGATGAGATCCGACCAGAGCAACCATGCACTGAGAACAGGCAGTCAGGCACCCAGGCAACCAGGCAACCATACCATCAGGCATCCAGGTGCAGATCCTGTCGATGTGGCAATTTCATTGTGTACCCATCGTAAATTCTCGTTACGATACTCGGGCTACGGGCAACGACTTGAATGTCACTCAGCCAGTTGGCCAACTTGCAACTGCATTGTTTATGGCCTGCCTCACAAAAGGCGTGTAAATTCCAAGCCCCCCTCTCGCTGTCTCACTCTCTCACTCTCCCGCTCTTCTAATGGCAAATTTATTTGGCATGCAAACATATTTTTGCCCCATATTCCATTTACTCTTGCTGTTGCTGCTGCTGTTGCTGTTTCGGTTTTTGGTTTTCGATTTTCGATTTTTGCAAATCTCCTTAATGCCTGCCACTGCATGTGAAGCATTGTTGCATCGTCGTTGCATCTGTCAGGTTGACAGCTTGACAGAGGAAACTTTCGCACAGAGGAGCCGAGATTTCAATTTATCCATTTACCACGTACGGCACAGTGAGTTAATCAACTTGAAGCTATTGATAATCTAAAGAACCAATTTCAATTAATTAAAACCAAAACTTGTTTTATGTTGTATTCTATTTAACTTCGTCATTTTCTGTTCAAATTGTATGAACACATTTCTATCATTTCTTGGCATTGTGCAGCGTGTCCCACTGTGCACAGCCAATAAGCTTAAAAGGACTGGGGCTAATAATAAACTCTGTTTGAAAGCTAAGATACCCTTAGATTTCACATTGACTCGCTATCTAACTAACTGACTATCCATCTCTCTTTGCCCATTTCTCTCTCTCTCTCTCTTTGTGACTCCTGTCTGCAGTAGACATTCGGCTTGTTTGTTTACTTGTTATGTGTGTGCCATGTGTGTGTGTGAGCGTTATGTTGTGCTGGTTAGCCACAGCCTTCATGCATTTTAGGTTTATTAAATTTGTGTGCGCTTCTTGTTTTCTGTATAATTGCGCACAGTACGAGCATATTACGTATACGCTCTGTGTAGCTGTGCATCGCCGACAAATGAAATTGTAAACTGGCAACTGGCAACTGGCAACCGGCAACGCAATACAGCACAAAGGCAAAATAAGGCCAGAAACGAAATTAATTTTTCTTCAGCCTCAAAATTGAAACCGAGCTGCGACGCAGCGCATGGCAAATTTACACACCATTAAGTAGTTTACACACACACAAACAGAGGCACGCAGAGGCACAAAGAGGAAGGAGGCAGCAGAGACAAGGTGTGGCAGCAAGTGGAGCAATAAAAGTGTGCCACATACGGGTAGTGCACACTCGAGCACACACACTCACGCATATAGATCGCGCATATATAGTATGGCAGAAGTACATGCGGGTAGTCGTCGACGTGTAATTTGATATTTTGCTGCTGAAATGGCGGCATGTGTTGCCCGTCGTCGTTGCACGAAGCGAACAATGACGCAGCCAGGGAAGGCTCATCTAATATTGTAAAAGGAAGCACCCATCCATCCGCACACGTCCGTCGAGTGTACAGTTTACAATGGCGAACTACGAGTAATATTCAATTGAATCCATTCATTTCATTAAGTTACGCACAGCACTTGAAGCTGCCGACGTGCAACGTGGCGTATGCGCTATGTGATGCTAGACATGACGCTTAAACGGGCCACATAATGAGGTGTCTCTTATATATGTATGTGTGTGTGTGTGAGTGCTGTTCTGATTGCGTTTGTATGCGTGTGTGTATTGATATGCTAATCGAGCAATGGCAACGTGTTGCCGATGCTATGTACCAAGAGCCCCGGCAACACGTGCCTGGACCATGACCAGATGTGTGTCTGTGTATGTATGTGATTATGTGAGTTTCTGCCAGTGTGCATGTGTTAGCTTTTTTGCCTAATGGCCAAGACAAAAGCGAGGCAAATTGCAAAAACGCGCAGGCCTCTTGTGCTAGCTGGGCTGCACAATTAAGCGCATTATTTAGTTTTGCCTGCGCAGCAACAGCAACAGCAACAACAATAACACTAACGCCCGAAACAAGAACAACAGCAACAAGGACTGTGAAGATAAGCACGTGGAACAAGACTGAAATGGGCTGCCAGCTGCTGACCAATGCTCGCTGCGCCTGTCTCTCCATAGAATGACTATGAGTACGTGTGTGCGCGTGTGTGTGCGTGTGTTTGCGTATGTGTGTATGTTTAGCACACGTCTAAAGTGCCCTTAAGTGCCTGGGGATCTGTGCGGCATTACATGCTGCGGCGGCAGCGACGACGACGACGGCGACGTCGGCTGTGGCATTGACAAAGCCACATAAACGCCAACACCTACAAAACACGCAAACAACAAGCGCACTCGATTGCTGCCATTGTTGTTGCCACTTCCCGCTACTGTTGTTGCTGTTGCTGCCACTGTTGCTGTTGCTGTTGGTGTAGTAATGTTTTTACCTGGCCACTGGACATTAGCGTGTGCTCTCATTCAATCGATTAAAAGACAAGCGCAGCTCTCAGCTTATCAACATAAGCCGTCCGGCAGCACACCTCCCTCCCATTCCACCAGTCCCTCTCGACTGCCGTTAACTTGGCCATTTTGGGGCTTGTTTGTAAATGTTTTGAACAATGCCACGAGACTTGCTTACCGTTCATTTGCTGGCATGCTGCATTAACACCACAAATGAGCGCGAACGGAGCCGGGATACTTTTTGTTAACACACACACACGCACTCACACACAACACACACACACAGTGATATATTCTGTCATCTAATTAATTTGTTCTCGGGATTCGCCCAGCAAGTTATAGGTTTTAATAAACGCTCTGCCTAAGCTCGTCCCTGACTGCGATGGCATAAAAATAAAAGCAAACGACGACCACGAATGCAATTTTGTCCTGTGTCCATTGAGCGGGGACGCGCGTATTACTCAAAAAGGAATTAACTATGTGCGCGGCCTCCAACCAAATCAAAAAGTAGCCCAGGACTTATGGCATTCGTTGTTGTTGTCGCTGTTGTTGTTGCCGCTGCTGCTGCTTCTGCTACTGCTGTTGTGGCTCGTTATTGGGCCGTCCATGTTAATCCTTAAATCTGCCCAAGTGCTAGAGAGCTGGCAGAAAGAACAACAACAACAGCAAAAAGAAACAGATTGTTTGCTTATACCCTGAGCTCCACATACGCATCCACACACACACAAACAGAGCGTACATAGCATTGTGCGTAGACAAGGCATAGAGCAGGCACATTGTACGAGTGGCATGGCGTATACGCAATATGGTTTCACTTTCGTTTTAATATGAATGCTAATAGGCTAAGTCTGGATTTCTGCTCAGCTTCCCCGCCATCAACTGCCTTTCTCTCACCCAGCCCTAGCCAAGGCGTACAGCACAAAATGTAATTTCCCACAATTTTTCCTCACTTTGCGTACACAGACAGCCCTGACAAAGGGCCACTGTACGTGAGAGTGCGAGCGGGAGGGAGGAAGAGGTAGACCGAGCAAGAGAGAGACAGACTCTGGACAATATGGCACTGGCACAATGGCAATGGCAGGCCATTTTTATCGCTTTTCATGAATGCTGCGACCGGCTTATGTTTTGCAGTTAACCAAAGATGGAGCAAGGAACAAGGACCAAGGACCTGAAGTGGCGACTTCGACTACGGCTCCTGTTCCAGCTCCTTCCACATTGTGCGTATGTACTTGTATACTGTATACTATTTGGGCTGCACAGACCGTGCGACCGTTCTCATTGCCATTACTTGTATCGCTCGAGCACAGGCTCAGGCTCAAGCTCAGGCTACGTCTCCATCTCAGGCTGCTGCTGGCCATTTAATATGGCTTTGCTCCTCTTCGCTCTCCCACTTTGCGCTCAAGCATCACGCACATCAGGCCCGCTTTGTTACATTATGCAAGCCCACCGACTGAGACTGACCCACAAAAGTGACTGTCCGATTCTGCCATTTGAATTCCAGCATATCTTTCGTGTATGAGCAATCTTTTGCCGTTAACAAGCTTGCACTCTAATTTAGCACGTTGTTCTCGACATTCTCCTCGTCGCTGCAGCCACACTTTGATGGCTATCGCTGAATTTACGCCGTGTCGAATCGGCTGCTACTGCTGCTGCTGTCGCTCGTATAATTGGCTGAGATTCTACTTCAATTTCAATTTGAGATAAGTGACATTTCGTTGCATTTTAATGAGGCTCATTTCATTAATGCCTGCTCCCGGCATCTCATTGACTTGCCCCCGACTTGCTCCCGACTCGCCTCCGACTTATCGCTCCGTCGTAATTGAGTGCTAAATTTTGGGCTGTGCCAGCAGAAACAATGTGAATGCGACATCGATAGGCCGCAGCAGAAATGTGTCTAAGCAGCGTATTTTATGAATGCATGGAATAATTCCAAATATACTTGACTCTCTGGAGTGAGTACCTTAATAATTCGAGAGTTTGGCATTAGCCGTATCGTTGGGGCCAAACGAAAACTTTTAGCATTAAAAGCAGCCGCAGCAGGCAACAACAACGGCCACAGCAACAACAACAGTAATAACAACAACTAAGCAAAGGACCGCATAAATGCTACATGGCATTTTTTCACAAACAACTTTAAATAAAAATCTCTTTTCAGGGTAATGAAACTGCAAAAGGCAAGCAAGGACGACAACGACGACGCTGGTGACGACGACGGGGTGACAAACAGTCAAACAGGAAGGCTAAAGACCGGCAGAGGGGAGTGGCAGCCGGGAGGAGAGCGGGCTGGCTGCCACCTGCACGGCTACACCTGCTGACAAAGACATTTACTCAAAAACTTTGCCGGCGCAAAATAGAAGGCAACTCTGGCACCAAGGCGAAAGAGTAGCAATACAAGTTTCCATGCACATTATGGAAGTGCAGATACCCTTTCATTTTACTTCAATATGTAATATCGAAATCAATGCAAACTTTTTAAAATGTTCCGCTCCAAGTCCAAAAATTCTTCTTTCCCGTTCTAGGAGACCCTCTTTGCATATCTTATGGCGACAGGGTATTCGGGAACAACAACAACAACAGACACAGGGACACCGGCATGCCGAGGCATGGTAAAAATTTCTGGCAAAGCGCCCACGCGACCCATTAAGGGAGCGAACAAAGGGCGCGCTTTTCATTACCATGCTACACGGAGACTCCGACACCGACCCGGTCTCAGTCTCAGAATGGCGACTGGAAAGTCAGAATCAGCGTGAGAGTCGATTTTGGAGTTAGAGTTGGAGTCGAAATCGGGGTCGAGGTCGGAGTGTGAGTGGGAGACTTTTAAACGTAACAGAAGTCAAGGCGACCCTCAAAAACGGCTGTTGCTCTTTTCTCTCACTTTTGCTTTCACTTCTTCCTGTCGGTCGTGTTATCGGGAATTCACTTTTAATGTATCGCCCTCGCCTTCAGTTCTTTCTTTTCATTCTTTTCTATGCCGTCTGCAAAAGAGCTTTCGGTTTTATTTGTATTTGCTATTTGCATTTAGCGACCTCTTTGCTACATTCCTTGAATCAATTTTCCGCAATGCATCATTAAATATTTATTATCATCCCGACAATATCTCACTTTGTCTCTGTGTATGTAGGAGGAAATTAATTTCACATTTAATTTGAATATGTTCAAACCGAACACGGCCATAAAATTTATTGAAATTAATGTACTACCACGAAATACTTCTATGTAGTTGTGACTATCGATTTATAAACACACACTCACACACACACACACACATAAGGTCAGCAGCTTTATCTCTTACAAATTCAAAATTCAAATTCGCATTAAGAGCATAATCAAATTTGCGGTTATCAAGAGCATAGTCCGTTTGTACGGCTCATGAAATTCAAATAATAAACTCATTTTCTTCAAATTAAATGTTGCCAAATTGATGAGCTTTATCTTGTTTACATGTCACAGCGAAGTGCGCACAAAGAGAAAACCCAATTACTTGGCTAATAACAAATTGATTCTATTTTAATAGTGTTTTTATTTCACATATTGCAACAAAGATATTTTATAACTATTTTGCTGGAGTGGCTATTAGAGATTAAAATTAATCAACTGAAATTTAATTGACTATTTAAATATGATATGCATAGAAAACTATTAAAGTTAGATAAAATTTCGCTTGCCAGCTCGATATATCAGTTTTCCAAATTCCTATGGCATTTTCCATCTCATTCCTCATCCCTAAGTATTACACGTAAATTAAAATATAGAAAACAGATTCTGTTTGTGTAACTATGTGTGTGTACACGTGTGCTTTTGCGGTCATTATGTGCGGACACCATTGTAATGAGGCGAGTAAAATTCTATAACAAGGGCTAACAACTTAGGCTAATTACGTGGTACACGTGAGGCAATGATTTAGCGTTTAGCGTTGCAATTAAAGAAGGTGTACGCGTGGAGACGTATAAAAGCAGAAAGGAGAGAGGTGGGGCGATGGGAAGTAGAAAGGCTTATCATATCAAAGGCGGCACGCAACGAAAGTGGAGTAAGCCAAATTAGAATGGCGACGAAATGCGACAGCTCAACTAAAGCCAAATGTTAACAAATAAAAAAAGAGTAAGACCAAATGCTGCAAAGAACGAGATTATACCCTTTTTGCAAAAATGCAACTATTGCTCCCTTTTGGGGTATTTCAATACGGGTTGGAATCGTACTTGTAGTTGTACCCATAAATCTGTTCCAGTGAAATTTGCATGACTGTATAATACCCGGAGAGTTCCTTTCATTAGCACAGGGTATTAAAGGCAACGAAAGGCTGAACAGCAAACGTAGCCAGGTACTTGCGTGTTTTGGGACCTGCTTTGAAAGTGTGCTCGCATGGTTGAAAGGGTAGGGGAGGGAGTAGTGGAAAGGCGCTTTGTGGGTGTGTGGGGGTATAAGGTTATGTCGCCCCGACCGCAGCCTAACGAGGCGCCGTGAGCTCGTGCTCCAAAAGTGCAACAATTAAATTTAATTACCAGTGTCATAAATATGCCAGACCTCACCGCAACACATACGCACCCAAAGAGATACGAACGGATAGAGAGAGAAAGAGAGAGTGGGAGAGAGAGAGCAATGCAACGACAAAATAATCAAATAACGTGCAGCAGGACGAGTAGTCGGATTAATAGCAAGCGGGGCAGGGGAAAACATGCAGAGAGGGAAGTTGCACCAGCTGTAGGATGTACAGAAGTAGACTCGAATGCAAGTGAAAGCCTCATGGCCTCAGCTCTGACCAAAAAGCCAGTCGACCAGCGTGTAAATTAGCAGAGCACTAATTAATTATTCAAAATGTGCGGCACTTGAATGACTAAACAGAGAGGGTGAGAAAGGGGGACATGTCCAGATAGGGGCTGCGAGGGAAGGCTTCGTGTCGTGGGCTCTGGCATGTGCGCAGGAGTGAGGGCAGGGTAAGAGCAGGGTGGAGTGCTGCAGAGCGTGCAGGGGTGAACGGGTCGACTGGGTCGAGGTGAGGGCTCTGCTCTGTGCGTGGACTAACTCTAAATGCAAGTGCAACTAGTGCGCCTAATTAAGCATAATTAAGCGCTCGGACATAGATTTTGGCCAAGTCAGGTTGGCAACACACATTACAAAACTGATCTGTATTCACTTTTGCGAACCACAATTAGCATAAGCAAAAATCATGTTACAGAAGAGAGATATTTCATGGCGATAATACCAATATTTATTTATTTTTTTTTTAAATTGTATAAGTTTGACAAAATGCCAATTAATATTTACATTGTACATATTTATAACAAAGTTAATGTATACGTTTATTTAATTATTGAGGAAAAGAAACCATCTGTCTGAAAACCATCTCTCAGTTTAAGACAAATCTTGATGAAACTTGGCACTCATGATTTTTATTCTGGGATCGCACAGATACATCTATAGTAAACAAGAGTTTTGGTAGACATTTTATTTAACGATTAAGATTTTTTGGATTAAATTTTTAAAGTTTAAACAGTTACGCACGTGTTGTGTAGTTGACGGTTAGCGATCGAAAGGATTTATCGATAATAAAAAGGATATCGATATAGATTAATATTTATTGGAAGTGAATATTAAAATAAACGTGATTGGCAATTTGAGAGGGTTGCCAGATCTCCATACATAGATGGCTGCCATACGACGATTTGATGGTCTACAAGATTTTACAAAGTCTTCTTGGGCAATTCACATTTAACTGGCATAGGGACGAACGGCCAAATAACAGTTTTTTCACGAATTTTTTTTTAATAACTCATAACATATCTGTATCCATTGTTTTTATAAAGTAACTCATAAATAATTTCACCATTTTAGTAAAAGCAGACAACTATATGCATACATACATACATACATATATCCTACAACCTTCATGAGAATAATCTATCGAACGAATATTATTTATACATGAATAGGAGTTCCTAAGTCTCATTACGAACATTAAAGACCTGCATACATATACTATTATTAATGAGTAATATAAAAATAATTATTAAAACTAAAGTCAAAACCTCTAAGGGAATAAGAAACACCTTTGACAAGCCGATGTTGTTGCAAGTAATCCTATCACTCTTTTCAGTCGGAAATACACTGCAAATAATATTCTGAGAGACCGCCTTATAGAGCCAATGAAATCAACGAAGCGCAAATCAAGATTTCTCATTTGCCGACACAGAGCAAAACGAAGGAGTTTTCATATTTGCACTACCTAAGTATTTTCACGCTCATTATGCGCTGGGCTGCTCCCAGTGCCGCTTAGCGCAATTACCTGCCCGTTAGGAGCCGGAGTCGGTGCTGGAGGAGGACACGGAGACGAAGGAGTCCGAGAAGGTGGAGGCAAGGTGGATGGGTTCTAGTCGTGGTCCTACGATTCTTAGAGCGTTTATTTACCTTCTGTTGCAGGGGTCCTTTGCTATTCCAGCTGGCCACAAACAAAACGTTCGTGGCTCGGCGTCATAATGAGAGCAAATTTATTAGGTCATTTGGAAAATACGAAGTGGAAATCTACTCTGCTCTGCTATGTTTTTTCAGCTCTTCTCTGCTTCTTTGCTTTTTTTGTTTTTTTCTTTTTGGCTATTGCTCCGGCTTTTCTTTCCATGTATTTTCGCAAGGAGCAAACAGCAGTTAAAGCAACAGAAGCAGAAACAGTGGCAGCAGCAGCAGTTGCTTATTATGCCATCTAGCCCCGAGTTCTGCTGTTTTTTAATTAGTCAATAGTCGAAATGGAAAGCTCGATAAGAAACTGCCGAGTAGTTGGATAAGTCTGAATAAATGTATGTGTGTGTAGGTGTGGGTGGGAAAAGAATGAAATGAAAATGAGCTGTGAAGTGAAAAGTGCACGCGTCGAAATGAATTGCCATGGCAATAGCTATAACTGTGCCAACAGTTACCTTTAAAAGTATTCTTAGACCCCCTCTCATTCCACCCTCTCCCCTCTTACTCCTTCTGTTTCCTCTCCCCTCACACACGCTCACCCACTCATAATGGCCAGTGAAAATGAAACTTCAACGCCACAAGGCATAGTTGCCTCGACGGGTATTGGTCAGAGAGGGTACCAGCTGGCAATTTTGAGCATTACGCATTTCGCCTTTCGTTTGCGCACTTTTGATGAATTATTTATTATTAATGCCAACGTTAAATTGCTATTAACAATAGCAGTCGGCTTTGTTGGGCCAATCGTTTATTAATTGCCTGGCAACGCGAATAATGCATCAATTTTACCCAATTGCCAACGGCAAAACTTAAAATTTACCGAATTGAACTAATGGTGCTCACAGCTTCATAAGCTGAACAGTGGCATATCCTGTAAAACGATTGAAATACACATGAACCATAGAGAGTAACTGCATTTCAAGAGTGAAAATTCATTAAATGCATAATACTTCATGATATAATAATTTTTCCTTTGACGGCATTTTTATACCCTTGCAAAGGGTATATTGAATTTGCCATGAGTTTGCAACGCACCTTAGGAAACATCTCCAACCCCATAAAGAATCTATATTCTCAATCAGCATCAACAGAGGAATCGAACTAGCCCTGTCCGTCTTTCCGTGTGTCAGTGTGTCCGTCTGTTGCAACAAAAACTAGTCACCCAGTTTTAAATGTTTCCTGATAAAACTTGTTACACATGCTTTTTATTGCTGTACGCTGTATATAAGTTGGCACGAGCCGCGTCGGACTGATATAACGTATACCTGCCATACAAAATATCGCCCGATTTTTGATATTTGTCAAGATATTGCATCCAAATTTTCTATATACAATATGCATATAAAATAACATCAAAATCGGATCACTATATCATATAGCAGAACAATCCGCCGAAATGAAGGCTTTTGTATTAACACTAGTTCTTATTTTATAAATAATTTAACAGTGTCAATCAAAGTAGGACATAATATTGAATATACGCAATAACATTCAATTCTGCACCATTATATATAACTAGTATTGGAACTATCGTTAAATACCAAGACTGCAACTTATCCTATTTGTTCGGCAACAACAAATTTGGTGTCTGCTTCAGTATAGATATATATCGTATATATATATATAACTGCCAAGCTACACAACAATATAGTCTTGAAGAACCCAAACAATGCTGCACACTTGAATATTAATTCTAAAATCTAAACATCCTCTCAACTTCGACTAATGAGAATCAGTTAGTCCACCTCTCATAGAAGGTTATTGGTGGCGATTTGAATGCATTGTTCCACACACACTCACCAACACACATGCGGTCTGTTTGCGTGTGCAGGCATGTGTATAGTGGGTGCTCTTGGCTTCCAATTCGGTATCCAATTGCTAGTTGGCCACACTCGCCAGTTAGCTGCAATTATTTACATTTTGTCATTATTATGGTGCATTTTGCAGAAAATCATTTGTGGACATGTTTAATTAGGAAAATTCGTGTTTGAATGCTTTAAAACAATTACCGCACGCACCCACACACACCCATACACACACACTCACGATGTGCGTTCGCTATTCGAATGGCAAACTAATAAAGTGGGTGCCACATACGTACACAAATGAGTGGGTAAAACAAATACGAGTAGCAGTATCTGTTGACTTTTCGGGTACCCAGCACCGTAGTACGTGCACCCACGATGGCCCCGGCGGCCTGTTTGGGCTCTATAAATAAACATAAATTATTGCAAGCATATGATTTCGGTGCACATACACAACTGCATTCACATTTTCACTTACTATATATTATGCTCCTACATACTTATGTATATGGCATTCCATTTTCTTTTTCCCTTTCACTCGCCCCGCCACCGTGGAGTTGTTTATTTATTGATGTGACTTTCATTTAAAAACTGGCGACCGCAGCATTTAAACGGAAATTAAAGCCTGAACATGTAGCATAAGCATTTATAATGCCACTGCCATGCACTCTATAAGTATATATATTCATATATATGTTAGTATGTATGCATATGCGTGGGTGTGAGTGAGTATGATCATTTAGTGCTGCTGATTGGACTGTGCATTTCGGGTTGATTTATAGTATTTACTTGGCATAATGGCACAAGCGCCCACACTGCCATAAATATGTATATATATCTGTAATTTGTTATTTCAATATGAGCGACATTTTCAGCTTCAGGCAAATTGTTCAGAATGTGCATAATTTTCTTAATGCTTTCCTTGGCGTGTTAATTTCCTCATATCCTTAGTGAAATATTAAAGGTTTTCGATTGGGGGGATAAAAAAAGATGTCGGTATAAAAGGAGATATAATAAGAGCAATTAAGAACTTATATTCAAGATACTCAACAGTGTGGATCCTTATATAGTTTTAAGCCACACTCAGTAGGATTTATAAATCATATATGGTATACATTGTACTATTTTCAGTTCACATAGCTGTATTATGTGCTTACACATATCCATTATTGTGATTTAAGTTGATATTTCTAATATTTAAAATATTCCTTTACCAGTTACAAGCCCCTTCAGGATTACAATTTTTTGAAATCATTTAACGAAAAATTACAAATGAAAAAACCATTGAAAAAACAGACATGAATTGAACAGCTTAAAATTGCATTTACCATGCATAAGGACAATTTCAACAATAAATTTTTCACACTTACTACAAACACAGATGTGCAGTCATGTAAATATGATAGTGGGTAGTATATAAATACTTGCATACACGGACACATATATCAAAGTGATATTCAATTTGCCAGAAAAGCTGCTCAGCAAATGGCAATTTGTTGGCAACAAAAAAAAAACATGTTAAAACAATGAGGAAAACTCTCTGATATTTATAATTAATAGTTTAAAAAAATATAATAATAATAACTGAAAACTGAATGCATAAAATAAGTTGAAGTGATTGTGAAAATCTCGCAGATTTATTTCATATTAATTATGCAGTTGAATGATTGCAATTCATGCGTTTAATGTGCGCACACAAAAAAAGAACAATAAATGTGAAACATACACGATGAGTGTATAAAAATAAATGGTAAAAAACTGCGCAATTAACGTGGCGAAGCTTGCACACTCTAACGGTAATTTGTGTCAATTTTGAAAAGCATCAAGCGAATATCTATACAATTTATAGTGTACAACAGGTTTTATGTAGGTGTGTATAAAGAAACACTGGAGAGCTATAGAAATATCTCATACGAATTAAAAACAAATCAAACAAATCAAAATAAATAATAGAAGGAAGCAACGATGGAGAGATGATGTTTTCCCTGCACATTTGAGTAAGCTTTTTTAATGGAAGGCCCCTCAACAGGTGACTGACTGACTGACTGACGGACACACTTACCTATTGTTTACCTCCAAACTTACTCCCACACATTCACGTCGTCGTCTTTGTTCTTGTTTTTGAGCAAGTTCTAAAGCATTGACAGTGTTTGGCGCGAATGCAGTTGTTGCTGGCGTGTTTTGATGATGATGATGGCTTTGGTAATATTTATGGAAATTTTCCCGACGCACTGCAAGTTAGCCAAGTCCTTATGAACACAACGTCGCACACAGGAACGCACACGCCGACACTCCGACAAACTTGTGAGTACGTTTGTAGGTGTATATGTATGTCTGAGTATCAGATGCAACACGAACGCACACGCAAGTACACGCACATAAAAAAGCAAAACAAATGCCGCAAGTTGACTCGAAAATGTATGTGGCACAATTCGAAAAATTTGCTACTTCAGTTTGTTGAATTTCACTTTCAGTTTGCGCTTGAGTACTTTGTGGTTGATGTTGTTGTTGCTGACTTAACTGTTTGCGGCAATTTGTTGCAAAGCTGTCGTCTCAATGTGCACCACTGCCCCAGTCTACGCAGAGGTCGAGTACGATTTTCAAAAATTTTCTATGTCACAAAACTAGCCACAAATTGAGAGCACCGAGCCGAGCACAAAGTCGGCGAGACGCGAGAGCAGCAAATCGAATCAGCAGCAAAATGTTTGCCGAAATCAACGAAACGCATTGGCACCTCGAGTGCCGTTAAGAAGGATCCACACAACCACACACAATCTTGACACTCTGAAGAGTACTAAGGACTTAGCTCAGTTCAATTTTCCGCGATAAAAGTCACACAGTAAACCTTATCTCAGCGTATTTATTTCTTTTATTTTAATTTTTTATAACTTTTTATTTTGGATTTTTGTTGGAATTTTTTGTGCGCCCAATGCGAAACAGGAGATGAACAGAACCGCCTCGTTACGCGTTTGGTTGAAGACTGCGTAGCGTCCTCGTTGTCAACGACTGCGCCACAAACTTCGGCAACCACTCGTTGATTCAACAGTTATCACGAGGCACGAGCACACGATGCACGAAGTGCAGGGATGATGCGTACGCGGAGAGTGGCGGGTAGGCGTTCTCAACTGCCGAATGAAACGGACAGGGGTAACACGAACCGCAAACTCTGAGACTAACCCAATGTAATTGCCCTTACGATGCTACCACACTTGCTTGCTTGCTCTTTTCAGTTCGGCATTCCTCCAGATACGAATGCGTACCACAAAGAGAGAATTTCCCACTTAGTTGGGACTTTTTGCACGTGGAACTTAAGTTGAAAGAGGGAGTGATTAACGGTATAGGACAAAGTAATAAATTGAATATTTAAAGACTGATATTTCAGTGAAACTGGACACCCAACTAAAATGATAAGTAGTTTGTAAGTCAAATTAAGTAGAACAAATTGGTATTTAACAGCTTTAAGTTTGATTTAAAATATATAGACACAGTTGTTACCAAAAAAATAGGAGCGCTGTTGCATATCTATTGTACTTCTCCCCTTTGTAATTATTATTTGTGTCCATTCTGTCTGATCTTTTTAATGCGAATGACTATTTTAGCCTTATAATTTCATCAATTTTTAAAAATTTTGATTTTCACAAGAGAGTCATTTTGAGTATCTCGAATCATCTCGAAAAGCAAATGTAATCGATTATTGCCAATGAAGTAATTCAAAAAAGATTTCAATTATATTTTAAATTCAAAATTAAAACCATTAGGACGAATATTGATTTGAATTGAAGATTCTGGTGTACATCTTTTAAAGAAGTAAAAATAGCATTCAAGCCTTTTTTAAACCTTCTAAGACCGAATCTAAAATTGAAAGCTACCCTGGACTTCTGAGTTTTGACTAAGCCTGAAAAAACTCGAAATATCTCCAAAACTTCAACAAGCAATGGAAGGCAAATATCATTGATATTTTGATCATTTGATATACATGTAAGTTTATGTATTTCTATATTAAAGTTAAGTCCTAAGTCAAGACATAACCAATAAGTTTTAGTTTATTTTAAAAACTAGGAACATTTCATAGGTTTCCCAAACCTGGATTGAAGAATATAAATATTGTGGGGCTTTGAAATTCATGGCCAGTCAAAAACAAATTGTATAATACAAAATCCGGTATATAAACTCAGAGTGTAGCAGCTACAAAATTCCCGTTAACGACAAACCAATTCAAAATCTGCGGGAAACTTCCTTTAGTATTAGGGAAATTTATCTCTTACAACACTAACATTTATCGTAGATCAGCACTTACTTAAGGCCACCGGACACTTTTTGCGGTAAGGACATTGTTGTTGTCTCTATTTATGTTTGATATTTTGTTGTCTCCCATTGTTGTTCTTGTTGTTGTTAGCCACTTTATTGTTATTTTGTTTTTGTGGCAGCTTCATATAGAGGCCATCTGTAAAATTTAATTTAGCGACAGTCCACAGCCCCAACCCATGGCTGACTGTCCGCCTGGCCACAGTCCAATGCTCATCATATAAATACATACAAACATGCGTACATACATAGCACATACATATATACACAATAGCCATAGTATATACTTGAGGGAAATGAAAGATTCGCAGCTGCCCCCAAACTATTTGCCAGGCGCCCAGCTCCCATAATGAATATTTATGAAGATTTAAAAAACATTTTCTTCGCCTCTGTTGTTTTATGATTTGCAAGTGTGCCGAACATCCTCTCATCTCTCTCCCTGCGCCTCCGCCTTCGTCAGCAAACTCACGCCCTCAAGCTGCGTCATCGTCATCACCGCTGGCACCTACAATTCAATGAAATGGCGTGCAAAGTTCCTCTGATGGACAATATCCTGGAGTGGACCCTCAACTCGGCTCCTCAACTTTTCCGCTTAGCTAAGGGAAAACATTTTAAGTGTGAGTGATTGTGTGTGTGTGTGTGTCCCGCTATTGCTTATTTTTCTTAACATTTTCACGTTGTTGCTGCTGCTGCTGTTGTTTTCATGTTGTAAATGATTTCATTATGCGCTGCAGCCGCCGCCTCCACCTTCATCGTCGCCGTCGACTGCTCGTTGACCATGACAAACGCTGCGAATACTTGATATTGCTTGTTGCGGCATCAAAGGACAAATTTGTGTCCGTGTGCGGACTATTGGTGACCAGTGTGTTTCCACTGCTCTCTCCCTCTCTCTCACTCTATCCATGCTGCCCTCCCCGTTCCACACAGTTGTTGTCTTCGTGTAAATTTATTGATAATTTAATTTGACATTTGCGGTTTCTGATTGTCATGATTGTTTTCATGTTAATCTTATTGTTGTTCATCGTGTTGTTGTTGTTCTTTCGGTTTTGTTTTATTTTTTGTTCTTTTTTTTTGTTTTTTTGTTTTCTGTTTTTCTTGTGTTGTTGTTTTCTGTTTGCCCTCATCGCGTTGTGTGTATTTTTCTTATTTCGAATGGCGAGCGGGTATTTGCATTTACTTTTTATGCCCTTGTTTTTTTCTCAACCACCCCTCCCCCACTCACTCCCCCCCCCCTCGTCCGCTTACTACCCATGTTCAAGCAAAGGACTCCACGCTTAACAGCATCATCCACGGGGCGTGTTCTGAAATTTGCATGTTTTATATGCCATTTCGTCTTCCTTTTTGTCTTTTGTTGTCTGATGTTGTTGCCTCTGCTATTGCTTTTGTTGTTATTATTTGTTGTGGCCTTTTTAAAGACTCCATGCTGGCCGCTCTTTAACTTTTCGCCGTTCGCCTTTGCCGTTTTGTCGACTTTTATGCGTCTCTATTGTTTTGCTTTTCCTTGGCAAAATTTGCATGCCAAAACAATGAAAATGGTCAGTTAAGACAACCTACTTAAGCAGAAACCCATTGAATCGCTGAGCTGCAACAAGCTCGGCTCTGGACCTTTCCCCTTTTCTCCCGCCCGCGTCTAGAATACCTTTTGCCTTAAATGACTGTGCGAAGGCATTTTAATTAAACTATTTCCTGGCTGGACGACATGCCAGCCCGGGCCCGGCTTCAAATATGCACAAATATTGAAATATTTATGGCACACACAATTCTAAGCACACACATAAACACACACACACTTACATACATACTGGGGGAGAGACTGCAGATTCATGCCCGCCTCGTTTCGTAATGCAATTTTAATTTCTTCGGCACAGCAGGCGACAGCTAAGCAGCATCCTTTCAACGTCTCCAACGATGCCAGCGTCACCATCATCGTTGTGCGCTTCGTTTCCGCCTGCTGCGCCATCATTTCCGCTGCTCATTTTTTGACTCCCCCTTCTCCTTCTTCCCTTTCTCTCTTATTCTCTCGCTCATTGCTGCTCTGTACTGCTTGAGCTGTACTTTATGTTTATGCGTCGCTTTTTGTTTGCCCCTCTGATTGCCGAACATTTCGATTGTCTGGCACCCTTTGAAGTTGATCAGACTCAATCAGCCTCGCGCGCCGGCGGAAATGCCACAGTACAAGTCGTTGCACCTTAAATCCACACGGCGACAGTTGGACCTTGTTTCCATACACTTGGCATATTTACGCGCCACACTCACAGACACACACACACGCACACACAGCATAAATTGCGGTTAGCTACATCGAATAACGCCTCAAGTTTTGCAACTGGCTCGAAAAGTTTGCGTCAATATGCAGCCTCCAACGCCGAGCGAACTAACCGACCAAGCGAGAAACCGAGCGTACCCAACCTACACACAGCTACCAGCGGTGCAAGCGACACGCCCACCAACCCACATGCTGCACTACGCCCACATTTGAAGTTGGAAATGCAGCCATAAGGAAATTTCATTATTACCGCGCTTACACGCTAATGAAGCATGTAAAATGTCAATGTAGTTGTATGTGGCACTTCCAACGGATAAATACACACGCATATCTACGTGTGTGTGTGTGTGTATGTGTGTCTGTGTGTACAGTATGTATGTATATTGAGTCGAGTTGGGCTGCTAGTTTTATTGCAAATGTGTGTAATGAATGTAAATTAGTAAAAAGTTTCCATGTAGCGCGCGTTGCGCATGTAGAAAGGAAGCGCAGCTGAACTAACCTGCGGCAAGCAAGGATCTTTCGCATGTCTGCAAAAGGATATGAATGCCGTTCGAATTAGAATACACGGGCCAGGTGAGTGTGAGTGCGTGTGAGTGTGAGATAATTATGAGCAATCTCCAGTGGCAGCGCGAATTGGCAACTGCCGACACAATTCTCTTTGAGCAATGACCGACTAAGCCAATTAGTACGAATATTATGCAAATAACCCATCGCATTATGCAACATTTTAAGCATTACACTCAATTGCGCTTTATGGTTAATAACATTTAATAGGCAACACAATTCTCCACTTTCTGCAACTTTCAAAGTAATTAAAATTCTCAAGCCGTCAACTGACAGCGAAGAACTAAAGATTCAAGAAAATACTATATATATTATACTTTTGGGGACAACGACTGGAAAGTACCCTGCGTTAATAAAACTAAGCCTATAACAACACATATATACATTACTAATAAGATCTCCCTGATACGAGATTAATACTCGTATACCACAGTTTATTAACGATACAAACACGTATGTTACTATGTTATATATACATATGTGTGGTTTCGGACATAGCACAAAATTTAAATTCCATGCATTATAAATATTTCTCTATTAAATGTATAAAGAAAAGTTTCAAGAATTCGGTTCAAAATATAAGTAAATTAAATGTATTTACTTAAGTTCGATAGAATCAAGACATATAACAAATAACTCTAAACAATAACATAAATATTTAAATTCACTTTAATATACTTAATAATTTACTAAATTAGTTGAACAGAGAAAGAGAGGAATATAGAGATAGTGACGTCATAGATATACTTTATATTTAATCGTATTTGCATTAATATGCAATTAAACGCTTTGGCTGGCAGCAGAAGCAGCAGCTGCAACCTATTAGATACGGCCAGTGCCAGTGCCGAGAGGAGTATGCAAAACCAAAGGCAACAATGACCAAGACAAGACAGATTCGGGAGCATATCACACCCGGACGGAGCCAAGTCGAGGCCAGGCAGAGCACAGTGCTAAGCATTGCACGGCATGGAATGGTGTGGCGTGGCCTAGCTTGCCGTCGCATGACAGAGGCGGGCGCATTGCATCCTTAGCATTAAAATAAGCAAAGTAAACTAACAGAATTCGTTTATCAACGCCAACGGTGTCTGCCAGAGTAAGGAAAGTTCAGCCAAGGTGCAAAATAATTTGTTGCAATCAGCTTAGCAGAAAGCCGGGAGGGGAACACACTCTACGGCAGCGCTAGTTGGAGGAGAGGGTTAGCATGGGGTGTGTGGGGAAGTGGGGGGTGTGGTCGGGAAGATTCACCTTTTGCACGGTAGCTGACAGGCATGGCCGGGCAAGTTTTCAATTTAGGTTGAATTATTATGACCTTAATTAACACGTCGTTTCATCATCAAATGTTGCACTTCGTCTTATGCTTTTGTTGTACATTTTTGGCAGAGAAATGCTGCTGTCTACCCTTGGATGCACCTTCACCACTCCGTCTTCTCCCTCTAACCTGCTCCTCTCTGGCCCGACCAGGTTGAACTGCTGATTCGATTTTCTGCAGACATGCACTTTTGCCGGAGCAGAGCTCTAATCCCTGCCAAGTAACTGTTGCTGTTGCTCCGTTTCGGGGTCGGTCGGGTACGGTCTGCTTTTGCTGCAGCTTTGGGCCATGGCTGAGCTTTACTAATTTTGATTTTAATTAAATTCAAACTATGTTGACGCGCTGCTGGCGACGCTGACGCTGACGACATCATCTCGGCGGCAACATTTCACTTATGTTGTAGAATTCTTGGCAGCGGCTAATTGAGTAGCCCAAAATATTGAATGTTAATTGAGAACTGCCTAAAAACTAGTCAGCTCAGTTGGTTGGGAGCCGCACTTAAAGCAGTCTCTCAACTGGTTGCCGACACACATTCATCATTCTCCTGCAGCCTTGTCAGCCTTATGGATCGGAGTACATGCGAGTACATGTGCTAGTATTTACTTTATGATTTCCTTTTTAATTTCCCCAAGGTATTTAGAAAAATTTAATAATATCAAATGTGACGCCAAGCAATGCCTCACTGTCCCGTTGTCCACTGTCCACTGGGCAGCAGACCGCGCCCTGGCCAGGGACATGCGTACATGTAATATCATATGTATTTGTTGGCAAACACACTCTCAGTGTGTGTGTGTGCGGGTGTGTGTGTGTGTTCGCTTGTCTCGGTTTCCGCTTGGCCAAATTTGTTTACACTTTTTGCGTCCACTGGGCTGCCCACTCATAATTTCATTTTGAAATGTTTGCCGAATACGCGACGCGCGTCGAAAAACTTTTCTGTCCCTGACATATGGCGCTAAGCCTGTCACATTATTAAACTTGTCTGAGCAGGGAGCAAATTGCAACTGGCAAGTGGCAACTGGTAACTGGAAAGTGGCAACTTGTACGGCGCGGCTCATTTAACAAACTCACAAAACGGTACGAGGCAGAACCCTTGAACAGCAGCACGTGATTTGCATGCGGAGCAAGGCGCAGCTCGTCGAGACCGAACTGAAAGGAGGAGGTGACGCCATGAAGGCCGAGTCGCACTTAATTGCATGCCAAATGAAAAGTTGAGGCAAAACCAAAAATTAAATGTGCGTTAAATTGTCAATAAACATGGGCAGCATCTTAATGGCCGTTTAAACATCCCTTCGATCGAAATTTGAGTAAATTAACAACAGGCTAAAGGGTTCTCTTTCACATCTCATCGATATTCAGTGAGGATGTACTTATATTTACATGCAAACAATCATATCAAAACAGGGTATACTAACTTTGTGAAGACGGTTTTCGATTCATTTGAAAGTCGTGATCTTAGCTACTGTATGAGCTGGACACCAAATTTGGTATTAAGATCCTCAAACTAATAATTTGTATACCCGCTACCTAAAAGGTAGAAGAGTATAATGACTTTGTGCCAATCGAAAATGTATGTAATGTATGTATGAATATATTCTTAATCAGTATCAACAGACGATACTAAATTTGTGCATCTATATGTAACAGGTATAGTCGACTCCACAATGTCATTCTGAACGTCCGTTTAAACGTCGCGATACGTCGACTTCTCAGTTCTCATATATGTACATATGTATTTCAATTATTATAGCTTGCATGATCCTTTCCGAGTTCTCTGTGCTGATTACAATAGACTGTATAGAGTTAACAACTCAGAGTTCTCCTTTATTCTGTCAAACTATCCATCCTTAATTACTTAACACTATATAACAACTATATCCCAACAATTAACACTAACTCACCGATCTGATTGGGTTTGACTGGGTTTTCCCAAATCCTTTGGCAACACAATGGATTGGCTTCTTTATGTAATCTCAGTTTAAATTTAAAATTTAATTTTAATTTAAATCCAATAAATATTAATAATTTTAAATTTTTAATTCATGAACTCAATTTTAAAAATTATTATTAATACCTTCAAATTAACTTACTTATTTTCTTAATCATTCTAAATTTTAATGTAAATTCTTTTATAAGTTTACTGCCATTAGTCGACATTATAGTAAATAAATAAATAGAGAAAGCAATAGGCTACAAAGGACTTCAGCTTTTCCATTGTTATTGTATTTTTAATGATTTTAAAATGTGTGCGAAGGGTTTCTTCATAATTGGAACTGTATTTCAATTTTTAAAAAAGAACTATCATTCTAAATGGTATTTTTTGGAAAATTCAAAGTCTACTTGGATAACTCTGATAAACCCTAATATGGTCAATATATTTAAACATATTCCAAGTGAGCGATGATATTCGTGTCGATCTTGACTGTCCCCTTACAGATAAGACGATAATTCACTAGTGCTACAACAGCTCACAATTTATTGTCGTCATTATTAAAATATTTTTAAAATTTTGTAAAAACAAAAATATTTAGTACTTTTTAATAAACAATAACCAAACTATAAACTGCTACAAATGGAGTCTCTACGTGCCACTAATCCCAACAAACTTAAAGTTGGCATGCCGCATCACATTGTCAAAACTGATAAGAATGTAAGTTATAATGTTGAATCTCTTGCATGAAGTGTCTTTGACCCACTCAACATGCAGGACTTTACGGAGGACGAGAAAAAGGTTATTGGGGATCTGAAGCAACTGTACCTGGAGACAATAAATCTTGATGTAAAGATGCAGCGCGAAATTTATAATATGGAAAAGCAATACGAGCAACGGCACAACGAGATTTTTGACAAACGCAAGAAGATCCTTGAGTTCGTTTAAGATCACAAACATTAATTCACATTCATAATATTTAATTCACAGTGACTTTAAGAAACAAAATCATGGCGACTCCACACCCAATGAGAATGTACCCAATTTTTGGCTAAAGGTTCTGAAGGCTTCCTATACCGAATTTATTAGCAAAAAGGATGAAAAAATCCTATCGGCAAGTACCGCTGATTTTTGGAAATTAAACCTATTAATAAAGTTTAACACTCCTTGTAGCATTTGTGCGACATTCGCACCGAACACTTCAACGGTGACGTGGTTAAGTTTGTAATCGATTTTACTTTCGAGAAAAATGAATATTTCCAAAATCGCATACTTTCGAAGACTTACATACTGAATTGTGTGCCAGATGCAGAAGATCCGCTGGCCTATGACGGCGCTGAAATTGTGAAATGTGAAGGATGTCACATTGATTGGAAACCAGCTATGAATCCTGAAAAGAATGGTACGCGTTATGATATTCTTAATTTAACGAATTAACAGGAATTTGCTCTCCTTAGTAGATCAACCATCATTTTTCGATTTCTTTAATCCACCAAATCTTCCTGACGACCCAGAGGATCCTAATTTCTGTGACATCAATGTAAGATGCACAGTTCTCCAAACATCTTATTCCTTAATTCATTTCCTATCCATTCTTCAGGCCATACTTCAAAATGATTTCGAGCTAGGTTTCTATCTTAAGGAACGTGTCATTCCCAAGGCAATCATATTTTTTACCGGCGAAATAGCCGATTGCCAAAGTACAGAGGGGTCGGACACTGAAAGTGATACCGAAGACGAATCTGATGCCGAGGGCGAAGAAGAGTCCTCAAACAATGAAAACGAAAAGTAGAGCAATACACATACAATTAATATAAGTAACACGGAGTTGCACCATTTTTTCGCAATATTCTCTTTTTTAGAAAACGAAATTGAACAATTGTTTGTCCTATACACAGCTACCAAATAAACATTTCATCATTTCTCAATTCCAAAAAGGTTTATCGTTGAATGCTTAACAAGTAGTTTTATACAATACAATATATATTAAGCGGGCATACATATATAGATACATATATTGTTTATATAGTACAAGTGTTCCAAAACAATAATACTAAATAACTCGGTGCTACAGCCTTGGCATGTATACGGGTAGGGGCCATCTTATAGCTTCCGCAATAGTGTGGACTCACTTTAATAGTTCTCGTCCTCGTCCTCACTCGTCAAATACGATCAATAAAATTTGGGACAATAGGAAAAATGAGAAGAACCGTAATAGACTACATAATTTTACGGTTCTGCATCAGGTTGCTGTGATTCCGGCTGTGACTGCGGCTGTGACTCCGATTTAGACTCCGGCTGTGAATGCGACTCCATACTCCGGGTCTGTGGCTGCAATTGCTCATCATCATCACTGTCAGTGCTGAGATTCTCGTTTGGAGCTGGTTCTACTTCCTGCTCCGGTTCAACGACTTCCTCACTCTCTGTTGGCTGCTCACCCGTTGCTAAATGCGTTGCAATCACCTCGCAGTGTGGCTTAAGATTCTTAAAGTTACGCAAGCCCGATAGCGTAACGCTTGTGCCACTCACATCAATATATATCAGATTCGGAGAACATTGAACCAAGTGCTCCAGCGTATAGTTTGTAATGTAAGTATAATTTCGCAGCAAAATGCGTTCGAGTCGATTGCTAGGAGAGCGGTTTGAGTTTCGGATCCAAACGACATCAGGCTGCACAGGATTTGCAGCTCGACCAAAACTGTATATTGCCCGATCGGAAACTAAGTATTGTAAGGGGGGTGTACTTGTCTGAGCTAAGCCGCGCAGCCGACGGGAATGATTCCTGTCAAGAGGATCAAGTACATCCCAGAAGACGGGATGGTTTACAACCTGATCAAAAATCCCACGACGATTATGCCGACGTGACTGCATTAGCACGAACGGTTCACCCAGAACACGGGGATTCATGTAGATTACTTGATCGCCACGAGGCAGAAATCGACTGTGCGCCGGATGATTGCCACGCAGTGTGTGTATCTGATCTACAACATGCTCCAGATATGAAGCCATTGCGTGTGGTCGTGGATTCTCTGCCGGTGTGCCATTCTGAACATAAATATAAGCACGCGGAGTGGCCGCGCCAGCTGCCGCAGCCGGCTCGGGGTTCTCAACATTTTCTGCATTCTCAGCTGGAGGCGGAGAACGATCCGGTGCCACACTCGGCAGCGCAATAACCACAACCGGAGATGGTACTGTACCAATGCCTCCGGCTTCAGAGCTATGTCCATTGCTATGTGTCGCAGCATTATCCGATTTATCGGAGGAAGACGCAGATGTGGACGATGTGTCCTCGTCGTCGGACTCAGATGAAACGCACGCAATAGGCTTTGTTGCAGTGCCAGTTGGACGATCACTATCATTTGTGTCCTTTCTTTCATTGCAATTATCCGAGGTAAACGTATCATTTGTTGGTTTGGGAGAATCTGCTGCGGACTCTCTGTTCTGAGCAATTTTACAAGCGCGTAAGTGTTGCATGGCAGCACGTGATGTTGAAGGTTCGTCATCGTTAAGCATTTTAACAGGCTCTGGTTGCGTCGGAATGGGATCTTCATTGCTGGCTCCATTACTGGTTTTCATTGCTACCGGTACTTCTTCTTGTAAATTTGGTGGGGACTCAAGCAGCAGTTCTCTAAGGCTTTCAATTGCACTAAAGCACTGCAGATCAGAGTTATTTATCGGTGTTAAGCGCAGGTCCAGCACCTGTTGAATGATTTTGCTGTTTAGTAAGGAATTAATACTGCATGTATTCATCATCTTAAGCAAACCTCAAGCTTTTGAAAGCCGAACCGTGCCGCCATGCTACCATACGGAACAAACTTGCACATCATCCGACATCCCTTGAAACTTAGTCTTCTTAGGGAGGGTAATTTTGAGAGCGCCATTATATAGTATGGTTCAAACCAATCGTTATCTTCAATACTCAGATCCTACGGGAATTAAATAATCTTAAGCTATAACACTCCAATTTGAATTATGTGCATACCTCCAAATTAACCAACTGTTTTTCTATTGTGTGGAATATACTCTTGACGTGATCCCCAACTTTTACACTGCAATCTTTTAAAGTGAGGCGCTCTAGCGAGGCTGGGAATTCCGATATATGTATCTGATTGGAATTAATTTAATGATAAAGTTTTTTTTATGTGCAATGATATTATACTCACATATTCGAAATCCAAACTAACGCCTTGTAACTCCAACACCCTTAGTTGTGTGGCAACTTTTG
This sequence comes from Zaprionus capensis, assembly GCA_018903675.1. Taxonomy (NCBI): domain Eukaryota; kingdom Metazoa; phylum Arthropoda; class Insecta; order Diptera; family Drosophilidae; genus Zaprionus; species Zaprionus capensis. The sequence goes on from JAEIFN010000011.1 coordinate 6,140,857, forward strand.
GGAATACAGAAGTCAGGGTGCATGTAAATTGCTTGAATTCACCGGCAACATGTTGCGACGATGGTGGGCCGCATATCTTTATTGTATGTGTTTTCTCTGAAGCGCGTCCCAATATTTCTTCTAAAATGCCTAAAGGCAACGGTGCATTGCTGAGATCAATATTGTGCCAGAAGCGATGATCCAAGAGCAAGCTTTCGAAACGGGGCGAGCAACTGGGAATTAAAGAAAAACCCAATTGGATATATGTATGTGTAATGCGTGGTGTAAAATGCGGACGCAAATTACTTACTGCATCAACGCCATAATGGATGACGAGTCCAAATATTTAAATATTTCGTAAAGAATTTCATCGCAGAAATCTAGCAGGTTGTGGTACGAAGTCTGCTGAAGCTGCTCTTGCTCTGTTTTCCGTTGTTTCGCTTCAGGTTGCTCCTGAACATTTATGGGCGCGTCTATCTTTTTACGTTCGTTGTCTGACAATCGGCGCTTTTGCGCAGCAGCAAAAGCGCTATGTACATTATTCATGTTTATATCTCTCTTCAAGCTAAATATAAAATTATTTCACTTATTGCCAAAAATGAAAACAGCACGTCAAACTAGCCCAAAATTCTTCTTCATTTGCTATTCCCAGGGACGCGCAAACAGCTGATGTTTTCTAAGATAACCACGATATCTGTCATATCGATAGTTGCAGAATACGATGGTTGAGTCGCTTAACAACACTGCAGGCAGTGCAGGTTTCTTGTCTCGTGTGTTGACTATTTCTTTTACGGGATTGTTGAATTAAAATGTCTTTATTAAGGCATATCCGAAAATTAAATGCGTTCCAACGAGCTCCACTGGCTGTGGATAAAACTAGACGTTCGATTTCTGATACGACTCTGAAGAATGCCAGCTTACAGTACGACAAAGATCCCCAGCCGCTGTTTACAGATGCCGAGACACAGCGGCTGCTTCAGTCCATGACGCAACTACAGCTGGACAAAGTGTTCCGTAAACGCACTGTGCCGGACAACAGCACCGATACGAAGTTTATGACAACTGCACAATTGGAAAACGAATTTGTGCAAACAATTGAGAAGGCAAAGAAATTACTGAAAATGCCACCAATTGTCAAAATCAAACAGGATACTGAGCGTACTATATCGAAGGATCCGGCGCTTAAAGACTTTGCCACAACAAAATATGTTTTTACAGACATCACTTACGGACTACGACCATCTGAGCGAAAGGTAGTAGTACGTGATGTCGACGGCACCTTGTCGTATGCATCTCTCGACACCACAAAACGCATGAATCAATTGTATTTCCCATTGGATGGTCGCAAATTCTATACGCCGCACATGTTCGCTGACGAAAAGCTTTTGCAGAATTGCCTCGACGAGAACAAATACGAATTCGTGCTAGATCGCCTGTGTGTCCAATACGAACCCTACGAGAGCGAGTTTCATAATATCTCAGCAAAAGTCTTCACGCACCTGAATGAATCAAAACAATTCGACTTGTTGCGATCCACCCGCCATTTCGGACCTATGGCCTTCTTCTATGCCTGGCATCGGTGCATCGACGATCTACTCTACGACATGATACGCCGGGATTATCTATCGAATGCTGTCGAACTAATAGCGCTGAGCTACAAGATTCACAAAGTGCCAGTCAATTACAAACAGGTGTTAACTCAATTGGAAGCACTGCAGGCAACGCCGGCCCAGAAAGCGCACGCTGAGCTACTCAGTCGCCTCAAGAAACCAGACGAGAAGAGTATTCAGTACGAGATTCAGACGGCAATCGGCAAGACGGAACAGGATTTCGCTGCCGACGAGATCAGCTTGAAGTTCATCGAGCAATATATTGCTAGCGAACATGCACTGAAAAAAGTCCAATTGGAGCTGGCAGTACAAACACTAAAAGAGCTGAACCTAGAGAAGCTACAGCTTTACCAAGGTCTACAGAAAGCACACGGTGTGCAAGCGTCCTAAAAGGATCTATTTATTGTTATTCACATATTACCATAAAAATATACATACGAAATATATAGCTCATATTTTCTTAATATACGGTTTCAGAAGTTTCCGCAATCCCTTGTGATAATCTAAGATACATCGACTTTTGTGCAACATGCAATACCGAACACTGCTAAATTGTTTCAAGCAAACCGTGCAACGAGTACTTATTGTTTTCTTACGAAACTGTGAACGATTCCTTGACACATAAATATGTTTAGCCTTGCAACATGCAGAAAACATCATGCGGTGCACCAGAAACAATGTTGACGTGCTAAATCTCTTGCAGCAGTGCAGACAATAGTATGAGTAAACCCCTAGGTGCTTTCCTATGTGTCGACTTAGCTGTCGTTTCGATGAGACCATAAAGTCACAATGCGGATGTGGGCACTGCATGTGGATCTCTGGTCTGGATTCGGCATAAGGACGTGCCGGACAACTATAGCTGTGCTTCAGCAATAAGTTTTGATGTGAAACCATCTGGCCACAGTCCGAGCAAAGAGCACGCGGTCCATAATGCATTATCATGTGGTTTCGATGCTCCTGCAAAAAGTTAGCCACCTCGCCGCAAAGACGGCATTCCAGCATTCCATTGGGAAACACTTTGGTGTGTTCATTAACATATCGCAATATAGCTTCATTTCGAAGAGCTCTTTCATGTTCCTTTGATGACTCTGACCGATTAAAATTCAGTTCCCATTCGTCAAACGAATCTCTCCGGCATTGAATCCCCACATCTATCATGGCTTTGATTTCCGTCTGCATCGAACGACAACGGGATGGCAAAATGGTGGCCTCTGAAGCTATTTTGTGCTCTACTTTTGCATTCAGTACCAAACTGGGCTCTGATGGCGCTGCAGTTTTATTTGACTGAACATTACTACCGTCTGCTTTATTTTTTTGCAATTTTCCAGAAATGTTTATTGTTGACATCGTATTAATGTTTTGTTCTATCTTTTATAATTGTGTGTTTGATTTTGTTTCGATTATTATTAATTAGTGTTATTTGACACAACTATTTGCTTACACTGAATCAAAAAATCCAAATTTCAAATTAATTTACACACTTGCTACGCCTGCAATTCCTATTTACCGCTGAATTTGGTGCATCTGTTAAAAACGATAGGTTTTGTAATTATCGATAAGCGACTGTCTCCGATAAATGCCATTCACCGAGAATTGCATTCTTTTTTTTGGCGCTTTTTTAGAAAATTGCCGGGACTATTATTTTACTTGTTTTTTCTTTATTAAAACGTTACAATTTAATTCTATTACACTTTTGCTTATAAACGAAAGAAACAAATCATCGTCAATTGGTACAATTCATTATATTTTATACACCGTTATCATTGTCGAACTTCTATCAAACAACAAACGCAAACACAATATTACAACTTATACAGAGGGCGAACAAGTAAAAATAAAAAATTGCAAAATAAAAAGAAATGTGTATGTACTTGGACAGATAATGAATATAAAATCAGTTAATGTCTCTCATTGGGGGCATAAAATCGCCATATTTTATGTACAAAACGAAATGTCTTCTTACATGTATACGAAGTTTGTTGTTGAACGTGCGCGAATGATTGTTGGTGGGCTGTAATGGTAAGCCTGGATATTGCGGAAGTCCCTTTCAGTTTATCAATAAGTCAAGTATTTTTCAAATGTGTTTAATGCGTGTGTTGTGCTGTCGCTCCTGTTGTTCCATTTTATGGTAATTCTAACTAAATCTTCATCAGTAAAAGGTAATCGCAATTAAAGTGAATTATTTCATTTTTAGCGATTCTCAGACGCTCTACCACTTTTTCTTGTGCTCGTCCATGGATACACCACCGGGACCCAAAGACACAATCATGAGTAAGCCACCAATTACGGAGAGTGTCTGAAATAATAATAGCGAATTCATTATTATTTATTAATTTATAATTGTTCACTAGAATTACCTGGAAAAAGTCATATTTCAAGAAATCCCTGAGTGGTTTGTACGACGGAATAGTCCACCAAGCATTATGGTACAAATTGAGCACACTGAGTAGCGCAACCAGAATTAACGCCGACAACTTTGTTTTGTAGCCAAGCACAACAAGTACCATTAATGTGGAGCCAATGATGTCCTGGATGACGTTCCATACGCTCAACTCGAAACGGATCAGTGTAATGAACATGAATGCCAACAGTATGCGACCAGCCAGTTGCATAAAGTTCTTGGGCTTATTATCGCCCAGCGATGGCACACCCGCAAATAAGCTGCGTCCCTCAATCCGTGCCTCGGCAAGCACAAGCAACAGAGCACCGATCAATGCAAAGTTACGCAAGAGGAACTGGAAGTCCCACAGTATGGAATAGGCTATTGTCTGCAAGAGATAAGATATAACTTAGTTCAGATCCCTCATCCTTGAATGAAGTCTAGTTACCTGAAGCACTACGATAAAGAACAGCAGGCCGACTGCAATGTCAACCTTAAATCTAGCAATTACCATACCGCATCCTCCCAATTGTCCAAAGAGATTTGTCAGTACAAATACGGTAGCCAGAAACTTGCCGCATCCCCAGCTCATGTCCATGTATTCACGCTGCTCGTTCCACTGGAAATACATACGCAAGCCATCCTCGAAGAATGTGGCAATAAGACAGAGCCGCGCAACAGTTGGCAAGACATTTTTGCCGCGTTTGATAACCTAGTATATATAAACAAATTGATAACACATTAATGTTCCAATGATTAAAGCAAATATACTCATAAATTTTAGCATCAAAACTTAGACAAGATTTACAACCGATTACAGACCTCGTCCGCGAGATTACCGCCTCTGAACCTTTCCAATGGATCAAAGGGGATAAACTGGGTTTACTGAATAACCTTTTTTAAGTTAATCATGATTCCTGCGCGCCGGCTGTATTCAGAGTGTAGTTGACACTTCACGTAAGCAAAATATTCTAATATCGATAAGATGGATTCCAATAAATTTGATAAGTGATAAGACTCGAAATTTACAATACACTAGAGCGTGGCTTCTGAAGACAGTGTTGATTTGGCAACACAGCACGCAGAAAATGACGTGTCTCTCTCAGCTTCTCTTCCCCATGCTCATCGTTATCTTTTGCCCTCTCTTTGTACGTGTTGTAACGGGTTTCGATCGCTCAGTGTGTGCTGCACAATTCGATTACAAATCTACATATGAAACACACACACACGCGTACATATGTAACACACCTACACGAGCATATGTATGTATGCATACTAATCAAAAATCAAGTTAATATACTTTTAGTAAGATTTTCCTTTCCCAAATCTATTACGGAACGACTTGAACTGGTCATTGGGCTGTGTGACTTTTAAGCCGCTCACTCTCACCACTTTCACTTGTATCGGCTATACACACAAACACACGTTCGCACACACTCACGCACACACACTCACAGACAATAAACGCATATGGCGTAGTCTCAGCAATTACCAATTAGATATGAATTTCTAACCGACACAACATTACTATGTGGCAGGCAAAATAAGTTGGACAGATGATATGTAACGGTTAAGGACCGCTAGAGAGCTCTGTCAATGGCGAGTATAAGCTATTGCGGTGCACTTGAGCTTCGAACTTTGCCGCGTTTGGATGACGTTGGCAGTTTTCTATTGCGGTTGCTCTGATTGGAGTAATTCTACTGTCCAATTGAATTGACCACAATTGGTGCATTTATTGTTTGCCAATCGTTTCAAGTGGTTGCAAACAAGTTGTTAACTTCCTCGGGTGATACTTTCACGGTAAATAATCCTAAGAGAATTACCTGTTCAGCCACATCTTCCGTTTTTGCAATGTATTCGTTGGGTATGCTCATGTTGGCAGTTTCTGCTGGGAGCTGCTCTGGCTGCTGCTGTTCGGGTCGTGTCTAGGTCTTTCAAGGTGATAATATGTCTTGCAGCTTATGTCATGCACGTTTCGGCAATGAAACTCTTAGGTTTATCGCACTTTCTTCACTAAATTAAAATTAACAAAAAATCATGAATAAACCAGGAAATTAAAACACACACACACAACACAGGCGGCTGGGCGATATCGAAGCGCTACACAACTCGGAGAGCATACACGGTGTCCAAAATGTGTTATCGATAAATAATTATTGCGTAAACCTGTGATTGTCGATTAGCATATTTCGCTTCGATATCGTAAAAACAAAACAGCGTGTGCTGTGTTCTTTTCCTAACAAATATTTAGTTAAATACACAAATAAATCTTTCAATTAAATAAAAAGAACATAGTTAAAATGGCAACAAAAACTAAGCGACAGAAGCAAGAATATGATGACGTTGCCGATCAACCCAGTACCTCGGAGCAGAGCAGAAAATCAAAAAAAAATAAAAAATCTTCGGCAACAGGGACAGCTAGTGAATTGTCAACCGAATGGGATGTGGACGACTATAGGACGGAGTACGAGAGCGAAGAGCACTGGGAGCTGCGTCGCGACTTCATGCTCGAGCACAAGAATCGCTTCGACGAGGAGCGATTAGTTTGCCTGGCACAAACGTTTATTAATATGGAATTTATGGGCTGCAAATATCCAAAGGAAACCATGTTGCTTGTCGCAGATATGTCCAAGGACATAGCTAAAGAGTTCCGCCAACAAAGGAATTTACGTCTGAAGCGTACGTTTGTCTCTGCATCGGAAGCGGCGGAGCAGCGGGCCAAAGGTAGACGGAACAATGTATAATACCATAACAAATATTTATATATAGGACAGAAGACGATTTATATTACTACTAGTGTAAATACATATAAAAACGAGCTTGAGACCACATAAATACTTTTTCAAATAAACTAGGGCGAAAAGGCGCTGCCGCAAACAGACAAAACCTACAGGTGCAAATCAGCAGCAGCAGCCGAGACCGGCTGTGCTTCGGAGGCGGTGAGCCAATAAATATTTTTGAAGGATTACGTTTTGGAAATCTGACTCTACTTCTGGCTGGAGGTCGGAGTTGTCTTCGCAACTCTTGCATCGCAAGCAAAATGAAATACGAGGAACGGCAATCAGAAGTGCAGCCAGAGGATGGATCATCCAAAATAACGGAGGTCCTTCTGAATGATTCCGTAATAGCCACTGGCGTTGGCGAAAATTTAAAAGCAGCAAAATTAGCCGCCTTCAAGCAGGCTCTTCTCTTCCTGCAGACGCACGCTTACAGCATCAAGGTTAGTAATATATAAAATAGGACTAAAAACCGCTGGAAATGAATGGATAAGAAGATACAACGTTTCATTATCCTATTTAAGCTAAACGCAGCTCGGGAAACCATTAAAATCGAGAAGTGTAAAACAGGCGTGAATATAAATGTTACTAAACAATCCGCTGATAGTCTCGGTGAGCCGAAGTTAGATGCAAACAATAAGGGATATCACATGATGCGTTTAATGGGCTGGACCGGAGGTGGCTTGGGCCGCTTAAAACAGGGTCGCGAGGAACCCGTCGGGTTAGTTTATCCTTCACACGTACTTGTATACTTTATACAACAATACTTGTCAATTTCAGCTATTTGCTTAAAAACAACCGCATGGGTTTGGGCTCCAATGATCCGCAGGCTAATATGGATGATTACCGTAAGCTTATAGAGAACTATGTTCAATCGGACGACATGCGTGACATGCAGTTCGAGCCCACCTTCTCTAAGGAAGAGCGTGCCTTTTTTCATCAGTAAGGATATGCCACATGAAATTTCTTTTAAAATATCTAATCATAATTATCCGTATTTTAGAATTGCTGGCAAATTTGGACTGCGTTCCTCTAGCTATGGCACGGGCGACTCTCGCCGATTACTGATAACAAAGAAAATAAGTAACGAGATCATATTGAAAGAAGTACTTAACCGCCGTAATCCTAAGTTTTGTGAGAGATATTTTGTTCAAGTACCTATGCAAAAGGCGCATCTGTTTCCAGGTCACGTTGCTGCTTTAGATTTGGAAAATATAGGGGAGTAAAATTCGAGTTGTGTGTAATTTATCATCGTTCACTAGAATATGTAAGGGATCGTCTTCATGTAGTTTAGTTTTATAAACATAATACATATATATTTGTATAAATAAGGAAAAATACCAAAATTGCATTTCATTTATTTCAAGAATATTTTTAAAGAAGCAGATTGGCAATGCAACTGCCACCACACAAGTTGCATTTAGTAGTGTGCTTACGTTTCGCAGTGAATATATCCCGCCACTGTGTATTAGTGTGAATGTCAAAAAAGAAGAAGCGCTGACAATAACTGAGGATATCCCTTTGTTTAATTCGTAATTTGAATTATAAACTGAGATGAGCAAATGTCCACGGTGCAACTGCGAAGCAAATGGACAGAATAGATTGGTCACCGACAGTTGCGGTCACAATAAATGTCGCCTCTGTCTGCTGGCAGATGTATCCGATTGTTTCGAATGCAAATTAGTAACTCAAAAATCGAAACCGGATAAAGATAAAGATCCCCCGCAGCAACAGCAGGACAATGTGCAGGCGATTGATCCCAGGGATACTAGCAGTGTTAACCACATAACCACAACTCCAGAGGGATTTCACTGCACAGTGTGCAACAAAACTTTTCGGAGTCGCACTCAACAATATTATCATCGCGCGTGTGGCAATGAATTGCTCAAGAAGTTCCCCTGCACTCAATGCAGTCGAGTAAGTTGGAAGATTTAAGGTGTCTTTAAATTTGTACCATTTCTTCTCTCTACGCATTTGCAGCGCTTTGCCACACGCTCACATCTAAAGTACCACCTGAACAGCCACGGCAGCGATCCCAGCTACAGCTGTAATGTTTGTGGAAAATCATTTCAGCAGGAGCTTGTCATGCGCCATCACATGCAACGTGTACATATTCAGAAGGTCGGTACATTTTCCTGTCCGCACTGCCAAAGAAAATTTCTTACTCAAAGCGCGTTAAAAACGCACGAGATAGTCCACAACGGTGGAAGTTTGCCCTACAAGTGCGATTCCTGCGCCAAGTGCTACCTAACCAAGGCAAATTTGAAACAACACCAACTCAAGCATAATCAAAACAGCATCCGCCACAGTTGTACCACTTGCAGTAAGTCCTTCCTACGTCGGTCCATACTCAGGTTGCACGAGAAGCGGCACTTGCCTTTGCGTCACAACTGCTCCCATTGCCAAAAGAGTCTTAATGATGCGGATGCACTAGCTCGACATATTAAGCAGCATACGACCACGCAGCGATACCGTTGCATGCAGTGCGATGTAACGGTCAATCGGAGGGATAACATGATTAGGCATCTGCGATCCATGCATCAAGGTGTGGACTTCGCTACTGGCGTTGAAGTCATCGAAAACCTCGAGCCAGAACTGGTTCCCAAAGCTGAAACAGAATCGACAAGTCAAATTGTTCGCTATAATAGCGTTATTAAAAGCGTAGGAAATGTTGAGCCAGTGATACTTCCAACATCAAAACCTGAAGCGGAGCACGAACCGCCGGCGGTTGTAGCACATTCGAATTCGCTACCCGATAAAATGCAGAAAGAGAACGTAAAACTCTATCGCAAAATCATACTAGATTTAGACAATGAGGAATACTCTAATGAGCTAAGCAGCGGCCTGGACATGGATCTCGAGGTAACAGAAACTTCCGATGTCAATCAAGCCACATTGCAACAGCCGCAAATGCGTGTTCCAGGTCATGATTTTAGTGAAAGGCATTGGCGAAAGAATTTCAAAAACTTTTACGAAAACGAACATACCAATTACCCAAGAAACCTTTCCAATTGATTTCGAATATATGGTTTCTTAAGAAATGTTAATAAGTTTGAGAGAAAATTCTGTGATTTCCACTTAATAGCTTTAAGGCGTTGAAACAATGAATATATAATCAATTGACCCATGCAATACCAAGGCGATGCTTGTTACGTGCGGATCCCAGGCAATGCAAAGTCCACCTTCCTCCCAACCGACCGAGAGGCACTGTCGCATAACAGACGATGCGACAATCTAATAACCAGAAACACATTAACGATTGAAAGGTATTGTGGACGTATGTATTTATAGATGCATCTGAACAAGCCAGTCTAACGTCACTATTTTCTTAATGAGACCCAGTCGAACGACTCTTATTTCTTAATAAGACCCATAACCAGGCTGTCTAATTAATTTAGACGCCACACTTGTTTATATATAGCCGCTTTGAAGGCTGGCCCCTTGCCATATTTCTGTACCGACGTCAATCCCAAGAGCTTCGCAGCTCTTTCGCAGTATGGTCAAATGGCATTCAATATTTGTGACGTGAAGATGGAACTAGACGCACTACAGGAAGTTTATTGCCTAACCGATGGAAGTGCGAGTGAGGAGAACTGGTGCAAATTGCTTTCTCTGGGCCGTACATTGGATCAACAGTTTAAGCGCAAGATACTCTGGATTTGGCCTACAGCTACCGACCTAAAGAGTTTAAAAAAAAAACTAGAACAGCTTAATATACAGAATGTTCTTAGCATTGGATGCGGAAGTGGACTGCTTGAATGGCTTGTGGGAGCAGTTGGTGACGGTGCATTTAACATATATGGCTTAGAAAGGGATCCCAACTGGTGGCGTAGCAAGTACGCCGTACGTAGTTTCATACCACTCAATTACATCGAGAATGCTGAAATGAAATTGGACGCTGGCTTCTTAACCGATTGTTGCTCCGGCACCATGCCATGTGCCTTAGTCTTTTGCTATTTTAATAATCGCAAAGCTTTTCAGGAGTACTTAAGCGTCTTTGAAGGCATGTGGCTTATATTAATTGGCCCCCAACCTAGTTTGGGTATACATACGGATCCTAGTCCGATGCAGCCGCAGCTACCCGAAAATCAATGGGCGTTGTATGAGATAATCAATTGGACTGAAAATAATATTGTAGCGTTCTACATGAAAATAAGATAATCTAGTTATAAATATATCTTTAATAATAAACATATTGGAATCAATGCGTCTAAATCTAATTTCTATTGACCTCGATGTGAAACCTACAGGCTGGTATTGTTTGCACTTCCGCGGTAACTGTGCTGTTTATACCCAAATTACTAAGAGCACCACGTACTAAGCCACAAGTGAACGCCACAAACTTCGGTGCTTGTTCTAGTTGTTTGGCGCCCGGCGAAATGCGAGTAAGAAAACGGAATGCCTTATCCTGGACCACATACATGCCGTGATTGTTCGTACGTAAATTATCCACCTGTTTCTTATAGATTAACGTCCAAAAGTCAGTGCATATAAACTTCATAGTTTCGAGCTCGTCCTTAAATCGTGTGCCATCCCGTGTGAGACGCTCTATCAAACGATATCCAGTAGTGAATCCAACGTACTCCAAGGTGGCCAGATCATGTTGATCCTGTTTAACAACTAACAGTTAAAATATGACATGGGAGATTTTTGTAAGATGTTACCTTGTTGCCACCAAGGCAATAGTTAACTATTTCTGCGTGCAAACAATCGAAAACTATTTCCTCCGACATTTTTCTATACTTTTATGTCCGATAATTTGTTTATTCTCTTCGCAGTCAACCTAAACAGCTGACTAACGTTAACATGAGAATGGCTTTGTACTACAATGAAACTATCGGTGGCTACAAAACTGTCGAAGTACCAACCCTTAATGTTATCGATAGTTGGATACTGACAGCGGAAAGATGTATACAAACTGTGAAACGGTATAAAAACAATATCAGGTCAAATAAGAGTGCATCAACATGATTGGCATGGATCTACGGCACAGTTCGGCTCTACACAGTCTCGTGTGCCAAGCAATTTTGGTGCTAATGTGTTTAATCTGTTATGGATACGGAGGTCTAAGCGGCGCCAAGTTTGTTTTCGACGATACCGTGGCTATTGTAAAGAATAAAAATGTTAATACACTGCCCACCAATTGGACGGCCATCTTTAGTCACGACTTCTGGGGTGCTCCGCTTCTAAGTGCCGACTCTCACAAATCTTTTCGTCCACTGACAACTCTAATGTTTCATTACGAATACGCACTACTTGGCTTTAATGCTGCTCACATGAAGTTCCTAAATCTTTTGTTACATTGTTTAAACACAATACTTATGTGGCGTCTTGTACGATCCCTGTACGTCGAGGAAGTTAACATCGAACGCTGGGCAACTATCTCGGCAGCACTGTTTGCTGCCCATCCCGTGCACACAGAGGCAGTATCTGGGGTCGTTGGTCGAGCAGAGCTGATGTTCGGGCTAGTTCACTTGCTCTGCCTGCTGCTAACAGTTGCCAGTGTCGACAAGAGAGGCCTCAGTAATGTTACGTTAATATTGTTGCTTACGGCAATAGGCATGTTATTTAAGGAGTCAGCAGTGACGATACCACTGTCATGCATCATATTGGACTATTTTCAGAACGGCACCTATATGCTGCCGCTCAAGCTCCAACAGAGAATAGTCACAAGTCGCCTGAGATATACGTGCTTGTTTTTGGGCACACTGATCCTTCTGGTAGCTCGTCTCTGGTGGCAGAACTTCGAGTCACCTGAATTTAAGGCTGTCGACAATCCAATTGCCTATAATGATCAACTACTGACTCGAGGCTTGTCCCAGCAATATATTTATGTTATGAACTTTTGGCTAATGCTCTGTCCCCAGTGGTTGTGCTTCGACTGGGCTCTGGGTTGTGTTAATCTTGTGACGAGCATTTGGGACATGCGCTTACAGACAGTCATCGCATTCTATTCGTTTATATTTGCTGCCTTGATGAATTTCCGGCGACTGGCCGGTCTCATACTCAGCTTGTCAATGATGGTGATTCCGTTTCTGCCGGCCTCGGGTATTATTCGAGTGGGATTCGTTATTGCCGAGCGGACACTCTACGTGCCTTCAATCGGATTTTGCCTGCTGTTTGTGTATGCCTTCCTCTACTGTTACAATTATAATTTGGACAAAGCTTACTGGCGTATTTTGTTCCAAACGCTTCTTATGCTTCTCTTCGCCGTTATGATATTTCGAACACGCCAGCGTGCTGCCGAGTGGTTGAACGAAGAGAAACTTTTTAGCTCAGCCCTGGAAGTGTGTCCCAACAATGCCAAAGTGCACTACAATATTGCGCGACTAGCCACAGATACTGGGAACAACACAAGAGCCTTCCAACATTACCACAAAGCAATCGAATTATATCCAGAATACGAGTCAGCACTTATGAATTTGGGGAACCTCTATCGGGAGCATGGACAGCTGGAGATAGCTGAGAAGTATATAAGATCAGCGATAAAGGCATATCCAGCTTTTCCTGTGGCATGGATGAATTTGGGCATTGTGCAGTCGGCACAGAAGAAGTTCGACCAGGCCTTGGAAAGTTATAGGCAAGCACTTAAATATCGCTCTGAGTATGCCGTCTGTTACTACAACATGGGTAATTTATATTTGGAGAAACAACATTTCTCAGAAGCACTGCGTCATTGGCAACATGCAGTAGCCTTAAATCCACGACAACCCAAAGCTTGGGCCAATATTCTAACCATGCTTGATAATCGTGGCATGTACGAGGATGCTCTGCGGATATCTGCACAGGGACTAACTGAGTTACCTGACGAGCCAAGCATTATGTTCATACGGGCCAATGTTCTTGGCAAACTGAAACACTACGTTGAAGCGGAGACCCTCTACAAACACGTAATTGAGCTCGATCCCCGAAATGTGCTGTATCACACAAATCTTGGTGTACTCTATCATCGCTGGGACAAGGTTCAAGAGGCCATTTCATCCTATAGAACTGCAATCAGTATCAATATTTCAAGGGCAACAACGGCGCAAGACAATCTTCAAAAGCTTTTGAAGCGCTTGGGACGCGAAGCTATAAGAGATCATCTGTAAAGAGGCTTATTAAATCGTCAATAAGCCCAAATTAGTTAAGGAACTCTGGTCATTAGTTTAGAAAATATTGCAATATCGTAGCACATGTAAACCTCAATAGAGGGTGGAATTAAAAGACAAGATATTTTATAAAATGTATTCTGAATCACACTTTAAAAGACCAATCTCAATGACTTCTTTCGACCAATTATGTAACAAGTTTTGACTAATCATGTTAAAGTCGAAAATAAGTCAAATCAAATATACGTTAAAATAGGCTACAAGACAAGGAGAAAGCAATAATTAAGCTATTTATTTTTGTATTTATTTTTTTGTTGTTGTTAACTTAAGGGTATGTACAATTAATATTAGAATTAAATAATAATGTAACAACTACGAGACAAACATAAATTAATACAAATCTAGACATACACTACAAAAAATACTTTCTAGAACAGAGAAACATTTGTTGCACCCATTTTTTGTGTTATACGAATCGAATCAATTCCATTACAGTATTTGCATTATAAAATAATAATACCGAGAATTATATAAGGAATTTATATAATATAAATAAAAATTTAATATAAATATATATATGTATATATATATATATATGTATAGGAATATGTAAACATACATTTTCACAAAATTATAGGTGAAAACCAAAGTATAATTCAAAACATATCTGAAAATGGACCGCTTTGTGTAAACTAATCACATTTTTGGAGATAAGCGAATATTCAATATGTAAAATGTATGTAAATTTACAATAACAAAGTCTTTGATGTTGAGATGCACGTCTGTTTAGTTTTGGGCGAGCTAGCGAGCGAGCAACGGCGATACAACTACTAATAAAATTAGCACAAATAAAATTGAACAAAACGATATAACACAGTATTCACAGTAAATCGGGAAAGGGGGAGAGTCAATTGGGCAATAATCATGGCTTTTTTTTCTAACTGCGGGATGAAAACTTAGAGCAGCACAAATTCTTCGCTTTCGCTGTCATCCGGATCATGATCAAAACTACTCAGCTGGGGCAATGATGCTCCTTCCATCTCCAGCTCCTTAGCCAGTGTCGCCAATTGCCTTATGAGTGGCTTATAGAGCGAATCGCTCATCTCATCGCGTGCATGATCCATGCAGCGACCACGTGAGAAAGTAAACAATGGATAGTTCATTTCAATACACTCCGATTGTTGTGCTTGTTGTTGCTGTGGCACGGATGGTTTTTCCATTGCCGCGCCAGAAGCACAACGCATTGGATGCAAATACTATGAGGTATACAATAAATAAAGTGTTTTATCATTAAGTTAGAGAAGTCAAAGGAGATGCTCACCAGTTGTACGCTTTCAACAAAACTATCAAAATCAGTTTTTGTGGCACAATAGAAACCGATGCAGCAGCTTGGATCCATTTTGCTGGACTTTAATTTGCGCGGAGATTTACAGTGAAATGAGTTCATTGAGAAAGTCTCCTGGTTAACGTCCACCATCTCTTGGCAGTAATGGGGATCCAGATGAATGAGTTTATCTTCTTGAAATCCTACAAAGTAAAGTGAATGCTTTGGCTTGCCGCCAATTATGCCCAGACAGTGTTCTGTGCTTAATAACAGTTTTAAGCAGTGCGCGTAGACAGGATTCAGTTTCTCAGTGCCCAGACGTAGTGGGATCAACACAATTAAAGATTTCCAATGCTGCTGAGACTGCTCTAGTTTTGATACACCCTTTGATTGTTGCCAGGGCACATGAGGTTTGGGTGCCGGTTCTGGAATACTACACTGCTCCTCAATGTCTTGCATGTAAACTAAAAAACCAAAACGTTATTTTTCTGGACAAATAGTCTCATCATGATATAACTCACTGGTGCAATCCTTGGCCACATATACAGTTATATTGTCAAAGTCGGCATTTTCTTGAGCGGCATGCTCTAAGGCGTGTCTAAGAATGGAAAGAAAACTTAGTCAATTGTCCTTGTTGACACTACAACGGGGTACTCACTTCAATAGATACGATACCGAAGCGGGGCCATACCAGTCACCGGGTTTCTTCCCCAATTGCTCCCCAAGACGCACTAGTGCATGAATTGAGAAGGGACTACTTTTCGAAGAGCTATCGCCAAACCATTTAATAATCTTTTTATGCATATTGTCCTCATACGTGGAATGCAGTTGCGAGTCCGAGTCGTAACGCCAACCTCAGAATTAATTAAACAAATTAAGAAACGAGTTGAAAATTCCAAAATTGTTACTTACTGCGGCCCAGAAAATGACAGATTAAACCCTGTGCCAACAACATTTGTCCACTGCGCAGCATACAGCCCCATCCGCAATCTGAAGTGTAGTTGGATCCATTCATAATGGGAAACTCCCGCCTGTAGGTCATCCAAATGCGACTATAGAAATCTCGTTTGAACCCCTCAATACCTTCCTCCCAAGGACTTTCAGCCGTTTGATTTTCCGCCGCATCCATACCCAGCTCCTGCGGCACTACAATTTCATCGATTTGCTGCGGATCTATTACGGGATATAGCGACGAGGAAATAGTCGCTGTTGTCGCTGTTATGCTATCATACGCTGATGTGGCATTGTCCGGTGTGGTATTTGCCCCGCTCGGTAGCTCCGTGGTAGAGTTTTCCATGCTGACAGGAGGCGTGTAGCGACGATGATAGCACCGACCTAACAACCACACGGGCTGCTCCTTGGAGAAGCTTGTCTGCCGCATTTTACCACTCCAGCCATACTTAACATTGTGCCACATGGCCACGAGTTTGGACTCCATGCCTTTGGTTGGTGTACGGTTTGCAGCCATGTCTGGATCATCATTATGTTGATCCGTGTGACCACAGCTGTTGTTGCTGTTGTTATTGCTGCAACTATTGCTGTTTCCACCATAAAACTGACTGAAGGCATTCATGAAACGTGATGACGTCGATATTTTCCGCTGAGGTGTTGCTATCGCAGCATTCTCCGATTTTGGGTGTAGGTTTGCAATTGTCACAGGTGCTGTCGCTGACGTAGCAGAACCTGAAGCAGTCGCAGCAGCAGCAGCATTTGCAGCAGAGACAGCCGCTACAGCTGTATGTGGTATTGTTTGTATTGGTGCTGCCTGCTCCTCCTCAATGGCGTAATCTTGTAGGTCGCCATCGACCAAGTTGGGCAACTCCTGGCCATCGGCCTCTAATATCACCAGCTTGTCGTCGGTCAACTGTGAGAGCAGTCCATCATAGTTCATCTGTTTGGATTTGCGCCGCGCCGATATGGAAGCAGAAGAGCGACGACGCTTTGTTCGTATTTTTGATAATTTAAAAAACAAGGGCATGGCACTGCCAGTTCAATGTGGGCCACTTAATGGTTCTGACACCACTGAATCATTGGCATTGTGCTGCTGCCGTGTGGTGCTGATTACCTATATTTACTCACCGTTTATTTGTTTAAATATGACAATGATAAAGTTAAGCTTAAGTTTTCTGCGTGTTTGTATTCGTATACATACGTTCATGCGCACCACAATCGCGATGTATTCATGTTCTTATCTACGTCATGTTCAGGAAAACATGATAAACAGTCAGCTGATTGAATTGCTTAGTTTTCTATCGAGTAAATAAATATAAAACTCTATTTTTTGTATCTGGTATTTTAATACAAACAAAACGTAAATTTTTTTAAACTAAATTTGCATTTGAAAAATGTAACATACGCACCTAGTAATAAAATGAAACGTACAATATATTTTTAATATATTCACACTACCAGCCACGGTATAAACGAATTCAGTGCAGTTGCATTGTTCTTCATGACACAGGGTTGCCGTATCAGTGGTATACAATGCAACTCTATATTCAGTACTCCCACATATTGCAGTATTTTTATCGCAGCAACTGGTATAAATAGAGTACAAAGAATTAAATTTATAGTTGAAGAAAAACAGTAAGAAACGACATTGTTAGAATTCTTATCAATTGTGTTGGACGTGTGGCAACGCCGCTGCTTCTATTTGTTATTGCGCAACTCTGTGCGGCCCAAAAAAAATAGCAAAATGGTAATATTATTCAAATGAACACATATTTAAATCTGAAATTAATTGAAACTAAACACATGACAGCAAAATCCAATTCAAAGGTTAGTTTTCAAATTCGGTCATCGGACCTACAACCAGTTGCCTATATTGTGCGCTGTCGGTGCAAAGAGAACAGACTTTGTGACAACAACACATCCCATGGCAAACTCAACACGCCTTTCGTCCTCCTCCGTGCTGGCCACGGAGTCATCAAATAAAGGCATGATCATTCTTAATAGGCCAAAGGCTTTGAATGCAATTAACTTGGAGATGGTGCGAAAAATTTATAAACACCTGAAGAAATGTGAAAAGTCCAAATCGCTGATGATTATCAAGGGTACCGGTGATAAGGCTTTCTGTGCCGGTGGAGATGTACGTGCTTTGGTCGACGCTGGTCCTACGGAAGAATCGAAATGTTTCTTTCGCGAGGAATACACTACAAACGCATTGATTGGAAACTACAAGATACCCTACATTGCCATTATTGATGGCATTACCATGGGTGGTGGAGTTGGACTCAGTGTACATGGAAAATACCGTGTTGCCACCGATCGCACGCTCTTTGCCATGCCAGAAACGGCTATTGGCCTATTCCCGGATGTGGGTGGTTCATATTTTCTACCACGTTTGCAGGGCAAGCTGGGTCTGTATCTAGGCTTGACCGGTCATCGTTTGCGTGGCGCTGACGTCTTTCATGCGGGTATCTCCACGCACTATTGTGATAGTTCTAAAATACCAGAACTGGAAACGGCTCTTCTTAACTGCCCGGATGCCGATGATGTGCCAGATTTACTGCAAAAGTTCCATACAAAGCCAGAAAAGCCTTTCTCTCTTGAGCCTTTTATCGAGCAAATTAACAAAACCTTTAATGCCAGCTCTGTAGAGGAGATAATAAACAACTTGGAGAAAGATGACAGCGATTGGGCAAAAAAAACTCTGAAGGTTAGTGTAACTAGGTGATAAGAGTCGGCAGCCTAAGCTGCTAATGAACTGGGTCAATCATATGCCACGCGCTAAGAGCGCATAAATATTTGACTAGCAAGTATTGTGATTACTGTTAATTAGCATCTTGTTGTTTAGCGCATGTTTTCTAAAAACATGGCCGTTTTGATTATCATCTTATAATGTCTTAACACTTTACCCAGATCCTTTGTACGGTATCTCCCACATCGCTGAAGATCACGTTTCGTCAACTGGAACTGGGCTCGCAGTTGTCATTGGCCCAGTGCCTCATTATGGAGTATCGCCTTGCCGTGCGTCATCTTGAGCCAAACATGGACTTCAAGGAGGGAGTGCGTGCACTCCTTATTGATAAGGATCAGAACCCCAAATGGAATCCGTCCACACTGGCTGAAGTTACCGAGGAGCATATCCAATCATTTTTCAGCAAGTTGCCCGACACCGAGGAGCTTAAATTGTAATGTAGCTGAAGCTAGCTTGCTTAGTTTTCGTCGCACTCTTTTTTGACCCCGCTCCAGTTCTGTTATCCCGCTACATTCTAAACCCAAACATTGACACACACACCACGTACATTACCGTTTGCAAGTTTTGATTTGATATGTTGAGCATGCCCGATTGCCTGTTGTTATTATTCTTAACAATTTTAATATTGCAAGGCTGCTAAATGTTGTAATCTCTTTTATCTTCTTCCAACAGCGACTAAACTCGTGGGTAATTCCAACATAGTTACTCACATAAAACGAAAGTGAAATTTGATGCATTTATATATGATATACAAACATTATATACAATTTATGTATTTTTAAAATTACAATACTAAATGTGCCTAAAGAAACATTAGAAATCGGTTAACAATAAATTGAAAATGTATATATATTTTAAATACATTTATATAGACAAATCTGCAATTTTGGTATTTAAGCTGTGCCCTCCCTTGGCTTAATACTGTCTTCCACTATGTTGGACAGCTCAACTAACTTATCAATTTGCGTTGGTTGAAAATTTAGCTTAGATAGCTCCAAGGTCCACGCGGCCACATCAACACGCAACTGCAGGCGAATCTTGTCATCGTCTGAAACGGCATTTGTGCTTGCCGATGCATTGGATGGAGCGGCGCTCTTGAGATTGCGTAGACGACGCAATGATTCTTCTGTTTTTTGAACAGAAGTTAGCACATCACTAACCACATTAAAGTAACTGCAATAAAGTAATAAGTATTAAATACATATTGTTTATAAACAATTTGACTGTCTTATTCATCTTACGCTTTAGTAATGTTGCTGCAAACCTCGATGAGAATCTGTTCCACCACGAGCGCTCCCAGCTGCGTCTCATGTTGCGTTACAAATGATTTAAGTGGACGCAACATTTGCTCGATATAGCTAGAGCAGCGCGTCGGTACTTCACGATTGGTTTTGCGATATAATCGCGGCAAATCGCTAACCTGTCGTACATTCTCGGTGCCACATTCGGCGATCAGCAGCTGCTTCAAGGTCGTTTGAATGCTGGTCAAGTGGGTGCCGAGTGTGTCGCCCAGGTCAGCCATAGACTTACTTAAAACGTTATTAAATAATGTAATATTCTGTGTTTTTGGTGCGGCTTCTACAATGATCTTTTGCAGGTCCGGCAAGTAGGCCTCCAATTTTCGTGTGTCCGCATGAAGAGCAATAAGTAATTGATTTTGAGAAAAAGGTTTTGTGAAATTGTTACCACTCTTTGCTGCCTCAATGACATCTGTGATCCATTTTGAAAGGCGCAATACCACTTGCACGTTCAGTTTATAGAATTTTGGGAAAACTTCGGGTAAATAGACACCGTCGGACCAACAACATGTAAATGCCTGCTTTGCAGAATTGAAGGGCAACAACTGGTATTCATCGGATTTTGCACTGATATTCAGTGTATCGTCTTTCAGAATTGGCTCCAATTGTGCTTCGAATCGTCCGGCGATTTCCTATGATTATTATCAAGTATTTAATTAATCATTTTACATTATTATCTGGATAAACATACCTGAAAGCATATTTGAAAATATACCGGCAAATTCCACCGGGCCTTAAAGCTCTTGGTTTGTTTATGCTGGCGGTACGAAGAGACAACCTGTTCACCACTGCTGGTGAGCAGCTCTTCAATCTTGTCAAGAAAGTCGCGGGTGCATTTGTATTTAACATAAAAAACCTCCGAATTACCAGGAGCAAAGATCGAGTTCATGTGCAGTTCTAGCCTCATTTCAACATCTGCCCAAAAGCTGTTCACCA
Source organism: Zaprionus capensis (assembly GCA_018903675.1). NCBI lineage: Eukaryota > Metazoa > Arthropoda > Insecta > Diptera > Drosophilidae > Zaprionus > Zaprionus capensis. Next base: position 6,161,952 of record JAEIFN010000011.1, read on the forward strand.
CAAAGTTGAAACCGTTTAACTTGTCGGAATATAGCGTGAGACGCAGCAAATCAGTCATGTGAAGCGAGATAAAATTAAGAATTCTACTGTAAATTCCAGCCAGACCTTGGGGAGAATTCTGCAACTGCTGCTCCCCAATAATACCACTCATGTAAGGCGCGACAACGTCATCGCGAAAGGCTTGCTCAGCCTTACCACAAGCATCCAACGTTATATAGATGCGCAAGCAGCGCTCCAAGTGCTCCGGGGCAGAATCACGTGCTTGCTGCAGTGAATCGTTAAAGAGACGACGTAAATGTTGATGCACCTTCTCCTCGAGCTCTCGAATCTTTTCCTTTTGATCGGTATTCAAATGTGAGATGCTATGCTTTTCGTGAAACTTTAACTGTATTAAGTCCAGTGCAGCGCGTTCCAAGTCAACGGCTTGGGCATGTTCTTCACCCTCAAGCTTGTGGGAAATCAGCCGCTCTAACTTGGTACTGATCTCATAGACTTTCTTAAGGCTTTGCAAGCTGCGTTGGAACTCACGCAACTGGCGTTTTTCTTCCAGCTGGGCACGCAACTCAAGCACATTTTCGTCAATCAGGCTGTGTATGCCTTCAATTTCCGTACGAAACTGCTCCAAGGGTCGCTGAATTGTTTCTATGGACTGATCTAGACCCACCAAGTTTGCACTTAAATTGACAAAATCCGCATAATCTTCGTTGATTAAGTCAATCATTGCAGCGCGTAAGCCCTTTAAGTACAGTCCAAGGTTGTCGCGCAATTGTTCCAAACTAGGGGCATTGCGATTCTTATGAAGAAACTCGTCCACGGAAAAGTTTTCCTGCAAGAGAAGATCAACTCTATTAATTCTTTCGGGTTATCAATAAGGGCAGTATACCTTCATGAATTCATGTTTGTCAAAACAAAGCTTTTCGGCCGTGCTTGTTGAGCCGCTAGTCACGGATATTTTTCTTGTGGCAGGCTCATGCATTTCGCAATGCAATAAAATGTCGTATTTATGGTTTAAATTGAATTTAAAAAATTTGCCACGACCAGCAAAAAAGCAACAACTCGTCAGCAACTACAATCGATTACGGAAAACGATTATTTGCACAGCTGGTGAATGGACTAAAAATAGGTGGCAACGCCGTGTTTCAACCAACTCGTAATAAACAAAGCCGGCACTTTTTTCCATAAAGAAAAAGTAAAACCAATAATGCCGAAAAATGGAGGATATCGAAACAATAATAATGCACAACGCAAGCGAAATGTGCAGCTGGACGAGCAGAATCCGGTGGTTCAAGCATTTCGCAACTATGCCAAAGAGCTGGATGGCAAACATGATCGTCATGAGCGCATATTGAAATTGAGCCGCGACATCACTATTGAATCAAAGCGCATTATATTTTTCTTGCACTCCATTGATTCACGAAAGCAAAACAAAGAGAAGGTTTTAGAGGAGGCCCAGCAACGTCTGAACAAGCTAATTGAAGTTAATTTTCGCTCTATTGCTCTTGAACTACGAGATCAGGATGTATATCAATTCCGTGCAGCCTATTCGCCCGGACTACAGGAGTTCATTGAAGCATACACTTACATGGAATATCTATGCAACGAAGAAAAGAGGGAGGAATCAAAATCTTTGTCTGATTGGTCAGAACTGCAGGCGGTTATGCAGTATGAAGAAATCGCTAGCAAAGAAGATCCTAGCCAGGAAGGAGATTCGACTGCACCTGGTGATCAAGTAATTGAAAGCGCGCCTGAAAAATTTCAATTCTTTGTTGATCCGACTGAGTATATTCTGGGAGTTTCCGACTTGACTGGCGAATTAATGCGTCGCTGCATCAATTCACTTGGAAGTGGTGACACTGAGACTTGCATGGAAACCTGTAAAGCACTTCAACAATTCTACACGGGGTGAGTAATTTATAAAACTCATTCCCAAATTTAAGGTACATAGTATTCATTTGTAATCGATTTTCAGCTACATCAGCCTAAATTGCCAACGAGCCCGTGAACTATGGCGGAAGATTACCACGATGAGGCAGAGTATGTTAAAGGCAGAAAATGTGTGCTACAATGTAAAGGTCCGCGGTGGAGAGGCAGCCAAATGTGCTAATTTCGACAATAAGCCAGGGGATGATACAGATGAAGGATTCTATTGAAATCCATATTAATTAGGCTTCCCAGAAAAATTCCGATTTATTCGAATAATGATTTCTTACTGCATATGTACATGTCGAAATAATAAATGAATTAATATATCAATAATTTACAGCAATATGTTGAATACTGTTTTTTCAGGTATATATAATTAATTGACTAATTTAAAAGTATTAAATAACAATGCAACTTAATCTATTTGGGATACAACGATTGCGAATCGGTATTTAACTATCGCTCATCACTAATTAAACGAAAGCATGGCAACTCTAAACTATAAGACCAATCAGCTTTGGGAAATTACCCGACCAACAAGTTCACTTGTTTTAGTGTACATAGGCATTTAAAGGCATGAATCAGTGAAAGCTACAACCGTTTGCCAAGATGAGCGGAACATCCAACGACAGCACTAGAGGAAGTGGAAGTGATCAAAGCCTGAGTCGGCGCACTAATGCCATGCTCGTTAGAGACTTGCCAGGACTAGTGCATGATGAACTCTGCGATCACTTGGACTCCTTGGATGTGTGGAAAATATTGGCGCAGTACGTTGAATTGCGCAAACCAGATGTTGAGCAAATACAAAACCAGAAAATGCGAAATTGTTCACCTACAAGCAAGTTTCTGGAGATCTGGGGAGGACAGTACAATCAGACGGTACACAGTTTGTTCAGACTGCTTCAAGAGTAAGTGGTCAGATCGGCATCTATTTTTGCTAGATTGGCAACTAGTTTAAATGATTTTCGCTGTAGACTAGGACTGCACCATGGGATGCGAATTTTAAAGGATTGTGTTTCCGAACGATACCGGAGAGAGATACCCCAAAGTGTACCAGCATTTAGTGCATTGGGAGCAACACCTGACTCCAATGTTAAGATTAATAATGGACCGACTCAATCATCATCAGGCGTATCGGATGACAATAATGATACCAATAGCTTAGAATCTCCCGAAAATATCACAGTCAGCAGCGTGCAACGCACTGCTCATTCAATGCTAATGATCGACTACCAAGAACTGGTAGAGGCAACAGAAAACTGGAGTCCCGACAATAATTTGGGCAGCGGAGGCTTTGGTGAGGTTTTTAAGGGCGAGTGGAAACAGACTGATGTGGCGATCAAAGTGATGAAATACAGACAAAATAGCTCAAACAATACACAAGTGGAGCTGCAACAGAGCTACAACGAGCTAAAGTATCTATGTTCCAATCGGCATTCTAATATTGTGGCACTCTATGGTTACAGCCTCAATGGCGAAAGGCCATGTCTTGTATATGAGTTGATGACAAACGGTTCTCTGGACTCCAGGCTAAAAGCTGACAGCTCAAAGCCTCCGTTGTCATGGCGACAGCGTTTGAGCATTGCTCTGGGAACAGCCAAGTGAGTGGAATACAAATATTTAGGAGGGCAAATTCAAATTAAGTTTTTCATTAACACTCATTTTTAGGGGCATAAATTTTCTACATACGGCGCGCATCAAGCCACTAATTCACGGTGACATTAAGCCTGCAAACATCTTGCTAGACCAATGTTTACAACCAAGGATTGGAGACTTCGGCCTGGCCCGTGAAGGACCCCATTCAATTAATGATGTAAGGATAGTACAAAAGATTTTTGGTACTAGAATCTATTTGCCACCCGAATTCCTCACCCTCAAAGAGCTGAGCACAGGTGTGGACATCTTCAGCTTTGGCATTGTGTTGCTGGAAATGTTCACGGGACGGCTGATGGCCGAATGCACTAAAAAAGGTGGGCAGCAAGATCTGCTAAACTATCTTAAGGACAATTGCCAACAATCGAATCCGAACAGCTTGGAACTTTTTGATACAAAACTTGTAAGACCGATCGGCGAGGAACTTGATAAGTGTATGTTGGCCAAGGACGTGGGTGTCAGGTGTGTGTCACCGACACCACATGATAGACCTCCAATGATTGAAACTTGTAAAATGTTCAAGTCATTCAGCATCGAGCTATAGGTCCGTTAGGCATTCCGATATTTAATATTTTTATACACCATTTTAATTATATATAGTATATGATATGATGCAATATTTTTCTGGCACGAGATTAATAAATATATAATGCCATATGTGTCAAGCATTGTCAATCCAATCTAAATTTTGATTTTAGCGTCAATAACATATTTCTGCGTATCCCAAAAATAATAAATATATTTAATATATTATTCTGTTTTCGTTTTTAATAGTACACAGGATAGCTCAGACTCCATTTCCGACCGACCAACAATGAATTTCAAAAATTCGAAGTTTTACAAAAGAATTCAAGAGCTGCGTCACTTTTCTAAAGAAAAATTACGTAGGGATCGGGAGCGTGAGTCTCATTCTCAAGCACTTCTGGGCGTCCAAATGGCGCTTTCGGAGACACCGCACCATAAAGATGTTCAATTAAACTGGCCGCAAAATTTATTGCCCAAACAATCGTCACCGCGGCGAAAAACCAAAGAAAAAGTCAAAATATTCAAAAAAAAAGCGCAGGAAATTAAGAGAACAGAATCGTGTAATAATGGCCAAGTTAATGGCTATATTGAGTTAAATAAATTGCGTTATCGTGTGCCTTGTTTAGCGCTTCCAGAAGTGCCCAATGAATTGTCAAAAGTTCAGTAAGTTTCCCTTCTTACATTTAATCTTGTAGTTGGTAAGTAGATGTTTTGACGATTTACGTTCTTTTCTTCGAAGAGAGTCAAAAAGCGCAATTTGTGTGTCGAACTCACGGTATGCCATGATAGGCAGAATATCCAAGTCTCTCGGATTCAAACTGGTGAAAGAATCCAAGTTGTGGAACATTTTGTGGTCCGATTCGTTTCCCAGCGTTGAACTGTTCAAAAACATGAAACGTTTCCAGCAGATTAATCATTTTCCGGGTATGATAGAGATTTGCCGTAAAGACCTGCTTTCCCGCAATTTAAATCGTATGATCAAATTGTTTCCACACGATTACAAAATCTTTCCCAAAACATGGATGCTGCCAGCAGAGTAAGATAGATATTTATTTCTTTTGCTATATTTTCTTATTTTATTTAAATGTTTTTCTCTAGTTATGGTGATGCAATGAGTTATGCATTGACTCACAAGAGGACCTTCATCTTAAAGCCAGACGCCGGTGCCCAGGGAAAAGGCATTTGGCTGACTAACGATCTGAAGATGATTGGGCCCAATGAACGACTCATCTGCCAGACCTATATACATCGCGTAGGTTATTAACAAATATTTATTTATTTAATAAATAGGTCAGATTTACTTCGCGATAATATAGAATACGTTGGACAGTCGCGTTCTTTTGATATTAATACGTTAAGTAAAGTATTTTAATAGGAATACGAGGGTATAAGAACCCTATCAAACCTTATCGCAGGTATAAAAAATATCAGAAACTTATAAATTACTTTTTGTTTGCAAAAACGGAGGTGCGCTTTGTGTTATATTGCAACATTTTTGACCAGATTTTCGGTGACAAAAAGCCCTTTGATCATTTGATTTGCTCTTTCTCTTTCTTCCATTATCTTTCACCGCAAGAGAGATATTTTAAATATGTTAATTAACAAATTAAAATTTTAATTCAAATTTTCGGCTCACAGCCTCTTCTGATAGACGGGTATAAATTTGACTTGCGGGTGTATACGCTGATAACGTGTGTGGATCCGTTGCGCATCTACGTGTACAACGAGGGTCTGGCACGCTTCGCAACCAACAAGTATGTGGAACCATCGCCGGGAAATGCGCACGATCTTTACATGCACCTGACCAACTACTCAGTGAACCGACGCAATTCGCAATACGATCTATGCGACCACGACGATTGCGGCAGCAAGCGCAAGTTGAGCTCAATTAACAACTGGATGACCAGACACAATTATGATGTCAACGAGTTCTGGACCAATGTGGATGATGTCATCATTAAGACGGTGTTGAGCGCATGGCCAGTGCTGAAGCATAACTATCATGCCTGCTTTCCAGGGCACGATACGATTCAGGGATGCTTCGAGATCCTCGGCTTTGATATATTAGTTGACTGGAAACTGAAACCCTACATACTGGAAGTGAATCATTCGCCAAGCTTTCACACCAACGAACAGGTGGATCGAGAGGTGAAGAGGCCCTTGATACGGGACACTTTGACGTTGGTCAGCACCGTTTTGGCAGATAAGAAGCAGATCATGCGAGAGGATCGCAAACGGGTCAAACAGCGTCTGCTCAAGTGCAAGGGTGACACGTAAGACACAGACACAGTTAAACTGACTAATTTCCCACTGTACTCTTCACCCTTTAGGCTGCAACGTTCACGTCCAGTTGCTTATGGAGCAAAGCCACCAAATACTGCACGTCCACCAACAGAGGAAGCTCAGGGACAGGAGTCTGAGGAGATTAGCTCGCTGGACCAACAGATCGCTTGGGAGGAGAGCCACTTGGGAAATTTTAGGAAAATCATGCCACCGCCAGATCCAAGCCGGCTCACTTATTATTTAAAGTTCTACAGGCAATGCAATCAGGTTTCCATATTTCAAGAGACTGCTGCCAGCAAGAAACGTGAAGATCTGGCTCGGAAAATGCGGCTCCAGATCGAGGAGAAGCGGGCCAAACAGGAACAAATGATGATAACGAATGCGAAACGCAAGCGTCCAGTCCTGCCGCGTAACGTGCGAGAGCGGCATCGTCATTTCACGTACCGGCTTAAGGAAAACTGGACGCCTGGCTTCGTATCCGATGCCGAGGAGCGACTGCGTAACACTTGGCAACAGATGCGCACTGAGGCTATCAAGAACCTGAAAATCACTGAGACCGTGAGTGAAAGTTGATCTCCAATTCACAATTTTATAATGATCAGCTATATCATCCTTAGATCTATACGCTTCTGTTCAATCTGGGGCATCTGAGCAACACAGATATCACGATATTTCCCAGTTTATACCAAAACCTTCAAAGTGGTTTCAACATACAAGGTACGACATGAAACACATTCTTGCGACTTGCAAGTTTCTAAAGCGCAGGTGGAAACTTTGATGGCAGCAGATCGGATAACGGGCCACTTGAAGTTGGTGCTGATCTTTTTATCGATTAATCAGTTACCCTTACTATCAAGGGGTAGAGGTGTTATTAATGGACAATGGAAAATTATGTTGTTTTATTAAATTTATATTGACAGATTAAAACCATTAAAACTAAACGAAAATATAATATGAGGTGTTGGAGGTCAGTTGTTATAATTAATATAATTTTTATTAATTTAAATGAAGACAATTTACCCTCAACGATTTTGAATTAGTAAATTTTCTCAATTCGTCTCGATGTATGTACTTTGGCAGTCTTTGCTTGGCATCATGCCCATCGAGCATCATAAACATTTCTTTCCGTAAGAACATGTACATATATGTATGTATGTTCATGTATACATATGTATGTACGTATGCATATGAATGTATGTGTATGTTGATGGAAAATATTGAGAACTCTTAAGAACGCTTTCTCGAGTATGTGTGTGTGTATGTTAAAAAAAACTGAGATGATTGAGAAGAGAGCAGCAGAGATTCAGTTTGGGCAAGGAATAGGCACAACGTATACCGAATTCGCAGTCGCGTAGGGGTAGACAGCGAGAAAAATAAACCTAAAAATTAATAATAACGAGAAAACGTATTGAAAAATCGTTTAGGAGCTTTGTGTGTGCGGTATGTTTAAAGTGTCCCAGGAGATTCGTTTGAATACGAGAGCAGCTGGTCAGCTGGGACAGACCGCCGTTGGCGATGCCGGAGCTTGCGACAGCCCCGAGAGCGTTTGTATTTTCGGACGCTATCAGCGTACGCCCGATGCGGGTGAGTCTGGCAAATGCGGAAATCGAACATGGAACTATAGTGATGTGTTTATTTATAAACTTCTCACACAAACACAGATGAGTATCCCACAGAGCCTCCACAGGTTTACGTTGCACCCGAGCTGACCGATGTCGGCAAGGTGCAGCTACTTCACTTGCCCAGCGGCGCTGTGCGCGTAAACTCCACAGTGCGATTCGTCATCAAACGCAACGGAGTAAAGGGTAACTTCGATGTGCGCATCGAGAATCCAAGTGGGCAACATGGGCCGGCTGTGCAGCTGGAGCAATTGAATCCGGAGCGGTTTCAGGCACAGTGCCAGCTCACACAGGCAGGACTTTACAAGGTGCACATAAAGTGCAACTCGGTGCCTTTGCCCAAGTCGCCTTTCATCATAGTGACAATTTCGGGCTCCTCCTCGACTGTTGCAACATGCGAAGAAACTGCAACGTCTCTAGCAAGTGAGTATACATATGTACAGACACACATGTATTGAGTACTATAACCCGTAGATTTCGTTAACGTTCGTTACTCTATCTTTCCAACAGTAACCGACTGTCAATCGGACGCCAGCAAAGTGCAGAGTCGTGGTCTCGGACTGACTCATGTGAATCTTTTGGAGCGCAACGAGTTCACCGTGGATGGCAGCTGCGCCGGCAACAATATGCTCTTTGTGGCCATACTAGGACCCCAAGGACCGTCCGATGAGGTTCTTGTCAAACATCTGGGCCGTCATGTTTATCGTGTCACATATCAGGTGAGAGATCCTGGGCACTATATGCTCGTCGCCAAGTGGGGTGAAGAACACATTCCGGGATCGCCCTTTAGTCTCGACTCTTTCGAGTAACCCGGGCAACAATAAAATTCCGACCTTTCTTAATACTTAGTGAACATACATATTGTAGTATGTATTACATACACGGTGTGTCCCAAAAATAACCGAACTTTTTGAATATAAAATAAAATACATATTATATTATCTTTGAAAGTTATTATTTATTCAAAATAGGTTCCATTTGACTCAACACAACGTTTGGAACGATCAACCAGCGCATGCATAGATTTTTGTGTGTCATTTAAAGAAATGTTCTTCAATACCTCGGTTACGGCTGTTTGAATGGCTGGGATATCATCATAAAATGCTACCTTCATCTTGGTTTTCAGTTTTGGTGATAGATAGGCGAATACGGGGGATGGAGGATGATGAGAGAAATCCCTTTTTTCATAAAAAATTCGTTCACTTTTTTGGTCTTGTGAGGTGGTGCATTATCGTGCAATAAAAACAGCTGTTTTCCTGCTGGATATTCTGGTCTAACACGACCGATTCTAAATAATATTCTCCATTAACAGTTTGACCTTCTGGAACAAATTTCTTGTGGACAATACCCTTCGAATCATAAAAAGTAATCAACATTGTCTTGATTCGAGACTTCTGAAAACGCAATGTTTTTGGTTTCGGCTCGCCTTTGGACTTCCATTCAGCAGATTGATGCTTACTTTCAGGGTCATATTTAAAGCACCAATCACCAGTTAAGATCGAATCAAGGAAGTCTGGATCGATTTCAGCAGTTTAAATAATGTCTTTGCAATGCTCCACGCGAGCGATTTTTTGGTCGTCATTGAACCATTTTTGAACCATTAGCACACTTTTGGTTTTATTGAAATGGCTGTCACTTTTACATCTGTCATCCGACTACATGAAGTAAGGTGCGTTTGAAAGAGGATGAATGTATCTTTTTAATGTTGTAAATTTTCAAAAGGTGGCGCTGTATGTTGTATGATTTAAATATAAAGTTCGGGACACACCGTGTATGTAAATAGGCTTTCAATTGCACCAGGCCATTCTAGCAGAGTTTGATCCATGTTAAATATGTATAGTATAATATTAATAAATGACGGTAATTACTGACCTTAAGAAAAAGGCGCCTGTGTATCCGTAATCTCTGTTCAGAGACAACTTATGCTTCTCAAATGTAATAGTCGGCAATGCAGTGCACTCACAGTTGCGGATCTTTTCGCTTGCTCTAAACTTTATTCTCTTGCAGAGAGTATATTTATGTTTGCCAGAACTTTGTAAGTCACCATAATAAACATCTCCGACCCTATAAAGTACATACATATATATATATTCTGAATCAGAGGAGTCGAACTATCCCTATCTAATTATTCGTGTGTTCGTATGCCTGTGTGTTCGGCTGTTGCAAACGCAAACTAGACTCTCAGTTTTTCAAATATCTTGATAAAACTCGGCATACATGCTTCTTATTGCGGCACGCTCTAAATAAGTCGAAACAAGGTGGATCGGACCGATATATCGTATTCCCGCCATGCAACCTATCAGCCAATTTTTGTTTTTTTTTAGGGTATTGCAACCAAATTTATTACATCAGCCATTTTCTATATAAATAATATGCCCACAACAATTTATCAAAATATCACTATAAAATATAGCTGCCATGGGAACCGTTTAAGCCAAGCTCTGACAATTTCAAACGGAAAAAAAGAAGGAAATTGAATTAGAGCTGGAAAGAACATCGACGATGTATCAATACATCGATGTTTTCCAAATTTTAAAAAGTTTTTTCGAAGTTTTTAAACATTGAAAATTTTATATGGAAATCAGGATATTTCGAAGGCTATATCTTCTAAACTAAGCCGAAAACAAAAAATTATGATGTATGCATTAATTCGTGCGGTTTTTTTTTTCGAAAATTAAGACTTTATTGTGAAAAAATGGTTATACATTTAATGTTCAAAGTATTGCCCATCAGAAGCTACGATGTTTGCCCATCTTTCTGGCAGTTTGTGGATCCCATCCCAAAAGAACTTCTCCGGCTTGGAGGTCAAAAAAGAATCGAGCCAATTTCTGATACCCTGTTCTGAAGTGAAGCGTAATCCGGTGAGGGCATTCTGCATTGATCTGAACAAGTGGTAATCGGAAGGTGCTATGTCTGGGCTATAAGGCGGGTGAGGTAGAACTTCCCACCCACAGTTTTCCAAATAGTTTTTAACTGGCCTTTCAACATGTGGCCGAGCGTTGTCATGATGAAAAATTATTGATTCGTGTCTGGTCGCATATTCTGGTCGTTTTTCCGCGATGGCCTTTTTCAAACGAATCAATTGTATTCGGTAAAGTTCTCCATTTATCGTCTGACCCGATTTCAATAGCTCATAATAGAGCACACCCTTGTGGTCTCACCAAATACATAGCATAACCTTGGCACCATGGATATTCGGCTTTGCCGTGGATGTCGATGGTTGGCCGGGCTTCACATACGATCTCTTACGTTTTGGGTTATCATAATGAATCCATTTTTCATCGCCAGTGACAATCCGATGCAAAAATGACTTCTTTTGGTGGCGTTGAAGCAACATTTCCGACATGCAGAATCGACGTTCAACGTCTCTTGGCTTTAATTCATAAGGCACCCAATTTCCAAGCTTCTGGATGAATCCTAATGATTTTAATCTTCTGGAAACGGCTGCTTGATCAACTCCTAATACTTTTGCAAGTTCTTCTTGCGTCTGGGATGCATCTGCATCGAGCAATGTCTCAAATTCTTCGTCTTGAAATTTTTTGGCTGTCCGGGTCGTTCTCCGTCGTCTAAGTCGAAATTGCCACTTTTAAACCGTGCAAACCACTTTTGGCACGTTCGTTCGGCTAAAGCATGGTCACCATAAACGTCCAGTAAAATACGATGGCTTTCGGTAGCACTTTTCTTCATGTTAAAGTAATGAAGAAGAACTCCCCGCAAGAACACTTTATCTGGTACAAATTTCGACATTTTCAAATGAATGAAACAAATTGTTGTTCACGCTAAAACAAATGAAATCTACTGAAAACGACGCGAAATTACAGTACCTTTGAAATGAATATAGCCACAGATGAACACGACGCGAAATAATACTAGCAGAGCCCTCTCTTAGTAAACCGCGCGAATTAATGCATACACCCGATTCCGATAGTATCGTCTTTACATTATTTGCTTTGGTCACTGGCATTGGTTGTCCCTGTTGTTTAACGAATCGATAGACCGATAACAAGATCCAATTCAACTCTGCATTGTCGGCATCCAACAGCTGACACCACCGTCGAGCATTGTTTGGCGTTTATCAGTGTTTATATTCGTGAAAATAAAAATCTTGCTAGGATAATAAATAAAATGAGTCGCACAGAGCAAACATTTGAAGACCTTAAGACGTATTTTCGCACACACAGCAAAATACGGGAGCAGCGGCCGCACATGTCAAAGGTGAGCGTAGAAATTTCCCATGGCAGTGTAGCCGGTATTTACTTGTTTGTTTTTTCTTTTCTCGAGCGCAGGTTCACTCGGTTTGCTGGAACGCCAATGGATGCCATTTGGCCTCAGGATCGTTTGACAAAACTGTCGCCGTGTACGCCTTAGAGCGTGATCGGTTCGTGAAGAGCAACGTTTTCCGCGGTCACACTGCATCCGTAGATCAGTTGTGTTGGCACAAAACAAATCCAGATCAGTTCAGCACTGCGAGTGGAGACAAGACTGTGCGCATCTGGGACATTCGTGTGGGAAAATGCGTTTCGGTGACAAATACAAAGGGCGAGAACATAAACATAGCCTGGTCACCGGATGGCAAGACAATCGCAGTGGGCAACAAGGAAGACCTAATCACGTTTATCGACACTCGAACAAACAAAATTCGTGTGGAGGAGCCTTTTAGCTTTGAGGTCAACGAGATCTCTTGGAACAACACAAATGATTTGTTCTTCCTGACAAATGGAATGGGCTGCATGCACGTCCTCAGCTACCCCAGTCTGGAGCATCAGATGACGCTTAAGGCGCATCCAGCCAATTGCATTTGTATTGAGTTCGGACCCACAGGTTGCTACAATTGAGTACGCAAGAATCAAAATGAGTTTAACTGACATACATATTATTCTTTGCAGGCAAGTACTTTGCCACGGGATCAGCAGATGCTCAGGTTTCGCTTTGGGACGCCAATGAACTGGCCTGCTTGCGTATGATTAGTCGGCTCGAGTGGCCAGTGCGTACCATCTCCTTCAGCCACGATGAGAAACTCATTGCCTCTGCCAGCGAGGATCTGGTCATTGATATTGCCTATACGGAGACAGGCGAACGGGTCACCGACATCCATGTGGACGCCTCCACGTTTACCGTGGCGTGGCATCCCAAGCAGTATTTACTGGCCTACGCCTGCGATGAGAAGGAAACGGTTGGAGACAGACGGCGCGACGTGGGCAACGTGAAGATATACGGGTTCCCAGAATAGTCGAAAAAGTCTCCAATACTACAGTTTAAGGATTTTCAATACTTTTTACTATTATATTGTATGAAAAATTCATTTTATACCATTTGAGAGTTACTGTTAGCATAGTTTGCTATATAATAAAAATTAAGTGAATAATACAGAAAATGGCTTTTAGTTTACCACTGATTGTGCTCAATATGCATTTTTATACTGAAATTTATTAAATTTCAACAAGTATGTTTTAAAAATATTCTCTTTATTGTGGAAACATATTGATATCTTTATTGGCTTACTTAATTGGTACATTATAGATAACAGTTTTATTTATAGAAATATGAAGTGAACTATGTTAACAAAAGATTAAATAAATGGTTAATTTACGACGTCAAAAAATGATATAAAAGTATTCAATTGATTTTCAAAATACTTCATTAGAACAATGTGCATGATAAGTACTTATCTTTCCTGTGAAGTTTGCTCCCAGGGTAAAAAAAAAATAATTAACCCTTTTTTGCTACCTGAAGTGATTTTGGCAAAATTTGTGACCTAAAAAAAATATATTAAATTTGAATAAAATTAAATTTACAGCCAAAACTTACATGACCCGAAGTTCATCCAGAGAAGGCACATTTATGCGATTGGGAAAGTCCTCGCTCTCCTCTTCCATTAACTCCTTCGTATGCCTTTTCATCTTGTGGGCACGACAATTCGCATTACATGAGAATGTTTGACCGCAGTATTTGCAAACGTACGGCCGCATTCCTGCGTGGATAAGTAGATGCGTCTTAAGAGTTTTCGAACGTTTAAAGAGGGCACAGCAAACGTCACACTTGAATCTACGTTCCTCAAGGTGTACCAACTTGTGCTGGTTCCACGTGCGTCGAGTCTGCAACTTTTTGCCGCAGATGTTGCAAATATAGTTGGGTTCTTCATGGGTCTGGTAGTGAACTCGAAGACGAGCTTTGTTCTTGAAGCAAGCATCACACATCGTACATTTAAACGGACGATCCTCCGTGTGCACCAGCTTGTGCTCATTAAGAGCTGTTAAAGACTTTAGCTGCTTGCCACAGTGGTCACACACAAAGGGCTTGACATTATCGTGCATGCCCTCCATGTGCAGCTTAAAGGCAGCTGCAGACGACAAAGTTTTATTGCAAATATTGCAGAATGTATTCTTATCCACCTTTGGTCGTGGTTCCACTTTGCGGCAGCCAACCCTTAAATGCTTTTCGTAGGACTTGGGATTATGGTACAATTTGCTGCACCATTTACACTTCAATTTGCGACGTTTATTCGGTGTCTCTTTATTAACTGACTTATCGCCTTTGTCGGTGTTCTTTGAATATTTTTTTGGACGACCCCGAGGTCTTTTGAGGGAACTATTTTGAGTCGTATCTTTGGCATCACATCTTTCAACGACAATTTCCTCAGTAGGCAACTGACTTACAATCGATTCCTCACACTGGTCAAGAGGGTTTGGTTGCTCGTCTTCCATTTCATAGCTCAAGTTGAGAAATTCCTGTTTCGGCATGAGCATTTCCACTGGAAATTCTTCCGCGATAACAGCTTGTTCTGACACATTGTTGTCGATATCCGAAACTGGCGTGAACATGTGCGTCCAGTCTGGAATGGATGAAGTTCCAGGAACTTCTGGTTCTGCGGTGTCAGATATTGGAATTAGTTGTTTGGCAGAATCATTCGGTAGATCTTCATTAAGGTCAGAAACTGGCTTATCGCCTTTGTCGGCGTTCATTGAATGTTTTTTTGGACGACCCCGAGGTCTTTTGAGGGAACTATTTTGAGTCGTATCTTTGGCATCACATCTTTCAACAAAAATTTCCTCAGTAGGCAACTGATTTACAATCGGTTCCTCACAATGGTCAAGAGGGTTTGGTTGGTCGACTTCCACTTCTTTGCTCAAGTTGAGAGATTCCTGTTTCGGTGTGAGCATTTCCAGTGGAAATTCTTCCGCGATAACAGCTTGTTTTGACACATTGTTGTCGATATCCGAAACTGGCTTGATTATGTGCGTCCAGTCGCCATCTTGAAGTGCGTATTGCTGACGAAGAGCCTTCACGTCAAGCATCTTATTCGGCTCAGAATGCCGTAGCACTTCAAAGATTGCCTGAACCTTGTTGACGCGTTCCGCAAAGTCAATAAGTTCGCTTATTAATGTATAGCATTCCTTGCAGATCACACCGCTAAGCTCATCCTCCGGTCGCATCTATTACAGATAAATGAGAAAATGATTACTTCTCGGTTTGCATTGATAGCCCATTTGGTTTTGATAAACCCGACTTACATGTACATCGAAATACTTTCGGATAGCCATAAGCAAGACGCTGTTCCAGTCGGTCCCCTTCTCGCTCGAGTCGACCTTTACGTTGCCAAGAACATCGTCCTTGGCGCAGAGACGACACCAGTTTACCCAGTGGCACTCAATAGCTTCATTCTCGTTCTGTTCAGCCATTTCTTTGTATCAAAAGCCGGGATTCGAGAAGTAATTAAAAGTTTATTGTTTATTTTATAGCATACGAAAAATACCTAAACAGAATTAAAGTGACCATGTGGACGCACAAAAAATGTACTTATTGTTATTATTTTGTGGTTAAATCATGATTATTTTATATTTTGAAACCTGGTCATACAGGTCATTTTAGCTGAGAATTTGTATCGGAAATTGGGACTTATCGAAGCCTTTATCTCCTAAGCTGTACTTATTATTTTCGACTTATCTCGTTGAGATCTATAAAGATCAATTGTCAGATGTTGATTCCCAAAACATCCATTTTGCAAAAAAAATATTTTTGATGATTTCAAATGCTTAGGTACAATATGTTGACATGTTACAAAACCAACTTCACAAAAAGTTAAAATAATATGGAACCCTATATTATGTTAATTAGAATAGGTCAGCAACTAAGTTCTCGTTGTTTTTTTTTTTGATGAAAACGATTCTGTATTATAAAAAACCATTACAAATGGAATATTGTTGTCCATCGCTAGACACAACTTTGTTCCATCTTTCTGGCAGAGCTCGAATACCCTGACGGTAAAAGTGTTCTTCTTTTGAAGTTTTCCACGATTCTAGTAATTTTTCGATGTCTTCGTATGATTGGAACTGCTGATTAGCCAAGCCGTGTGCCATCGAACGAAACAAGTGATAATCGGAAGGCGCAATATCTGGAGAATATGGCGGGTCGGGTACGACTCTCCATTTGAGCGTTCCCAAGTAGGATTTCACTGGCTCGTGATGAAAGGTCGAGCGTTGTCATGCAATAAGATCACTTTATCGTGCCTCTGCTTGTATTGTGTTTTGTTTACCATATGTCTAAGCTTGGTTTATAACGTTTTGGATATGCCAAAATCAATCATCACTTCTAATGCCATCTACCGAAAAACCGCGCGAACTTAGTTGCACAACAATCAAATCAAACATTTTTTTTGAGCCGTATCATTTTCGCGTTTGGCTCTTCTGTTACTTACAGTTTATACCGTTGTGCTGTTTTTGTGTTTATATATAAAACTCTGTTTAGTAATATTTATGCAAATAGTTTTTAGTTATAAACTTATCGGTTGCATTTATTTAAACTCGCGTCACAAAACTCGTATTAAAATAGTGATGCTGCATGCCATGGTCAAGAAACGCCATCGAGGGTTCCCGATAGACACTTACCATCTATATTATCGATACTTTATACGATGGTATTGCAGCTCTGGGACAGCACAATAAATTTTGAAATACGTTCCGATTTTACAGAAGGCCGTATATAAAAAACACTTTCAAAAAATTAAACGTAATTTCAGTATTGCCCTCTCGCTCAATGCGTAGTTTCTTCAAATAGGCGAATTAAAAATGACAAAAGTACGAAAATGAAAATATATATTTTGAGCAACCCTGCTTAAATTCAAATGCAATTCTTTTAATATAAGACTTTTATTTGATATCATAATTTCTAGGTTTTCGCAGCCTTTCACCTTTCTCCATACTCGCAGCTCTACAACACAAGAATAAAAAAAATTCGTAAGCAAATTGTTTTCCTTCAATACCCGTATTACCACTTACAAGGCTCGCAATTCATCAAGCGTGGGCACCGACTGAAGTCGCGACGATTTATCTTCATCCAATGCAAACTCCTCTGGATGTTTCTTCAGTTTGTGATCCCTGCAGTTTGCTCCACTGG
Source organism: Zaprionus capensis (assembly GCA_018903675.1). Taxonomy (NCBI): domain Eukaryota; kingdom Metazoa; phylum Arthropoda; class Insecta; order Diptera; family Drosophilidae; genus Zaprionus; species Zaprionus capensis. The sequence continues at coordinate 6,179,348 of JAEIFN010000011.1, forward strand.
CAAACGCCTTGTTGCAGTACTTGCAGGCATATGGTCGGAAGCCGGCATGGCTCAACAGATGTACTTTTAATGCCGTCGAGTGTTTCGTTGCAGTACCACAAATGCTGCATTTAAACCTCCGCTCGTTGGTATGCACGTATTTATGTTTGTTCCAAATGGCCCGCGTCTGCAGTTTCTTGCCGCATATCTCGCATTCGTAACGCGGTACTCCATGTGTTTGACTGTGTATCTGAAAGATCATTGAACAAGTTGACTCTCCCTGTGTATGCACATTACTTGTGTGTTGTTTGGGCTTACATTAAGTCGTTTTCTGTTCTTAAAGCTTGCATTGCAGACTGGGCACACAAAGGGCCGATCCTCGGTGTGAACAAGCATGTGCTCCTTGAGCTCTGATGAATTGTTCACTCGTTTGCCGCAACAATCGCAGACGACTGTTTTTTTCTTTATATGAATCCGTTCATTGTGCTGTTTAAGCCCAGATTCCGAGGATAGTTCTTTGTTGCAGATTTTGCACATGAATAAAGGTTTATAATCTTGTGTGTAATCAAAATCAGTTGATTCTGGTTCCGGCGACGCAAAGAGTCTGGCTAATGCGGCGTTCTTACAGCTAGAGAAGTTTAAATCACTAGGTTCATCCGGCTTTTCGATAGGAAGTGGATTCTTTCTAGGTCGACCACGTTTTCTTTTGACAGGCTGTTCCGTGGTTGAAACAAAATCATTCAGCATTTCTGACTCTATCTCAGACTGTGATTTGTAGTTTGGGGAAAGTATCTCCACTTCCTCAAATTCTTCGTCGACTTCTTCATTATCCTCTAACCATATTTGGTTTTCAGCCGTTTCATCATCTGTATATCGCTCATAATCTGCTAGGGGAATTAATTGCAACTTATCTTCATTTTTAATACGCTCATCCATTTCACGATCTTCACGTTCATGGTACATTTGTTTTGACTTTTTTGTAGATCCCTTTGGTCTTCCACGTTTTCGCTTAACAGGAGTTGGAGTTGCTGACAATTGTTCTCTATCATAATCCTGTTTGTCCAGCAGGCATTCGACACTCTCAAGGTCTCTTTGAGGTAGCTCTATGTCTACCGCTTCTAGTTTACATGCTCGACTCAGAAGTCCGTACTGTTGACGCAAATCAAAAACATCTAATTGCTCGTTGGGTTCGATGTGGCGCAAGAGCTCGAAGATCGGTTGCACTTTATTGATATTTTCGACGAAGTTGATAAAGTCGCCAATTGTTGAGTAACAGTCGTTGCAGAGCATTGCACCTAATGCGGGCTCCTCGCGCCCAATCTGCAGTTTCACAAAAGTGGGTGGTGAAATATATTTACAGGTAAAATCACAGACTTGTATCTAAGGAACTTACCTCCACATCGAAGCATTTGCTTATAAGCCTCATGTAAACATCTTTATGTCGTACATCGATGTTAGCGTTGTCGTTTGCACACAAACGGCACCAGTATAACCAATGCCGGTCCATATTTCGATTAGAAAATAATTTACTTTATTATGGGCAAAACATTTTAGGCGCGTAATGTTATATGAATTATTAATACAGTTTAATGCATTTTTTTTGCATTTGGGTGACCAGTCTAGCCGCTTTACTTCTGGGTTACCGTAAACGCAGCAGCTGTTAGTGTGACCAGTCGATAGATACACAATCATCGTCTATCGTATATGTTGCTAGCATTTTGGTTGTTATCGATTGTTTTACTATACCTGGTTACGCTTGCGCATTTCGCTTGTACAACGATTTGTTTTTAATAAACAACTAAAGTAAAGTAACGCCCATTAAAAAATATAACTAATATTTGAAGAAATTCGGTTAAAATACACTTACCATTAATGCGGTTGCAGTGAAAACCTCTGTTTGCTACGTTTTTTGAAGTGAATATATCATTAGAGTTTTACAACTAGATACATTTGATTGCTGCGTATACAGTTGCTGTGGCAGTAGTATTGGTGGTGCTTACATTGTGTTGCGTTGTTGCATACCAAAACAAGAGACAGACGGAGGCTGAAGATTGAGCGCAAACCGCATTCCAAAGATCAGCGACAAGACAAAATATCAATGTAAAAAGGTGCGTTTGATTAAAACAGTAGTTTTTACCTTTTTTAATTCATATGTCTTTCAGTAACCGCCATGCATCACCATCATCCGCCATTGCCCATAATGAGCAACTCGAACGTTGCTGCAGCGTCAGCAGCGACTGCTTCATCGCTGCAACAGACTCAGCAGCAGCAAGTACCTGCGCAGCAGCCCCAACAGCGACGACGCAAAAAGCGGCCTAATTACGGGACACGCACAGTGGACGTGCGTCGTGGCTATAATGGCTTTGGCTTTACTATATCGGGGCAGCAGCCGTGCCGACTATCCTGCATTATCAGCAACTCACCCGCCGAACAGGCTGGTCTGCGTGCCGGCGACTTTCTCATTTCGGTGAACGGACTCAACGTGTCCAAGTTGCCGCATGAGACTGTGGTGCAGCTAATAGGCAATTCCTTCGGAAGCATACGCATGCAGATTGCAGAAAATTACTATTCAGATAGCTCCGATGAAGAGAATGCCACGCTCTTAATACAGCGCAGTGCGCGAGGACAACTACTGGCTGCCAGTGTAGGCGCTGGTGTGCGCAACAAGCCACGCTTTCTTCATCACAAGACCAAGATGCATCGCCTACGCAATTCGCCACAAAAAAAGCAAACTGAAGCAGTGGAATCAACTGGAGCTGGTGCAACAGTGTCAGTTGCTCAAGCTGTACTGGATCAATCCACATTGCATCCGGTGCTCGAAGATACGCCATTGGCTAATCTGTGCAAAAGTGCCGATGTCGCTAATGTTAGTGCGATGGTTCGCGCCGGGGGGAGCGGTGCTTTGGAGTATCGAGTAATTGTTGGATACTTGGGAACCATTGAAATGCCAAAGCAAATTTCGCACAGCTCAAAGTTGCAAACAGTGCGCTCCTGCATTCGCAAGTTGAGACAAGAGAAGCGTCAGCCCACCATAGTGCTCATGTGCATCACACCGGAATGCTTGCGCCTGCAGAGCGCAAATGGAACCACACTGGCCACCTACTCGTCGGCGCGTCTAAACTATGTGAGCTCCTCGTCCGAAAGTGAAAATCGTTTCTTTGGTCTGGTGACAAGCGCCGTGCACAATACGCAAATTGAGGAGGAGTTCGAATTGGAGGATAAAGCTAATGCCATCAGTGGTCAGATTAGCATATCGCACAGTTGTCATGTATTTGTCATTGACACCAAGCTTATAGAGCATGGACAACATTTGGCTCGAGCCAATGAGTATCGATTGCAGTGCACCAAAGATCCTATCTCGAATCTGTGCCTAGAGTTTCCAAATAACTCTGAATATGTGGTCAACCTTATACGTAGCATGTACACCATGCGGATTCTTCCCCCGGCCAGCCGCAGCCAACAGCCGGACTATGAGGCGGGCGCAGCTGGTGCTGCCGCGGCACACTCGCCTCAGCCGTCGAATCACAGTGAAATTTCTACGACCACCTCTAATTCCGACTCGGGCATCGGGTTTAATAACGACTGCACCAATATATCCGATCGCATTTTGGTTGTCGACTTTGCTGGTCCACAAGCTCCACAAGGCCTTGCTCCAATTGCGCCGGCTGTAGCGCGTCCGTTGGGCATTGTCGGCGTGCCGGATAACCGTTTAACTGTGCGTGCTATGCCAGATCCCGATCCAAAGTCGCCATCCGCTTCGTGTTCGTTGCGGCGCCCGAATTTGCTGGCCAGCTTCAATTTGATAAGGAGTCCTGCCACAAATTTAACGGCCACTCGCTCCTGTGACGATGTACTGAGTCTGCTTGTAGAAGACCACCCTGTTATGACTGCCGTTGCATCTATGGATGACATTTCGCTGCAATCGACTGCTCCCTCTCAAGACGAGCCCCACATGTTTGCCCATCCCGCTGGAGTGCCGCGCAAGTCACGACGCTCGCTTCAACCCCCGCCTCTTGCTGGTGTGGCAGAGTCAACGCCATCAAAACTTAGCGCTCAAGTGTTTGGCAAGCCGCGTTCGCGACAATCGCTGGGCTTCGAAGCCATCGATAGTGTGCAGTCCGCCGGACTGGCTTGCCATGAACACCCGATGGACACTTGGACCAGTCTGCAAAATCTTCATAATACGACCAAATTTATTGCTGATCCCGAATCGCAATCATCATCACATTGCCTTCTGGAGTCTACAAACAGTGAACCGGATTTGGGGGTGAGTATTTTATATTTGATTCTAATCGTTTATATCCATAGACTGTCTTTCTTTCTATATCATAAGTTCATTAAAGTAAATTGTTATTTGATATTATTGCCACTTCAATTTGTTTTTAAAGCAATAGGTTTATATGACTATTTCTTTAACAGCACTTTTTCATAGTTAATGGGATCAAACAGACGATTTATGTTATTTTTTAAGATATTGCAATTTGCTACATCGATGGGTTTTTATGTAAATACTATGCTTTTAATTTTTAATCAAAATTCCACCACTATAACAGATAAGTGCCATAGGAACAATCTGCCCAAACGAAAGTTTATGAAGATCACTATTCTTTTTGAAAATAGTAACCTGTGTATCCTTTTTCCTTTTTATCAAAATGGGACAATTTTATCTCATAGCTTTTATAAGATCAGTATGACACAAGTGAAGATTATCATAAATAATTGTGTAGAGTTATTAAAGCTCTTAACGAATACGTGAACATTGTATCAAAATACTGTACCATATTTACTAACATATGAATAATCGGTTGAGATTGATGGCAAATCCTGCAAGGATATAAAACCTTCGGCATGCCGTAGATAACCATTCTTTCTGGTTTTTTATCTTATCATATTTACTCGTATGACATAGTCTAATAATATATAAATAAATATATTAGTATAGTATTTTAAAATATTTTTAAAATTTTAAAATTCTATTGTTTTAAATATGTATGTATGAATGTAGATTTATATATACTGTAATGTTATAACAGAATTTGGGCCAGTTGAAAAAGCTTTTGCCGTCAGAACCGGCACTGGCGTTGGATAGCTGTATGTTTACCTGAACGTTGCTTGCTGTTACCTGAGTTTAGCTTATCGCGCACCTCCGGCTCGTCCCTGCGTTCTTTTTCTCCCCCTCTTCGTGCGCCCTACGATAAGCGACCCCAAAATGCTTTACACACACTACACGAACACACGGACGAAACGTTATGGTATTGGTGTTTGTGATTTTCTTTGTCGTAGTGGGTAATGGAGCTGCGACTGGGAGCGATGACTCCCATGTTGCTGTTGCTGTTGCGGTTGCTCAGTAGTCGACGCGACGCTTCCGAAATAGGTGCTCATATTTTCCCGTATTCGGTGTGCCCCCTTCTACAGTGCAGCTTCTGTGGGGACTAACCCTGCTGCTGATGCCACCCGCGACCCCAGCCTCGCCCGGCTTCGCCGTATTGATTGTCTCACTTCTTCTGTAATCAATGTGCGCGTCACGTTGTGATAAGGAACGGAAATCGCTGCGCTGCTGGCTACTAAAAATAAGTCGGCCGTGACGTCATACACGTTAGTCGTCGCTTTGGGCTCAATCGAAGGCGACTGCGACGGCGCGTCAACGCTGACGCCGATGCCGACTTTGACGTTGACGCTAACGTTGAGCGGCGACCAGCGACGATTCTTAATTCAATCTAAAGCAATTAATGGGAAAAATACAGCGTACTCGCCATTTGACGTCGTCCCGTGTACGCCTCCCCATCCCCAACCACGCATCGTCTGCTGACCTTTGCATAGCACTCGGCAGCCGTTCCCCTCGCTCTGCACTCTACACACTCCGGTCTCCATCCCACCGACATCGGGTTACTCCGTTGTCGTCTGATTAAGTTCGATTTTTTGGTTTGAAAACACGCGATTTTTTGTTGAGTTCACTGTGATTTCACTTTCGCTGCGTTGTCGGTTTTTTACTGTTGTTGTTGTGGTGATGAATATTCGCAAGAAGCGCTCAAAAGTAAAAAGAATATAAAATCAAGAAATTTATACATAGAAGGTTCAGAGCGGGGTTCAAGAGCGAACCCAGAAGCGAACAAATTACAAGTTTGTTTATGTCGCAAATATATATTGTACATATGTATAAAAACACGTGTGTGTGTGTATTAAATGTAATAAATTATCGTTAAGTACGCGCACATTATACATAAAGTGAAACAAAACATCGTAAAGTCGATTTAATTGCGAAAATGTCGTTTCGCGGACTTGCTTGTGGCTTTTACTCCGAGGATAATGCGGTAAGCATTGCAGTGAATATATGTATGTACATACATATGTACATACATATATACCTTTAGTAGAGGAATATATCTTTAGCCTGGCAACCATTTGGAATTCACCGCCATACCCTAGAAAATTCTCCCTACAGCATAGGAAACTTTCTTTATATCGATTTTTCTAAACTTTTTAAATGTCACAGTGACCTATTGTAATTATAAACTCGTTATCTAAGTTACACAATTAACCCCAAGTCAAACAAATATGAGTATGAATGCCTGTGCTACCTTTTTATGGTTGCCTGCGCTTCTCCGCTTCACCTCGTTTGGAACTATTCTCGTAGGTCTTCGGCATGTGCCGATATTATTTTCTGATTACTCAATTCGTGTTAAGGTTGATGGCGCATGTTTATTTTAGTCATTTTAACGCAGACACCTGCCGCCTTACTAAACAAATACTAGATAGATAATAGATAGTGGTAAAAACAACTCACTTTATATTTATCTAACAGAACATTATACTAGTGAACATACTACATGCCAAAATTTCAAATTGTATTTGAGCCTTGTATATCTTTGACTTTGATTTCATACCTATGGAAGTCGACGATTCATGCAGTTGAAGTTATTTTCATTATTATTACTACTCTTCATTTATATATTTATGGTTTATAATTAAATTTTTAGCATTTCCAATGTGGTTGCATTACATTCTATATGCAGTCCCTTTGTGGATTATACATAGTGAACGAAAATCAGCTGTTCTTCCTAGTTAAAACCGCAAAATTAAATTAATCAGCCAGGCTCCTCATATAGATGTTGAGCGTGGTGATTATGTCTACTAACAGGTGTTTTCCCTTGCTTGTGGCAGACAAGCTTGACATTTTGGCGGCAGTTTGTTGCAACAGGGCACATGCCGTTGCAAGCAGCAGGTGCAATAGCTAGCCACAAAAACAACCCTCGTGCCGAAACAGCGAGTTGCATGTTGAGAGATGTTTCTTCGCTTGCTTTCTTCCTTCCTTCCTTAATATAGTGCGTCTTTCCCTCGTCTGGCGGCCGTCATGGGAAGTGCACAAGTCGCTGCATTCGCTTGACTAGGTTCAACAAGAATCAACCTGTCTTTCGAGGTGTATCTGGGACGGTAAGCCACCGAGTGACCTTACCACCGATTTCCATACATAATTTCGTAACGTATTTGCCAGCTGACGTCGCGTCGGTGGGAACCGAGAAGAAGCCGTATCTGCCACACCACACTGCAATGTACTGCAATGTGCACGTATGATACGAGTATGCTCCGCTTCGGTTATCCAACAGATATTTTAAGAATGTTCCCTACATATGATGTACCATGTTTATCCATGTGCCCGCGGCCAGTCATGATGACAGCAAATGCTTCTGATTGCGATTAGGAGGCGCGCTTATCAAGGCGCCAAGCTAAAGGCCAGTCGCAAAAATGTATAAATAAAACATTTAAATATAGTCATCGACCAAATGCAAAACAAAAGCAACTTTTCTGTTTTTTTTTCGTAGCACAAAAACAGAATAGAACAAATAAACAGTAGAAGAAAACGAAAATGTTCAAAAACGACCGCAAGTGCGTCAGAAAACATTTGCGAAATTGTGTTAATAACAGCACCTTGGGTTTCCAAGGCACAGAACCTTTAGAACAATGGGACCAGAAGACAACTAAAATGTCTGGCCTGGAATATGCCTACGTTTTTTTGTATTTTAATGGAAACTTTATAAAATCCATTGGACAAAGTTTGCATAACTTATAATTCAACAAATTTTGAGAAATCTTTGCTGTTAATTGAAACTAATTTAGGTTTACGGAGATCATCAATATTTTCTATGTAGATCTGATAAGGCAAATTTTGATTTTCATTTGCGTCATCAAATTTACAAAAAATAACATTTTGAACAAATGCCCAACCTATTTATTTCCGATTTCAAATGACAGGAATATAATAATATATAACAACATGACAATACTTTACCCGAAGATTAGCTATTTTATTAGCTATTATTTTATTAATATTGCGAATATTCTTTGTAGTCTATTATATGTACGTTTTATATTTATATACATTTAATTATTAAATTACGAAACATACCCTGTAAAAAGTTGACACACTCGTTTAGAGCTCTTGCTTTGTCTGCTTCGAAACAATGAATTCAAAATGTATAAAATAAACACCTGACTCTGACTCCATTTCACCCTCACCGACGACAATTACCGGTGACTAAATGCCAACAACAACAAGAATAATGAATATAAACGCGCGCATGCGTCGCTCAGCTCGCTCCGTTTGCTCAACAGCTGCCGTTGTCGATGTTGTTGTTGTTGTAGTTGTTGTTGTTTCGAGCCAAGTTAACAACACCGAAACGTGAAGCGGGCTCAGTCAGTCACTCGTATGAGTCAGTCTTTGATCGTAGCTTGAACGTAACACATCGAAAGTAAATAAAGTTATTGTGAATTGATCGATCGAACGTAATATTCCGGCCTGTTCGTGTTCTGTGGTATGTGCATAGATCACAGAAAAAGCAAATGTACGCATAAATGTGTGTTAAGCAAATAAACGCAATTCTAATTTGAACTCTCGAGGCTTATTTGTGCGCTAAAAATATATCGCGCGAAAAAGGCGAGAAAAACAGCATTATAATAACATCAACAAAGAGCATGAAAATATTTCCATTTTATAAACTGAACATACACACACACACACACACCCGCACGCACACACAGCCTGCTCCAGGAATATTGTTCAGAAATATTCCATGTAATTGACGCGAGGTCGATTCGCACAAATAAAAACGCAGCGTCCCCCGCAAATCGACGTCATTCAAGATCGCATCGAAATCGCGTACAAAACACTAGCAAATCGCGCGCGATTTTTAAACAAAAAACCCCAAGGGGAAAAGTAGCTAGAACGGCAAGCAGTAAATGTTTTTTCTATGACGTGTTTGTACTTTCCCGCCAGACAATTTTGATTTATGCAAGTGTGTGCGTAAGTGCTTAAGTGTGCGTGAGTGTGTCCCAATATGTGTGCTTGTGCTGTTTTTATAAACTTTACCACGAACTCTTTATAAAAGCCATAAACATGAAAGCCAACTGTGCAATTAAAACACAAAGTATTCGCACGTTCGGAATTTAGCCAGAATTGTGGGCTCGCTCGCTCTCTCGTACCTCCCCCACGCCATGCTTGATTTAATAGTCCCCCTCAATCTGATGGCCAACAAATGAGATTCACCTATAAATTCCAGTTAAAAATATCATTTTGCGGTTTCGACTTAAGCACCAAAAATAGACGGGCAACATTCAAAGGAATTCGGCTAGCCAGCAATGGTTCCGGTAATTTGCCTGTGGCTGATTTCAAACTCACAAGATGTGAAATTACATTATCATCATGTAAAGATGTTAACGTAATGTAAACGGCTTAACGTGTCTTTCGAGAGGGTGGGGCTTCTAGGTTAGTCATATGTTATCTTTGTTCTCAGTCACATTACACGACTCACCTATAAAGCTAGATTATTCATAGAATATCGTGACTTTCAGCGATTGTTTCAGGAATCATTACACAATAATTACTGAAATTTATTGACTATACACCACAACAGCAAATCTAGACCTGATCGCCCTATTTATGAAATGTCTAGTAATTCATGGAGCTGCTTTCAAAATCAGGCAAATAACGCTGCATAAATGTACATGGGTACACATGTTCACATTTAAATAGGTCATGGTCAGCTTCCCATATTTCTTAGATAAATATTGATAAACTTTTGAGTTCGTTAATTGCTTATTTACCGAAACTAAGATATACAAATAAATATATCTTGGGGGTCATAATTAGCGTAGGTAATAAATTTCCTACAGCTGCAGTGATGCGAAGATATGATGAACAATGAGGTGTGAATTGTTCGACAAATTTTTAATTAGATTGTCCACTATTTTCTTATATATCATGCTCAACATTTTGTTAAAGTTTCATGTGAAAATCTAAAAGAAATGCGAGAATATCAGTAGGAAAACCTTTTATTTTCTAAATGCCCCTCATGATGCATCCAGACAGACGGCAATTTGCATAGATAGTTTTATGACGCAAATGATATTAAAATGCGAAGGCTCATTTTCCATGCTCGGCACGAGTCGGTGCATCTTAGGTATCGTAAACAGTCGAAGTCAGGCAAGCTAAATGGCAGCAAAAAGAAAGCAGAAATCCATAAAAGTTCCATAATAGGGAGAAGGCGAGATTCGACGCTTGAAGTCATCATCGTGATCTTCATCTGAGTCTGAGAGAGTCGCGTCTCGAGTGTGTCAGAAGCGTCATTTGGAGTCGCCACGCAGGCGCCTGCATGCCTTGGGCCAACCACCTCCACGCCTTGAGAGAAGAAAGACGGGGGCCAAACAATTTCTATTCTGCTAGCGCGAAAATGGCCTTTTCCCTGCTCGTACGCAACAGGCACATCTGTGTGTGTACTAGACAAGTTTACCTTTGTGGCGGCATGTGGGTCGGAAAATTCAGTTAGCCACGAGCAAGCGAGCCGAGCGGACGCGTCGCGAATTTTTGCGTTTTCGTTGCAAATTGGTCAAAATTGTTAATAGAAAAACGTTTCACCAACAGTTAACAGAGAGAGTACGTCATGAGCCAGAGCAGCACAGTGCAGGCCAAAAGAATACAGCCAGTCACAGAATTATCCAGTCAACAACACGCGGGAAGCAGCAGCATCGCCAACATGGTCGAGCGGTTTGTGCAATCTCTGGGCCAGCTCAACGATTCCGGCAGCTGCTTCGACTCCAGCTTTGAGATCAAGCACATACTGCAGAGTCCTCGCCTGATGGCTGCCGGAGCTACTGCTGTCACGCCTACTGCCGCCCGGCAACGACATCGTTGCCTCACCGAACTGGACCGTGAGCAAATGACATGCTTTGTGAGAGAGTTTGAGGCACGCCAGGATGGGGCGTCTACACCCAAGGACAAGTGCAGGTCACCCTACATTTGCCGCAAAGCCAAAGAGATTTATCGCAGCGCCAGTGGCAGACGCAGTGCGTCGCCACAAATTTACATAGAGCCTGTGCCGGAAGTCGAGGAGCAGCAGCAAGAGCACGAACAGATATCCACCGCAGACGGTGCAATCAGTGTGCCGCGTAAATCTGCTGAGGCTGAGGATCTAATGCCACCGCCCCAGGCACTGGCGCGTGCTCAAGCCGAACGTCGCAGCTGTCGCAGTGCATCGCGTGTGCTCCAGTTCTTTAGCTCGGCAGCCAAGCGACGCAGTGGCAGCCGCAAGCTCAGCGAGCCGGAGCCAGAGTCGAATCGTGCCGGCTCACCAGTTCTGCTTCGTATAAGCAGCAGCAAGCACCAGCAACAGGAGCAGGAGCCGGATGAACAGCTTGGGTGCGCACCACTAGCAGGCACAGGTAGCGGATCTGAGGATGAGGAACACGACGATGGCATCAGTTCGGCCAGCTCCAATTTAACCAGCCAGTCGGGTAGCTGTGATTCGAACAGCCGCAACATATCACCAGACTCTTCCTTTGAGATGCATGCCCCACTCGTGCCTAGCTTCAAGTTGACACCGCCACGTGGCGTCTGCAAGGTTGGCAAGAGCGCCGCCAGCGAATTCGCGCGATTTTTGCGGGGCTCATTTCATGCCAAACGCGCCTCCATAACCACACTGCGACGCTCGCTCAGCGATCCCGATGCAATGCAGCAACTGGACTTCACCAAGCCTCCTCCCCTGGGCGATGTCAGCAACGTGATGCGAGTGAGTCACTTTTAGAGGGACACATCTTCATCCAGATGCGTTCCATTATCTCTTAGCTCTTAAGTTCGATTTGTTTATGCCCAGGCTTCATAATTGTTCACGGGAAGTTGTTGTTGTTTATTTACGCTTATGTCGTCTTCAATCATTCCGCCGTATTCCGTGAACATTCTCTCATTGCTTGCCCATATGGCGTTAGTTGCGCCAGTTGCCTCCTAGCAATTCCGTTAGATTCTATTGTTGTTTACTTTCTCATTATTCTTATGGATTTAGCATCGATTGCTTAGTATCTGCCAGTGGCTCAGGCTAGATCTATCATTGTCTACGCTAATTACCTTTGCTTATTCTCTTGAATAAAAATCAAACTGTTTATAAATACAAAGCTGATCTATATAGGATCTATTTTAGGTTTTCGCGTGCCAACGATCTTATCTGAAATGCAATCGAAATTGTATCTTATATAAACTGTAAAGTATTCTAAGTATTCATAATAACTATAGAACGTATAAATCTTAGTAAAGAATATAGATTTTGTGATGATCTAAGTCCTATATTACAGAGTATAAGTACGCCCCCTATTCGGTTACACTTATCGTATGTGTATTTTGTTTAAACAAACATAAAGTAGTCCTAACCTGCAATTACATAGTTAATAAGATAATTGGCACATGTAATTGAATAGAAAAAAACAAAAATGAGATCAAATAAAAGAATAGTGATGTATTTGAATATTACATCTGTATTTGAAACTAAAAACAAATCATAAAATTATCACACAATCATGACATAGTACGATAGATTAAAGTATCTCTCAAGTGTATGGGAAAACACTCGAAAAACGATAAAATATGAAAGGGGAACGGAGGACACTTCACCTTCAGAGATGCATGTTTACATAGTACATATGTACTTCTATAAGTATTTGCCGTATATGGTACATACCTATGTATTTATTGGCTATAATTACTTTCTAATTGTTGGATTTGCATGGGCGACGTGTAGCGCAATTTCACTTTTCATTACGTTGCGAACGTTTCGTAACTATTGGGCCCACTTGAAGAGTGTCTTACTAGAGATGAGTCACTTTCCGATAGTCATCAAGCTGTTCCCTACCACTAAAAAACAAAATGCCCGCAAACGTCATCGAATAATTCGACTCCATTTATGTAAATACTCACTTAATATGCAATGCACAGAATGTACACACATGCATACATATTTATGTATATGTACACACAGACACATATGCATATGTATGTATACTTATTCGTCTATACACGCGTGTGTGAATCTTCCGCTTTAAATAACGCACGATCGTCGGAGCGCGTATGACCCGCATTGGCACCCACAAAATATATAAAAACCAGTAGCGACAAGACCAACAACAATGACAGCAATGAGAACAGCGGGCAACCGCATGCCGGATATTTAATTTAATTTCCAAATGTATGTGTGTGAGTTTGTGTGCAGTTTGCAAATTTCTGAAAAAAGTACCAAAAAAAGTACCCAACAAACGATTCTAAACTGTAGAACGGAACAGGAACATCAGCTGAGCCAAGAAAGTACATTGCTCATAAGAAGCGCATGTGATGCGTTAAATGTGCTAAATATTTCTGCCGGCAACATGAATTGTTTAATAATTGGACTACACACTGCGCCGATGACTGTACTACACAAAGCATACAGAAGATAAAACAGAAAGAAACGCCACCATCGGTATGCCGACTGTTTTATACCCTTCCAGGCTGAGGTTTTATCTTGACAGATAATGAATTTCTTTAAACGTTTAATAACTCTAATTACAATTAACTTTATTTTTATAAAAATGTTTATTTCTAAGCGATTATTTCTACAAAGCAATAGGTATAGTTTTCAGATTTGATTAAAATGATAAATGATACGTAAATAACAAAATCGGTCGATAAAATCACTGACAGGTGTATTATATTATAAGTATGTCCGATCCGGCTCGGATCGGCTTTACAGCGTACAGCAAAAAAAGCAAGTGTGCCTAGTTTCGTAAGATAGCTGCATCAGACGTACATCCGGACACACGGACAGATCTTGTTTGATTCTTCTGTTGATCGAGATTCGGAATATTTATACCTAATAAGGTCGGAAATGTAAGGTGCGTTGCAAACTTCGAACCAAAACTAAGAAAATTATCATATGCAAATGTGTGTGTTTGCTTTATTTCATTTCACCTGGTCATGTGGGAAGCGCCACGCGTGATCTAAAACCTTGCCACCCTCTTTATCTTGCATTCTTTTCTTCTTTCTCTCTCTCTCTCTCTCTCTGAGCGAAAGATCTTAATTTATCGGCACAACAGTTGGCAACGCAGTCAGGCCGCCCGCATATCGGTTGCTTGGCATTTTAATTATGGCAATTGTCTAGCTCTTTGTTTATTCGGTGTCGGCATGGGCGATTTTAATTTATTTGCGCAGCATTCCGGTATTTTAGCGAAATTTATTTACTAGCAACATTTGTGCATACATACATTCCATATATTCCATTAATTGCTAGCTAGTTCATTAAAACTTCTGCTGCCTACTTATTTGGGCATCGGTATTTAGATCCAATAAGACTTTGTTTGCTGTTGGCCAACGTTGGCTACGGCAACTAAATATAATTATACAAACAAAATGCCAAAATGGCAGCTAAATTAATTGCCAACGTCAGTAAACGTTTAATTAGCCCACCAGCTGCCAATACCGAATATGCACACTAAGTTAACGAAAGAGAGCTGCACAACCCACAGTGAAATGTGTGTACATATGTATGTATGTACACAAACACTCAGGCAAATATGTGTGTGGGGATTTCATTCATGAACGAATTCTAAAGAAAACAAAAGCGAAAAGAGCAGCCGGTGTCAGGCAAATAAGCGAACATAACAACAGCAAAAACAAAGACGTGAAACGAATAATACAAATCAAGAAAAACAACAAATACAATATGAATAAGCGATAGCCGAAACTGACGCACACAAAGGCAGCTGGTAGTCGAGTTCGAAATATGGGAGATCGAACAAGTTCGAACAAAGAGAGGGAACAAGCACGTACAAGCATGTACGTTTGCACGAACTTCATCACTAGTACATACTATGAACATGTTCGAAACAGCAGTTAACAAAGTATGTACCCACAAGCAAAGAGAGAGAGAGAGAGAGTAACCAAGCACGTATTACGTACGTTTGCACAAACGTCATCAAGAGTGCATATTAACATGTTTGAAGCAACACTAAACAAAGTTCGAGCAACTCTTGAGTTCAACGAAGGTGTGTCCACCCCCACTAATTGTACGATTTCGATACCTCCTCTTTTCCAACCTGTTGCAAGCAAATGTGAATCAAACATGTTGTCTGTGTTCGTCAAGACTTGTCCTACACAAGCAGATCCAACATCGAATACACAACGCATGCACACAATGTGTGTATGTGTGTATATATGTATGTGTTTGCATGTGCTCGCTTGATCGGCAGCAGCTGGTCGAGCACAACAACTGACGATGTCAGTTACTTTATATGCGTTGCGGCTGCGAGTCACAGATTCGAGAGTCGGTGTCGGAATAAAGTGGCAACGAGAGTGTCTCTCTCTCTCTCTCTCTGTGTGAGTGTCCGTGTCTGTGTGAAAGAGGCAAAACACAATTAAAGTAATTATAAGCCAATGCCAAAGAGCGAGCAGCAACAACAAAGTCATAATCACATAATAAATAATAACTGAAAGTGAAGAAAAAGTGCAAAGTTAGTCTGAGCTGTGTTGACAAAAGCGGCACGTTTGCGCTTTCTTACTCACTCACACACTCGCAGCCCGCAGCAATTTCGCAAAGCGACGACACGCCTTTTGGAATACCAAGACAGTATAAAAATAAAGAAAAGATTCAGGAAAAACCTCAACAAAAACAAAAGAATACAAAGATTTAAAACAAACCAACACCAACAGCAATTGCGACGGGTAGGTGGTTCCCGCCGGGCGTGCGCAGGGTGTACGCACTCGCCCCGACTATGGTTAGTTAGTCTGTCATTAGCATGCGTAACGAGCAGTTTATGAACTCCCCTCCCCACAACTCCCCCGCCCCTCTGTAGATATGTACAGTAATTGCGAAACGCCCATTTCACTTGTATCTGTCCTCTCTGTTCCTGTCCCTATCCCTGTCTGTCTCTTTCTTTTGTGAGTTGTCCGGCGAGGAATGGGCGCATATTGAGATAAGATTCGAATTCAATTCTAATCGTTGCACACTCCTGATTTATCAGCACTTCTGTGGAATCTGTAACGCCTTTCTTCGAAATTATCGGAGAATTATCAGACTTGTTAATATATTTGTGTCGTCGACATATTCGATAACTCTAGACATTTCTGTTTGCATTTCTTTGTTTGATCGAGTGTGTCAGTATTTTGTATTTGTTCTGCGAGTATCTTCCCCGAACTCAAAGCCATAAGCGTGTATTGTGAAGCAGCTGTTTGGCCTAACTACGTGATGTTTTCAAGTGTGCCAACTCTACAGATATCTCTTCCAGTACTTTATCAAGATCTGCAAACTATGCAGTACATACACAGTATGTATGAGCTTTATGGTACTACTATTATTGTGATCAGCTGAAATTGATGTCATATACTTATAAAAAATCTCGTTTATTATATCGTATCCTGAAATTTGGGGATTATTCGTCTATATATGTATATTATAATATTTGAATCAAACTATGTATAAACAATTTTAAACTGATTATTCGGTCGTAACTTTCGCTTCGTATACAAAATTATTCATTCACTTCTAATTATGTTAGTAAGGTGTTTAGCAAATAGACCCGCAATTGAGATGAATCATTTGACAGGAAACAAGCTCAGAAATTCACACGACTCCCTGGAGCCTGCTCCAATAACAAGAAAGTTGCACTAAGTAGGCGACAGGTAGGCCAGTCCAGCAATATGAAATAATATTCATTAGGTATTCCTATGCGATCGTATGACTTCTTCTGGCAGTAACATGAGCAAGTACTTGTGTATCGAATTAACGCTGCGATCTGAAGATTGTGCTATGTAAATAAACGGAGAAGAGAAGGGGAGAAGCAAAGAGAATGAGAGAAAGAGGGAGAGAGGGTAAGAGAAAAGATGGCGAGCAGAGTCAAAGCTATTCAAGTTAATTTACTCGTGGGATTTCATTTGCTTTATAGTTTAGTTCGCCTGCTTCTTTTTCGTTGGCTTCGCATCGAGACATCATCGACTTGAAATGCAAACTCAGCGCAATGACTCCAAATCCAGCCCGAGTCCGAGCGCCAACTCGCGCTTCAGCGTGGAGGAGCAGACGTGGTGATGACTTTAATATAAAGAGGCATCTGCACACAGCCAACAAGCAGACGGCGAGACAGACAGACAATGGCCGTGTAAATGTGGCCACCACAATGGCACCGGAAAAGTGTCCAGATCGCGGTCCATGTTCGGTGTCCACTCGAGCATGGAATACGGCAAGAAATGGGCGCTGTCAAGGCAGGGAGTGTGGCTGTTAGCGTTTTTATACACACATAGTTGCTCCATTATGTCTTGGCAATCAACCTGTTAAGGTGTGCGTGTGTCTTTGTGTGTGACTGTGTGTCTGTGGCAATTGGAATTGCCGTTTTGGTTCGCCAATTTTTCAATTTTCCATTTTCCATTTGAGTCGACGAAGTCAACAAAATGTAACACAGCAAGCGCGTCGTTTGTGTCATTCCGTTCATGTATTTTAATTATTTACTTTGGCAAATTGCTCATTTCCCGCTTGTCGATCTGCCGCAGGCCCACATTGCCTCAACCCTCCCACCTAACCTCTCTTTCGTGCCACACAATACGTTATTCCCCCACCCTTTCGACCTATTGTTTAGCAATCAACGCTGATTTATATTACTTTCCCTTGTTGCTCTCTCTCTCTCTCTTTGCACTCTTTTACTCTGTTTTGTGACTCAATTGTTGCATTTAATTTTTGGAAAAAATGTTTACCCCCTTCCCCTTCCCACAGTACAGGCCGGAAGGGCAGAGCAGCAGCTATGTACGTATGTACTTGAGAAATGCATGTGTTGCTTTTCTTGCTGACCCACTTCTATTTGTATATGTATGTACATCTGTATGTACATACATATGTGCTTACTTATACATACATCCAAGTGATAAGACAGACTGCCTAAAGTTTTATCTTTGTTGGCACTTAAGGCGTATTGCAGCATTTTGGAACCACTCAAGTAATTCCCATCAAAAAGTCAACAATTCCCACTCAAGTGATTTTACTCTATAGACAAATTTCCTATACAATTTCTTTTGTGGAATTTAACGCCATATTAGTGTTCCGTAGTGCGCAAATTGAAATTTATTGATTTTAATTGTCGCAACATTTTTGTTTCAATTACATCAAATGATCACGTGATCGTAAATCTTAGTTATTTTAAAGATTTACTTTATGGAACGTAATCTAAGAATTGAATACCATTAGCAACGAAATCATGGCGGAATATCGTTCTGGAAACAAAGAACAAAGCGTTCATATCGTATTTCAACCAACAGCATAGTTTTCATATTGCCGTCATAACTGCAGCGCCTTTGTTTTGTGGCATGACCAACGATTGTTCCTAATCCCGATCCAAAGTCATCTCACACGAGCCGCACAAATTGGTTTCTATTAATGAACGAACTGAATGAATGAAAATTGCCGTTGCCCTTTTACGAATGACTGTTCGAATGACCGGAAATGTTTCAAATTTCTCTTCTGCTCGCGTTTCTATCAGTGGGGTGACCATATTTTGGTGTCGTGTGCGAAACTGTGAGCTTAGAAACAAAAATTCATTAATCTTGAACGTCAAATCATTATTAAACGAGAAACTCTGGGAAACACATCGCATATTAGCGGAAAAGAGTAGTCTTGTCTAGAGGTTACCCTTCTACAACATATACATATGATGTGATTAAAAGAATAAGGCGCTATATGTTTATAAATGTATAAATATACCAGTAATTCTTAATGCGTGCCTACAATTTCAGTCGACTCAGACCTTTCCAGGGTATACAATATGAAAATGTAGTGAATATAAATAGCTGTAACAGCTTCGGGCTGGTTTGACAAGAGTGATTATCAGTAAAGTGCAGCAAATGGATTGGCCGTCAGGCAGCCCCAGAAACGACACTCATCACGATACGAATACAGACACATTTCCATATTTCTGTTTGCGTCTTTGTGTTGGTGTGTACAAAAGCGAGCAACCCGCCTAGGGCAAGCAGGCTGCCTGTCTACACAATTTGTTCACACAATTAGAATTGTAGATGGGGGACCGAGAGGCGGTGCAGAGGCAACCAATAGCTCCAACTGTTGGCAACTGCATGCGTCACACACACACACACACATTGTCTAGTACACACATACTGTCTTTAGACTCACACATGCAACCAAATTGAAGCCTCAACTTGGAAATTTCAAAAAAGTTCAAAAGTTTATCGTGTCGAGGAGTGTCGAGTTTGGGCTTGTCCGTGATAATGACAGACTCGTCCGTCTGTCCGTCAATTTGTACTTGTAAATTGCCCATGAAAATGAACTTTGTGGGGTGCTTGAACTTCAAGGCGTAGTATTTGTAGATACATACTTACACCATTCCACAGTGGTATTAGTTGTAGAACCTTAACTCGAATGTTTTTTTCTGTATGTTGATTATGTGTATTAAAATTTATTTTAAAACATATTTCTAATACGATTCCTTTACTCTTACAGAATCGCGCACTGCCCTCCAATGCCTCGCCATTTCGCCGTGCTTTGGGTCAGTCGTCCTTCCGTATGTCCCGTTCCGAAAAGGTGGGCAAGCCAGCGTCTGCCTCTGGAAGCAGTCCACTAGTAAGACGCTCCGCCTCCATGACCGCCTCCGACAACGATGTGTACATCAAGACACTCATGTTGGACGAGTACACACAGACGAAGCAGACACAGAAGCAGCCGCCGCAGTTGGCGGTATTCCAAGTGCCGCAGATTCTAACCACACCGGCGCCACCGTCCAGTGTAATGGTCACAGCTAACTTTGAGTCGAGTGCAGCGGAACATGCGTTGCCAGAAAGCAGCGGGCCAAGCAGCTGGGGCACATCATTTGAGCGAATGTTGCAAGATGCGGCGGGCATGCAAACCTTCGCTGAATTCCTCAAAAAAGAGTTCTCTGCCGAGAACATCTACTTCTGGACAGCCTGCGAGCGGTACAGGCAAACGGAATCCGAAGTCGAACGTATCGCCCTGGCACGTCAGCTTTACGGGAAGCACCTAGCAAACACCAGCAGCGATCCCGTTAACGTTGACTCGCAGGCACGCAATCTTAGTGACGAGAAGCTGGCCAGCGGTGCCGTAGACATCTTTGCCGCGGCACAAAAGCAAATCTTCAATCTAATGAAGTTTGACAGTTACCAGCGATTCATACGGAGCGATCTGTATAAAAGTTGCGTGGATGCAGAACAGAAGCAGCGGACACTCCCCTTCACCGGCGCCGATTTGGATGAGCTTCTGAAGACAAATTTTCACGTAACAGCCTCACCAAAGGTAAGCGGAAATTCACCAACACAAGATTGATTTGTTTTAAACGTTTTCCCTTTCTCTCTTACAGTTAAAAAAGTCGGCAAGCAATGCCGAGGATCGGCGACGTAAGAGCCTATTGCCGTGGCACAGGAAAACGCGCAGTAAATCCCGCGATCGCAATGAACTGATGTCAGACTTGCAGCATACGTTGATGCCTGCGCCACAAGCACCGCCGCCGCCGCCTCCGCTGCTGGCACTGCTGACTGGCGGATCAGTGCAGAATTCACTAAGTGATCTTCATAGTTCGCGCTCCTCGTTGTCGTCCTTCGATGCTGGTGTTAGTGCCGCTGGACAGTTGGGTCAAGGAGCCAGTGCTGATAATGTTTATTCGCTGTGCCGTGTAATACTAACGGATGGAGCCACCACCATTGTGCAGACACGGCCTGGAGAGACTGTAGGTCAGCTGGTCGAGCGTCTGTTGGAGAAACGGAACCTGGTCTATCCATACTATGATGTGGTCTTTCAGGGCAGCACCAAGTCCATAGATATCCAGCAGTCATCACAACTGCTTGCCGGCAAGGAGGTGGTCATCGAACGGCGCGTGGTCTTTAAACTTGATCTACCGGATCCCAAGGTCATATCGGTAAAAAGCAAACCCAAAAAGCAATTGCACGAGGTGATTAGGCCCATACTGAACAAATATAATTATCAAATGGATAGCGTTCAAGTTTTGTTACGAGAGACGCAAGCGCCGCTCGATTTGATGCAGCCCGTTACCGTAGCCGACGGTCAGCGGCTTCAGATCGCAATGCTCAATTCGGATTTTCAGCTAGGCGGCGGCAGTAGTATGCCGCCGAAGCATAGTAAACCAATGAAACCGCTACCCACATCCACACCCGCACCGGCTACTGATGCTTCTACCTCACAGGGCCAATTGGACGAGCTGACCAACAAAATATTCAACGAGATGCTGCAAAGCAAGTCAGAAGCTGCAGTCACGCAAAAGGCAAATGATCTGTGCTCCATGAAGTCCAACGATGCTCCGTCCGAGAGTTCATCTTCGCTATTCGACCGCATGCGACGTCAGCAGCGTGACAATGGCAACATTCCAGGTAGCAAGCTGCCAAAACTTAAAAAGAAATCCACAAGCAGTCAACATTCCGAGGAGACAAATGCAGTCACCACCCCAACGGGCACTGCAACGACGGCATGCTTGGATCCTAAGAAGCCGATCATTGCCAAGCTGAAGGCGGGCGTCAAGCTGCAATCAACAGAGCGAGTAGCCGAGACCCAAGGTAAGTGACGAATCCTTTCAGTTGTCGTTTTGCTTAGGTTGTGCTTATAAAACGTATTAAATTGTTTGTAGATGATCTACTCGAGGGCCTGAAGCGTGCACAGTTGGCTCGCCTGGAGGATCAACGTGGCACGGAAATAAACTTTGATCTGCCCGACTTTCTGAAAAACAAGGAGAATCTCAATGCGGCCGCATCGAAATTGCGCAAGGTGCGCGCCAATTTGAGTCCAGTTAACAAGGCTAACAGCTCCACAGATGCACCGCAGCCTGCGCCGCGGCTTTCTATAACACGTAGCCAGCAGCCTGTGGTTGCGAGTGTTTCGCCAATGAAGGTTGATTTTGAGCAAGAGTCTGAGTTACTAACATCACCGTCGTCCATTGTGTCACAAGATCCTCAGGAGTTCACCAAAGCACCGCCACCATTGCCGCCGAAGCCAAAGGTGCTGCCCATTAAGCCTTCGAATTGGGGCGTAGCCAATGCTCCGCCCACTGGCAACTATAGTAACAAGTTCTCGCCCGCTAAGCACACGTCGACATCGCCCTCAGCAAAGGGACCAACAACAACGGCCACAGCTTCCTTGTCCTTTGGCGCCAAAGTGCCAATGGACATTGGGCGAAAGTCTGTGGAGCAGACGAGCACACGTTGTGCATACCTGGATGAGCCAAGCAGCAGCTTTGTTTAAAGCCCCGATGTCTTCTTTGTTCGATCTTTTGTATATACATATATAAAGGAATAGCGCTCCCTCTTCTATTTATTTACATTATTTGTATCCCATGTGCAACAAAGGACCATGACGAATTATAATGAGTACATATATGTACAAATGTGTGCATAACTGTACGAAGTGATTGTGTGTATTTATAACTAGCTCTACTTAGCTAAGGTTTAAAATATATTGTATAAATTAAAACCACAAATTGTAATATGTATGTGTACATATAATATATAACTATATACCCTACATGTGCGGTTTTTCTTTTTTATAAATATGTACGAGTGCCAATCGAAAATATACCTGTATAGCGTGGCAGACCACACGATGCATTTGTTTTATTCATCTGCTATTACTATCAAATTTAATGATGTCTCATTTTTGTAAGCAGTTAAAAACAAAATAATATCATCGGTCTAATGTTATAAATGTGATCATCTACCGATAACAAAACTTGTTCGTCTTGTTGAAAAAGGAGGGAACGAAAGGAAAATGATAACATGATTATTAATATTGAACTCTATAAATGACGAACTAAAAGAAAAATTAA
Source organism: Zaprionus capensis (assembly GCA_018903675.1). Classification (NCBI taxonomy): domain Eukaryota; kingdom Metazoa; phylum Arthropoda; class Insecta; order Diptera; family Drosophilidae; genus Zaprionus; species Zaprionus capensis. The sequence continues at coordinate 6,202,448 of JAEIFN010000011.1, forward strand.
AATTTGTAAATAGTATTTAATTTCTTGTCTCTCTCTCTTCATTACTATTGTGTAACATTAACGCATAAACTTCGGAGCCGCCAGGCAGCCCATAAAAAATACAATCAAATGGCCAGACTTGATTTAGAAGACTGGTCAGCCGTGTTGGTCAAAGTAAGCTGCTCTGTTTGCTGGGTTTTGCTAGGTTCCAGGTGGTTCGTTTGCTCGCCAGCGCTCAACTCTTTTGGCGCTTCGTCAACAATTTCATCGGAAATGCGGTAAGTAATAGGCGCTGGCTGCTTTGCCGGAAGCCAGTCAGGAATGATTTTATCGTGTAAGCGCCATTTGCCATATTCATTAGAGATGTGTTTCTCAAGGACAACGTACTCCAGAACGTCTTTGGTGACAACTTCACTACCGTGCATTAGACGACCAAAGCGATCGTAGATGGCTAGCATTTGTTGTGTATGAAAGCGGACTGTGACCTGAGCAAACTGGTTCTCCTTTGTGATTACTTCTGTAACACGCGCATGTACAACACGTGGTGGCTCCAAAGACTGCAGGAACTTCCAATGAATGGTCTTATCCTTGACGTTATGCATCATTTCTGGATAGCAGCGTTCGCTAACAAATTCCCGTATTTTGTACTTCTCCTTGGCAGCCATATGTGTATGAGCAGCTATATATATTTCCTGGGCTTGTGTGCCAAACTCGTCGGTACTAAAGTTCTCCTCATAGGAACGAATTTTTCGCACAGCCATCAGACTTTTTGATTTCTTTTCTAGAAATTCAAGTTTTTGCTTTGCACCCGATGAAGAGATAATTGATTTCTTGCCGTCACCCTCTGGTGGTACGTAAGCTTCGAATATTCCGCCCGTGCAACTGATGTGAAACGGGCGCTCCATCCATGGGCGTGGTGGCAGCACACCACGTTCCTTCATACGGTTGCGCATTTCTTCTTTGGTAAAGTCCGCCGGTTTTTCACGTAAATTTGGTATATCGAGTTTAATAAATTTCTGCCGACGTAAGCGCTTAAACTCAGGTTTCCAGTGCTTGGTTTGGCGGTGGCGGACCTGCTGAATCTGAAGCACATTCTGCAGGCCAGGCAGCAAAATTCCCATTCCCGATTTCCCTGCATGCGGCATCTAAAACATAAATTAAATGATAATTTTCACTTGAGCGGGATTGCTTACATTTCATCAAATTACCTGAATCTGCATAAGTTTCATGCTGGAACAAAGCAGTTTCTCCATGATTAAGTTTTTAATGAGAGTATTAATTTACAACTTTCCTGCTTATACAATCAGGCAGACAATCAATCGTCAGCTGTTAGCCGGTAGTCTATCGATACTCAACATCTACTAAAATATCGAGTACATTATGGGGTAGAGCACTCAAACAGCGGAAAGTACTCGCCTAATGCTTTCGGTACTAAGCAATGAATAATGTGTTCATTGCTTAGTGCTTTCGGTTTCTTAACCCTCAAATACGCAAGAGCCTCATTAGTTTTTTGCAATAAAAAAATAAGTAATTAGTTGTTCATTATTTAAGTGATATTTTAAAGTAACTAAATAATGTATTAATAAATACCAAAAAGCTTTGATCGTTTTCTAAAGCTCTTCGTGGAGCTTTTTGTCTATTTACCAAAAACATGATTTTTCGCGCGTAAGATTTAGTAAGGTGCAACTATTTCCTTCAAAGTGTAAAAATATATAAATTTTGCAAGCCTATTAACTTTAAACTTTCTTTGGTCTAAAGTATGTATATTAACTATTGAAATAAGCATTTGTTTTTATCAATATTAACGACATTTGAATTTTAACAATGAAATACCAATGAGTGCCTCAAGGCCCTCTTGGGGCTTAGAGTATACTTTTACCAGTGCTTGGAACATTTGCGACTTAAACCGATCTTTACTTACTAAATTTTAAACTTTGCAATTAAAAGACTACGAGAAATGGCAGACCTAATGCGTAAGCGACATAAACTATCTTCATATGGAGTCGCTATTAGTAAAGTATTGTGGAAAGACAACAGAGCCGTTCGATTGCTATCTACATACGTTGGTGTTCAGCCATTTGAAAGAGCAATCGAAAGTGGAGTCACAAAAACATCTCGATATGATCGAAAATCTAAAAAATACGTAGAAATTGACTGCCCACAAATTATTGGAGAATATAACGCACACGTGGCCGGTGTAGACTTGATGGATGGATTAATCGGCAGAGATTCTGCGACACGTATTTTTTATCATTTGGTAGATATGGCTGCAACAAATGCTTATATTTTGTACAGGCGTATATCAAATAATGAAAAAGAGAACCCTAAAAAAGTTTTCAATCTTCCGGATTTCCGAGACGAAATTGCTGCGGGCCTTGTAGGATTTCAGCAAAAGCCATTAGTGGGTCGTCCCAGGAGTGAAGCATCGCAATCTCCATCTCTTCATAGACTTGGACAACAAAGTCCGTCCGTATCGTCTTCTCCACCAGCTAGACTTAAAATTGGTGCAAAGTCAAATCATCCTATAGCAGACTTACGTTTGGATCTGCAGGATCATTTTCCTATTTGGCTAAGTCGAGATGGCGGGAAAAGATGGTGCAAGAATTGCAAATCGTCCCAAACCCAATGCATTTGCAAAAAATGCAATCTTCACCTTTGTTGCACTGCCAACAAAAATTGTTTTTTTGAATATCATAATAAAAAATGAAAATTTATACTTAGAGAATATGAGTGTGATTTTTTCACTCTCACTCACTGCCTTGAGGGACTAATTCACATTTTCTCACCTGGCAGGTAAACGGTTGTCGGAAAACTTTTTTTGACGCCATTTTTGAGCTCAGTGGGAAAAATCCATTTAAGAAAAAATTTGGATATTTTTTATTTTGAATTGCAGAAAATAGCCTTAGAGGGTTAAGACCCCAGAGCACAGTGTTGCCAGTTTAGTATATTTCAGGCTAGATCTACTATACTTCAAAATGAAAATGCTTATAACCTGAAAACTAGCATATTCCAATTTCCATCTAGCATATCTTATCACCGAAATGAAATTTTCCATGAGCGTAAAATGTCTCACGAGCATACATAGACCTCAGCTTGTTTATTTTTTACCGATGATTACGTAAATAGTGCATAAATAATGATGATCGAGTAAGTTGCTATCGATAATAATTCCGATGCAATTAATGATTTTACCTTTGAAAATTGTGCAAGTCTAGTACAAAAAAAAAGTTTAATTCCCAAAGTATTAAAGTAAAAAATTCGGAATGCATAAGTACATTTTTGAATACCATAAAAATAACTTTAAATTTTTATTCAGGTAAAAGTGGTTAATTTTTGACTGATTTCCAAAAAATTTAACAAGTAATACATGTAACAGATGAGGGAAAAGATGTTCCTTGTGTGTTTGTTGTAATATTGTATTATGTAAAAATGAACACTGTGTTAGAACACCTTTTCGTTGCGAACCTTTGAATTTTTTATTTCTTTATACAATACGATAGAATTCCTGTCACCAGTAGAGGTATGAACATCATTCCTAGAATTGTAGTGATTAAATAATTATTAAATAATAACACTACATTTTAATATTTACTTAATGAAACAATCGCCAGCTTCCAAACGGAAATCAGCAACGGATAAGTCCGAAGGTATATTTTTCAAATTCAGTAGGCATTGTTTTGCATTCTCAATATCATTCTCAAGCCGCATTACTAAAAGGGAATGTTATAATTAATTACATACTGTTAACAACCTATTAGTATTTTATCATGAGGTGAAATACAACCCATTTATTTATGAACCGATTTCGTTCGTTTTTAAAATAAGGGACTTACCTTTCATCATTAGTTTCTCATCAGTATCATTACAGCATAGAGAGCTCTTGCAGCTGCAGCATTGTTGTTCTACGGCCGGAAGTGACGGAACTGCGCACGCTGGTACTATACCCTGTGGACTTCCTGACAAAATATCCTTCATGATAATGTTGAATAAACAACCCGGAAGTATATTTTCAGCGGCAGCAAAGATTCGCTTATGCATGTAGGCAAGGTCCTTGAAATCCAGGGTGTGTAAGCCAAGATGGTACAGTTTGTGGCATATGGCATAAAAGCGGCTTTTGGGAATATTGCATTTGCAAAAACAAAAACCACACTCGTCTATAAACATATCTAGTATCTTGCGTAATTCTTTTTCTAACCCACAACCGTCAATCTCTCCAGCATTCAAACTTTTCATAGTATTTTTAACAAATTCTTCAAAATGCTCTTCAGTACTGCCATCCTTTCCTTTATTTTTACCACCGGCCCCACCTTTACCTTTAGAGGGTCCCGGTTTGCCAGACTTAGAGCCTAACTTAGAGTCTCGCCCTGATCTAGATGGTCGGTCCGCCGCAGATCCACGGTCTGCTCCAGATCCTGCAGCTCCACTCTGAGATTTTCCTCTTTTATTTTTATCCGAAGCTCCTTTATTTTTCCCATCAGCATCTGCACCCTTTCTTGCATCATCATCTGCACCCTTATTTGCATCATCATCGGCACCTCCTTGCCCATCAGCAGCACCACCTGCACCACCCTTTCCATCTTTGTCATCCAAACCACCCATTTTACCACCACCTTTTCCACCACCACCTTTTCCACCACCACCATCACCGTCAATACCATCACCGTCAACACCATCACCCTTAAGACCACCCCTCCCACCTACACCATCACCATCATCTGCACCTCCTTTTTTCACTGGGCACACATTATCTGGACAAGTATCATCATGACATGAGTAATCTAGATCTTCGCATTCCTTCCCGTCCTTCCCTCCCTGGCCACCCGGCCCTCCTCCCTGGCCACCCGGCCCTTCTGCTTGGCCACCCGATCCTCCTGGCTGGCCACCTGGCCCTTCTCCCTGACCACCCGGGCCTCCTCCCTGGCCGCCCTTGCCTCCTCCCTGGCCGCCCTTGCCTCCTCCAAGATTGTCTGGGTCGATGCCATTTTCTCTTAACGCGTCCTTGAAAGTCTTGTTAAGTTCCTCACACTCTCGTCTACCTTGTAAGCAGTCTTCAAGTTGTTTTTTTAAATTATCAATGTCATCGTCTCCACCAAATCCTCCTTTCTTCGAATCGTCTCCACCAAATCCTTCGTTCTTCGAAGGTGGTTGTCCATCTGGACCATTCTCTCTTTTTATTTGGCATATATCATCTGGGCAGGTATCATCATTACATGCCTTATCTAATGAATCGCATGGGTGCTCTCCTGATTTTCCACCTTTAGAAAGACTGTCTGGGTCGACACCAAGTTTTTTTAAAGCTTCTTTGAAAGTCTTATTATATTCTAAACAGTCGTCAAGTTGCTGCTGCAGTTCAGAGGATTTCATATTATTAACTTTGTCCTTAAGCTTCTCGTTTTCCTTGGCCACATCGCCAATGTCCTCGATAAGATTGATACTCTCGCGCATACCTTCCTCCATGCACCGCGTGTCTCTGTCGAGCTCCCTTACCTTTTTGTCCAACTCAGTGAGTTTCTTGTTGCTTTCAATAGCAGCATCGCACATGCAAGTATTGTCCTCGATCAAATCACCCAGTTGACTATCTTTCTCTTTCAGCAAATTCCGCAGACGTTGCAGTTCCGACATGCAGTCGTCAATGTTATTAATACCCTGACTATCTGGTGAATTACCTTGATTCATTTTCTTAAAACAGTCGGCCTGTTTGCACATCTCTTTCATTATATGATCCAAAGTGGCGCCTGTGTAAAAGGTCAAGTCCTCACCAACATCAGGACATTTTTTGTCATCAGGACAGTCACCTCGCTGATTGCCGTACTTCTTGTTTAGCTCGCTTATTACGTTCTATTAAGTTGGGCAAGCGTGCAGTAAAATGAAAGACAGGGAAATAGAGGGGGAAATCATTAGATATTGTTGCTGTTGGATTGAGACTGCAAGCGATAATTTGCATTTAGGATTAAGAAAGAAAGAAAAACACATAGATTCTATGCCCCTAACAATCCACAGTGAGTATTTCTAACGACTTTCCCCTCTTAGTCTCCACAACTTATTGGTACTCTATTTTAATCACTTTATTTATTTTGGTCTGGATCAGAAATGGCATTCGTGCACTTATAATTTAAGGGATAGACTACAAAAATCTTGTATAGTATTACTGTGTGGACGGGGGAACAAAATATAAAACAGACTTAGCGTTACCACTAATAGGCTATCAATCTTCCTCCACCATAATATTGGGTGCACTACCTTTACTGTCCTCTACTATATTGGGTGAACTGCTGTCCTCTACCATAATATTGGGTGCACCGCTGTCTTCGCAGTCTCCTACCAATTCGTCAAGAAACCGATAGCCATTTTTCTTGAACGATTGTGCCTTATACTTGGGAAACAGGCATAAGGACACAAACATAAAAGAAATGTAACTAGAGAAAAAAATGCGCAAAAGAAATTCTTACCATAAGCTGTTGATACTGGCAGTCGTACGCACTTAATGCAGTATCCCTCTTGCGAAGCTCATTGCGTAAAAATCCGATTTCATCCTGCATGCACTCGCAGCGCTTCGCTGTTGATTCCATTTTCGACACCTGTTTCTTCAAATCATTACAACGACACTGCAAGTAATTAAAACAACACCAAGTTTAGAAATCTAACAACGAAAATTAGCTTTGTGTTTGTTTGATTGCGATATCTTGAAAAATAACCGATAGTTTCTGTTACAGCTTTACGATATATTCATCTCATTAAGATTAAGGTTAATCAAGATAGCTTTCAAACAGAGAGATTAATGTGCATTGCAACAAACGGACATACAGACGGACATAATTCGTTGGACTCGCCTGTTGACAAAAATCAATAAAAATATGTAATTAGTTAATGGGGTCGAAGATGTGTCCGTTTTTTTTACGAATTGCCACAATTAATGCAAAATCTAGAAAGTGGTAATATAATTGTTCATACATTCATACATCTCTCTGAAAATGCATGTAAATGGTACACACCATGAAAAAGTGCCGTGCAGCAAGGAGTTTGAGGTTCGGTTTCGTAAGAATGCCACTGACGAGTCATGGTAAAGGGTTTACTCAGGCTTAACTAAGTAATTTGCACTCATTTGAAAGCTTTCGTGATGCTTTCGGCAGGCTGAAGGGTAGCCTTTCTTTCTCGTTTTTTACGCATGATTGGTACAAACAAGTCGTGCGAGTTAGAGTCTAATGCATCCCGGATAACTAAATGGAAATTGTAATTTGTTAAAAAAAAATCATTCAATATTCTGTAAAAATGTGTATACGATATATATAAGCTTTTTAATTTTGTGGTGTCATTTGTTGTGTCTTCTGTTTTTTCATGTTTCCTGAAAATGGTCAGCTTTTTTTTTTTCAGTTTCCTTCCTGTTAAAAACATCTGGGAAACGTATGAAATAAGTGACTATACAGAAACTTACCTTTAGTATTTCCTCATTGAACTTTGATTGTTCCACTTCATTTTCATAATACTTTTGCATTTCCTCAATTTCGCTTTCCATTTCATTAATATATTGGTTCTGTGCATTTAGATTCTTGCACATATTGCAAGAAGCGTGATCTGCTTGATCAGCCTTCGACTGCAGCTTGTTAACTTTATCCTCAAGAAAATTCAATCCCTTCATCTTTCGGCGGAGGGCATCGCGTTCAGCCAACATTTTTTGAATATTGTCTGCATCCATGTCAGGTGAATACGATCCTTTTAGTTCACCTGACCTCATAGATTCGTCTTCGGTCTGACGTAATAGAGCCAACTCTCTTCCAAGTTTATCGATCTTACATTGTAAATATTTGACATCACAACTCTTCTCGGGATCTATTCTTATGGCCTCCATACCAACGCGCTTCGACTGCTTTTCAATCAGTCGTCTGAGATTGGCGTTCTCTACTTCAAGGATTTCATATGCTTTGTTCATATCATCAATGGATTTCTGTATTGCACACAGTTCTTTTGCGTCACACTTATCAATCTTCTTAGAGTCTGACAGTTGCTTGATTTTATTTTGAAACGCTTTACTCTTTTCAGGGTCGTAGCGTTGATTCATAATGCGTTTGATTTCTGAGTTTTCTTGAGTGGCTGTACACAAACGATCTTTCGAATCTGCCAGTTGCTTTTGAAGTAGATTGTTTTTAACCATTAAGTCCTTCATTGTCCCAATTGTGTTGTCGGCAGCGTTTATAAGACTGTCGCCCACCAAAAGATCCCCAGGAGCAGATCCACCGCCGTGACCTTTACAGCAAGAAGCACTGCAAGGAGCACGTCCTGTACAGGGAGGACCCCCACCTCCTCCGCCAGGACCAGAACCTCCACCGCAAGGACCAGAAGTTCCACCTCCATGACCACTAGCTCCACCGCAAGGACCAGAAGTTCCACCTCCATGACTACTAGCTCCACCGCCAGGACCAGAACTTCCACAGCAAGGACCAGATGATCCACCTCCATGACCACTAGCTCCACCGCCAGGCCCACTACCTTTGCCGAGAGAGCCTCCTGGACCACATGGCGCCTTTTTGCAAGGGCTTCCCTGACTGCATGGTCCACCTAATCCGCAAGGACCTCCTCCGGTTTTTTCCTTTCCTGATTGTCCTCCACACGGTCCTTTTGGCCCCCCTCCAGGACCCTCCTGCTCTCTTAGTTTCGCTTGTGATCCGCTGGCCCCACCTGGACCACATGGCACTGTTTTGCATGGGCCACCATGACTGCATGGACCACCCAATCCACATGGACCTCCCCCGGGTTTCCCCTGTGATGATCCCCCTCCTATACTAGGTTCTCCACTTTGGCCAGTTTTCTGACAATCTTGCCCTTTTCCCTGACTATGTTTATCTTGTCTCTGAGCATCTTGGCCACGTCGATACATTGGAGTATTACACGACACCAAATCAGAAACAAATCGCGACTTTTTGTCCTCATTAGCTGCCCAAGATCGATCATCAAATGTTGACGGATAAGTTTTTAGCTTGACACATACTTCTTGACACTCGAATTCTAACGACTCGTTCATAAACGGCACATGGAAGAACTCCTTTTGCGTGGAGAATGCCATGACAATGCACTTGTCTATCTGGGATAAGCTCAGAAAGTTAAATATTTTAGAACACAAATTTTAATTTTTCTTCTTGAATGTTTATGGTTTGACAGGTTAAAATATAATATTCAAAATACGTCCGACATCAAATGTATCACCGAATTTCTTTACTGCACGTACGACAATTTACTCAAATGTTGCTGTACTGAGCATTTTCATTAAACATATTAACTTATTTTTATTCAAAGCACACTACGATGTCTCTTAACCTGAAAGTCTACAATCACTTAATATCAGCATATTTCTATTCCCTGAGCACGCCGTATGGCGAGTGACTCGTCAGCTGGGTTCATTTCAGAGAATCCACAGGGCTCCATTGTCATGTTGGCTGTGCCGGATGTGATAGTTCGCAGTGTTGTTGAATAGCCGGATAGCTCAGCCAGAGGCGCGTTTACTGAAATTATCTTAAGGAACAAACTTTTTATATATTCAATTAACAAATTGGATCAATTCTACACACCTTATTTTTATCACTTTTTGGCGTAACATCTTTGATAATCGCGCGTCGTCTAGAAAGATCAGCTATGATACCAGAAATACGTTCATTGGGAGCCAGGATTTTTATTGCCATGATGGGCTCTAGTAATCTTATTCCACTTGTGCCCAATAGCTGGAAATCAAGATTATGTGGGGTTATAGAATTTAATTAACGCATTAATAGAATACAAATTAGGAAAGCAGCAATTGAGCACCCACAGTAACATACTCTCCGCTCAATTTTAAAAGCTTTTGTGATCACTCTAACAATTCTCAACAACAAAGTTTTTCTGGACATTCCCCTTTCACGGACAGACGGACATGGCTAAATATATACGTTGTGGGGTCTTTAACAAACATTCTTGACGATTTTCGCGGACAAGGAATAAAATAATAACCTACTTTTTGCACACATTGGGTAGCCGTAGCCATAATAAATGAGTCAGCAGTGCCACGTCCTATAACCACATTATGGAGACGAATCTGTGTGTTAACCACCTGACCACCAACACGAGGTCCCCTATCCAAGGCACTAATAGCCCCTTTGCGCACAATCTGAAGTATCCGAGGACGTAATGCATTCAGATTTTGTACGTTTTCTGGGGATTTGTCCAAGCTGTCAATGAAAAAAAATGGATAATGAAAACTGGAAATTTTACTTAACATTTTAGTTACCCAAATATTTCTTTGTGATTCTTGATTAGCTGCAGAGTTATACTGACATTTTGTTTACTGCCAGCGATTTCTTTTTCCATATTGAATGTTGTTATAACTGGCCGTTCGATAGTCTCCTTGTAAGCAATTTGCAGAGGACCCAGGTCAACCTCAATTTTATATTCGCTTAACATTCGAGATTTGATAATGTCCATATGAAGTTCACCCATGCCTCCGAGTACAGTCTGCCCAGTTACAGAATCAAAAGTAACACGTAGGCTGGGATCTTCCCGCTGAAGTTGCTTGAGAGCCAGTTCCATTGCCGTCTGGGAAGAAATGCTGGGAGGTTCGATAGAGCAGAAATACACCGCATCTGGTATTTTTGGCTCAAGTGAAAATAGCTCCAGACTTTCATCGTCATCGCTTTCGTTATCCTGCTGAGAAGATTCATGTCCAAGTTTCTTCAGCATACGTTTCTGGGCGTTTTTAAGCGATGTGTGACTGCTGGTAAGCAAGTCGCCCGTTATTGTTGACTACAATGGACTTAATTCGTTACATATATCGACTAGTGTTTTATAGGTTTTTACCTTAAGACCTGCACATATGGCCACATCACCGGATTGGACAGAGCTCACTTCCCTGTATTCATCTGCCAGGGGTTCATAGATTTTTGTTATAATCTCTGCTTGGCCACGAGAACTAGTCACACGCATTCCCCGCTTTATTTCGCCACGTATAAGACGCACCAGAGTAAGAGCTCCACGCTGCTTGTCGTGAACAATTTTGAAAACTCTTCCCGCCAGCTCGTTGCTAAGAAAATAACTGAATTATATGTTTTATTTACTATAAATCAATTGCTCACCCAAAGCAATCATAAATCTGATTTCGCTCCTCCGGTTTGGGTAAATATAAGTTTACCGCATCCATTAGACGTTGTATTCCAATATTTTTATAAGCAGAGCCTAGCAAAACTGGCACAACCTTATTTTGGCAAGTGGCTCGTCGCAATGCTTTTTCGATCAACCCATTGCTGACTTTATCGAAACTTTCCGTATTAATTAAAACTTCAGCCAACTCATCATCCGCTTCAGACAGCTGATCGATTAGCTCATTACGTTTCTCTTGCAGCTCATGCAATATATCTGCATTTTGAATTTTGGTCTTATTGTAAATGCGACCAAAGTCGTTTGGTTGCCAGCTCAAATGTTCTAATGTTATAACATCGTATATGCCTGCAAAGCATTCCTTTTAAGGGTGATCATTTTTGCATCCATTCATCTGTACTCACTCAGTAGGCCATCGACATTCTTTGTAGGATACTGCGTACATATGGGTTTTACGTCTAGCTTTTCTTTTAAGTGCTCTACACACTTTTCAAAGTTCGCATCAGGTCGATCCATTTTATTGACAAAAACCAAACGGGGCAATTTATGTTTGTCTGCCTGTGTCCAAACGGTAACCGTTTGTGCCTCCACACCCGCCGTACCGTCTAAAACAACAATAACACCGTCCACTGCTTGAAGAGATTGCTCTACCTCCATTGTAAAATCAATATGACCAGGCGTATCTAACAGATTAATACTTAGTATCTCTAAAGTTGACCGCAGAAATATTAGGGATAACTATTCATTACACTCACCGCTCGCCATTCCAGGAAAAAGTAACAGCTGAGCTGCATATCGTAATGCCTCGTTCACGTTCCTGTGTGAGGTAATCTGTTACCGTATTCCCACGATGTACTTCACCCAACGACCGAGTTTTGCCCGCATAATAAAGCATGCGTTCGGTTGTCGTGGTTTTCCCTATACATAAAATTAAAGATGAACCAAGTGTGCCAAAACAAGACCCTTCCTTACCTGCATCAATGTGCGCTAAGACCCCAATGTTCCTTATGTCACTGCTGTAACAACGACTTATGCCTTGTCCAGACTGCCATATAAATGTTTTGCGGCACCTAAATACCACTCTAAACAAAGCATAGTGCAACATTTTCATTGATAAATTCGACTTTTTATTCAAAGTACGTGCCCCAAAACATATTGCACAATCAGCTGTCTCTTTAACTATAGATTTGACTATCGATATGTATGAAGCATTGAAATCGATAAGGCCAAATTTTGAAATAGGCATCGATACCAATAAATATTTTGATATTTAATATTCCTTTGAAACATGCATTCAAGGAAAACTTAATTGATCTCAGCTAGAGACAAATTGGGCATAAGATTCCCGTATACAGACACAGAACAAATTTGTTTCAAATGTTGAATGTTAAGCCCACTCCTCACTACATACTCTTACACCCCAATATTCAATCAGATTGGACGTAATTAAGTTGTTCGTCTCAGGTGAAAAAACTGCATCTTAAGATAACGACAAATACAGAAAAAGTGGCAGCTGTTCTTGTCATATGTGTAGATAGTGCTTTATCAGGACTGTAAGTATAAGCCAACCAGAATTTTACTTACGTATATGTATAAAAAGTAATCCAAAAAGGGAGCGTTGGGTGGATTCCAAACACAATGATTGCTCAGGAGATGCACTTGCTTCTAAGAAAATGCTCACAGATGAGAATGAGAAAGATGCAAATAACACTTGGTATATTAATAAAGGACAGGCTCTTATCACTCTCACGAGCTTTCGGAATATAGCAAGTCACCAGATCGGAGATATAATTTGATTTCTTGCCAACATCTGATGCCCAAGATCGATCATCGAAGGACGACTCATATCGTTTTAATTTCACACAATCTCCACAGACATACTCAACTTTCTTATTCTTAAATGGTATGTGAAAAAAATTTATCTGCGTTGAATATGCCATATTAAGCTTCTAACGTTCTGGAAATAACACAGGGAATTTTATTTTTAAAACTAATTTTGAATGTTTTCCAAAATATGAAAGGAACTAATGATTGTCGGGTATCTTGATCGCTTGTACAAACCTTAACAATCACACAAGTTTAGAGAGAATTGCAATTATTTTATTATTTTCATACATTTGAATACTGCGCCATTTTCATTAATGGACGCATATGCATGAACTCATAAAACAGCTGTTTCTTAGCTGCGATTATAAATACCGATAGCGGCGTATACAGATATCGATACAACAACTTGTTCATTCAATCATTGTTCAATTTCGTTTCTATTGTAGGTTCAACCACTAAGGAATCTATGTAAAGTTAATTGTTTATTGTTTATTTTTTGTATAGTAACTAAAGCAATGTCAACGCGACCTCGTCGTCAAGCAGCTGCAAAGTCTGCACAAATAATTGAATTGTCCGACTCAGATGACACAGCTTCATATAAGGAAAATGACGACCTACAAAGTGGCACCCGTTCGCGTTGTATAGATCGTGCAGCATCAGGACTGTAAGTATAAATCAATACACTTTTTCAAGAATTGTACTTATATATGTATGGGTAACAGCAATACAAAAAGGAAGCGTTGGGTGAATTCCAAACACGGGGACTGCCCAGATGAAGCACCTGCTTGTAAGAAAAAGCGCGAAAAAAAGAAAAAGAACGATGCAAATCCAAGCATTAGTGTTGCTGAGACAGATGTGGAACCAACGTTGGCAACTAATTTAGAGCTAAATGGACAGGCAGAAGGGCCTTCAGTTTCCAAATCCACAACCGGACGCAGCTCATTTTGGGAACGCCGGAAAGTTTGGAACATTCATGAACTTTTAGCCGAGACAGAACATATTCAACCAATGGCGGCGCGGAACATTGTTCAGCTTTTTGAGAACGAAAATACCATTCCATTTATTTGTCGGTAATGTAACAAATTTTAAATATTTTTAAATAGTTTGTTGATTATCTTTTTGTCCGTGTTTAGTTATCGACGGGACTTAGTAGATCACATATCGCCAGATCGGCTGCGTGATATCAAAAACACATATACTGAGATTGTGGACTTGCGTAAGAAAGCAGAGCACATAGTCCATCAGCTGGAGAAGGAGAAAGTCCTAAATACAGAGATTCGTGAAGAGCTAATGTGTGCCAAGACAAATGAAGAACTGGAGTTCTTGTATGCGCCATATAAACCAGCGAGCAAAGGCACGTTGGCTGAAAGGGCCAAGGCTTTAGGACTGCAACAGTATGCAGATTGCCTTCTGTACGGCACACCACCAAGAGTGCAGCTATCTTTAATTGTTGACCCGAGCAATACAAGCTTGGCAACAGAGGAACTGGTGGTCTCCGGAATCTGCAACATTATTATACACAACATTAGCAAAAATACAAGTGTGCTGGAAAAATTGCGAGTATTGTAAGTTCTACTCATGCAAAGAGTAAATTAACATTAATCCGAAACTGAAGGGGACAACTCCGACCTTATGAAGTCTATGTATTTGATTACCAATGTATACCAGGGCTGCCAGCTACCTTTCACAAAAAAAGATTAGACTAAGATGAAAAAACTAATTTTCAAGCGGAAAAAACAGACCTGTGGTTTTATATTGAAAAGGTTAAAATTTCATAGATTTTTAAATTTATGTAATTCTTACATTCTCTATCGAGAATTTTCTAATGGTTCTTTTTATGTTGAAAATGGTCCTAATCAAAATATGACATTATTAACCAATACTTCTGAAATATTTTTTCTTTGGACTTGTTCATTTCAATGATTGTAAATTACCCTGGAGAAAGATTTGTTTGCCAATCACGGGGTTGTCGATTTTAAAATGAATTTAAATGTATTAAAACTTTATTATGCAAAAACAAAAAAAAAACTCAGATCTGTCTGAATTTGTCTGTCCCTGCAGTCCTGATGTCCTGACAACTAAGAGAACTGACAAATCGAATTAACTATATAATTAAATATGTCCGCTTGTCTGTAGGTTTGATGGACTACTAAAACGTGTTAAGATATTTAAAGGTTTTCGCACACGTACATTTACAGTAAGGCAGACCGAAGAGAGACAGATCCCTGGGTCAATGAAGCAGAATTATTATTCTTCCGCTTAATGTGGCTCGTGTGTTTTATCGACTTATGAGGTCGTGTCACGCTCATGAATTTATTAAAGTGAAAAAAGAGAAGGCAGAAACAAACTCACCGGAACCTTTTTATACCCGCTACCCATAGGTAAGAGGGGTATTTTAACTTTGTACTAACCGAAAATTTATATAGCAGGCAGAAGGAGACGTGGTAACCCCATAAATTATAATATATATTAAATCAACATCAACAGCCTAGTCGATATAGCCATATCCGTCCGTCCGTATGAATACCTCGGCCTTGGAGACTATAAGAACTAGGGCTTCCAAATTTGGTGTCAATATGCAGGACAGTTCGTTTTTTGTAAAAACAATAACTATTAAATGATCTGAAAATTTGGTTGCGATCGGATATTTTATCCAAGCCGATCCCTAAAGTAACAACAAGTGCAACACAAAATAGGATAAATATAGAAGTTATATACTTAAAAATCATTTTGGTCAGGTGGGTAGCGGTTATATCGCAGTCGAGTATACTCGGCTATAGCTTTTGTGCTTGTTTGTTTTTATTTTTTGTACGTAATAATAGTTTAAAAGTAATATTCTTCCTCGAATATTTGGAATAGGAAGAATAAGCGTCAAAAACTGCAAAAGTTTAAATTATTGAAGTGTGTTTGGTACATTATTATCTAATTTTTATCAAGTATGATACTAAAAAGAATGGCATTACGTTCTAGGCAAAATGTTCATCGGATTATACTCAAATGTACAAAAGCTAAAAGTACAGCACTATCGAAAGCAGCAAGCAACAAGTTCACCGGTTCCAATGTTGATCCCAAGAAGAAAATTGATAGCTCAAAGTTCGAGAATTACTTTAATTATCAAGCAGATATAAAGACAATAAAGCCCCATCAGTCACTGGCCATTAATCGAGGAGAGAAACATAAATTTCTAACTGTCAAAGTGGAAACAAGTGACTTTTTAAAGAAGGATCTACTGCGATTCATATTTGAGCAGTACATGTCCGAAGGTCTCCAGTATCCACTGCGCAGAGAAGTATTCAACCGTGCACTAGAAGAGTGCTTCACTAAAAAATGTAAGAATTCATTATAAGTCTCTAAATTCAAACGTATTGTACTCGTTATTTTTATTTTATTTAATTTAAAGTATCTCCGCTTCTTTGTCGTCAAATACGTACCGATCTTAAGGAAAAGGCTACACGAGCTTCAATTGAAGTATTTGGGAAAAATCTGAAGCAACTGTTATTAATGTCACCTTTAAAGGGTGAACGTATTCTCGGTATTGACCCTGGCTACACAAACGGTTGCAAATTGGCACTTATATCCGAAACAGCCGATGTGCTCGACACGGGAGTCATTTTTCCTCACGGAAGAAATGCTAACCGAAAGGGATCCGAACAAAAACTTTTAGAGCTGCTTAGCAAACACAAGTAGGTGACTATAAAATAATTAAAGGGAATTAATGTAGAACTAGTTTCATTGATTATAGCTGTCGCATAATTGCTCTGGGCAATGGAACTGCTTGTCGTGACACAGAGATGTGGTTGACATCTCTATTTCAAGCTGGGGTTCTCGATAGTCACAGCATTCGTTACAGTATTGTAAATGAGAATGGTGCCTCGATTTACTCTTGTAGTGACGTTGCGGCAAAGGAGTTTCCGAAAATGGACATGAATGAAATAAGTGCTGGTTTGTAAAAGTTGGCGCAAAATAATATACAATATTTATCTTTTGATGAAATATTTTAAATAAAATACAGTATCCATTGCGCGTCGCCTTAATGATCCGCTAAGTGAGTATGTAAAGATTGAACCACGTCATCTGGGGGTTGGCATGTACCAACATGATGTGAATGAAAAGATGCTAACAGAAACGTTGAACGATGTTGTTTCCGAGTGCGTAAGCTATGTTGGAGTCGACTTGAATACAGCCAGTCTCAGTGTTCTGAAGTAGGTAGAAATCTATAGTTAACATAATCACTTTCATAAAACAGAAATTTTTATTCAGACACATTGCTGGACTATCGGAGAAAAAAGCAGAGAAAATCATCGAGCATCGTATGCACAAGGGACCATTCCACTCTCGCAAAGATTTGATGGCAGTGCGAAGTATTGGCGAAAAATCCTTTGTTCAGTGTGCTGGCTTCGTACGTATCGAACCGCTTAGTGTTGGTGGAAAGTTGCTGAACCCCCTTGACTGTACCTGGGTACATCCGGAGAGCTACAGTGTGGCCGAATCGTAAGTGATATCAAAGACTATAGAATAAATAAATACGATTTATCATACAAGCATATTTCGCGAATACGCTCCTTACATATGTATTCATATGACAGAAGACCTGATTGCTCAGTAGTCTAATTACTAGGGCTTCAATCAAAAACTCAATTTATAGAAGATGCTTCTAGTTTATGCTATTATTACAATTATAATACAAAATACGATTTTTGAACAAGCAAGCAACTTAGTCTAGTTTGAATAATGTAGTAGCTTAATTATTAATGTAGTAGTTTAAGCTTACCTATCAATCTTAATCATCTTAGGATTTTGTAACCCAAATTTACTGAGATTTACTATATGCACATGATCTTTGATCTTTCTCGACAACATTCTCATTAGGCTACGATATATTTTGGATTTCTTTGCTGGAAAGACTCGTTTCATCTTGTCTAAAAACGACTAACAAATTTTTATTTTATTGTATTTGGAATCAAACAAAAACACGTTTATATTCTGCAGATTCGATAAATAGGACTTAAATTATTTTATTGTGTTTCACTCTGATTGCCCATCTGTAGTAGCGACGTTGTACTTGGATCCGGTTCAAATCCAGTGTCACTTGATTTTAACTCTGGGTTAATATTAATAAAGCACGGAAAGTCGTCATCCAAAAGATTGACATTAGTTTTACGTCGGTCACACCCCTGACACCAGCACGGCACATAGGTATCCAAATGATTTTTGTTTCTACAGCGCTTACATGTACAATTCACTGTGCCGGTATTTTTGAAACTCTCAAAGTCGGTATCGGCACGTAATAATGCCAAATAATCTTCTATGGAGTGCTCTTGCCCAACGTCTATCAATTGTGCCCAGGTCTTATACTTACGGATTACCTCATAGAAATATTCGTACAAATGCTGTATGGTTGGCAAAACGGTTTCAAGAATTGAAAGGAATGGACTGTCCAGCTTCTTATCCAATTTATCGAAACGAATACGTAGCTCAGACATGGCATCCCGTATAACGACAAGCGAAGACGATAGGTCACCGCTGCAGAACATAAGAAAAATGTAAAACGGAATACATGAAATTCACTCAATAATACTTATAATAATTTAAACTATTGTATGCATGTTGAAACCTGCACACCGCATCGGTCTCTGCAATTTGACTCAAGTATTCTGGGTAAATTTTAATACCGCAAGCTGAACCAATCAAAAGGCGACGACGTATAGCTTGATCCCGCATTATTTTCGCGAGCATAATTTCTACTTCCTTAGTCCCGTTTAGTTGACGCTCCAGTTCCCTTAGCTGACTCTCAACGACAAGGACCTGTTCGTGTACACACTTTTCCAAACTGAAATCGTAGCGGGTGTAATGCGATATGCATTTATCAAAATTGGGAATAAGGGCAGAAGTTGGAAGAGTAGCGCCGCGACAAGGTAGCGGTAATGGAAAGCGCTTGAATCGCTCAGGTGGATAATCCCAACATGGACCATAACGTATGTCGGATGACATCCCTGGAGATATCCAGCATGGTTTGTTAACTCGTACCCCTTTGCCATCACTGGGTGACTGCTCATTACAAGCCACGTATTTATTTATTTTGACCTCATGTTGAGGTGGTGGATACTTCCAAACTTCTTCGTATTGTCTTTGTAGAACGAGGAGCTTCTTTCCCGGAGACATCTTAAATTGAAGAAATTGGGAATAATTCCATGTAATATTTGCAGCTACTAAATTTGAAAATTTCGTTACTTTTTCAGAATCATACGAGAATGTGACTTAAAGCTCTCGGACATTGGCAAGGCCAGCTTCGTACTACGAATAAAGGAATTTGCCATGTGTTCCGATAAAATTGAGTCTCTTGCCAAACAACATAATGTGCACGTTGATCGGGTAAGAGTACACACATTTCATCATTGGTTTACTCTTAATTAAAAACAACAATTGCAGCTGAAGTTTGTCCTAGTTGCCCTACAACGAAAACTTTTGCAAGATTACCGATCCGACCTGGACAAGCGGCCATTATTCAAACAAGGCATGACAAAGTTAGATGACCTCGAAATTGGTGATGTTCTTACAGGTTTGCCGTTACATTTAAGAAAAAAATAATATCTGTTATTACTAAGTTAATTTTGTTTAGGTGCTGTCACAAACATAACTCATTTTGGTGCATTTGTGGATGTTGGCGTTGAAAGAGATGGTCTCATACATAAAAGTCATATGAATAACTGTGAACTCAGCATTGGTGATCGCATTATCGCCTCTGTCGTCAAGGTTGATATTCAGCGTCGACTGTTAGGATTGCGCTTAGAAAATATGCTAGAAGAGACTGACACATCGTTTACGATGAAAGAAGAGTAAAACACATTTTAGATTAAAGTTTCTTGGAAGTATTTAATGCGTGTCTTGATTTTGTTGTAATAAGTTTTTCCTTCTGAACCATATTTTATAAAATTCATGTAGGTATGTGTATTGAAAAGCTTATTAATTAGTGTTGAATTGTCTCATATCAAGCGTATCCCCCTATCTTTCAGATTTCAATTATGTAGCGTATACATGTCAATAATTTGGTCTGTTTCATATTTTCAAGCTTGATTGGATCTTCAAATGATTTATTTTCCATTTTCAATTTATTGCCGTTTCAATGAAATTGTTAAAAATAATTATAAACAATTGTTATACAGTTTACATTTACATAATTACACAATATAATATATATTAAAAAATATACATGCGTTTGTATTCAATTTAATGTATTTCGTGTTTATTTAGCTTGTTATTCTTTTAATTTCATATTCTAACTACGTGGACTTGTCGCATAATCAACCAATTATTGTTTAAATAAATACATCTGTAACCGTACATAATATTGGAGAAATTTACTTATCGCAAAAAGGCCAATAGAGCAAATTATATACCGCATGACATACATAATTCACTGTAGTTCATTTATTATTGTATCGAGAACATTTATTTTTATCATTTATAATGATAGCATAGGTAATGATGTAAGTTTTTTAATGTATGTATGTAAATTTTAAATAATAGGTATTTATATGAAAAAGCAGTGCATTCTCCGGTACAATACAAAATTAAGTCGTTCACCAGAATCCATGGCGCGTACCAACCAATAGAAAAATGTTCGAGTTCATAATGAATAATATATAATGATTGTGTCAAAATCGATGATCGCGACTTTAGAGTAGCATGACTATCAGCAAACTTGCCAGTCCGTTCGATATACATTATCGATTAATGTACTCTATATAGTTAAGCTATAGTGGTATAGTTTACATGTTAATTAAATTAATGTACCTGCTTTGGTCAATGAAATTGTGTAAAATATAATTATAGATGGGGCAAGTAATGGTTCCATTTTGAGAATTTTAATTCGGAGGATGTTGCTCCGCCAAGGTCTGTTGAACGACCGTTTTGCAATAGGACCTTCATACCCATATCAACATCGACTACGAATAGTCATCATAATGTTATGTAGCTTAAGAAATTTACATAAATTCTGAATTATTGGCAGACCGTTAGGCGCCGCACGGCACAGCCGCAACGCGTGAGTGTTTTTTAATCTCTTTTCCCTAAATTCCCTTCGTATCCTGTTCGTGTATTATCCCCTCCTTCCTGTGTGAGTGATGTATTCGTGTGGGAGTGTGTATTGGCAATTGGAGCATAGCCTACATTTATTACAGAATTTAATAAACAATAAATATAACTTAGTATTTTTTTATACGTGAAACTTACCAATTGCCGGAGTGTGTGTGTGTCGGTTGAAATGATCAAAATCAATAGCAAATCGAAAAAGCCTAATTATTTCTTTTTCTTCTCTTTTCTGAAAGTGAAAACCGAATCCAATATTAATAAACTTATGTGCGAAAAGATAATGATCGAGTATATTTTGTGCAATGTATAAATTTAAGAGTCGAATGGGAACTCAATAGATAGTATAATACAGCAAAGCTATACAAACTGGACAGTTGACATAATAAACATTTAAGATTTTGCTTTAACTTGCTCACATTTAGGACGAGCCATTTGAAGCGTTTTTCTCAACAGGTTCTTTTTTGTCGTATGTGTTGTCTGACAATTGCCTCCCAAGTGCAATCGTTGCTTGTTGTTAATTGTAGATTGTTGTTGTGGCTGTTGTAGTTATTGTTGTTGCTGATGTTTTGTGTGCAAACTGATTGCTAAACAAATTGAAATGAGTTCAAATTTTATTGTTCATTGATGGCTTTTGAAATAGGAGAGTAAATGTCTCCAGGGCGCAAGACAACAGCAGGTGCCGTCAAACCATCTGTAAAATTCAAGAATTCTTCTTTTTGGTTTCTTCAGTTCGTAATATTTTCATATTTGATTGCTGAACGATAAACGGAACGCAACAGAACAGAAAAATGCTGCACTTGTTAGCACGAATCTTATACTATATATGCATGAATGTATTTATATAGTTTAATACAAAGTATCCATGTATGTATATTTATTTGTATGGGTGTTAATTATGTCTGAGGGTATGTGTTTGTCTAACAAAATAATTAACGTGTGCGCATATTTTACTCAAAGAGCTCTAATCATATAACTTTGTTATGTTCTACTTTAAAATATCTGGTTTTGTCAGCTTTAAAAACGACGTTTCTAGTTTAATTGTATATTTAGAATGATTTTATGCAAGGTTTTAACATTAAACGTTACTACTTTTTAACCTTTTCATTCAATTTATTTTTTTTATTAACGCCGAAAAGTTCGTTAGACTACGTGTGATTCGAAAACATTAAATTTTTTTTAAACTTTTCAAAACTGTTTTATAAGATTCTTATTTCTCTTCTATACTTTATTTTATTTTAGTTTTCACAGTTGTTTCTGGTTTTATCAAAACACAAAACCACTATATGTAATTCTGTATATATGTTTACTAGTTCGATTAGACTTTTTGTATGTGGCAACTGGGCCCTACGTGAAACTCTTAAATATGAATTATTGTTGGGAATAAATGAAAACTAAAGCTTTCAGTATGGTCTGATATTACAGTATTGACAAAATACCAATTCGGACATATGTACGACAGTGCAAAACGCAATGAAACAGTTTTACAATAACAATAGCACAACGGTGTATTTACATAATTTAAAAAACAAAAAATTCATTAATAATAGAGTTTTAATAAAGCAACAAAGGCCAACAAAAAACAACGAAAATCAGGAAATTAAACACGAAACAAAGAAAAGTAGATGGCTTTTGAAAACAGAGATTGCATTAAACCACACAAGCAGAGAAAACTCCCATTACGCGTCAGCCAATGTCTTGCTGGGCGTTACCGCTGGATGAGGAGTTTCTTGAACGTTGCTGCTGACTATACCTGTTGGTAGTTGACTGCTGCTGCTGTTGCGCCTGTTGCTGCTGTTGAGAATGAATACTTTGTGGCATTGCAGGCGTGCTTGCCGCGCCCACGGGGAATGTATCTGCCTCTTCCTCCTCGTGTGTTGACTGTGATGGCGGCTGGCATTGAAGTTCTAAAGGCTGCTGGTCGGCAAGCAGCTTGGCGGTAAGAATGCTTACATAGGCTTCATAACGACGCAGCTGGAAAACATAAAATTATCTGTTAACTATTATCTATTTAATAGCAAACTTAAGACAAAACTTACTTCATATTGCAAATAGCTTTCCTTCTCCTTGAAGTTCTGGAGAGGTAATCCTTTATTGGGTGAAGGGGTCTTAAGGTGCTCCCTTAGCTCATGCTTTAGTTGAGCAACCTGTTGCTCATGCGACTCTAGTTGCTCCTTCTACAAATGTAAATAAACCTATAAATTTATTTTTTTAGGCAATTATATTTGGGACTTACCATGGGCAACTTTGTGTGTGCACTAGGCAACAGCGGGCGCTGGAAACGTTTTTGGCTACCCACTCCACCTTCAAGGGGCGGTGCTGAAAACGCTGCACACACATAATTAATAGTCTCTACCCATGAGTGCAGCTCCACGGAGCCGCCGGTCTGAAATAGATACTCGGCCTGGTCGGCAGTTTGCAGTCGGAACACATGTTGCTTCTTGGTGTAGTCGTTGGCCATTGTAGCCAGTGCGTGATGTATGCGTATCGCATTGTGCAGATTGTCGGACATCTGCAAATTGAACCAAATAATAAATTACAATAGAAACTAATACTGCAGTAACAGAAACTTACTTGACTTTTACGAAAGCCGTGCTCGTCCTTGTGCAGATATAAAACAAGATCGCGCAGTGTGATGAAAAACATTTTCCACGAACGTTTACCAAATGGAGCTATACAAAAAATGGAATTTCATTAACAACTATTTGATTCCACATAGATTCAATATATATCTGAAACTTACTCTTCTTAAAGCTAGTATCGTAGCAGCACTTGCGCATCACATAGCCCTTTTTGTACTCAATAGCCGAGGCCGATTCGGGTGTATCCAAAAAAGGATTTGCGCTTACGCCTGTTAGTGTGCTGTTGTTGTTGGCACGCTGCTGCTGCTCCCCCGTATCATCGTCGCTTCAAAAGAAATATAAAAATGAACACCAGAACTTGATGGCAAGTTAAATCAACTACTTACAGTGCCCACTCTAGAGGTTTCGTTTTGATGGCCTGGTACAAATATTTGAGCACATCCTTTGGAAAATTCTCGCCGTCGTTGAGGTCAGCTAAATTGTCGACAAACTCAGCACAACTCATCTTTCGGTTTATATTCTGACCATGCAGATCCGTGTTAAGTAACATTATGGCGCAGGTCAATGTATGCACGGCATCTTGTGAGTTAAATGTGCCGGGATTGCAGTCAAGAAATCGTTTTGAGAAATGCACCAGTACACGCTCCCGTTCCTGTGTTTCGCCTGACAAAGAAAACTGTTGCAGGAACTCACGCAGGGCCTGATCCAGCGATTTTTTTTCGAAATTAAAATGCTTTAGATACTCATCTGCCACGGCCCGGCTAAAGTCGTTGCTAAAATTAATATAAGGTAAATATTAATAATGAGTGTAATAAGTCTAATAGTAAGAAAAACAGCTTACTTTTTGCTGAGATGTCGCGACACATCGCTCTTCTTGAAACCGTCGAGAGAGTACAGTCTTTTGGCCAAGCGAATAGCCGAGGGCATATCCACGGCCTTGGGCGAGTAGTGATACGAGTGCAGCGATTCCACGTCGCTGCCATCGTCGGAAACTGGTGGGGAGCCGTCGCGTGCCGCAACCGCTGTGAGTGGCTCGTCAGTTAGAGTGGTGCCATCATCCTCTGATCGTGTGCCACTGCTCGTATTGCTATTGTCCAGACCGCGCACCTGTATGACCAGCTTATGTTCTGACTGATCCCGATCACGATCCCTATCCCGTTCACGCTGCTGTTGTTGGGCACGTAACTGTTGCTTAATCTGATGCTGTTGCTGGCGGTGCTGTGTTGCCGCTGCCGCTTCCGAGACAAGAATGGTGGAGTCCGAGTCGCTGGGATCGCTAAGTACCATGCCGCCTAAAATATCGCGAGAACTCAATAAGTTATCGTCGTCTTGATAGTCAGGACTAGATATATTTGAAATGGCCTCTGAAACGCTCTGATCGTTGCCAAAACCTCCACCATTAGCCATACAATTGGCACCATTATTAGTACCACCGCCACTATTGGGGCAGCCTAACAGAGCCGGCATCCCGAAGGGTGGCTGTTCGCGCTGCTGCAGTTGTTGCTGCTGCTGCAGTTGTTGCTGATTATGTTGCTGTTGCTGTGCGCTCTTAGAGCCCGACGAGGACATCACCGACGAGGATACCGATGTAGGCGAGGCCGGACTGCCGGCTGCCGAATTTTGGGGCGATGAACTAATGGAACTTGAATGTGAATTTGAATACGATTGCTGACCGTAGTATTGCTGCTGCTGCTGCTGTTGCTGCTGTTGTAGTTGCTGCTGCTGCTGCTGTTGTTGCTGCTGCTGTTGTTGCTGCTGCTGTTGTAGTTGCTGCAACTGATGCGGCTGCAATGGGGCATTGTAAGTCCATACGATGCGATCTCGATTCGATGCCTAAAGCAGAAAAGTATAAATTACAAAAAGGTCAATTGGCGTGTTTCTTAGATCTATGCATATACGTGTATGTAGAGCTAAATTGTGTATCGGTTTGTTTGTCAATTTCCATTTGACTTCACCCTAAACAGATTACCAGTGTAGCCTTTGTACCAGTGTGGTTCGTGTCTGTGTCTCGATGTACGTGTGTGTGTAGCGTTAGTTTCAAGTCCCCGATTTGTCATAAAATACTTTAAGCTACATATACAAACGGTTTGCAAAAGCTCAGGCAAGAACACAAAAAAAGCAAATGATAACCACAAAGAAAATCACATTGGTTAATTCACACCATGCCATGCTTAATAAGTGGCAACCTTTTTGCGTAAAATATAGTTTAGTTTGTTGCTGACGTCATTCCTTGCTGTTGTTGCTTGTGTTCCAGCTGTTGATTCTATCGGTGTTGCAGAAACATCGACTGTCAGTTCGTCGTTCTTATTGTTAATATTTCTAAAACTGTTGTTTCTCGATTCTTTCTCGTTTGATTTCGAATTCGAGCTCTCGTTGCTGTGCAGTGGCGAGGACGACGAGTTAATCACAATCGTTGTTGCGGTTGTTGTTGTCGTCGATGACTAGAAAGCGATAGCGCGTGTGTTCGCAAAATTGCGCATATATGAAAGTTTAGGTAAATACGATTCGAACAGAGACAACGAAAGGAAAGGAAAGAAAGAACACAAGTAAGAGTAAGAGTAAGATAGACAAGATAGAAGTAGTTAAATATCGTAATAGTAGGTACAGTTAAAAAGTACAGAGCAAATAGTAACGAGTAACAAGTATATAATAACGAGAAGCAGGTTGAATTACTACAAAAATTCGAAATGGGATGATGGATACAACACATGTTATAAAATACAGTGATAATAGATTGATGGATGTCGCCAATGCTACGTGATGAAATACATATAATACACATACATATAAATTTTTAAATAAGGACAACTAATACGGTTTTTCGTTAAGAACAATCTACAACAGGAAAGGGGGTGGCACTGTGTGTGTTCTTTGGGCTGGGAGAGTATTTCGTATTCATCACATTTCTCTATATAATATACTTAGCTTTTTGATTAGATCAGCTTAACAATATCTGGGTAGCATTATATTCTGATTGCATCTCGAATTATCTTACCTGAGAATCCTCTGAATCGTGGCGTGTATCCAGCAGCGTATTCAACGAGCTATTCACATCCTCATCAATATCGATGGGTATCACAGCCGCAATGCCCTCGCGCTGTATCTGCTGCAGATGATCTTCGGATTTACTGGTACGAAAACCGGCAGCATCACACTTCCGTACCACATGACCATTGTGACGGCGAACCACAACAGCGCTACTTCCGCCGGCGGCGTTGCTCGACTCTGGCACCAATGAGCTTGGCTCCGGACTAGTGGGAACCGAACTAGCCGTCTCCTTATCAATGAGTGGCGCCGACAGCGAAATGGGCGATGTTGGCACTGAGAATGACGTTTCGTCTTGGCCCAAACCCAAAAGAGCCTCACTTTTTACTGTGCCAGATGAATTCGATGTCGAGGCGGAGTAGCCAGCCGTCCCTCGGGCAGCACAATCAACAGCGTCGCGAGTGCGCTGTTGCTGCTGCTGTTGTCGTAAAATACTACGCTGCTTCAGTGCGCGCATTCGTTGCTTGGCCGAACCAGAGCCCAGCGAGTTTGTCGAATATTCCTCATCGCCAGCATCATTGTCCTCCTCGTTGTACTCTTCATCCTCGTCGTCCTCATCAACTAGACACTGGCGATCGCTGTCCTCCTCATCACCACGGCCTAGTCCGCTCTGATAAGTTTCGATGTTTGTGATGTCGTAATGTGTTTGATCCTCTTCACGTTCGTCCTGCTCCTCGACCTCCACCTCAACCTCCAGTTCATCATCGTTTTGGTAGTACTCGTAGCGCTGTTGTTGCTCTTGATGCAGCTGTTGCTGTTGTGATCGGTACCGCTGTTGCTGTTGTTGTTGCTTCTGACGCTTATTCACATCGTAGTCCACACTGGCATCCTCGTCACGCTCCAGTTCCTCACACATTAGCAGTGTGTCGTTAGTTAGCGAGTCCCGTCGATTGTAACTGTTGTTGATGCTGTCGCGTTGCTGCTGTTGCTGCTGCTGTTGCTGACAACGCTGCTGCTTGGCTTCTCGCTTCATCGAATCCGAGCTGGCCGTATTAGTGGGCGAGTCTACCGATGAGGAAGAAGTGGGCGACGACTCACCAGAGGCCCGCGGTGCTAAAGCGCCATTAGCACGTGCATTGGCCAAAGTGCGTTTGGGAAAATCCCGTAAGCTATCCACCTAAAAAACGAAGAAAGTTCAAGTCATTTTTGTTTGATACGGAACTGATGATCGGGCTACCTTCTTAGCTTGAGCTGTTAATAAGTTGCTGGACTGGGGCGTTCTTGAGAGGTTCAGAATCAGATCGCCAGTCATCATATAAGCCTCGAAACGTGGTGCCTTTGCAGGCTGTGGGGGCGCTGAATGCGGCTCCGGCTCTGAATCCCGATCCGAATGTCGCTGCTGTCGCGTTACTGCCGGACTGCCGCTGTAGCTGTTCGAGGACTGGAGAGGCTGCAGTCCGTTTCCGTTGGATGCTTTCGTGGGTATTTGAGATGGGCGTGGACGCTTATGCTGCGGTGATTGCACTTGTGCCGCCCCTGACTTAGGTGCGACGGCTTTCAGTGCCTGTGGAATGCGTGATGGTCGAAATGTCGGCGATGTTGCGTCGCCTCCGACTGCAGCAGCTGAAGTTGGTGATGTGGCTATGTTGCTGTTACTGATGCTTGTCGTTATGGTTGTTGACTCTACCATTTGAATCTTGGTAGAGCTGGCGGAAGAATTACGACTGTGAGTGTGTGTTGTGCTTGTTGTTGTTTGCTGTATTGATGATGCTGCGACAGTGGTTGTTGTTGGCGAGTTTTGACGCAACGAAGGCAAATGCGTGGGAGACTTATAGCGTAATGCTGGCGAACCAGAATTAGTAGGCGTGGCAGCGCCCTTATTATGTTGACGCTGATGTTTTGGCGACCCGGTGTTTTCACTGCCGCTATAATCGTAGATATTAATGGGAGATTCAATTTCTACGTAGTGTGGACTCTGTGTTTTAGCCAATTGCTCTTTAATACGCGCTTTTAACATAGGATCTGAGGAAGAACAAATTAATTGCAATAAGAATTAGCCTTAACCAACAAATATGTCATCACTTGCCTCGTTTCAGATCCAAGGTTACTAGTTTTTCCGACAGACGCAGACATCTAAGCACTGAAATCGAATCAGAGATTAGTACATGAGATTACCTAGTAGGTTAGAATTACTAAAAAAAAATGTACTTGCCTTCCTTCGTTGTGTAGCGATGAACATCGATGCCATTTACTTTTAGTATAACATCGCCTGCTTCAACCTGAAAAGCAGACAGAGAGAATAATTATAACATTTGTTTAGCATTCAACATTTTTTTTAGCAACTTCTCGATAAGAAACAATGGATTATTGATTTTTTCGTAGACTTCTTATTGTTTGCTTGGGTGTTTAGGAAATGGACAAAAAATACACGCGGTTGCACATGTTGTCGTCTGTCTAAGGTGCCAGACACTTGTAAACTATTTATAATTCTCAATTCGCTATGCTTTCAGCGCGTCAACAAACAACAATCGAATCACCGGCATTCGCATGCCCGTTCGTCGTGTCTGACGTCAAAATTTCGTTCTTTGTTTTAGTCAGGCTCAGGACATAAACATACATGCATACATACATCGTTTAATAAATTCAATAAGTAATTCATTCGGCATAGAAGAACCTTAAGTGAAACGCAAGTAGAACTAACATCAGTTTTATTGCATAATTAATTGCGGACTATTGGCACGTGTTTATTGTTTTTATTTTAGTCTTTTTAGTTGATCATTGCGTTTGTAGTTGTATTTTGCATTTGAACTTGCAAATTTCACTTAGTTTTGCGGTATGTATACCTACCTATACGTACATCATATTTATTATTCACAATAGACACCAGATGAGCGCAGAGTTGCATGCAGAGATGCTCTTCGTCTGTGGTCTCGGCAAGGCATAGTTAAGAGAGCGAGAGAGGCAAACAGAAATGCAAGAGAACAATTGCACCAGCAGCCTAGGCGGGTCTGCTGGTAACGTCATTGAAATTGGGATAAAATATTAATTTCGATTCCCTTGGCATGTTTCGCACATTTACGTAATATCTTGGAGTGTGCAAAAATAGAAACATTTAAAACAACAGCAGCAGAAAACCGAGCAATCTAATGCATATTTAATTTGGCAAAAGCCCTTCAGTCTCTTAGCGCAACGCTGCAAAATCTCATTAAAAGCTTGTCGCACTCAGCTCCAGTCTCAACTGACTCACACACACACATGTGCATTAGCACACATTCACACACTCCACGCCTAGTCATTTTTCATGTAAATTAGCTGCACAGACACATACACTCCTTGTCATTTGTTTATTTACTATGCCGGCATTTCACTTTTACGTTTTTACTGTTTACCTCTTTACGTAGATATGTAATATTATGTATACATGTAGATACATAAGTATGTCGAAAAGTGTGGCTATGCATTTGTATTTGTTTACAAGCTATTGCCAAAAAATCAATCAGTTACCCTGCTTGCAATTCGATAAGCCACCCCTTAAATTTCATCAAAATTGTTGCAAATTGATTTAATTTGCAAATAACGGCGAGCAAGTCTGGGTCTTTAAAATATATTATTTATTGAGTTCACTAATGAAGAAACATCACACCAATTACATCGATTTTTTTCTATTTTAAAATAGATTTGCGATTGGTAATATAATCCAAAATTGGTATTCTTTATTAACGTATACCTGAGCATTGCCAATATTATCAATAAATATTTTGCATTTCATTAAAATCTGACAACTATATCCTATAAACTGCTCCGAACGATTGAAGTAGATTAGAAAATGCAGGAAGGTAACTTTCTTTCAGTTTTTTTTTTTTTGTAATCCCTTTCAGCTTGAGGACCCCTGCACACATCTGGCTACGGGCCTCGAGTTTACCTGTATAGTTTCCTCTTTTGCATCACTTTTTATTGGGAAAATCATATAAAGCCAAATAGAACACCAAGTAATGCCTCGTTCGATAACGTTGAAAACTGGTTAAGAAAATAAAATAGGTCGAATAGATTGGATTACTATTTGCACTAAACCTAAAACTTTAACAGCAAGTTGTCGACTCAAGGTGTGTATGCCAACCTTAATGAAATCAAATTAAGTTACATTAAACACACACTGATAGGGCGTAACGAGGAGGCTTCTCCAGGCGTATAGTATTTTTGGCAACATGGTTGCTTATCGACTCTCTTAACTCGGGCCTCAAACTACTGTCAAAATCATATTGACGAATATGCCGGGGACTTCGGCACGTTGTTGCCTTTACTTAAACCTATTTTCAATAACGCCATGTGTATCGACTGCGAATCAGTTTATTGTACCGGCAATATAAATTGAAATTAATAATGAACAATAACAACGAACACACGCCCACTGAATTAAAAATGGCAAGCGCAAGGCGGCAGCTAAAGGTAAACAACAAGCCAATGGATTCATTGAATTCGTGTCATCGCAATGACAACTATGACGACGACAACAACAACGTAGTGACATGGTGATGACCTAGTCAAGTGCCGTTATGCGAAAACATTGAGGTAAACAACAAGAGAGAAAAATCATTTGCCTCATTTGAGTCGCAAGTGTATCGCAAATCAATGCCTTAGACAAAAGCTAAGAGCAAGCCTTTGCGTGGGTAGAGCATAGCACATATTGCCTTGTTGTGAGAGCAAAAACCGCACCCAAGGGCGCCACCTTTACATATATATTTATATGTATGTATGTATGCGTGTACGTATGATACAAACCTACTAGCAGATAGTACCTACAACGTTGACCACGCTCACTCGGAGCCATGCGTCATCAGGTGGGCCACCAGGCTCAATGAATCTTTTATTTAAATAATAGTGGCAACAGTTGTCGATGTTTTATGTTTTTGGTTTGTGTTCCTGCCTTGAAGTTTTTTTGTTTTCATTCAGCAAGCAGGGCCGTCCTCTATTCCACTCGTGGTAACAACGTAAGCAATTGTGAATACACAGAAAATAGTGTCCATCGCGATGTATCGGACAGACACAGGTTGTCTGTCATTTGTCATCATGTTTGTCCAACTTAGGCACAGGTAGTTGCTCTATCTGCATGTCAGTGTTCTGTGACATTTAACTCGGAGAGTGTTACACTGATAACAATATATTTTTGAATGTGCATAGTCATGCATGGTCAAAGAATAGAGGTCAAAACACGCTCAAAGTCCTGTAAAACTTGGTTGATAATCGAATTCGCTTTTATATACTAAATATTTAAAACTTCAAGTGATGCGGATTCTAAAGCTGAGTTTAATGTTACTGTTGAAAAGTCAAATATGCTTCATCGATCAAAACGGAACTTTCAGGATTCTTGCTTGCATACACGCAGTGAGATGGTTTTCCATACCATAAAGGACCAGCAAGGAGGAGGCATATCTGACAAGTATTGCACACATATAACTGTAACATATTGTGACCATCATTTTTAGTTACATATACACTTTCAAATGCACCTTTGGAGACATCTCCGACCCAATAAAGTATATATTCTGATTCTGAATCAACAGAAAAGTCGAACTATACATGTCCGCCTTTCAAACGAGACCGCTATTTCCAACCAAACTGACGATATCCTAGGAACTATCGGCCATAATAACTGATATTAAGTAAAAAGCTTTTGGCAAAAAAATATATATGTATAAAATAGATAATATATGTAAATGTCCATAAACAGTCCAAATTCGCAACTTATACGTAACTATTACCTTGCTCGCTACCTAAGCCACTGACTCACTCATCCCTAGTATAATTTGTATTCTATTGTACTTACTGTTTATTTTTATCTTGCTTTAGTTGACGGCTTGAGTTATTCACAGCGAATTACCGGACTAGTAAACAACACAAGAGTGTACTAAGTACTTTTGCACAAACACACACACACATAAATCATAATTCGCATCAACAGTCAACAGTGTTTGAGGCCATAAAATGCCTTTACCGTAATACGTAATTTTGAGAAACCTCATATCTCGCAATGCTGTGGAACTATATTTACACAATTCCAACTGTAAATAGAACCGAACATATTTTCTACTTGGATTTAAATTCACTAACGACAATTTTACAGCTGCCTTTTGCCTACTTTTGTTGCGAAAGGAAAATACGCTAGTAAAAAATAACTAACAAGAAAGCTACAGTCAAGTGTGCTCGACTTTGATATACCCACCACCCTAAGCTTCACCTGTTTGCTCACTAAATACCTCCCCTTTATAACTTCAGTTTGTTAACCGTTCGCAACCAAATTTTCACAGTCCATTTTGAAGGTGATATATTAAATTACAAATTACTTCATCTACATGCAATATTAAGACATTCATATATTGACTTCAAATCGTTAAGCCTTAGCTCCTAAAGTCTCTGAAATTTTTATTATCATACTGTCTATACCGTCTCTGCAGTTGATAGCGATTAGAAATATATATGTATGTACATATGTATGTATGTATGTATGTGGGGTCCTGCTTGTTACATACATTTTCAGTTTGCACAAAATTATTATTGTCTTATACCCTTTGCGCATCGGGTATAAAAATACAGAGCCGGTAGAAATTAGCACGAACTGCGACTTCTCCTTTGCCGCCCCTTCTCTTTAAGCAGTCTTGCGGCACGGGCCAATTACGGCCTGTATCTGACTTTGTGTAAAAATGAGTCGGCAACAACAACAGAGGCAACAAGAACAAACAAGAACTAAACAAGTTTATTTTCGGTGCCTGCTTTGTTATTGATTTGTGTTTTCAGCTTTTGCTCCGCACGTTCGCCTGCATTTTGCATGAAATTGCGAATTTACTAACAGAACCAGGGCAACAGTTTCCAGGCAAGTGGGAGGTGGTTGGTCTCTAACCGGCCGGCTCATCGGCCACTTTGCGTCTAATTGAGCGTTCCAAAAGCAGCAAGACAGATTCAAACAAGAAACAAAGAAAGGGAAAGAGTAAAAGAGACAGAGGTACACAAGCACGCACGTGGAAAGAACTCGAGATGTATGACAACGACAAGTGCTGCCACTCAATTTACAGCCAACAGACAGCAGCCAAGTGGCAACACCGTCAGACAAAGTGTAGTCGTTTCTACATATACTTATGTACATATGCTGAAACATACACACATACATTCAAATGTATATGTATGTCTGTATATAGTTTTATAGCTGGTGAGGCTTTTGTTGCTGCTGTGTTTTGAAGCGTCTTTGTGACGCTTGGGCGCACACAAACAAACACTCTTTAATATAATGCTTAGATTTAGCGCAAAGTTTACTGCACACTGCGCTTCATTTTAAACCGTTTCAGAGAGTATATTCATATTGTTCAGAGATTTGCAACGCCCATTACTGTTCATTTGGGATTCCAACTAGCCATGTCCCTCTGTCTATCTGTCTGCTCGTCCGTCCTCCATTTCAAAGCAATCCAGCCTCTCAGATTGAAAGCTATATATCTCGATGAAACTTGGCACACATGCATTTCAATACTGCATTCTGGGATATAAGTCGGAACGAGCCTGATCGGACCGATATATCATAAATCTATTGCTCTATTTTGTTTATTTTTCAAGGTATCACAAATGAACTGACTATATCGAACAGTTTTCTACGCATTCAATATGCTGTTAACATTTCATCAACGGTAATCCGGAATGACGGAGTTATCTACATTATCTTTCCAAATAGAGCATCGCAAAATGCCTTACAACATAACTGATCATAGTTGTATGGTGTCACCTGTATAATAATTTCAAATTTCATCAAAATCTAAAAACCACATTGCAAAGGCATGAAGAATGTTGTTATTGTTATGTAATGTTCCTAAAGCTCCTAACACAAACAAGAACAAGGTTCAGATACACTGTACTATTATGAATGAAAACAATTGGTTAAAATTGACTCTAAAATAAGCAAGGGTATAAAACCTTCGGCCAGTGTATAAGACCTTTCAAAGTAGCCTTTCTTTTTTAAAATTTTTTTTTCTTTTTGCATGCCGAGTGCCTTATGCACTCATTGTTCTTTCTTATTATTCGCCCCTGCTGCCTCTTCTTAGAGTTGTTGTTGCTGCACCGCTGTGAGCTGCGCCATGGCGTGCAACGAACCACAGCCATCAAGCTCGCACTGTGCGCCAACACCCCCTAAGCACCTCTCTCTCACACTGCCTCCTGTTCTCCTGTTATTTTTCTATCTCTCCACCCACCCGTTAAGCCACCATTAAAAGCTTACTTAATAAACGCGCTCACAATTTTTGCTATTTTTGTAATTCAATTAAACCGAATTCACTTTACTGTGTGCACTTTTGACTCCAAAAGAACCGAGCAGAGTGAATTGAGAGCTGAAAACTGAAAACTGAGAGCCCACAACTCTCTCATATGGCATGAGCGACGACATTTACCGAAATGGCAAGCACGTCGCATGTCGCTGGTTGCGATTGCTGGTCTTGGCGTACCGTGTCGTGACCTACCCACCATTCGGTTGCTGCTACGCACATTGAACTCAAAATGACAGTTTTCTGTTTTCTAGAGCTTGAAGTTCTAGTAGCAGTCGTTTTTTTTTTACTTTTCGTCTTTTTGTGCCTGTTTACAGCTGTCTTTAATTTCCAACGAGCCAACACAAAATGGGCGTAGGTTGTTAGAGCAGTTATTGAGACCCCATTATGATGATTTAAAGAAAAAAAAATATTGAATATGAATGTTAAAAAGCAAACGAAACGATAATAAAAATTATAATTTGTTTTCATAGTTGTATCAATTTATATTAGGAAAGAATACATCTTGGCTTGAAAATAAGAACCTCTAAAAACGGGTATAAACTATAACAGATTATCAGATTTAATGACATTAATGACAACTACATGAGATGTACTTTGTACATATATAAATTGTTTTGATGGCCATATAATTGACAAGAAAAAAAGCGTTTAGTTTATAAAAATCTTTAGTTACAAATAGACAAACAGCCCTTTTCTTCATCAGATTGTCATTTGCACATAGTTTGTAACGCAATGTGTGTGTGCTCATACATGTGTGTGTGTGCTCATACATCTGTGTATATGTATTCGCACGTAGACAAAAAGAAATCAATATAGCCTTGTGCTTCTTTGTTTCTTTTGTTTTGCTGCCCGCCGTCTGTGACAATTAATTTGTTTTCTAACTACAAAAGCAGCAGCAAACAACAAAAAACAACAACAATAGTCATTAGTCACTTACAGTTAAATGTTAATTAAGCTAGCGTTGGTGTTGCAAGAATGGCAAAAGATGTGGAATAACTGAAAAAGAAGCAACTGGCGGAAAAATGGGCTGGACAGTGTTTTTTTCAAGGGGGTGGGTCCGGCAACTCAACGTCGAACTGGAAATGATCCGCTAGTAAGAAGATGGTAAAGATTATATGTTTCAATGCATTTGAACCAGTTCGAAGCTGCATTCTTTTATCTCTCTCTCTCCCTTACTAACAAAGACTCTCTTTCACACTATCTCCACACACTCATAATCTGTAGATATGTACATATGTATACATGTATATCCCAATCTATCTTTCCATATATCTTGCAATCTGCCTCCATAATCATAAATTTAACTCTTCTTCTTACACAATAATTTATTTTGTTGCCTTATTCTATTCTTCTTTTGTATGTTAAAGAACAGGTAACAGATAATAAAGGAAGAAGGTATACATTAAAAAGCAATTAGGAGAGAAAAACAAAACTAAACCAAATTTAAATTTAATTTTTCATTTTTAATTTTTGGTAAACATAATAACTGTCAATAATGATTTCTGAAAATGTGGTTACGATCAAATAATTAATATACATATAATTTTTAAATTTTGCGTGGTTTCTCCCACAACTGCGAACTTTACTCCAATTTTTGTGATCCTTGACCTTAACAGAAAGTTGTGCAATATGAAAAACATTCTTAGGCCGTCTAGGAATTTCCAATTCGAAACATAGAAATGCAACGAGGTATCCTAACTGGTATATATACGTTTAACTACCGTTTTTGAGCGGTTTGAGGTGATATAGAAACCTCAATTTCGATTCCACGTGTCCTCGAAGTCAGGCATGTGACGCATTTGATCTTAATCTCAATACAAATGAAGGTCATCAGTGAGAATTTGCGAATGTTTACAAACTTGCAACATTTTTTTTTTGGTTCTTGAGCATTTTCAATATTATTTTTATAACAATATTTTAATACTGAGAAATCCACCAATGTAGCAGTAGATTTGTTGGTCATCATTGGCTACTTTTGAAAATAAAGGCCTTGTTTTACACCTCTGTTGTTAATTTTAAATAAAAATAAAGTATGTGACATGAAATGAAATGTATTAAATGAAATAATACAAATTATTATTTTCCCGTGCACTTAATTCTTCTAATTAACAATAAAATGGTGTAAGATCATAGGAAAATTTCTAGGTAAAACTAAATTTAAACAATTTTATACCAATAATTCGGAAAAGCTAACACCTATTTCACTGACCAGCAGTGTACATATACATATATTTGATATGTGCAGATGGAAGCAACATTCGATACAATGATGCGTAACTTTCCTCTATTTCTTCAAGCCAATTAAAACAATTGTCGTGTCAAATTGAACACAAAAGATAATAAACAAATAAGTTCTACACAACAACTGATTAAACAAACAATGAAAGTGCAGCAGAGCCTCGACCAACAGTGTTCTACAGTGGATGCTTTGGAATACTAACCAGATCATATTATATACTACAATATACGAGTATATAAGAACATAATTTTTAAAATCTTTAGGATTTTCTAGATGTAAAAAATGGTGGGGATTTGTTTTATATTATTTGCAACGCACATTACTTACTTACTCTTCCCAATAGTGTATGAAAACATTTTGTAAGTAAGAACCGACTTTCAGAGTCTTGCACAATATATGTACGTTTGATATACGATGCATTCCTATATGTACACAATTGAATAATTATTGTGAGTTTACACACACTTGCAAAGGGTATACTTCCGTCGAGATATGAGTATTTTACACAATATGCGCAAGAGAACAAGAGAAGCCACGGAAAAGACAATTGACAAACGCAGACACCTCGTGGGTTACATAGAAGATGACAATAGACAAACAAGCAGTAAAACAACAACGACGAAGACAGCAAGAACAAGAAGAAAAAAGACAAACAACAAAAACAACAGCATGACCAGCTTCGTCCAACAACACAAAGTTGTGAAGCGAAAGCGATAATAACAAATTGAAAAAATGCGTGCGCCGGTGTATCCTACATGTGTGTGAGTGTGTGATTACAACGCCGGCAGCGACGACAGCGTCGCTTGTGTTGTCGTCTTGCAGCAGCGTCGACGCCTTGTGGTTGTTTGTGTAGTTGATGTTGTTAATTTTGATGTTCGTGCAGTTGGGGCTAACAATTTTATGTAAAAGTTGCACTTTGTTGTTGTCTTTATTTATGTACATATGTACATGTGTATCAGGTTTTCTAAACTCTCACAGCTGTCGAGATATTGTGGCATATATGTACATATGAATATTTTACTTTCCCCATAAGTAAGATATTGTAAACGAATATAAGTTTAGTTTGAAAATATTAGCCGGTCATATCAAATAGCTAAGTAGATAAATAGGTACAGCAGCTTGTACATATGTGATCGGGTTTACATGAATTACTATTATGTATTTATACAGTCATAATGCACTTTGCAGGGTATTGCAACTTAGTATTGTTCACTTTAAGTTCCATTTGTCAAAATTGTTTCATTCGTACTATTTAAAAATCCAAACACGCATTTCCCTATGTAATTTTCGTGTTTTTCCTTTTAAAATTTCTTTGATTTCACACTTGTTGTTTTCGTGGTTGTCGATAAACTCGTGAGAATAAATAATTTCTAAACCGAAGGTGCAGTCACTTCACCAAGCAGGCAGCCCAGCCATAATAATCGTGCACAAACATTTTGTTACTTTTTGTTATTTTCTTTACTGTTTCCATTTGTCATGCCTGATAATTATAAACCTTATAATATAAAGTGAATACTCCTAAATGCAAATTTACCCACACACTCATACTGCAATTGTATGTAAGTTCGAGTTATTTTTATAATTATTTG
Organism: Zaprionus capensis; assembly: GCA_018903675.1. NCBI lineage: Eukaryota > Metazoa > Arthropoda > Insecta > Diptera > Drosophilidae > Zaprionus > Zaprionus capensis. The sequence goes on from JAEIFN010000011.1 coordinate 6,241,152, forward strand.
TTTGCATTACTTTTTATAGCTTCATTCTCTTGTGGTAGTTCGATTGTCTCGTTATACCCTTACATAATGTATATTAATTTTGCGCAGAACTTTAAAACGCACAGAAGGAACTATCTATAAAGTAGATATCACAGTGTCCGTTCGTCTGCCTGTGGGATTTCCACAGGATGTCAATGCAAATCTCAAAATAAACATACAAAAAAACATATAGGAACATGGGAACAACATAACATAAAGCTCACAGATCATGAGATCTTATTTATATAAGTAGTTAAGTCTTAAAAGAGTGTATAAAGAATTGTGTTCTATTCTGTTTGAAATATTATTTTATATGTGCATTTCTTTTTTAAGTATATGTATATACATAGATAAATACATGCATGCAAAGTATGGACATCAATTGAGAATTGATTGCAATACATGCCTTTTATTTAAGCTCAACTCTTAAATCTTATTTAGAATTGAAATTTATACTTGAAATATTTAATAATTTACTTTCATGTGGTCTTTCTTTTTAGACGACAAGTTTATTTTTTATATAAATATTGATCAGATGACTTATGTTCATTACTGATTTATCGAAAAGCAATTTAAACATACAAATTTGTATCTGATACATACATACATATGTACGTAAATACATTTGCATGTACAAAGAGACTCGCCGCTTCTTTAATTTCACGTTGGAATACAAGTATAAATATATGTATTACTTGTATATGAACTATGTGAATGAAACTCATTCAAAATATGATTTTAATTTAATGATCTAAAAGTGGACAAACCACCACATACTTTTTATGTAATTCGTTATGCCTGTTTACAGCTTCGCTTATTGACCCGATAAAAACAGCATTACTGATCACGCTTTAAAAATTATATTTTGCATTTGTCATATATAAACAAATTCATATAAAAACAATTTTTTGAATCAAAAACCTATTGACCTGTTTTCTATTCTCTTATTTAGTTATTTGTCCCTTATTTCTCCGTTTTTATTTCTCTTATCTATTCTATTTTTTGAGGGTTACTGACAACACTTGCGTGTACAAATGTATATATTTTTTCGCTAAGTTGAAATCAAATGAGAAAACCTATTCACGAAAATTGCAAAATCAAAAGTAAATAGACAAAAAAAAACCAACCGAAAATTGATACATGGTGCGCGTTTTGTTTGTTGTTGTGCCTTGGATGTGGGCGTGTGTGTGACTGTGTACATTATTAAGCTTCAGTTGGCCCCGCCGGTCAGCACCAAAGCCCACCAACAGAATAGCACACCCGTTGCAGACGACATGATGACATCACAATGGGCGTCAAAACAAGCAAGGATGAATCCAACGTCGATGACGACGACGAGGTCACGGCGATTTCTAGAGTATTAAGTGCATTTCACTGGACACTTCTCACAAAATGATCAAACGTCGAAAATATGCTTATCAACAGCTGCTCGAAATGGGGAAAGTGATGAGAGGCTCTGCTTTCAGAGAGCATTGTTCTCATTCCCATTAGCTTGCTCTCTGCTTGATGAAGTCATAGGGCTATCCCAAGGGAGAATACGGCACACCAATGCAGATAGTGCATAGTCGAGTAGATGGAGTTACGGTCACCCTAACATTATATATACTATATGTATGAGCAACAAATTCTTAGTACACAATTATGTATGACAATATACAATATGTGTACATACTGCATGAAGACATTCAAAGGGGTAAATGAATCACTGACTGTTAAAATGGGTACAATCTATTGAGCATAGTTTTAAATGTATGTAAGTGAATGTTGTAGTTTTCTATTAATGTAAGACTCTAATTCATACATAGGTTTGTACATACATACATACATAGATACATACATATGCATGTACATAGTGACGATTACTTACCGCACCGCAATCGGCAGCCGGCGAATTCTCAACAATGTCGTAGATGACATGCGGCAGTCCAGTTGTCCCGAGCAGCGAAAACCCGAAACCGGAATGCTGCTCGCTGCGACTGCGACGCAGCACCACTTTCAATTCCTCGGTCATTGCGCGACGCTGACGCTGGCGTTGCGTTGTCGCCGTTGCTATTGCTACAGCCGCTCCCTGTGCGGGTGTGTGTGTGTGCGTTGATGGTGTTATTTTCTGACCACCTGGGACAGCCGAGTGACCGCTCTCAGCTCACTTACGTATTTATGTTTTTACTCGTTTAATTTGCCAACGTGTTGTATGGGGGCTGTCGTCATTTGCACTTTGCTTTGGTTTGCTTTAATTTTCGTAGCGTTCCTTCTCGAATCGGTTGACTGAAGTTTTGGGCTTGGCTGATGTCGCTGCCGCCGCTTCACAACTTCTTTGCACACTCATTTACAATTGCTTTTATTTCTCTTACACGCAGGCACAAACGCGAACGCACACAAATACACGCACGCTGACACACACACACACACTCACACACAGTGTACAGAACGGAGACACAGACACAACAATACGAGATGTACAATTACAACTTAAAAATTTACTGCTTGTATTTTGTTGATCATTTTTCACAATTCAATTGCTGCATTTATGGTAGCAGCTTTCTTTCATAACGCGATTTTTTAAGTTGTCGCGTCTGCCACTTGAAAACTTGTAAAAAACTTTTCGGTTTTTTTATTTTTGATTGAGACTTTTTCTCTCTCACTTTTAACACTTCGCCGCAGTCGCTGCTCCTGCTGCTGTATGCCACCGCCGCGACTTGCAGATTTAACCACTCATTGCGGCGCGCTTATGTATTTTCATAGGCAATTAACATAAGCGCTTACACTGCAAATTCATTTTATTAATTATAATTAATTAATCTTCGAAAAAGCTGATGCGGATGCGCGACTCGCGAACCGAACACCACAGACGCCTATCTGTTGTTGTCAAAGTTTATCGATGTTTAATAGCCGCAACGTTAATAATGCGTTAGGTGTGGGAAAATATATCGATATATACAAAATATTCGATTTTTCTAACTAATATATGATTTAACTTATATAAGAGTTAGTAATAAAAACACAATTAAATATTCTATCATTTATTTCACTCAAAGCATTACAAATAAAAATTTCTTGTTTGTTTTTTAAATTTAACATACTAAGAAAATACCACATGCTGGTTGTTTGGGTGACCATCAGTCTGAAATATTTAAAAATATGTTAGTCCTCACTTGTTTATTATAATAATTTGTATTTATATTTATTCCTTCCAATCAACTTTTTGATCAAAGCGAAACTAACGAACAGTTCATTCAAAGACTATCAAGATACATAGACGCCGTTATTTAATCGTCTTTAGTTCTTATCTTATACAGCGAAATGAGATACGGTGTTGCCAGATGGCGTAACAAATTCGCGGCAATTTACTTTTTAATTATGTATTTGCAAATAATTTGAGTTGGGCGATTAATTTTATTTACTATTTATTTAATTTTATTTTATTTATTTATGATAAGAAAAATAGGTAAATGCGAACAATAGCATTTTACAATTCTATCTAGTTATTGTAACATTAGTCGAAGATAGAAGTTTGCAGGAGAAATATTTTTTATGCACACAGAAATTCAAGATTATGATGCGGGACAATTTTTAATAGGTTCCTATTGATCTGACGATCGACAGCGACCGACTTTTATGATCATCATTTATTCTAAGGGCTCTACCCGACACACAAAGCACTTGACTCATGTCCAATCTGTGCCTAAAGAGCTGTTGGCACACATGCGATTCACAACTAAAACTACTTCCGGTCTAGCCTATGGTTTGTTTTGCCAGCAACTGCGTCTAAAAAAACAAAAACATAGCTTGTGGGTGTCATAATCGCTCATAAGGGAAAGCAAAAGAGCGAACGCACGCGACGTCTTGGATGACCGACCCGAGGGAAGTCGAGGTTGATCTTTGTATCCAGATGTTATGCACAATTATCATATCAGTAGCACATCATTTACAGTTAAGTGGAAAAACAGATTTAGCCAATCGGATCGGATGCTTGGAGCGTAGAAGTCGCCTTAATAAGCGACTTTGTTTCTCTGAGAGCGATCAGTAGTACTTAGTGAGTGCGTGTGCCAAGAAGAGCAACATGAAGAACTCCAGCACAAATAACTCGGACCTCGCCTCTTCCTACTATAGTTTAAACGTAAATGTCTCCCGACGCTGGCCCATTGACGGTTTTGTGGATTACGAGTGTCACTACGAGCAAAACAATGCCTTTGGTTACGCGGGCCACGATAGTAAAGTGAACGGAACATGGGCACATGAAGCACCAAACTACGACTGGGACGCCGGGACAGCGGACGCAACGACAGCAAGCCACCAAGACCAGCCCCTTAGCAACAAGGCCACATCACATCGCAAGGAGCGCACTGCCTTTACAAAAATGCAACTCAAGCAGTTGGAAGCGGAGTTTTGCTTTTCAAATTATCTAACACGCCTGCGACGCTACGAGATCGCAGTTGCGCTCGAGTTGAGTGAGCGCCAAGTGAAGGTGTGGTTCCAAAATCGTCGCATGAAGTGCAAACGCATCAAACTGGAAACCGCCGCTAGGCCAAAAAATTGCAACTAGCTAGTTGGAGTTTTCTATTGTAAAACACTTATTTTTAATAGAATTTTTTATACAAACTGTTTTGTTTACTTAAAATGTATTATAGTAAAATGTATCTGCGAATCAGTTATTGAGAGCTACTTCTTCAGCTTCTTGCCCACTTTCGACTTCTGCAGAGGTTTGGCTATCTGCTTGGCTGCGGCAAGCAGCAAGGGGTTCTTTGCACCCTTCTGGCTCGGCTTAGCAGATGCAGCTGACTTTTTTTTCTGCACGCCCCCTGTACCGGGTTTGCGATTTAGAAGATTAGACTGGCGCTCAGCGCCAGTCTTCTTTCCCTGCGCCTTTTTTCCTGCTTTCAGTGGCTTGGTATCTTCCAGTTCATCTTCATCTTCGTCATCCTGTTCGTCCAGCTCCTCCTCGTCATCGTCGTCCTCTTCATCATCGTCATCATCCTCCTCCTCCTCAGTTTCTTCACTTAAACTTTCTTCTCTCTCAATTTGATCCACATAGTCCTCATCATCGGAGTCCTCATTAATAGTATTGCCAAGCAAATCCTCGAGCTTCAGGTCCTTTTGCTTCTTCGATTTTTCTGCACCCTTCGCCTTAGCAGACACCTTGGCCGATGGCTTCTTCGTTGAAGCTGCTTCAGACTTTTTCACTGGCTCAACGAGCACATTAGAGAAATCAATTCCCAAATTTTTATATTTTTGCTGCATCTTCTTTAGTTTCTTTATTCCTGCCACAGTGCGCTTCTGACAGGCAGCTTCATTCCAATTGTTCTGGTTCTTTACGCTAGCCTGTATACCTTTAGTAACGCCCGACACATAGATCGTTTTGCCGGCCTAAAAATAATATTTTATCAAAAAACTGTTAAGTAATAATCTTGATATTTTTACCTTGTTCTTCACTTTCTTCACTGTGTTCTTGAAGTAGTTGAACTTCTGCTGCTCAGGTGGTATGTACGATGCTTTGATAACTTTCTGGAACATCAGATAGTTGTCCATTGTGTTGGCTGCTACTTTTGCTACCTCTGGGTATTCGAACTCAACAAAGGCAAAGCCTTTGCTGCCGCCGGAGCGTTCTGAACGGGCCAAGCGAATACGCGTGACATTTCCGAATTGCTTGAAATATTGTCGTATCTGTTCTTCGAAGAATCCATGAGGTAAATGTTTGATGAATACTACTCCACGTTCGGGGCGCGCCTTCGGTTTGGGCTTCTCTTTGCTCAATTTCTTGGTAAGCTGAAAAAAATGGAGTCGAAAAAACAGTTAGCTCCCCGTTAGATGAGTTTATTTCTCGACATTGGTATTACCTGTCCAGAGACAACTTTTTTCGGTTGTGGCGATACTTTGGAAGACTTAACTTGATCAGGCTTAGGCTTTTTTACTGGCGGCATTTTGAGTTTTTAAATTAGAAACTAAAAACAATACACAAGACGTGAAATATAAACGGTTCGAGCCGCACGTGGAATATTGTCACAATTATCGATATAACTGTCATCGATTGTTAATTAGTATTAAAAAATAGCAAACGATTATGCACATCTTTTGGTATTTTTGTAGATATTGGTATTCCTTATGCCTGTTTTTAATTAAGTAAACTAACTGCTAAATATATGATCTAATTCGAATTAGAAAATAGAGTTTACTTTGCATTTTGCATATACATGTGCAAATGTTAACGGCAGTGTGGGCTCTTTTTGGGTTTGAGTACCATTATCGAGCGCCATTAAATCAAATTAGACTTTTTCAGACATGGCAACACTGTAAAACAGATGTTAGTGCAATCGCGTCGTCCGCGCGTGAAGAAGCAACAAGCGAGGTGCGAATCCAATATTACAGGCACGTGTCGGTTTCAGTTCGGTTAGATAAAAATATATTTGCCAACACAAATTCCACACACATAAATCCATTGTAAATTGAGCACAAATTAAAACAGATAGAAGCACAACATGTTTTACCTTATTGGCCTCGGTCTTGGCGATATCAAGGATATTACAGTGAAAGGCCTTGAAATCGTAAAGCAATGTAGTCGTGTGTACCTGGAAATGTATACCTCAATTCTGGGCTGTAGCCTTGAGGATATGGTAAGTGCTGGTGGTGGTGGGAGCCAATTGCCAATAGCGAGCATGAAGCGAAGGCTTAGAAAATTAAGTGTATTGAAGTTTTCGTAGAATGTTTATACAAATGAATTTATGTTGTTTCTTTTTTTTGATTTATAGCAAGAGTTTTATGGACGTCCTTTGCTATTGGCCGACCGAGATCTAGTCGAACAAGGTGCCGATGAGATTTTGGCTGGTGCCGCCGATTCAGATGTAGCACTCTTGGTGGTTGGTGACCCTTTTGGCGCCACAACGCACACAGATTTCATTTTGCGCGCCAAGGAGAAGAATATACCCTATAAAGTTGTACATAATGCGTCCATTATGAATGCCATCGGTTGCTGCGGCCTGCAGCTTTACAAATTTGGCGAAACTGTCTCCATACCTTATTGGGACGAAACTTGGAAGCCAGACAGTTTTTATGACAAAATAAAACTGAATCGCCTGCACAACATGCACACACTCTGTCTGCTGGACATCAAGGTGAAGGAGCCCACCCCCGAGTCGCTCATGCGCAAACGCAAGGAGTATATGCCCCCGCGCTTTATGACTGTCGCCGAAGCTGCCCAGCAGCTGCTGACCATTGTGGAGAAGAAGGACGCTCTGGAGCGCAACACAGTGCTCAATGAGCAGTCGCTATGCGTGGGATTGGCACGTGTTGGTCAGGATACGCAACAGATAGTCGTCAGTAACCTGCACGGCATGCGTGCCACCGACATGGGCGGCCCACTGCACTCTCTGATCATTCCCGCCAAGGAGATGCATCCGCTCGAGGTGGACTTCTTGCAACAGTACTCTCCCAACATTAAGTTGGACGATTATAATCATTAGAAAAAGCCCACCGAGAATCGTACATGTTAAGTGTTTAGGACACATTGAATTGAATTTAAGTAGCTTGAAGCTTTTTGGAGAACAGTAAGAAGAAAGTGATATACTACCTATGTATGTGGTTTCCCTGCTTTATTCCATCTGTGTAGTTTGCAAACAAAACAAATTAAATTGCATTAAAAAATAAAAGCCAGATTGATTGCCATTGTTGGAGTTTAATTTCATTTAATGGGCAGCGAAATTGAATATACACACAAAACTAATTTCTATTATCATCATTGCAACGAGCTTAGGGATAAAGACCACGCATGCGCCGCGATGATCCTTGGCGGTCGTAAAGCATATTGAATTTGTTGACAAACTGATGCATATCGTTGCACCCCTTGGTCAACGTTCCCAAGTAGCTGATTAGGCCGACGTCGTTGCATTGCGTGTATAGTTCCTCCTGGAAGGCTGGAACCTGCATAATGGGCAGACGATGGCACAGGGCATATGCCTCTCGCAATATTTCTTGGTTTGCCTTCAACTTGCCCGCCTCAACGTCTTTAATGTACTGCAATACGATTTTGATGCGGGTATTTAACATCTTAATGGCGCTGTCCTGCGCCACTAAATGCTCGGCAACAACGCTCTTTTCACCCGATTCATTTGTTGTCATCCGTGCAACATGATCGACCCCAATGCGTTCGGCCTCCTCTGTTGCCAGTGTATAGGTAAGTGGCACAAAAAGCATGGTGGCCTCACCGTCGACCAGATCAATAAGCGATTCGAACAGTTTCACTGGCAACTGATCAACACTTCGGGCCAGTGGGTTTAGTTGCAGCATGATGGGGCATTCGTTAATCTCGGCTATCTGCTTTTGGATCTTAATATCACTCGCCGTGGGACTGTCGCCCGTTGTATACCAGCCAATGAAATCAAGATCACTGAATACCTATAAAAATTAAAGGATATTTTGTAAAGGGTAAATTCTTAAGGACTTCTCGTAGACTTGTATAACCTGCTTGTATTGTTGCTCTTTTTTGTTGTAATAGTCTTTGTTGATGATTGTTTCATCCGCAATTTCGTCGGTTTTAAGCTCAAATGAGTTCATAACCTCGATGTTGCGGCCCTTCTGTTTTCCTATAAGTGCCCCATAGACTTGTCGCGGCTCTCCATGTTGTGCTCGGAATCGTGTCCAGTGCTCCGATATATTCATAATAACTAGTGGATGCAATGAAATCGTCACCGACGCAATTGTTCCAGACGCAGCCATAATGTTTCCTTTTGGCTGCTGTTGTTTGGCGCCGGCAGAATCGCCTGCTGCAGAAGGACCTGCATTTATTGAAGAAGTGCTTGGCTTTGCCGACAGCTCCACATCGATATCCATTTGCTCCATTGTTATGCCGTTGATAATTGGAAGCAGTGAGACACAAAACGAACTGTTAGTTTGTACAACTTGTGATTTGCAAATTCTCTTTTGTTTAGTGTTTGATAGAACGTTATCGACTTGCCTCCACAATCTATCGAATTAAATATACATATTTCATTTTTTTATATTGAATGGAAAATTTGTTAATATAACACAGTCAAATTTTCTGCTGAATGGATTATTTTTTATTTGTACTGTGCCTTCAATATATATATTAATAAAATACATTTAATAATACTTGCCAATCGATAATGTTTAGTGGAAATATATTTGAAATAGCTAAACAAAACAGCATATATTTTATTATATTTACAACTAATTAGAAGTTATACGATTTTTTTTATATAATCTGCATTAATATATAAAATCAAATCATATGGTTAAAACAACGCTTTTCCTGTGGAGCACCCGCTGTTAATAACAGTACAGTGAACTGTTACGTTTTGGGGGCTGTTCGTTGATGTAATAATACTAACAAGTCCATCACTAGTGGAGCATCGGTCGTGCAACACAAGACTTGTGTTCGGTCGGTTCTGCCGTTGACTCGGCCCAATGTATACATAAATACGAGCGTTTTTATTTGTTTTTATCGCGAAATGTTTAAGAATTATTAATAAATGCTGTCATTAAAAGTAAACAACTCAGAAAAAGTGTGAAATGTGACAGCTAACATCTACTGCAAGCAATTGAGAACTTTTGGTCAAGGTATGCACTAAATATGTCTCTGTGTGGGAGTCTCAATAAAATCATCTTTTTGTATGTATTGCATGTGACAAAACCTACAAAAATAAACTAAAGTTAGTCGTTTCCACAGTTATATGGCAACTTGTTTTAGTTTTCAACTGTGCGGCGACATTTCTTAATTAAAACTTTAATGAATAGCTTGATCTCTTTTTCTTGCTTCTCTCGTCTTCGTTCATCTTCCTTTTACAGGAAAAATCAATAAAGTCCAATTGTGACAATGGGCGCGAATATGTGAATATATGTATATGTGTGTGTGACTGAGAGAGGTGTTTGCGACTGTGCGTGAGCGGTTGCGCTATGGGTTGTTGTCTGTGTGGGTGTACAATATGCATCTGTGTTCCGTCTCAGACTCCTTAATCAGCAGTTTCACCCGAGTGCGTGTTGATGTTCCTCCCCTGTCGACCATTACCATCGCTGCGATATTGTTTTTATCATTTCTCTGAATTTCTTATTGGAATCGTAATATGAATGTGGCGCACCTAATTGATAAGTGTGTATATTTGTATTTAGTAATTTCTCTTGCTCTTGTTTAACATAATTAATCACTTTACCCGTGTCTGAATTCGAATTTAGTTGCATGCGCAAATGAACTTAATTTTTAAATACATTTCGAACATTCGTACGAATGTATGTATGTATGTACATACATATAGTTATTATACATGGTTTTGGGGCTGTCCGACTGTCACTTTTGTATACAATTTTTATTGTTTTTGCCGAAAGTCAGACAGCCGCAAAAAAAAAACACCAACTACTTACATACGAACATACCTATACCAATATACCTACTTACATACGAATGTATGTATGTATGTAGTTAAAGTATTTAGTTTCCCTTTTACTTTGCTTCAATTTACATAATCATTATCTCTGCTTGTGCGCAAAGACAATGTGAAAAACTGGACAACAGAAAGGAAAATTAATAAACTAGCGAAACAACAACAAAAGTGAATGACGTTCATTAAACTAACAAATACATTTGCATGTACAGACACACACATTTATTCATATGTATGTAGATTTATGAGAATAGGCGCGTGTTTTCATTTTTATTAGATCAGAGTGTTTCATAATTTGACTTTAAAAATGTAATGCTTTTCGAATGACAGTTTAATATAAGTTTCATATTTCTATTACAATATCAATCTATGAATAGCTTCGAAACTTTAACTTGTACAAACAGGGTGCGTGTCTAGGGGTATCTGGGTTTCGAACTGCCCGAGGCAGCCTTACTCTCGTGTTTAAAATACAAAGTATATCCATATTTCTATCATGACTTCTTCAAAATCTCTTCCCTTCCCTGTTGGTTTCAGTCGTTCTTTTTGCGTTTATTCTGGCGTTTGGATTTTCGGTATGCAAAATGTGTGCCAAGCCAAAAACGTTGTCTCCATTTGTGGTGTACTTAAACATGCTACAAGTGTGTATGTATGTACATATGCGCGAGCTCATCTACATACATTCATGCTAACATACATACGAGTGTGCACAAACATAGATCTCTGGCTGGCCGGTCGATGATACTGTTGGGCGGGTAGTGGGATGTGAAGTTGGAGCAGGGACGCCGGACTAGACAAGACAAGTGACGCATACATATTTGCGCATTCTTTGTGCTACTTGCCAACAGTATGTATGTATGTACATACATTCATATCTGTGTACATGCAATGTGTTGTTGATTCATCACACTATCTAAAATGCCGGCTACGTAATGAAGACGTCACAGTGACCGTTCAGTATAAAGTACTTAAAACCACGAAATTAAAGTTTTATAAAAATTTAAGTTGTCTCTAAATTGAGCAAAAAAATCATAGTCGAAGGGTATAAAAAACAAAAGCACAATAGTCATTATTTGTATTATGTATGTATGTTTTTATGTTAGTTTGGTACACTTGGTATGCGGAACATTTATCACTCAGACTGCATACTAGCTCAAATCAGAGATAGCTTCTTATCAGACTGCTCCGATTACGAATACCTAAATATACTTAAACTCTAGGAGAGCCGCTCACTGCTTGAGTAATCACTTCGAGGCCTCTTAAAAGGCGTTGCAAATACACGTGATTTCCGAACTGTAACTATGAATGATTAGCCACTGTTGATCTGATCCACTGTGCAATGTTTTGCTTTTGCAAATGTCTTGAGAATTTAATAAATAGATCGACTGGAGACTCACAAATCGCCCTAATTTGCCAACAGTTTTGGTGCAAACGAGCTCAAATTTAAGCATGTCACAGACACATCCATTTCTGAATGGTCACACACCTAGTTTCATACGCATAAGGCCAATTATACGGCGCATACGCCGTTGCAATAAGAAATGCAGCGCAGTTCCACACTGCGCATAACTCAACGGCAGCTCAAATGAGAAATATAAGAACAACAACAACAACAGTAGTTGCAGCACCAACAACAATAACAATAGCAACAGTAGTAGTTGCAGCAGCAGCAGCAGCAACAACAATGAAATTAAGCAGCTGAAAACGCATCTGTATCTTTTTCATGCACTGGAAATTCCGCAAAGACGACGCCGACGATCCGCAAACTTTCTAAAACGATGCAGCGCAAGCTAATCATGATTACTAACATAATGATGATTGTATTTGTAACAATTTTAAGTAAAGAACCGTCTCCATTGGGTATATGCATTCGCTCATCGATTTAGTTTAAGAATCACTTATCAGTTTCTGATTTAAGACAACCATTGATATTCAATACTTAGATGGGTCACCCATATGTACATAAATATATAAAGACTTATTTATGGAAGATTCCTAATCTACTTGCAGGTGGTGATGGCAAATTGAATTGCATTTGCGAATCCAAGTGAAGTGATCGATCATGTTGCAGCCGACACTGACGCCGGATCTAGACGAGGATGTCGTTGAGCAGGCCTGCATTGTTACAGGCCTAGCTGGCGTTAGTCTAGATGATGCAGATGCAGATGTGGATGGCGATGGCGATGTCGATGTGGACGTGGATGCTGTGCCAGTGCGTAAGCCCCATTTCCTGGACTATGATGCAGCAGTTCCGCCCGACTATGATGATGATGTTTATGGCTACAATACAAGGCCAACCGCTGGGGAAGCGTTGAAAATGGACAAGAAATATGAGCGAGATGGCGAGATCAGCGACTATGAACTCGCCGCTAGTGGATATACGAAGAAGGAGTTCACCCAGGATGATAACACGCTTCACTTTACGCAAAGTGCCAGCGCTGGTGGGGGTGCCAAAAAGCCTGCTAAGCATTTTCTCGATGAGAATCCCATACCGCCAGACTATATGCTGGCACAGGAGATGCGCGAGCATCGCAGTCTCGATCGCAACTTCGAACGGCAGTCGGCACAGCAGCAACAGCAAAAGGATTTACTTCCACAACAACGTTTGGGATCTCCGGCTGGAGCGACAGCTGCTGCCAGTCGAGTTTCACGGAACAAGGAGCCATCCTATACGCTCTCCCGCTTCCTGGACAGCGACACTGCACCGCCGTTACCACGTATTCCCAAAGGCACTGCCTGGACGAGCAGCTCTGAAGTTGATGCAACATTAGGCGCCAAGGTGGAATGTGTTTATTCACTGTTGTCGATGCTGGGCTCCAATGATCCGCTCGAGATGTCGAAAAAGTTTCTCGAGCTCTCTGCCAATGGTCAGAGCTGTGCCACATTGCGACGCTCTGGTTGCATGCCGCTTTTGGTGCAAATGATGCATGCGCCAGACAACGATCAGGAAGTGCGCAAATGTGCCAGTCTAGCCCTGCACAATGTGGTCCATAGTCATCCGGACGAGAAGGCGGGCAGACGAGAGGCGAAGGTTCTGCGGCTGCTCGATCAGATAGTCGACTATTGTAACTTCTTAAAAACTCTGCTCCAAAGTGGTGGCGAAGCTATTGCCGACGATTCAGATCGGCATCCATTAGCGGCGATTTCGTCACTCATGAAGGTTAGCTTCGATGAGGAGCATCGGCATGCCATGTGTGATCTGGGTGCACTGCAGGTGATACCGAATCTGGTGCATCTCGATCATGCAGTGCACGGACCGAAGCCGGAGGATCAGTGCTGCAATTCACTGCGTCGGTATGCTCTGATGGCTCTCACCAACTTGACATTTGGCGATGAGAATAACAAGGCTTTGCTCTGCGGCCAGAAGCAGTTCATGGAGGCGCTGGTCGCCCAGCTGGACACGTCCGGGCCTGATGATTTGCTTCAGGTCACGGCCAGTGTGCTGCGCAACTTGTCATGGCGTGCCGACAGCAACATGAAGGCTGTGCTCAATGAAATAGGCACTGTCACCGCCTTGGCCAAAGCTGCTATGCGCAACAAGAGCGAGAACACGCTGAAGGCAATACTTTCGGCGCTGTGGAATCTATCGGCTCATTGCAGTACCAACAAAGCGGAGTTTTGTGCCGTGGATGGCGCACTCGCCTTTCTAGTGGGAATGCTTAGCTACGAGGGGCCTAGCAAAACATTGAAGATCATTGAAAATGCTGGGGGAATTCTACGTAATGTATCCAGTCACATTGCTGTCTGCGAGCCGTATCGCCAAATTCTACGCCAACACAATTGTCTTGCTATTCTGCTGCAGCAGTTAAAGTCGGAGAGTCTAACGGTGGTTAGCAATTCATGCGGCACGCTTTGGAATCTATCGGCTCGTTGTCCGGAGGATCAGAAGTTTCTGTGGGACAATGGAGCTGTGCCAATGCTGCGATCGCTGATACACTCCAAGCACGCCATGATCTCCGAGGGCAGCTCTTCGGCACTGAAGAACCTATTGAATTTTCGGCCCGCTGTACAGAACCAGGATCAACTTGATCCAATTGCCCGCTCGATGGGTCTAAAACAGCTGCCCACACTTAAGGCGCGTAAGCAGAAGGCTCTGCAGCAGGAGCTTGGCGAGCGGCATGCGGAGACGTGTGATAATCTCGATGGCAACAATGCTAGCAATCTGACAAATGTCAGCAAGGTTCGTCGTCATCCCGTTCCCCGGTTATCGCGTTCCGCAATGCTTACAAAGAGTGAGAGCCGTGACTCTGTTTATTCAGCCAAATCGGATACAGCTTATGAGCATCTGATGCGCTCAGATTCCACGCAACGGCAAGGTCACAATCAGGGCAATTTCGAGATGGAACTGGAGCAGGATGCCGAGACCACAGAGGAGCAGCCCATCGATTATTCAGTGAAGTATAGTGAGGGCGCAACCGCCAGCGGCAGTGAGAAGAAAACAACGACATATCAGGAAACAGACTTGGACCAACCCACAGATTTCAGTCTGCGTTATGCTGAGAATCAATTGGAATCAGATCTGAAGCCGGCAAGAGTCTGCGGTACTGTGGATGCACCACCCGCAAAAGGGGCGGAACGGGAGCAGGAGGTGGGAGAGAATCAAGAAATAATGCTCATTTTGAACGATAGTGTAAAGTGTTATCAGACTGAGGATACACCATATGTCATATCAAATGCAGCATCTGTCACAGATTTACGTCAAGCTGCCAAAGTGGAAGCGGAAGTATCGCCGCCAGCGGGTATTGAGCCCATTGATGCGGTAATAAAGTCAAATGCGGTTGTAGCAGACGTGGTGGCAGCTCCAACCCAGCAACCACTGACTAAAAAACTATCGGCGAAGCAGTCACAGTGCCCATCCGGATCGTATACGCCTGAGAAGCCGATATATTACTGCGAGGAAGGCACACCCGGTTATTTTAGTCGTTACGATTCTCTGAGCAGCCTAGACGAACCGAGAAAGTCGGCAACGAAATCTGCCAAACCCGATAAGCTTGATGAACAGGTTCAACAACAGGAATTGCATCCACAGGAGGAAACTGGAGCTGCTGCTAAGAACGTTGTCATACAGGCTGCATCGAACTCGGCACTTGAAACCCCCTTGATGTTTTCACGACGCAGCTCCATGGACTCGCTAGATGTCGATGTAGCCAATTGTGATGACAAAAGTTCAGTTGTCAGCGACTTCAGTCGCCTGGCCAGTGGGGTGATTTCGCCGTCAGAGCTACCCGATTCACCAACACAAAGTATGCCGCAATCGCCGCGACGCATTAGTGTGGTCAGCTCCAATAGTGCTCTACCAGGTGGCAGCGGGCAACGACCGTTGCGCAGCGTTTTCGAGGACGACTTGAGCAGTTTCAATGTGGAGCACACGCCTGCTCAGTTCTCCACAGCCACCAGCTTGAGTAATCTGAGCATTGTTGATGATAATAAGGCGTTGGACGTAGTGGATGTCGAGGACAACGACAACGAAAAGGATGATGAATTGCTTCTTGCCAGCTGCATTAACATGGGCATGCAACGCACTGTCACAGCGGGAGCTTCAGGTGCAGTAGGAACATCGTCAGCAACAGCAGCCACAGCGTCTGCAAGCACCTCAGCATTAGCCGAAGAAGTGGCACGTAGCTATTGCACTGAGGACACTCCCGCCCTGCTGTCAAAGGTAGGCAGCAACACAAACTTGTCTGCGATTTCGATCAACTCCACAAGTGAAACACAACCGAAACGTTATTCGCTCAACCTCTCCGACGATGTTTCATCTAATGCTTCCGAGTGCGGTGGCGGTGCAGCACATATTTTGGAGCAGTGCATTCGCGAAGGCATGCAAA
Source organism: Zaprionus capensis (assembly GCA_018903675.1). NCBI lineage: Eukaryota > Metazoa > Arthropoda > Insecta > Diptera > Drosophilidae > Zaprionus > Zaprionus capensis. Next base: position 6,257,377 of record JAEIFN010000011.1, read on the forward strand.
AGGCTAACCCAGTTCCAGTTGTGGTTAACAACCCGAATTGTGATCCGATTGCGATGCTGCGTAGAGGGGGTAACGTCCTTCCTCCTTATCTTCCTGTCAGCGATGAGATGAGCAAATTTCTCGTTGAAGATAGCCCCTGCAACTTCTCAGTGGTCTCGGGCCTATCTAATTTGACAGTGGGCTCAAGTCTTGTAGGACCTGCAGTGCAGGTGCAGGAACAGACCGGGTAAGCTGCAAATCAAATATAATCGGCATCGTTGCTTTATAGTTGCTTTCCTGCAGTGTCGTTGAGGAGAATCCAGTTTGCCAAGCTACAATCGCAACGCCGCAAGAGGTTGTTAGACGACCACCCCATTGGCAGGATGATTCTCTAAGCTCACTGTCTATTGATTCGGAGGATGACACCAATTTGTTGAGTCAGGTATGTATCAGTTGCCCCATATGCAGTACATAAATAAACATTTCGCTTTTCTCCTTCAACAGGCTATTGCCGCAGGATGCAATAGACCCAAATCAAATCTTGGTTTCAGTTCGAATGCACTGAGTAGCAAGCGTTCCAGCTCGTTGTGCTCCTCGTCACAGCCGATAGCTATCAATGCAGCAACCTCGGCATGCTCTTTAAACTCGGTAATATCTGCACGAAAGACAGTGCAACAGGAATCTTACAGCTCCGTGGACTCGAGCGACTCGAATGATAATCAATCCAAGTCCCTGTTTGAGCTATGTATCTTGAATGGCATGTACAAGTCCAAGGGACCGGGCAGATCACACCAGCTGGGTTCGGCTGGCAGTAGCAGCTCTACAGCAACTGCACTGTCCAATCCCAATCTCAAGCAGTTCGACTCTCTACCCGTGCAGCTGCCAGTGCAGTCGAAACGGCAACGGCATTCACATCACCACCATCATCACCAACACCAGCATCAGCAATTGCAACATCAACAGCAACAGCAACACCATGTACAGCGTGATCGGGAGCGTGAACGCAAGGATGAGAAGCTGCTGTTGGAGTGCATCAATACAGGCATCCCCAAGAAGATAAGTGCCGTGCCAAAAAACGCGCAAGCTACGTCTGCAGCTGTATTGGAACCGTGTCACCCAATGGCAGCTACTACATCAGCAAGTGCCCACAGCACAGCAGCAGCTCCAGACGTAGAGCAGAACACACGCGCAACTCGCAAAAGCAGCCTTTCCAGACAGACCAGTCTCAGACACAACAACAACACCAACAGCAGCAGCAGCAGCAGCAGCAACCATTACAACGGCATCGACATCGACACAGGCGTAGCAAAAAGTCAAGTTCCAAGTCCAGAGATCGTGAGCTCGACCGATCCCGCGATCGCTACTGGGTCTGAGGAGCAGCTTATTGATAATGAAGCAGATCCGTCTAGTGATGAATCGAATCAGTCATTTATTTTGGACACCTCGGTCAGATTGGATGTCGTTGCAGACGCTAACAGGCAGCCAGGCATATCCGGTACAGATAAGCATAAGGATCCCGACTTAATGCTCAAATCTGTCGAACGACTCACACTGGAGTTTGTTACATCAGCAGAACAATTGCGCACGGGCAGCCACAGTCACAGTCACAGTCATAGCCAGAGTCACAGCCAAGCTCACTGTCACAGTCAGAGCAAGAGTCACGATACCTGGAATGAACAAACTTGCCCCAATGATGTCTCCTTTCCAAGCATTAGTCAATCGGCGCCAGTGCCGGCTGCACTCATCTTTGATGAAGATGCAACTGAAGCAGACGTCACTCTGGCAGCCGATCTGCACGAGTTCGCAGAGATTTCAGTAACAAATGAGAAACATTTGCTGCCAAACGATAATGCAGATGAAGTGGAATTGACACAGGCCAATTTACCGAAAGTTGCAAGTGCAGCAATAGAAGAGTTGGATAATCATGTTACTGGACTAAATTTTCAGCTCGGTGGACAGGTGCAGAATGCGACAGTCAGAGGCTCTGAGCTGCAGCAGAGATTGCTGCTGTTCAATGGCACCAGCGCCTCCATGATGACTAACTCAACGATGATTGCATTTGAGGCACGAGCGCTGGCCGAGAATCTTGAGCAGCTGCAGGCGAATGTCGATGATGAAGATGAGGAGAACGCACAATTGACATTTAGCATCAATGGCAGTCTGGATCTGGATAATGTTCGTCCACCGTCGGGCATGGAGTCATTGAATTCAGCCTGCAACACGCAGCCGAGCTCGTTACGTCAGCCGTTGCCCAGCAAATCACCAAGATTTGCGCGCAAGGCATTTCCAGCAGGACTGGTTGCTAAACGGGCTCTAGGCCAACTGGCGGGTAGTGCCGAGAGTGTCAACTCTAGCTGCAATTTACTGGATAACATTAAACCCCCATCGCTGATGGATGAGCTGCTCGATTCAATGATCAGTGTGGACAGCATACAGTCTGAGGTGGCGGATGGTGAACAGGACTGCAGCATGGCTACCACTATATCGGTGTCCAACTATGAGACGGCAGCATGTGATGATCAGACGCTTACATTGACCGTGCTTCAAAGCTGCTGCGATTACGACGACGAGGAGGAAGACGCTACAATGAACGAGGATTTCAGTTCGGCTGAGTCAACACCCAAGCCAGGATCGACACCTTCGCCGAATCGACGCACGTTGACGCCTAAACAAAAGCGTCGCCTAGCCAAGGATCGCTACAAAACGTACACTATCACAAGCAGCACTATGGATGCAACCGAAGCCAATGAAACGCTACAGATTGAAATTTCTGAGACTGTGCCTGCTGTGCCAGTTGTGGCTACGCCATCGCCTTCATCATCGCCGCGTTTGAATAGCCGGCGGCGGGGAAGTGCGGAACGTTATAAGACACAGGTAATCGAGTGTCCGCGCCTGTTGTTGAAGGACGAGTTGGTGAACCCCATTGACACGATGATGCAGCAGTTCACGTATATCACTGATCTCAACATTGATCAGCTGGCAAAGGGTGAACAGGTTCCAGTTCCGGCAGACGATCCTCCAAGCTGTGAATTGGATCAGAACTCGGAGACAGAGTCGTGCAATGGTCGACAATCCTCACAGTCAGCAGAAAATGTCCAGCAGAAACAGGTCCCCGTTAAGAAGACGACACCACCGCCCTCATTGGAACCGGCGGCGGCTGTCAAGGTGGTGCGTGGACGTAAGAAGCCAGCCTACATATCACCCTACAGCATGCAAAGTCAACGCAACAATAGCGCCGCCTCCGCTGCTTCGACTGCCAATGCAAAAAATAAAACGCTATCGCCGACTATTGCGAAGCGCAACGCCCTGCCCGGCGTCAGGTTGCCAACCAAAAAGAAGTTGACACCACCTCCAAAGCAACCCGTCGCACCAGCTCCCCCCAGTCTGGAACGCCAGGGAACCTTTGTCAAGGATGAACCGACAAATATAAACGCACAAGTTCCCATTGTGGAGGCAGTCAGTCCGACTCATCGCGTCTCCAAGCTTCCGATGAAGCGCACAACAATAAATAAAACTCCAACAGTCACAGCCACAGCAACAACAAGAACAACCACAGCAGGAACAAAAACAACAATTAAAGCGGCGTCGCCCAAGCGCATCATTGGCAAGTCTATAGCCAGGGTTGTGCCACAACAACGTGCCAACACAAACATTCGACTGGCTAGTGCCAAAGCAGCAGCCGCATCACGCGTAGCTGTCCAAGCATCACGTGTATCGTCCACAACGCCACCGTCCCGCAGTAATTCCAATTTGAATGGAGGCAGTGCAACCAATGCCGCCGCTGCTGCCGCGGCTAAGATAAACCAAGCGCAGAGTCGCATTGCCAACATTTGGAAGCGCGTGGATGAAGCCAAAACCAAAGGCGGCAAGCAAGCAATCAAGCAATCGTCCAATTTGCGGACGCAGCAAACGAAATCTTCCAACACACTCAATGGCCCTGCAGCGCGTCCCATGCTGCTGCGCAGCTCCACGTTTGACAACACGCCGCCAGTTGCTGCACCCAGTTGCGGATCAACAGGCCAAGTGCAAGGCCCCAAGTCGCGACTGCCTGTCGTGGGTGCTCGCAAATAAGAAACAGTTGAAATGAAAATGTCTTGGATTGTTGATTAGGCAACGCACAGATACACAAAATCAAAACCGAAGCGCTGCTTATTTAATATTTATACACAAACATATACGCAATTTATTCTATTCTACTTGATAGCGGTAGTTAGACTTATAAGCGAAGAGAGCATAGTACAGATATACATACACATAGTTACATGAACTAATATTATTCACAATCGGAAACGGAGATAAACAAATTGTTTATGTGTGAAGCTCCAAGTCCGTGTGTAGCCAAATGTATTGCATAATAATCGGTAGATCTTATTTCAGGCCTTTTAAATGTGTACAACTTGAATAATACCGTTTACTACTATATACGCAAACATTTATACTAGTGCGATGATATATAACGTTATATACAAATAAATATTATTATAATATACTGTACTAGGTATGGCTTTCAAGATTGTATTCAGCCTGATGAGTACGACGAGTAGCAGGTCTAATGTAATCACAATGTAATACTTATACTCTTAAGGGTATTTATTTTTAATATGTCTCCGGCTTCCTTTCACAAACCAAATATTATTTGAAAATGAAAATCAAATGAAAAACGAAACACATTAATAGTCACTGCTTTTTAAGTTTCGAAGACGCACGTTCGACGTTTAACTTTATTATTTTTATTAATATTATTACCTCTAAGTGTAATTATAATCGTGTTTATTTTAGCTGCTTTCGTATCGAACTTTATTAGTTAGTATTGATTTAAGCACATTTACAATTGTAATACATATTAATAATAAAACAAATTGCTTTTCAATAACACAATTCAGAATGGCGAAGTGTGTTCGTGATTTCCTTATAGTTCGTACACACTTGATACAATCGACGTTTATGTCAAAGTCTACACTTAACTATACAAATCCGAACATCCCAGAGACCAACTGGAATAATTTTAGACCCTAGTACAAATTTTTGCTTTGACGAACTTGTCTAAAATAATTTCATTTTCAACTATTTCAACTATTAGCATGTCCGTCGCATCATCAACATCAGCTGATAAAGTCTACAAAGAGCCTTGCTATTCGACCCTACTTCAGATTTCAGTACCATTTACCCTGGCCAGCTTGGGAAATGTTACGGCTGGAGTAATACTAGGTAATGTAGAGCACTGGACCGTGTTCCAGAACATGAATGCGTTGTTTGTCCTTGTGCCGGTCCTGTGCGGCCTTAAGGGAAACTTGGACATGTGCTTGGCAAGCCGAATATGTACTCAATCGAATCTGGGTAACATGAACGAAATTTCTGCAATTTATAAGTTAGCAATTGGAAATATGGCTCTCGTTCAAGTGCAAGCAATCGTCTGCTCCTTTATCTCATGCGCGGTAACGTCGATCATATGGTCACTTATTGCCCGAAAAACTATGTTTTGGGATTTTGCGATAATGGCGTCAGCAGCAATGTTCTCCTCGACCACATCATGCATCATACTTGATTCATTTATAATATTAGTCATATTATTCTCTCAACGGTATCGCTTCAATCCGGATTACATGGCCACGCCCATTATTGCCTCGCTTGGTGATGTTCTCTCGATAACGTTGCTCGCGTTTAGTAGTGCGTTCCTTTATAAATCATCAAATGCCAAAATATGGATAACCGGATCTGTGATTGGAGTATATCTGTTACTTTTGTTGCCTTTATACGTGTCTATTGTGATGGGAAACAAGTACACGCAATCTTTGCTATTCGGCAGTATGTGGATCTCAGTATTTGGAGCACTGTTCATAAGTCAGTTTGGAGGATACGTGCTGAGTTCCTCGGTTGACAAATATCACGGCTTTTCCATATTTTCTCCCATTATCAATGGCGTTGGAGGTAATCTAGTGTCAGTGCAGGCCAACAATATGGGTTCCCTCCTATATCAACGTGTTGAATTGGGAAAAATGCCCGAGGGCACAAGAATCTGTGAGACACCACCGCATACTTTTTGTTATGGCACAATATATGCGCGTATTTCACGAATCCTTATTTTCGTCTCACTGCCCGGAAATTTTATCCTGGCTTACGCGGTTGATTACCTCTATAAGATGTACATAGATATGCAAATTGTGTTTGTCATTAGTTTTGTTATTTCAAGTCTGATTCTACTGTTAATCTTATTGTGGTTTGCGCATTGCCTAGTGCATCTTCTCTGGCGGATGAAGATAGATCCAGACAGCAGTGCCATACCCTATCTAACGGCCTGTGGGGACAGTCTTGGAACGGGCATACTGGCCATTATGTTTTACATTCTGAAGGATACCAAATACGAATATCATGGCAAGATATTTAATGCTTAAACAGTTTATTGAAATTTAATTTTGTATGTGTTTTGGCGATCTTTAATTTTGTCAACACACCTTTTTGCCGACTTTAGATCAAACCGCGCCAGCAAAAAAAAAAACAAGTGTTAATTTAAATTTTAAAAAATTGGCGGTTGGATGTTTGTTTTATTTATGGCTTGGGACTATTAAGTCAAAATGTTATCGATTATCAGCAGTTTCCGATAACACAATGAATTCACCCCTAATTTCAAATTCTTTGCTTGGATGGTAACTCTGTTTTGGTGAAAATTGTGTATTTTGCTGTTTTCACACTGCAGTTACATTGCGCTGGTATTTTAAGATTTTGTATTAAAAAAAACAAGCAATCCGAAGCAGCGAAAAGTAGCAACAGCAACGAGTGAGCCAAAAGTGACAAACAAACAAATGCAAAAAATCGATTAGTGTTTATGAATTTATATATATATGTATATATGTGTGAAATTATGGTTTCGACAGCGACAGTAGTGAGACGACAATTCTAAAAGACCTTGAGCCCTCTAGCAAGTACCTGTGCTGAATTCTGCTATTTTTGAGCGTCTATTTACATTTCTACCCCACCCGGACTGAGGGTCAAGCAGACAGGTGTTGTTGTCGTTATTGTCTTGGACAGCGACATTTTCATTTAAAGCACATCTTCACATGTATGCGAGACGATGAGTTTTTTATTACTCTCAAATGTGAACACTTTGTATATTTGTTAAATAAGGCAACGTACACACAGAGACTTGCATGCATACATACATTCATATGTATGTGACAATGCACATGTGCGTAGATACATACATACATATGTATGTACATGCGTACCTAATCACTGACTGTGGTATTGCCAAAGATAAGAGCTAAACATATCGCCAAAAGCTAACGACAACGTCGAGCGCATTGCCCACGTTTGTAAGCAGCTGGCTAACTGACTGACTGGGCTAACTGTGACTCAACATCGCCGTTAAAGCGCTGCTGCCTCTCTGCTAGCGCCTCAATATTACAATACTCGCTGTTACTGTTGTTGTTTGTGTCACCATTGTGGTCGCTGTCGCTGCTACTGCGCTGTGAATCGGGCGCGTTTGTGTTTTTCATTCATATTCATTATAATACGCGACAAATGAAAAGACAAAACAAAACAAAATATAATACATAAATCGAGTTGACCAAAATTTTCGCAATAACTGTGCTCATATTATCTGGACTTCGAAGTGTTTTGTTTTCTGTTTCTGTTTTCTGTGTGCCTTTTATTTAATTTATTGCATTGTTTTGTTTAACTCCACAATTACCGTTATTTCAATATTATTGTGCCAGATAAAAGATCAATGCATCCATAATAATACTTTGTTGTTGTTGTTGTTGTCGTTGTCCATCACACAGCAAAGCCGCTGCGCCGCCGCATAAATGATCAGTACGAGCACCATGAGATCACAGGACGGTCAGCGGGCAGCTGGGCTGTCGCGACCAAAAGAGAACGCATCCAGTGTACAACTGACTCCAGATGAGAATGAAGCTGTATTTAGACTGTTGGGGCGAAAGTCACAGGTGAGTCAGGCGAAAATAAATGCTTGAGTTTAACTACAGTGTTCACTCGATTGTTCGAACTGTTTATTTTTAAGATTTCATGTGTTGTAGATGAGTAACAAGCAGTGATTAATGTTTTAAAATTTCAGTACTCAATGTTATACATACATATGTACAAATGTACAATATACACAACATACTGTGGGTGGTCACTATGAACTCATTACTAAACTACAGTGTAGTTCCCATATAGTAGACTGCCACAGTGTGGTGCGATTTCTTAATCTCGTTAAACACGTTTTGTTTTTATTTTTGAACGGGTATACATAATACCATGTACATATCTTGTACGTACGATATATAAATATATTATATATTAAATCCGATCTTAAGTGATCTAAACCCTAAAGAATTTTATTGCCTACAAATGCATTATACTTTTTTGATGTGACAATCTAACCGGTTTTGATGTCAGAGTAAATAAAATAAATCAAAAATTGTTTTTTGTAAATGATTTAAATTAAGCTGGCTCTGCATTAAGTAAACACTGTACATTGTTTTATATTCCCCTTGATGGATCATTTCCTGCGGCCGTAGAATCAGCTTGAATTTCGCCTAATATTATGATAATGATTGCACTCTGTCAATGTAAAGCGTCAAGGAACCTTGGTAATATGAGGTGTTCTACTTATTGTAAATGTTTAGAATATTTTTATTTCACTTACTAACTTCGTTAAAATAAATAAATATACAGATGTACATGCGTATGTGTGTGTCTACACATCCGTTGCTGTTATCAGAAATTGAAAGGCTTTAGTAACCATATGCAAACCGATTTATTTCACATATATGCATATGTATATATTCTCAAAGTCATTTTGTACCCCGAAAAAGCGAGCAGAAAAGGAAAACTTTAAATAACCGCCCACATACGTTGAGTGCGCCATTGTTGATAAGCTTTAAAATTGAAAAATTTGTTGAACAAATACTGTATATGGATTTTATCTTATCGGGCCAAACCATTTGCCAACCAATGCCAACTTCACAAAAAGATAACACAAATAATGTTATAGAAGGAAAGCCTATGAACAAGTTTTTGCTTAGCCAAATAAAACACAAAAATATATGTATATTTTGCTATTTTCATTATGTACTCGCATGACATGTTCAAGTTGATTCAGTCTGTTTTAAATTGTAATTCACGCCTTGCTAATTTGTTGCTTTCCATTGACAAACATTTTGAAAAGTGTTTAAATGGGGAAAGTGTGCCGGAGCGATGAGTTCTCGATTGGTTCGAGAAAAAAATAGTAAAGCTCTTCTGAAATAGTAGAATGTTTAATTTCTATGTTAAAAACAAACTATATGTAACTCATGTATCATGCCCACATTGCCTCTATTTCTGTTGTGGTTGATGACACAGCAGCAACAACTGCTGCTGCTGCTGTTCCCATCGCGGTTGACGCAGCGCAGTCACTTTAGCGTCAGCGTGTGATAACAGAATTACCTCACTACTTATTTTTTGTTGTTGTTGCTGCTGCAGTCTGTTTGTCGTTCATTTATTTGCATTTATTTTGTGTAAACTTATTTCTCTTCGCATTCGTCGGCAGAAGACTGGACTTTCTAATTGCTGTTTATGTCTGTTTTGCCTTTTGCCAGTTTTGTCTGTTTTGCGCGACGAGACTCTCTGCTCGCATTGTTATTGTAACTGGGCTTTAATGCGCTCCATTGCTCTCGTCCAGCCCTCTGTCCGAGCAGCAACTTAGCCCAGCTAAGCTTTGACGGCCAGTTATTTGTTTTTGTTACTGCTACTGCTGTTGCTGTTGTTGCTTTTGCTGTCTTTGGCATCGATTTTTATGCTTTGCCCAGAGACAACAACAAGCTCTTCCCATGCATGTACATAGAAGGCAAGACATCATTTTACAATGCTACTTATGTATGTCTCTCTACACACTCACACACGCAAGGAGAAACACGTTGATACAATCGCCAGTTTAAATATCAATGAAAATTTGAATTCAAACTTTTTCATAATTTTGCACTTGCGAAGCGTGGGCAACCCATCGATGTCGATGACGACGTCGTCAATGTCTATTTCAGAGGTCACAGCTAGAGTTCCTCCTGCTATTGAATAACATATCAGATAACAGTAAGATTAGCTGCAGCTCGATCCAGCTCGATTCAATACTCGCCAATCATCATCTTTGAACACCTAATATTTATCTCTCTATTTAAAAAAATTGTTTTCTGCCGCCACCGCCGTGCGAAAACAAAAGGTTTATGCTCGCACAAGGTAGTGAATACTACATATTCTCAGGGGCAGAGCCCCCTACTGTTATGAAAATCTTTATTTCTAATTGAATGTTCCTTTAAAAACTATAGGATAGGATTTTTGATAAAAAAAACATAGTTTTCTGTTTAATTTTAAAGGGTGAAGAATAAGTGTCAAGCTTCATGGAGATAGCTCTAAAAGAGAGAGACTAGTTTGTGTTTTCATACGGTCAGACGGACTTGGCTATTTCGACTCCTCTGTTGAGGCTAATGGAGAATATACATCTATACTTTATAGGGTCGGAGATGTTTTCTACGGTGCGTTGTACACTTTTGGCTAAAATTATTATGCCCTCTTTAAGAGTAGTATGTATTGTATTGTTATTGTTATCTTTTATATATCTTAAGCTAAGCTACGCTATTAGAACGATTTAATAATTATTATGGTATTTTCTTAGTTTTTGAATTTAAAAAAGTAGCTTAAAAGATATATTGGTATTAATTTTAACCTATTAAAATCTATGCAGATTCCTCAAAAATTAAATGAATTTTGCAGTAGAGAAAGGTTAGAAATGAGTTTGCTTTGTTTTATTTTGCCAACCGGTTTTGAAAGCAGCTAAAACTATGATTGGCGACTTAATTAACCGTAATAAAAACTATTATTCGCATGGACTGTGAAACTTATTGAAATTCTTTTAAAATTGTATAAATGGTAGAAATCGAAATCTCGGCAGTCTGTAGATTTGTTATCTTATGGAGACTTAAGCATTGCTTTTGTGGTTTAAGTTTTATTGACCATGGCGCTGCCGTATGAATTGGGTTCGTGTAATTTGGCAAGGATTTAACTGCGTCAGTTTTGTGGCCTTCGGCGCTGTAATTGTCGTCAGCATTTCCTGTGCAGTCAATAAACGAGGTTTTAAATCAGTCAGAAGGCATTATCGTCGGGCAGACGATACGAAGGAAGCATAATGCAATGAGTGTGCCTTGTGCAAGTCTACGCGATATTAGCGACCCCACTCCGTTGGAGTGCATAGCGCAGCCGCTAGTTGCCAATGGCTTTACGTGCCCGGCCTTCCAAGTAGGCAGATTAGCGATGCCAGAGCTGTTGACAGTTTGAATGAAATGATGGGGATGTTGTTGCTGTGAATGTGTATGCCGAAATCGTTGTCAAAGTTGATGTGAATGTGGCTAATCGGTATTCAAATGAGCAGCATTTGCAGCAGCTAGAGACCAGCGAGGTCTACGGCCCATAGTGACAAAGCTGGAAACCGAAAGTCAGATGAGTTTCTCAACTCGAGCGCGACAGTTCACCTTCTTCTTTGGCTGCATTCAAATGAGACGCAAAATAAAGGTGCCATCTTTGTTTAGATAACTTAGACGGGATGGGCTAACCTAATATAAAATGTGATTTGATAGTGAAATGTGGATTATGCTAATCAATTGTTACCTTTTTTTTCTTTTGAAAGACCTTGAATACTGCCGTTGTGCAGATCTACAAGACGGAGGGCAGTGCCCACTCGCATTGGAAAAAGAAGCATACGGGAGTGTTGTGTTTTATTAAGGACAGCGCCATACGCTCCTACTTCCTGCGCGCCTACTGCCTAATCAAAAACGAACTGATATGGGAGCACGAAATTTATGACAATATGCAGGTTGTGAAATCGCGACCGTTTCTCCTCACATTCGAAGGCAACGTAAGTAGCCATGACACGTTACAGATTTTCAATTGATAACTTACAAAAGTACCTTCCTATCATTCACAGGATGGCTATGTTGGCCTAAACTTTGTCTCCGAGGATGAGTGTGACTCGTTCTTTCGCATTGTGGACGCCACCATTGAGACACGCAATCGCAAGCGATTAGAGAAGAAAATCAACCGACAGAAGTCACAGCAGGCACCCAGTGTACCAGTTCAACCAGCGCGTCCCCCCTCCCTGCAAGGCAAGAGCTCGTCGCCAATGGATAATGATGATAAAGTAAAGCTGCGCAACAATAAAATTAGTTCTGTGACGCTGACACCAGCACCGCCCGCGTCGAAAAACTTCCTGTCGAACAATTTTGGATTGAGCGGTTCCGGAGGGAAGGATAAGAAGCGTAAGGTTACCAAAGCGGACATCAGCAAGCCGACAAACTTTGTACACATCAGTCACGTTGGCTGGGATGCAAACAAGGGATTCGATCTGACTGGAAATGATAGCGATGAAATGCTCAACAATTTCTTTGCCAAAGCGGGCGTCTCAGAATCAGAGCTAAACGATCGGGACACTCGAGCCTTCATCTATGACTTCATACAGAGCAATAATGTGCTGGTTAAGTTGGAGGAGTCACCCACTGAGTCAACACAGCATGTGCCTCCTCCGGTGCCAAGTCGTCAGAATCATCATGTAAGAAGTCGTCAAAATTTGTTCGTTTGTATTTTACTGATTTCTATTTTATTTTATTTTGTCTTTATAGTCACAAAACGGTAACCAAAGATCTGCGCCGCCGCCACCACCGGCAAGACAACCGCCGCCGCCCCTACCGACCACGGCACCGGGAGCAGCACGTGCACCAGCACCACCCAGTAGACCTCCACCCATTAACGCGGCTCCACCGCCACCACCACAAGCAACGGTCTGTCCACCCACAGCAGCGGTGAGTATTAAATGCGAATTCGTTGACAAATGGTCAGTTTAACATGTGTGCATTGCAGCCACCGCCGCCACCATCAACGGCGCCACCGCCGGCAGCTGGGCCTGCGCCACCACCACCACCACCTCCTCCACCCATGCCTGCACTAGAAATGCCCATTGTTGCGACAGCACAACAACCATCCCAGGCTAAGCCGGAGCTGCCCATGGAAACAGATTCGCACGGTGCGCTTATGGATGCGATACGCAAAGGCAAATCGCTAAAGGTGAGAAACACATACATACATATATACATATGTTCTTGCGCTCTGAAATAAAGCATACTCATATTCATTATTTATCTAGCGTGTGGACCCAGGTAGTGTGAGCAGTGGCAGTGGAGATGTGCGCAACGACCTCTTGGATCAGATACGTGGGGGTTACACACTAAGACCGGTTACCGAGCGCAAAATGCCTGAGCAACGAAACAGTGACAATAGTACCAAGGGCACAGACGCCCTGGCCGAAGCACTGCGTCGTGCCCTAGAGTTGCGTGGCACAGCCATGCACTCGGACGACGAGGAAAGTAGTACCAGTTCCGACAACGACTGGTCCGAGTAAGCGACGACACACTAGACGATGGATGTGGCAAAATTATTCCAAATAGAAGCAATAATATAATTTGTGCTTTGGCATTTTGATTTATCGGCAGATAAATCACTGTAAATACCGTTTAGTGAATTTTCATACCTCTTTAATTTAACTTTAACAACTGTACAATAATAACCACACGAACAGAACTAATAATCGCAAGTTAAATATTCAAAAAGAACGAAGAGAAAACTTTCTGTTTTTGAAATTGACATAACTTACCAAAAATTGCTCAAAAAATGTATTAAAAAACTACAACAGAATTACATGCAAAACAGAAATGTTGTTAACATGTGGAATGTATATTGCCACAACAGTAAACATATAACTTACATATACTATATTTAAACTAATATACTTGAATTGTTCAGAGATGTGCCAAAAACTATAAAATATTCTATCCAGAGAACACCGCAAGTGGACAACAAATTAAAGTCTGTATATATATGAGACCTAAGAAAATTTTCTAAAAAATGCTTAACTCTCTAGCTTAGGTCAATGGGATACGTTTGGGAACTTAACCTAACGATCTCTTAATATAATCTAGACAAATGCGCGAACTGAGGTTTTATAAAATTACCGAAAATAACTGAGTACATACCTATGTATATTTTATGACAATGCATAACACAATATAAATTACAACAAAATATATATTAAAAGAACTCAAATTAATAATTATAATCGTAATTGAAACAAATCATGTTACTTTGCAATTTTTCCCAAAAATTTACTAACCGACAAAATCAATAAATATTTCTTATAAAATTTTGATCAAAATCATCATAAAAATATAAAATTCTAGAATAAACAATTACTTTCAAGAAAGGTGGCAAAGTTAAAATCGATTATAACCTATTAACACATAAATTCATGCATGTATATGTTTAAACAATTGCCAACTCCAATGGCTTCTTGCGAAGAGGCTTTCTTCAACTATATTTTACCGAGCATTCAATTGTTTTCGTCCTTTCAATTAAACCAACATGCATATTGCCCAAGTATTAAAGCTTTTAGTTAGAGTGCATAAAATGCAAATTTGTAGTCATTTCAGTCTGTATGTTGTATGTAATAAATTAATTCTGGAACTAATGGAACAGCACTTAGCATGTCTGAATCCTTTTTGTGAATTATGTATGTGTGTTAACAAGTTGAAAGAGTTTTGTGCGATTTGTGTATTTAAATACAGACAAGTACATGTATTCTATATCCTTATATATGCATATATATAGATATTCTACTGTATTATATAAGCCATTAAATTATGTAATTTACGGAAATAAAGTTGGGTATATCTAACTTAACATTTATGGTTGCATTTCTTTATTCGATTATGGTAGATTGATATTAATGTGGTTTTGACAAAGATTCTGGTTGGACTACAAATAATTTCATATGTACAGTATTAGGGACTATGTTGTCTATGTTAAAGAACACGTATGCTTTAGCTGATTATCTTAATGTACCGTCTAACTTAAAGGTATGTTAGGGTTTTCCTGAGCCACATTTGCATCGTCGTGCAGTTCACGTTCAATGTTTGCGTTATTATTGTTTTCGGCAATTTCATTGATATTGGAATCATCGTTCCTCTCACAGCGTTGCGGCACTTGCTCCTGCTGCACTTGGTCCTGCTGCTCTTGCTCCTGCTGCATTTGCTGTTGTTGCTGCTCTTGGTAATGCTCATTAATGCGGTTCTCAGTCTCTTCGTTAGCACTTTGATCCTCAGTAACGCGCATATTACTACAAGATGCGGCCGAGGACACTACCTCGGGTTGCTCCCCCACTGAACCTAGTTGCTGCTCAGTACCTGTTACGCACAGCTCATGGTTAAGCACATTTTGGTGTTCTTCGTCGCAATTGTAGTTTGTTGAGGCAGGCTCAGAGAAAGGTTGAGCTAAAGTTTCGTTCTCTTTGGGCGAGCTAATCATTACAATAGGGTTGGTGATATTCCCTTCGCTATCAGCGCATTTTTCCAACTTTTCCTGTGGAACCGTTTGTTCACTATTTTCAGCTTTCTCTTCTTCATGGGCAGGTAATGGCTCCGCCTGGCTACAAACACTAGTGATGACAAAACCAAAAGTTGACGGACTAGACGATTCTTGCGGTGTCTCTTCCAGGACATCGGACGCTGTTTGTAAATCTACCGGACTGGTAAGCTGTTTTAATTCGTGCTCAGACTCATGAGGAACTTTTTCATACTCCTCAATTCTCTCTACTATGTTCGATAACTCAATCAGATTGTCCTTTTGCGACTCGATTCCTAATTGCTCCGGCGGTATTATGTGGGACTCACTTTGTGTCTCTAACGCTGAGCTCTCTAAATTGCTTTCTTCCTCTAAGGGTGATAACTCAATTTCACGATAAACGCGTTCTTCCTGATCATCATAAATATCCATGTTCTCCTCTGCCTCGTCTGCAGATGATGCACTGTCATCAGCATCATCGTCATCCTCGTTATTTTGAACGTCGTCCAATCCATTGCAATGTAGGTTGTTAGCTCCTCCGATATCAAAATCGGAAATGTGTAAGTCATTCTCCTGTTTAATAGATACATTACTAAGATTGACACTTTCGATAAATGCCGCTTCTTCGCTATTTTTCTTGTTGTGGATTGTCTTATTTGAGCTGCTAACTCTCTGTTCCACATCCTCCTCATTACCGCCCCCAGTTACTTCTTGCTCATAGTTCTCACTCTCATCTGCATATCCACGATTAAGAGGTTCAGGCTTAATGGCAACAATATTAAAAGGCATAACTGCACCACTATTAACAGACACGATTTGTGGAAATGGCGGGCCATCAAAACAAGTATCTGCTACAGTCGGTGACGTACGCATCACTGCACTTGTACTTTTACGTGCCGTGGACTTTGCAGGCTTAACCAATGTTTCAGTATCGTTAATGTTGGGAACTGCCTCTATAGCGCTCTCTGGCGGCATCGCTTCTTCTGCCATGACCACGCCGCTAGCAATGTGGGTTATTTTCATCAATCGATCCAGTTCCAAGCGGTTGGGTTTAATGTCTTCCGGTTCTTTTATCATGTTTGTGGCAGGCTCCTCGTTGTTTTCATTGTATCTGCTTTCCAGTTGGAGCATTGGAATGCTTGTCATCACAGTGGCCTGAGGTTCAAATTCAGCATGTGTTCTGCTCGCATCTGAGTAGCTGTCGTCCCGACGCTCCTGCTTTATAGTAACGGAGACATCGCAAGATTGTTCTGTCGTTTTTACGGTTTTCTTTTGGAATTCAGCAGACTCCGGCTCAGATGGTGGGGCTATGTCACAACCCTCTAATTCCTTGTTACGTTCCTTGTGCTTCCGCTTCTTTTTCTTCTTGGCACTTTTTGATAGTCCTTGCGTATGATCACCGTGCTCGTCATCAATGAGCGACGAATTCAGTTGACCATCGTTTTTGGTAATTTTTAACTTCAGTTTGAAAGGCTCTTGTTTAATTACACTGCTTGGCATCTGCTGGCTGCAGTTCGCATAGGCTTCATCAATGAGCTCTTGTTTTACCGTTACTGCCGAAATATTAGGCAATTTTGTTGCAGCGCTGTCACTACCACCCGCTCCAATATTTGCAGCCTCTTCATCGCTTTCTTCGTAACCGGCATCGCCATGGAAATCATCACAGGGTGCTGGATCTTCTTCTGGCTCACTTTCAGACTGCTCAGCAGTGAGAGGCGGACCAGTGTCATCGATGTGAACCTCCGGCTCATGTTTAATACTAACCAATGTGCTCATTGTGTTCTTAAGCAGCTGATCGACGCGTTTCAAATATGATTTCGTAGATACGCGATCATTATTTTTTCCAAGGGTGTAAGGCGCTCCTGAGGCACGCAAGAGTGGTGAGGCTAAACGTTCAAGTACTACCACAGGCTGCATATCCTTGTCTTCATTCCCCTGATGCGGGTGCGAATATGGAACAGAGCACATTGTATTTTCATCAATATCCCCTCCATATTCATTCTTTATCCGCATCTGGGCTTCATTGTTAGCTACATCGGGCAATATGTGTTTAGAGTGATTTAAATAAATTTTTGAGCAATGAGGTGCATGCCGCATGTAACCCGTTTCTGTACCGAAAGGCCGATTACAGCCGCCACACGTACGTGTTCGTCTGGCACAAGGATGTATGTTATAGAAGTAATTCGTTAAGAACGTCTTCTTGCACAGTGGGCACTCACGATCCAGCACCAAGAGTTCCATGGGTGTCGTGGGTACTGTGTGCTCGCGCAGATGTCGTGTCAGTGCATAGGTGTTCGGAGCGCTTGAGTAGCAAACCGGACACTGATAGGGTGTTTTGGTGAGTTTGTGCCACAGTTGATGAGCTTTGATGTCGCTGGTACTGTTATGATTTTGGCTGCATGCGTAGCATGAGTAACGTGACACAGAAGGGACATGCGTCGAAATCTTATGCGCCTCAACAAGCTCTTTGCTCTTAAAACACTCGCCGCAAACACTGCAAATATTCTTTCGACCCTTTTTGGAAACCAGTCCAAGTTTGTTACGGCCGTAAGCATCTGAGGGTTCCTCTTTGCTATAAATAAAATGATTAAGATAATTAGCTTTAAATGCTTTTTTACTTTTTCAATTTTCTCACATGTCAACTTTGCTTTCTGGGAGTTGTTGCTGCAGGCGTTGCTTTTTGCGCCAGGTAATAGGCTCGTTCTTGACTGAGTTCATTACGATTTGGGTTGTATTTGACTTTGTGCTGATGTCGGAGGCTGAAATTGTTGCCACTTCTTCAGTTTTTCGTTTGCGCCCACGTTTAACAGGCAACGACTCACTCTTGACAATCGGTTTTATATCAATGAGCTGTAATGCGATAGAGTTGTTCGTAAGTATTTTTACTTAAGTACGTTAATGTATGATACTGCTTACCTTCTGAGGATCGGACTGCTTTAGACCGAGTAGCTTGCGTGTTTGATTGTTAGTTGCAAAGCACATTTCTCGAAATTCGTAAAAATCATTGATTTTATCCACACAAAGGCTGCACATTGTCTGTGGCATTTTGTCATCTTGTGACACCTGCAATTGTGTCGTGAAGTGAAGATTTCTGTACGATTTCGTAGAGTTTTTCGAAATAACTTACCAAAAAGCCGATCAGCTCCAAAACCTTTTGGCTAAGACTGGGTTCGTCCAGGTCTATCGGATCCCTCTCTTTCGGTAATATTGGCACCTTGGACGGATTGTCGATACCACACAGGCGACAAATCTTGTATAAATTAGCCTTGAGAGCTGCATCAATCTTGAAAGCAAAGCGCTCCATAGTGATTCCACTCTGATTTTAAATTGTTTCTTAATTTTTTTCGCTACATATTTGTTGTTCAATTTGCATCGAAGTGTTCAATTTTTGTTTATTACCCAGAGAATCCAGTGTGACCAAGTATAAGAAATTTCTTCGCACGGTTGCTCTAGCCAGGGATGTACCGCAATCAAAAGTTAAATTATATTTTCTTTAACATAACCATGTTGCCATTCTGTTAGTATATATAAAGTTATTTATTTATTTTTCGTGAAGTTGCTGAATTAACTTATGCGTTTGCGTCAAAATTAAGCACATTAAAAACATAAACACGAAATATTCATTCACTTGGTCCACTTAAAATTTACAGATTTTGAGAGATGATTCCTCAAATATAAATTACGAAGTATTTGATACAGATATCAATAATGATACTTTCAAATTGTATTCTCAGTTATTAAAATATACAATGCACACACAATACATATAACAAAATGCAATTCATAGAAAAATATTGCGTTATTGTTTACCATTGCAGATTTAGTTTACATTGTATATCAATTATCGATTTAGGTATCGATGTTGTTAAATATCGTATTGTTTTTGTCATTTCTAATCTCTTCTTAGTTGTACAAAATTTATATACACAAGCCATAGATCGTCCCAGCGAGCGCAAAACCTATAGGAAGTGCAGGGAAAAGCAATGCACACTATGGAGGAATATCTAAGTCGCCGGGAGAGTGGCTGGCAACATCACGATAGACACATAGGGCATGAAAACTTTTTAATGCGTCGCATATACGGCTCCATGGGCATGTTCAACAGTTACCATTCCAATTTAAAGCCAGGCACGGCTGGACAAGATACCGGTGCTATTTTCAATCTAGAGTTTAATGCAGATGGAAATATTGTTGTCGCAGCCACCGAAAGAAAGTGTGTTGTCGTTTTTGATGCTATAACACAAAAGGAAATATTTAAAATTCCCGATGCTCACACAGACAGTGTTAACTGCATTAAGTAAGTGCCCGAGACCTTAAAACCGCCAATGGACACTAGAAATATAGTACAACTTTTTAGATTTTATGATGAACGCTTGTTCGCCACGGGCTCAGACGATTTCACGGTGGCCTTATGGGATCTACGCAATATGAAGCAGAAGTTGCGCGTGTTGCATGGTCATTCCAATTGGGTAAAAAATATCGAATACTCTTCGAAGGACAAGCTACTTGTCACGTCCGGTTTTGATGGTAGTATATTTACTTGGGACATTAAGTCACACACGGAGCAGGGACTTATTTCTCAGCGAGTTTTTCATGCCAGTGGTCTTATGCGCTGCCGTATCTCTCCAGCAGGAGACAAGTTAGTGTTCTGCACCAGCAGCGGTTACATTATGATAGTTCACGACTTAGACTTAACCACATTACTTAAGGACTTGTGTGGATTTAGGGTATGTGGTTAAAAACAAAATCATCTAAAACATTTCAATAATCGTTGCCCTAACATTTTCGTTGATTCGATCTGCAGCCTGGAATTTATAGACTTATGCAGTTGGGCGAACAATACATACCCCAAGCAGCTAAATATGATCATGTATTTTCAAAGCGACAGAAAAAGAATCGTGTTGAGCTGGTCACCGATTTTCCCGATCAAAACGATGCAGAAATGATTATGGCTCTACAAATTCATCCACAATGCCGTTGCATGCTGACACGGAATGTCAGTTGTGACGAACAAAGCGAATGGACCTGTATACACGATATCAACGAAGAGCCTGAAACGACGGATGACGAGACTGCTGAAGAAGAAGAACCTTTAACAAAGAAAAAGCGCACACTACTGCCCGAGGCCACAGAACCTGCCCCAGAACCAGCACCAGGACCAGCCCCAGAACCTGCCCCAAGACCAGTGCGTAGAGAACGCCGCCCCGTAGCTAGAACCGTGGGAAGACAACCCATTACCGTATCTGATAATTTCATACCAGACATCTGGGCAGCAGAAGTTACGGTGCAAGAACGTGCCATACGCCAGAGCCGGGCACGCAACTCCACAAATCATGTGAGCGGTTACAACTTTGTGTACGCCATTAGCAGCGGTGTTTTGCCATTACGCTCCTCATTGGCCAGTCGACTCCTAAGTGGTGCGGCCCGCACTCGAGCTGGATTGGGAGCTGATCAGCGCACACTTCCAGCAGAAGCTACCGGTGGTGACACGGGGACCAGCCGCAACAGTAGTAGCAGTAGCACCAGCAGCGGCAGCAGCAGCAGCAGTAGCGATACTACTGTAAGCCTTGAATTCGCACCACGTCTACGTATGCGACCGCTCAGCAATATATCAACGGCATCAGCGGGAGAGAATGGTGCACAGAGCATACTGGTGAATGCCAAAAAGTTGCTTTATTACGCTTCCGAGACAAACAATAAGCCTGGTTTTATTAAGGAGCCGGGTTTCTCGGCCGATGGTCGGATCGTCTGTTCACCCTATGCCAATGGCGTGCGATTGTTGGGTTATAATGAGGATTGCAGCGATTACCCTAGCCAGCATTTGCTCGAACAGGTCAAAAACAGTCCCCGTCAATTGGTTGAACTAGCCAACATCATTGAACACCAGGACGTCGTACTATGTGCCAAGTTTAGCCCCAGAGAGCCGCTTCTTGTTACTGGCTGTAATGGAGGCGAAGTAGCCTGGTACAGACCATGTCTCTAAGCTTGCCCCAAAACTCACCACTTTTGTATATTGGTTTTTTTCAAAATAACATAGATACGTTTATGACTTATTAAACATGTAATTTAAATCAAATTACTTTACGGTGAACCGATAAAATTAATATTCTTTATTGTAATAATTTGTATTTATATTGCGGCTGAGTGCCATATACAGTGAACTTTCTCGAGTCGTAGTTGTTGCTCAATATATGTATGTATATATATATATATATATATATATATATATATATATATATATATATATATATTTTATGTATATTATATATATTCACATATTTCTTCTTATAGGTGCGTACTTGATACATTACTTTTTTGTGTAAGAGTCTATATAAAATTAGAGGTATCTTTACATTATCCACTAGTTAAACGGTGCTGGCTTTTACAAGTAAGAAAACCGTCGATTTAATAGTAATTGTTGTATCCGCCCCACTGGCCATAGTTGTAGTTCCCTCCTGAGCTGGCATTACCAGAACCATATCCGCCCCATTGGTTATAGTAGGAATCATAGGACTGCTGTTGTTGCGGATAGGCGCTGCCACCTTGTTGAGCATAGTAGCCACTCGAGTTGGTGGAATTGTAGTTGTAGTTTGCATTAGCTGCTGCCGAGCTTCCATTGTTGTAGGTCGTTGGTGCTGCCGATGATCCACTGGAAGAAGCAGCGCTCTCCTTATTGATAGCTGATGTCTTGCGGGTGGGACTGCTGTTGCGACTAAGTGAGTGTTAAAAGAGTATGTTAATATTTTGAAAAAAGTTTTGATTTGGATCTAAATTCGAAATACCTCTTCTTTTGTGCTTCGGTGGCCTTCGCCAGTGCTTGCTGTAGAGCACGTTGTGCATCTTGCAATCCCTTAGCTGTGCTGCCAAAGTCCTCAAGGAACTCGACTTTACGTTGTGCAAAAAGGACTTTCTGATCGGGTTCAATGTCAGCACGTTCCATAAACTTGTCCATTATCTGCACCACCTCGTCTTCGACTACTTTAGGCCGTTGCAAGCAGAGATCAATCATTTGGAGTGCCACGCGTGTGTTTGCAGGATCTCTATCTAGCGCTTGCTGCAAGACTACAAGGCCTGCGTCGAGATCATTACATATCTTGTTGAGAAACCTTGCATACTTGATGGACAAGCTTCCTGCGACGGCTTTGTTCTTGGTGTTTTCTATGTAGTGCTTATAAAGCTCTCGGCACTTTTCAAAAGCACCGCGTCGACGTTCAAAATTGATACGCCGGTACGCAATCTGCAACAAATTAGGACAACGTTGCTCTATGCGCTCCAGCACATCAGCGGCAGAATTCAAGTTGAGTTGGCACTCCTCAAAAGCCGCCCACATTAAATGTAAACTTGGCTTATCTGGATGATGTATGCGACATGCGCGTCGGTAGACCTCGCGAGTTATATCTAAAACTTGGGTACTTTGATCACCTAGAGACTCCAAGTAACGGAGCATTTTTAGCCAGAACTCATCATATAAAGCACAAGCGATAAGGCAACGCTCAAACAGCACCAAAATCCGCTCTCGATCGCCCTCTTTGATTTCAAAATCGAGATAGTCCTTCCAATTTTTGAGTTGGGCCCGCTCCAATGGTTTCACATGGAAGTAAGGTCGCTTAATACCCTCCTCAAACGACCAGCGCGCAATGACCGCACTGACAGTTACTTTATGCACCTTTCGACGCGCCGAGATGACTCTGTCTTTAATGGCGGTTATCTCTTCCTCGCTAAGAGAGCTCAGATCACTGAAATCTACATGCAGCGCTGTATCGCTTGAAGAAATGTCGGTAATAACAGCAGGTTCTTCTGCCTGGCTTGCGCTGGTAGCTTCCTTTGTGCTACCGCTATCACGTCTACTCTTTGATGAGGGTTTTGATGATTTACTTTGCTGGCGCTCGTGCCAATCTTTACGTAGTCGTAAAAGCTCCTCGGTAGCAATGGTGGCTGTTATTGAATTCTGGTTTATAACATCTTGAAAGCTAAAGAGATAATAGAGGATTTTATCAAATTGCGTAAAAAATGTATTTCACTCAAACTCACTTGTCAAAATGCCCGTTGTACCCCTGCGTTGGTACAGCTAAAAGACGATCGTAAATTTGTACAACACGTTGATAACGCTTGGACTCGTTCTCCCATCGTATGTAGGCATCCCAAAGTTTGTCAGAACGAAATTCTAGTCCGCACGCTTGCACAGCTCTTTCATATTGACTACGTATAAACTGCTCGTCTTCGTTATGATTTGTTTTGATGTGCATTAGATAGTGAATCCACAAGTCCACCGACAGAGGGATAGCCTTGAGGCCGCGCTCGAATACCTATTTTGTTGTTTTTTTATTTGTATATATTTAAATATATTTTTTTAACAAAGATTTGGTTTCAGGATTCGAGTGTTGATCGTAGAAAAAATAGAAATATTTATAAATGTGAAAAACAATTTTTGGATTTTCCAGACTTATTTTAATTAAACTAAATAACTTGTTGCTATTGGGGATTCTGTATCTATGTGGTAATCTTAAGGTCTATCTTAATGGCTTAAGTAACTATATCGGATACATAATTAACGCACACAGCAAATAACACGGTTTCTTTGAGTTTAGCACAAGTAGACTTAAAAATTTCATTTAAACGCCATTTGTACTTACTTACGGCTTCACGAGAATGTGCTGAAGGAGTCGAAGGAGTTCTGGTGATAACGATAACATGCGAAGTGGAGCAGACAAGTTGGCAAACGCAAATGACTGGTTGAATTCATTCAAAAATATATATTTTTTGGAACCTGGTCAATTGGCACAACATATGTTGTGGAATACAATGCATTTCATTTGTCGATTTTACATGTTTGACAAATACAACAAAAACTGGTTGGGTTCCTCATATCACATTAAATAAAAACAAATGTAAAAAAAATATTCTATACCTTTAAATGAAAGTTTTATAATAAATACATGTAAACCATACTCAACTTGCTTATGTGTTTACACTCACATGAACATAAATAAATAAATCGTTCTATACATTTGTAATTGCACTTCCCTATTGTGCTAAAAAACCCAGGGGAGGGTACGTAATTGAAAATAAGTTATACAAATCTTGTGATTTTTTTTAAATTATAAGAGTAATTTAATTCTAAATTGGGTTTGTATTTAAGATCTAGCTTAGTCGTGCCAGACTTTAATGAATATTCGATATTATTGTATAATACACCAAGCTTTTCCCACTCGTTATAATTTTAAATACCCTGAACGACCAGTGAGTTAACTTATTGCGACCCGTTTGTCCTAGACTTGGGAGTTGTGTTTTTTTTCGCAGTTTTGTTTTGTTTTGTAATTGTTTCTTTTATTGATTGTAGTTTTTATTCAGTTATAATAAATCTCATTATAACAAATATGAAATTTCAATTGCAATCGTAAGAGTAAGCGTAAAACAAAGATATGCAAAGATGTTTAATTGTTTTGAAATTTATCAGGTACTCACCTTATAGCAGTTTGCCTTGATTCCCTTTCGTTTCTCGTAGTCCGCATACTTCCGCCAATAGCCATAGCAGTAAGGATAATGCGACAGGAATGTGTCGTAGGCCTCGCGTGCCGCCTCAGCGTCGGACTATAATAAAAAACGAACCAAGTTACATGGTAAACCAAGTATGAGTTTCTTAGCTAAATTTATTACCTCGCTGTCTACATATTGTAGCAGGTAAGTCCAGCCAGTAAAGTCAGAGGCATCATCTTTGACAACTCGCCAGTATTTGTCAAGATCGGGCAGCTTTTTCCGTTCTTTTTCCTTATCTTTATCTTTCTCCTTTTCCTTCTCTTTGTCTTTATCACGCTCCTTATCTTTCTTGTCCTTCTCTAAGTCTTTGTGCTCCCCTTCTACTGAAATATTACAATTTGTTATACTGTCCTTTTTATTATTGAGAAATAGCTACCTTCATCTACCCTTGCTCTCTTTTCCTCTGGCGGTGCGTCGTTGCTCTCGGTTGTTGGACTGCCTGGATTATACTGCTCTGAAGATTTTTCTTTGAAGTTCGTGTCACGGGTATCGTGTTCTTCATCACCCGATTTTGTCGGTATTGTCTTCGAGTCTTTATCTTTTCCAGCTTTACGTTTCCCACTGGCTCTTGATTCGCTAGCATTGTTGTTGTTGTGCGCAGGCAGTTCGTCCTCGGAAATTACTTCAGCATCGGCGGGCAACTCTGCACGCTGTGGTGCTGGCAACTCCTCATCGGACACCTCCTCGGCATCGTTGATCCCCGACTTGCTGGGTGGTGGCAGTTCATCCTCTGAAATTATTTCTGTATTCACAATTGTCGCATTGCTGGTGTCCATGTCATGGTCATTTTCATCGCCCAAACTTTCAGCAATGGCATGATGTGAGCTGGAATCTTCGGATGAGTTCAGTTTACTTTCGAGTGGCTGTAGAGCATCAGCCACATTTGAATCAAATTCCGCTTTTTTGTTAGTATCGTTTTCATCATTTCCACCCACAGAGGGTAAGCTGTTTGCATTATCGCCAGCTAATGAGGCCAATAGGGAAGTATCTACACCATCCTCAGTCCGCCTTTCTTTCAAATCATCACTTGTTTCAGAATGCTGTTCCACCACAGCACTGAATGGAAACGAAGAACTCTTGTCATCTGCGCCTCCTGTTGTTTCCACAGTTGCCATCATTTCAGCATCGTCATCAAGATGCTGCTGCAACTGCGCTAACTCATCGTAGTGTCCGTCCTCAATTGAGCTTACAGCAGCTCCCGCCACTGAGGGTTCTAGCTGTTCCTCCTCTTCCATATGCACCATCGTAACTGGCTGATTGCCCTCGTTCTCCTCTTCGTGGTCACTCAACTGAAACGATATAATTGTATGTCCAAATAAATTACTGTTGCTTAAAAACAGTGCAATCATTAACATGCCCTCTCTCTTCTTTTTGATTTGTTTTATCAGTTGGCCCTTGCAGAAAATCATAAGCCAAATTAAGGCCATCATTTGCGAATGGAACAACGCCACATTCACATTGAGATTGCTTTTTTTTCATCAAATGCAAACCAAATAAGAACATAGTTATTCCCTTTCCTGAATGATACTGACCTGCGCTTGCCGTCTGGAAGTGCGCCGAGTTGATCTGCTAGAAGTTGTTGCTGGTGCCACCGGTCTACCGGACCGTGTGCGCCGTGCTGTAAAACGTAAAGAAAATTAACAAGTCTGTTTAAGTAAAAAGAGCGCGTACGTAAGGCTACGTATGGATGTAGTTGCGTACACATGTACACACACGTGAGTATGCATGTATGACTGTTTTTACAATGTGGTGGCCTTTTGGAATGCCGCGTGATTTTTCACGTTGTAACAATACGGGAAACTCTTTTATTGCTGAAGTTTACGCATTTCATATGAAAAAACTGACAAACTAAATGATTTATAGTTCACAGCAAACTCCACCAATTTTATAAATCATAAAATCTTTTATTTACCCGAATTTTCTGTCACAACGTTTTCGTCTTGCTCAGACGCCATTTTTGTAATTGTGGCAAATGTGGGCACACTTTTATAAAACTTGAAAAACATAAGTGTGACCAAAGCAAATTAAAAGAATAAACCATAAACATAGAAGTCTATCGACAAAATGCCGCAAATGCAACCCTTAACGTGAAAGGCGTCGCGTCTTGCAACACTGTTTGTCAAAATGGCGACGTGAGAATTCATAGCGTGACAAAAACAAAGCGCATTTCACAATATTTTTGGTGTTTTTGTGCAATATATAAGTGTTTTTTTGTGCGAAATAAACCGAAATGTAAAAATAAATTGTGCTGTGACTGCAAAGAATAATAAAGTGTATGAAATTTGGCTGAGCGACCGCCAAAAATTGAGAAACGCCGACCGCATAACCTTTACGTGTCGCAGTTGCGAATGGAGTGTAAAGGAAAATCTAAAAGAATGAAAGAAGAGGCGCCAAGCAAAAAATTGCCGCCTAAAATACATGGCGGCGACTATGCGGTTAATGCAAGCACTCCAACAAAAGCAGCTCATGATGAGATTCTTAGTTCGTTGCTGCGCATTAACAACTTTGACTCAATATCGAGTATTAAAGACGAATCCCTAGACATTGATTTGTCCGCCTGCGTCACGATTAGTTCGGCCAGCTTTATCAACGGAAACAGTCTCTCCTCAACAGATTTTTGGCGCGTACTAGATGAGAGCGCCCAGAACAATACAGAATTGAACCTATCCGCCGATGTCTGCCGCGATGAATTAACTGCTCCCAGTCCCAGTGCCAGTCCTAACGCCAGCGCGTCTCTCGTGGGTAATCTGTCTAATGGAAGCGGCAGCGAGAACCATACCTCGGAGTTCAATGTTACCTTCTTGCGGCCGGAGCCGCCAAACGCATTTACCAATTCTCCGTTTAAGAAGATAACAACGCCAGTAAAGCTACCTTCGCCTGAGCAAATGCAGCAAATGGCACAGCCTCAGCGCAAGCTACGGTTACCGGCAGCAACGGCAGTACGTTTAAAGGTGTTTAAAGAGGAGCCGCAAGAAGAGAAATCAGTTGCGCAGCAATCCTCAAAGAGTCCAGTGATGACCAAAGTCGAACTCTGCGAGACAGACAACATGCCGCCTGCTTTCACAATTTTCCAGCAGCAACAAACACATCCTCAGTTACAATCACAGCAGCCAGAATTGTCGAATGACATGCCACCACCGGCTGCGCCCGTTGATAATTTAAAATTCCAGGATCCTGAAACACCACCGCTGCCCCTCTACAAGTGTCTGGACTGCAATGGCCTGGTGTTGGACAGTCAACAGCTAGTGAGCACACACAAGGCGGCTGCGCATCGACTGCGTATTACATACAATTGCTCCGAGTGTCAGCGTGAGTTCGAGCTGCTTGCAGGCTTGAAGAAACATCTGAAGACACATCGAAGTGAGGTTCGTAAGGATACCTGGAAAAAGTGCCCAGACTGTGGGAAGTGGTAAGTTTTTAACTTGATATGCGTGCCTTACATTTTCTAAACTCCAATCTTTTGCAACTCGCAGCTTGAAGCTAGGGAGCATGTGGATGCATCGAAAAATACACAGCGACAACAAGAAGTACCAGTGTGATATCTGTGGTCAAAAGTTTGTGCAGAAGATCAATCTTACGCATCACGCACGCATCCACTCTTCGGAGAAGCCGTACGAATGCCCGGAGTGTCAAAAACGATTTCAGGAGCGCTCGCATCTGCAACGCCACCAGAAGTACCATGCACAGACGCGATCATACCGCTGTGAAAAATGCGGAAAAATGTATAAGACGGAGCGGTGCCTTAAGGTGCATAATCTGGTGCACCTTGAGCAGCGTCCCTTTGCTTGTACCGTGTGCGACAAGAGCTTCATAAGCAACTCAAAGTTAAAGCAGCATTCGAATATTCATACAGGAATGCGTCCATTCAAATGCAATTACTGTCCACGTGACTTTACTAACTTCCCCAATTGGCTAAAACATACCCGTCGCCGCCACAAAGTGGATCATAAGACCGGCGAGCATCTCGAGAACATTCCTTCCTACTGCTCCAAAAAATCAACCACAACCAAGGCACAGAAGGCAGCCGCTGCAGCTGCAGCAGCGGCTTCAACAGCATCTACATCAAGCGAGGATCAACACGGCCCGCAAGGAGTAGCAGAAGAGAAGCCGGGTAGTGCTGCAGCCAAAGCATCAGTCTCCAATACACCCGCACCCTCTGTGAAACAAACGCGCAAAAAGAAGCAGCCACAACAGGCAACTCTAGCTGCATTAGGCATCACTCTGCCTGCGGGAACGGCACTGCAGCAGGTGCATCCACCATCACAACCGGAACGGAAGTCGCTTAATGTGGTGGTGTCACCACTGCCAGTGACGCCAGCGTTACCGAAACAAATTAAGGCAAAACGCGAGCGCAAACAACTAGCTCCCAAGCAACTACAGCAGAAGCCACCAGCTACTTTGGCTACAACAGCACCTGCCACAATGCCCCAAATAAAAAAGGAGCCCCTACAGTCACAAGGACCGTTTCTCGATCTACATGGGCTCAGTCTCACCTCTGCTGAGGAATTGATTATGGAACAGGCACTAGAGATGGAAGAGTGTGGGCTTTATCATGCGCCCACCGTAAACACTGATATGGGCACCTCAGACAATGCAATCTCCTCTGAGGCAGCCGCAGCCCTGCATTTTCAAATAAAAAACGAATTACCCGACGATGATTTCAGTAAGTCAAGATTTTCCGTGTTCTTTCAGACGTAGTATTAACCAATCCCTTTAAATTTTCAGTGTCTCATAAGCCTACCAATGGAAATCGATTGGCTTGCCCCTCACTGGAATCTTCGCCGTTCTCATCGCCTGCATCGATGGAGCTGACAGCAGTATCCACCACCAACACTTCTAGTTTAAGCACAACCTCTTCGCATATAAGCACGGGACGGACAACCAACTACTATTTGCCTGCTTTTACCTTAAATGCGCAAGGCAAGGTGACGGGCTGCACGAGCACAGGAAGTGGCACGATTGGCCCCGGGCCGACCACTGTATCAGTAGTGAATATGCCGCTGATGGTGCACTCCAATCAAATGTTGCCTTCCGTGGATACACTGCTGTTTACCACACAGACTGGTAATCGATTCTTTTCCGGAAAGGGACCCGCAGGCACTGCCACTGCGGCGGCAACGCCCCATTTGACATGATCGAACGACGGCGGAATACCGTCGTCAACCCCTCAACGATCTCCTGTGTCTTAATTAAGCTAGCTAGGTTAGCGACCACTTCAGCTTTGCCAGAGAATAGGCAGAACGTTTCGGATTATTCTTGAGTGTTGTCCCTAACCATTTAAGATAATACGACGCTATATTTGTTTTAATAATAGACCCTAAGCAGATTTCTACATAGTGCTAAGTATCAATTTGTATATACAGAATACAATAAGATGTCGTACATGTTCATATATTGTTGCATACATTTTAGCGGTATGTGTATGTGATAATATTTGTACGAATTATATAATTTACCACCAACAACAACAATACATTTATTATTTTTACGCTTACCATTAACAATAAATCAAATAAATTTCGTATGTATTTTAGTACAAATCAATCAGTTTTTGTTACACTCCTTTCCAAAGCCTTTCAAACTGTTCACACGGCCTGTAAACTGTAAGACTGCCAAACATAAGTGCAGATTGCATTCCCTTAAGAGATTCCCTGTCTTTTACTTTTACTTTGTGCAATGCTAGCCTGCCAGTTAAGCGTTCTCATATCAAAGGCAAGCGAATCGTTTAAGCGTTTACCTCCCAGCCACGAGGCTTCATTTCGACTGGGTGATTCGACCAGGGTGGTTGGGTTCTTGCGGCAGGGGGTGGCTGGCTGTGGCGTTTGCCGACAATGTGTGTTGTAATAAAGTAAGGGTGAACAGTTTAAAAATTAAAAAAAAAACAACAACCGAGAATACTTAGCGGAGTAGTCCCTCCGTTATTTGATAAAACACTTTCGTATTTTCAACTGCTTTATAAATTATTCTGGATTTGGCTGCCACTGAGAGTAATTATACCGGGAATCATTAAAACGAGTTATTGAGTCAAAATTAAAATGAAACTAATTAAGAATTTAAACATAGGCCAGGTGAGGTATTGAGAAGTAAGCTGGGCTTGCTCTGGCGATTCTTGAGTTCTTACAACTAATTTATAGTTACTTTGCAATTGAGTTTGTAGTTGCCTGACTTGTATTCTTAACCTAGTCATCAATTGGACAAATAATAAGAATATTATAAGTACAATATGTATTGCATAAGACTTCAAGTAAATATTAATATAATATTGTATTCAAGGTACCCTAATGGGAATGACTAGCGACTTTCAGAGCCTCACTTTCCTATTGGGTTGCTGGTTATATCCACTACTGCCACACACTCAATTTGGGTGCCCACTATGTTTGGGATTGCTGTAGCTGCTAACCTTTGCTAGCGTAATTTGTTCTACACCTTTAGTTACCCTGTATATTTCCGTGAAGGATCGCCTACATGAACTTCACTTTGACTCGATCACTTTCACTCCAATTCCGATGCACCCTTATTACAGCCTTTTTGGATTCGCGACCATTTTAATTGGCGTGGCCCTCAAATCAGACCGAGTTAGTAGACGTGTATCACCAGTACTCTCTCCTAACGGCGTCAGTCCTCTCTCCGAGCATTACATGTTTCTCACTCTTACAAATTTATTTTTTCACTAAGTGGAGGATCTAGGATTTGCTATGGGGGGGGGGGGGGGTGGGGCTTGGAAGTTTTCTATAAATCGATGTTTGCAAGAAAAATTAAAATCAGTACCACTTTCTTTTTTTAGGAGTGTCAATTTTTAATTAAACAATATTTATTTAAAAACTATCTTACAGTGTCATTTTTTATATTTAAATACTATACAAGGTGTGTTCAAAAAGTATCGCGAATTTTGAATTTTCACGGGTTACGTATAATCAAATTTCGATTTTTTTTTGTTTTGTTATGTTGGTACACTCTTCCCGAACATCTGTACCAAGTTTCAATTGTATAGCATTTTTTGTTTGGTTGTGAGAGGCGTAAAAGTTATAAGTGTTTTGCGTGCTCGCCGATTTTTTGCTATCGAAAACTATGGATCAAAGGATTAGCATCAAATTTTGTGTAAAAAATAAAATAAAGTGCTCCGAAACACTTGAAATTTCGGCATTACGGTAAAACTGTTCTTACTAAAAAAAATATTTACAAGTGGTACAAACTCGTATAACAGTGCCATTTTTTCAGTCGTTCATTCTTCAAATGACCAATCCAACGTTGCAAGTCGCCGAGGTTTAAATTTAGCGAAAGATCCACAACTTCATTACTGGAGATTTTCACATCTTTATGTGTGTATCCCGCAGTCAAATCGTTGAGTCGATTTTCAGCCATATTGACTCTTAGGAAATTTTCAGTCTTTTTAGTGCTGAAAAAGAACTCTCTGCTGTTGCTGAAGTCACTGGTATTGTTGTAAATAATTGAAGCAGTGTCGCAACATTCGGAAAAATTATTTTCCTCTATGCTTTTCAAAGCATCAATCGCTGTTTGTGCTTGTAGAAATGAAGATGTCTTGCAATGCTGGTGCCAAAGGGTTATTTCTGATTTCAGCTCCGTATCATTGCAGCTTATTGAATCTGTTTTGTATTCTGTTACAGCATTCACTATTTCCTCAACGGTAACTTTTGTGTGTAGCTTTGGAATCAGTCCCTCTAGAGGCAAAATTTTCAAAAATTTCCCTTAAATTTTGCACTTATTGAACATATCATAGGTCTAAATAGGGCTTATGGGGGGGGTTTACAGCCCCCATAGCCCCCCCCCCTAGATCCGCCACTGCGAGAACTCAAAGAAAACCTTCTTCTGCTCGAGCAGTATTAATCTTATTATTAATTGGCGAAAATCGCAGCACAGAAAAATCGCAAATTTATCTGAGTTTTCAAGTTAACTTATTCAAGAATTCGAATTCGACTATTAAGGTAATGATGATGCAGAGACAGTCGTGAAAAGGTTGCACTTTTATAAAGAGTGTTCATGCGATATACATTTATAAATGTACAACAAAACGATATTAAGTTAATGGGATAGAGTGTATTAATATCTTCTTCCATTTGTCTGATTGCCAGGTAAATGCGTAGAATACAAATACATATATATATATAGAACCATTGGTGTCAATTGGGGAAAACAGAGTTTGTCATTTCAGTTCAGTTATCATCATGTTGTGCTACGAGAGAGTCATTCTACGTCTATTATATTACCTCAGCAGAACTTTTGCGATTCTCGAATTTCGATTTGATTTTGAAAAAAATAAGTTCATCAAATCCCGCGTCGGTCATTATTATATGTTAATGTGCCATTGGTTATTTGTCGCACCGCTTAATTTAGTTGCTCTGTTTTTTGCATCTATATATTTTTTGAATAATTCTTTTGAAATATCTATTGTTTTAAAAATCTTCTTTGGCCTTTATTTATTTTTTATAATATTCTTTACTAGCTGGAACTTACTTCGTAATCATGAGGAACATCTGAAACTGCTAAACCTTTTCCTTCATCTCAGAAAGTTGCATTACAAACTTTTTGGAGAAACTCTTAAAGTAGTCAGAATAGATCTGTTACTACATTTCTTTCGAGTCTTTTGGCAACATTTGAGAATTAAGCCCAATAAATGGTACTTATGGCTGTTGTTAAGCCCAGCATTTCGCATGTCTTGGCAAAATTATTTATTCGATATTGCCATTATTCTTCAGTTTGAACTCTTAAAACCCTTGAAACGACGCATGAGCTTATTTCCTCCAACCATGGAAGAAAAGAGAGAACTCTACATCAATTATATGATCCAGCTTATAAATCTACGCCAGAAGCTACAGATATTTATCTGGCCATTTTTTATATATCGATTAATAATGGAGATCAGTCTGCTTATACAGGATGTATTATATCATTACTGGGCTCCCGACAATCATCATCTGTATCACTTTCTAATCCAAATGCTGTTTTTGTCGACTGGGATTCGAATGTTGATGCTTGCTAGAGATGTCTACGAAGCCGAGGTTCAAATATTGAATCGTTTGTACGATCGGGAACTGTACGATTGTGTGGTAAAAAAAAATCGTAGAGAAAACTTAAGTGTGATAAAGGTAAGCTCAATAGCATAAGCATATCTTCTCTAATTCTTTCCACTTGACAGTTGGAGCGAATTCATCTCAATCGGTGCACATCCAGGCAGAGAAGAGTCACCCTCTTTAACTTTATGTACCTCAGACGTTTTCTAGTAGTAGAGTACATGGATTTAATATTCCAAAATTTGATTTTAGCATTAAGTTTTAGTCTGGGCTATAATTTAGCTGAAACACAATACATGAACAACAATTATAATTGTACAATTTTACCAAATTAACAACACTAAATGTACAATAACTTTAAAAAATGTCGTTTGAGCTTTGTATGATTGCTTTGTAAATGTGTGTACTTAATACAAATTATATATATACATACATATATTAGAGCATTGAAGTCAATTAGGAAAAATTGAGTTTCGCTTTTTAGTTTATTTAATGAACAATGACTTCGTCTGGTAAACAGGAAAGTCCAAGAATTTATAACAACTAAGTACTCTGCGTTCAAACGAACATAAGTCTTACAAAAATCATTCCGTCGCAGTGGGTATCTTAGTTTTGGACAGTATCTTGCAACTCACCTTAGGAGATATCTCCGATCCTAAACTATATATATTCTGAATCAGCAACAGCCGAGTCTATATAGCCATGTCCGTTTGTCTGTCTGTCTGTCCGTCCGTATGAAAACCTAGATCTCAGAGATTATAATAGGTAAAACTACCAAATTTGGTATCAATATGTGTAATTATTCAAGTATATTTCAGTTCAAAATAATTTTTTTAATTGGGGTCGGAAATGTTTCCTAAGATGCGTTGCAAACGCTTTTCCAAAATTATTATACCGTCTGGGAGGGTATGATCAAGCGAGAGAAGGAGAGAGAGGAATTGAAACGGAAATGGAATAAAATGTTAAGGTTATCGCTCACAAAAGTTACTCAGAGTTTGAATTGTAACGGTGTCAGTGACAACAGAACCAAAAGAAAACCTTCTGCTCGAGCAGTATTAATCTTATTAGCAATTGGCGAAAATCGCACCACAGAATTGTCGCAAATTCATCTGAGTTTTTCAAGTTAAGCTATTCAAGATTTCGAATTTAACTATTAAGATAATGATAATGCAGACATAGCCGTGAAAAGGTTTCACTCTTATGAAAAATGTTCATGCTATATACATTTATAAATGTACAACAAAAGGATATTAAGCTTTTGGGCTAAAGTGAATTAATATCTTCTTCCATTTGTCTGATTGCCAAGTAAATGTGTATAATACAAATACATATAAATATATATATATGTAATATTTATTGAAATATTAGGTGATTAATTAATTAAGTGGTACAAATAATAATGATTCTCGCAACACAAGTTCTACTTCCAACGACAGTCCGACTTGACCGAAGTTTTCTATAAATCGATGTTTGCAAGAAAAATTAAAATCAGTACCACCTTATTCTTATTTTTAGGAGTGCCAATTTTTAATTAAACAATATTTATTTAAACACTATCTTACAGTGCCATTTTTTTATATTTAAATACTAGACGAGGTGTGTTCAAACAGTATCGCGAGTTTTTAATTTTCACGGGTTACGTATAATCGAATTTCGATTTTGTTTTGTTATGTTGGTACACTCTTCCCGAACATCTGTACCAAGTTTCAATTCATTTTTTGTTTAGTTGTGAGAGGCGAAAAAGTTATAAGTGTTTTGCGTGCTCGTCGATTTTTCGCTATCGAAAACTATGGATCAAAGGATTAGCATCAAATTTTGTGTAAAAAATAAAATAAAGTGTTCCGGAACACTTGAAATTTTGACAGTGGCATTACGGTAAAACTGTTCTTAGTAAAAAAAATATTTACAAGTGGTACAAACTCGTATAACAGTGCCATTTTTTCTTCAAATGATCAATCTAACGTTGCAAGTCGCAAAGGTTTAAGTTTAGCGAAAGAGCCACAACTTCATCACTGGAGATTTTCACATCTTTATGTGTGTATCCCGAAGTCAAATCGTTGAGTCGATTTTCAGCCATGTTGACTCTTAGGAATGTTTTCAGTCTTTTTAGCGCTGAAAAAGAACCCTCTGCTGTTGCTGAAGTCACTGGTATTGTTGTAAATAATTGAAGCAGTGTCGCAACATTCGCAAAAATTATTTTCCTCTATGCTTTACAAAGCATCAATCGCTGTTTGTGCTTGTAGAAATGAAGATGTTTTGCAATGCTGGTGCCAAATGGTTATTTCTGATTTCAGCTCCGTATCATTGCAGCTTATTGAATCTGTTTTGTATTCTGTTACAGCATTCACTATTTCCTCAACGGTAACTGTTGTGTGTAGCTTTGGAATCAGTCATTCTAGAGGCAAAATTTTCAAAAATTTCCCTTAAATCTTGCACTCAATATCATAGGTCAAAATAGCCCCCTAAACCCCCCCCCTAGATCCGCCACTGTCACTTACGGCAATGCAATGAAAGTTCTGTTATAATCAAGAACGGACAATAAATATGGAAGATATTCAAGAAAGATTATATGCCTACAACAGTTTTTTAAGAAGCCCCCCGAAGACGCTTAGTTGGCATTAGGCTTAAATAATACTTGGTCGAATGATAATATTGCATTTATATGGTTTCAAT
The DNA here is from genome assembly GCA_018903675.1 of Zaprionus capensis. Classification (NCBI taxonomy): domain Eukaryota; kingdom Metazoa; phylum Arthropoda; class Insecta; order Diptera; family Drosophilidae; genus Zaprionus; species Zaprionus capensis. The sequence continues at coordinate 6,294,009 of JAEIFN010000011.1, forward strand.
AAGATTCTCAACAATGTTCGTCCTTCAGATACCAGTCGCCCAGTAGTCAACCTTAGGGGTCACCTCCGACGCAATAAAGTATATGATCAACAGCATCAACAGTGGAGACAATCTCATGTCATGTCTGTCCGTCCGAATTTCTGTCTATATATTGCATCGCAATCTAGTCCCTCAGATTTAAAGCTATCTTGATAAAACATATGCTTATTATTGCTATTATGTTGAGGTAAGATAACGTTGTAAATGGATTCATGACATGAGCACAATTCCAGATTAAACAAGTTTGTACAATGGCCGTCCTACGTTTAACAAAACTTTTAAATGCCCCTCCAAAATCTCATTCAAATTCATTTAGAATTGCTTATAACACGTTGTAGTAAACCCTTTTTAATATATCTTTTACTTTAAATTTCTTGTGCACGCTTCCCCAAAATAAGTTGATAGCCAATGTATGTATGTATATATGTAAATGGTTACTATTTGTATAAATATGATAACTGTAATTTCACAGCTATGAGAAAAGTCCACATGAGTTATTTGGGTATTTTTATTTTTATGGGAATGCATTGAAAATGATTTATATTGAGCACAAATTGAGCCCAACCCAAAACTTGACTGTATTGATTGGAATACATAGAATATATTATGGGAAGAAGAATAGTCTACCATATTAATAAAATATTTAGGGCTATACAATATGAAGAACATAAAATTATTATGGAATCTGTCATATATGTACATATGTACACACTTACATACATACATAGGTGGTGTAACTCTTTTGTGTGGGCTCTCAACAGTGGGAAACTGCAGTCCTGATGCTGGCGCACAATGGCAACAACAATGTTGCTGACGATGTCGCGACAACAGAAATGACAGCATAATAATAATAATAATAAAGAACCACTGTGCATGTGATTGTGGGTGTATATGAAGAGAAAACTGAGGCAGTAGTGACAGTGACAACGGCAACAACCACAATACTTCGAAAGGCATAAATAAGGCTGCACAGTCGACTCGCATGTGTGTGACGACGTTTATCTGTGTGTGAATGAGTGTGTGTGCAGGGAAAATGGAAACGAACGAGTTACAGTTTCAGTAACAACAAAAAACCGACACAACAATTGCGATGAGCCACGGCACACGCGAAGGCGCCTCGTGTCTGTTTGCCAACGTTTTTGGCGCGTTTTGTAAATATTTACACATGTAGCAGTTACCTGTGATTGTTGCCCCCTTGTGATGAGCGGGTGGGAGTGTTTATATGTAAATACTCGCCAGCGAGGGCTGCTGAGTGATTACGGGAAACGAGTAACAAGATTGATTTAATAGTAAACATATTGTACGTTTAACTATGATATGGTTCACATAACAAAAAAGGTATAATTGTATAATTTGAGATAATCATTCCGTACAACTTAGAGGTATTAGTTGTACCAAGCTTATTTAAAAGACTATATTCTGACCTACCTATCCAAAAAATAAGATAACTCAACTCTATTGTCACTTAATTGCATGCTCCGGCCTTGAGTTAAGTTACTAACATCAACTTTCCTTCTATAATTGCGTGTTTTTCGAGTGCATATTATTTATATATAACCAGGAACAAAGGCTACCTATACCGAAGATTCTGTACAATCTCCTGTTCCTCCGATCCTTCCTATAATAGTTATAATGGTGTACAATTGAAATTTTTTTTTTTTTTTTTTAATTAATTGTTCCTATGAAAGTTATACAATATAGTTGCCCGATTCAGGCGCCTCAACATGTAGTACCTGCAAACATACACTCGCACTAAATAAAAAGGGGCCGATACGTGCAACGGCGGCTCTACGATCCGGCTCATTCCGACCCATTTACAGTGTGAAGCAATAAAAAGCATGTATAAAACGAAACCAACCACACGCCTACCACAACCCTGGATTGGAAGCTCATTCTTACCTGAGCCGTTCGCCGACTGGGATTAACTTATTGAGCTACCCTAGCAAACGCTCAAAATATAGAAAGTAGGAGCTGTAGTCGGGCAGGTGACAATGAAAATATTTGCAGGTGGGCGGCGGCGTATTTGTTAACGACTTTAAAGGAAATGAGTTGCATACTCACAGGCGTTATCGTTTATTATTGTCAGTCGATATTTTAATTAAGTTTCTGATGATTTCTGCTCAAAAAGGCAACGTGGTGACGTCTGAACATGCACTCTTGCGATTGAATATTTGCACATGTTTATGTGTGTGTACTTACAAACGTCGCGTCGTTCGGAGGGCGCGTGCGTGTGCTTGTTGCAAAGCTCCTTGTGCCGGGAGTTGTTTGCTGTCTCCTGTTGTCGCCGCCGTTCGTCTGCACAAAATCAAAGCCAACAAAAAGCAATAACACACCAGGCACGTGACCTGTTTACCATATTGAATTATTTGTCTCTACGGTTAAAATATCCTAGCCTCAACGGGGCACACACGGACTAAAACACTGTGCAACAGTGTCACAAAGCGTTGCTTACTTGCAGTCGCACCCTCAATTGCTCCATTACGCATAACAATGTTAAAAGAACAGCTTTAGTGTGCACAGTGAAACGATATTTTCCAGTCACGACGTTGTAGTCATTGGTAGTCTGATATTTCGTAACTCTGCTGTGCATACAGTTCCACAGCTGTAACCACAATATGAGCAATTCTTAGTGCCCTGTGAAATTGTAATAATTTTAGAAAATATTGTTTGATATTGCCATTTTTGTGATCCAAAGGCATTATTGTCCTACGTTCTATGTGCTTGGGCGTGGGTCCAAGTAAGTGGAATCAATCACCTGCAACTCAATGCTTGCTAGGCAATATTAATGCTCAAAGAGCAATTTTAATTTTTTGTTGTACCTACGGACTTATTGAGTGATGTGTTATATACATACATACATATATTCTTGTTCAGTCTAGTGGATTTAGCTACGTTAGTCGAGATAGCTATTATAAAAGGCACTAAATTTGCCATTAGGATTCATGCACACCATCAGTTGATCAACTGTATTTCAGATGTTGTTCACAGGGAGAAAGCAACAGGCGGCAGAAGTTTTTGCCTTTCGGAGGAGTAGAAGTGTATTATAACTATGTCCAAACCGAAAATGTTTGTAACATTCAGAATAAATACTAGATATATTCTTAATCAGCATGCGCTTATAGTTCGATTTTGCAGCAATACCCTATAATTAAATACCATACAGCCAAATCGGAGCGATACAATGAACGTGCGTGCACTATTACCTCGGAGCTGCAGAGTACTCCGGCAGTTAAGTATCAACCTCACTTGCTGCATCTTCTGCAGTCGCTCAAACGTTAGTCTCTTGTCCAGTAATATTACAAGGTATTTGACTTCATCTAGCTGCTCAAGGATTACTCCCTCCAGTTGAATGGGGTATTATTTTTTTAAGAGTAAAACATGTGTTAATTGTTAATTTTTCGCTTCAGTATGACATTTTGCGTTGTAATTAACAGCTATCTCATCCTCCTCTACGTGGGTCAGTATTGGGAATTTTAAGGTTTATTCAGATTAGTGTACTTAAGAATTGAATAGATTTTATTTATTGTAGAACGAACCATTAATTACTTATGCAGGACGGAGAAGTGTAACCGGATAAGCAAGTCGTCACTATCCATGTCCTTGTACAGGGTTATTATTAAATACAACACCAATCATGGTTCTACGAACGTAGTTAACAAACGTCTACTAAAATAGAAATAGGTTTTTCAAAGGGTATTTGATCGTCTTTGAATATGAATATAATCGACCTTTAGATCTTGTAAAGTGCTATATTCCTGAAAAACTTAAAATATTGTGGGTTAAGAGTGTAAAGAGTCTGTTGTATTCGTGTGCTCATTGCAAAGCTAAACATTTTTTCGTATACTTGGATCATTTTTCATTTTTCATGGCAGATATAAAAGATTTTTGCATATATATTTCGCGCAGTCAACTGACGATTTTTTGCAGCTTGCATAAATCAATTTATCAATTTCAAAGTTGTTCCAGAGTTTCGCCTTGTTGTTTTTGTCGCGTTGCCGAGTTTGTAAACGTTTGTCAAAGTGTTTTACTCTTTCCCCATAGCTATAGCTACATTAAGTGCCACTCCCACAAGTTTCTCGACGCCCACTCCTGTGTCAACAGCAGCCACAGCAACAACAGCAAAAAAATGCAAATGCATTTTGTCGCGAAACGCATAAACTGCATCTCGGCAATAGGAGCTTGAACCCACCCCTTCCCAAAATGCCACACTCCCACGCAGCAAACCCACATCTCCGCCCCTACATCATTTGTCATTTTGTCACATTAACGCAATGGAAATGCAATATGCTAATGTCAAATTTTATGAATGAAAGCAAAAATATTTGCCTTGCAGTTTCCTTCGCCATAAATATTAAAGTAGCCCCGCGACAGTTTGGCGCCTCAACATCGCCGAGCTCTGCTATAAAATTGGTGGAGTTTAAGGATATAGGATGGTACACCTTGATACAAAAACAAATAAGAACGATAGGTATATATATGTACATATGTATATATACATACTTTGTTATCTCTGATTATATCTGCTTAAAGCTGTTACTGTTACTCCCTTTGCAATTCACAAGTGAACTCAAACAGAAATAAGCTTTGAACATTTACTACTTTGAATCGACCTTCTCACAGCAAATACCCAGCTAATAACACTTGTTCTGAAAAAGAAACTAGTCCAATAAATTACGATCTGAGGAGCAGGTAAAGTGCCTGCTTGCAATCCACTCCATGAAGCCTCTAATCCTCCAGGCGCACACAGCACAGCAAGCCAGCTACCACAAGCAGCTCAACTACCAAGCACTAAGGCCCAGCAAAGCAGCACGGTGGAGTTACCTTACTCACCCTCAAGTAACCGCAAGAATACGACAACATAGAGAGATACGGCCCAAGGGGTTCGAGGGTGTGGGTCGTTCACACAATTAACGATTCATATGCCACGCATTCAAGTTTTGCATTTTAAGTGAGCCGCAAATCTTTTGGCACGCTTTCTAAGATTTTCAAAAAGCCAAAACTCAAAGCGAGCATATGTGTATGCATGTATGTGTGAATTGTGTTAGTAGAATCAGCTTCTCATTAACCCACACAGAACGGAACTGGGACCCAAATGAAAAGCAGCTCCTTTGGGCTGAGAGTCAAAAAGTTTTTGAAGGACGACATTTCTATTCATTAGTCAAACACTAAGTAACATTTACACACACATATAACCACATTGACTAGCAGGTTTTGAAGCATTGGCACATTGATTCGCAGCCGTTCGCTCCGTGTGGCTGCCACCAAAAGACGCACGCTTTATTAGCTTGATGAAAAGTTGACTAAACTTTTATCCAGGCGGGAACTAGGAAAACTTCCTAGTTCGGCTAGTCGGCAGGCGCAGCCATCAAAGCACATCTCCTTTCTTTTGCTATGCGTATGCAGTCCACATACAGTTAGTCAAGAAACTCTTTACACATATGTACATGTTAATGCTATGTATGTACATCTGTGTAAAGTGTTTATTGACATACTGTATGTATATTTGTTCTTATCTAGGCATGTGTGTATATGTGTATATTGCACTCTGTTATAAGTACAAATGCATGGTCATATAAATTGTAAAAATGAAGGTAAATATTAGTTAATCACATATGGTTACATTCAATGTTACTTATTTCAAAATGTGTTAATACATCGTTTTAATCAAACTAATTTTGTAATTTTTATTTTGTAATGAACCTGTCGATTTACAGAAACACAAACAAAAACTCTGTTTAGCATGTTTACATTTACTTTACCAGTCTACAGAATGCTAACATTACAGAATCTGGCTGTGCAGAACATGCTGTTATCCGCCCCTGCGGCATGTGGGGCAATGTTCGAAAAGGGACAATGTAGGGGTGCATTGATGTTAACTGTTATTTACAGTCGACTGCGCTGTTATTTTGCAGCTCTTTTACGTCTCTTTTATCAGTTCGCTCTGCTTATGACATTTGCGTTGATGTTAACATAAAATGTATTATGTTAGGTAGGCCGGAGCGATGTATGTGCTGACAATGCGGTGCAAAGGAACCCCGGGCACAAACCAACAATTGAATTACTTTAGGTTGAAAAATGTAAGTATGTATGTATAATTATTATAATTTTTTATTTCTTGTACATACATTTTTTTGCACACCCTCTGACTATTAACAGCATACAAATACTATACATTCGTATACTGCTATACCTTTCATATTTGGATTATTAGCACTACTTATCGAATGGCTTATGCTTATCATATATTATGAATTAAATTCTGTTTGGAATATAGTAACCTTAAAATCAAATTTTATAGTCTGTGTCTGAGAACTAGACAGACAGATGGTCACGATTATTTCGCCCGTTATCCCCGGAACAACCCTTAGTTTTGTGTTAAATAAATTTTTGTTCACGAAGTTCTAATTCCCTTATTATCCTATGTGTTGTGAAGCACAATGTGAAAAAAATCGCTTTAATCGGTATTATGTCTAAAACTTAATTATCTCAAATTTCCTGCTTAAATTTAGTCCAATATTTAAGTAAAAATGCAACTAACGAGAGAGAGATTTAAAACTGTTATAAAATTACTACTTTTAGCTTATTGGGCTGTAATTACAGACACGTGGGAGCGAGTGTGACTCTCGTTGAATTTCGTATTGAAATAAATATACAGCGATAACTGGCGCACATATCATTTGCAAAAACAAATTGACAGATTTATTTTCCGGTCTTAAAAGTAGGAAAACTTTAAAGTGATTGCCGCACGACAAATAAAATTTGAGGGTTTCTCTATATGAGCGAAAATGAAATGAAATCACTTGCAATGCGCTTAATTTGCCGCACAATGCACAAAACGGGAAGAAATGAAAAATAAAAAAAGACGAACAGTTCTGAAAATGAGTTTAAGTGAAGGGAAGAGTTCGCTGTGCGGGGCACAACGATAGAGAAATTGTTTTGGCACAAGAAATGCATAAAAATGACAGTGCTTGTGTATTCGCAATTGAGCGCACAAAAGTTTTCATAAATTGCATCAATTTGCAGTTCTGGGGATGGGGAATAGGGGGGTGTGAGTTGAGGGTTAAATTCCTCGTCTTATTCTCGTTTGCATGGCAAAGGTAAGAGCTTGTTGATTTTCCTGTTGGCTTTTTCCTCACAAGGCGCTGCAGGAGAAAAAGGGATGGAACACATGCAGAAAGGAAATCCTGTTGCGCCGTCCCTTAAGCGGCATATTATTTTTTATGACTTGATTTGCCCTTTTTTCTCTCTCTTTTCTCGTGCTTTGCCTTCTTCGCTTCGTCGTCTTGCAAATGAAGTCTAAAATGCTGTTGATTGTGTATTGAATTACGGGCAACGTTGCGGCGCATCCAATACAATGTGAAATCATGCTTACAACTTGATTGAACTCATCAGCTGTGCCTCTGCTCTGTCCAACCCGCCCACGCAACTCACATATATCTACATACTTATGTATATATGTATGTATGTGGGTATGTCATGCAATTTGATTTATGCCGCCTCGGTTCTAATCGCGCACTCTACACCTCGCATTGGCAGTATCAAAGGAATCGAGCACTTACGTCTTGAGCACGTGTGCACGAAGTTTAACTCTAATTGATTGCATTAGTGTAGTATAACACAAAGCTTTACTTATACGTCATCAACATACCATGCTCTTAATGCATATAGTCTTTTCCTCTCCCATTTGCTACCAACAATTCAATAAATGAAGAAATTATTGTAAAAAAATATTTTGAATATCTTACATTTTTATGCTACTACAATAACCTGCTTTGTGAAGAATGATGCAAAATATTTATTTATAATAATTATCATATTTATATTTAAGATTCTATAAATATTTTGGCTGCCTATGTTTATAAATTTTATGTATCGACTAGTTTACATCGCACCCAGAGTAGAGTAATTAGATTATTATCCCCTAAAGGCAACCCTAGAGTGAATTGCAGCATTATCTTTGAGCGCTTTGCCAAACCAATCGAAACGCCTTACCAGCCTCAAGCCTAATCAGGCTTGTCCCCTTGGTGAAATGAGGTGTTTGATTAATTCATTTTGGGGATCAGACTATTTATTAATTTTAAACAACAACAACTATTAACTTACAGTAATCTTACATAAAAGTATAGATAAGTGCATTTAATACTAAAATATACAGTCGTCAGAGTAACCGTTTTGTAGCATTCTACAAGTAGATATAAATATCTGTAAAACTATATACATACATTTACCGACAAGTAAGTTGAATTACTGCGCTTATGATTTCTGCCATTCTGCACTTATCCTACCCAAGTTGCCCAACTTGGCAGCTGCTTAAATATAAATAAGGCTCATTATGCGCTGCTGAGATAAATATGCCCATGGCCCACGCTGTGGCACATATTAAATAGCAGCCGCTGCAGGGGCAGCAGCATGTGGCACGTCGCTCATGTGCCTCTGTATGCATGTATGTGTGTCTTGTGTGGTGTGTACGCTCGCGAGCGAAGTGATACGATTTGCAGTGGCAAAGAAAAATGTACTCCTAAATCTATGAAAAGTCAACGGGCGGCAAGTGGGACGTGGCTTGCCGCGGTGGCACGTGCTAACTGACTCTCGCTCAAGGTATGCTTAAGGGGTGCCCGTGGCAACAAGCGAGCTTACTATTGTCCTCTAGTGTACGAAAGTGTGCAGTTTTGAGTACTTCGGAAGCAAGCAGATAATGCTCTTACGACAATTAGTTTTTCTCGGTCGCTGCCACTTGACAGCTTAAAATATCATTGACTAATTAAAATAGCATTTGATATCGCTTGACAACGATATGCAACTATACCCAGTACTAGTGGTCAGTTGACGTAGAGTTGCATGCATTCCCAGCATTATATTGGATAAATTATTATATTGTACCAAATGTTTAAACGTGCAAGTACTACATAATATGGAGAATATATATGGGTATTAATATTAGAAAAATTAACCCATAGCATATCGTAAATATGGTCCCATACCATATATGGTTTCAATGAATCGTAAGATTTCCTTAAATGTTTCAGTATGACAAATGAAAATAAATTAATGTCATAATATTGCATCCAAAAGTAAGTATTGTATTTGTAAGTATCACACTGCCGATAAACTATCAATGTCGCATTATCGATACCCAACTCTAGTTGATTCTCTTTGCCAATGTAATGGGATATGTATGGATTTTGTCTGACATCGTGGTAGCCTGTCGTCGAGTCATCCGCTCTTGGTTTTACTAGCCGGGATGTGGTCTTGTCTCATTTCCCCTAGCAAGCGCGGCGTCTTATGTATCTGTCGTGGAGCAAATGGAGCCATGCAAATTGCATGTCATCGACAGCGAACAAGGAATCGAGTCTGTCCGGGGACGGATTGCATACCGGTGGTCAAGTAGTAATTTCCGCTGGTTCGTGGTTGTTAAGCGCTTACTTTGTTGGCGCTAATTAAGCCCTGTGCTTGACTTGAGCTCAATTAACGCGCCGTCCTAGTGACATTTGCATGCAATTAGCGGCCAGATTGACAACGCAGTTCGCAGTTTCCTCTCTGGGCTCTCAGCTGCCATTTACCGTGAAGTTGGAAGGCAGGTGTAAATGTTTTAAGACCCCATAAAAGTTAAGCAAATCTGAAATCTCGATTTTCGTGAGTAGAACAAACTCCTCGTGCTAAGCTGGCGGCAATTACATTATTATTTGCATTTTGGGAATTGCCCCGACCCCGAGCGGCCTAAAGTCGAATTCAACTCACGGAAAAGTTTCGTTTCGTTTTATTGCGTCAAATCTTCGACAAGGTCCGAGCTTATATAATAGCATTGCCAGCTGTCTTCAAAAATATGCTTCTGTTTGTTGCCATATTATTTTGCCGCAGTGGGAGAAATATGGGGGAGAAGACATCGAAGTTAAGCCCGCTGTAGTTGCCAGGCATTCATCATTTTTCGACCGCCATTTCCGCTTCCGCCACTGATTCCCATGTAGGTGTAAAATGCGCCAGAGTTGTCGCCTCGGCTCGGCGCGCGCGCTTTTGGGTTTAAACTTTTCATAAACCTTAAGTGGAAAACTTTTATTTTATACCCAAAGCACAGTACAGTACGGGCCACTGCCGTTCCGTCCTGTTGATGCTGTTGTTTGTGTTTTCCGTTTTAATACTCGCATTGTTGTTTGGGCCACCTATCCGATTGCCCCCATCACCCTCAGTCTAGTCGAAATGTTTTTAAAATATGTAGGCCGAATGACCGAGTACGGCTCTCTCCTCGGCCGAGTCACGTAAAGCAAAAGTTTTTCTAAATGATTTTAACGCCTTTTGAATTTTTTGTGAAAAGTTTGTGTCAACAAGCGCCTGAAAGTAGGCAATAAAAATTGTCAAACAAATAAATATTTGTACTACAGTGGTGGCTGTTCGAAGGTGGCACTTAGACAGTGAGTTCCACTGAAATAATAACTCTTTGAAATTAGAAAAAATTTAACTAAGTTGAAACTGGCTTAAACAAACCCGCACTCGATATATGCAAATATTACTGTATTTTTAAATTGCCGGCTCTGTCAATTTGGAAGCGACTACAGTAAAGCTGCGGTATGGTTGAGCTGGGAATTGGTTGTTATTTGATATTATTGTTACGCCGCTGTGTAAGTTGGTAAGCAAGTTTATAATTTTCAACACACTCGTATTATTTTAATGTGACAGTTGGGAATATATCGAACTATTATCATAGTAACCATCTAAGGCTTAGCGACGGCAATCAACGTGAAATGTTTGCAATGTCGGCAAACATGTTCTCTATTTTTTATATTAATTTCTATGTACATAAATTTTGTTGTCACCTAGCGCACAACATTTTCAACAGGCTTTGCTGCATTATAATGTGAGCAGTACAGTAGAAAGGAAGGGATGGGAAGAATCACTACGTCTAGTTCGGAGTTGACAGGTCAAAGTTGACCAACGCATAATGGTCAAAATGTGTGATTTAAATTTCTGCCAAAATATGCTACAATTTTAAATAATGTTTTTAGAAGTTATTAGTTTTCTATAAAATTAGAAGGGTATGCAGTAAATTGGGCAGCCGCAGCGACTGTCCAACAAATGCTTGATTCACTAGCTGCTCACAACTTTTGCTTCGTTTTTCGTTTGTTTTGTTGACTACTTTAATTTATTTATGTTCCATATACATATACATATGTATATGTATGTGTATGTATATGCATTTATTGTTGTTGCATCCTGGCGGTTCGTCCTAGTTGTAACGACATGTGCATATTTCATGACGAACTGTATATTTTAGCGCAAAGCCAACAACATCAGCCACCAACACCAAGACCAGCGCCAGCAGGTTGAAGTGGCCCACGGCGGCTGTGGTAAAGGGGGAGGGATGTGGGGGGTTGAGATTGTGCTGCTGCTGCTGTTGGCGTAAATTTCCCTGCCAAGGGTAACACCTTTTTGCTGTCGAGCTGATTTCGAGGGTTGCTCGTGTTCCCTTCACAACTTTTTGCTAGCATTATGTTGAATTTTTTATCTATCTCGTTTAAATTTATTAAACACGAATTTGCGAGGGAGGGGGAAATACATGAAATAGTCAATACATATTAAACTTTTCTTTTTTAGTTGTTTTCTTCGAACATGCATCAGGTGGATGACGAAATGTTTTCCCGTTCCCACAGTTGCGCATTGTGATTGATTAGCACAGGGATTATATATTCTGCGTTGTTTTATTCGCCTGATCATCCATCCACTTGATAAAGTCGAGGGTCTTGAATATGTCCGTGTAGAGATTTCCATTGACGGCATCTTGCACGCAACTGGGTCCGTACACGTTGACGCCGCACAGACGACCCTCGTAAACGAGAGGATCTCCCATGACCACCAGGTTGCAGTCCTTTTCCACATTAGAATTGTGCGCGCATAACATGTTCCATAGGATGAAGGCCGAGTCGTTTTGCAGATAGCTCTGCTTGCAGATCGAGTTCCGGATAATCTGCGTGCGCAGAAAACGTGGTTGTTCCTTGGTGAGGAACATGGTTATATTATCCTGAAATTGTAACTGTCGATTACAAAGTGGTATCGGGGTGATCAATGGACGCTCTGTTTTTGCTAACAGCGTTAGTAGGGCCAGTTCATTGCCGAAAGATGTTCCACGAAAGATGCTAACTATCTGGTGTGTACAATTGTGAATGTCTTGTAGCTTGTAGTTCGATCCTGTTGTGTTCAGGGGAAAACAACTGGCCGAGCTGACCACCATTTTAGCTCTTATCAGGGAACCCATGCAGATAGTCCTGTTGCTGTTGATGTCGATGATCTTCATAATAAAGTCGATGGGAGTCACCTTAGGCTTGGGCTTGGTCGTGGTCGTGGGCTTGAATTTGCTTGGATCTGTGTTGTTGGACTGATTGTTTGGCAACGTTACAATAAACTCAATAACACGCACTATCTGATATTGTTGTCCATGTAAATTTATTTTGCCCTTGTACGGCGGAATGCTAAATTCTACAGGGAACTCCGTTTCGACGAGGGAAGTGCTTGAGTTGTCTTCCGCAATGCAGAAGCAAAGTTCAAGCGCGAACAGAAAACATATCAGTTTTACTGTGAGCGACATTTGATCGATACTAATCTTGATATGCAAAAGTTACACCTATTTATAAGGCGATTCAAGCGTAAAATTTAACAATTTGCGGTATTCAACAAGTAACAAAACTGTTGAGGCCGACAGTAAGGTGCCCTTCGCTCTCTTTTAAACAACTGTTCAAAATACACTAACTATCCCCAACTACAAAGTCTTCAGCCGCCTATTGCTCTCTTACTCTCACAAACAAAATGATGTATATTGTCGGATAGTTATTTGTTGCAAAATATTCTTCTAATAAAAGTCAATAAACCATATGCTATGTTAATGCATATGCCAAATGTTTTGTCTTAAATAATATCTGAGATCTGACATGGCTTATTCGGTTTAGCTAGTAATCTTAGTTGAGCATATATATGTTACATAAATTTGCACAACGAAAGTATATCTATTTTTAAGCATTTTCATTAGTCGAAGAGTATTATAAGAACTGGCGCGCAGAAGTATGCAAGCTTTTTAGTTAAGGGTTGATCTGTGATTGTCCATTGCCATGTATTAGGTTGCAACAGCCTCCAGTCTATTTGTTTCGGGTCTCCGAAGATACTCTGTTTGTGTTTATGCTTGTTGTTGTATATTATTCAAATATAAACTTTATTAAACTTTCTGGTCATAGCTCTTATAGTCTCTGAATCAATTTTACAGACAGTTGGACTGAAGGAGATGCTTCTATCGATTCGGCTGTTAACGCAGTTAACACCGGCAGAAGCTTTGGTTTGAGCGAAGGATATTTTAGTGTTGGGCAACCTCGTATACAGTTTTTATTACTTGGCAAAAGTATATTAGTATATAAGTTTGATGACTAATATACGTTTCCTGTAAATAAATTATAAATTAATTTAATATACGTGTCCCTATTTTCTATGTTTTTTTTTATAATCCACACAGTCTTTTCTGAAGAGAACTTTAATCGGTGCCGCTTCAGGAGTCTGTAATGCCAAAAGCCAACATTCAGTTTTTAGATTGAGTGGCAACAAGTTGACTTTTGTCAACAACCAACTGACTATCTAACAAAATCTCCTCCTACTCATAGCTCCGCTGATCCGCTTGTCAAAGCAGCTGACACGGCGAGGGTGTTGCTTTTATTTGGGCACACACGGCGTATGCGTAATCAAAATGTTTTGCCTGTCAAATTGAAAACATAAACAGTAGCCAGGGTCAGTTTCTGGGACGGTCTTTGTGGTTCGGCTTGGTATTGACAACCTGTCACGTCTAATGACCAAACAGTCGCTGTATAAATAAATAAAAACATATTGAGCATCCAACTGCCTAAACGCACACACGTTTATATAAATGTCCTCGATAGTTAAAAACTCAGCGATTGTGGTGAATACTTTTAAATGGTGTTAGTCTTAAATTTGTTGTCTGCTTTTTCGTCTATTGCAACGTTCGTCTGTTGTCCGTCTCTTTGCATGTTCTCTTTTAGTGAGTTGCTAAATTCGGGGAAAATTAACATTTATAACCTTTGAAAGAGTTTAATTATATTATTTCAAACATTTGGGTTTGAGTGCTTTAAAACTAGACGTGATTTAAAATAATTTCCTTTTTGATTTTTGTTGGCCAGTGGTATTAATAAAGCAGCAATAAAATTTATGCGTAAGCGTAGCTAAGTTGAAGAAACTCATGCGTTGCGTTGTTGCCCTGAATTACTTTAGCCCCACCTCTGCTCATTTGCTGAATTTACGGGCGGCACTTAAACTGAATTGGGAATCAATGGCCAAGGCCAAAAGAAAGTGGGACTGGGGTCTATGGGATATACTGCAGTAGGACAACAATTGAGTCAAACAAAAGGCAATACAGGCCTGGCCTGGAGAGACCGAACCTCATAAACAATGCCGCCAATTTACATGCTTCGGGCCGACGCGCATGTTTCGTATATATAGTGTGTGTGTGTACGAGTGTGTGTGTAAGTGCCACACATGCCCTTGCAAACAAAGAACAAAAAATTGTCCCTTTGTTGCATATAAAAACAATGGGCCAAAGAACTTGAAATCAATTTCAAACGTTTTAGCCAAAGCCAATTGATTTATGTGTTGTGTGCAAGTTTGTTGTGTGAATTGGAATGGAATTCGTGTGCGCCTGGGTCTGTGTGTGTGTGCGTATGGGTCGGTGTGTCTGTCTCTAGTTGGCTGTATCTACATTCTGTTGCCATGAATGACATCAGGCGGCTGTGCAGATTACTGAATTCAGCTCCATTTTCCCTTTGGGCTGCACTTGATGTTGACCCAATAGAGTAGTGTTACCCAAAACAATTAACACTGACTGCCAAAAGTCAGTGACCAGAGGCTTTGAGTAATTCGTGGCATCAGTCTTTTCTCACAGTTGATCAACTTTTTATGGCTTCCAAACGATTTAAAATTTAATTTCGAATAAAAGAAAACAGTTTGCAAGCGAGGTGGGTGGTGAAGAGGGCGAGTGGGGATGTCAAGCATAGCTTTCTTATGAGGACAGTTTGCAAGATGCGAGTGCATTGCAGCTACTTAGGAGCCCAAGCTGAGAGCAGCGAGGCAGCCTTCTTGCCTGGTAATTGAATAAAAACAGCGCGCAATGCGCAAAGTAAACAAGACTGAGGAGAGGACTCAACTCGACTCGAGGTCAGCGTCGCAGTTGATTCACCCAGTTCCAGTTCCAGCTCCCTTGTGGTTAGCTGAGTTTGATTTGTCGCGCACTGACACATCTCGTAATGCAATGGAGCATGAAACAAAATAAGAAGCTGTTGGGTCCAACTCGGCTCGACTTATCTCGTCCCTAGCCCGGCCCATTGAGGCATTTGCTTTGGCTAAAAACAAACGGCCAAGTCCTTGACTGGCGCCCCCAACGGGTGTCGCATCCGGGACAGCTTCGCCTTCTTTTTACGCCTTTTATTCAGTTGACTGACTCGACTCGACGCTGTTCTGGCCACGCATTTTAAACACTGTTGGCGCTTAGCTTCTGCTGGCTATAAAAATGGAATCGACAATGAGCGCATAAATATCGGAATTATCTAGTCGAATATTTCATACGCTTTGTTGTAGTCTTGATACGATTACACTGTGTCTCGCTTCTCACCTGCCAGGTAGGTGTAGTTTGCGCGCTTAAGCTGGGCTCAGTTGGCAGAAATAGCGACTGCCCGGACTGGGCTGGGCATGCAAATACTCGTATTTGCAGTTTGAGCGAATTCTTATCCTGTTCGTTGGCTCACGCTCAACTTGTTGCCCTTGTTAGCCAGTTTATGGCCCTCTGGCGTTGCTCATTATTGCAAATTTCAAGCAACAGGATAGGGAATCTGCATGAAACGGATAAGGGGGCCGCGGAGTGTGCCGGTGGCATCGGGAGCCAGAACTTTAGTTTCAAGTTTGATTTGTTTACACATGCGCCTTGTTTTTGCCGCTGCGAACGGTTCTGCTGGCAGCTAACAAGTTGTAAATTAAGCTAAAAATGTGTGTTTTGGCAAATGTGCAAAAGAGTGAAGGAGAAGGGCATGCATGGCGGAGAGCCGCTACTTGGCCACACACACATACAGTTGTGCTCATTTGTACATATGTGTATGCAGACACATCTCCCTCACTCACACACACACACATGCACACTTACATAAGCATGTAAAAGAGTAGAAAAACCGCAAAGCCAAACGCACTAACAAGCGACAGTAATCAGTGTTATAACAAAAGCAACAACACGATGAGCAACTAAGAGGAATTACAATAGAGAGGACTATTGACTATAGGATACCCTAAGAACGATTTAATTTTCTGTAGAAAGATGGATGGACAGATACATTAAGAAAGAGAAGAGAGTAGAAAAAATTGCATAAATAGTGAGGCCAGTAATAAGAACAACACAGTTTAGAGAATCAAAGAGAGACTTAAAAATACATAAAATATAAAGAAAAGCTGGAGAAATACATGGATAGTAAGGTAGATAGACAAAGTGATCGTAAAAAATAACGAAAGAAATAGGGAAAGAGATACCAATAAACAGACACACACATTTTTATAACTGACTACACAATATAACCTTTTGTAACTATTTCGCATATTAACACACTAAACAACAAAGCGAGGGTGTGGAGTTTACAGTGCACAGTGTACTGCACTGTAGTGCAGAAAATTACATGCACAGGAGCTGAAACAATGGCAGAAGCCTCATCTCCATCTCCGACAAGCTTTGGCAAACCGCTCATCATCAGCCATGGCCATCATCATCATCTGGAGCAAGAGCGCAAAGAAGGCGGCATTCCAAAGGCAGTCGGCCCAATTTCTGTACAAACAATGGATGGGTAAAAAGTAGTTGGACAACAAGGAGAGAGTGAGAGAGAGAGAGAGGGAGAGATAGAGAGAACGGGAGAGAGGGAGAGCAAAAAAGGCACCCGGATTTAAGCCAAAAACCACTTGAAATTCCATGTCGCGTAACTCTGGACCGGGGCAGCGTGCCAAATGTTTGGCTATGAGCAATGTGTTTACCACTGCAGCCGGCCAATGTCGTTGCTCCCGTCGCCGTCGCCATCACCGTCGCCTGAGCCTCTGCCTTCGTGCTGCCCTGCATCCTGCTCCGTCGGCCACGTTGGCGACAAAACAAGTGAAAGTTTATAGCCCTCTCCTTGGTATTTCTGCTGCTTTTGCTGCTAGGAAAATCAATAAACTGCAATTGCGAAGCAAATGACCCATATAACCGGCATCGACTTCACTCCACTTCACCCGTAAACCCTTCCCTATCTCGTACCCACCTCTCTCCTTGGGGCCAAGGAGTGTGCCGGCAAGTAGCATGCGCGCCTGTGGCTGAGCGTAATTGTGCCAAATTATAAATTATTTCGAATTTGCAATGGGAGCAAACGATGCGCTGAGGGTCAGGCGGGCAGGGGAAGAGAGAAGAAGAGAGGGAAGTGCTAGGAGCTGGTGCTGGGCGCCTGCAATTAATTTTGTGCAGCGGCAATTGAATGCTGAGGACGCGCTCTACGCCAATGGCTTCGGCTTCGGCTCCTACCCAAGCTCCAGCAGTCCGTGGGGCCAAAGGCTAAGCGCATAATTTAAAATTCTAATTAACAGTCAAATAAATTGCGCCAGCTGCCAGCGTCGCCGCAGCAATTGAGCCAGGCCAACAGATTTTATGGCCGAAACGCTCATTAAATTAAAGGCAATTTGCTGCCATAGACAAATGCAGCGTGGATACAAGGTGCGAACCAAGTCGAAGCGTCAAATGCCAAGCCAATTCTTTTGATCACCCACACCATGGCAATAACTGGAACTGACTTAAGTTTGGAAATAAGTAGAAGATGCGGATAATTGGATGCGTAAGTTATGGCTACTTCCAAAGGTGAGTCTTGTTTATTGATTTCAAGTCGACTAGGATTAGTGTAATGATTAAACATTATAAAATTTAATTCCTTTTTAATGTAAAAGCATTATTTAATGGAAATGTTGTTTAATATTTATTGTGTTTAAATAAGGATAAAAAAGAAAAAACAGATTTATCAATTATTGCAGAGGATCGGAGAGAAAGCCAAAATAAATTAAATCAGATTAGGAGAGTATGTTCTATTAACAATTACAAACTGAAATCGCGAATAGAATACGAAACCATGCATTCTGAAGTGGAGAACTATGTACTAACAAGCAAAACGGCAGAATGTTCTAATTTCTAGATAATTGAATCACGATTACGAATTTTTAGTTAAATGCAGAGTTAGTATTAGCAACAATTGAATACAATTTATTGTAGTTCGAATAAATTACATCTGTTGTTCGCTATGTTTAAGAAGTTGTTTGTATTAGTAGAACTTGCATGTCTACTTAAGGCTATGTTATATTTAATGTTTGTTTTTGCTATGCCTTAGGCTAATCAAGGTAATTAGCTAGTGCATGGTACTTGCAGGCTTGTTAAAACTTCCGCGAAATCGATTCGCTTCTGTCTCGATTGTATAGTATCTACCAAAGTTTTGGGCACATTATACATATTAAGGACAACAAGTTATATATCAACTATTTTCATATTTGAAAACTAACGTGCAAAGCACGCAGTGCTTGTAACTAATATGCCCTAATTCGGTCTACGCTGCGTATGCGCAACATTTGTCAAATGAAATTAGCAATGCACAAGAGAGAGAAGAAGATTGACGGAAAGAGAGAGGGAGAAAGGGGAAAAGACAACGTTAGCAGCTGCAGCGGAAGTGCAACATCAAAGCGTCAAGTGTGATGTACCAATCCGTGTCCACAAATGGAATTGGATTTCTTATCAGTGGGCGCATTCGTTTGTTGCTTGTTCGTTCATTCGCTCGCTTGCGAATCCCGTCGTTTGTTTTTCGCGCGCAACATGCTGCATGCAGCGACGTGGCAACGTGGCAATGCCATGTGCTTGCCAGTGGCAGTGTTGGCAGGGCAAAAACATTCAATTAGTTTGATTTACACATCTGAAGCTGTGCGCGCACAGTCCCGCTCAAAGTTACTCTCTTCTGCTCTGTTTCTACACTCCTACTCTCTCTTTTTCGCCTCGCACGCTTTGTCCCTTTGTGTGACTGTTGGCATTTCCGTTTCCGCTGTTTAACAAGCAACTTTTGGCATCAGCAGCAATAACAACAAGAGTCGCAGCATTCGCAGCCGCTGCCAAAAACTTGTTCGCCTCTGCGTGCCAAAAAATTCGATGCTTGGTGCTGCCGATGCTTCCTCTCCTCCCGCTCAAAGCAGTCGGAGGAGGTGATGCTGCCACCTCAGTTGAGCTGTACTACGCTTCAGCAGCCGCTGCCGCTGTCGCTGCCGCTGATGCTGATGCCTGCCGGAAACAGTTTGCTGTGCGCTGTCTCAATATTAGTTTGGACGGCAGCAAAACGCTTCCGGCAACCAAATGGCAACGATGCCTGTTGTTGATTTCGATTGCTGCTTCTGCTGCTGCTGATGCTGCTGCTGCAGAAGCCCGATGATTTTTCAATTTGCATCTGACACAGAGGGAAAATGTCAAAGACCAAATTGAAAAGGCAAAGGCTGCCTCGGCCACTGCCTGCGCTGTCTGCTCTGTCAGCGCTAAACTGAAACTAATAATCGTATGCAGTGCACGGGCCCAAGTCGGAGCCATAGCTGGAGTCGCAGCCTCAGTTTGGAGCCGGCATTGGCTTGCTTTTCAATTAGGTAATTGACAGCCAAGCCAAGTGTTTGGGCCAAGTTGTAAGCTGGCCTGCTGCATGCGGATGGCACGTGGCTTAAATGTAAACTACATGGTGTGTCATGTGTGAGGGGCCCATTTAATATGGTCAAAGTTATTTCCAAAATTAAATGCATGGCAAAGTGCACACAGAATCGAGGGACACTGCCATAGTCAGAGGGGGAAGGAGAGGGCCAGGGTGTGTATGAGGGATGCGTGCGAATGCGAATTGGGAATGCTTCGAGGGCGCATGTCAACTTCATTTGTTGAACGACATAAGTTATCAACGAAATTGCAGGGAAACTGACCTCGAGCAAATTGCTCTGACGCCCCCTTATCTTGCATATGGTAAACCTTACACACATACAAACACGGAAATACTTTCTCGCAGGGAACAGAAGAAATGCGAAGGACGAAACGATTCATTCCATTCCATTTCACTTACACACAACCAGCCAATAAGCTGCACGTCAGCTTGTCTTTTCGTCGTCTGTGTGTGTGTGTGTGTGCTGGTGTATATGCGTGTGTGTTTGCTTTCATTTCAATCTTTTGCCACTTAACAAATGTACACCCATTTTTCCCCAAGCGGGTGAACATGGCAGGAGAGTGTGCATAAGTTTAATTTTATTATACGAAAACAATGCAACAATTGCAACAGTCAACTAACACATCCCCAACTCACATATCTGGCAATATATACAGATACGTACTTATGTACGTACTTACATGTGTGTACATATGTGGCAAATGCTTCAAGTGGAATAACAATGGCAGTACAGCAATATGGCAATTTGTAAAACGGATTTGGCTGTGCATTTAGAAGCCAATAAAGCCAAGTTAGCTGGTAAAACGTGTGGGTGAAGAACTGAGAGCTGAGAGAGAAATGCCACATGAATGGGAATCCAAGTGGGGGATAAATCTTTGAATAGACCCAAGAAGCTAAAAGGAAGTTATAAAAGGCAGCGCATGTTTAAGAAAGAAGGTTCCTTGAGTAAAAATAAATGCATTATTAACCAGTCGAACGCTACAGTCAGGTGCTGACTGTACAAGGCCATGGATTATCATATTATACCGTAATAAAAATTTTAACGGTATGGAATCGCCGCTCGAATTTGCTACCGATTATCAAATATAATCAGAACCCAGGGAACACCACGGGGAGGCCATTATAAATGAAATTTAATTAAATAATTAAATAATTTAATTTGTTTGACAGTAACTTTTCTTTTAGTTTATTAGAATAAAATAAAAAAAAAACAAATTAAAATAAAATAAACAAAACAATTAATAATAAAAAGAAAAAATTCCCACCCGCCTCAACCGGGAGTTGAACTCACGCACCCTCGCGCAGCCGTCCGCCACTCTAACCACTCGGCTATTGCCTCACTCCTTGGCCCATTGGCAAAGTTGCATTGTGAACCAATTCTGTTACCATACAATGCAAACAAAAAGTTTAATAATAAAATGCTGTGTGTCTGACGCTAGATTTGTAAGTGAGTTTAATTCGTATCATATCTCACTTATTTATAGTCCGATTTCAATGAAATTTTCACATTACGTCCGTGGCAGGGTATTTGTCATGTAAGATATACAACTTTGGTTGTTGAGCTAATATTGTAGTTTTTAAATAGTTATTACTGATTTTCTAAGGCGGGAAGGGGCGTGTCCAAATTTCAAAAAAACTTTGAGACACTGCAATATATACGTATGTTGTCACAAAATTTCATGACTCTAGCTCTTATAGTTTCCGAGATCTAGGTGTTCATTCGGACGGACAGACGGACAGACGGACAGACGGACAGACAGACATGGCTCAATCGACTCGGCTTGTGATCCTGAGCAAGAATATATATAGTTTATGGGGTCGGAGATGCCTCCTTCTGCCTGTTACGCACATTTCCGTTCCGACAAACACAATAGTCCATGAATTTTTTTAAAATCCATGGCCTAAAAAGACTCTCTTAAAAAATCATTACATTTGTTGTTATCTGCCAGACGATGAGTTCATTTGAAATTGCTCTGGTCAATTCTGGAATAAATAATGTCGATTAATTTGCCAAAATGAATTAAAAAATTGGTTGTTTAAGTAGTGCATTCATTTGCAAAGTACAGGCAATTATTTCAAAAGAAGTATCGGGTTAAATCACACCCTGTAAGATTTTAAATCGATTGAAGGGGGTATATTGTTCATACACATGTACATAACATACATAGCTAGTTACATTACATACTTAGAGCTGGTAAACATTACATTACAGCATGTTCCTGCTTCTGTCCGTATCAGCGGAAATAATAATATGTAGATTACGATAATTTCACATGCTTAGATTGTTGTGCAGGGTATACACCCTCATGTGCACTCGACCATAGCTTGTTTTTATTTAATATCGAACGGAAATATAATGAATGTCTACGCTGACCAGTAAGAACAGCAAAAAAAACCTCATGCCGTTTGTCATTGTCTTTTGCGCATTAAGCGAGTATTTTTTCCTGCCACTTTAATTGGGCAGTTGTCTTCCAGTCTGAGGCATTCCCACTGAGGCATCGCCCGTGGCAGTCGCCTTCATTTTTCGTTTGCAATTTGCCATAAAATAAGCATAAATTGGATCAATTTACGAAAAGCTCAGTTACAAATGCGTAGCAAAAGGGAGTCGGGAATGCAATCTACGGATTCAGTTGCAGCTGCACTTGCTGCAGTTGTACTTGCAGCTACAGTTTTCAAGTCGAGTCTGATGACTGTCGCTGCAGTGACTACTCCAGTGCCACCAAGGAGCGCCAAGCGAGCAGCAGCAGATGAGGCAGACGGCGAGGCTGCAGGCTGCATCTGCCTGTCAGCTGCCAGGCTGCTGTGGTCTCTGCCACACTGGTGTCACGTGCATTGAATCCGAAGCCCTTGGTTGCATTTCAGTTGGCTGCTGATGTTTCTGTTCATGACGGCGTTGCCATTTTCATTCGCCATTCGCCATGCCCCTCCATTCTTCATTTCCCTCAGCTGCCTGTTCGTGGTTGTCGTCGTTGTCTTCGTCCTGCTTAATGTCAACTCTTGGCATTTCGTCTTAGATGCCGCATAAAAAATTCAATTTATGATGAAGTCGCTGCTGCCTTTCGCCATCGTTTGCAAGTGCGTTTTACTGCCAACCACGCAGATTTCAGCTTGGTTGACCCGTCCCCCTTTGGCGTTCCAAGTTGGTCTTTAGTCTTTGCTTTTTTTGCACACGTTGACAGAAAATCAAGCAGCGATTTTTATCTGGCTTTAACTAGAATAATTTTATTAATTTCGAGTCCTATTTGCAAAGTTTCCCGCTCGCACTTCCGGCTGCACGTGATCTCTGGGTCTGCTACGTAGACCGTAGCCCAATTTGAAGCTCCTGCAATGGGTTGGCCCTCATTACTCTAGCTGTCTGCATTGTTCATAATGTGGCTGCACATTCGCCTTTTCATAATTTTATATTACTCTGCTATCAGCCGCAAATTCAGCATCAGCCCCTTCTCCTACGCTATGTGCCCCTTTAAGCTGTTACTTAGCACACTACAAATATTTGTTGGATCTCAATAAAGCTAGAGCTGGAAATTTTTAGTATTTGAATTGCGAGATACACATACACCCGCATCCCCCTCACACAAACACGGGGCATATTTAGCTTGTTTGTGCCCGTTTTAGTTTTATGATGTTGTTTTTTTCGCGTTTCGGTTTATTTATGCTTTCATGTGTTCCAGCATGTGTGTGTGTGTGTGTTGACCATGCATTGCATTAACTATATACTCGTAATTTCCGTTGGCAAAACCAACATGCGGCGCTGGGCTCGTGCTCCATTCTTTCCCCTCGCATCTAGTCGCAGGGAACTCATGCCACAAAGCATATCCTACCGGGGGACATTATAGAGCTGTTTCCCAAAAGCCTCAAACGACCGGGAGCTGGTTGCCCGGTAGAGGCTGTTACCAAGGACGGGGAGTGTACCTATTTTGAGCTTCCATTTGCCATTGCTGGCTGCACGATAAATGAATTTGTTTAGGCGACTGGCGTCATGTTTGAGCGCCATTCAAAACAGCGAAATATTTCGAGGTTAGAACAACAACAACAACAGCAACAGCAACAAAAACTGAAGAAACAACTACAACAACTACAACAAGGGCAGCAGTGTCGGCAACAGCAGCAGCTATCGAAAATTTCATATTCATATTTTAATTAAATTAACATTTTGTTGAATTACTTACGTTATGTGTGGATATGTTTGTGTGTGTGTGTGCTACACATACGCTTTCAATGGCGAAAAGTCGGACAGAGTACGAATATATACAGACTGATGTTTGTATTTGCGGGCTCTGTACACTGCTTCACATTAAATTGCAGCCAAGGAATTTGTTTGGATGTGCTCCATGACAGGGCAGCAGACCGGAAAACCGATGTGTAAACGTATTTAGCAGCAAACTAAGCAAATCGAAATATAAAATTCTTGTGAGTATGTTTAAAAATTGAATAAGGGTTTAATTCGATTGTATTCTTTAAACTTCTAAGAAACTTATAAATTAAAAACCTTTCAAAAATCAAAATCTAGTTGGTTAAAAATAAACCAGACGCACGCATGGACGTCAAAATAAACTTGATCTTCATATGGTTAATATTGTGTCTCCAGCTTTTACTACTCGTATATACTTGTAATACCTCAGATCGACGTGTTTATTCAGACGGACACGGCGCAATCGATTCGGCTTGCGATCCCATTTTCAAAGGGTACAACAATACAACTTTTTAGCCTCCAATAACTCCAATGAAAACAAAGAAGTTTGTTAAATCATTTGAAAAAGAGAGTTTTATGAACTACGAGTATATATATATACATATTGTTATTCAAGCTAGATCACATGATAAGCATTGCAAAGAATCGTTCGAAATACGTTGTAATAAACCTTATAAGTATATAAATAAGAAATAGTAATGATTATAAATTCTGGTGGAAAATGTCTCACGAATCGGGAACTCTTATAAAGTTGTATGTATGTTCCTTAAATCGCATCATTTGACTACACACGCACACACACACACACAAATACATACATAATTGCTTACGCTGTGCCAAATCACTTGAGACACAGCCAAATTCGCAGATCAAATGGAAAATTTATTTCTTTTACTGCCGCAGGCAGCTTTAAGTGGATAGCAAGAGCAACAAGATTCTCGGATACCTCAGCTTCACCCGAGCCACCTCACCTGACCACGGGCCGAGAGTAGCTTTGTTAGTTGTAGCAATTTGAACTTTACAGGGTCTTTGGGGACTCAGGAAACAGGCACAGGCAACGGCCACATATAAAGGAGATGTCAGACAGAAGACGGCAAAAACTTAAAGACAATGCTCTTCGAACGCTACAAAAACCTAATCTGCTCGACAACTTACTTTCCTCCGTACTCGGATCCAGTTTGTGCGTGTTTGTGTGTGTTTGTGTGTGATTGTGTTGGGTATTGTCTTGGGCATCGCTGACTGGTTTCGATTGGAAGACGACAGGCGACAAGTTTGCCAATAAAACCAATGCAGCCGACACACTTAAGTATGAACAAATAACAAACTAAATAAAATGCCAGAGATACAGCTACAGGGGGTAGTTCTGTGGGCGGGACACATAACACAAGAGCCACAGCAATAACGATTAGAGGGGGGTGGGAAGAAGGAGAGAGAGGGGAATCTGGGCTATATGAAAATCAACTTTTGCTTGGCATGCAAAAATTGTTACTTAATTTTTGTTGGCTTTATATTTTTTCTTCTTTTCTCTCCGCATAGAAAATCAAAGTTTTTGCCACTTGAAAATGTGAAGCAGATAAAAATAATGGAAAAGTTTCTGCTTGCTTTTTTGTTCGCAACCAATAAGAACGGAGAAGGGTCCCATTTCTAGCATAAAGCGTATTATCCCCCAGTGCAGCAGCTGCAGCGACTTAAGGTGGCACCTACTTAAAGTTTTGGCTCTGGCTTATTTAAGCTGCTGCTGCAGCGGAGGCCCCCAGTGCGCCGGTGAAGGGGGCGTGGCAGGGTCAGAGGGAAAAACACCTCAGTAACAAGGCCATTTTATTTATAACCCAAACTGGCAAGTGTGTTTTCTGTGTGTTTGAAAGAGAGTGAGGTAGGGCTGCAGAAGGCTAGCACTTCAGTTGCTATACCCTAGTTCTGATAGACTAACTATGACTTGTTAACAATGAAAATATAAAAAATAAATAATCAGATTTTCAGCATATTTCAAAGCCAAAGGCAATAAATCATCTTTCGAAAACACTTTTCTGCTTCAAATCCTTTTAAAAATTGATCACAGTTAGTAATGCACTTTTTAAGGAGTATCTGCCTTTAGGTCAGCTCATGCTTTGTTATTACTTATTTTCTTTGAACCAACAGCTTAGTTGAATACTTAATATTTATAAGTCCTGCCCCCCATGACAAATTAATACTGAATCACCTTAGTAAAGCTGCAAACTCAGATCGCAGTAGGCTTGCCTGGACAGGAGTACATGCAAACACAATGCAGAGTTGTTGTATGTTTCCACGATTGCTGTAGCGTTAATCCTCTTGAGACCAGGCATAAAGGCGAATTGCTAAAAGGGAGCTCGATACGGAACTCAGGCTCGGGCTTTTTAGGCAACAATGCAAATGCAGCAACCCGCAATGTACGGGCAGCAAATGCATATTCTCCTATGTGTGGTATGTCTGTGTGTGTGGGAGTATGTGTGTGTAGTGCAGTTTGCATCTAATAAGCCTTTTACAATGCGCGCACGAAGTGTTAATGCCACTCTGTATTCGCCTGTGCTTGTGTGGGTTTGTCTCTTGTGTGTGTGTTGTGTGTTATGCGCGGTTCGTTGCCTACTTTTGGGAGTTGCCGTAACTTAGCCGCTTACAACAATTCCATATCCCGTATTCCGTTGCCTTTGCCTTTGCCATTTCCAATCCCGTTGCATTCCCGTTGCCCGTGCATCTTGGCTCTGCCAGCTGTGATTTATTTACCGTTGAAATTATCTTGTTTTGCGGTTTGATGCATCGCATTGCCAAAGTAACTTTATTTTGCACTCGAAACCTTTTTGCACTCTGCGCGCCGCGCGCAGCTAGAAAAATTTACGTTTCGACTTGGAGTTTGCTTTTTTCGTCTATTTTTTTCGTAACTGTTTTTGGCTTTACGCTTTGCTTTGCTAACTTTTTAACTAACGTCGACTTGAGTGAAAATTGACTCAACGTTGCGCGGCCTGACTGCAACTGCTGCCTGCCTGCCTGCCAGGCAGCTGAGAAAGGAGAGCGGAGAGGAGACTGGTTTGGTTTGGTGGGTGATTTCTGCTGTAGGCGGTTTTTTTTCTTGCGTGCATAAAAGTTTTTTGTTAGACAATCAATATTTGCCCCTGTGTGGGTGTGTGTATGTGTGAGCAGCAGCAGCAGCGCCAGAAACTTAGCTAACTGTTTATCTATCTAGCTACAGTTGTGAAGTTTGTGTGCATGCTGTAGTTCCTGCAGAGAGAAAGAGATAGAAAGATAGAAAAGAGAGTCAGGGATCGAGCTAAGCTGTGGCTATGGCGGGGAATGACTTGGCCTGGGTGCTAAGCACCACACTTTAGCTTAATTGGCAACCACGCGAATTGTGTACATTTTTAAGTAAGAGTTAATATTGAAGAGCAGCTGCCGCAACAACCGCAGCGGCTGTTGCAAGTCTGCTTTCCGGCCAAGTTTATGGCAATTTGACACTTGAGTTTAAAGTTTGCCCACCGCTGCCAGCAGCCACGGCAACTCAAAGTCGCCAGGCGTCCAGGCCGCTTTCAATCCACCTGAGTGCTAGGCAAATAGTTAGATGCAGTGCCACGAAGCTTTTGTGGCTCTGTTTGTGTTGAATGCGGAATTCCGTTTAGTTTGCGACTGACCGGCAACATGGAAAACCAATATCAAAGCTAACCACACGTTACACACTCACACACACACACACACTCACTCTTAACCAGCCATGTTTTATTTTAAAGGCCAAGCAATAAACAACTGTGCGTGTGTGTGTGACACTGGTGCTTAAATAGCTTATACAATTATAGCGTTATTATCGGGGCAATGTCCCATCCTATCATGATTTCGCCACATTGTGGCCTGAGAGCTGTATATTAAGCCTGCATGTAAAACCGTTGAGAAAATATGTGCCAATTGAAAAAATTTCCAAAATGCAAAACTTACATGGGAAACAGAAAAAAATAATTTCATTTATGTCAAGTATAAATCCAGATTAAAAACAAGTTCAATTTACGCTATTATCCCGATTGAACTGTAAATCGCATTTAAATTTGAATTTATTCTGAATTGCTCCACATCCGATGTTATTTAGCTTCATTTGCTAAAGAATTTCTGTTAGTTTTCCATACTCTATAGAGAATGTGCTAATGTCGTTGAATTCACTTCATTTGCTTGTCATAATTTATTCATTTTATCGATTTTATGTTGCACATTGCCCACTGTACATTGCAGCTGGGCTTAGGCTAAGTACTTTTGTTTGTAATTTATTTGAAAATTGATTATAAATTATTTACTAAAAAAGCATAAAATGCCAAAACAACAACAGCAGCAGCTGCAGCGAGTACTGGTTGTAATTTTAATTAAAACAAACAGACGTCTTTCTGCCCCGTCTGCCCTGTCTGATTATTTTTAGTGCCGTCGTACAACTTTTGGCCATAATTGTAAGCCGGGGCTTGGCGCGTTACTGTTGTTGTCGTTGTTGTTGTTGCTGTTGCTGGTTTTCGTTCATTCGTTTCGTTTGCTTTGTTTGCTTTTGCCGCTTGTTGTTTGTCGTACATAGCTGTCATTATAAATTGCATTTATGTCTAGCGAAAACGTCCGTCTGACCGTCTATGTTTGTGTGTCTGTCCGTTTGCGGTCGGCTTTGACACTTTTAATGAGGTGACAGCAAAAGTTTTCGCTCGTTTCGGCTGGTGGAGTCAAAAAAATAAGAAGTGCAAATTTTTAAATGAAAACTATTAAAATTAGATTCAATCTTTAGAGGATCAGGTAAATGCGTTGACAGTTTCCAAAATAACTGATACGTGATGTTTGGAAGATGGAAAAGCATAACGACTTTTATTTAAGGACATATTCATGCCGAATTTGATTTTGCATACCTATGTAAATCAATATTTAGTTATTAATATGTAAAATGTTGTTACTTTGTATTAAACAGTCTTAATTAATGTATTAATCACTGTGAACTTCAATCTATTGTATGGTATGATATGCATACAATAGTTGCATTTTTAGAATGTAACACTAGGCTCAATTATTCATTTATTCGAATTAAATTTGTGTACATGCATTTAAATACATAATTATTATTAATATTAGCAACGCGCTTTGCAACATTCACACATGCACATGCATAGCGACACACACACAGATTGTTTCAATTGTGGTTAGTTTGTTGTATACGGATATGTAATTGCCTAATAATTGTAAGCGGCAATCGAAGGACTTTATGCGGAAGACATCTAAATACATACAAACTCATACTTATGTATGTCTGTAATTTTGATGTTTCCTGCAAATATTATATTAATAATGTCAATGGCACAATAGGAAATGATGTGTTTGTGTGTGTGCTCGGTAGTGAAACCAAAATTCATCAGGTATTCTAATTAGTCAAGTTGACCACAAAAGCAATTTCACATTGACCGCAAAGCAATATCAAAGCAACGACTTTTCTCGGTGACAGTGAACAAAATTGGCTAGAGCAATATACCTAGTATAAATACTCAATAGATTTGCCCTCAAGCGGAAACTGAATTCGATGGCTAAGTGAGGGTAACGTTTTTAGAGTCACGATCTTAAATTATGGCACTGGGCCAGTCTTTTATTAACTCTGCTTTATTTTGCACAATTTGCTGCGACCACATGATGAGCTCTTTTGCGTCGTAGAATCGTCGAATAGCCACGCCCCCAAAGTGCGGGAATGGTTGGGAAGGACGTCGGCAGCATGACTATTGAAAAATGGCTGACCGAGAATGACGCGCAAATGTTGACAACATTAAATTAAAGCGTCGTAAACTGGCGCAAACCACACGCAAAATTTATGCATATAAATCAGGCACCAGCACCGGCTCCGGTGTCGACTAGGCCGTGCCGTCCTTGCGCTGATTGACGTGTGCCTGGCCAGGAAACTACTGCTAATTTGGAGGAGGCGACAGGCATGTCTCCTCACTTGGTGCGACGATAAAAACTTGAACAACAACAACAAGCAAAACAAGCCAAACCAACGCAAACAACGGAGAAACAGGCACAGGAACAGAAACAACGTCAACAGCGGGAACAAAATGTGCAGAAATTCCATCAAAGCGACGTTTTACGGATAAAACATTTGCATATTTTGATTGGACACGCCCTGTTCGGTATAGGGCAAGTGGGCGAGCAAACAATAAGGCAGTCGATGGTGTTACCTACGTCGCGGCGCGCTCCTGACGCCATGGACGACGCCGCAGACGATTTTAGCCGGTTTGGCATATAGCTAACAGACTGCGACGTGCGCTAGGCTAAGCTACAACAACAAAAACACCACAAACAGTAGCAGGAATAGTGGACGATAAGCGAGCCAAAACCCCGCGAGGCTTGCTGGTCACTCCCATTGTTCATCGCCCACTGACCGGCTGGCTGACTAGCCTATCATTCGGCTGACGTGACGTGGCAACGATTTTTACACTTTGCACTTTTTCGTGTGAGTTTGAAATGCGTCAATTGGTGTCGGATATACCCTGCAGTAATGGCAGCTAAATCTTTTAGAATGTTTAATCATCACAATTTACAGTTTTCACATCTTTGATTGATAGGCATTATTCAATATAGGGTATCTGATTAGTCTAATATTTTCGGCAATGGGATTTTTTTCAATGCAGAAAGTGTTGTTGGGCGTTTCCAGAACGTGGTTTTTAGTTGAGCTTCAGTTTTTGTGGCACATTTTGCCGGCAATGTCGTTGCGGGCAATAAATCTTCATTTTCGCTATTAAAATGTTGTAATATTTTCGCTGCGTTTATATACTCTTGCTGAGGGTATATTACTTTTGGCTGGAAGTTAGCAATGTACAGATGAAGACAAAGAGATATAGAGAAAAAATAAGTCAGAACAGTTTAGATTGCTATATTGTATATCTGTCATACAACTTATCTGCTAATTTTTAAGATATTGCAACCAATTTAAAAATATTTTCCTGTTCAACAAAATCTAAAAAATACATTGATATTATAATTATTGGGATATCGACTGAATTGAAGATTTTTGTGTAAAACTCAGTCTTTTTTCCAAGATAAATTTTTGGTTTCAAACAATTATTTATACTTTCGCTTTCGAATGTTGACTGTGAACTTAGCCTTAATGTATGATATCAGCTTCTTTGATAAACTTAAACTTAAACTTTGTGTAAAGTAGGCAAAAAGTGGAGCTTTTATAAGTTTGAGTATTCTAAAAATAATTGATATGCTAAGTATAAATAAACGTAATAAAAGTAAACATTCATTATTTTTTATGCACTCAGGTGAATTAATAATAGACTTTTGTGTGAAAAAGTAATCATAAATTTAGCTTTATTTCACCAATGAATGATGCTTCAATACAATGATGCTTCGTATAGTCACAGAAAGAGAAATAAAAAGTTCAAAACTAAGTTCTTTTTCGCCTTAGGCTGCGAGGGTATGCGATCTTCGGACTGTCAAAGGATACCTTTCTTTCTTGTTTTTTCTGTAAGTATTTTTTTTAATGCTTTGCCGATTTTCCTTGTTGCGGTGCGTTGTGTCGGGACATTTTCGAATTTTTAGCGCCCATAAATAAGAGAAAATAAAAATTGAATTGCCAGGAACCAGCTCGGGTTTCTAGAGTTTTATTTTCGGGGTTGTCTAGATTTAGCGGTTTTAAATGGATTTATGCGTTTCAATACAGACGAGGACGAGGACATAACAGGGCGTCCAGGACATGATTTGGACGTGCCAGCTATGCCGGTTCCACTTCTGGCCAATAGTAATTGATCTTTTATCTAGAAATTGGGAGCACGATAAGCTCTCTGGCAGCATTTGGCTACTTAAAGTTTATGGCAGTTTCTCGTCAAAGTGTCGCTTAAACGAAGCCGCCTCATGCTGATGTCACAGCGGGCAGTGCACGCAGCGTATACGCAATATCACATTTACGCAACGGGTGCAATCTCTTGTGTAGTATGTCTTGTATTCACTGTTCCAGATACAATTTTCCATTGCCGTTTGCCGCTTGTCGCCTGCCAATTTCCCAGCTGGCAGTTTATTAAATTAAAATTTGTCACACAATCGAGAGCTGAACTGCGATTGCAAATTGTACTGGTGCGCGCCAAGCAGCTGAACTGAATCCGCCAGGTGCCTTCGTGCCAAATTGCCTGATAACTATGTAGGTGACAAAAAATTTGTCGCCTGCTATGACTTTGTATGCAACGGCAGCGACATGCGTGACAGAATATTTTACTTACTTGCTCGCATGCAAGTCAATCAGTTGATGTGCCAAAAGAGAAGGGCGAACGAAAGTTTTGCAAAGAACTCGTAATCGCATATAATACTATCTCGAATTGGCGTGGCGAATACTAACGATATAGTATGGTATATTGTATAAAAATATTTAAGTAAGTAGCCCGGCATAAAAGCGGTATTAAAGGCATCTTAGCAAACACCATCGTATTTAGTAGGGTACGAGTAACTGGAATTAGCTCATTGCGAGCAATAAATCAAAGTGTCTAAAATGGCACGTATAAATTTTCATACTGAAAAAGGCATTTGTGTTGAAAAGAACACGCTGCGAGGCGGGACTAAGCTATGAACATGTATCCTACTACGATATGTGTGTGTGCTTTATGCATATCGCGGTCTGTGATTAATGCTAAGCTCAACGCGCATTCGAGGCGTATGCGTAACATTTCGCAGAACGTCTTTATTAATGGACGCTGATTTGCACATAAAGCAATACTTGCAAGTAACTAGCGAGTGCGAAAGAGGCAACACTATAAGGTAGGTGGGTGTACTTCCGTGCGTGGGTGTGGGTGTGCAGGCATCTAGAAAGCTTGCCTCCAGTCATGTCAGAAGTTGCGGCTTGTTGATGTAGCTTCTGTGTGTGCTGTGCGCTGAGTCAAGAGCAACCCGGCCATTGTTTTAGGGTCATTAAGGTGTAAATTATACTTCTAATTAGCCATTAAGTAGCATCAGGCAGCAGGTAGCAGGCTGTGGCAGGCGACGGCCAGCAGAGGGGGTATCTAACGTCAACGTTTAGAAGCAGATTCCAAGCCAACTAACCGACGAGTATGCTGCTTCAGCTTTCCGCCTTCTGCTTCCTGCCCGCCTGCCTGTATACTCGTATGTGTGTGTGTGTGTTTGTGTGTGTGCGCAAGCATGCTAACAACTATAAAAATCCAATAAAATTTAATGAGCATACATAATGTGGAAAATAAAATGTAAATTTAATCAGCTTTAACTTGATTTCAACGTGCAAAATTAGTTGCACACAAAGACAGACAGTTTTCCTATTACTGCCAGCCGGAATCCTTTGCAGTTGCTCATTATCTGGTCCGCTTTTGGGCTTCTCTCCTCGCTCTGGCATAGCGCAAAATCAAATTTCACAAGATACGCGTGGCAAAAAATACTATTTTTTTTAAGGCACACACTAAAGACAAAGAAGAAGGGAGAAAAGCCTCAAACATAGAAATACTGGGATAAAAGAAAATACTCTCCAGTCAATACCGACTGTCAGTTGGAGTGTGTGTGCAGGAGTATTTACTATTCTTTGCTCATACTACAATACCACGAATAGAAAAAAGAAATCGAGGGATATAACAATAACAACAATAACAAATAAAATAATAATAACAACAACAACAAGTGCATTGGTATCAAAGCATGTGGGAGAAAAACAGAAAAAATAGTTAGAAAAAAATATTGAATTCTCCAGAAATAAATAAAGTGAAGAGATGCGAGTGAGCTGCAGGGCTAGGCAGTCTCAGGCTCTGGGTACCCTGCACCCGGCACCCTGCATCCGGCTGTTGGAGCAGAAAATCGAAAATTTATACAAATAATATGTTGGAGCAGCACGACAAAGCCTGGGCTAAGAGAATGCGAGCGACAACGTGGCAAACGCGTCTCGGAAATGTGCAGCGGCAACCAAAGGAGCAGCGCGTTTCCATTGCCAATGTGTGCGAGCTCTGCCTGTGTGCGTATGTGTATGCGGTGTGTACACTCATGTGTAGACGGGGATGGTGGTGCTAAAGGAGAAGGGGATGCGCCGGTGTCGGTGTGGATATTTGCCATGGCTAAATTTGCATTTATTTTCTAAGGGCATGTTCAAATGTGCAACGAACTGTGTTTGAGTAGAAGACAACGCTCACTGGTGCAGCGGCCCCGGCATGCAATGTGCCAGCAGCGAGGGCACGGGCACGGGAACGGGTGGTGGTGTCCTGAACTAGAGCCGGGCCCGGTCGAGTGGTGCAATCAAAGAAGATCCCGTTGCCTGGAGCAGTTAGCGCCCGTTTCTGAGCGCTCTCTCGCCGTGTCCACGTCCAAACAGCTTAAGACAAATGCACAAACACGCTGCCAATCCATACACATACACACACGCACACTTGGCCACAAGTACACACACGTATATGTATATCGCTCATTGCACACAGCGAACTGACCCTGGAGCAAAACCTGTAACTGAGTCGGGCCAGGAGGCCAGCAGCAAATGGTAAGCAGTAAGCGGCATGAGAAAGGGGGAAATGCTGGAACAGGGTAAATGGAAAGTGGAAAGCAAACTGGCTTTGATTTTACTACTGTTAACATTTTAAAGCATTTTACGTTTGATGTGAAAATTGAAATTGAATTTGCCCTTTTGCTGTTCACTTAAAAAGAACTTGCGAAATGCAGGAATAAAGGACTGGAGAGGGTATGGGGGATGGAAAGTGGCAGTTGGTGTGGTGGGGTAAAAACACGAGGAAAAACTGTTGTACTGCGCTGCAACGCCCACTTGCTTGTTTTCCTGATTGCGTCATGTTGCATAATGAGCTGTGAAGCAGCCAAAATCAGACCGACAGCCCGCCAGACCGGCAGCAGCAGCCCAGAAGGAGAGTTACGTTTTTGTCGGGCACACATCGCGTATGAGTGACATTTAATTTGCAGTCGTCTGAAGCACATAAAAACTAGTTTGCATATGTGTATGTGTATGTGTAGATGCATATGTGTATTTGGGCCATTTATCAAACCAAATTAAGCTGCATTAATTTTGTTGCAGAACAACGAGCGTTATTTAACCACCAAGTCTTTGTATATGTTTTATGTTTTCAAATTAAAACATAACTCAATATTTCGAGATAGGAAAGTATAAAATGCTTAACCACAAATTATAGTCTAAAATACATGATTAATAATAACATGCTTGCAATTTAAAAAAAATAGTCAGGAGTTTATTATCATAAAATATTACAATAGTGTGAAACTATCAGTTTCCCACTGACCCCTTTCGTTACCTGTTCCACGCGCAACTAAAATAACCCATTTTGAAGTATATTTTTTTAAGATTAAAGGTACTAACCAAACGAAAGCTTCAATCTGGCGTGCCCGGCAAAAATACACAAGCAATTACTAGAGGCAATGTCCTCTAATATTTCGAATATAAAACGAGAGCAACAGTCGCGCAAAACGCGACAGTGGGGGATACCCTTCGACCTATGTTCCCGTGTAGTTTAATTTGTTAAATTCATACACATATGCATATGCACATGCTTTAAATTAATCCCGACAGATGGCGCTCGCCCACCTCCCTTGTTAGCTGACAGAAGCACTTGGTTTTATGCTCATACTTTCTTAAATAACTTCTGTGATTATTGTCCGATCGGATTGTAATTTGAAGACTACGTACATACTATATTTCATTCAGCTTAGTATATGTTAATGTCAGAAAGTTGTAGCTTTTATACAGCGCTTACAAATTGAGTTCAAAAATTAAATTATTGATTTGTGGGGGCGGTGGGCATGGCACCTAACATTTGAAATAAACTTGATCTGCTTATAGTACACAGGAGTCTTCCTGCCAAATTTGGTAACTCTAGCTTTTATAATAGCTGAGATCTGTGCGTTCACACAGACAGACGGACAGACGGACAGACAGACAGACATGGCTCAATCGACTCGGCTCGTGATCCTGAGCAAGAATATATATACTTTATGGGGTCTCCGATGCCTCCTTCTGCCTGTTACATACATTTGCACAAAGTTAATATACTCTTTTTTGAAAACTTATAACTGGCAGTAACGGTGAAAGTCTATTGCACGCTCTGCGATATCCTGTCTGCCGTTTCCTGGCACGCATTTCACAGCTAATAATAAATGACCTAAGGTTGTCGACGGCAACGGTTTTTTAGCCGAGCACGTACGCATAAATTTTCACGCGATGCTTTAAGTCAAGGACCCAAAACACGTGTAAGGCATACGATGCCGTACAAATCATTTTAGTTAAGATGTAGGTTAAGTCCAGCGGGTGCGTGGGAGACTTTGCCTTGAAAGATCTGCTACGTTATCCCTCAAACATAATGACCAACAATTACGAGCCATAGTCGAGACCCATGGCAAACTAGAGTCGACTTGGCTTACATCCTTGTTCAGCACATGTCAGTGATGTCATGTGCCATGTGTAACGTAGTCTAAATAATTGATGAGTGAGCCCAACTTGTCGAGCAGCCCGATAGACGGAGTGGGCCGACTTGTACTTCTTACTTTAAAACGCGTCCTGCATTTGCATAAAAAAGGCTTTGACTGTTGGCCATCAATTAGATGAAGTCAACGCTGTCACCGCCAGATGGAATGCCTATGCTCTTGCGCGAGTAAATCCGGAACATGAGCGTGAGCATTCGCTTCTATTTGTCCTTCTTCAGTCTTGTCATTCCATGCATACATTACAAACACTTCAATTTCCGACTGTCTGACAGCCTTTTTGCCAAGTCCAAGTCGGAGCTGTGGCTGGCAATTTTAATTAAGGTAAATTAATTATCCACGTCCCTTC
The DNA here is from genome assembly GCA_018903675.1 of Zaprionus capensis. Taxonomy (NCBI): domain Eukaryota; kingdom Metazoa; phylum Arthropoda; class Insecta; order Diptera; family Drosophilidae; genus Zaprionus; species Zaprionus capensis. The sequence goes on from JAEIFN010000011.1 coordinate 6,330,769, forward strand.
CATTATATATTCTTGAGCCGTTTTCTGCATTCACTATGTGTGACAGATAGTCCTATATCGTGATGTGCTGTCTGGTACAAAGTAAAAGTCTGTCAATGTTGTGCAGGACATATCAATAACGATTATATTAGATTTGTTAAAGTTGTAACTCCACCAATTAGAATTGACAAATGCCAAGAGACGGCATTGACGATGCAGGCTGTGAGTACAGCGCTGGTCCCCAGATAGCTTTCCATTTTGAAAGCATTTCCGTATGCAGCTTAAAGAAACCTAAGGCAGGAACCAGCGCGGAAGAGATCTCCTCCAACCCCTAAAAACCTACCGAGAAAAATGCATCCTTGGAGCCTAGCCTCACTACTTCGCAAGGGCGGTTCATCGGACACGTCTGAGGATCCAGCCGTGGATTACACACCAATAAAATGACCACCAGCGTTGGGCTCCGCAACCAATGAAATTAATATAGAACTAATGAGATTTTAGCTCGATTATTCCGTTCTCTATGGTTGAGGCCATAATAGAAGCTACGTATGACCAACATCTTTTAGTATCATTCAAAATGCAACGATATAAGTTCTGTTTTATATTCCTTTCGATTCTGCTGTTCGCACATGCCGAATGGCTTAAGATGTATGAGGAGGAGGAGCATCGGCCCACGTATTACAATAGAGCACACAGTGCGGCACAGCACGTCGACTACAGTCGCAGCAAGATGGCAGCCCGCGATAGCGTTACGAGCATGCCGACGACCAAACCGCCACCATTTGATCCTCAAAAAGATCTGAGCTTCTATGTAAACATCTTGTACAAGAATTCAGTGATCTGTGCGGGATCTCTGATCTCCCGCCGTATGGTGATTACCTCGTCGCGTTGTTTCCAGGGAACGGAGACAAAGCCTGTGAGACAGTATAAGGCGCGTGACATGTCTGTGATGACTGGAAACTATTTTGCCAACCCTTTTGCCAAGGCCACGAGAGTAATTGCCTTCTTTCAACCTTCTTCAAAGGAGAATGCGACTGCTGTGCATGACATTTCGCTGCTCGGACTGGAGCATAAGCTCGATAAGGCAAATCACCGTTATATACAGCTTCACCGTCGCAAGCCCAAGCCAAACACCCCAGTTTTGATGACCTTTATTTATCCGGCAACACTGGATATAACGTTCTACAACTCGTCCGTGATAGGCTTCGAACGCTGTGAACGGCTGTACGGAGAAGCTGGCCTTAATGTAAATCTTGACAAAGAGTTCTTTTGCGTTAAGAATAGGCACACAAGTGGTTGTAGCACACGACCAGGCGACCCGTTAATCGTAGATAACAAATTGGCAGGTGTCAACCTGTATGGCGAACACTGCGATGAACTGGAGGGTAGCCGAAACGCTGATATATATTATGCAATTGAACATACTATCAAATTTATACAGACTGCAACCGATTTGCTGAGAGGCTTCACTGGAACGGGTCCATTTAACGGTTCGCGGACTACGAAGAGAACCAAGCTGCACGAAGAAACAACAACTGTTAAAATTGAGACGGTTGTAACAGACCCTGAGGCTGACACAGAATAAAAAAGATAGCTAACAACAAGTGCAAGCTGCGTTATATCTTGAACATAATAAAGAAAAACAAATTAAAACAAAAACCAGTAGTAGTTGTAGTTTAATTTGTTTAATTCATACACATGCATATTCCTTAAAACTATTCCCGACAGATGGCGCTCGCCCGCCTCCCTTGTTAGCTGTCACAAGCACTTGGTTTTATGCTCATTTTTTCTAAAATAACATCTGTGTTTGTTGTCTGATCAGATTGCAACTTGGGGAATACTCAGATATATATTCAGCCTAGTATGTGTTAAAGTAAGAAGTTTGTATCTTTTATACAGAGCTTAAAAATTGAGTTTAAAAATTTAGTTATTGATTAACGGGGGCGGTGGGCATGGCACCCAACATTTGAAATAAACTTGATCTGCGCCAAATACACAGAAACCTTCATGCCAAATTTGGTATCTCTAGCGTTTCTAATAGCTGAGATCTGTGTGTTCATCTCGTCAGACGGAGATCCAGACATCCGGACAAACAGACGGACATGGCTCAATCGACTCGGCTAGTGATACTGTGTGGGGTCTGCCACGCCTCCTTCTGCCTGTGTATGTACATTTGCACAATGTTGGTCGAAGGGTATAAACAATATTTTATCATAATGGAAAAAATTTTAATTCAGTTATCAGAAGAAAATGAATGTAAACGTTCATTGCATTCGACCTTCAAATAAGCTAGTATTTATAAGTAATAATGTTTGTACACATTCTGATAATATGTTCTTCTTTATTAACAATTAAAGTAAACTATATTAATTTTCCTCGGATAGCTGGAACTAATAACGTATTATATACATTCTGTACGTAAATATGCAATACCTTGTATTTCTCTACTTCATCTGAGCTTTAGTTTAAAAGCAAGCTAGCACCATGATAACATACCGACTCTGGATGCTGCAGCTAGGAATCAGCATCCTACTGAATGTCAGCGCTGTGAGTAGTGGAGTGCACTATCATCGATATATGCTGTCCGATTATAGGAAACAGCACACGCATAGAAACCAACAGGACTATCGACCTCTGCCTCGTCCCAAATATCCAAAGACCGAGCAGGAATTAAGCAAGAATGCTGAGCCGATAATATCAATATATGGCAGTGATGCGAAAACACGACTACAAGATTTTCTTGTGCGACTTTATCAGGGCACTAAATACCTTTGCATGGGAACGCTTATCACGAAGCAGATCGTTCTTACTGCGGGATCTTGCTTCAGAAATATAGAAGCCGATAAAGGTTTGTTTGTAAAGACATCTGACAATAAGATTCATCCATTGTACGATCGTGTTGATGAGGCACTGCAAATCTTCCAAAAAGGTACAATTGAATTGTTATCCCTAAAGGAGCCTTTAGCGAAACGACATAATGTGACAGCAAGCCTCTGTTCATCCCCATTGCATCCAGACATGATGGTCGAGCTACCTACGTATATCCGAAGTCATCGCAAGATCCGTAATCAAATTACATATGTGAGGGATATATATAATTGTCGATCGAAATTGACGAATGACCCAAATGATGAAAATATTTTAATATTAACGGACTCTATGCTTTGTGTAGAGAACAAAAAGCGCACAAGCATCTGCCAAGAGACTTTTGGTGCTCCACTCATTCACGACGGCGAAATCTGTGGTGTTAATATGTTTGGACACAATTGTCCGGATAACTATAGTTTCGACACTTATGCAGGTGTGTTTAACAAAGTTGATTTTATAAAGCATAAATTAGATGTCATCAAAAAGCTACAAATGGAACAGGCTGTAAATTAAAAGTGATGAAACTTACAATATAATAAACTTGGGTTAATAAAGTATAAAATGTTGCGAATGGTTCGAATAAGTTGTTTCGATTTATTGAGACAAGTTTCATAATATAAGTATATATGTACATATGTATAAATGTGTACATATGTATGTTATATATAGAGTTCTATACAACAGTAATGATGCATATCAAGCCTATTCCTTTCCGCAGGAATAATAAATTCGATGCAGTTTCGCATGATAATCCGATTATATATAGTACTTAAACAGAATTTTTAAAACTTATAGTTAAGTGAGTCTTTAGCATTCAAAAGGCGAACATTAAAATGCACATTATTCACATTTCGAGTCTTCTTTTGCTTCCTATGATAATAGGCAATTTTACTAAAAAACCCAATTTTCAAGTGCCGACAAAACGCTACGAATGGGGCGATTGGCAGCCCCATTTTAACTTTGTGCCTAGCCACTTGGCTAAAGATCATCTGAATCGTCCAGGTGGTAATATAAGTGTTTTACCTCAAATAGGCAATGGCGCACATCTTGACTACTATGTAGTCCGCCTGGTGTATAAGAAAAAGCTCATCTGCAGTGGAATCGCGGTGAGCAGTTCAACGGTACTAACGTCCTCTTTGTGCATACTCGATGTGAGCCTAAACGAGGTTAAAGTCAAGCTGCTCGATGGCTCAGAACGCAAGGTGGTGAGCATCAGTGGTGCCAGTGGCTATACCATGGATTTAAACGAAGAGCGTCTATCTATTTTAACACTGGAAAGGGAGTTGCCAAACGAGTATTCCAAACCACCTCAGATTTGTCCGATTGTCCTACAGATGCCGGATGTTGTCGAGTTGTGGTATTGGAATTGGCGTCGAACGGTTTTGAAAAAGAAGCTTGCGACTCAGGTTCCCGATTGCAAGCTCCCTGACACCGAAATTTCAAATATTACGGAGTATGGAATTAGCTGTTTGGAAAACACTCGAGTTACACCGCGTTGCGAAAAGACCTTTGGATTACCGTATGTGTGGAACGGGCACTTCTGCGGCATGAACATACTGGGCCACAATTGCCCCAACCGAAGTAATATTGATGTATACATTAGGCTGATCGACGTTAAAAGCTTTATAGCTCGAACGCTTCGAGATGTGCGAGCGAATGCTTTGCATAGTGCTATATCGTAATTTATATTAGTCAAAGTTTTTATAATCAAACAGGAAACGTCGAACATCAAAAACTTGTGTGGGCTGTTCATATAAATTAATTGTCAAATTTATAATAAATAAAGTATTGCATACGCAAAGGAGCACTGATGTATTGATATTGAGGTGGTATAGTATACCATATAATATATACTAGGTAAGTGTTGACATTTGTTGATTTCATCTCGTTTATCCCGAACGATGTCGGAGATATTCAATGGGCTGTCTCTCAGCTGGGAATCTGTTGACGGCGTTTGTTTCGTCAACAAAAAACTTTGGAAACTCAGATATGAAGTGGCAGCAGCATCCGCGACGACAACAACAACAACAACTACCGACAAAGTAGTGAGCGTTGGGGGAAGAACCTTTTGTATTGCAGCGATAATGTCATCAACTAAAGTACTCCGTCGGGCATAGTGAAAAGTTCTAGTCAATCGAAATAAAGCACATAACACGGTGGGGGAGGGCGGTCATAGACAGACCAGCAAATGGAATGGCACATGAAAACTGTGTAAACATCATTAAAATGTTTCCTTCTTTGTTCAACAAATGGGAAATGGGAAATCATTCAAATTATATCTTTTCCGTCGTTTTCTTTTTCTTTTTTTTGTGTGTGTTTCAGTTATTTGTCCTGTCCTGTCGTTTTTAATTTTAAGCACATTTACAGATTAATGTTTGCATTGCCAGCTGAGTGCGGGCACTTAAAGAAATCGAACAAATTAATTTCGAAGCAACATTTTTGTGCATTTCAGAATTTATAAATTTCTCGGTAAAAGCCGAACCGCATCGCATTAAAATTGAGTTCCAAACTAATTTGTTTTAGAAACATTCTTCTCGCATTGCCCCTTCTCATATGTAGTTCAACTTAAACACAAACGCGTTTGCGAGGAAAACCGCCGTCAGAAAATATCTGAGAAAAATGTGGCTGGCCGCAAAAAGAATACAAAACAAAGCGAACAAACCAGAGCGCCAAAAATTTGCCTTTGCGTTGGAAAGTAAAAAAGCATTTATATGTGTGCGCACGTACTCAGTATATGCCGTTGTGTATGGGTGGGTGTGTGTTAGTAAAATTTTACGATAATACGCAACAATTTCGAAATGAGTGCGTCCCGCGGAGCCGCGCTGAGACTTGTCGAGTGTTGAGCCTTGAGTGCAAAGAAAGCAATTTCCTCAATATTCTTTATGAGCAAAGCGGAGAGAAGCAGACTGAGAACGAGAGCTTTAGCGAGAGATATAGTAAACGGGAGAGAGAGAGAGATAAAGATAGAGAGAGACAGAGAAGGTTGAGAGGAGAGAAAGAAACACTTTCGTTGCTTTTGTTATTATTTTCAAAGTTCCATAAGTCGACTGCTAATAAAATTTTAGAAGCTTGGCTATTAACATTATCATAACACACACACACACTTTCCCAAAGACAAACGCACACACGGCGAAGCACACACGCTCATGTGTAAGTAGCAATATAATAATAATCATGGCGACACCCACACGCACACACTTATACATTTACATGCCCATTAGGCTCTGTCGTCTGTGCCTTTAGCTTGCCTAGCATTGGCATTGCGTATACGCCGCGTTGTGCGTGCGTCTTATAATTCATTTATTGGCATAATTTCGTTTTATTTTTATTTGCTTCACGGCATTTGCGATTGCCTTTGAAGCAGATACGCAAATGCTCGATGGAAAATTGAAAACATATTGAATATTGAATTTGCCCGCCACTCTTACCCTCTCCTCCGCTCTCTTTCTCTCTGGCGCTCTTCTTGGATTTAATTACGAGGCAGCGCACGCGACGCTGCATACAATTAGATGCCGATGCTGCTACATTCATTATAAAGCACTTTAATCTGCGGAGCATGAGTGCAAACATGGATCACGCGCGGTCTAATAAATTGGCGAACAAAGTGAACAAAGCAGAGGCGAAGCACATGAATCTGAATCCTCGACAGTCTGCTTCCCTGGATGTTCATTGCGGTTGTATTTTGTTTACCTTGCTGTGGACAGCGTAAGTAGAGAGTAGGGCATGATGAACGGAGGAGAGTGACGAGAAGAGCTGGACATGGTCTGGAGAGATGTCTGGTCCGGGTCTGGGCTGTGTGGAACGTGACTGGGAAAATGCATTTCCGCTGCACGTACAACCTGGGCAACAAATTTACAATGGCAAACCGAAAACTAAAACGAGCCGCACGTAAGTCAATCAGCAACTGGACAGCACCAGAAGGGCAGCATCAGGCAGGGAGCCTGAACTCTAATGCAATGCGGAAGTAACACTCCAATTTAGCAGCTGTCTCTATGTGTAAGTGTGTGGGTGTGTGAGCTTTTCGATGTGTTTGTATTCGTGTGTGGCAACTGATTTTGTTGCTAAGTGAATGAGTTACTTCCGCTTAGCTTAACAATTTTAAATAAAATCACATCGGAGCGCACAGAGCAACCGGGCAAATATCCAGTACTCCCACTCCCAGTGAATGAAATATGAATGCTTGGCAAATCAAATTATCATACTCAGCTTTTTGAGTGTAGTGTATTGTATTCGCGTGCCTTGCCAACCAATTGGCATCTATGTGTAGTTGAGGCTCCAATTAAAGTTTACTCAGCTTTATAGTCAAATAAACGAGCTATGGAGTTTTATGCTGCGTGAAGTCTATCAGAATTTAAAAGGAAGAGGGCAGCTTATTCTGAGACGGGCCCCGTTGATGGGTAAATCTCGCTATTGGACTGCAAACACTCAGCTGAGTGTTGCACATGAAGAGGAAAATTAGAAACAAATAGGGAACATTTGTTATGAATAGGTATGGTATACACAGAAAATATGCGATGTGAATTTGGTTGCAATATCTTGACAAATAACAAAAATCGGCAGATACATAGTTTGTATGTGTTTGTATGTATTTGTAGCTATACGATATATCGGTTTGATCCTGCATTTTTTGACTTATTTACAGCGGGTAGTAACAAGAAGCATGTGTGCCGAGTGTCATCAAGATAGCTTTAAAACTGAGAGACTAGTTTGCGTTGCAGCAGCCAGGAATGGACGGACGGACGGACAGACACGGCTAGAGCGACTTCTCTGGTAATGCTGATTCAGAATATATTTGCTTTAAGGGGTCGGAGATGTCTTAGGTGCGTTGAAAACTCCTGGGCATAATTAAGTGACCGTCTGCGCGGGTATAATAATCATCTGTGTACTTTTTGCACTCTCACTGAATGATACTAAGTTTATATAGAATTCATCAATGTGAAGGTTGAAGTAGAAAGACAACACTTCAATAGTTTTCCTTATTTCGAGATCGAGACATACAGGCAAACGAACATTACTAAATTTAAGCTTACCACTAAGAAATATATATATACGTATTCTTTGTAAGACTGTTACGCCTTTTTATGCCTGTTACTTTCATTTGCAATATTCTATTTAGGTTACCCTTTTTGATTAATTTCAATGGTCAAAGGGTATACAAATAAAAACAGTTTTTTTTTCAGGAGCTATTAAAATTGTTAATGTCATGACCAGTAAATTATTGGAAGGCTTTCCAATATCTTCCAAGATATGTAAACTTAAGAACTTTAGGAACCGCACTCGTAAAAATGGAATTGTTTATCAATTGAAAAAGCAGTCAGTTAATGCTTGTGGAAGTAATCGAGTAACAGCAAATAAACCTTTCTGATAAAATAATAATTTATTTGTATGTTCTCTCTTGTGTAGTCTCTCGTTCTCGCTCTCCCTCTGCATTTATCTTGCTCTCTCTCTCTATTTCGACTGACAGGTGGTGGGTAATAGATAGATTTTTTGGTCAGTGCAATTAACACGTTGCGAGCCACGCACAAATATTTGCCAAACTTATCGAACGTTTATCAGCAACAAGTTTGACAGCGGAAAAGACAAGGTGTAGCCGGTTTCCATTTGTTGTTGCTGCCCCAGTTGTTGTTGTTGTCTATGACGAAATAATCATAAGTAAATAATGAACTCGTGAAAATCAAGTTGTCGTTGATGTTTGTTTGTGTATCGGAATTTGATCGGCAACCTGAAGCTTTACTTTAAGATTCACATTGTGCTTTCGCATTAGTTGTATTCTGTCAGTACGTTGCGATGTCTTGTTGGCGACACCTGCAGCTGCGATATTGCATAGTAGTCGTGTTAGCCGTTTTCCTGCTGCAGTTTGTGGTTGTACTGTGGCACATGCAACATGGTCAATCAAAGATTTTCGTGTCCAGTCACGTGAGTTCACAAACCAAAATGTTTGACGATAAGTTTGTATGTATATTTCCCCACAGAACTTGAGCTTCTCTAACAATGCTCTCTGGGTACAGTTCATTGCGCATACGCCCGATCAGCCGGATGCATTTTTCCAATACAATCGGCAGTTGAGTGATAAGTTGCCAGTAGTACGTTCCCTTCCGGTAACACGGCACGACAGGTGGGGGAGCTCGTTTTGAGTTCGTCAAGTAATTTAATTTCAATTTGATTTGCAGTTGCAATTCCCAGGCTGCTTACAAGTTTCCCCACTCCTCTCAAGCCAAAGTAAGCGTCGTGATTAGCTTTTTTAATGAGGCACGCTCCGTGCTGTTGCGCACAATCTTGACGCTCATCAGTCGCACATCCGTGGACTATCTGCACGAGCTAATTGTCATCGATGATTGCAGCGACGATGGTAAGCCACAAAACAATGACCATTTTAACGGTCTATAGTGAGTCTCTACCTTAGCCAGGCTGCTGCACAGCTTACATGAACTCATAAGCAGCATGCGGGACACAGGCATCAGACTCATCTTCAGACGCAATCTGCACCGCAAGGGTCTAATTTGGTCACGCAACGAGGCAGCTCGCCTGGCCAGCGGGCATTACTTGTTCTTCCTCGACAGCCATTGCGAGGTCAACGTCGGCTGGCTGGAACCCCTGTTGGACAGGCTAGTGCAGAGCTCGTGTCTTGCGGTCAGCCCGCTGTTGGATCCAATTGACCCTGAGACCTTGGTTTATCGGCGAGGCAATGTGCTGCTGCGGGGGGGCTTTGACTGGAGCCTGCATTTTCATTGGCTGCCGCGTGTGCTGGGTGCCGCTGAGCCACCGGAGCGTCCGTACATTAGCCCCGCCTTCTCGGGCGGCATCATGATGATCTCACGCGAATGGTTCCTCAAGTTGCGCGGCTTCAACCCACACCTACAGGTCAGTGCGCGCCTAATTAACTTGTGCTTGTGGCAAGTGCTCTAATTACTCATGTCAAGCAATGACACACAACTTTGCCGGGTCACTTGACGACTGGCGCCGCTGCTGACAGTCGAAAAGGAGCGAGGAAAAGAGAAAATGGGAAGGGAGAGCGAAAAAAGAAGAAAGGAACGAAAATGGCAACATCTCATTCCATTTCGGTTTCGTTGTCTGTAGATTTGGGGCGGCGAGTCCATTGAGTTTGCCATTAAATTGTGGCTTTGCGGCGGACAAATTGAGATCGTGCCCTGCAGCCGAATTGGACATATTTTTCGCCCACGCCATGCCTTTGAGTTTCCGCCTCAGTTTGACCAGCAGCTGGACACAGCCCAGGCGACATATTTGCGGTAGGTTGAAGTGCCTGGCAAGCTGCCTTCGTACTGGTGTTGTCAGTGGGCGGCAAGGCGGCAAGGCGGAGAGTGGCTGGTGGTTGGTGGGTCTGCTGATTGGACACCCGACTTAGGTGTGAAAAGCGCGCTGGCCTTTGGTATTTTTCAATTTATTCCAGCCTGACGCTTGCGTGCGCCGCCACCATCGCCGTCGCCACGGTCAGCCTGCGGGCGAGGTCTCCTTTTAATATAAACATTCCCGGCACGCAATGAGAATGCTCACATACCTCTCTCTATCGTACCCTGCAGGAACTCAAAAATCATAGCGGAGTCCTGGCTGGACGAGTACAAATATTTGTTCTACACCCTCAGACCGGGGGCCAAGCGAATTCCATTGAATCTCTCGCAACAGCAGTACGAGCTGGATCTGATAAAGACGGAACGGCAGTGTCATCGCTTCGACTGGTATATGCGGCATGTGAACACCCAACTCAAGTAGGTATCCCAATGGTTGCTCACACTCTCACACGCACGGCATAAGCCAGGAATTTCATTTGCTTACTATCCATTTCAGACAGTGTGTGCAGCAATCATTCGATTCCTATAGCGATCTTACTGCAGACTAACGCAGTGTTCTTCTCTTCCAGTGTGGAACATGCAAATTACAGTGCGTTGGGTCCATTGCGCAATGGCGATCGCTGTTTGCAGGTGGCCACTTCACCTCATCGCCTATTGCTAGCCAGTTGTTATGAGTTCGAGCTGACTCAGTGGCATCTGCATCGCGACAGTGGGCAGTTGAGCACTGCTAGCAAGCTGTGCTTGGGAGTTGAACTTCAGGCATCTGGAAAACCTCAACTTATATTGGAGTCATGTGCGAGGGACTCTGCGATGCTGCAGCGCTGGCTACGCTGGGACACACAGCTGGTCCATGCTGGCACGCATCTATGCTTGGATAATCCTCTCCAAGATCTGCTGGACCTAAGCAGCTGTCGACCACAGGCCGTTTCGCAATCGTTTCAATTTGCACTGGAAATGGAGGCGCAAAGAGTTTAATTTTAAAAGAGCGAGAGAGAGAGAGAGAGAGGGAACGAGAAAGACCTGGTTGCAACAAATCAAAATGATGCTGTGTTCTGCTAATCTCTGTGAAATATTTCCGTTGCCGCAGCTACCATAGATTATCAGCAGAAGAAGTACTAAATAATGGCGACAGACGCTCACACAAAATACACACATACACACAAGACACATATACAAATACAAAGAGACAATAGGTAAACAGAAAGCCGGAATGCGCTGCGCTGTTGTTGTTGCATTTGTTTATTCCTTTTTGTAGTCTCTGCGAAGCTATCAAGACTTCGCGCGCTTCCTGTCGCATCCATCACACGCGACAGCACACAATGGAGCTGCAACAGGAGTCGCCGGTAGAGCAGCGGTGGCAGTGGCAGTGGCAGCAGGAGCAGATAAAAGACAGCAACGCGGTGCTTATTGTGCGTCTTGTTTAGAAGGCTACGGCATCCGTCCGCGAACAATGCGGCGCGTCTACAATTGTTGGTCGGGTGCAGCAGAGTCGCCGCACGGGCTGTAAATGTAATTGAGTTGATGACTGCCCGACGCGCTTCCGCCAACTTTGATGGCCTCCGGATGCGAGTGACAAAAAAGCGTCGGCTCTCGGCGACTTTACCGGCGGCAACACAATAAAATAAGAGAATGCAAAATGCACAAAGTCTTGCAAGTGGTCAGTGGAGGGGACAGGCAGGACGGCAGACTGCGGACCGTGGACAGTCGGCAATTTTAGCATTGTTGTCTTTGGCCATCTTTGCGGTAATAAAGCGTAAAAGTTAATTTTGTATCGCAAGAGAACTGAGAACGGTTAAAGTTGACAATATGCTGGCAACTTTTTTAACAACAACATTTGGTTTGAGGCATCGCAGCAACTGCCAGCGGGGAGTGTGGTCGGCAGGCGGGCAACATGCAACAACTGAGCCGCAGCATTGCGAATGGCAGCGAGCAGGCAGCAAGTCAAGCAGCGCGTAAAATCATATTTTCATGGCAATTTGTAAGAATAACAAACGCGTGGCAAGAGCGGTGTATGCTCTTCAACGGGGTATTACATGGCATTCAATAGAATTTGCACAGAATATATATTGCTGAATATTTAGTACGTAATGAACAATGTAAAAATGGATATATATAAGTAAACTTGATATATAAAATAGTTTTGTATACCCATTGCAGAAACTGCGGGCTTACAGGGTATTAGAAGCCGGCGGAAGAGACCGTCTAAAAAGTTGCAGCGGTTTGTCCGTGCGGAAGCTGCATTTAGTTCAGTTTTGCTTAGTTTATTTCAGTTTTGCTACAGTTGTGACTCTGACGGAGCAAAGCTTGAGACATTTTATTGTACTGGTTCCGTGCACCTGTGAGCAAAATGTTGCATTTGTTGCGCTTCCTTTTTCAAACGGAACAATTACAGTCGGAGGCAGCAATAAAAATCTGAAGCACCTGAAATTTAAGTTTCTACCGCTACTTCAGTGATTGCTGCGGTTCAACCTAATCAGTTTGGGTTATATTAATAATATGTTTTCTATGCAAGTACTAACCTTTAAAATTACTCAAAATCAGTCCTCGAGTTGAATGAATGCAATGGCTAATTGTGTTAAGCACTTCAGAACACTTGTGCGAGCTTTTGCTTCATGCCGTGGTCCTTGACATGTTTTTAATCAGCGGTGTATTTAGCTTTTTAAAAATTTGCGCTATCATTGAATAGACGGGGCTATGTTGTGCTCAAGGACAGACCTTAATTATGGCCAGTAACCACAAGGATAAAGCGTGCATTGGACGAAACAGGAGAAGTGGGCGTTGGGAAGGGCGGGGAGCGTCCGCTCGAAACTTGATTATACATTTGAAGACTCATTTTATTATCTGCATAAATCTTTGCCAAACCCACCGCCAACTTTGCTGTTTACTTTGCGCACAGCGCAACAAAACGAAAAGTAAAAATAAAAAGGAAAAAAGCAGAAAAGAAAAGAATTCATCATTCAGCGGCGGACCGCATTTAAAATATCTTGATTAAAAAACTAAAAAAAGAGAAAGGAAGGCAAAGAAAAGAAGGTGGAAAAGCGCTCAGTAAAATGCTAAAATGAAAGCCAAATGCAAACTCAGCGCGTTCTAAGTGCGCCAGCGCAAAAACAAAAGGAAATTCGCGAAAAACATGGCACGGGCGGGCAGTGAGAGTAAAACTTATAAGCCGCAAGCGGAAAACAAAGTTACGGTCATGGGGGGGCAAGTAAGCGAGGAGGGAGCGGACCTAGAGTGAACGGCGTGTTTTGAAAGGGATTTCAAAATTAACGGCCATCAGGAAAGAAAGTCAATTTGAATGATTAAATAGCAAAAGCTGTGCGGGTAGCGAACCCTTTTTCCCAGAGCGCAGTCGGCAAAATGTCGATTAATGCCGCCGTTAGTGCTGCGCTTAAGGATTTGCCGGATTTCCGTCTGACAGTTCGCTGCCGATTTACATTTATTAATTCTTTTTGTCCAAAAAGTTTTGGCCCAAAAGCAACCCACTTCGGCAACGGCCAACAGACATAATGGATGCAATGCCTCCGGCTTAAATTGAAAATAAAATAAATGAAATATGACGCCGAGACAACATGCCGCAAAAAATGTCGATAATCCATCATTTCGGGCATCAAGAGTCGACAATGCACGACAATAGAGTCGACTAACCCAAACAGCTAACGATGGGTGATAAGTGGTTCAATCGTGGAGAAAAATTCCTTCCGAAGTGATAGGCACTTGGATAGGACCTTTCGATCTTTTCGTTTATTTAAAAAGTCAAATGTAAGAACTTATGTCATTATTTAGACAATATTGTTTGGATTCCATTAACTCTTTAGCTCTCTTTATAGTTACATACGTATACATATTTTCTGTTTAATACAAAGTAGAATTAGCTGATTTAAGATCATCACACAAGTGCATGGCAACATTTTAATGAGTGATTACAATTTCATGCCCACTGTCATTTATGCTTGGGTCGCATTGCCGGTAGTCTATCTATTTCTAACCACATGATGATACCAAAAATGAAATATCCCGACCCCATTAGCATTACAAAGCACTTTTAATGCGCAAGTCTGCAAGTCGGCTTGTCTGTGTAGACGTATGTGTGTGTGTGTGCCTGCGACCTTGTTTAAAAAGCATTTCAATCACGTCGAAAGTTTTGGCCTAATACAATTTTTTGCCTAGTATATTATAACGGCATGGAATGGGCCCAGATTAGGCATGACAGTCAACGTCGTGTGTTTGCGGAACCTGTGCTGGATGGCTTTAAAGGTGTGTGGAGCCAGAGAGACAGAGAGAGAGAGAGAGTAAATTGGAGGAACTGTTTTGTCATCTTGTGTGTCATTCTTTCGCAAGTTAATTTATTTCAAGTGCGTTTACATAGACTCGGCTTTTAATTTTATTCCAGCCCGACATTCGGTAAGTACGACTAATAGCATTTATCGTTTGCCATAGCCCACATAATGCCCACACACAATGCCGTAGTTCTGTATAGTTCCCCCTTGCGAGCTAATGTTAATTGCAAATTTGTTTGCTCGCTGGAGATGGAAAAGAAAGCCAGCGATTTATTCACATCGTATTAATATGCCTATACTCAGCTAGTGCCAATGGAAAGTGGATCGTAGTGGCATATGTATTTTGCATATAAAGCCTTTAAAGCAGGTGCGACCTTTTAATGAAATATTTAATCTGTGCTGCACACAGACAGTTAATAGCAAACAGGACAGCCGATAATTTGGCGACGTTAAGTATGCAGTAAAATTATACAAATTGAGTAGTTTTATTTTTCAACAGACGCGTCAGTGGCCAGGGTCGTGGATGGTGGGGCGTGCGACCAATTCGGGCATTAAATATTAAAGACTTCATTAAATTCTCCATGCTGCACATTAAATATACATGATTATAACTTTTGCTTTTTGAAGCCTCTTGCTGATTTCATTTATTTTGTTGATTTTTTTACTGTTTTTTCATGCGGTGCTTAATTCGTGTTTAATCTCGTCAAATTGTTGTTGCCGTTTGCGTTGGCGGCGACGTCGTCAGAGGCGCACTGAGGCGTGGCAGCTTCGGCACAATTCATCCGCAGCGACGTCGCGAGAACGAGAACGAGAACGGGGACAAGGATGAGAACTCATCCACCCGTCTATACGTGGACCCATCAACTGCAAGTGACAGGTGGAATGCTCGGGCATTGCCAATGATAGGCCTGGTAATGGGCTTAGGCAAGACAGCAGCAGCTGTTTGACTCCTGACTTGACTGCTTCTTTGCGGTCGTCTCCCTGGGCCGCGTGGCGCAACGCGGCAAGACCAAAAGGTGTGCGAGGTCGCAGCGAGTGATAAAACACACAGATAAGCGCCCCCAGACAATAAAAATGGGCCGCAGGGAAAAGCGCATTACCTGAAATAGCTGAATGAGTGAGCTGTGCCGCGCGTGCCGTACCGTGTCTGTCTTTCTAACCGCTTCATATGAACTGGTTACTTTACTTTCGGGCCAACAGTTAATCAGAGAAATTAAGCATTGCCCGACGCAACAGATGCCAGCGACGACGACGATATCCAGCTGCGCGGCAGGGTACAATGGCGCTGCTGGCAGCGGGAAGCTGAGGCAGTGGTCGGAGCTACTGCTCAGTCACCCTGGTGACCATTCAAGAAACTGTAAACGTCCTCCATTTGGCATGTTATTTGGTTGTGCGATGCCATTGTTGCTAACTGCTTCTGGAGCGGCCAGCCCGGCGTGACACGGCGAGACACGGCGCGGCCTGGCTAAATAAACAGCTACCGCTGGCCCAGAGCTCGTGGCAGGCGTTGCCTGTCAATGCTGATGGTGATGAGTGTGTGGCTGGTGGAGACGGAGGGGTAGGTGATGCGGGGGAGGCGGAGGCATTGGTGCTAGTACGCACACACAGCGGTAGTTGTTGTTGCCGCTGCCGCTGCTGCTGCTGCTGCTGACGTTGACGCTGCCGCCGCCGCCGTTGTTGGCTTCGTAGACAGCAAATCTTTTGGGCACAGCCCAGCCATCAGTTGTGCGCTGGAAACGAACGCGTGCAGTTTGGATTTTGGATTTGTGCAAAAAAAAGAATTATAGAAGAAAAAGCGATTTCAAATATCATCGAGATACATTATATATAAATCCATATATATACTCGTGTATATAATCAAATTGTAGCCCAAATTTCTGAGTGCGCGCAATGAAATTAGCGTGCTTGAATGTGTGCGTGTGTGTCTAGCCAAGGAAGCAAGAAGCAAGCCTGCCACTACGCCTAAGCCAACGCCAACGCCAACGTCAGCTACAAAATTTATGCGCTTGGTTTGTCAATTGAAAAAGGGAACGAACCGAACTCGAGGAAGGACAGCGCCATAAGAAATTTATAGTGTGGGTGCAGTTGTCCCAAAAGGGATGCGAACTGGCGGCCTAGCCTGGGTGTGACACGGTTACCTTTGGCAGCAAAGTCAAAGTCGGCATCGGCGTCGGCAGCGAAGTCGACAACATTATTAGGGAACGGCGCGTGGAAGTGCGTCCGTGCCAGCGTTCTTTATTTTTGTTGTTGTCTTAACTTGTAACAATTACGTCGCTGTGTAGGTGTGTGCGTGTGTGCAATGGAACGGCTCTAAATTGTCCTTTACGCCAGCAACGGACGGTGATTGGGACCTCGCTACGTGTCGTGTAGTTCGCGCATCGCTCTGTCTCGGACAACGTCGTTCGAGTTATTCCCTGTTGTTGGCTCTGGATTATCGCGCATGATAATTGAAAAAAACATTTGTTCCTTTCGTCGTTGGCTACGGTTGCGGCTTGTCCCTTTGTCGGCTGCTTGGCGAAAAATCGTTTAATTAGAAATTTGTTATTTGCGCCCGACGAACTGTGAAAACACAACTGGAAACACTGAAAGCGGTCGCGACAAAAGGCGTTGGCAAATTGAAAATGTGCTGTTTGTGCTCCATTCGTGCGGCGGTGTGCATTGTGTGCCTTCAATAAAAGGAAATGTAATAAGCGTCGGGCAATTAAAAATCAATAGAAACTGAGCACAAAGCGCTCCGAAATGAACCTGAGCAACCTTAACATGGAGAACGGTTCAATGCTAGACGCAGTGGTGACCAGCCTGCCGGAGCTGGTGACGCTACTACCGACGACTAACGGGAGTAGCTTGGAGAAAGAGAGTTTGCAGTTTTCAGATCTACAGGAAACCATGAAAACGGTGCGCTGGTATGTGTTGTTCTTTTTCAGCACCATCGCCATCACCGGATTCGTTGGCAACCCGTTGGTCATACTTGTTGTGCTGTTCAACAAGAATATGCACTCCACGACGAATCTGCTGATTGTCAACTTGGCCTCTGCGGATCTCATGTTCGTCATATTCTGTGTGCCCTTTACGGGAGTCGACTACGTGCTCCAGCGCTGGCCCTTTGGCGCCCTTTGGTGCCGCACTGTGCAGTATCTGATTGTGGTGACTGCCTACGCCTCCATCTACACGCTGGTCCTGATGTCTGTCGATCGATTCCTGGCCGTTGTTCATCCCATACGATCCCGTATGTTGCGCACAGAACACTTTACCAAAATTGCCATATACACGCTGTGGACGGTCGTGTTGACCGTCTCGCTGCCGGTCACTTTTGCGCATGACGTCGTGGTAAGTACGTGTGATAGAGACGTCAGTGGATGTGGGTGGGGAGTGGGGGTGTAAGTTTTGGTGTTGGTGTGCATGTGATCCCCATGAAAATTCAGGGCCGGTGGCATGCTGTGCCCGAATGCGCTGCGAATAACATAGGTCCGCCAAAGTTATTGCTTTCCATCATCGACACCTCGTTAGATGTCTCGAGCCGATGTTTCACGTCAGCGTCAGCAATGAGGATCTGGTTTTGTCCATAGCTACCCACGAATTTGCGAATCGCTGGTATTTTTCTACTTAATTTTATTATTCTTTGTTTCTCACTTGGCTTGTCCGCATCTCGTGTTTATATCCAATGTTTCCCATCTCTTTCTCTCCCTCTGCATATACAGACATACCATATATGCTATATACTATATGCGGGTGCCTGTTTTGTTTTTGTTACTAATTTGCTATTAGAAATGCATAAATTTTAATTATAAAGCAGACCTGGCGCACACCATGAACACGCTCCCGTCCGGCCACACTGTCTATTCCGTCCGATCTGTTCTGCTTTAGGTACTTCAAGCATTCCCAATTAATGGATCAACGATCGCTGGAAGACAATCTGGCGAACTTCGTGCTGCTTATGATAAACGATGTCGAGACGACCTTGATACCGAATACGATACGCATATTCCGTGGCCATCGCTTTTCCATTTCTGATTTTTCCGATTTTCAATTAAGGCGTTAATGTTTTTATGATCAATGCACAAAGTGCGAAGAACAAGTTAATTGTTTAATAAGTCCAGCTATATTTGTTGCGGGAAAATCGCGCAAAAATAATCGAATCGAATGGAATCGTTTGTTGGCGCTGCTGCTCCCAAATTCATTGTTTAGACAACAGGAAAACACAGAGAATAATTTTCATGCCCCAGTGGCAATCAAATTAAACGAAATCATTTCTGTCAGTTCGTATACTATATACTTTAATGACTTTATTTATTTTAGTTTAGGGGCGACTGAAAGATACAGTAGAAAATAACGATGAATTCTTGGAAATGAGATCAAAAGACTATTTAATAAAAATGGGATTTTTAGTTTGTAGAACGAGAGATTGTTGTGATAATATAAACAAGAACGAACTTCAGTCCACGATGCTCGGCCGTTAATTACTTATTAGTTATAATAAACTTGACCTGCTTGCAATCGTAAGACATAATGTCACAAAAATTGGTATTTCCAGCGCTAACAATCTCTGAGATCAAGACTCGACTGCACATACTGATTAACAATATACATATGTAAATCCCGCCTCCGTCTGTCTGAAACATACATTTTCTGTTGGCACAATATTACAGATGGAAAATCTCTTTATGTGACTTTTAAAATGAAAACACATGATTAATATTATCTGTTTAGCTTTTTTTATAAGATTCCTCGACAAAAATAAGGTTATTAAACTGCTTCTTCCTTATTTACCTTCGCTCTCTTTATTATTATTATTATTAGCTTAGAAGTGAAAACAACATTTCCTTTTTCCGCTGGAATTTTCCGTGTGCTCTCTTTTACACTCTTCCTCTGGGAGGAAAATGAGTCTCCTAGGTCGGTTACGCTGCCCATGCCTAATCGAATAGTCGTCCGTAATTAAACGTATCTTATCGCCCGAAAGAGTCTTTATCAATGATATGGACCATTTGTTTTCCAGTTATTGTTATTGTTGTCTTTGTGGCTTTTGCTGATATTACTTCTGCTGCTCTTGTTGTTGTGTTGTTTTGTTGTTGTAACTTGATATTCTATTAAATGCCATTTCACGCTACTTTTTTCACGCCTCAACGCAGCTTTGCCGCCTTGCTTTGTTGTTTGTTTGTTATTCCTGTTGTTCTATTTGTTTTGCTTGGCCCCGAGGATTAAGCTGGCAAAATAGCAGCCCAAATTGAATACATTTTTCTGTGTGCGGGTGTGTGAGCGTGTAAGTGTGCGTGTTATCGGCTCACACACACATGTATGCAAACAAAGGGGAAGCATGCGATAAAAAGGCATAATTAACTCATGTTTGATCAACATGTTAATTAACAGTTTGCTATTAATTATATTCATATTACGTTGCGATGCTTATTGCCTGTACGTATGTATGTACATATCTTGTTACATACATACTTGTGCATGCTTGTGCGGGTCTGTACATGCAAATATTAATAGTACGCACAGATGGGCATGTCTTATCTATGTGCGTATCAATATTCCCCGCCACATACATATACAATTTCAGCATATGCCTGTCGAAGTTTTCGCATTAAATATGGATCTAAAGCTCGGCATTGATTGACAGCTGTTTATATGTTATCTCGCAGCCACTTGAGTTGGGTCAGTTTTGGTTTATGGCCCCCCGACCTGGGTTGCCTTTTGCAAACACACCCCGCCGTGCATCGGCACTTGGAACAGAAGAATCACGTTCGATGTGACATTGTTTAGTACTTTAGCCTAATTAAATTAACTTAATAACAAAAAATCGTACATTTCTGACAGTCTATTTGCAGTGCCATTGTCTAATCTTGGCCATTGTTTATGTGTGTTTACAACAACAGTAACAGCAACAACAACAATGAAATCAATAACAACAACACAAGAGGCCATAAATAAGCCTTTCTGTATGCATTTCAGGCATTTTTGCCCAAAGTTTTTAATAGTATTTTATATTAACAGAGCTGCTCTGCGACTAGGTCGGCGGCGATTGTAAACAAAATTGTAAACAATGAGGCGGGTGGAGGCCTGGTATATATTTTACGATACGCGCGTCCGTTTACGACCCCAAGCCATAGACACTGGGGACAGGTAAAGGGGACCCAAGTTGGGGTGAATAGTGAGTGCGTCATGTGAAGAGCAGCAAGTGTGAATGTATGTTTGTGTGTGATACCTGTGACAGACCCCGATACCATATGCAGATAGTGCGGGTTAGTTGTGAAAACTATTAGCCTGAATAACGTTCCATTTCATTTCGTTTATTTATGAATATCGGGGCCATGAAACTGTCAGTCAACACGACGCATACGAAGTGCTGTAATATTTCTATTATATTGACAGAAAGCCGAAGATCTCGAGCGAAATGTCACCTGGGTCATGTGTCAGTTCACCGAGAACGACTTGCTGGACCATCGCACCTTCCAGGTGACCTTCTTCATCAGCTCCTACCTACTGCCACTGATCGTTATCAGCGGGCTTTACGTTCTGATGATCATGCGTCTCTGGCGCCAAGGCAGCGGGGTGCGCATGTCGAAGGAATCGCAACGAGGTCGCAAGCGTGTCACCCGCCTGGTCGTCGTAGTCGTCGTTGCGTTTGCCTCGCTCTGGCTGCCCATACAGGTAAGTTCATCAAAGTTCCCATACCTGATCTATTACTGCAACTATCAAACCTTTACAGCTGATATTACTGTTGAAGTCGCTGAATCTTTACAATGCAGACAGTTTATTTAAACTCATCCTTCAGATCGTCTCTCATGTTATGGCCTACACCAGCTCCTGCATCAACCCCCTTCTCTACGCGTTTCTCTCTGAGAACTTTCGCAAGGCTTTCTACAAGGTAGGTAAAGGACTTTCTGCCGGCAGGAGCTTTGCCAGGGTTTCCACAGTTTCCATTGTGGCAAAGCCTTCCAATTGTGTTGTGCGTCAATTGTTGCCCTCCGAGTGCATGGTCAATATATCAGTAGTACTCTGGATGTTGCCAATTGAAGTATTTTAAGCGCATTGTTCGTCGATGTTTTTTATTTTCTTTTTTCTTTCTCTTTGGTTTCGGTCACATTTTTTGTGGCGATTGTAAGAGCGCACACCGCGTTCACTCTCGACCCAGTTTATGGAATTTTATTGATTTATAAAGTGGCAGAAATGCGTTATAATATGGGCTTCTGTTCTGTCGAGCGAGATTCTCCGCGCTGCTGCGAAATGGTCAGGTACCTCACTATGTGTGCTGCTCCCGCTCCATGTCCGTGTTCGCGATTCTAATGTTATTTTAATTCCTCAAACGTTTCCAACGATAAATCAATTCAATTATTTCCCCCTAGGAACAGGCGTAAGAAATAACAAAAACAAAAACAGAAGCAGAAACACAAATACAGTATAAAAATAAGTAATATTGGAGAAACGCGCGTAATGGATGCCCAAACAATCGTGCCCCGTAGGCGGCCTTAATGTGTAAAGTGCGAAAGACGCGCATACATGGCGTGGGACGCACATTCATTGCGATATAAATACGGCGATTTTACAGCATGCCGCAATGCCAATGATGCTCAGTAATTAAATCAAATTAAATTAAATCACATCGGATCGGTCAGATCAGTTCAGTTGAGGTCAGATCGGAATAACAACCAATGTCTATTTACGGAACTTTTCAAACTGTTGCGACTCTTCAAAATGAATGTTTTCTCTCAAGACGTCAGCTACACACGTGCGTTCATTAAGGCATTTGTAGTAGGTTTGAAGAATACGGCAAATGATGAGTCAAACATTTAAAAACAGATACATCAAATAAGCACAGAACAATTAGTTATTGAAAATTTACATGCAAGTTCAAAGGTTTGTAGACTGAAACGTTGCTGGACCCAATACGTTCTACAACACGACACAACAGCTCATTCCGATTCAACTCACTTTCTACGCACATTAATTGTCTTGGTCAGTGGCCATTTACATAAGTAAGGAAAATACCAACAAAATAAAAACCGAGAAATGTAAAGCTAAAACGAAACTCGCGGCGAACGCTTTCCCCGTACGCTGTGCGTTCCGTTGGGGGCGGCTTTGCTTTACTTACTTTTAATTACTTTAGGGACAAACAGACAGAGACAGTCGGCGAGAAAGGTGGCGAGTGCTTTCACAGTCGGAGATGGCAACTGTGGGGCTGGAAGTCGATGGAAACATCGATGGCGAAGCTGGCGCTTTTTCTGTTACATTTCCTTTCAATCATTTTGTGGCCTAATTTTAATATTTTAATTTGTTTTGTTGTTGCCGGTTTTCTCGGCGCAGTTTTCCATTTTCCATTTTGTGCAAAGTCTCCAGCACTTTGCATATAAATTGCGCTCCAAACAGAGCTTGGCCACGCTCGCGTTCGTTGCTAATTGATGTGTTTGTCAAGTCATTAAATTAGATTAATTACATTAATTAAATTGCTGGGAACCCAGTTTGATTTTGTTTATTATTCTAGGCCAGCGTGTGCCAATGCATGCAAAATCGATCTACATATCTATTCCTGTTGAAACAATCAAAATGCTTTGGTCGCTCACTTTAAATCTACTGCCAGTCGATAGTATCGTATAGCCCCAAACAGCACACCTCCATCTGCCTCTTACATACTTTTTCAGTTGGCACAAAGATATCTACTCCATAGGGAAAATGGGGGAACAGTTACATTTTTAATACATATAATATTTTAAGATAGAGAGTTCTACGTAACATATGATCCAATTAAATCCAGATTTTGATAGGTAAAATATCAAATTAAAAGCGCAATAAAAATTGATGATTTAAACGTTGATTGTAATATTTGCAAAAAACTTGTTAAAGTTGCAAGTGGTTAAAGTCTTCATTTGACTAGTTTTTGGTGTATATGAAGATGCGAATAACCGAAGTAAATACAAATTTCTTCTTGACTATTTGATGATTTCAAATAAATGGACAGATTTGGCACGTGACTGGGGCACGATTATTTGGTAATATTACAGCAAACCGGAGACTGTGTGTGTATTTTGTAACTCCGCATGTTACATAATCAATTTATAGCCAAAACGCAAATACATAGAGTTGCATACACACCTTAACTCACGCATACCAACACAAGTGTCCACCTACACACGATCTACGCACATAGACACACACAATGCCATTTGAAATCGACGGGGCCAAAAACCGTAACTCATTTCCCTAGAGCGATTGCATGGAAATGCCTGAGTCTGGGCCATTGTTGTTGCTCTTCCCGTGGTTGTTGTCATATTCGTTGTTGTTGCTGTTGTTGTTCCTATGACGGCGCACTAATCAACAATTTCGGGCAGTTCAATCAGAGCGCAAATTCATAAATCATTTATATGCAAACGCCCAGCGGAATGGACCTGGGCAGACAGGGACAGAGAAACACTGGGGCAGAGGAGCAGACATCTGGAGGTAGACAGTGGGTCGGTCTATCTGTGAGCATTTCAACACCTCAAACCAGTTAAATAATTGAATATTGAATCAAATCTAATCATTCAAATGCAAAGCCACAGTCGCAGCCGCAGCCAGGGCCGAGAGTGGCGTGAGGGGAATTAACGAAGTATCGAGGTGGGCGACTCCATTGAGGCTCCCGAGTTGAAACACATCATTAATCAAACATTTTGGGACGCCCAGGCTCAATTTACTGTCGTTACTTTATGTATTTTTAGCATTAACTTATGCCCGCCATTTCTCGCCTATCATTCCGTTTCATTTGCCCATCTTAATCCCGTCTCTCTCATTCCTTCACTCCTTGCAGGCCATTAACTGCTCGAATCGCTACCAGAATTACACATCTGATTTGCCGGCGCCGCGCAAAACGTCCTGTGCCCGCACCTCCACCACGGCCATGTGAGCGTCGGCTGTGCAGCAACAGCAACAACATCCGGAACCGGAGACTGAGTCGAGGCGAGTGTCGGCCATATCAATAGTCCAAAAAATATGGGTGAGCCATGAGATTGAGCGAGCGACAGTGCGATGGAGATCGAGATGAGGGACGACACCGGACGGCAGCAGGCTGAGCTTGATTGGCTTGTGGACGCTTGAAGCGCTTGGGACGCGGCCAACCGGCTAAATACGAGCAATTATGGGCTGAGCATGTGCCGTTAATTAACGACCGCTGCACCACCAGTAACGGAAATGGAAGGACCAAAGTTATGGGAAATCCGCTAGGAATCGCCAACAGGCAGACCGATTTTGTTATCGCTTTATATATATGAATACTGTTATTTCTACTTATGTATGTTTGTGTGTGTATAGTTAAAGATAAAAAGTGTACATAGGCTAAGTACCATAATGAGGGGCCAGCCCGCAATGTAACTGTCTAGAAATAAATGCTTCTTGTGGGCCACGTGCCTTCGTGTTCATTGAAGCGGCGTCGAGTGTAAACAAAACTGTTAATTGCGCAGTTCTTGCTAATTCAGTGTAAACAATAAAAGAATAAACAAGAAGAATTTTCGCATTCTCTGAATTCATTGAGTAGGGCTGGGCAGCCCAAGCCGAACTGGGCCTGCGCCTCGACTTGCTGCGGACATTTGATCAATTGCTCAAAACACGCTAAAAACTATTGAAAAACCAAATGGAAAATTTGCTGCTGCTGGCATTTGAATTTCCATGAAGTGATGCGGAAACGCGAAATTGAAATACTTGTCATGGATATTGCATTGTCCCGCAGGCCTTGCCGCCTCGTCCTGTACAAATATCGCACCATTTCTCCCATAAGCGCACACACGCATACACACAAAAGTCTTTGCATAGTTGATTTCGGAATCGATGCAAGTTTGCAGCCCGCGCTGCTTGCCGAGTGCGTGTGCACTCACTCGAACTTGCATTCATTTATGCACTCACTCATGCATTTATTTATTCTAATGTCTGCCCCACTGCCTGCCTGCCTCTTACTGGCACTGTGCGAGTACTCGAACTCATTGATACTCATTGCGGCTGCGACTCTTGCGCCGTGATACCTTATGACTTGACAATATTGGCTTAAACCCGTAGATAGTCGGCGGAAGATGGCACTTTAAAGTCTCGCTCTATCGTCGACGAAGATATCTACGCTTTGATTGCACTCCGCTGTGCCGGACATGGGGCTGAATTAATTATGCAATGCTCGTCTTGTGTTAGGTTTTTGGCCAAAGGAAATCGAGCTGTGAGCACTTTTGCATAATTTATTCAGTTTTAATAAGCGCCCGCGACTCTGTCCATCCGTTCGGCCATCGAACGGCAGTCTGGGACGTTGATTTTTACACCTGAATCTTGGTAGGCGCTGTCTCCTCTACAGCGTTGCGGAGTTATTTCAAGACGGTGGCGTGATTAAGGCGTATCAGTCGCTGACAGGTGTCACTTCATCACACTGGCAATATAATTAAAATTTCAAATGAGCAACGCCAACGCACTGTTGCAGGCGCGAGAACAGCAGGTGTTGTTCGTTAGATAATGTTGTGCTATTTCCGACGACTGCCAGTGTGTGTGTGAGTGTGCGTGTGCGAGTATTTCTGCTCAATGAAGTAAAACTATTGGCGCCATAAAACCGTACGCTTAACTGGACACACTTGCTTGGGCTTGGACTTCTTGGATAAGTCATTGTAGCGCCAAAGCAAATAGCCAAACAATAACAGCGACAACACAACCAACGCAGGCAATGCGGCCAACATGGCCAACAACAATAGCAACAACGTTATCATCATAACAATAATCATAATCATAACTGTGAGTGTAACAGTTGTCGTTGGCTTTCCTTTAAGTGTGTGTGCCTGTGCGTTGGTGTGTGTGTGTGCGCTATTGTCAAGACGGTGAGTGTAAAGAAAGTGTAGCATACTTTTGTGCTGGGATGCATACAAAGCAGCTGAAACGAAACAAAACGAAACGAACCGAGACGAAACAGTCGCACTACTGACCTAGTAAAACACCTACGCGAGCACACTAGAGATAGAGAGTGAGAACACGAAAGAGAGACAATGCCGATTTAAGAGCGCTCGCTTGCGAAGAGCGCAACTCCGAAAAGTGGTGAGTTTGTAGCGCGAGAAAGTTAACAGCGCCAAAGAGAAGGAAACATTCTGGCAATGAAACAGGACTCTCGGCCGGACATAAATTGTTGGCATCCACAAGAAAGAGACTCGCATTGAGCGTCGCACGAAGCCGTAGGTCATGGTGTCTGGCACACCTGCTCCAATGTTTTCTTGGCTGCTCGATGCCCGGTCAGTCATTCGCACCACATAAATTGGCAAACGGGCGAGCCAGCAGTGGGTAAGGCAGCGCCAGCTACAGCAACAGTGACAATCTGTTCCCCGGCCCGTTACGGCTATTTGGCCAAATGAAGCGTAACCAAATGCTGATAGCCCAAATGTTGCAGTTTATGGCCAGAGAGACAGCCAAATTGCTTCTTGGCGTGTGGCATAATCGCGACAATGGCTCCGCAAAGGACATTGCCTCAGACACAGTGAGCTCGCACCCATTCTGCGAATGTTGTTCTCGATTACATAATGCGCCACAGCTTTACACTTCATTTGGGTGTGCTCCTCTACCCGCATATATATATGTATACTCGTATTTATGTATATGATTACTGAAAATGTTGCTACTGTAACTGCAATAATCATTTCTTTCACGATGTCTGTTCAACTGGCAAATTCTCGCGACCAACAAACTTTATATGCACAAAATGCACTCAAAGGCACATGCATAGCACTAAACTGTGCACTGTGCTACACTGCACTACTCTCTGCGTGCTGCACGTGCATGCAGCAAAAAGTTGATCTGTCAATTTCTGTTAACAAATACACGCTTGTGATGAGGCAACAAAGTGTGCAGCATACATATCTTTGCCAACTTCTGTAAGTCTCGAAATGACGAAAAATCTTCTTATACCCTTTGATCACAAGAGTTTAATAAGCTTACGCAAATGTACATATAACAAGACGAGGCCCTACAAATTGTAGGTGTCTTAGTCAGCATCAACACCAGATTTGATATTAACTTGTCTATCAGTCTGTTTGAACGTGCTGATCTAAACTACCATAAAAGCTACAGATATCAACATAACAATATACCTTTTATCCTACACCGTTTAAGACCAAGAAAATTAATAAGGTTCGAGTTATAAGCAATACTCTGCTTCGGAATTCACACAAATGAACTATGTATGTACATACTATACGATATATGCACCTATTCATCAATGAACACAGCAACTAACATATTTAAGTTTTTTTGTGCTAACGTGATTGTTTCGGTTTTTACAAATAAACGCAGGATATTTTCATAGTCGGGCACGTTGGACTGTTGCTTTTGTTTTGTAGTACATATTTGTCACGCTTGTCTTACAGCACGAACGAATATTCGTCAGATATTAGTGGTAAAATGCATTCCAGAGTTCAATGCAGCTTGCAGCGTATTTGTAAGTCGTGTAAGTGAGTTTCATAACGCAACTTACTTATTTCAGTCAAGAACTTTACCGATACTTTTTGAGTGGCATTTTGTCAATTTTAATGCGCTTAGTTGTAACTCGAAAGTTTGCGCGGACTGCAAATACAACGCATACGTCATCGAAAGTAACGATAGAGCGGAAGTTAAAAAAGCAAAAGTTTTGCACTTTAATCAGATTTGTGTACAGTTTAAAGGGTATGAAAACAAGGTTGATTCCCACACACTATTCAGCAAAACAACCTGCAGAGTTTGTGTATCCTTGTTTTCTGCTGAAAGATTAGCTCATTTTGTAAATAAAACAACAGTGGATTATATTATTTTTGAATTTTTATTAAATATATAATCTGTTAAACAATATACTTTAGTTACATTTGGAATATAAGTTGATCGCTTGGTGGTTGGGTAGCTTTTAATTTAGCATAATGGAATTTGTAATTGAATTAACTAACAATTGATTAGGCCGCATATTAATGACCTTTCGCGTTCGCTGCTAAACTTGGCGAAGCGTCTAACAAGCCAAGTCATAATGTTTAAATAGGAAACTTTATGAAAAACTGGCAGGAACACAATTTTCAAAAGCAAGCAGAGGATGTACGTCTCAGGAATTAATTGCGGGTCGTTAAAGTTTCGAGCGATGCGGTAAAAGATAGAAACAGAAAGATAGAAGGAGAGAGAGAGAAGAAGACGCGGCTATAATTTAAATATTAGTTACACATAATGTAAACCATAAATTAATTTTGAATTCGCAAACTATTAAAGAACTTTGGACTGCAGCAGCAGCAGCAGCAGCAGTAGCAGAAGCTAGCCCGAGGAGAAGGACATCCGCTGTGAACTTTGTTAGCAGCAGCAGCAGCGGGGCGCCTCAGCGACAGCAACCACCGCGCAATTAGTTATTCACGCTTGCGCTTGTCCAGGGAGCAAGTTTTTGGGCCAAATCCGTTGGTAAATCCTTTTGGGCTGTGTTTCGATTTTGCGTCTTATCGCTAGCAGAGGCGCTGCAACATCCAGGAATAAACTTGACTCTGCTCGTAGTTCTTGAAGGCCTGGCGAAAGCGTAGCTTCTGCTCGACACTCAATTTCGCATGGAAATCTTGTGCAGCTGTC
Organism: Zaprionus capensis; assembly: GCA_018903675.1. Lineage (NCBI taxonomy): Eukaryota > Metazoa > Arthropoda > Insecta > Diptera > Drosophilidae > Zaprionus > Zaprionus capensis. The sequence continues at coordinate 6,359,747 of JAEIFN010000011.1, forward strand.
ACGAACAATGCAATTTCGTGTTGACCCAATTTCCGTGGTGTTGCCGCTGTTGTTGCCGCTGTCGAGACGCCGCAGTTGGATGTTGCTGCACCGATTCCGAGCACTAGCGGAAATAGTTTAATCAAATGCAGATTTATGGAAGCGGATAAAAAGATGACGCTCAGACCCCAGACACCTTGCTGCTCCGGCTGGGCGAGGAACGTTGGCAGCGTGCAGATCAGCCAGTCCTGCAGCATTTGCAGGAACGATGAGTCAATGGCGGAGCGGAACACCTGCAAGCACGTATACAAATACAGTAGAATGAAACAAAGAATACGCCACCAAATTGGAGCAGAGCCAAAACAAAAGGTAAATATTTTCGATTACAAGGTGGATGGATGCATGCGGCAGCAAGACCAAAAAATACTGAAAAAGGTGTGCAGCGCAACAAATTTTGTGGCAAAGCTTGGCTAATGAAATTCCGCAGCTCAGTTTACCATCCCCAAATGACAGTGCATTTTCTGCTCTAACCCTGAACCCGGTGCTGCTCTCGACTAAGGTAATGCTCTACTTGCCAGTGTGTGTGTGTTTTTATTAATTCTCATGCACAGAGGAAGTCACACGTACACGCACTCACTCGCACACTTGCTCTCCCACACCATCGTGGCGTATGACCAGTGGGCAACCTTGAACCTAATGAAAAAATTTTATGGCACCACAGTGGATGCTTCGCACTGACCCACATAGTTGCGTACGTTTTGGGCCGGTCAGAGGGCAAGCTGTAGCCATGAATTCCATTAATTTTCAAGCTGCCAACAAATTCCGAGCATACACACATGCACACAGAAGCACAGCCGCCGCCGCAGCACACACTCACTTCAAGCTGGCATCTGACAAGTGGAGGCAAGTATTTTACCCTTTCGACTGTTGACCAAGCCAAATATTAGCGCTGCATTTGCTACCCACCAGAGTCTCAAGCTACAGCAACAGAGCTCCATAAAGCTACCCAGAGCAGCCGAGTGGCGAATCTCAAACATACTCTGGCACACCCCCACTCACACACACATAAACAGACGACCCCCGCACACCTGGACTTGCACGCACGAATAGCTACTGCTGACAGCGGGGTGGGGGGACGGGGGCAGTTACTGCGATGTCTTCACCTTGTGCGCCTTCACTAGCTGACCAGCTGGCCGGGCACCAGCAGATTTGGCTGCTACTCACCTGATATACAATCGTGGCAATAACATCGCCGTGCGGCTGATTTATAGCCAGAAACTCCTTTATGACCTTCGTCAATATTTCATTCGGTGGCACTAAATCACGTATAATTTGGCATAGCACTTGTCCATAAATCCAGGCAGCGTCTCGAGTCGATGATTTAATACAATGCAAAAGTATATCGACTTTATCGTTTTGCAGCGCGATTATCTCCGGATCGTCCTGCACGATTCCATTCGACAGCTCCGTGTTCTCCAGCTGACTGGCAGAGCCTGCAAGCAAACGCAAAATACGCGGAGAGTGTGTGGAATGAATAACAAGTGAAACACAAAAAAATAACAGATAGAGAGAGAGAGAGGGAGAGGGGGAGATACAGCATGAGCTGAATCGTGTGACAAGCTAAAAACTTTACAATTAACAAGCTGCCCTCGGGCCCCGCACGCTGCTGCTGGCCATTATTTACATGCTCGCGGGCTTCAACACGCCAAATGCCAACGTCAATGTCAGCTGAAACTTCCTCCAGGACTCACATAAATTTAAATTCAAATTTTATGGATTTTTCACTGGCACGAGTGTTGCCAGCGCCGGCAGAGCTTGCCCGCTCTGGACCAAGCCCACAGCCAGACACCTTGACGCGTCTGCCTTTCGATACATACATATTTTATACCTGTCTGTCTGTGTGTGTTTATTTTTGTAATCGTTGCTGTTCTACAAAGTTTATTTGTTTGTTCTGCAGCTGCAGAGTAAAGGAGTAGAGCTCCATATACACACATTCGCGTACAGCACAGACTCATTAAAGCCGTTTTTAAATTCCCCAGATATCTTTTGCTCGAGCAATACATTTGGTTCTGTATAAATACAAAGAAATGCTTTCATACTCGTAATAAGACTATACCACGAAAAATATGAGACGAAATTTTCAACAGAAAAAGCCGTGGTTTAGATTAGATTCATGATTAGATAAAGCAAGTTTTGATAATGTCTTTTTCCGGCCATTGATTTCTTAATCTTAAACACATGTGCAGGCACAGGCACGCGGTCACAGGCTTGAGCAGGCAGAAATGCAGCTCGGCGCTTTGGGCAGTAAAGGGAATTAAATAGTTTCTGTGTTTATTATCCGATTGGATTTAAATTTGGACTAAAAATAAATATTATAGTCAGCTAACTTACAAATCGACTTGACTTACAATTTTAAATAAACTCGATCTACTTATGGTATACAGAAACCTTCATGGCTAATTCGCTGTCTCTTTTTTAATAGCTGAGATCTGTGTGGACATTTGTCTGAACATCCGGACAGTCAGACATGACTCTATCCACTGCAGATCCAGAGCAAGAATATATAATTTGAGGGGTCTGCCACACCTCTTTCTGCCTGTTTGTACGCACACATTTGTACGAAGTTAGTATACCCAGAAGGAAATAATCAGAAGGAAAGGATATTTTAGGCATGCCGAAGGTATTAGACCTTTGCTGATTTTTCCTCCCTTCTGATTATGCCTATATGTAGTTGCCAGATTTTATTAAATTTAAAAGATCGTACAGCCTTCATAATATAACTTTGATAGGCACTGATAAGATTAATCATTTGGAAAACAATACTGGTCATCATACAAAAAACCTCATTCCGGCTGATTGTTATTGTACTATGGCAGCAATATACATACATACATATAAAGTAATTCGATTTTCAAAACATTTTAAAGGTACACATAAACGCAATAGCGGAAGAGACACGTCAATGGCAGGGCTGGTCAAAACTATTAAGATTAAAATTTAGGTGATAAATTAGGAAAAAAATATTTTGTGGCGACGGCCTCCGATCGTGGCCTCCAAAATTTGAATAAACTTGAACCTTCATATTTAGTGCCAGACGAACGGATGGTCGAGCGTGTCTGAATTTGATTTGTATTTAAATTATGACAAAGATGTGATGCAGGCTGGATCGACGATAATAGCCCTTGGTTTAGTGCAGGTGAAAATGATATTAGCTTTGTAGTGAGCGCTGAAGGCTTAAAGCCGCAACTTAACTCCGATAAAAGTTGCTGCAGGTCAGTTGTTTGAAAGCTTTTTACATGTGTGTATGTTGCATATGTGTGTATGCTGTAATGTGAGTATGTATTTGTGTGTGTCGGACAAAGCCTTTGCCGTTTAATGTGGCTGCATTTGGCTTCAGTGTCCTCAAATTATTTACAATGCTCGCGCGCTTGGCCGACAGCAACTTTGGCCTTTGTTTTGCCGGCTTAACATAGTCGGTTGGCGAGGATTGCAGGCCAAGCCACCCGTTGGCGTTGTTGCTGTTGCCAATTTAGCTATTGTTGTTGGCTTGCTACGAATTTAAGACTGGCGCTACAAGTGCAGCTGCCGTCGGTCCACAATTATGCGCGCCACAAATGCTGCGAGCAATGCAAAGGGGCACAAAAACAGCAACAACTACAACAACAACATACTTTTGTATTCGTTTAGGAAAAGGGATAAACGGCGAAACGCAGTAAAAACGAAAGAACAGTGGGCAAAAAAGGAGGTTGCCTGCTTGGTGGCGCCTTCTCTAAAGGACCGTCGAATATTGCCGCAAATATTTATTATTGCGTTCGGAAACTTCACCAGCCCGGCAGGAAAGCATGCAAAAGGTGGCAGCGTTTTTTCCTTCTTTGGGCGTGGTCGTGGGCGTGTTTTGTCGTCTTTCGCTGCGGGCTTTGTTTATTTTTCAGCGCCGTCAAACACTTTAATAAACCAGCCTGGCAAACGAGCAAAAAATGGCGACGTGGCATAGCGTAGCTGCGTAACACCATGCGATGGCCAACTTCCGGTTGGGTACACTTCATCCTGGTTAGGATTTGTGCGGCCAGCAGAGCCTATGCTGCCACTTGTGATCGGTGGGGAGAGGGGGAGGAGGAGGCGAGCGCGTAGCCAACGCAAATATTGACATTTTTCAAAGGATTTGCATGCTGTGTGGCAATTGCCAAGAACTCCACCAACATCGAATGGCGCATCTCCACTGACAAAGTGCAAGGAAAATACATGCGAGCTTTGGCTTTCGCTCAGGCTCTCGCTCTCGCTCTGGCTGTGGCTCTGCTCCGCGTGCCATCGCATCCTGCATCCTGTGCTGCATTCGCGCAAATCGCCGCCATCGTTCTGGTCAGTAGCAAAAGCTGCTTCACATGTTTACTGTTTTGCTAGAAGCGACAAAGTTAAAGTTTAAAGTTGGCAACAAAAAGAAGAAAAAACTAAACAAAACGTGGTCAGGACGAGAATAGAAAACGAAAAGCGAATCTGAAATCACATGTCATCCAGGCAGAAGCGCAGCGTACGGTTATGGACTGCATTGCAGTTAACTGAGACGTGGTTAAGCGGATTCCAGCTAAGCCACTTGGCCAGCAAAACAGGCTTTAAAGCAGTAGCAAGCAGCAGAGTCAAGCCATAACCCAGGACGTAGTATAAGCCTGATTCGGTCTGTGTGCTGAGTTAGATATTCCGATTTTATAGGGAGTTCGCTAATGAAACAACAAATGCACAGCTCGCTGACCCACAGAACCGAGAGGGGAGATAGATTGCGAAAGGCGGGGGGGCATAAACCAAAATGACAGGCAAACGCAGTGCAGCAAAAAGCCACTTAGCTAATATAACGCAGCATTAAAAACTTGACAATTTTCTGGGGCATAATGCTGGTTTTCTCTAAATGCCTGTGTGCATCTCTGTGCTGTGTCGCACACACTTTAGAACGATAATAATTGGTCCGAAATTACGCTGATAACAGCAACAGGCATAATTGCTGGTCAACCAGGCAGCTAGCGAAGCCGGCAAGAGTCGACAGCAATTACGAGTGCATGTTCTTACACACACAAGCGAACTCACGCACACATAGAGAAACGCAGTCAATGGCCACAATGACAGTCTGTGTCCATGGGTGGCAAACAATTCGATATTGCAATATTGACTTTTGTCGGGTTGAAACCAGCAAACCAGAGCGCCATCTGACCTGTTAACCCAAAGGCGAGTTTGTGCCATATTATATGCATATAATTATGTTGCTGTCCGGCAGAGGTGGTTGCTGTTGCTGTTGGTGGTGCTATTATTGTCTGTTGCTGTCGACTGCCTTCATCTGACAATGTTATCGTATACCACAACAAACGCAGTCTGAGTCGCTGAATAATGTGGACACACAACTTTACTATCCTTCCATCCTTTCGGGACCCTTGCCACTAATAATCAGATCCCTCTCTCTTTCTGCTACTGCCTTTTGTGGCATTAAGTAAATTTACAAAATATATATCCCTCTGCTTCTTGTGTCGTCTTCTTGAAACGACGAACATCTGTTTGTTGGCGTTTTTGTCTTTCTTATTCTATTGCTGTTATTGCTCATGTTGTTATTGATATTCTTTTCGTATCGTTTTGTACTTACCCACATACATGCAGGACAAAAGCAATTTCAATGCCGGAATTGAAAATTTCTCATTTTCCATTTTCAGCAATTCGAGCGCAAGTTTTTCAATTTTATGTCGCAACTGTGGTGTGACCACAGCTCCGGCTCCAGAGTCTCCGCCCCCACTTGCCGTCCCTCCTACTCCTCCTCCTCCTTGCCCTGCTCCAGTTGCAACAGCAGCAGCCGCCGCCACCGCTGCCGCAGCACGCGCAGCTCCACTTCCGGCTTTTGGCTCCGTCAGCGCAGTAGGCAGTGCTGCACTCGCATTGCCATTTCCAGAGCCGCTTGTGACCACTATGCGCTCGAGACCCTGCCGAAAAGCAACAAAAGGCAACAGATAAATATATAGAGAGGAAAATAATAATAAAGCAAAGCAACAGCAGAGCAGGAACACAACGAGAGAGTGGGCAGAGCGAGACAAAAGGCACAAGGCTTATGGAGAAATAGCGATGAAACGATTCGCTTTTGAATTTTTATCATTGCATACTTAAGTGGATTTTTCAGTAATGGCCGCACTAATTGAGTGGCAAATTGTTATTGTTATTGCCCGTTGTTGTCGCTGCGCGCCACGCCATTATGCTCACTCGCTTTCTCTCTCTCTCTCTCTCTCTCTCTCTTTCTCCCCTCCCTGTTGGTGCTCTATTAGTTTAACTGTCTGCCCAGTCTGCCCGCTTTGCAGCATCAAAGCGCAAGTAGCTGCACAACAGCCACCACAACAACTACTATAACCATAACAATAGCTTGCACACAATTGAATCGCGTGCAAATTTCATAAATTGCTCAAAAAAGCACATTCTATTTGGCATGGGAGAAAATACATAAATATTCCACTCGAAAGCATGAACCGAACTTCGTTTAGACTACTTTATTAATTTAATATATTTATATTAAAATATATGTATATGGATATGTATGTTATCTACCTAATATGAGTATCTGTCAATATTTGTTGCTATCGAGTTGAATTTGAAATGAATTATCCGATTTACATTTAACAAGCGTTATTTCTATTTACTAATTACAGACGCAGTTGATGCACGCAATTTGTTTATCCAATCGCATCGTATCAAAGCTAATTAAAATTGAGCTATTCTCTGTTGCTAAATGGTCAAATCATGTGTGCACCGAGAGACTGAGGAATTTGTTATTGATGTTGTCGCTGTGACAATGTTTGAGCAACAATTTCATTACATTGGCCGTAGGACAGAAGAGGACAGACACACCGTACGTTGCGGCAGACTGCCGAAGCTTATATAGTAACATTCAACCATGCGTGACACACACACACACACACATACGCACAGAAGCATGTGTGTGCTCGTCTGCATGTATGTGTGTGTGTGTACGCGTGCTGGTGCGCAGCTTTGACGCTCTGCTTTGGCCAATAAACAAGTTGCTGCTATTGTTGTTGTTGTTGTTGTTGATGCTCCAGTTGTTGTTGCTGTTACGGCTTTTTTCTGCGTCTGCCAGTTATGAGCGAAGTGGTATTTTTTACTTCTTCTTCGTTTTTTTCTAGTTCACTGACTGGTTGGCTGGTTGCCTCTTGAAAATTGTCAATCAAAAAACCAATTAAGCGCGACGTGGCCGCTGTCTGGGCAGAAGGCTGTGGCAACACGACGATGTGCGACGAGGGAAGGCAAAGGGTTCATGAGGGGGTCTTGATTTGGTTAGGGCAATGGATGAGCGTTTAGGGCCATCAATGGCAACGATTGCCAAGTTGACAAGCGCATCAATGACATCAGCATGGACCATGACACAGGCACAGAATCGGGCACTGGCATGGGGACATATATATCTGCTACTCACATGTAACACGCACAAATAGAGATCTTCATTGTGTGTCTTCTTTAGGAAATTACTGGCTGCGATTATTGTGTTGGACAGCAGATGGCATTGCGGCACAAACTTCGATGTCCACTCGATCAGGCTGTAATTGAGCGTCCAGACCAGTTTGGTGTGTGCGTCACTAAACTGCAGCGGGCTAAAACGAAACATTGAACAATATCAAATTCGATTACAACATGTTCTTTCAATGGCTGTCCCGAAGCGAAAGCAGAACAATCTCTGGCCGGCTGAAAATGTGCTTTTGTGTTTTCTCTAAATTAATTACAAGTTGCAGCTTGATGGCCGCACAAATTGCCAGCTGCACTTTACATTGCTGCATTGAATGGGCCAACTACTCAGCTAGCTGCCACCAACACTGCTCTGCTCTCTGCCATCACGCGTAAAATTACAAAATAATTAGGCCCGGATCGGGATCTGTTTTTGCCACTGACTATGTGCGTGCTGTGTGCTGTGTGCTGTATGCTGTCTGCGCGCTGATTAGTTTTCCCGTGCAGGCCGGCGCCAAATTGCTGGGAATTTGCTAATTGTTGCTGTTGTGGCTCAGCTGCTGCTCTGCTGCTCCACATCAGGCAATTTTGTGTGCTTTTCGGTTATTGGTTATACGCAGCGTATGCGTAATTTTGCCTGCATTTCCTATAAAATGCTTTTTCATCTGGCGTAGCACGACTGTCAGTCAAGAACAAAGGTAAGCACAAGGTTCAGAATATGGGAGTAGGAGCAACATATAATAACATTGGTGCACAATGTTCAAGGTTGTCGTAGAACTTGTTTCATATGCGAAACAGCAGCAACAGTAGCTGTAGAAACAACCACAGCAACAACTTCGAGCAGCAAAGCAACTGGAGTGCTGGCATATGAAATTCCATCAATAGCCAAAGCAAGGAGCTACCAAAACTTGCCGCCATCTATGGCAGGATGGCAGGGCAGGCAGGCAGCACCAGCTGCAATGCCAATAATTACAATTCGCTGGCGCACACAACAGCAACAGCAAAAACAATAGCAACAACAGCAGCAACAACAACAACACAAACAAGAAGTGCAATAACCACGGTAGCCTCGGCAATGCCATCGATCAGCCGTTACGCTTGACTTGGCAAAATCTATCGACAACGCACCCGCACCCAACTTTCAATGGCCTGCCCTGCCCTGCCCTGCCCTCCCGACGAGTTATTAGAACTTCGAGTTTTGGCTTAGTGTGGTGGAAGAGCTCTGCATCCGTCGCAGTCCTTGAAAAGTTTTCGATAGCACCCGCTGCCACCCCATAAGCCGCAGGTAGCAACAGCATCAGCAGCAACAGCAGCAGGGAAAGCGGCCAGATGGGCAAACTTCTCATAATGCAAAATGAAAACTTCGGTCATTATTAGATGGGTCGAGGCAGTGAGCGAGCAAACGATAGGAACATTCGACTAATATACAGTCAGAACACACTATATTGTTCACAACATGCGTCGTTGCTAGGAAGCCTGAAAAACCAGCACGAGGCTGAAGTGACTGCAAATACCTTTACATACCTTTGCGTACCCTATCGAAATCAGTTATGGGATTAAAACAGACTCGGATCAAAGGTCATGCAACGTTCGCATCTAATAAATGATATCTTGCATGATATCTTCTGCAATCTTTGAGCTATATTTATCTTGTCTAATCGGTTACCAATTTCATGTTGAAATTGCATTACTCAACTCTCGAGAATTTTTATCTAAGATGCGTTACAGGTTTTGAAGCACAGCAGCCTTGGGAGCACGTACTTAATGACTGTCGGTTGGATGCCGGCAATGCTAATTGTTTCATGCCGTGTACACAGAAAGTGTTTCTATTGCCTGCAGTCCGCACTGGGAGTTAACCCTCCTGCACCCCAGTGTGCAGGTGTGTGTATGCTTACCTCTCATCGATAATGCCATGACGATTGATATAGCCCACAATTAAGTCACGCAACAATGATAGCTCATCACTGAGCTTGCCCATAGCTGTGTTGGTCCTGCTGCAGCATTCCAGCAGGCAGAGCAGTCCCTGGAGAGCCGCAATGCGTATAAAGCAATGTGAACTCTTTAAGTAGACGTTGCCAATCAGCGCGGCCAAGTGTTGCAGCTCCGCGTAGCTGGGCATCAGCAGTGCCTGGGTGCGGCACAGTAAGTAGATTATGTGCTGCAATAAAAGAGAGAGGGAACAACATAAAAGAAAATCAACGCCAATTGCCATGCCGATTTCGATTGCGATTGCTGTGCCCCATTGCAGGGATGCAAGGAAGTGCATTTTTGTACGCACGCTCGAGTGCACAGTTTAACTCACCTGATGCGATATCGTATCGTCCATGGCAATTTGCTCTTGCAGTCGCATCGTGCGCTCCTTAATCCATTTGATTTGATCACGACTCTCGCAGATTTCGCAAAACTTTACCAGATTCGGCAACACCAGAATGTGATTTTGCTGCGGAAAGTTAGAGAGAGAGAGAGAGAGCCAAAAGAAATTTAAGTCAACAGACATGTGGCGACATGATTCTAATTAGCCAACTGACAAGCCAACAAATTCAATCGTTGCTGCCAACCGTCACAGTGAAATCAAAGACACAACTTCTGCAACTGCTGCTGCAGCTCCCAAAGGATCTCTCAAACGGATTGGCGTGCAATGTCCGCCACAGCACGGAGGCCTAATGAAATTATGCTACATTTTTGGGGCACGTGACTGACGTTTATGCTGTGCTGCAGACCACAATCACACACATGTCTGTACATACCTCGATCATCTGTTGCAGCACATCGAAGACCAGCTGGGTGCTGCTGCGAAAGTCGATGCCCGACAGTTGCACAAAATGACTATAGTTACGCCAGCTGGTGTCAGTCATGCTGCTCGATTGCCGTTGTCTGCCAGCCGACTCGCTGCCAGCACCAGACGCGTCTGGTTCATCCGGCTGGCTGGGATTAAACCGCGTCGCTGTCGAGCCGGCAAGCGCGGCCGGGGGCTGTGCATATGCCTCCATTTGAGCCCAGCTGAAATTGAGATCGCATTGATTGGCCGCAAAGATGTGTGTGCCAATCACATTGTCAAGTCTCGCATGACGCTCCAGGTTGGCCTGATAGAAGACATTGCATGTGGCATCCACCAGCAGCTGCACTTTGTGCAACTTCTTTAGGCTGCAAAATGTAAATGCAATTTGGAACATATAAAAAAGAGTCAGTGAAATTTTTTAGTCCCTAACCACATTTGACTTGCAATTATGAACAAATTAATAAAATCAACAAAAAGTATTCCATATTATTTTAGCCACATGCACGAGGCACACCCTCACGCACACATATTAATACACATCAATTAAAAGTAAACAAAGTGCAGGAAACTTTTTTATGTGTGCTTGATTTTCCTGCGGCTAAGTGCAAAGAAATTGCAACATTTCAGTTTTTTTATTCTATAGTTTGTTGTTGTTTGCTCTCTTGCTCTGGCAACTCTATTTCATTAAAAAACACACTGTCACTTGTTAACTTTAAAAATGATTTTAAAAATATTTGCAATATAGAAAACACACAAAAACACACACACACACAATGTGCGAGCGAGCGAAAATTGTAATATTCTTCTTATTACACAACCTGACACAGCTCTCTGTGGCGCGAAATACAGTGGAACAAATTAGGTATAAACATACTATAATATTGGGTTCAAATTAGCATAATTTGTGTGTTTCATTTGACTGGAGAAGTTAAGGAAACTGTAAATAACAATTTAAGTTTAATTCTTTTTAAGTGAAAATATGTTTAATTTATTTTTAATTTTATTACTTATTAGTTACAAATTTTGCTTGAGAAAAAAATGATTTATTTATCCAAATGGTTTCTGCATACAGTTTATTTGTCTTCATAATAACTGTGCATATTTACCAGCTTTAATTGAAAAAGCAACCTGTTTAAGGGTATAGACTATAACATACCCCTTAACCAGTTTATAAATGATCTAAAAGTCATCTAGGCCATTGCTTTAGTTGTATTCGGGGAGCAAGTAAAGTAACAAATAAAAGATAACAAATAAATAAACACATATGTACCATATGTATGTATGTATAATCTCAAAGTTCCTAATGATGCAAAGTATTGTATGTATATGACTGAGCATCCCTGACACGCTCTGGCTTCAGTAGCACAAAAAAAACTTGTCCGGCAAATTGTTTTAGGTAACGCATGTTAACAAATTAGTTGTGCTTCTAAAGTTTTTGAATTTTTGGTAATTGCCAAAAAATAATATGCGTCAGGGGACACGACATACACACACATTCACACATGGCAGCACGTAGGGCAGACACATCCACACAGATGGGGAAACTGTGGCCCACACACAACTTTAGCCGGTCGCATCTAATTTGTGGTTTTTGTTATTTACGCATTAAAAACTTTTGTGTCCACTTGGTGAATATTAATTAGAATTTTCATACATTTTCAAAAAACTCTCACCTAATGCTGTCACAATTGATGCGCTGCCAGCGAGGCGTGTGATAGAACTGGCTGTTCGCCCGTCCGACAATGGGGAAAGTTTTGTTTGTCGTTAAAAGTTCCATAATGGCCTGCAGGCAGACCTGCTTGATCTGGAACTGTTCCTGTTGATCCACCATATGCTCGTCGTACACTTTGTTGATCAGCAGCAGAAACGTCATGAAGTATTCCTCGAACTGCTGTCGCGTGGTATAGCCGAAGATTGAGAGCCTGTCAAAGCCAAGAAATAGTTGAATATTTAATCAGCATTTAAACAAACATTTAACACATTTTCTATGGACTTTGGGGGCGATTCCTAAACAAACGTTTGCAAATTTAATTCAATTAGTTTGAGGTCGTCAAATATTTAAAAGCCAAAAATCAAAATTAGCAATTGATTAGTTTTGTTTAAGCTTAAGGCGACAAATTTGGCTATTTTGGCTTCAATTTTCCACTTAACAATATATGTATAGGTAGAGTTGCCACGCACATCGGATGCCAAGCAAGCCGGATGACGCAATTGATGTTGCTGACAAAAGTTTAGTTAAAACTCTTGTTGTTGTTTATGCTTTTGTTTTTGTTGGCTAGCTCCAGCGGTTTGTGCGCAATTAGCAACTCTATAAAGCAGTAGCAGCAGCAGCGCACTCTGAATCCTGATATCCTGGCAGCATGCCACGCACATACGCACACGCACACATGCATTTATCTCACTTTGCAGCTCATAATTTGTTTATATCGCTGCCTGCTGCATCGCTTCCCCACTGCCAACTCGCAGTCGACTCCAATCCCAACTCGTCCCGGGTCCAAAGTGCTTGTCTCGCATGCTGCCTCTGGCTGTCACAGAAGCCCTCATCATCATCATCACCATCAGCATCAGCATCATCCACATCCACAACGCCATCATCATCATCATCGCCGTCGTCCTCGACGTCACAGTTTCATCTAATAGAGCTGTTGATGTTCCGCTCTGTCAGCCCTTTGGGGGATTTGGTTGTTGCCGCGGGCGCTGGGCGCTTGTGGTGCGGCTTTGGCTACGGCAACGGCTTCTGTTCCAGTGTGTTGCTGATGCGTCGCTGCTGCGGTTTTGATGTTTGCGCTTTTTCATTCACGGATGACGCTTTAAAGGCATTGCAACAATTTCGTAACTTTTAGCTTGGCCAAACACACTCGCACACCCTCACACGGGTATTCTCCTGTATATTTATACGCCCAATTCCAGGCTTATGACAATTCAACCACTGACAGTGTAATGATGGTAACAACACCAGAAGCAGCAGCAGCAGGAGCAGCATCAACATTGGCGGTAGCAGTAACAGCAGCAGAAGTAACAACATCACATCAGCAGCGATGTGGAAGCTGTCAGTCGACAAGGACGAGGCAAACAAGCAACGCTCAGCCAAGGACAAACCGGCAACAGACAACAGACAGCAGACATAAGCACTGCGATGACAATGACAACTTACAAGAACAAACACACACACACACACATATAGACACCAACATAACACACACACACACACACACACACATTCAGACTGCATCTAATACAAGATAGCATGCTGACGGTTCCAGTTGCGGTTCAGCCAACGTTGTCCCTTATCCTCTTCCCTCTCCCCCTGCCCCACATAACCGCATCTGTTCATCGTCATCGTCGCGCTGCATGTTGCTGCCAAGCGCTCGTCAGCGCTGTCAGAGCATTGTCAGCAACAAAGTTGCCTTCGTTGTTGTGGTCGTTGCTGCTGCTAATACAATGACTCTGATGCTGATGTCGGAGGGACAATCGGACAATGGGGCAATGGGGCAGCTGACCAGCCAGATTCATTGACAAAATCATAACTTAAGTGGCTCAAGGTGAGTGCAACAACAACAGCTAATTAGCCTGGCAGAGATCGAGTGAAACTCACCGCTTGACAAATTGACTCAGAATGTCCACATCGCTCAGACTGTCCACGGGAATGGTGGGCAGCTTGCCATCCACACACACCACGGCGGCTGTAGTGGCCTGTTGCTGCTGGATGAGTTCGTACGGAGTCACCGCGTAGGCATAGAACTGGTGCGTGCGCAGCAACGAGGTGCCAATCGATGCGATAAGCGACTGCAAAACAGCAAAAAGAGTTGCATGCAACAAAGCTCGACAGTCTGGCCAAATGACAAATGGCCAGCCAGTGGAATCTCACTTACCAGTGGCACTTGAAGGTGAGCCAACTCGCTGCCGGCCACCGGCAGGGAACCAAATTCATCTGCTGCACGCATCCCACCATCCCCGCATCGGCTTTCCAAGGACTCCATATCCATTTGCGTTTCAATCAATTTGGCTATGAAAATAGCCTGAGGCGCTGCTTCAGCCGTTGCCACTGCCTCTGCATGCGCCTGCGTCCAGTTCTGTGCATTATGCAGACGATGTCGCTGATAGAAAATGGTATGCTGCAACTTGCGGCGTGCGACAAGCGCCAGCACCTCCAGCAGTTCCGCTCGCAGTGCGTCCCCCGTGCTCGTGTTGAGTGCCCACCAAATGCATTGCTGCTGCAGCAGCGCATCCAGGCAGTCCAGCAGCTCGGCCAGGGCATGCGGCTCATTCGTTGCGCCATTGCGACCATCGTGATTTCGAAGTTGTTGCCCTGCAGCCGTTGCCAGCCAGCGCATATAAGAGAGCAGCGATGGGACATGCTCTTGGCGCAGCAAATGTTCCCTCACAAACTTCTCAATGTGGCGAGCGTCGATGTAAATGAGTGCCGTCTGCTCCAGGCGGTGGATGGAGAGCAGCAGCGTGGTCAGTGCCCGCACCACATCCAACTGCTCTGCATCGAGGGGCGTTGTCACGCGCTCCCTTACATCGGCCACCTTGGCCAGGAGCGATGCACAAGCAACACGCGCTAGCGGCGGCATCTGCATGTAGTTAATGTGCGGCGCATGTTGGATGCATTTTTGCCTGAAGACGACCTGCATGGCGGAGAGAGATCCTTCGAGGGCGTGGCGCAGCAGACGTGCCTCCTGTTGTGTGCCCAGACTTCGCAGCAGGCGCTGCAGCTTGGCCTCCGACTGAATCTCGAGTAGCAGACGCATCAACTGATGCTGCTGCTGCGGCGCATCCTCGTGTTGTGTGGCAAATTTAATTACCTGTAACGGAGGGAGTTGACAAAGAGAAAGAGAGAGAAGAAGTTAGCGAATAAAAGGTGAATGATTGCAGGGCTTTAGGAAGCCATCGTGGTACCAAGGGGCGACCCACTTACCTGACCAAAAAGCCAGCTCTCATCAATTATGCGCGGCGGCGAGACCTCTGCGGCAGCATCATTGTCCTGCGGGCACTCCAAATCCTTCAGCCTGTGCGGGAAATGCAATGCAAACATAAATAAAAAAAATACTCGCAAAAACATGAAAAGCCAAACTGATTTGCAGCAGGTTAACTACCCTTTAAGAATTAAATGCTCGAAAGGGAAAATTAAAACTGTCTGTTAGTTCAGTTAAAGGATTTCCCAAGCAATTTTCATTGGTTAATTTTTATTAGTTTTGATTTTTTAGATTGCTGGTTTCTCTTTCAGAGAAGGAGTAATTCGTTCAAGGCGTACAAAATAGCAGGGTAACTGTTTATATTGTAGAGTATATTCGATTTAAATAGCTGAGCAGTACTCAGCGGATAATTGTGTCCTCTACTTACAGCATGGTACGCCATTCATCCTGGTCCTCATCGCCGGCCAGTTCGCCCTGCAACAACCGCTCGTAGATGCTGCCCCTGATGGCGGGACCACTCTGGGCGACCAATACTTGCGCCAGTCGCTCCATGGGTAGCTGCATGGCACGCTGCCCGGCGTGCAACTGATGCAGCCGACTAAGTAGCTGTAGTGCCTGCAAGACAGCAGTGGCAGCAGTCGCAGCGGGCGATGCGTCGTGTCCCGCTGGATCGCCGGATGCCTGCTGCTGTACCTCGGCACTTGGCTCGCAGCAAGTGCGCCACAACAGACGCAAGACGCTGCGTATCGAGTGCTGTAAAGAAGGAGAACAATGGCAAAGGCAAAGGCAAAGGCATTGAAATGCGACGCTTCATTGCAATGCAAAATTGCGTGCGCTCCTTTTGCGCGTACTCACTTTGTTCAACTTGGCTGCGTGGCGCAGCAGCGCTGCCTGCAGTAATGAGCCGCACTCGGGATGCACTTGGCACAGCTCGCAAAGGAATTCCAAGTGGTCAGCAATTAGGAAATTCAGATACTTGCCCGCGCACAGACGCCGCACTTGTTGCGGACTCCAATCGTGTGCCTGCAATTAGTCGCTTGTGATTTGAGGCACGATGCCAAGGGAAGGGCTTTGGGGAGGGGACACTGGGCAGTTGCTGGACAGCTGAGCCATTAGCTGACAAGTGGCGCATGTTCGAGTGGCAATCAATTAAAATTATGCGCTGGACTGAGCGTAGCTTTAAGCCAACCAGCCAGGCAGACAATCAACTAACCAGGCAACAGTTTAAAATAACCACGGACAGCAGGGATGGGGAGGATGGGGAGGACCAAAGAGACCGGAAACCGGAAACAGGAAACCAAAAACCAAACCCGACGCGGTGAACCGCAAAATTACGAGCACGACAACTGTCAGCTGGCAAGGCTCCCAGTGCCCAGTGGCAGTACCGAGCTGTGGCAATGCCAGTGGCTAAATCAGCCGCTGCCGCTGCCGCTGCCACTGCCACTGGCACTGCAACTGCCGCATGCCAAATTCAAATTAAACTAATGTGCGACCAGCTGCATCCCATACTTACCGCACTTCCACGGCAAACTTCGTCCAGCATGGCGCGCTGCAGGCTCCACTTCAGCGGCAATTCCGACGCCTGGCCCAGCAGCACCATCGGTTCGAGCATACGCATGGAGAGCAATAGTTTCAGGCAGCCCAGCAGCACCGGCTCCAGTGCCTCGCCGGCTATGCTGCCCTCGGCACTCATCAGCAGTAAATTGTAGTATTTACAGAGAAATTCAGACTCGGCCAAAACCAAACGAAAAACTGATTGCAGCGCATCCTTGTGCCGTGAGCGACAGCAAACATTGTGCAGTGCGTTAACGAAGCGACCGGCCAGCTGGCAGTAGGCGTGGCTAGACGGGCTGCTGCAGCCCGGGCTGATGCGAATGGATGAGCCGAAGTCTGAGCCAGAGCCAGAGCGTACACCGAGCAGTGCATCGAGGCAGGCGAGCAGCTTCTCGCTCAGAACTTTGGCAAAGTAGTTAATTTCGCTTATGGTGGGACGAGGGGCAACTCTTGAGGAGGCGGCACGGGCGGCGGCAGCAGCCGAAGATGTCGATGGTGCTTCATCCTGCCAATGCAATGCACTTGCAGTTGTTGATGTTGTTGCTGCTGTTGTTGTTTTTGTTGTTGAGGCAAGTGAGGCCTGCAGACGTCGCTCGGCCGTTGGGTTATTTTTCAAAAAAAGTTTTATGTGATTCACCAGATAAATTTCTTCGGTTTTAAGGATTACATTTGCCAGTGTAATCATTGCCAGCGCTAAATCACCAAAGTTGCCCACATCCTGCAGAAAGAGAAAGAGAAAGCGAGCGAGTGAGAGAGTGAGAGGGAGGTAAATGAATCTTAACTCTTCCGTCTGGTCGCCAGTGCGGCAAAGTGTGAAACTTTGCATAAATTGCAGTAACAAAGTTGCCAGCGACAACATCAACATATTTTCTGCCTGTAATTAGAACGGATACCCTGGGCAAGCACTCACCACACACACACACACACACACACAGAGACACACACACAAACACTGGCATTGCAATTAAATTTGCCTACACGTTGCCTGACGGCGGTAAATTTCAAATAAGCATTTTGCCTTTCGGCCTTCTCCTGCTCTAGCTTCAGCTCGCATTTTTAATATTTACACGCAGAATGTTATTTAAGTTGTGGCGCATTTTCAATTTCAATTAAAATGTTGATGCCATAAACTTTCACCAGCCTCAAATGCGCACACAAACACACACACACACATGCATCCGTTGACGGCGGCAAGGCTGTTGCTCAGCCAGTCGTGCATTGACTTATGCGCTCATTGCCCAACTTAATTACTCATGCCCACCTGGATAGCATGAGTGCGTGGCTAGTATATGTAAATGAGTACCCTGTAATTGTAACTGTGTGTTATATCTTTTTGTAATACAAACAATACAATACATAATAAATAAATAGCTACTTAATGGCGGGCTTGGCTTGAATTGCAGATAGTGAAAGAAGAAGAAGTATAGTCTGTTACATCTTTGAGATATCAGGGTATTCTTGGTTGAACTGCAGGGTATATGGCAACCAAGCGCGTGTAAACACATTTTTAATGCATTGCGTTAAATTAAATAAACTATAATTGGTTCAAGTTTTTAAGCTGCACTATTTAATTACAAGTTAAATGAAGTTGAATAGCCGCCGCCGCCAATAAAACACAAAAGCAAAGCACGAGAAGGCTGCCAGGAGAAGCGAGTGGCAGCTGCACCGCGGCGCCCATTAGTGGCAATGGGGATAGGGCTGCGTCGGGTCGGTTCCTAAACGTTAGACACGTGATGCATGCCAATGTATCAAAGGATATGACACGAGCTCAGGCACAGGCAGAGACGACACAGGCAAAGCAGTTGAGTTAAGTTAAGCGCTTCATATGCAATTGACTGCGCACACACACACACAGACATGTGCGCACAGCGAGAGTACTGTGTAATTAAGTTCGTTTGGTACTGGCCTAGCCTGTCCTGTTGCTTTGCCTTTGGCCTGCTCCTCTGGTCTGGTCTGGCAGCTCGACAGTTAATGCATGTGTAGCTTAAATGCGCATTAATAGTTGAAAATGTGCGGCGTTGAAGCGTAGGTATTAAAAATGTCACGTATACGACATGTGCCACATTAACTACCGCGCCACATGCAACAACAACAACGGTGAGTATGTAAAAAAAACAGAAAACGCCCTGCAACCTCCTGCTGAGCAACAAAGTGCATTCGTGTGCATGTAAATGCAAATAAGCAGGCGCATTGCCGGACAGCCAGGTGGACGGGCGGAGTGACAAATCGTTGATGAACCCACCCAGCCGCACGTTTGCCCAACAGGCAGCACCAGGCACCACCCACTTCACCTCTAGCCACAGCCCAACGACATCAACTGATGCACGAGTGTTAAATGAACCGTTTGCATTGCCTACTTCGCAGGACAACACAGTGTGACAAACAGGCGAATTAATGCGAATATAAACTTGTTTTGTTCTGTGGAGAGATTACTTAAAGAGTCGACCCCAGAATTTATAGAGGCTTTGGCTAGTTGCTTGTTTTTTATTACATTAATTTAAGCTCCTTTCAAGCCGATATAAAGTAAAATCTCGCATTCATTTGTGAATTAAATGCAGCAAAAAAAATATTTATATCTGACCAAAATAACTTTTTACTGGTTCATAAATTGCTTGACATTTTTAGCCAATAATGCACCCAAGGGCTACAATTGGAGAAAAATACAAACAAAGGAGCAAAGAATATTATGAAATAGAGAGTTCAAATGACGCTGGAGGATATCTGCCAGTCCACTGGACCTGCTTTGTTTGTCTGCCTTCTTTTGAACTCAATTCAATAAGTACTTGTTTATAACTCGTTGTTGTTGTGTTTCTCCAGTGTCACATACTACACACGAACTGTTTGTCGCCTACAACTTTCAACTCCTGCCAAAATTAATGCACCGAAACCAGAGACAACATCAAGTGCCTAACATTTCATTTGCCTTAGGAGAATAAACAGAAACTGAATGCCAATAGGCTTAACTTGAAGTCTCTGGTTCTGCTTGTCATTTCTTGAGTGAGCTCTGCAATAGATGAAAGCGTATGTAATCTATACAATTGCCAGAGTGTTTGTGTGTGTGTGTATATCTGTATGTGATAATATTTGTGTCATTATTTAAATGATGCTATCAAGTGAGTATCAACCGTGCAAGGCGATACTAACTCAAATGCAAAACTGTTGTAGAGTACTTTATCCCTCCTGCCTTTCCCCTTTTCCTCACTGTCTGCCAGTGTGGGAATGCTTTGAAAAGTGTCGACATTTTGATTGCCACATTACCGCAGCGAGCACTTGAATTGTGGCAGCTTGTGCGACTAAAGAGCCATTGTGCATCAATATTTCAATAGTCCTGACACTTTATATTGTGTGATGCTGTGAAATTGGCAAATGGTGACGGTTAAATCGGCATTCGTCTGGCATATTTATAGGCTACAAACCCGCAATTGCAAGTTGCGAATAAATCATGCATTAAAGTTACAGCACTTCGTGTCCATGCAGTCTATCTAAGTGGTTTCTCAGCTTCTTGCACACGCAAAAACAAGCTCTTATTGATTTCGACTTTTCTCACCTGTTCGATGAAGAGCTGCAGCAATTGCAGAAACTCCTTGCTGCCGGCCAGCACAAAGTTGCCATTATTGCGAAAGCAGCTCTCGATAAGCCGCAGATCGGCGAAGCTCTGCACTCGCAACTGTCCCGATGCAAGTGATCGACACAGCAACCCATAGACGACGTTCGCATCCTGTGCACTGAGATACGCCGGAGCATCCAATTGCTGCAGACTGCGCTCGTAGAGCAGCAGCAGGGCCAGCAACTGTTGCACACCGCGGGCATCCACGAACTTCTCCAACATGCCCAGCACCACCTCTTTCTGTGTGTCCAGCTCACGACGTTGCGCCTGCAGCGCTTCCCGAGTCTCTTGTGTAGGCGAAACACTCAACGGACTCTGACAGCCAGCACGCTGCACTGCGGCATTCCCATCTGATGTATCCTCAATGGGGCTGTGCATAAAGAAGAGCTCATAGCTGAGTGTCTTCAGTGCCACCAATGCCACATCTCGCACTGCGCCATTGGCCAGCAGATTGTTGGTAATGCTTATGATCTTCGGTATCGTAATGAGTTGGCGGTCACTTTTGTGCGTTAGCTGCATGAGGAACTGCAGCATGGCTGGCACAGTGATGAAGGCGTTTCTGTACCGGGGGGAGAATTGCAAAAAAATTAAAAGTTCGTATTTATATTATACATACGTCAATTGCTCAGCCATTGAACTGGCTATATCATTTACACAAATTTTCCATTCCAATTCGATGGAAATGTAAATGTTGTGATGCGACCGATCCGATTCAATGGCCATTGGCATGCACCTGAGAGTGCACTCACCTGTCGATGCCACTTTCAATTAGGTCCAAATTGTTTAGTATTTGCTCGAATATTACGCTTTTCGAGTCTAGTATACTGTACGTAACGTTCAGATCCAACAGCTGCGATAGCAGCTTCAATATGGGCGCCTGTATCAGCGCGTTGGACTTCATGAACAGCTGCAATTGGAGATGTAAGGGAGGGAGTTGTGTAGGGGGGATGTGCGTTAATATAAGTGCTCGACAAATGTTGGCTATAAATAAAACATTGATGCGTGCACACACCACGCCACAATTCAAAAGCCCCTCTGGTTGGGGCTTTGTGTCTGGCGCATTTTTAATCAAACAAATTTGCAACTACTAAAATTAATTAGCAATTGCAACTCACCGTCAAACAGTAGATGACCAGCGGCTCGAACAGCTTTATGAGCCGGACACAGTCGCCCGCCGGCGGCGTGGATTGTGCCTTCATACCCTGTACAAAAAGGGCGCCCAGTGCTGCGGGGGAGGTTGAAATTAGTTGTTGCACCGATGTTGTTTTTGCTGCTGCTGTTTGAGTTGTTATTGCTGGGTTCATGGCAGCTGTTGGCAACAATGTAGAGCCTGCTGCTGCTGTGCTGCCATTGCCGTGGCCGTTGGCCATGTTGTCACTGCGCCTGGCCGCAAAATAGGGACGCACAAATGTGGCATGGAATCCATTGGGCTGGCGCTGCACATCGCTTGCGTAATTTTGGGCAAATAAATATTTCAACAGTTGCCGCAGACATGCAACACACTCGCCGGGCGCATAATTTATGAGCTTGGTCAAATACTGTAGTATTTCTTCAATTAATTTCAGCGCTGGCGACGAGTAAGAGCCCGACAAGGATGAGGCAAGCGTTGCGGTTGCCGGCGGTGGTGATGCCTCCAGACAGAAGCTCAACGCATTCAGGCAGCTCTTCAGCAGGCAAATTAATAAGCCGCCAGCCTCGTGATTTATAGTTATCTGTGGAAACAGAGAGAGAGAGATAGAGAAAGAGAGAGAAAGTAAGAGAGCTGAACTCATCAAGTTTCACAGTTACATGTTGCAGTACTATGTCTAAAAGCATGGCAGGAGGTCTTTTTTATTGGCCACACCCTAATGCAATGCGCCCATTAGAGAAGTGAGCGCGGGGGCGAGTGAGTGGCAGAAGTCAAGTGAAAAGTTGAAGTTGAACTCAAAGTCAAGACGTTGCACTGCATTTTTACAACTCATTGCGAGGCAGCGTTGCCAGAAAGTGTTGCATATAAAACGGTGCATTGCGTTGTACGTGCACTGAAATCGGAGCTCCGCTCGGAGAGTGCCACTCGCTGGAGAATTGGTAAATCTCAGCGCACGTGCCAGAGAACTTTTGCCATTTCGGCGCGCCAGCCGCGACTTAATGGCGGTTTGCAATGCTGCGCGCTTCTCGCTGCACTCTCGTCTGTCTGTCCTTCCAACTGCTCGCTGTCTTCACCTGCGGCTTTGACTTACCTTGTAGCTGTCATTAGCACCTCTTAAAATGTTGTAAAGTTTCATGTAAACGTAATCGCTGGCAAAGTAACCCAGCGCCTGCAGCATCGCCACCTCCTTGCCACTGCCGCTGCTGTTCACCAACGTGAAGAGCTCATTCTTGCCCGACTTGCCGGATGCCGCCTTAGAGCTAGACGGTTGCTGGGGCGGGCGTTGGTTGCCGACCAGATGATAGTAGATGTTGAGCAGCTTGACGCTGTGACGCATCAGAAAGTCCAGCTGGGAAGCAGGAATCGCATCGCCAGAGCTCAGCATGCCACCTGCAATGGAGGAGGAGAGGGAGGAGGACGATGTACCGGTTAGTTCAGGCATATTAATGACAAATTAAGCAGGCGAACATTGCGCAGCGAGAGCTAATTGCGTTAAAATGCCAACGGGGCGCTTAATATTATACAAATGCTACGTAATTGCGGCTCGGCAAAATTAAAAACCCATTTAATGGATTTGCAATTGCAAACTGAACGGCATAAAAAAGCCAATGTGACTGCATAAATATCAAAGGCAAACAGACAATGCGGAATTAAAAACAAAAATCGCATAGGTAACAAGCGGAAAGCGCTTCAAAGTATGCTATGATTTATATGCATTCATTAAATGTGCGTGTCTGCCTCCTGCGTATATGTGTGTGTATGTGTAGGGGTGTGTATTTGCATGCATGTGTGTACGCTCGGCCAGGCAACATTTCAATTTATGTGTCAACAATGCAACGCCAGCAAATACTAAATAAATTTTTATTTGTGCGCGTAAAGAAAATGCAAGCTCAAAAAAAACGTTAAAACTTTTTTCTCTTTTTTTACAAATAAATTAAATTGTTTTCGCATAAATATTTATAAAAATTAAGTGTTCGGGGAGTCATTGAAAACAACCCGCCCACACGAGAGAGAGAGAGAGAGAAAGTCAGCCAAACAGCGACAATGTGGAGCCCAGCGTCGAGCTCGCACGTCCAACGGGGCGCGGAGTGAGAGGGCAGAGGGAGAGATTGCATTACATTTACTAATTAATTGAAAATTGCGCATAATGAAACGACGCCACAGTTCCGATGCTAATTTATATTTATTTATGTAGGCGCGTATATATTACAGTGCCGATGCGCCGCAGTTCGATTATGTCCCGCCTGCCATGGGGCATTGGTTACACAGCAATACACACACACACAAACATAAAATACATATACAGACATACTATATATATAAAACTGAGTACAATTGGCGCTTCAAGTATTCATAGAAGGAGGTCGGCTTGAAAATGCAATTTGAACGAACCTCAACTCTTAACATGCATTGTAGAGGCGAGAAAGAGTGAGAGCATCACCAATTCGTTGATAAATTAATGCATATCATACTGTTTTGCCTCGGCCTTCGTCGTTGTGCGTATGCGTAATATTTTTATTAATGCCAAGCGGCTGCTGCCTGCACACAGCTCAACGGACACATTAAACAAGACTCGCCGCCGTTGTTGCTTGTCAGCTTGATGCACACTCGGGCCGTCAGTCAGGCATTTATGGGCCACAACAGCACGACAGACCAGACCAGACCAGAGCAATCGAATCCGCACTTTTCTGTTTTCATTGAACTCAACGCAAATGAGCTCAACACGCTCTGAAAACAAGTGCATTAATTCAGTCATAATGCGGCGCATTACAATTTACAAATTGCCAACCACAGAGGGTGGAAGTCGTTAAAGGGATTGCCAACGGGTCTAATAATAAAACATTAACAGTGTCTAGTAAAAGGTGAATATATTCACAAAAAACTATATGGCTTTAAAGATCAATTTGTAAATCAGACCTCATTACTTAATGGCTCATGTGGAAAATAAGTTTTAAAGTTTGAAATAAAATAAAACATTTAATATAGATATTTTATCTGTGAATACTATGCATACTCTCGGTTAGTCGTAAAGGTTTTCTACTGCTTCTTTAAATATTAAATTGCCCAACTAGAACAATTTACCATTTTTAGGGAGCTGCCGCGCATGCATGCAGAATTTCGATATTTGCATAGTGTCAAAACTTATCACAAAATACTCGTCAAAATGCCCTAAAAAATTTGTCGATTTTATTTTGAAATCGATACGAGGATAAGCCAGGCGTGCACACACATACACACACAGGGAGACCAACACATTGGCGCACGCATAAATATTTATAAATTACATGGCAACCCTTTAACATTAACATGGCATAGTTGGAGGTGCGAAAGTGCTCAGGGCTTAAAATTTAATTATTTGCTCATGCACAAATGCAAATTCCAATCGCTGTTCCGATGGTGACAACGCTGCGCATTGGGTGGGGGGAGTAAAAGAGAGGGGCGGGAGGAAATGAGCATTGACACGAAAACTATTTTACATTTAATGGTTTATTAATAATTTAATTACTTTTTGATTATGGTGGATTACATTAGCGCATGGCAAATATGTGGCTAGCGATCAACCCAAAAAATGCAACATGCTGCAGCCCTGGCAACTATTATATAGATGACAGAAATAAACAACGGTGCAAAAACCGAACAACAACATCACAGCACAGACACCAACATAGACAACATCATGACAGTGGGCGTGGCGAGGGGCTGTGTAAATGTCAGTAATGAAATTGAGTTGAAGTTTGGTTTTTTGTGTTATGCAATTTGGTAAATTGAATTAAAATGTTTATTAGCGCGCGATTCGAATGGTTGTCATTGTTGTTTCTGCTTTTTTGCCGCCACTGCTGATGTTGTTGTAGGTGCAGTTTGTTAATGAGACTGTTGAAAATTATTCAATTACATAACCATGCTCTGTATGTATATGAAATGCTAAAAATGTTATACAATTGAGGCTTCGATTACTAAATTTAGTTGTCCGCATGTGTGTCTGAAATGTTTTACGGTCGCTTTAATTGGAAATATATGATAAAGGGAATATTAGACTCGTATGTATGTTTAAATATATCTATATATGTACATTTAAAGGTGTGTGTTGGATGTTTAGAGTCTATTCTACACATTCAACAAATAAGTTTTGGATTTAAGTTTATGTAGTTTGTCAGTTAACGCACAATTGGCGGAAAAAACAACTACATGGGTTATACTAGTACTGGATACACCCTTTGCGAAGGAGATATCAAAGCTTTTCACAAATTTATAAATCTGTTTAGAATTGTTGTTTGACTGAAAACACAGCCGAGAAATATATTTATCATGTTAATCAATTCTAAAAAAACAGGCAAAAGGTTTTTTTTAGAATTGTTTAACATGATAAATATATTTCTCGACTGTGTTTTCACTCAAACAGCATTACTATACAGATTTATAAATTTTTTTTGTTTTTTTTTTATACTTTCACTTCTATTGAAGCAAGCAGAGCTGATCAACCTGGTTGGATTGTGTGTGAGCATGTAGGGCATTGGTATGCTCTTAGACTTATCTACATTTAAATAATTTTTTTTAATTCTTACATTTTTTGTGTTACTCAAATTGAATTATCATGCTGCAAGCAAATGAAAAATATTTATGCTAATTTCTGTTTTTGCTCGATTAAAATTGCAATTGCAAATCAGGCAAAAAATGGCAGGCGAGACCCGGCTATGCCCACACCGGGCATACAAAAATATTTATGCAAATCCATTAAATGACAAACAATTAATTAAAATGATTTATGTGAATGTTTCTATGGCATTTAACGCAACACACAATACAATTAAATAAACATTTTAAGGTTTTTTTCACCAGCCCGCCCGAGTAGGGGGCGGAGAATATGCATACATTAAATGCTGCCCGATAGAAATTAGCCAAAGTGCAATATTGCATTCCGGGGCGAAACCGAAGTGCCTCAAACTGTGCGCAGCACGCTACCAATTCAATAAATACCAAGAACGCATTCAGGCACGCAGAGGCAATCAACAAACGAACATAAGCATATGAATGTGAATGTGAATGTGAATGTGAATGCGAACGTGAATATTGTAGCACAGCCGGATGGTGCATATGCAACATGTATCGTACATACTGCCTTATTCAAATTGCGTACATAGATAGTTGCATGGGGCCTTTATGTAGGTATCGGAAATAAGTCAGTGCCGGCAGGTCTGGGCTAAAGGGTGACTGCGGTCAACAGTACTGGTCTCGGGGTCTCACACTTACCTGCCATTAATTTGGCCATTACATCAATCAAATCATTCTGACAATTCAAGTCCGCAGCAGTAGCACTGTTGTAGTAGGCGTGGCTCATGCAAATTTCAATGAAATTGAATTCCGTCCAGGCCTGTTGATAGTCCACGAAATTGAAGTGCTTGAGCAGCAGTCGCAGCGCGTAAATTATACCAAACTGTCATGAAATACACAATATACACATATAGTTGTTTTAGTTGTTGTTCAACTTGTTCAAGTTGTTGTTGCTGTTGGTTTCTGTTGCGGATGCTTCTCTCTAGTTTATAGAGCTCAATACAAATACAAATATTTACCTGCATATTTTTATCATTCAGCGTCATCAATTTATTTGTCATGCGATACAAAACTTTGGCCAAAACTTTTTCCTCTTGTGCAATTTGACGTTGGAATCCAAAGGCAAAAACATGGCCGTCAGCGATGCCGACGCCGTAACTGCCATCAAAGTAGGCCGACGCCGGAATGCCGGCTGCACTTGCTCTTCCTCCCCCAACGGTTCCTGCTGCTGCTGCTGCTCCTCCTCCTCCTAAGCCCAACGCACCACCCATGGCTTCTGTGGAGGCATACAGTCCGTGAGCTCCGTGCTCTCCTGCATCTAGTCCTGCCGCCATCGCCATCGCCATCGGCGGAGCAATCGTTGAGTTCACCCGGAATAAATTACGCAACGTCACGGACATGCTGCCAAATATCCGATAGTCGAAAAAATCCCAAAGCAAATTGAAATTAGTTTGTTGAGTTTCTGCATTGATGTTGCCTTCCTCAATTTTAGTTGTTGCTGCTCCCCCTGCTGTTGTTGCTACTGTGATTGGAGGTTGTTGTTGTTGCTGTTGCTGGCGCGCCGTTTGCATTATAAAGCGGCACAGGCAGAAGGCGGCATGTTCGCGTACACGCGCATCATCATCGCCCAACAGATGCAGAAGTTCGTCCAGGAATTGAGCCTGCAGGGATCAAAAAGCGTTTCTGAGTTAGTTGACTGCGCGCAGCTTGTAAATCAAAAAGTGCGCAAAAATTTCTTATTGAGCCTTTTGCAGGTAAAGTTTTGCGCTAGATCCAGCGCAGCCGGCAGAACTCTTTGAGCTATCGCATTTACGGACAGCTTAACGACATCGTGTTTCATATTTTGAGCAAGTTGCGCTTACTGCCGACTTCCATGACTCATGTGACAGGACAGGTTGAAAAGGAATTCAAGAAATTACTGTTTACATTGAAGCCCATCATTAGATTCTCCAGAAATGGTACCATAAATTTGGTAAAATTCATTATGAAATGCATTCTATTTTATCTTTTATCCCTGAGTCAAGAAGTTTCAATCAGAGCTCTTTCTTTTTCCCTAAAAGCCTCATTTCCTGCTTAGCACTCAAACCTATGTGTACGTACGTGCCTTCCCTGTCTTCCCCCATGTTCCCCGAAGCTCCGCACAGAGAATACGCTTGCAGCGTGCAATTGTTTGCTAGCTCTCAAGTCTGGATACATGAGTGTATGTGTGTACGTACTTTCGGTCGGTCCTTTACCCATTTAGCAAATTGCTTGGCTTTGTCAAAATAATAAATAAACAAATACGTGCTCATACACAGATGCACATTCAAATACATATAAACATATCTATATATGTGTGTGCGTCTGTGTGAGTTTGTACTTATAGATGCGCTGCGAAAACCCAAAAGCAAAACAAACTGTCAATCGGATCGGCAGTCTGCAGATGCACAAAGGGCCACACTTCAGTGCACAAAAGTTCAATAAGAGGATGTTGTTGAACACGCCTTGCTGGCAATGGGGCAAAGACAGAGACAGGAGGGAAGAGAGGGGAATACCCACTACAATTGCTTTGCTAAAAGGAACAAAAATAAAAATAATCTGCACAATAAACAAGCCAAGCAGCTTGGCCTGGCTAACAAATGCGCTTGAGGTACTGCAATAAGATGCGATTCAGGCTCAGCTTACCTCATAAGTGCAGACAATGTCCTTGTCACGGGCGGCCTCTCTCCAGTTGCAGGCACGCGGCTGATTATCCTCTTCATTGTCGTCGTTGTCGTTGTCGTTGTTGTTATCGTTGCGGTTGTTATTGTTGTTTTTGTCGAAGGCACAATCGAAATTTGCGTAGTAAGAACGCAGGAGTATGTAATTTAAATTGGAAATAACTTCGGCATATTTATTCTGAACCAGCCAATATTTATTGTGATGACAGAGCCGAAGTTTGTTCAAGAGCAATTTGGGTGAAATGGCAAACACGCAGCATGGTCCGATCTCATTATATGGCTTGTTGTCGTTGCCGTTGTCCGGCAGCTGCTGCTGCTGATGCTGCTGCTGCTGCCGCATACGATTCGATTGCAATTGAAAATCATTCAAAAGAGCAGCAAGCAGCTCATCATTATCTGTGGCCGAAGACCTGCCACATATCCTGGCCCCATCGCCTGCCCTGCTCGAGATGTCATCGTTAGAGGGCCATTGTTGCTGATTCTGCTTCTGGTGCTGGTGCTGGTCCTTCTCCTGGTCTCGGTCTCGGTCTCGGTCTCTCTCTCGTTGCTGCTGCTGACTGCTTAAGGCATTATCCTGATTCTTTGCAAAAGTTTGCTGGCCAAATGTTTGGGCCTGGCCTGGACCCTTTTGTTGTCCACTTGGGCTTGGGCGCTGCTGCAACTGCTGTCGCTTCTGATGAGCATGATAATGACATGGCGGCGCTGTCAAATATTTGGACACCACATGCGGAAATATCTTATCGAATGCAGTCAACGCTTGTATGACCACTGTGTGTATGTCGTCCTCAAAGCCCTGCAAATGTGCAAAAGAATCAGCAAAAGTTTTTCGGCTAAATTTCTTTATATGGTGCATGGCCTCTAGAACAGACAAGAGCTCCGACTCTGGTCCTGCCGGCTCAGTTTGCGCTGTTAAGCGAATTTGTGTTTTATTGTTTGCACAAGCAAAAGTTTTGCACAATCACACACACACACACACACTTTGTAGTGTCTGTGTGTGTGTGTATTTTTTAACGAATCCTAACAAGCTTTTCCTTGCCGAACCCAGCCCAAGCAGCCAAAGGGCTATTGTTATCACAGTTGCCCTGCTCGAGGCCAGAGATCCTGCTCCGCACTCTGCATACTGTATGCGGCATGCTACATGCTGCATGCTTCTCACTGGCATGGTGCAAGTGCCATTGAGACGGATTTGCAGCCATTATATGGGCAGGCATCTAATGTGATTTTCAGCTGGCACGTCCGCGTCGTCGACGTTGCAGCCGCTCGGCAACTCGTTACATAACAACATTGCATAATCAAATTGCGCTTTTGGGTGGCCAGGAGCAATTTAAATTTCGGCCGTCCACTAAATTATTGAATTCAATAAGAAACACCCCTAACCTCTGCTCCATATGCATCTCCAACTGCAAGCCACACCCCCTAGCGATCTGCAATGCAAGCCACATTCTGTGTACCTACCAAATTCTCAAGGGAGAAATCAATGTGCAAGTTATGCGCACATTCTCTATTTGTTTGCGTTTATGTGTGTGTATGTGTGTGTGTGGGGGGGTTGGCAACGGATGCACTGTTCCCTTTAGGGGCATTTGCACTTGCACACTGCGAAGGCGATAAGAATTTTCTTTCTTATTTTCAAATGAAAAACAACCCGACACAAAATGCCGCCGGCTTATGTTAGCTGCAACTGCAACTGCAACAGAGCAAACTGAGTGCTAGAAAATATTCAAAAGCCAGCAGCAGCCATTGATATGGACACGTGTCTGTGGGAGTGCGCGAGTGTGTGCGGACTTGTGTGTTTCCCACCATGTGTTAAAATATGTTAGCTTGTTGGTTTAACATAAAGCAGAAAAAAGAGAAGAAAAGAAAAGAAGAGAAAAGAAAACGCACGGCGAAAAGGTGGAGGCGCATATTTATAGAATGCCAGTGCGAAAAATAAGCAAAGGCAACAGCAAACAACGCGGCGTATGCGTTATGCATAAGGACAGGAGCAGGCAAATAGCATGCAATGGCAAAGATACGAGTCCACACTCAGACACACACACCCACACACACTGATAGATAAATGCATGCAGAGCATCGTTTGCCACATTAAGTCGTGGCAGATAAACAGACACAAGGACAGGAACTAGGATAAACACAGACAGACAGGCAGCCCGACAGGCACACAGAGTTATCAAAGGACGCTCGCTAACGCCCTGTGGCCATGTAGCGCCATTGTAGTCGCTATCGAGTAAGGGTTCCTAGCCTACCTTCAGCAAAATGGCCAGCAAATGCGACAGGTCGAGTCCGCGCTGCAGCTGCAGGCAGCGTCCGGCTCCGCTTGCCTGCACAAAGTTGCCCACAATTTGTTGTACGCCACCGCGCAAAATGGGATCACAATGAGCATAGAAGAGCAGCACATCCGACATGGCTTGAGCGCCCGAGGCGCAATTCGCATAGGGCGTGGCGGCTGTCGCAGCAGATCCACTGCGATTGCGCACCGATTTGGTACGCTTCGGTGGACGTGGTGGCAGCGACAAAGGTGGCGCATCCTCAGTGGCAATTGTAATGCGATACGAGCTACCAATGATCTCGGATCGGGAGAGATTAGCATCAGCAGCATGTGCCGTTTGTACGCTCAACTGCCTTGCCTCCAATTGCTTCTGCAGCAATACAGTATCCGCGCTGCGACTAAGCGTGGGCGATTGCTGCAGGTAGGCGGGGCAGGTGCTTGGCCCAAAGTGATCGTCCTTGATGTCGAGCAGCAGCAGGTTATCGCCATCGTCGGGCTGCAACAGAGATCCAGTCATGGATTGGCCCAGTTCTGCACTTAGCTGCGAGTTGTTGCTGCTCTGCGGACTGGATGCCTGCGTGCTATCCGAGCTAGTCTTGCCAAAACTCGTCGCCTCGCAGAGCAACTCCAGCTCCAGCTCGCTGATCTCCAGCGGCAGTTGTAGCACACGCGGTGCAAGGCGCACACATTGAGCAATCACTGCCAGCGACAAAGACTTAATGGACACCCGACTGACGTTATCCGGCTGCAGTCCTGCTGGCTGGCCACTCAGCAGGAATCGCGCAGCGAGCAAACGAGATGTGTAGTAGACCAGAGACTGCTCCAGTATGCTGCCAATTTTCACGCTGATTAGCGCATGGCCCAGAATCGTTTGCTTGAGCGGTGAGTGTTCTGCAAGAAAGGGATTAGCTGCCGGGATAAAAGAGCTAATTAGTGAGCATCTGCAGCGCTGCCGGCAGGAGAGCAATGTTGCCTTACCATTGGGCGTGCGGCGCAGCTGTGGCTCCGATTCCGCCGGCTCAGCTCCAGTCGCTGCTGGTGCATCCATCAGCAGCGCCGTGGATGCGGTATACGAGGCACTTGCCGACCCAGATCCCTCAACGGGCGTGGGGGTCTCTGGTATTGAAGGCTGACGCTCCTGAGCTCCGGTCGCACTGCTGCTGGCCAACGAACTTAGCGAGAGCGTAAGAGAAGCCGCCGAGGTGGCATCCGATTTGTCAGTGGCTGATGCAGACTTGGCGGTGGTGGACGTGGATTTGGGTCCACTTGATTGACGAAAGAGCTTACTGACCGACTCCGATGCTGCAAGTATGTGTTGAGTTAAGTAGTCGAAACTTTGCCAGATAACTTTGTCTGACACTAATGCCAAGCCAGCGTTGGCTCAGGCTAATTGTGGATTGCCTTTCCAGGCATCCCTCCCTCCCTATTCCACATCACCCTTTTTTAACTCTCCCCATCTCTCTCTTGGTCTGCGTCTTGCAGCCAATTACCAGGCACATTTATCTGTCGCGACTGCCGGGACCAGGGGGAGCTTTTAAGAATGCAACACAACGGGAAATGTTGCAAAACTTTCTAAGCACGAGCCGGCAATAAACAAGAAACGATATTCCTTGAAAACTGTGGGCTGGGTACTCAGAAACCTCTTAAACTATTCACTTAATACCCTCTACCAATATACTATATATTATACCATACAGGATAACACTTTCAACTAATGCAATTACATTCTTTAATTGTCATTCATCTACATATCTCCATGAACATTTATAATATTGCAAACCTCCTATAGGTCTACTATTAACTTGATTAATATCTGTTTAATGTTTTTATCTATTCTACAGAGTATCTTATAGTTGACACTCGGTGAAAATACAATTTATTTTTTCCCTATGTTGTTAACTTCTTTCCCACATTGCCCAACCGCCAAGTCTGACCACGGCTATTGGAAATTAATTGAAAACTCAAATTTTATAGTACAGACACATAATATATGTAGGTTCTTAAGTATGTACTTTCCCGAGGGGAGTGATGTGGGGTAGTGCTGCGAGCAGCGGACAGCCACCGCAGACCGCAGCTGCACTTAAGTTGGCTTAAAAATTGTTTTTATTTAGCTGCTGTATCTGTAAGATGCAATTTTCCTTGTTGCTGCACTCTTTTCTAATGGATGTTCCGGCCGCATGCAAGCGCTGTAAAAATTGGACCAACGATGCTAAACGGAAGCAGATAAAGTTGAAAGTGGAAACAAAACTAGTATACAGTTTATACTCAACAACTTGAAAAACGATTTTTAGCAGTAATCGAAATTAGTGGAAATTAATTGGGTTTTAGATTCGCTAAAGATTTATAAAAGAAGAACTTTTATTATCGTTCGATGGGAAGGTCGATATTAAGTTTATAAGTTGCTCTACATTAAGTCATAGTTAAAGTAATCTCTACCATCATAAGAGGGAAATATCTAAAGTAAAATGAATTCGCTTTAGTTCCATGAGTTGTCTACGTCACTTACTCGTAAGTTTGCTGATATGGTTGAGGAATTTCGTACCGTACTTTACTTTTAAAATCGTTGAGGGTGAAAAGCGAGAAACTGTGCAACAGCGGGATCATCAGGAACATCAGCAGCAACCCCGAAAACTTTAGCTCAATGTTTTATTATTTAAAATCACGTTGAAAAACAACAACGGCAATCCCAAAAAAGCCAACAACACTATAAATGGCAAATAAAATAAGTAGCGAAGCAATAGTCGAGAACGCCTGATAGTAAAATATCCTTTATCGCATTCGGCAATCACCTATTGCTTTGAAAGTAACAAAGACAGACGGACAATCAGAGGGGCAGATTCATTCGGCAATTGACTCTGCTCAATAAGTATGTTCATATCGTGTGTGAGGTTGAATGTTTCATACATTTGCAAGAAGACCTGAACTATACTTATTGCTTTCTCACACACATAAGCAGTCACACGCATACAGGCTTGCGCAGGCAGCGCTGGATCAAACTGCTCCGTATTATGGGCACTTAGTAACTTGAATAACCTGTGTGTTTAATGTCCGATCGGATTACAGTTTGCAGGAGAGGTAGATACTTTAATCAAGTAAAGGCTTTATTGCTTAAAAATCTTCTTCAAAAATTGAATTATTGATTCGGAGGAACGGTGGACGTGTCACCCAATATTTTAAATAAACTTGATCTGTTCAGGAAATACAGGAACTTTCCTGGTGTGTCTTTGGTGTCTCTAGATTTTATAATAGCTGAGATCTGTATATTCAAACGGATATGAAGCAATCAAAACGGTTATTGATCGTGAGCAAGAAAATATACTCTTTGTGGGGTCTGGCACGCTTTCTTCTGCTTGTTACATACATTTGTACAAAGAAGGTATATTCCTTTTGAAGAAGGGTATAAAACACACGATTCCCAACAGTCTACTGTATCCTATTACTTTAAGCATGTATGTGTTACATAAATTTCATTATAGTTGCTGAGATCGCAACGTTTATCCAAACAGACAAACTATCGGGCATGGTTACTCATGCTGAATATGAAGGTACAAATATATATATGTATATGATGCTTTTTAAGAGGTCTGTCACGCCTCCTTGTGATTTGTGATGTTACATAAATTTCCACAAACTTAGTATACCCATTTTTGAACACTTTAAATGTTCGAAGGATATGCAAAATACAACAAAAAAAAGGAAAGTAAAAAGCGCGAAAAAACGGAGAAATAGCGAGAGTCGCATAGCAAACGCGGCAGTCACGAACGGAAAGCGCACAAGAACAAGAAGTGAAATTGTTTGGAGGTATGTGAAGGAAACTATGGAGCGAGAGATGAGGGTGCCACTTCATGGGTGACAGCCAACCAAAGGCCAAAGAGTCGCAAACTCCCTACAACAGCGGCGGCATATGCAAAGCAAGCAGCAAAAATTGTTTATGAAAAATGAGGGATAACTGTGCAACAACGAATTTTGATTGCACTTCAAATACTTGACTTATTAGAAATAAAATTTAACTTATATACAGTGGGGAGCAAAAGTGATTCCACGATCAACATTTTCATGTTCGAGCTCACATAAATATTAAACGAATAATGTAAATGACAAAAACTTTTTTTTATTGTTTATTTGTTTATTTCTAAAAATTAGGCGTAAATAGCAAAATAGAAAAAGAAGAAATCGAAAAGTAATAATTCAAAAACCAAAACCAGCGGCATGTACTCAGTTTTGCACCACTTTAGAAAAAATACAAAAAAATGCATTATTAATATTTTGTCCAGAGACCCTTATTTTCTATGACATTTTTCATACGTTTTGGCATACTTTCAACTAATTTTTCGAATATTCCTTTCGGAATATTATTCCATTCTTCTTCAACACGCCCCCAAAGATCGTCCAAGTTGGATGGGGCTGACTGATACTGTCCGAGCCGTCTCTTTACGATTGACCATAGGTTTTCAATCGGATTCAGGTCGGGACTTTGCGCTGGCCACTCCATCATCTTAAAATTTTGGTTTCCCAGCCATTCTTTAACAATTTTCGCAGTGTGCTTGGGATCCCCATCTTGCTGAAAAGTGATTTCCTGCTCTGGGTAGGCACACTTGTCAAGAAAATTGGGAAGATGGGTTTGCAAAATACTCAAATAGTCTTCCTTTCGCATAATCCCGTCAATTTTGTGCAACGGT
Organism: Zaprionus capensis; assembly: GCA_018903675.1. NCBI lineage: Eukaryota > Metazoa > Arthropoda > Insecta > Diptera > Drosophilidae > Zaprionus > Zaprionus capensis. The sequence goes on from JAEIFN010000011.1 coordinate 6,395,382, forward strand.
CCAACGTGCGAATATGTGAAACACCCCCATGCCATTATGTTGCCGCCTCCATGTTTCACGGTTTGCTTCACATGATGCCTTTGAAGCTTGTCACCAGGTCTCCGCCAACAGTATTATAACTCAACAAGATATCTAAAAAAATGGAATTTAACTCTGATCTTATTTCCATGTCCCGTTTCTGTTATCAAGCTTTCCTTAATAAGATGATCAGTCTCTATAACTGTAGGGTAGACAAATTGCAGAGCTTAGGGTCGCCTTTTGGCTGCGGATGAAGATTGGCGGCAGCTGATATATGTACACAGACACACATACGTATGCATATGTATGTTATATGAAAAAAAAACTGCAATAACTAGCGTGGGGTTGGTATGAGAACAGCGTAAAAAGGCTGATAGCGCGCATAAGTGCACAACAAAAACCAACAGCGGCAACCATAACAACAATAACAGCAACAGCAACAACAGCATCAGCAACAACAACTACATCAGTGGCAACAACAATAACAGCTAAATGAACGCGAGATCCCCTGGCCTAGCTCCCATTCTGGTTGGCTGGCAATGCTAAATAAACTAACACACTCGAACAGCCACACACCCACACTGCCGCACACATATACACTGCACACACACACAGTGACACAACATGTAAGCTTGCATACATGCAATTTGAGTAACCGCATTTTATCACGTAACCCATTTGTCTTAACCACTTTGTTGCCAACTTGCAGTGTGATGCTTTGGCCAAGTGGCAGCAGCAGCAGCAGCCTTCGCGCAAGTAAAACAGCTGAGCAAGGAGAGCCAACTGAGAGGGGGGGGGTCAGAGAGGGGAAGGTTGCTCGCGGTAAATGCATTGCCATGTTTCAAGCTTAATCCGCAGCCCACACACGAACAAATAAGAATGAAGGCAGACAGAAGAGAGCAGACGGACTTAAGCCCAACATTTACGTCAAACAGTTGTTTAAGTTTTGTTCCCTTCTTTTCTTTTTCCTTTTTGTTAGTTCTTCCGAATAGCATGCCGTCTCTGTTGCACTCCCTTTCGCACTCATATAGAACAAACACCCGCACACGACTGACACACGCTTAATTAGTGCTTCCGGCTGTGTGCGCAGTATTTTCACTGCTTATTACCCCAGTCCTCCTTGCCATGACCACGCCCACACCTCACTCTCCTTGCCCGCTACGCAGGAACATGCACACTTGTTTTTTGCCCTTTTTAAGAAACAGTTCTCTGCCTACATGCACGCAAATTTACCCAGGCATTTGTGAAACGAACGAATGCTGCCATTAGCGAATAAATGAATGCATTCAAATACGAATATCAACAACTATTTGCAACTCTGAATATCATGCACTTTTCTCAATCAAAATGAATTGAATTGTCAAATGGCAAACGGCAATTTTATTTGCCATTGCTGTTGACTTTGCTAGCTGTTTTGTTGCTGTTGTTGCTGCTGCTGCTGGTGTTGTTGTCATGTGAACAGACGAGACACAAAAGCAACAAGAAGTTGCAAGCGACGCGCAGCCAATGAAGCGACAAATGATGCATGCAACTTGACTGCATCTCCTTCTCCCACTTCCCCTCTTTCTCTCTCGGTCTCTCTCTGTACCTCCCCATTTCTGCTTGCATCTATGCGTATGTGTATGTATTTGTATGTATATTGAAACTTGTGCAAGCATTGCCTAATTTAATTTAGCTGTTGTTGTTTGTGCCGTTGCCGATGCCGTTGCCTCTGCCGATTCCACAGGGACAAGACAGGCAACATGGCAACATGGCGAACAACAACAATTACGCTTCATTAAATTGCAAGTGCAATTGGCAAAAGGCAACATGCAAAATTGGTTGCCAGCGTGATGCCTCCGCCTCTGCCTCTGCAGCTGCCTCTTCCCTAGCTCGTTCCCGCTCCCAGTCACTCTGTTCCCTCTTACTCGTTCGCTGTCGCTGCCCCTGCTATGCAATTATGTAAATAATTTGATTGCCATGCCCAAATATTGTAAATAGATGTGGTGAAATGGAAAACAAAAAAACCCAAACTCGCCAACGCCAGCAGCAAACGGCAGACCGCGAAACGCAATAACATCAAATGGAAATAGTTTTTCAATCGTCTGTTTGCATTTTGAAGCTTAATAATGAAATATTTGTCTGGACGGAAGTAGACAAAGAGTGTGTGCAAGACCATAGCATACTGTGTAAATAAGGGAACAATGAATTACAGTAAATAGGTTTAACAGACATTTTTAACCTTTCAGCATTTTTAACTTTTTATGAGTTTTTTATCCCACTGTGAGTGCGGAAGAGGGCGTGTATAATGCTAAAACAAACTTCTAGTGGCTGCTAACAAATAGTCTTTCAGATTTAGGCGTTCATACAGACAGTTATAGTTATAACATTTTCCTTATTTTATGCCGTTTAAATACACTTTCAATGTGTTGACTTCGAGAGATATTTCTAGTAATTAGTACTTCAATTAACACTGTTAATCATAATAATAATACTCGGGGGTAAATTGAATAATATGCACAACAACCCTTCTTAGCTTGTTGCCTTTACAGGGTACTGCCAGTAATAAAGTTATGCATTGGCACGAACAACTCACCTGCATTTGAATGGGACAACAAATTGTTGAAGAATGTGCCAATTGTTGTTCCGTCTGGCATTGAATCCGTTGACTCGACTGTTGTGGTTGTTGGTGTCGGTGCTGTTGACGTCGCTGTTGTTGTCTGTGGATCCCTGACGCCAGCGATTGTTATTTCCGCATCGAAATCGATGCTGTTGAAGGATTCATTGTCGATGTCACTCAAATGCTGGGATCTGCTGTCATCGCTGGCAAGCAGATTCTGCAGCGACGACTGATGTTGCACGGCCTGAGGTTTAGGCGACGACGATGCAACATTTTCGATGCAACCGGTTTCGGCGTCAATCAGTTTATCAATTGCACTTGTTGTTGTTGTTGTTACTGTTATTGCCGTCGTTGCAGCCGCTGGTGTTGCTGTTGCTCCTGCTGCTGCTGACACAATCTGTTGTGCTTCATTTAGTTGCGACAGCGTTGTAAAGCCATCGCACTCATCATCCGCAATGGCGCTCAGCAGTTCCATGTCATCGTCACCATCACCGTCGCCGTCGTCGTCACCCTCAACATGTTGGGGCAGCTCCACCTCCTCTTCGTCGTCCGATGCGCTGCTAGCAACGCATTCGCTAATGCTGCGTGCGGCATTTCTAATGTGACGTCGCGTTGCTTTTTTGACTGCCCAGGGGGAAAAAGACAGATAGAGATGGAGAGAGAGAGAGAGGGAGCATGAGAAATGCGCATTGGTTTAACCTTACAGTGTGTGTGTAAATACTCGAATTTGTCGAGTAGCGAATGCAGCAGAATTTCGACCTGACCTCGTTCTGCATTCACTGTAGTTGGCGCTGGAGCTGCCTAAAAGCATGCACTAATAATTTTCATATGCGCATTGTGTGGGCGGGCGGCTGGCAATGGCATTGCTCAATTTTCTTGATTTCGCTGCGGTCTATCTGCTCGCCTGTAGGACCAACTATCTGTCTGAATGTCTGAGTTTCTGTCTCTGTCTGTGTGCTTGTCAGCCTGTGAGCATGTCACAATTTCACATGACTGCACACACAAACACAACCACATACAGAGACAGACACAGAGACAGCTCGACTTGCAGTGCATTATTTACTTTACCTTCATCAGGAACGGAACTCGCAGCAGCATCTTTCTCTGTGTCAGCATCATCAGCCACGGCATTAATTCCCACGACTTGCAGCAAGTTGCTGCCACTCTGCTGCCTCCGCTGCTGCTGCTGCTGCTGCTGTTGACGCTCTTGCTGTTGTTGCAGTTTGGCATTTGAATTCTTTTGCATTTGCATTTGTCGTGATGCTACCCCTGATACTGCTGCAGTGGCTGCATTAGGAGTCGCCGGCGCTGCCTGCTGTTGTTGACTTGCCCCCAGTTGGTAATTTTTCAATTGGAATATTTGATTTTTTAATGATTTCCTTCGCCGCAAATACTCATTGTGCTCCAGTTGTTGATTGCACAGCAGTTGGCGCAAACTTTGCCCAAGACTCTCTCCCGCTGCAGCCGCTGGCGCCGCTGCCGGCATTCCATTGGCAACGTCAAGTGCCTGAAGTATGCCATTGATGACCTCCAGTGCGGCATTTATAATGGCGTGATTCGTTGTGTGCTGCGTGCTCAGCAGGTGCAAACAATAATCATAAATTTCAATAATTTGCCGACACTCGGTCGTTGCTGCCCCTGCTGCTTGTTGATGATGCTGCTGCCCTTTCTGCTTCAGCTGCTGCAGCTGTTGTTGTCCAGCGTCCGTCACGGAGTCGCTATCATCCTGGTAATCAGCAGAGTAGCCACGTATCAGCTGTGGCAGCAGCAGACGCAGCAAGCCCAAGGCACCGAGCACGCAGCTACTTTGTTGGTCCATCAGCAACATCTCTGTAGGGTAGAAGGGAGGAGAAGAGCAGAAGAGAAGCAGGTGAAAGCAGGTGAAAGAAACTGAACAGTACTATATATAATCGTATAGACAACTTATAGTTAATGCCTTTTGTTGCAGAGCGAAACTTATGGACGTTCTTTCCACAAATTAAAAACACACTTCAAACTTTGAGCAACGCGCGTTGCCAATTTCAATTCACCACACACACACAGGCACAGACACCCAAAGATACACGTTCTTATTACCTTTGGCCAATTGCAGTTCATATTTCTTGGCATGTTCTTGGCAACTTTTTCCCTCGCATGCTTTGCAGCAAATTGCCGCCAATTAAATTTATCTCGTTGAAAAGTTTTCATCTTATATTTATAGACTCTGTGGCGCCACAAACACACACACACACACACGAGCGCACTAAAAGACACATACGCACGCACACAAGCAGATACAGCACGCGACTTTCACATAGGCTGCACTACGTTGTACTTCTTCGAATGTTTGTTGCTTATTTGTCCTTTTATTACGTATACGTTACCAATCACAAAATGCCATGTTGCAAGTTTCTTACTCAATTAGTTTCCCTTTTTCCTTTGGGGAGCAAAATTGAAAACATATCCCCCAGCACGACCCGCCCCTTCCCCTCAAGTCGAGCACAGGAGCAACTTTTCCAACTGACTTTGGCTAGCGAAACTTGTTGCCATTGCCCGAGTTCATGTGTATCAATTAATTGCGGCATAAGCCGCACGAAGTTTGCAAAGCGCGCCTCCGCCAATATGAACCCAACCCACACACAGACTCTCAATTAATGTGTGCGAGAGTTCGAGGTGTTTAATGCCTGAAATTAATATGAAATGCCGCCGTTTAAGTCTCCATCCGCGACTGCAATTGGCCTTCAGTTGTCAGAGCAGTCAAAAGTTTTCCCCATGCAACATTTTTATCATGAAATATTCAACTTGATTGAGTGACAGTTCTACCTGTCTGCCTGCCTATCTGGCGGATGGCTGCCTGGCTGCCACACCTATCTACCGCTCATTTGAGCACATTTTACTCGGAAGCGACAATTTTGACAATGCGCTGTATAATTGATAGGGCAGCAGCAGCACGTCAGCCCCCATGTTCATGTATACGAGTCTTCTCGCAATACGAGACTCTCTTCTCTCTACGAACGTAATTACGTCTAATTAGGTAATTCGGTAATTTTGCAATTGTGTTATTCCGTTATTCGGTTATTCGGTTATTTCGCAAGTTCTTAACATGGCATTTTAACAAATTTGACTTATTGTTTTTGGGGCTGCGAGTGCCCACTACGCCGTGGCCAACGGGCTGTGCATAAATTTTGCGAGCCTGTCTTTGTTGACTTTTTGTTTATCATGTTGATTATCCTTTTAAAGCTGCAGAGGAATGAATATCTGATTCAATTTTGCATGAATTATTACAGGAAAGTGTCCAAGTGCATAAATTTCATTTTGCCTGCTTCACAAACACAAGCACAGACACACACACAGACACAGGGACGGACAGACAAACAAGCAAACAGAGAGCCACACAGACAGATAGACAAACGGCAGCAATAGCGTTAAGGACCTCGCTCTGTGAGTGTTTGTTGGGGCATGCGAAGGCGCAAGACACAAGGCAAGTCGAGTCGAGTCGAGTGTGAACTGGAGTGGGAGAGTGGCAAGACTGCAAGGGGAGGCGGCTGAGGAGCAGCGCACTGCACACTGATGCCTGCCATAAAAAGAGGCGCCAGACTGTGCACTGAGTAGTTCTTGTTGTTGCTGTTGTTGTTGTTGCTACTGCCCGGTATTGTGGCTGCACTTTCCGAGAAGTGGCTTAAAAGTTGACACAGCCACAGCTACAGGCCACCAGGAACAGGCCCAGACTCAGGCCAGGAGTTGAAGCAGTTGATTTGAAGGTAAACAGCTAAGAAGCAGAGCTAAGAAAAGCGCAAGAAAGATGCCACGGCAAATGGAACACACACAGCCCTTGCATATACAATCATACATCTGTATGAACATAACTTTGACCAGTCAAAAAGTTGAGACGAGGCGGAATTAAATTTTTGGAATTAGTATATTGTATCTGGGATTGTATCTCTTTGCAAATGCAAATTTTGAGTGTGGCAAATTGTGTGGGTAATTTAATCAAGTTTTGAATACGGCACAAATGTCAAGAGTGAAATATGAATTTTGCCTGGCCCCGATTTTATGCACTTGAAATGCACTCGTAAAATTGCAATATATTTACATGTTTGTATGTGTTCCTCTATATGTATGTATCCGCATTTTTGCGCATTTACCTTTTCACAATGTTTGCCAATAAAATGTTCATGAAAATTCAATAAAAAATGATTTGTGTAGCAAACTTTCTTTTGTATCTTTTGTGCCCTGTTTTGTTGTGTGATTTTGTCTTGTTTTTTAAGATTTTTTACAATCCAAACATCATACAGGGTGGGCCATCTACATGTGACCCGTGTGATTCGTAAATAAAATTGTTAAGGAAAAGACAATTTGTAATTTTTTTGCACAGGCATTTATTATAATTCAAGGAGATTAATATTATTAACATTTAAAATATTATTTGGCTCAAATGCTCCCCTTTTTCCCTTATGACAAAATTTGCTCTTTTTTCGGCATTTTTCATCACTTTTTCGAGCGTAGCTTTAGGTATCGCCGCTATTTCTTGTTCGATGTTCGCCTTTAGTTGAGTCAAAGTCCTTGGCTTGTTGATGTAAACTTTAGATTTCAAAAATCCCCACAAATAAAAGTCGGGTGGCGTCAGATCGGGCGAACGCGGTGGCCAGTCAAAATCGCCATTTTTTGATATCAACCGACCAGGGAAGAATGACCTCAATAAATTTAATGTGACAGCTGCAGTATGGCATGGTGCGCCATCCTGTTGGAACCAGAAGTTACGCATTTGCTTTCTACGTACAATTGGCATCAAAAAATCGGTTATCATGGCTCGATATCGGTCGCCATTGACGGTAAGTGGCTTCGATTGATCGTCCTCGAAAAAGTACGGTCCAATCACACATTTCGCAGTAATTCCACACCAAACTGTCACTCTTTGGTCATAGAGAGGCGCTTCGTGGATTATTTGTGGGTTTTGAGTGGCGTAGAAGCGGCAGTTTTGTTTGTTTACCGCTCCGTTCAGTGAGAAATGTGCCTCGTCGCTCATGATGATTTTACGCCAAAAATCAACATCACTCTTGGCCATGTTGACACAAAACTGTCCGTATGCAACGCGACGCGGTTTGTCCTGTGGCTCGATTTTGTTTGTCACTTGTATTTTATATGGGAATAAATTCAAATCATCATGGATTATACGTCGGAGAGTGGATCTTGGGATATTCAATTGCGCAGATCGACGTCGACTCGATGTTTTCGGAGACCTTTCAACATTGGCCACTACGGCAGCGACATTTTGATCGGAACGCCTTGGTTTTGGTTTATTTGGACGGCTGGCATTCCCAAGACCACCAGTAGATAAAAATTTTTCGTACAAACGCTTTATGGTGTTTTTTGCGGGAGCACTTTTGATTTTATTTTTGGAACGGAACGCACGTTGAGTAGCCACGATAGAGAAATTATTTTGGATGTATAGCTGAACAATTTCAGAGCGTTCAGGTGGAGTGTAATTATCCATGGTTAATAACTCCTTGAAATGAAGAATCAGATGTGGTATAACGTTTGTCGATTTGACAATGTATGTCAAAGTTATTAAGAGTTTACGTGGGTCACATTTAGATGGCCCACCCTGTACACTTCTGACTGTTGTTGTTGCTGCTTTTTGTTGTGACTTTTGTTTCTATTGCCATTTGCTGTGAGTTTTGTTTGTAGTATTGCTGCAGTTTCCAGTCAGCAAATGGCTAAATAAAAACTCTGACTCGTTTCGTTGTCTAAAATCAAAACAAATTCATAAAAAAACGAGCAGACTATCTATTGTGTATAAATGTATGTATTGAAGAGGTACCCGACTGCAATATAGAAATATAATTTATATCAACTGGTATTTTAGTGTTAGCTGTGGCAGCCTATTCTGTCCCGCGGACGGACAAATATGAAGCGAGAATGAGAGAGGAGTCCAAACATTTCTGTGACTGACTGTGATTGCATTTACATTTTGGTTCAGACCCCAACACCCCATGCTCGCCGCCCCATGCCCCTCTTCCAACACTAAAACTCTTCAATTCAGTGAGTGTATTTTTGTACCGTATTTTCAATGGATTTGTGGCTTTTTAGAATATTAAAAAAATATTTTCTATACAGAGAGACGTGTATTCGCACACACATACCCACACAAACGTACCATTTCGATGTGTACATGTGTGTGTGTAAAAATCTATATAAATATATTGCGTTTGGTATTTGGAATTTCGCGCGTTAAAGCCGTTACACGCTTTTTAAGCCCAGTCTTCATTATTGATGAAAATAAAACGATTTTTTGTGTTGCTTTCGCACAAATGCGTCAAATGGTAAGCAACAACAGCAGCAGTGGCAATAACAACAAGTACAAGAACGACTGCAACAACTGCAACAATATTTGGCACGTAGATTAATTTACAAAGCCAGCAACAAATGACAATAAAAGCAGTTCTAAATGCTCCAACAAATAAATGCCACAGCCGACAGCTGCATTAACAATTGATGCGCTTCGTGTTCGGTTTTCCGTATTCTCTGAATGTGATTACGATACAAAACGTACAGTGCAAATGCTATATACTGTATACTATGCGATAAATACGTAGATATAAATGAGTAGGAGATAGAGCAAGAGCAGGAGCTGGAGCAGCATCACGTGCACGTTTCATATCCGGCATTTCTGTTGGCTTACCAATCACTTTGTTCAGTCCATGCCTGGCCATGAGGCTTCTATTACGCGCATGCTCAATCAGGCTAATGCAATTTTGAGCCGAACAGCGACGCTTCACCGCGCAATCCGCACTGATGTTTCCAAGGAATGTCTGCAATCAAGGAAATTGAGGATTGAGTCAATAGTCCGAGAAACCGCGACCGCTATTCGCAGCACTATCTGGCGGCGGCAAAACCTAATTAGCAGTTGGCCAAACAGTCGAGACATCGCGCCGGATGTATTGCCGCAACTGCTTGCCAACTTGGTTAATTAAAATATGCCGCCGCCAAAACTGCAGCGGGTTAAAACTTATATTAAACTGCTATTACTGCTATTCTAAACTATAAACTTAAACCAGAACGAAAGGCTACCTTCGTCTCTATACCCCTGCAGGTTCTTATATTCCCCGTTGATTCTAATTCAGAATATATATAATTTATGATGCGTTGCAAATTTCTGGCCAAAATACCCCCTGCAAGGGTATAAAAACAAGTTACATTTAAAATGTCAAGCAATGATGGAAGTTTCCACTATAAATAAGGACTTGCTTTCGTGTCTTCGACTATTCAAATATACATATATAATGTATCCATCACCCATATCATGTATTTTTCTTTACCTCAAATAGTTTACAGGTTTCGCTATCGTTTAGTCCCTGCTGGACATACCGGCCAAATTGCTTTACGAAATCGCACAGGGTCTCCTGTAGAAGCGTTTCCTTTCGTTGAGCCATAGTCGACATGCACTGCAGTAGACGCACGGCATACCACTTTATGTGCTTCTCCTTGATTTGCGGGGCATAATAGGAGAACAGGTTAAGGCATATGCGTAGCGATCTGGAAAAAGAATACAACACTCTTAGCGGCTATTGAAATGGTCTATTAAGTTTGCTTTGCTTACCGCTGATTGCCATTTCGCTTGATTTCCCCATAGAGATCCATCAATATGCGGCTCACTCGTGTCTTCTCCAAGGCACGAAAGATTTTGTTAAGATTCTCCTCAGCACTCATGCGCACCACTGAGTCCAAATCCTCGCAAAAAAGCAACAGCACATTGGTTGCCGTGCCGCAATGTGCAGCGTAATTGATGTGACAGGCCAAGGCTGGTGACATGATGCACTCGGCAATTTGCTGAAAGCAGGCAATTTTCTGCTTTTGGCTATGAAAATATACGAAAAATGTGAGTTAATAATGCGTTAAATAACTGTGTGGAAATTGCTTTGAGTAAGACAAACAGGATTTGACTTTCTAATTGGATTCAATAGTTGCTTAAAGAAAGCATATTTAGTATTTCTTCAAAACTTCCATACACTAACCCCCATTAGAGATGAGTATTAGAGAATTATTAGTCATAGCTATTGTCCCCTGATTATTTATATCAGCCTAACTGAAACTGCATAGAAGGTATTCTGGAACTGCCCCACATGTTGCCAAATTCCCAGAATTGCTCTGAAGTCATTTGATGACGTCATATCGAATATGCAAGGCGCTCACAGGTATTCTCACGGTCGAATACTCCTCATCCATTTCATAATATTTGATCAATAACTACGTTTGCAACTCCACAAAGCAGCTCCTTTATGCCATTTGCCTGCTGTGTTTGCCATTTGCGCAATAGCAAACTGTTGCCGGTCCCTTGCAGCCCCCAGGAAAAATGAAGTCAGTGAGGCACAAGAACACAACAATCTCACCTGCATTCTGTGTTACGCAGTTGGTCCACGTGGCCAATGAATTTCTCATAGACACTGGACTTGTCCATTTTCAATGTGTTTATTGTGATCTAACAATTAGCGCTTTATCACATTTTGTTTATTTGCAATCGTAGAGTTTTCGCAATTGACTTGTAAATTTTCTTTGTTATTATGCTTCCTCTTTCTGCTTTGTGAGAGAGAGAGAGTGAGAGCCACGAACATCTGTTCGATGCGCGTGCTGGGCAGCACTGTAAATGCGAGTGCTGCCAACCCGACAAAAAGTATTTAGTGTTGCACAGTGAAACAAATGCGCGGCTATTTGAAACATAAGAAACAGCAACAGCAATAGTTGCTAGTTACTTAAAAAAACACAAAGATAGTTTTCAGATTGATTTTTATTTACTTTTATTGTTATTTAATTTTATACATAATTGCGTTCACATAATTGTAGTGCTTAAATAAAAACGATTCATATGTGTTTTGTTCGTCGCTTTGTTCGTTGAAAAATATCTTTTCTACATGCAAGTATATATCTTTGTATATTTGTAAATATATACATTTGTAATTTTGTAAGTAGTGTAGTTAACATAATTGTATTTAATTCTGTTTTAACTTACAAAACTTAAACCCATACAAAAATGCTATAAGCTACTTAAAATTGCTAACAAACCCCACCATTGTTTTTGTTTTTGTGTTTTTCTATTCATCATTTTAATGTGTGTGTGTTTTTCGTTTTTTTGTCAGTTTCACTCTGTTTAGGCTAATCCCAACTTGAATTTATGTGCAATATTAAAACAAAAAAAGTACAATCACAGTCCATTGAAAGTTATAAAAATAAGTTGTTGTGTGCTTTTTGCCCATATTGAGAATGTGAATCAAATTCCGAAAGGGGTACGACATGATATCAAGTAGTATATCAATCGATCATATTGGATTTCCTTTGTTCTGTAAACGTTGCATCTCTAAGTACTATTTACAACAATTGTATTATGTACCTAAACCTTACGCGTTAAACTACGAAAATGTGTGCACAACTTAAATTAAGGAAAAAGTTGCAAGGAGAAAAGAAAGTCATGTGAGGCTGGGAGAAAATCGCTAATGTGTGCTTAAATAATTTATGACAATCGATCAGATCTCAGAAGGTGAGAATAAGGAAGAAGAGACAGCGTAGAGTAGAGTAGGTGCAGCATAGAGTAGAAGCATAGCGAAGCTTCTAAAGAACTTAGAGTGCAGTGACAGTAGAAGAGGGGAAGGTGGAGGGTGGATGACTAATAGAAGCCGCCTAGTCTAAAGTACACAATATTAAAATTAGTTTCACTAATATATTTAGGGGCGACTTTTAGCCGCGCTTGGAGCGCAGCACCAGCAACGTCAGCACCAGGAAACCCAGAATCCACGAGAGCGTGCTCAAGTAACCAATATACACGTCCGCCTCGAATATCGCCCAGCCACGCGTCAATATGGAGCGCAGCGACGATGTGGCCAACGTCAGCGGCAGGCACAGCGAGATGTATCTAGGGATGCAGATGAAGGATCAGTTGTTACTCTCGGAGAGGATTTTGAGACAGCTCAGCTAACTTACCTAAGCACCACGGGCATGCCCTCAATAGGCCAGATAACGCCCGAGAGCAAGAGCGTCGGGTAGAAGGAACCCAGCGCCAGCTGGATGGCATTACGTTCCAGCTCGCAGACCGAGGAGATGAGGAAGCCGAAGCACATGCCGCACATGCCCTGCAGCAGCGTCAGCACAATCACCCAGAAGAGATCCCCGTTGTTGGTGACACCGAAGACGACCAGCATGAATATCAGCACCAGCGCCGTCTGGCCGCACATGACAACGAACTGCGTAATGACGTGCGAGAAAAGAATCTCGCCGGGCGAGACGCCGGCAACCCACGAGCGATCAAGCAGGCCCTAAAGAGATAAGTGGAGATATTGAAAAGAGATATAAACCAGAGAAGGAGTGTCTCTCTCCTTCGCTCTACTCACCTCAGTCCGCTCGATAATCAGCGCCGATGACGTCAGTGCGACAGCCAAGAAGAACACAATGCTATGGAACAAAGCAAATGAAACAATAAGCATGGAACAAAGATATAGGCAGAAAGCACGTGCAGATTCGTTAACTTACGTTAAGATCACGCCAGGTGCAACAAAGTCAGTGAAAGATGGATTCATAGTGCCGTAAATGGGTTCGCGGAACTGGATGGGCACATCGCCCAGCTTGGGATTGTTGCCGCACTGGCCAAGGAGGCCCATTGCAAAGTCACGATAGGCCAACTGGATGTCGCGGTTGAGCATGACGCCGATCTGCTGATTGGACATATCCAGCCAGACCTTAACCTCCGATTGCTCGATAGTCTCGTCATCCGAGTCGCGTCCCAATGCCGCGCGTGCAGTGAAGGCGTCTGTGAAGTTCTCCGTTATGTAGACAGCGCCCCAAGCATCGCCTCGTCGCACCGCCGCCTTAGCATCCTCGATGTCCGTGTAGTATGTCTTGATCACGCTCGTATTAAGATGATTCAGGTAGCGACATCCCAGATTGGCAAAGTGGCAGCCATCCTCCCAGAAGCAAGTGTCCTGCAGCAAGAGAGGAACACAGACAAATTTGATTATAAGAGGGAAATAGTGAAATGAATGAGTCTGAAACTTACCGTGTTGTTCATTTCGTTGTTGACAATGGCCAAGTTGAGTCCCTGCGGATCGCGACCAATGGCCAGACAGAAGAGAATCACCTGCATGACGGGCAGTGCGAAGATGAAAAGCATCACGCCAACGTTGCGCCACATGCGCAACATGTTTTTAGTGAGCAGGGCGCGAATCTTGCCCTTCGACGTGACCTTGCAGAGATCCGCAAAGCAGTCCTGGCAGCTTTCCTCGTCGTTGGGATTGTTCTGTCGCTTTGACGGTGGCGGACTGTAGGGCTCCTGGTTAAGCTGTGAGTGCGAGAAGATTGCCACCCTGCTGAGCACACAGTCTTGATCGAAGTTGAAGCTTCACTTACCGTGTAGATGGAACCGTTACTGTCGTTGATGAGCACCTCCTTGCTCTGATGGAAATTGAGCCCGACCACGCCGCCTTCCTGGCTCGAGCTGGGCTTGTCCATTTTGCTACCAAAGGCCATGGCATGCAACGAGATGTTGTTACTGTCGGGGCAACACACACACACACAGAGAGTGACATGGTATGGAATGGTGGGTGTGGTGGAACATACAGATTGCAAGCATGCGGGTGCCGGAATGGAGTATCGAGAAAATCAAGATCGAGCCAAAGATATTAGATGAGTGAGGGGTTTGGTTTCGGGTTAGCCACGTGCAACATGCCAAGGAGCACTGAGTGCAAACTTACCTGAAGTTGACGTGGGTCACATCGCCCTTCTGGCTCTGAATGCGCGACAGCTTCAGGAAGACCTCCTCCAGGCTGATGCACTTGTACATGGACAGCAGCACGCTGGGCGATTCCTCAGCCAGCAAATGACCCGAACGCATAAGACCGATCTGGGAATGAGCAAGTTCATTAAGTGGAGATCCCAAGGGAGTTGAGTTCTAGCTGTCTTACCGTGTGTGCCTGTCGTGCCTCCTCAATGTAATGTGTAGTTATGATGACCGTCTTCTGTCCCGCCTTGGTAATGTGCACCAAGTGATTCCAGATGCTCTGACGCAGCAACGGATCCACGCCTACTGTCGGCTCATCCAGAATTAGCAGCTCGGGATCGTGCATTAGAGCAACAGCAAAGCTCACACGACGCTGCTGACCACCGCTGAGATTCTTCACCAGACGCTTCTCCGACGGCAGATCGAGGAAGTTAAGCAGAAACTGCAAACGCTCCAGAATCTCCTTGGTCTCCATGCCGAATATCCAGCCGAAGTACATCATGGTCTCCTGGATGGAGAACTCGCCGTACAGTGCTATCTCCTGCGGCATGTAGCCCACTCGCTTTCCAGGCACCCCGGAGCCACGTGTGCCTGGCTTGCCGCCCAGCACGAATATCTCACCCGAGTCCAGGCGGCGACGGCCCACAATGCACGAGAGCAGTGTGGTCTTGCCGCAGCCAGATGCGCCCAGCAGGCCATAGCTGGGAAGGGGGGAGGGAAGTGAAAGATCATGAAAAACGATACTTGATCGGGTGAGCGCGTAGACTTAGCACGCAATCAACCAGAGAAATCGAGAGACATAGGGTATACTCGCTGTTTAGATGGATGATGCGTGCCGTGCCGTGTCAGCGGCGATGTCAATGCTACTTCCAGCAGTTCAAGTTGAATTATTTCGAAATGTTCACCTTGAAAACTGAGACATGTTTTCGCAGTCGGTCGGTCTGTCTGTCCGTCAGTCAGTCTGTCTGTCGGTCGGTCGGTCGGGCTATCAAATGCCGCAACGCGACTCCACCTATTTAAGAGACCTGCAATCATCATAAGCTGCCCCAGCAACAGCAACAACTTATTATTGTTATTATAATAGGTGTTGTTGTTGTTGCTGTTGCTGTTATCGCTCGTCTTATTTTGTCGTCTTTCGGTTTTCAGTTGTGAGTTTTGAGTTATTTTTCGGCCTTTGACAATAATTTGCAGCCAACGTAGGTCACACGTTTCGGTTTGTTATTGGATTTATTATTATAATTAACACGCTGCATTTAACAACGTATCGAATGTTGTTCATGAAAACTTCGTCGTTTCAGCTTTTAATTATCAAAGCGACTTTGAGGCAGCCCAAAACGACCCAAAAAGTAAACTGAGAAAAGCCCCAACATTTATTTTTGACTCAGGTATTTTGAATCTCTCACTCTCTGCGACCGGTTCATTGACTGTTGCTGGTGGCTAGTGGCACCTGACCTAGGTCAAGTCGCAACTGACCAAGCTTAACTGTTGTTTTCAGGCACCGACTGCAATTATAGTGAGTATTTTCGTATTCTGGGTCAAGTTTGATGAGCCTCGTTGGCGGTTATGGGGTCTTTTTATGATTTCTGTGGCCATAAGAACGCTCTAAAGCCGCGGCAATGCCACAGGCGAAGATTGTAAAAGGGATCTGGAGATACTCGTATATTTTAGCAGAAGAGAGAGAGTAAGTAGCAATCTTATTGGACTATAAACTTGAAGTACTACGCTTAGTTAGCATCTAAATTGGGGCAATAAATTGAGCAGCAAAAATGCAAAGGTTAAGCAAAACTTATACCAGACTTGTATAACGAACTAGTCTGGTAACTGGTTGAATAACCTTTCCCTAAGAACATATGAACATATGCACGGCTCGACTGGCGGCTCAATTTGCAGTCTATTACAAATTGCAATGCAAAAATGTTGTTTCAATTACAAGACATTATTTAGATTGAGCAGTGGTAGGAGGGGGTAGGGGCATATATATTACACGATATCCATATTTAGTCACAGTGTAATGACAGCAATTATTGTAGTTGACCCATGAGAGCCCAAACAGGAAATACTTGAACAGTCGCAGCTGCCTGGCGAACTGGCTTAACTAACTAACTTACTGATATTTGCGCTCTAGTTAGTGCATCTACATGGGTTCTATAACCAAGTATACACACCCAACAGAGTCTGATAACTGTGCCAACTGCTCAATTAGCACTATATGTGTGAATTACTTTCGCCTTTCGCCTACAAATTCATTTGAAATTTGTCAACTTTTCACTTTTATTGGCCAGAGCTGTCGAGGGTTATCGATATGTCGATGCGATGTACTTACATTGTGCCCTTGGGCACTGTCATGTTCAGATTGTTGAGCACCTGATTGGCGTTCTTCTTCTTGCCGTACGCCTTGAAGGCGTGCCGCACCGATACGGCTGCCTGTGTGTTGCGCGGCCCCGCAGCGGGTGCACCCCACACGGCCATCGGTTGCGCCTGTGTGCCGCCATCGTTGTTTGTTGTGGTCGTCATCACGGAATCTGTGGAGACGCTGCAAAATACAAGAAAAGAAAAAGAGACAACATTAGTTGGGAGTAACTGTTGAGTTGGTTGAATAATCAAGCAAGCTTATTGTAAGAGTCATTTCTTTTAGAATTGACTCTGCTTCCTGTTAGACAGTGGGCATTCATAGAGGCCCCTCTTCCCTCACTCTCCTCTAAAAGCTTGCACCCCACACTGGCTGCTGCTGTATTCGTAGACAACATAAAAACTATGTCAGCGACACATTGCAAAAACCATAAAGACAAAAGACAACAACAACAGCAGCAGCAGAAACTAATACTAAGACAGCCCGGCAACACTTTTCTTTTCAATACACACACACACACATACTAGCTGCTTACTCAATGTTTTGTTTTTGCCAACACTTTGGCCAACAAGTGAATGCCTCCGCATGGCCAGACATGGCTTGGTCTGGTCTCGGCTCTGCTCGGTTTGGCTCGTTGCAGCTCTGCTCGATTGCCCAACGGCGCCAGCGCCGTCGTCGCGGATATCAACGTGAACGTCGGCGCCGGCAGAGACAAGTTGGTCAGCCTTTGGACGAATACGCGCAGTAAAATGCATTTGCATTTGCAATCGTAGTTCGATTCGCATTTGCATTCGCCTTGTGTTGTGCAACGCAACGCAAAGTAAATGAAAATGAAAATATTTTTCGCATTTTCGCGCATGCTCAAAATTGCAAACTACAACAACAACTGCAGCAGCAGCAGCAATTTCATTTGGGTCAAGGTTAGCTGCAACGTGGGCCACGCGCTAAGCCAAATGTTAAAGAAAGTGACTAATTGATTATTAATAACACACGCACACACACACACTCGTCATTTACAGCTGTTTAACATTTTTGTGCTGCTTTTGGGCCTTTTTAAATCGTTAACGAAAAGCAAGTCATACCAAAAACCAAAAAAAGTTTATGGGAAACTAGTTCAAGGTCATTGATTGAACGCTGCCAGCGTTAACGTTTATATTGGCGCTGACATCGGCATCTCAGTCGACGTCGCAGTCGTGTCAGAAAAGGTTTTCGACTGCTCTTTTTGCTAATCGATTGCGTCGGTTGCGTCTTCGGCTCGTTCATTGAATAAATATTCAATCGGTCCCCCCGCAAATGTTTGCATATCTTATACGACCCGTTGCCTCTCAGAGCGCTGCGCGATTTCTCAATCTCTCTCAAACGCGGCAATTGAATCAATATGCTCGAAAATGTAAACCCAAACCGAAAGCGATAAAAAAGCGACTCGACGAGCCTAAATGCTAATATTGGTTTGGATTGCGACTCAGTTTTGAGTTTTAGCCAAATTAATTCTGTAAATGAAACGCATATAGAAATGTCACGTTGCAACAGCAGCAGCAGCAGCAGCACCAGCAGCAAGCAACGAGTTGCTGACGAAATGCTGTTCAAGTTCGTTGCTTGAGTCTTTCGATTTGCGTACTACTCTGTGTGCGTGCGCGTGTGTGTGAGTGTATTTATTATTGAGTTAGTCAGAGCTTGTGTATGCGTATGTTGCGTAAATTTCTGTGTGCTGTGCGCGTCTTTGTGTGTGTGTGTGCACAGTCAACAATGGACAAGGTCAGGCCAAGTAGTTTTTTATAACGACAACAGGCCAAGCAGTATTTTATTTATTTAGTTTTTTCTCTTTTAGTATTTTTTTGTTTTGGGTGCGCTTGACATTTATGGCTGGAAATTTGAGTGTTTTATGTTTGTTGTTGCTTGTTGTCTCTGCATGCTTATTGATAATTTAATTAGCTATCAAAGCGCCTTTTAGTCGAGTGTGTAAAGCATGTACGGGTGACAAAGCCGCATTGCCTCAGCGGCATCGGCGCCCAAATGAGCGTGAGAAATCGTCGCAAATTGGGTAATAAACCTACAACATTTTCCAGTTGCTAGATGTTCAACGCTGCTTGGGTCGATACTTCCTACAACGGCGTCTAGCAAGCAATTATAAACACTGTCATATTTGCGTAAATTTATGCGATACTTAAAATAAGCGATGAAATCCACTCAAACCAAGTGATGAAATTAGTTGAGATAAATTTTGTAAAAATATATTCATTAAATATGGTATGGAATGTCAGAATATGGGTATTCCAATTTCCGGGGAATTAGTTAAATATGCTGTAAAACTCTTCTAGCGAACAATGTTTCCTTTCTCACTTAACTTTCCCATTAAACTGAAATTGGTCTCTATAAAAAACAAACTGTCACGCGCCCATCTCCATCTTACTGTTTGCACTTCACGGTAAATAGCTAAAGTGCAAAATATACGTCGAAAATTCGCAATTATTATATGGTCAGAGGTCCCCACGCCCACCAACAGCCCATGAGCTCACCTACAATTCGTTCGAGCAGTCTCTCTTCCTCTCTCCCTCTCTCTTCCTCCGTTCCACTCTGTCCGACTATCTTTGACTGAGTCATGCGACAGGAAATCTGCCGCCATATGATAATAATGCATGTTCATTTCGCCAATCAGCCATAATGAACTTACATAATGCAACCATTGCAATTGCAGCGCGAGAAGAAGTAAGCTGAGTTGGGAATGATTGATGATTTGCGGTTTGTATCGTATCTAATCGCATGTAATCAAGTTAATGCCGGGGCGTGCTATATAGAAGTATATAGACAGATATATCAAGTCTACTCGTACAAGTCCAGTCAGTCGCCTCCCGCTCACGCATGAGTGCGGCAGATGATTGGAATTTTAAATATGCGCGATCCTCGAGGAATTCACAATCGGTTCTTGAAATGTGCGGGGTAATTCCAAATCAGCGACAACAACAAGGTATCGGAATTTCCCATAAAGAACTCAGTGTGAGGTTTGTTGTTGATTGTTTTTAACTTTTCAAGTTTCTTTGTTTTTCTTCTTTTCTGTATTTCATTTGTAGTTTTCAATGCGATTCTATAAACATTCCAAAGGCAACTCGGAAGTCGCCGCCGCGCTGTACCTGTTCATTATTCCATTGTAATGGGCAGATTGAGTGATCGTGGTCGGGCTCAAGACCACTGAAGATGCTGACAAATGCCGCGATGCGATGCGATATGGCCACATTATGCAATGGGCCTTTGGATGCTCGCAGTATTTGACACAATTACAAACTTGTTCGCCCTGCTCAAAAATGCGGTCGGGTTTTTCGCTTGACGTTGCTTGCAAATATGCAAAGGGGATTGACAGAGACAGAGTCAAAAACAAGGCAAGGGAGAGAGAGAAAGAAAGAGAAAGAGACGGGGAGAGAAAGAGAGAAACTGACAGCTGAAATGTGGCAAAGCCAACCGTGAGAAGTGAAGAGCAACGCGGCGGAAAAGTCAAATCCCTCAGCTATAGGCCAGATCACAGTGAGCTGCAGATTATGCAAGACGCGCACGGGGCGACAACCTGCAAAATGAATGCAAAACAACAGCAGGAAGACCAACTGACCGACTAACTGACAGACTGACTGACAGACAGAGCGATTGACAGATGGACTGCGGCCAAAGGAAAAAAGAGCGCGCTTCGCGCTGCTGCTGCCAATCGAGTTTTTTATCGCAAACCCCCAACGCGAAGTGGGTCAACATCACTGGGTCAAAAATTAAGTTTGACCATCTCCCACTCCCTTTCCCGCGTCTCTTCGACTTCATTGTTGATTGCAATTTACAACTGTTGCTGTTGATGTTTTTGTTGCTGTGACGATGATGTGTACTTTTACTTACGTTGATATCAGCATTTTGTTGTTGTTCGGTTGTGCTGCCTCTGGGTGGGTGTTTGCTTTGATTGTGTTTAGCTTTATTTGGCTTTTGTTTGGCTGTTTAAATGCTAGTTAATGTGCTCTGTCTTTACTTTTACCAACCAAAGACAGATGAAACACAACAAAAGTCAAAAACGTAACTCGTAACTGTTCGTTGCCGCCGCGGCGCAGATCTTTTGCAATGATCCAGTGGAGTTAGCGTTTTATGCCCACATTGCTGAAACACACATAGGTAAATGATCAGGTTTAAGTGTAAATTGTGGTTTGATCTACGCGCAGTTTGACGAGCTCAAAACGAGCCATTCCATTTCATTTGCATCGCATTGCGCAGCATGTTGCGAGCTTTGCAATTAAGCCTCATTACGCCGCAAGTTGTTGGCCAAGTATGCTACGCTCTCGAGTGGGAGAAGGGAACCGGAAACCCCGCCGCATATTACAGTACCGTTAGCAGCTTTGGCAATCGCAGTCGCAATCGATATTCCGAGATTGCGATTATCCCAATACAGTTAGATCGATGCGACCTTATCATTACATTATACAATCAACACCTTGCGGCCGACTGCCGTTTTTGCCGTGTCATGATAAATAGATAATGTGTATGTGTGTACACATGATAAATAGATAATGTGTATGTGTGTACACATGTACCTTATATATAGCATGACCGTAGCATGCGATCACATCGCTGTGTACAGTTTCTGTCGCACTCAACACGATTTTGTCATACAGCTTCGATGCGAAGTCCGAAAGCCGCTTAACTGCGGCCCACAGACAACAACAAAATAAACCAAAACAACAACAACAACGACAACAACCCCAACAACAGCAACAACCCCAACAACTTCAACAACAACAACTAGAAATAACATAAAGATAATTGAGCTGAAAGCAATGTTCGCAGTTGACATTGAGGCATTTTCGGCCATTACTTGAGCTGCTTCGATCCCCGGTGATTCTCTAGCGTTCTCCACTTGCTTTGCTTTCGGAACAAGTAAGAAACACATACACACTCGACTAATGTTCTTCAATATAAGTTGTCAATAACATAGTCATTGGCCAAGATGGCATGCAAACTTGTTTTTGTCGTAATGGAACTGATTAATGCGCTCGATCTGTGGCTGAGCAGGTAGGCCCAGCCTACTGGCTACTGACATGCAATCGCTTTCCGGGCAACAACAACAACTGTAAGGAAAACGCACAATGGAAAAATTTGAATGCAAATTGAGAATTTCATAACGCTTAACGACAGACGCTTCGCTGCACTTCTGACGCACGCATGACGCATTTGCATAAAAGCGTCGTCGAATCGCCTTTAATGGGTTCAATGAATCTGCAATGCGAGCAACAACTCGAACTGACCACACACACTCACACAAGACCAACTAGGCAAGTCAATAAGACCAAACTGGTTGCAAACATTAACGAAAAAAACAAAAACACAACATTTTAAACAAGCAGACAACAATATTAAAGTACTAAATCAATAGTAACTCCACACCGAAGACTCAAATGCCTTTCTGTTCAATTTAGTCAGAAAAGAAACTGAAATTGATTTGCAAAACAATAAATCCACTTAATATTAATATTTTATATCTATTTATCTTCCCAACTAACATGGAAGTACAACAACGTTTTTTGTTATAATATAATAACAATAAACTAATCCAACGAAAACAACGACTGATCTTAGATTATGCATATATATAAGTAAAAGTTTATGTAGCAGATTACCATCTGTCAAACTAGTTTTACAACAAAACGACGGAGTACATTTTCCAATACAGGGTATCAAATTGCAGTTGCATCAGACAATATCGGTCAGTGCGGCGGCTGAGACCAAGCAAATGGCCACTAGACACTCCAAAAGCCCAGTTGAATGTGGTTGTTCAGTTTGCTTTCAATGGAGCAATCTGGTTGCAAGTTGTGCACAGCTGTGCGTCAGTTTGGATCGAATCTGTTGGCGAACCGGAAGTGCCAAATTGGTTTCATGAGTGAGCTGCCAACTGCCGATAATTTACTCATATATAAGCGACGATGTTTGGCGTGCAAGATAATAAAAAATTGTTGAATTGCCGTCGCGCTGCGGCATGTGGCGTCCATTAAGGCCTAAAAACGTTTCAGATAGATGTGTTTATAGGAATAGACAATTGGTCTTCAGAACGGCCGTAAAACAAAACCTGATCCAACTTTACTTTCGATCTCGACTCGGAGTGTGGCTCGTTTCTTGCGCTTGCCATTTTTCGTGGGGTTTTCATTTTCATCGGCTCTGCCAGTGTTGTTTACTTGTTTTTCCAATGACATAATTTCAGGCACGTTTCGAGGTGTGCACCAACCACAGTGTGTGTGTGTGCGAGTACGTTAAACTGTGTGCGACACAGTTTTGTGTGTCTGGCTGCAACTGCTGCAACTTCTTCGGCAACTGCAACTGCAATGGCCACGGTTCGCCTGCGGCTGCGGCTGCGGCAACTACTGGCACTGGTGCTGTTGTTGCAACCTGCAAACCAGTTGAGCAGCGCTTAATTTACTCACTTGTGGCAACTGGTTGAGCGGTCTCTCACCCGCACCAACAACAATAACAACGGCGGCAGTCAGCAGAGAAACAAGAAACCGCCTGCCATTTATTGCCATCCTTAGATAATCTCAGCGCAGCGTTTCATGCTCGAGAATTTGGCAATCGAAGTAGCTAACTGGATTGCCAGTTTAACTAGCATTCATATGTATCGATACTAACATAATATATCTACAACTGGAGCATATTTAAACTTAAGCACAGACTGCTTAAAGGGGCTTTAAGTTGTAGACTAAATAGTCGAAAGAGAATGTCCAATTGCCGTCATTAATATTTAATTTGGTCGATTCATCAACAAGTCCTCGAGCAGCTGACGGGGGAAGGGGGGCTGCCGCGTGAGCCTAAACAACTGTTACACGTGGCGGAGGTTTTAAAGTCCACCACGGAATGCGCAATTAAATATTGATTCAACGGACTTTGGTAGGCGCGACATCTCTTGAAAGCTTCGTCAGAGACCTTTGATATCATACAATATGATTGATTCGATCGATTTGGCTGGGCACTTATTATGCTGACACTTTCAATGCCATGAGTCATGTCTCTTGGCTAGTTCCGCCAAGTCATCGTCCAGGCTTATTGCATCTGGAACAGACTATCGACTCGATCCAACGATCGACTGATATTGACTAAGTGCGTAATTGTCCCAGAGATTTGTGTGAATGCAGCTTTACATTCTACGGCAAAGTTGCACCAATCAGATGTGTACGTACTATATATTTATTTATTTTATTTATTTATTTTATATAGTATTTTAGAGAACCTGAACATCTACTGCATTGTGGCCATACCGTGGACAATTAACTTAACAAGCAATTAGTTGGAGAGACTAGCGTTCTACGCTTTGCATATGATTTCTTTTTTGTGCCATTGCCTTGATATTTATTTTTGAAATACGGTGGCCAATCTAGATGCAGATACAACTTTTTATATATATGGCTATAATTTGTATTCAAGCGAATGCTCCTTGAACTCTGCTCGGACTGAGAGATAAGAGAAAAAACGGAAAAACAGAAGCACAGCAAGACAGCGAGACATAAGAAGACTGAAACAAAAGTGAAGCAAAAAGTGAGAAAAAACCCAAGCTGAAAATACCAGTTCAAGTTGAAGCTCCGCATTGAACGCTGCACACGGTTTGCTTTAGTTCGTTTCGGTTCGGAAATGCATGCGGCGAGAGTGGAAAGAAAACCTTGACAACAAATTTTCAGGGCCCGCGACGAAGGTCGTCGCTGGGTGCACACAAAATGCGACAATGAATGCAGCTGAATGTTGACTTTAGCTCACAAGTAGCGATATTATTAACGCTCGATGCTCTCGTCAGTAGCTGCGAATGTATCTGTATATGTAGCTGTATCTGTAGCTGTATCTGTAAGTGTGTGTATATATCTGTCACTCTATATACAATCTGAGCAATGGAAATGTGAAAAAGTCACAACACCCATTTAAGCTGAACTTTGCTCAAAATTGCCAGCAACAAAAAGCAACTAACTGACTGTCGTTCTGTCTCTGTCGCTCTGTCTATCTGTCTGCTGTCTGTCCGCTTGTCCCACCGATATCTTTCGCTGGCAATGCTAGTCGAACATACACAGATTGCTGTTGACCTCTTGGCTAGTGCAGTCATCGTCGCTAGCTGTTAATTATAGCCTATTAGAACCCGAACAGAGCGTAATACTTGCGAGTATCTTCTATAATCATACAGCTCTCTAGACACGTAGATTCGTTCTTCCTATATGAACATGCATTAAGTGTTAACTGATCTTTAATTACGAGTAGATCAATTTACAGTTTTGTATTGAGATATCAATTAATCGAGATTAACGAGCAAACTTTGATATCCAGAAGGACAAGCAAGGCGAATGTAATTGATTCGGCCTATACGTATACTTATAGTAATTCGATCTACGCAAATCGAGTGCAAAATTGAATATGCTTGACTCTTTCGTAATCGAATCTTTTACAGATTGTCGTCAATGCCTGTGGCACATGCGCGACTTGTGTGACGCTCCTAATGCGAATATTCTAAGAGCGTTTCCAGCGAGAGACGATGGCAAATGGTCGGCAAAATTGTCAATTTGCTATGCAGGGCACATTCAAGCCAACTCGAACAGTAGCCGTAGCAGGAAAGGGGGCGTGGCCGAGCTACAGTCACGTTGCTGGGGCCAATGTGTGCGTCGACTTTGTGTTTTTGATGATGTGGAAGACAACGACAAAGCCGAGCAACCAAACGAGAGAGGGGCCATTTGTTTAGCAAAGAATATTTATTGTTTTATTTTTGTTATTATTATTATTATGGCTATTCCTATATTTCGGCTATTGTTGCTGTTTGCGCGACTGGGCAAATGTTTGCAAAATAATTTCCTGCAGCGTGTAGAACTCGTCAAACTGCGAGCTGTATAACTAGCAAATTTACACTTACAGTGCGCGTTCTTCTGAAGTCTCCTCTGTGTATGTGTGGCTTTGTATGTGTGTGTGTGTGTGAGTATAGACTGTCGTTAAGTGTAGTCAATTGTGCAAATATTTGCACTAATTGCTGTTGTTGTCGTATCCACTTGCACAGGCTACGCCGCTTGGAACGATGATTGATCTCGCACAACAAAAGACTTAAGTCACAAACTTGAACATCCACACGCGTCACACCGCTTTCAATGACAAATGTTTTGCAGCCTTTTGTTAACTGAACCGAACTGAACTGAACTGAGCTGAATTAATATCGGCACTTGATTATCGTTATCGCTCTGGGCGTCACCAGCAAATCGTATGTGCGACGTATCACGGAGCTGGAAAGGGAGCGAGTTCGTAGACGCGTGTGTTGCGCTTTAAGCTGCGACTAAGACTGACTTCAAGCCGTTGCCCAAGCTCAGACCAGAGCTGTCGTCGCGTCGATGCTTGCTTACTGCCGCTGCCGCCGCTGCCAGCTTTGCACTTTACACTTTACACTCAGAAACCGAGTGAGTGAGAGAGCGAAATACGAGAGAGACTGAGCAAGTTTGCGTTGAGTACTTTTTGAGGCTGCACTGTTGCACGTGCGTTGTGTGAGTTACTTACGACGCGTGTGCTAGCGTTGCTACCTGCGAAACACAACTAAAAGCTAAAGCGGCACCTGCACGAGGCTGAGCGTGAGCGTGAGCGAAACCACTCAGCGAATAAAACAACTCAAAAGCCAACTTGGAGCTGGCTGGTGATGGAATGAGCACGTAAAGTCTGGCGCTTTTGAGCGTCTTAGCGAGCCAAAGTTTGTTGGCTTTGCTTGTTGCTCCTTTGCTTAGCTGCGCTGCTTCTGTTTCTGCTGTTGCTGCTGCACAGCTCGTTCACCTTCAAAGCAATGGGCATATGTATGCGTGTTTGTAAGGGCATGCGACAAAAGGGCTTCTCGCACTTGCCGCTCTTGGGTTTTTTCTGTTCCCCACCTGAGCTTATGTAAGCCGGCGACCTTGAGGCAGTCGCTCGATGCGCCATGCATAAAGCAATGCACAAAGGAGGCTTCTTCTTTCTGAGCTCAAATGAGAGAGAGAGAGAGAGAGAGTGAAGCCGCTCTCCGACAGAGATAAGAAGCATATTCTGTCCGGCCCGCAATGGCAGTCCCTAGTTAATCGGCACATTTGAATTCACAATCAAATCGGGCTAGATATGGACAGACGAGACAAAAGCGAACTGCCAATAATAAGTTATAATTTGTTTAATTCGCTTTTAATGTCAAATATGCGTGCGCGTAAAGAAGTCACATTCAAAGACGCAAGACACGTCAATGAGAAGTGTTTTTGTTATTGTTTGCAATTCGGTATTTGGCAAGCTCGACGCGCGTGGTCAAGGTAAAACTTAATGCTTTAATTGTAATAATTAAAGTGGCAAAGAACTCGCCAACGAGAATTGACAGGCAGCTTGCAGACGAGACGAGATAAACCGCAAATCAATAACACACACAATAGAAACATCAATTCGCGTCGAGGGGTTGCACAATTTCAATGCTAACAACTTATTAACATTTTTTGAGGACGTCACTTAGGGCGTTACGTCTGGGATACACAAGAAATAGATGAAGTAAAATATGCAAATAACAAGATAGACTCATGAATGTGCAACGACTAGCTAATACTCTTTTGTAAATTTATTTACAGGAACTGACGCATGTAGAGTTGAAGAAGAATCTTTGTAATAGAATTAAACTATTGATTGCATTAAAATCTGATATTGTCAAGAATTAAAATCAATGCCATTAAATTTAAAAAACATTTAATAAACATTTCGATTTGTATTCCTCCATACATACGTTAAAAGATTATTTTTATTTATACAGAATAATCTCAAAATAAATATATATATAAATAAAGGTAATAAACTAACAGGTTTCCAAGGCAGTGCTTAGTTTAGTGCACACAGCATACCCTGAGCATGCAAACTATATAAACCAGCCGGGCGACATTTGCGCAATGCTGACATTGAACTGCCCAAGTACCCGAGTAACCAAGTACCTGTCGTCGGGGTGGGTGTTTGGTGTTTGTCCGGTGCCTCCGTTGACCAAATTGAATTCGGTTTTGTAACAAAGCGCGCATGAAATTGAAATTTCTGTTCAACTACGAATTGAACTGAGGAGGGAGGACAGTGCAAAAATGTGTTGGCCATGCGATAGAGGCTGGTTTTTTATCGCCCCTTCCCCTTTCATTGGGTATTTTAAACGGCAATTAAAAAGCAAGGCTGCTTTAAAAGTAATATACAAATTACCCATATGCCAAAAGCTTGAGGTCTACAAACAGGCTCCTATCAAGCCAAGTACATCAATATTTGGGAGAGTTCCTTTGCTGGTTGCGTATACGCCGCATGCAACGTGCTCAAAAGGCGCATTAAACTCGTTTAACATGCAACTTATTTGCTATAAACATCCTCCCGAACAATAATAAATAAGCGAAAACTGTGCACTCGTCAGAGTACGCAACGCAGTCGCAGCCGACGTCGCAGTCGCAGTCGCAGTTGTTGCCGACGCACTTGACATCGTTTTGAAACTGTCAGCGTGCTAATGAGCCCTGCAAAGCGATTTTCAACTTGGCCTGGCAGCACTCCATCATTGCCGGGGAGATTTTGTAAGACTTGGAATCGTATGAATCACAACGGCCCACTCCGGTTTCCATAGTCAGCCAGGGACTGAGTCTGGGCCTGGGACCAGTCTAAAAATAAGTCTAAGGCTAATTTGCATTAGCCCAAAGCGAAGCGTACGAAATCAGTCCAAAGTGCCAGCTCATGTTGTTTCAATTTGTGCAGTTCCGACTGAGATGCAAGATTCGCCGCGGCACTCTTCTGTCTTCAGACTGTTGTAAAGACCTTCAACACCGTGTGAGTATTTGTCATTGTGTGTGAAAATAGGAACGTTGTATTTGTCTTTACATGGAGCTACTTTCGTAACTGTTGCTTTAGTTTATATTAACTAATACGTCACACCCACACTCGAAAAGTTGAATGTGGTGCATAGTAATGATTTTGAGATACTCTTAATCCAAAGAGGATGTGATCAAGCAATTTGAATTACATATAATATATGCAAAGCTTGAGTACTCGTAAACACACATATCGTTTCACTTAGCCACAACTTCCGCAATTTGATTTGACATTAATTAAAAATCTCAACTAGTTCTGTATAAAAACCATAAAAACTATCAGCCCATTACATTTGTTTGAGTTATGGTAGGCAGGTTTTTGACTCAGAGCACTTCCCATTATTATAAAATACTTAAATCTCTTAAATCGTTAGCTTCATGAAGAAGTCAATAGACTTGGCAAAGATAAAGCCAAAAACAAAAAAACTAAAAACACAACCAACGCAATCTGTTTATATGTATGTTAGTTCGACCAAGTCGGGTAATTTCCAGCGAACCATATGAGTGAAGCTTGCAATTTTCTAACTCGGTGTCTTTGTTTTAGTTTCTGTCTCTGTCGATGTGTTTATACCCTGTGTTTCTTTAAAATGGGTATATTATATTCATTTGCATTCTTGAAAGAGAGAGAATGCCAAGAAGGTGATCTTAGAAATTTCAATCATTTTAGTGTGCATTGTCATTTTATTTATTAAATTTCTTCTAAATTAAAGAGGCTAAACAACTTTATTATTTTTGAATTATTATAATATAAACTTTCTGAAAATAAAGTATTCATGGTGTACCATGATCACAAGTTCATTGTCATATTTAAAAAATCAGGCAGGGTATTATGCACCCTACTACGCCAAAGTTTAATTTTCTTTATATGTATGTTTTTTCTTTCGTATTGTTTCTGCTTCTGTTTCTTCGGTCTGTCCATGCGTCCATCTATGTAGCTGCTGCTGCCTCTTGAGCTTTCTGGCAAGTCATGCAACGACAGTTGCGGCTGCGCCTTGAACAAGTTTGTTGACTCCGTTGGCCAGTGCAACAGGCGGTAGAAACAGCAACGGCAACTGCAACAATAACAAAACAACAGCAAGAGAAACGGCTAAGGTGGTTGACAAGAGTTGAAAGAAATTGGTTGACAATATTTTGGCTATGCCCATGGCATCAATCGGACAAACGTGACAACAACAACAGCAACACCTGGTGGCAGGCTCCGTTTTATTTCAGCATTGGGCTTTACGATGTGCCACAATTTGAAATCAACGTTTTCGTATTGTTTACCTCATCGCATTTATTGCATGCAGTCAGACCGTCAGATCGACAGACAGACTAATAGGGCAAACTGACAGACTGCCAGTCTGGCAGGCCATTTCATTCATGTAAACAATTTCATTTCGGCTTCATGGCGAGTGCTGTGAAAACGAGCACAAGGTCGCCGCGGCATCAGCCAGAGGAAGCTGCTGGGAAACTGCAGAAGAGACAAGTCGCTTGCCACAACCCTCAGTTTGCAACCTAAGAGCGAAGCTGCTCTCTGCAGCGAACTCAAACCCGTTAAATTGATTGCATTACGGTAGCAATTTTAATCTAAAGTCGGCTCATAAAACGCTTTACGTTCCGCGCCGAACGCTTAACGCAATTTCATTTGCAATACGAGTACACTGTAAGTTTTCCCTTTCGCTTAAAACTCGTTTGTGCCTCGCTTGCTGTGTCCTAATCACCTATTTCTATATTTCTTTTATGCCTTTTTTGCGTTCGCAGTTTTTTATTGCAGTTGCCAGTAGGCCCGAAAGCTGCAGAGCTTTTCTTTCTCGCCACTCACCAGTGCTGCTCGAATTTTTGAGTGAAGTAAAGCTAGATTAGATAAAATCAGTTGAATTGTATCGAGTTTAAAAAAAAGCTGATTGTATGAAGGTTCCAGTCAGAGTTTACAGCTACCCCAAAAATGCAAAAATCGGATAGACAAGAGGAGAAAAGACAGGAAACAGGACAATAGACTTTTGATTTCAAAAAAAAGCTAAAATATTATAAGTTTGTAAATTTATGTTATCATCATGCTCAATTTATAATGTTCTAATGGTTCTTTATATGTTTAAAATAGTCCTAATCAAAATATGGCAATGTTTATTTATTTATATATAATAATTAATATTCCTATTTGTTATATTTGGATATGTTCCTTTTTATAATTGAAAATCGAATCGAAAACCTGTGTATACAAATCATGTGGTTGCAGAGTACATTGATTTTAAAAACAATTTCTTTAAAATATAAAATATACGTTATATATTTAAGACAATTGAAGAAGGACAGATTTCTAGACAATAAAATTTAGAGATTTTATCAGAAAAAAAAGCTGACCTGGTTCCAGTATTGGTCTTTGAAAAAAGCCACAATTGACGGAAAAAAAGCTGATCTGGCAACATTGACACCATCGTATATCAATGGCTTCAAGGCGTGCACAATGCATGCAATGACAGTTTGTAGAATCACGCGTGCACTCACGAGTTGCTCAGCACAAGTTCATCACTAGCACGAGTACCGGCTCTCTTTGGTCCGGTCGGGCACGACTAGCCACAGTTATTGTTGCTGTTGTTGCTACTGCTGTTATTGCTGGTTTTATTTCTGCTTGTTGTGGCAGCTGTTATTGCTGCTGCTGGCTGCCAAAAATATTATGCAATTCTTAAAGCAGCTTGGCAACTCTGCGCTGCAGCAGCACTCTTGGCAAGTCTCTCTCTGCAAGCTGCTTAATTTATGACAATTTGCGTCGTCTTTCTGTCGCATAAAAGCGCAGACAACTCTCGCACTAAGGAAATTGCACTAATCTTGTTTATTTTGTTTGCTATTTGGCTTTTTATCTGCGGCTCGGTCCATTTGAAATCTGAATTTCGATGTCGTCGTCGTCGTCGCCGCGGTCGTTTGGGCCAAGATTTGGATACCAACACACACGCCCAAATGTGTCAAGGTCTCTTGTAAAATTCGACTGGCAAATGAGCAAAAGAGAGCCGAAGCTAGTGGAGCGTGGTCAGCGGCTACTTGGACGATCGGCGAAGGCGACAGTGACGCCGGCAGCGACTGCTCCATAATTATGCGAGGAAAACTTTGGCGCACAATGCGCGGCATTTGAGTAAAAATATTTGGCAGACCTAAAAATTCAAACAAAAAGAAAAAAGATACAAACACATACATAGATATATCTCTATAAGTATGTTTGTATGTGCATATCTGTGCGTTGATTGAGCGGCTTGTGCAAGCGCCTTCTCCAAGCCAACTCTTTGCACACACTTTTAAGCCAATTAGCGCACCGAGCAAATTGTTGCTAATGCCACAAGCAAATAAACGCAAATAGACGCCAAATGCGGGCTCTGCTCTAAGACAATGCACGGACTTCTTGCAGTAAGTGAAAGCACCAAAGACACAAATATATTTATTATGTCTGTCTGTATACTTATTGGCAAAACAAAATACGAGCACGTATGACGTCATGGATAAAAAAAGTGTAGATATTTACAACTCAAGTACCGATGGAGATTTGAAAGTAAAGATCGATTGGCAATTGAATACTATCGTGTTTACTTAATGTCGAGCTGCCAAAACTGAGCACATCGATAATTTCCGATATTGATAGTCACTGCCATCGGCAGTATCGATCTATTGCCCGATAAATAAGTATTAAAATCTGCGCTTGTTATATTTGGTTGTTATACATATACAGTAAAAGTAAAAATATACAATAGTTTATTAATAGCACCCCAATTCTCCTTAATAAACCGCACGTAAATAATATTTAATGCATCTTCAACTAAATTAAGAGTAACAACAATTGTTTTACAGCTCTGCCTCAAAGTTAAAAAAAAAATTGAGTTCATGTAGGCAAAGATTCACTTCAATCAAGGGGATCTTTTTCGTTCTTACAGTGAGCAACGATATTTTCGATGTATGTGAAATGCTTTCTTTACAAGAAGAACCGCAACTTTCCTTATTGTGATGGCGTCCTTTGTATGCAGTGGAATAAAAACCCGTTCATATATTATATTAATGTGACAGGCTGGTGAAGAATGATCACAGAAATTCTTTATAATTTACGTGATTGAGTTCAATTGTTGAGCCTGTAATCGCATGTGTTCACTGCTGTAACAAAGGTTACGTACGATTTATAATAAATAATAAACGACGACAGCTGCGTGCCAGAATCTTAGCCTTTCTGGTCGGACAATCCGCGTCGATGACACGAGTTGAGGTGCCCATTTCCTATTAATTTCTATGGCCTCTCAGCAATAAAGGGGAGCAGGTGCCTAACTTCTCAGACAGCCACCCTAATGGCCAATGGCCCGTGGGTTGAACAAATTAAAATGTTGTTCTGTTTTTGTTAGTTTTTTCGTTTTCTATTGGCAAGTTAACGTTTCCACACTTGTTGCTCTAAGTGGGAGCCAAGTCGAAATGTTCTAAACTCTGCTGCTGCTGCTGGAAAGGCGCAATGAACGTGTTCAGTGTTATTCTTAATATTACTCTCGGTTTTGTTGTTGTTGTTGCTGTGCTGTTGTCGGATTAATGTAATTTGCTTTAATATCACTTGGCGTTTGTGATCTTTGGAGCCCATTAGAGCCGAGTGGCGTCAGCACAGACACACAGCCACACACAGAAATTGCATGTGTTAGCCGAATTCAAGTAACATTCCATCAGTGATGCCCATTTTTTAGATATTTTCCTACTAGATCTATCGTGTTTCAATGGGCTAGCGGTAAAATATGAGTGCTTTTAAAAAAATTTACTTTGTAGTATTTTTTTCAGTTGGCAAAAAAAAAATATGGATACGGATTTTTAAGCTATTCAATTGAGTTGATATCATCACTTAAGGGGTATTTCACAATTTATGAATCAATCGCAGTTTTTTTTAAAACAGACATACAATATATTTATGCCACACCATAAAGGGTGGTTCAGAAGTTTTCAAAAAAAATATATATGTATTTTTTAAAATTATAATTTAAGAAATTAAATCCACCACTCAAAATGGGATCGTGTCTTGAATGAAATGGTTCGTGTCTTGGGATTGCACTAAATGCAAGCAGAACTGACAGTGCACTGCTTAGCCAGTGCTGCCATCCGGCAAGCAAATGGTTCGTGTCTTAGAAAACTAGCTCTGTAAGTAGAAAAGCAAGCAGATTTTCATTTGGAATAACGGCAGTTTTTTCCCATTTTTAATTTGAAATTGCGGCCAAACCAAAGGAGAAAGCGGACTGCGGCTTTTTTCAATCTGTTCATTTTTTTCTTCTTTTCGAAGCGCAGAAAATTACATGTTTGCAAAGTGTGCAGCGCGGCCTGGAGAGGGCTCCAAGGTTTAGCCCGTTTTTTGGGAAAAACGCAAGAGGGCGCCGTTTTTAACACACTGTTACGCAAGCGCCATCTAGCGAGAGTTATCTTACTGTGCACGCTTCCAGGCTGATTGCTATGAAACTTGCTACGTTTACAAGCTACCATCCCGCTTCGAAAATAACCGTTTCAAAAGTTAGTAAAATTAAACGTGCTCTTTTTTAACATTTGTTTTTTGCAACGCTATTTCTGTCAGCAGAATTTCTGTCAGTCAGAACGAACCGCTGTTTGGTATTTTAATTGTATTGCAAATTATCAACGACCTTGAAGCGGGTGCAAAAACAGTTGCAAGTGATGGGGGCGTGACCAGCATGCAAAGCATCGAAATGAACATGCACCCCTCACCTCTCTCTATCTGTCTCTCTCTCTCTCTGCGTGTTGTCAGAGATGCACGCGAGACTTATCGGACAAGCGACAATTAAATCCCAACATCAGCCCAACTGGTTTCTGCGGAAATGACGCTGCAGCATTGAGGACCAAACAAGCGCATAGTTAGCGAACCGTTAGCGGCCCACGATATCGCGAAGATAAAGCCGCGTCCATAGCCCCGACCTAGAGGCAATACACCGACAAAATTCGTCAAATGCGGCCACATTATGTCATGCATAATTTACAGAAAACCAAAGCAGATCGCCATAAATAAATGCCAAATACACAGACGACGCACAGTGGGCCAAAAGACCGATATAGCGGAATTAAATTGAAAAAATAAAAGCTCGCTTAGTTGTAAGTTTAAGATATCTTTCTTAAAAAAGTAGAAGTAGTTAGTTTCAGTAAAACCTTTCGCCCAAGTCATAAAATTCATGTTTTGTCGACTTTATAAGAGGAAAACTATATGTTCTGGCTGTTACTTGTTTAAGTTTTCTCAGCTTTGTGGATATTTGTGATCATAAATATCCTGGTAGCATCAATCTCTGTAACATAAATTACTCTTTTTAAGATATCAAGTACGACAAGCAATGTTTAAGACCTATTAAGGGAGATTGACAGCCAATAGAAATAAACTTATTTCGTATTCGGATGAAGCATCAAAATACACTTAAAAATTAATTCCAATAATAATTTGTTACACCACTGTACTGTTATCCTAGGAAATACTGATCCAATATCTATTTTGACATACAAAGAAAATGCATAAAATATCATCAGAATCTGTTTATTATTGCGGACTAGATCGGTACTCTGTCCCACTGTGCTACGCATATTTGCATAGATATGAGAGGGGCGGGGCTGTATTGAGCGCGGATTGTATTGAATCATGGCCAAGTGTTTTTCGCACATTGAGGCGAGGTATGTATATAGTCTGGCTGCCGGATGTTTTCGCAATGCGATAATGATAGATGCGATTTGTTCGTTCGCTCGCTCGCATGAAAAATCATTATTTGTTGTTATTTATTGTGATTAGCGCGATGAGCTGCGCGCGCAACTGTAGTGAAATTATTGAAATTTACAATTAGCCAAATTGAAGAGGTCTAACACTTGGGCTCACCCAGCCGACGGTGGCCCTGGGTTCTATTTAAATAGCACAGCAAGTCAATCCTCTGTCGTCTGTCCT
Organism: Zaprionus capensis; assembly: GCA_018903675.1. Classification (NCBI taxonomy): domain Eukaryota; kingdom Metazoa; phylum Arthropoda; class Insecta; order Diptera; family Drosophilidae; genus Zaprionus; species Zaprionus capensis. The sequence goes on from JAEIFN010000011.1 coordinate 6,430,836, forward strand.
CTGTCGGCTGTCGGTCGTTTGTTTGGTTATGCCATTAACTGGTCCTCAGTTGTTGTTGTGCCTTTATGGTCGTACGACGTACTCGTATGTACGTACTCGCACTTGTAACACGTGTTTATATAATTGTAAATTTCACCGTCACTTTTTGTTGCTTAGCTTAAGTGCAATTAAAATCCGCAGCCAAAGTCGAAGTCGAAGCTTAATAAGCATGACGTGTTCGTTTTTGCAGACAAAGAAACGCATTGGAAAATGCATTAGGCTGCGAAAAATGCGAGGGCTATGGGAATCCCCTCACAAACACAAACAGAAGTCGAACATTGACTGCTAATTCCAACCCTATATATAGACTGCGCTCAATTATCAGTATGAGCAAGTGCTAAAAAGAGCTAATACTCCCTTTCCCATGATGTCATCCAGTGACGGATTGGTAGCCAGACACTTGATTACATACTTGATGAGCCCCAGCGCAGTGCGATGCGGTGCACTTTGAGAGCACTTCAAAGCGCGGCTTAAACTTGTCTTAATCTCAGCAACCGTATTCTAGATAGCAGATAAGCTGACTCTACAACTTTTGTTTGCTCAAGCGAACCCCATTTTAGCCAAGGCAAACTCACACTTAAAATAAATACCTCTGATTGAGGTTAAATTGAAGAATAAATTACATCAAAATAATATTTTATATATTTATTATTTATTGCGTTTTTTAAAGTATTATGAGAATAATTCTTTAGTTGAGAAATCTTTGTAGCTACTGCGACAGTCTGATGGAGAAGCTTGAATCTATTCTCTAGCCTTGAATTTTGATTCACACATGGTATGATGATTTCGATTCATTTACAGCAATCTACGTATGTTGTTTGTATTTGTACAAATTGAAATGCTGTACTAGTTTAAAACTCTAAAAGTCCCATATTCATTATAATGCAATAAATAATGTTATGTAATGCTTAAATAACACTAATAAAAGACCATATTAGTGTCCAACGGAAACAGTTAAAAACGCAAGAAATGAAGTCAATGTTCTTCAGTCGAGCACGCGTTCAAAGTCAACCAGTTTTGTTGTTATAGCTTCGCTTTGGCAGCAGAAGACACCGAAGACTCAAGACATGAAGCCATAAAACAAAAAACAGAAACATAAAAAACAGAGCGCATATATCGCATTTGATACCTTTGCAGAGGGTATATCAATTTTGTTCAACGCAAAGAAGAAAACATCTCCGACACCACTAAGTATATATGTTTTTATTCAACATTATCGGGGAAGTGAAACAAGTCATATACTCGTAATACTGATATATTGCATAGCTGTCGTAGAACCTATGTTATCAATCGATTTATTGTAGTTTTTATAGCGGCAGTAAACTAACAACATCGTCTGTTTCAATATAAAGCTGTGGTCAAAATAATATTATATTACATTATTATATTTTTCTAATTTTATAAAGAATTCAGCATATTCCTTCAAAATTTGTAATTGGTCAGGACAATGGATGCCATACTATATATCAAAACCTTCAAAACTATAAATGCTATCATTATTCAAGTTATATCCTCAATAATTATTCAAATAAATCTTTTATTCGTGCTGAATTGAAAATAAAGGCTAAAACTAAATGAATGGATTGAGATATCTTAAATGTGAACAATAATTCAGTAATCGCAATAAACTTTTATCATTTTATCAATGTTGGAGTGTCTACTATATCTTTTACAAGAACAATCGATGACAACCAGATTTTCGAAAAAACAATTGGAGTAGAAGGGACCTAACTAATGTGTTATATAATTTGCATTAAGCTGCAAGGGTAAAAGACCTTCGTCTTTTTTGTTTTTATGTAAATAATATGTCCGCAACTAAAATTTCAATTTCAATAAAATTTAACATCTTTAACATATATCTTTCACTGAAACAATTCACATTCATAAAAGAAGAGTTCCATAAAAAGAAGAACCCTTAATCTCCAGTAACTCTTATAGGTTTAAACGAACACACACACATGTATGTAAATATGTTATGAAATTGGCATAAGAAGAACAAGTGAAAATTGAATACCAAAGCTGCCAGGGTATACAATCTTCGTCATGCCGAAAGTAAACTTTTTTTTGGTTTGTTTGTTTGTCTCTTTGTCATTTTCGAGTTTTTTCTTTTGTTTGCTTGTTTGTACGCATCACAATTAAATCGAGTTCCGTTTTAGGGCCTTTTCCAGTTGCCCATTTCAGATAAAGAAACAAACTTGTAGGTGACTCACATGGCACTTGGGTCCGACCAGCTGAAGTGACGTTTTATCCTTTCGAAATCCATTACAGGCTGCTGGTTTTGCTGTTGCTGCTGCTGGTGGTTGTGGTGGCTCAAGGTTGTCTCTTTCTTGGGCGCCATTATGGACGTTCGTTTAAGGAGCCGGCTGGAATTGGAGCTGGATCTGGAGCTGCACACGCTTTAGTCAGCGGAGGCGCGAGTGGTACTAGAAATAGTTGCACAACAGGTTTTGACGTGGAGGGAGGACTCGGGGCTAGTAAACAATCGTGTTTATTTCGATCTTTAGCTGTACACTTTGTTTCGTTTGCTTGGTAGAGAAGAAACACGCGCGCGTTCCGAGAAGAAACAATAACCTACGATTCGAAACGAATTTCTTACGCGAAACTGTCGTTTGCCTTCTGCGCTGTTGTTGTTGCCCGATTAGTTAGTCGATCGTATGGTTCGTTTTAGCACAGTCTTTCTGGTAGCTGAGACGCTAACAGCTGTCCGTGCCACGAGGCGTTGATCACAACGTGGAAGACGACGGCGACGATGCTCAGCAGCGTGAAGGCAAGCGGCAAACAATGACGGCGACGGCAAACGGCAAACGGCGATGGCGGCAAGCAAATCACGTAATTGGGCTTAAAACCTTATGCACAAGTGTTTGTTTTTGTTTACTTTTTGTATGAGGCTCTCCTGCTTGCGCTGCCAATTTGCTGCTGCTGCAGTTGCTGCCTAACGCGCCGAAGTTGAAAACGAAACTGAAAGCACGCGAGGCGCGCACTTCGCACAAGAGCTGCCAAAAAGCAGGCAGAGCGGGCAGACAGAGACAGAGGCAGAGAGCCGCAGCGAGAGAGTGAGCGCGAGGGCGCATCACAGAGAGGTAGAGAGAGGGAGAGAGAGAGAGAGGAGAGTATGACTGGCAGAGTGGGAGAGCAACAGCACCAGCTGTTGTAAAAGCATGCAATGCAGCCGTAGTTGTCGCAGTTGTTGTTGTTGTTTCTCATCGTTGAATTAAGTAAAATGATCGCAACACGCCTCGGAGCTGCATTCAGATGCAGGCAACGAAGGCAACGAACTTCTCGCAGGAAAATACTCGTAATTGCAACTGCATAACAAAAGACTTAGGAAACAAACGTGCCAGCATCCCCCCGCACACATACATATTAATACATAATCACGTATTCCGGCAGCAGCCTCACCCACTGTGCAGCCTGGGCAATTAACCGTGATCTCTTCATGCTGCTCTATTGAGACCTAAGTGCGACACCGTTAGGCCTCGAGGGGCGCCCAAAAGGTTTACTACAATAATTACACCGACTTAGTGTCGCATTAGTGTCAACACCAACAGCAACCGATTGTTGATAGACCACGCTGAACTGCGCTGAACTCTCGAGCTCTCGAGCCGCTTATCAAACGTTGGCCCAGCAATCATGACTATTTCATTTCATATTTTTCGGCTTTTACGGAGAAATTGAACCGTGTATGAACCTTAAACGTTAATTCGTTTAACAACAAATTTTGTGTGGTGCGGTGAAAACTTTTCTCCCAGCAGCTTAATTCACACATTTCCGTCAACGTGCCGGGCCGAGTAGAGATCAGGCGAAATTAGAAAATCGCATGCTGCGATTCCGTGTTATCGATTATTGTTATAATGTAAGCTACACAACACCCCCTTCCAGCACCTCCCTCCCCTTGGCGTGTCGAATGTGGAGCGGGGAATTGCATAAGTTGCATCTGGATGCACTTTATGCTAATCGGCTCGAGAAGTTGCACAGTCCTCGCCGGTGAAAGTGCTTGCATGCCAAAGTCTTGCGCAAATTGCAGCGAGCTCACTCATTTTGTTTGTTTAATTATTTATTTGATTTCATTTGAGCGCTGCGCTTTAATTGAAATGCAAATGGGGAAAGACCAGAAATTGAATTGAAATATTTTAAAACTAAACTGAACAAACAGAAGATTAATTGTAGACGCCGCACGGGCCTCTCTTTTGTTGTGTAGTGCTTTGTTTTTGGGGACAGCTAGAAGCGACTCCGGCGGTTACCTCATCGCGGCAACGCGTCGGGCGTCGTTAAATTGCAACCATTATGGCCGCAGACAGTGACGTCGCAGCCAAAACCAGCGGCGCCGCCGTCTCTGCCGCACGGTGTAAATGGAAATCAATGAAGCGGCTAACAAACGCAGTCCAGCGACAACGACGACGACGAATGTTTGGCCAAAGAAAAGGCAGCTAAAAGTGCCGCATAAAAAGAAAGTTAAATTTGTTTTCTGCTTTTTATTCGATGTTGCCTTTGCTTTGCTTCCCATTCGGATTTTGATATTGCTTGTGGCTTAGTTTGGCTCAAGAGCATTTGATACGAGAGCTCAAACAGTTCGCTTTGCTCGGTCTTTGCTGTGTCTTTGTCATTGTCAGACACAGCCCCAGCCAGCCAAACCCCCCGGCGCAGTGTCGTGCCCCGAAAACACGTCCACATTCACTAAGGAAACGGTAGCGCGCGAATCGAAAACCGCATGAGCAAAATTTAAATGCAGCCGACGCATATTCGATAATTGGCCGAGTAAAACGAAGCCAGGCCAGGCGAGTCGGGGCTAAAACTAGTTGCCCATATTTATTGATGTTGGTTTTTCGCGCGCGCGTCATAACGCAAAAAAAACTGCAAAAAATGCCAAAACAAGCGACCGAAATTGCAACATTTGCCAGCCAGCGGTGCCAAAGAATTTGTGTCATGAGCTTGCACAATGACCACACACACACACACATACTCAGAGCACACACACACGCAGAGTCGCTGTGGCGCGTAGCATTCACGCCTGGTGCACGGGGCGTATGAGCAACGAGTCGACAAACAGAAATCGAAAATCGGCGACCAGCAGAAGTAAAACGGCAAACGGTAATCGGCAGGCAAAGGCTGTTGCATAACACTACGACTGCGACTTCGAGCCGGCTGAATCAACTTGCCAAAGCCCACTTGACGGAAGTCAAGAAAACTACGTGCGCATATACACACACACACACACACACACAGAGATAAACATGGGGGCACGCACACACATTCCTTTGTAAATGGATTCAGGTTGGGTGGGAAAACGGTTGTCAAATTGACAAAAGCATAAAATTTGTTGAATACATTTAACAGGGAAATTCGGTCCGGACTTGTTGTATGTATGTGGAGTAAGCCAATAAGTAAATTGGCCAAAAGCAAGCAACAAATAATAACAACAATACGGTCGCGAGTGCGCAACAATTGCCAGCGACAAATTGTCAGCAAACACACAATCTCAAGCCGCAACAACCGCAACAACTATGCAAGAAAGCAGACAAAAAAGCAACAAAATTCGATATCCGGTTTTTTTCGGCAGCAATGCGTTGCAGGATAACTGGAAAATTTAGATATTTACGTAATAACTCTCGTAAGCAGTAGATTAAAATTGATTGGCTGTTAATGACCAACAAATTGATACGAAAGCGCCCATTATCGAGTTAAGAGTCAAACTCAAGCAAATTATTTTCAATTACAAAATTGGCGTTCAAATGCGCGCGCATTTCTATAGTCGCACTACTCGCACTTCGATTTCTGTTCCTTTCGCACTTCACATTGTTGCTCCGTAAATAGCGCCACCTGTACGACAAACGCACAGTGTTGTATTTTTAGCTGGCGCAACCTATACAGTAGCAAATGGCATAATTTTAGTCACGCACATATATCGATTACTTCTTGTAGCCCCCTAAAAAGCATAACTACGTACTCTGTACAGCGTATTTACTGCGTAAATGATTTCAAATTACATAAATATATTAAGTAAATAAGTCAACTGCCTTTCTTGACTTGCGATATGCAGTGACACTGTCTGGCCTGCTATCGATACATTGCAGTTTCATCGATAACTCGACAGCTGAGATTGCGAGGCAACTCTATGAAAACGCCGCATTTTTTACGTAAAGCTTAATTTTATTTCTAAGTTCAACAAGTATTACTTAGTAAAAAGGGTGTAATTCCGTAAAACAAAAGTCATCGCTGAACTGCCTTAAAGGATAAACATCACTGACAATGATCTACACAACGACGCTGCTGTCGCGTGGATCCCTTCTCGGGTCGCTAATCAACAAAGTCAGGCAAGTTGTAGCCAAAAGCGCAGACACTGCACATACAATTCCCATCGACAACAATTTCACACCTACGTCAAACACAAACAGACCCTTGGCCGCCGCCAGCATAAGCCACACTGCGGTGCACCAGTCGAAGACTTTGGAGGAGCGCGTTGGTGCGCCACCGCGTCCAAAGAAGCCGCTCACACCGTACTTTCGATTCATGCGTGACATGCGGCCCCAGCTGATCGCCCAGGATCCAAAGATAACGCAAATTGAGATTGTGCAGGAGCTGTCGCGCAAGTGGGTCACTGTCGACCCCAAGGTGAAGCAGCAATTGCAGTCAGAGTACAAAAAAGACCAAGAAATCTACGTCGCGCAGCGTACCAAATACGATGCCAAACTGACCGACGAGCAGCGGAACAATATTAAACAGCTGAAACAGGAACTGCTGGATGCCAAAGAACGCAAACAGCTGCGCAAGCGGATCAAGGAGCTCGGACGGCCAAAGAAGCCTGCATCGGCGTTTCTGCGCTTTGTGGCCAGCGAGCGCACGAATACCCCACAAACATCTCAGCAAACATACCGCGAATGGCATCAGAAGGCGACTGCTAAGTGGGCACGCCTCTCGGACGACGAGAAGGCCATTTTCCTGAGTGAATCACGCAAGGAGCTCGATCAGTACAAGTGCGTAGAAAGAACACACGACTCTGACTCCATAAAAACAAACCCTTCATTATTCAATTTCGTTTTACAGAAAAGCCATTTCCATTTGGGAGGAGAAAATGATACGTCTGGGCCACATCGACGTTGTGCGCCATGGCAACCTCATCGATCCGCCTGAGCCCAAGGCACGCAAGAGTCAAGTGGCTAAAGAAAAATAGTCTGAAGCGTCTACCAACTGACATCACTCGTTCTTCATTTATCTTCAAATATTGTTTTACTGGATTTCTCTTTTCGCGAAATTTTCAATTGTTAAAAGACTCGCCTTCATCACTAGGAAATAAGTTGGTTCCTACAGCTCTAATCTAATGCTGTGAAATCGCATGTCATTATTCTGTTGGAAGAATGTAAATAGTTTCAGCATTATGTATTAAACAGTTAATTCTGAGTTTATATCGTGGTGTTAATTCGTGGAAATGGGCATGTGTACGGAGAGTCAGTTTACTACTTATAATATATGTACTCCTATGTATGTATCTATAAGGTTACGCTTTTTGTTCTGAAATTTAAGTAATACCATGTGCTAGTTAACGATCGTAATAGTTTTATGCAGAGATACTTAAGCTATCTTAATACATAAGCTATATTATATCTTAAAGGTCTTTGGCCAACACGTGGCACTGGTCTGGTGGAGAAAAAAGAAACCTTTGGACACGTGTCTGAGTCTTACGGGGTTAAAATCACACTTGATATTCAGTTGATTCAACACGGTAATCGAAACAGTTTTAATCTATCTGCGTAGATCACGGTAAACAAATATGCAATAAATTTGTCACCTCAAATGCGCAGAATAAAAGTGATCGATCGGTACAGTCTACAATCTGCAGTCTCAATTCTATGCTATGCTATAGATATTTTAAGTACTATCTTATATCCGTGTTATGCGACGAGGCACAACCACACGCTGCTTGCGCTCGTTTCGAAATGAACGATCTGCCAGAGCCAAAGAATAAGATTGGGCTTGGCTGGCTGAAGACAGCCATGTTTAGGGACTGGAATTCAGCTGACTGGATCACTCTCTTTCTCTCTCCCTCTCGCTGTGATAACAGTTTCATTTCTTGTTGTTGCTCCTCAGTGAGCATTCAGTTTGTCGCTCTCCCCATTTTGCCTTGTTACTGTCTCTCTTTGACTCTGTTACACTTCTCACTCTCTCTCTCTCTGTTGATCCGCCGCAGCTGAATTCCATTCCAGCGAGAGTTGTTTTCGTGTTTGTACCTCTTGTTGTTGTTGTCTTGCTAACAACAGGTAGTCGAAATTTTGTGGCCCAAGATTTTCATTTCGATGCCTTGCCATACCTTGCCCAAACTAGCCAAGAAGCGAGTTCTATGCTAATTAAAACCGACATTTAAGCCGCTTTATGTGCACTAATTGCGGAACGGTCGAGTCTAGTTTGTACACCACCATCTCACATGGTCGTGGCTGGGGCAGCTTGATTGGCCGCCACATTCTTTGCTATGCGAATTCAACTTACCTCCGATTTTTGGCCAAATAACACGTTCTCGTTCGTACTTACTTAGACCCAGCCAAATTGCGAAAGCCATATTGGCAGAACCTTGAGCTACTCCAAAAGCCACAAAACAACAACTCAAAAAATAAAAAACTAGCAAAACAAAGAGTCAAAATATCTAGGCAGGCCGAGACGGCCAGAGCCCGGGCTCATGCAAGGGGCAGCCGATCCGAGCCGGGCCAATAAAATCTGTATAAATTTTCGGCAAATGACAAGTTGGAAAACAACAACATCAACGCGCGCAGCCGGCACACGAATCTGCGACGCGATTGAGATACGCGACTCAAGAGGTTGCCCAGACGCAGGTGCTGCATGCAGTTGAGGTACAGACAGAGGGACAAAGAGGCAGACCGCTTATGTATAGAAACATTTATACCCACATTCGTGGATAAACAAACCTGCCAATGTTCTGTACTGTTGTTGGAGGGGGTCAGCCAAGTGGAACAGTTTGTACTGTGGCTTCAGCGGCAACGTACTTATTAGCCAGCTTCATTGTACGCCTGCTAGTGTGCGTATGTTGTACGTAGCTTATTATATTCATTATTAGCCCATAACATCGCCTAGTTGCGCAGCTGCACCGCCTCCACCCTCCCCCGCCCGGCGCAGCTCCCAGTGGCCTCCCTCATCAGCCAAGCTTGGACGACTCTGGTCCGAACTGGAGGCCAACATGTTTGTGCTTGCACAACAGAAGTTCTCCGCAGACTTGACTTAGTAAATACTACACAGATTTTGTTTGTACGATTTCGATTTTTATTCAGCAATTTGGTTCAATGCAAAAATATCATTTATCTTCTGTGACTCGCTACAAATAATCCCGTTGTCTACTTGCTTGGGGAGTTTCTTTTCGTTTTGTTCGAAAGAGCTGATGCTAAGAGACGCATACACAGAAAGATACGTTACTATTAGCTATAAGAACTAACACTTAGGAGCTAGAAGAATATTTACATACAGTATACGATATACACGATACAATATACGATATAGTACATATAATTTGGACAAATAAAGATACAATAATTTAATACTTGTACAATGGAAAATGAGTCGAAAACTTTAACTAAAATGTGATGCTGGTTTTGTAATGTTCGTTATATGTAGAGTGATAATAAGGCCAGAGATGAAGTAACCCCCATTGCGAGCGAATTATATTATAATATTGTGCTACTACTGTGTCTTTATGTGTTTATGTGTGTGCGTGTGTGTGTGTATGTGTGCTATAACACTTAAATTGCTGTTTATTACGTTGTTTGTGTTTTTCGCTGTTTCGGTCTTTCGCTTTGTGGCGGTTACTTCATGTGGCAAAGTCGAAAACGTGTGGATGCAAAATGAAACGATTTCAATTCGCTAGAAGAATCACGACACACGCTAACCCCTCTTGCCACTGGCCTGCGCATATGTGTGACTATCTTCCGAGGGGGGACGCACCCAGCCACCGTAGCGTCGTTCCATTTCACGGGCGACAGCCAGACAAAGATGATCCTGTCCGGGATTGGCGACCACCTGTATGCCCATGGGCAGGTTACGACGATCCAGGCCAATCATGCAGTTGGTCACGGGCAGACCCAACGTATTGAATATGGCCATGTACATGGGCTCCAGCAGCTTGTGGTAGATCTGATAATGCTGGTGCGCGGTGTTCGGGAATGTGGGATAGAGGAAAACGCCATCGTTGCCGAGCATCTCCTTGAATTCAGTCTTGAGCGCCTCAATAATGCTGGCCAGATGTTTGTGCCGCGAATTGGGAATAATCTTCATGAAATTCTGCAAGTGGCCGAAGATCACCGACGGCAATATGCTGTCGGAGCAGCCAAAGAAATACTTGACCGTCTCCTTGCACACGGTCTTCGGTTGCTCGCCCTCCTCGGTCTTGTGGTAAATAGTCTCGATGTTCTTCATGGTAAGCATGGCCGAAAGCGAGATGTCCAGCGACCACTTCATTTTGCGTATGTTCACGCGCTTCGCATTAAAGTCGCTGGCCACGCGATTGATGGCAGCATGCAGATCCCGGCTGAGGGGACGCATCATGCCCGACGGGCCATCGTTGTCCATGAAAAAGAAGCGTATGCCATGCGCACTGATCTCCTTGTCCAGCGTCAATTTGGGTCCAGTCGGATCGTGCATGCACTTGAGCAACAGCGGCAAATCCTTAGCATAACGTGTCATCGGAGCAATGGTGAAGAAGTCGCCCCACTTGGGAAAATCGCTGGTCGGATGATGACCACGAAAGGAAACGGCATACGGTGTCGGCTTGTGGCCCCAAATGCCGCTAAACATGGCCGGCAGACGCGACGAGCCACCAATGTCCGAGGTGAGGCCGAGCAACGAGGCGCCACTAGCCAGCAGGGCTGCCTCGCCGCCCGACGAGCCGCCAGGGGTACGCTTCAGATCGTAAGGATTCTTTGTCTGGCCCGTCACATTGTTGTAGGTCTCCCAGAGCAGACACAGCTCGGGTGTATTGGATACCAGCAGAATGATGCCACCACAACGCTTGATTTGCTCCACAACGGGCGCGTCCGACTTGGCAATTTGCGGCGTCTTGAACACTCGACCTGCTTGGTTGGTCAAGCCTTTGACCGCGATGCTCTCCTTGACTGTCACCGGAATGCCCAAGAGTGGCGTCAACTCTTCCATGGACTCGATACTGTTGATCCCCATGGCAATGACATTGTCAATTTCCCGCGCCTCCTCCAGTGCCTCCTCGAAGCGATCCTGCACAATTGCATTGATCAACGGATTCACCTGAAACAATCGATCAAAGTTCAAGGCAATTAGTAATCTCAGATTTATATTTATCAGTTTCGTTTCATTACCTGCCGACATCGTTCGATATAAGCCTCGACTACCTCTTCGCTTTTAACCTGTAATAAGAATAGATAAGAATCGAAATTAAAATCGTTTGATCACTTCCGCATTTTCTTAAAAATATTATCTCTAATTCTAGAACTGAACGCGCCGATAAATGTTCCCCATTGTTTCATTCTTGCCGCTAAATTGCTTGTGAGAACCAACAGAGACAACAACACAAAAGCAATTTATGTTAAATTAAAATCAATAAAAATTCACATTCAATTGTCTCTGACGGTTCAAAGCGAATGCCAACGCGTACGACATGTCGTATGAGTAATCTAGAGACTTGCAATTGCCAACAGAGAAAAATAATATTGATGATAACAGTGAAAAGCTTGGCAAAGTAAGTTTAAAGTAAGTTTGGTATTTTAGATGCTAGTCTGGGGGGAATAACGTATAGATCTATGAAACCGAAACAATAACTCAACTATTTATGGTTAACTGGTAACGAAGACTTCAGTTGAGCGCCCGCGATCGTAATATACATTTTAACTAATAAGAAATACACAAGAAATTACCAAAGTTGTTAGCCTGTCTAAGACTCATACCCATACATTAACAGAACAATTTCAGCCAAATTTAGTATCTATACATTCTATACGAGTAGATGCTGCCCGTATTCCAGACAGAATACCTGTCAGAAGATCATGCCTGTTACAAACATTATCACAAAGTTATCACTCCTTTTCAAAGGAAGAAGGTTTGGAAAATAGGTCAATAGCATTAAAAATCTTTATGCTCGAAGGTTGCTTGAAGATTCTTTCTACTTAGAACATTTTCGGATATTGTGTTGTTATTTAAACGTAATCTAGTTAATTTAAATCATTATGACGCAAAAATGTTTTGCGTAATGAAGAGGAACTTTCTTATGTAATACAAAAAATAAAGATTAAAGCGTTGCTAATTTCCTCATGTAATAACTTGTTTGTTAACTGAGTCAGCTAAATGCATTAATTTGATTTTATAATTTACATCGACTAGATGCGGATATGGTTCACATAAAAGTAAACAAAATATAAAAGCTAACTTTGCTTTAACGAAGGTTTAATACTCTTCTTTATTTATACGATTGTTTCTATAGTTGGGACATACAACTTATAGTACAGAGTGTCATATATGGAAGAGTACAGAGTTCTATTACATTATTCATAGATTAGTTAACAGCAATATTAATTCTAATAGCTGAACAAATAAAATGAATTTTGTGAAAATATGTTATTTATTTAAGACTGATCATTAAGTAATCCGTTTTTGATCGAATGGTAAAACCAAACTTATGTTACTGTATAACTTTTGGATGACTTATTTCGAAAACAATACAATACAATAATAAGGTCTTTATCCAAATACCCACAATTCCTGTGGCAGCAATAATATACATATGTATGTATATCACAGTAGTCAGCTTTTGATTAAATTTTACAAACATGTTATTTAATGTAATTTAATTGTTAGTGATAACTTGAAATATAAAACAATATTTCTTTAGGTTATATGCCAGCTATACAATAGTCAGATATGTTCGACCTGTAGCAAGCATGTATATTTTATCAATATAGCTTTCAAACTGAGGGACTAGTTTGCGCTGCAAAATATAGACGGACGGACGAAAGGACATGAAAAGTTCGACTCCCCTGTCGATTCTTATTTTAAATATGTTCACTCTATAGAGTCTGAAATGTCTTCTTCAGTGCGTTTCAAGCTTCCACCAAATTAATATGCCCTCTGCAAGGGTGCACAAATAGGAGATAAAATCTTTGCTATTTGTATGCGGGCTATCAACTATTATTACATGCTCACTTAAAAATATGTTTGAAGCATTCTATATCTCTGTCATAGTGTTACATAGATATATATATATATATGTATATATACAGTTAGTTGATATATTATCTCAATGCTTGCAAATTGCATTTGCATTGAGGGTTGCATTAACTAACTGCGTTTATACATATTCATGCGAACACACAACGGTAATTACACGTTAATAATGTACGTGAACTTACGAGCACATAAGTATCATAATACTATATGGCATACGTACATACATAAATCATTAAATTTAAGGCTACTTGACTTTTTCAATGACTTCCAGTGTAATAATAAATCAGAAGTGGCAGCTTAACTCAAACCCGAACTTCGTATGTACATACATATGCACTGATAGGTATGGCATGTGCAGGCTACTTGGGAGCTAATGGGAGGGAGGGGAGAGAAACTTGAAGGGGTTCAGCGTGCATAAAGCAGATACTGATAAAAGTAAACATTCAAGCAGACACATGCTACATAAATACAAAGGTGTGTGTACAACATGCATTACCACAGGCACAAGAGACAATGATGCCGAATAAGTCGAACAGTGGGTAGATCAGAGACCTAAAAAAGACCCAACCGAAGTCATTCAATACACTAAAGTAAAAATGATATAGCAACTCATAGGGATACCCTGCAAATCGAGACTGTACATTATATGTATGTCAAAAGATTAAATATTGGTATGTTATTATTGTGGAGAATAGATTTGAAGAAAATAATTTGATCTTTATTGAATTGTGGAGGGACTTGCTCTCTTAACTTTAAAATATACGTATCTGCAATATGTCAACACAAACATTTTGTGAACTAAGGGAAGTAATTATACAGTATATTTTATGATTGATCGTTTATGAGCACAGATTGTTTACTGTCAAAACCAATTAATTTACTTTCAGTTGATATATCTTACATATAAACTGTCAAGATCGACAGGTAACAAACTAAGTACTTGGCTCTAGAGTATATTTAATAATTCAATCAAAGTGCGAATATAATATGAGCTGATTTAAATATGTATGTATCTCATACATATATCATACGTATCTATTTAGAAACATTTATAAGAGCTCATGCTTCCACTTATTGTTTAAATAAATCTCAATTCCAACGCTAATTAACCGAAACGTTGTCGCAGTTGTTGCGCTGGCTGACCCGGTCATATGAACCCGCTCCTATCAAGAAGGCACGCACAGCTGATAGAGTCTAAACGAGCTCTCAACTAACTCAACCTCAAAAAAGCTTGCATTTGCGTAAACAAAATGAAGCAATTTGACAATGAAACTTCCAAAAAATGAAACGAGACTCAACAAATAAAAATCATAATTAAAATAATAATAATTTTTAAACACATGCTCGTATAATGCCGAAGACAATCCCGCAGCAAACGTGCAGTAAAATATAAACAAACAAGTGCGCTTATAAACAAATGTGATAAAAACAAAAACGCAATACACGCTCACTCGCTGGGGTTGCGCCAGTGTCTCTGTCTGCGCTGCCTCGATAAGGTCTGCCAAGTAATGACCTTATGTGCGCTGGCTGTGTCTGTGTCTGTGGACCAGCCAACCGCAATCGCACAACAGAGCGAGTCAAGTAACCGACATAAGTAACAACAATTATGAGCAGACTCATACGAGCAGGAGATTACAATTAAGTTTGCACAGATTTCGTGTATTCCCTTATGAGGCTTACTGGCAGAGCAGCAGATGTTATTGATATGGCGCGATATGCCGACGATATAAAGCCCAGCCATGCAAGTAGCAGCTCTCTAGGCCAGCTCGATTGACCAACCCAATTCGCGAATTACGGGCTCAGTCAGCGGGGATTTCTACAACTTGGAAAGATTTTGAAACTGCCAAGCCGAATACATAATAAAAGGCTTTGTTTAAATCGTAAATTGTATGAGTAATATGTGAGTAAGAGTTTTTTGTTACATAGTTAATTTGGAAAACTTACTTATGTTTCAAATTTAGTACATTCTTTTCTTCTTACATTTTGTTTTCTTTACGTTTTGTTTGAATTCTTTGTTTTTTTTTCGTACCAACCGAAAATGTATGTAACAGGCAGAAAAAGGCGTGGCAGACCCCACAAACTAGAGCTGCAGATACATCGATGTTTGCTGAGAGTTTTAATATTAAACATCGATATTTGCTGAAATTATTCATATAAAACATCGATGTTTATCAATGTAAAAAATACCACAAACTATATATATTCCGAAACATCATGATTCTCAATCAGCATCAACAGCAGAGTCGATATAGCCATGTCTGTCTATATTTTGGTATGAAAATCAAGATCTCCGAGATTAAAAGAGCTAGGACTACAAAAATATAAACAAAAAAAATGTTTAAAAATCTGCGCGCATAACAGGAGTATTTCACAATTTAACCATGCCTCTTTCCGCCCCGTAAATCAATAAAAAACCTAACTTCAAACATAATTTAAATGCTGGTAAACATAATAACTATCAACGCTGAAATGATTTCTGAAAATTTGGTTGCAATCGGATAATTAACATAGAAGTTTGTTCAGAAATTAAAAAAATTTACTGAGTTCGAAGCCATTCCATGAAATTGTGCAACACAAAATACGCAAAACATAGAAGTTATATATTAAAGAAGTGAAGCAGGTACATCACAATTGAGCACACTCAACAGTTGCTTTCGTGCTTGTTTTTAGAAGAAACTTTCCGATAAATAAAGGATTTTTTAAATAATTAATTAATTCATTTAATTTTATATTTTCTTTTTCCCATAATTTTTCCATTATATTAAAGTAAAGACAATATTAGGTAAGAATAACTCCCGTTTTCAGATAGCGCGAATAGCCAGCAATATGACAAAATATATTTGAAATTAGTATACCCTTTTTAACAATTAGCTGATCCTTATCTTTATATTTTTTGATCGAAAGTAAAAAGCCTTGTGCCTCTACTTTTTTGTGCAATTTTTTATACATAACTAAGTAGCATAGATATAATCGATAAAGACTAAAACGAATAGCTGCAAGGGTATAAGACCATCGGTATGACGAAGATAACCTTTCTTTCATGTGTTCTATTGTATTATTTAAAATTTTTGGCGGCATGGCATTTCAAGTGGTGCTCAGCAAAATCTATGTAGCAAAGAGGTTAACTCAGTTGACACCTGTGACATGAGTCGCCGCTGCAAGGGGCGTCGACTCGGTGGCCATCAACGGCGACGCGTCAGATTGCCTCAGCTTTGCCACAAAGTGTCTAATAGATGTGGCAACCGAGTGCTTTCAGGGGCCTTTGTTGTCGACGCTTTAGCGCGTGCATTAAGTAGACTGAAGACGGACAGAGAGTCTGCCTGTCTATTGACTTTGCAAAACTTCGCCAGTAACAATTTAAGGTGCGTACGATTGAGATCTAACTTTAATGGGTTAACCCACATACATGCATGTGCATGATCAAGAGGTGGATGAAAGGGAAAGGAGGCAAACTCACCTTTCTGGTGCGAATCAGCTTGGCCAGATCGACGGCAGGTATCTCCAGGAGATGACTTCGGATGGGCGGCAGCTTGCGCCGTATCACCTTGATGTTGGTGTAACGGCTGTAGGGCACCACAAACCAGCTGAAGACGATCATCGCGGAACGCAAGAAGCGCCGCATGATGTACCCCAGGATCCTGGAACACAGTAGCACAGCAATTTTGACGGCTTTTCGTTAACCAATCAAGTAAAATTCAATTCAAAAACTATCTGTATCCTACAGATACAGATACATAAACAGATACAACACAAACACGAACACGATGTGAACACGAGCACGAACAGGTTGGCCAACAAGCGACAGGATTGTGCAATATGCAGCTGGCCTGTGCACGGCTCGCAATTGCAGCGACTGCGACTGCGACTGCGACGTCAGCATAGACAGCAGCGGCTGCTGCGATTTGCGCTTGCACAATTCACTTGAGCACACGAAGTTGCTGCCGCAGTTGCTGGAAGACAGAGACGGAGACGGGGCGACAGAGCGATAGCTATGGCTGCGATGGCTTAATACTTTTTTGGTCAGTTGGCTAATATCTAGTGGCAAAATACTTTCTTGAGTCCGACTGCATCTTGTGCTGTGCTTTAATCTGATCGAAACGTTGTTTCTGTTGTTGTTGCGCTTGCTGTAGTATTATTAACTAATAGATTTCGCCGCAAATGTAATATTCCGGACGAATTTGAATGCGCTGCAAACGCATGCGTAACGTTTCACTGGCTTTCATTTTGCGGCACACTGCGCGGCGCTTATCACATTCGCCGTCGTTAGTCGTTGCTGCTGTTTATGTGTGTGTGTTTTAGTTGCACTTTGCATATGCACACTCGCGGGAGCTATAACGAACCGATGTACGCGACGTACGCTCAGCAAATAACTGATCAGGCCGAGCTTTGCATAGTACTTCAAGCGCTGCTCGAAGCGCCACTCGTAGCTGAAAGCTCGAACCGGTTCAGTTCGGCTTGGGGCTGGGCTCTTCTCTTACTCTCGCTCTCTCTCTCTCTCGCTCTTTGTGCGATCTTGCTCTTAAATGTGATCGCTGTTAATGACTGCACACGGTGTTCAAGTTCACTTGTGAATCCCATTAGTTCGCAGGAAATACCTTTGCCCGTGGTGTAAACAGGGTCATATTAGCATTACCAGATACAGGTGCTGTGTATCTGTTACTTTATCTTTATTTTCTGCGTCAGTACGCCTAACGAGCTCACTACTAATTAATACTTTTCCTGCTAAGCTGTAATTACAGTTTAGAGGATCTAGATATACCCTTACAAAGGGTATATTAATTTTGCTCATATATTTAACAGTAACATTAACTTTCTTGACCTGATTGGAAATTTGAGGGGTTTCCCTGATGGATCGGCTAATTCTTTATTTTCCCAGTCTAAATACTAAACACTTTTTTTATGTTAATATTATTAAGTTTTTGTACCATTTTACCATTCAAAATAGTCAAAAAAGGGTTTACTATCGTTATATGTAACAGGCAGAAGGAGGTGCAGGCGACCCCAAAGAGTATTCTTCCTCCGGATCGGTAGCCGAGTTGATTGAGCCATGTCTGTCTTTCTGTCTGTTCGTCTATCTGTCTGTCTGTCTGCCCGTGTGTTTAAGCATCAAGATCCCAACTATTATAAGAGCTAAAGACTCCAAAGGAAGGTATAAAGGTTAATGCAAACAGTTCGCAGATCAAGTTTATTTAAAATATTGGATGCCGCGCCCACCGCCCACACCAATCAATAAATTATTTTTTTTAACTGAATTTGTAAGCGTCGTATAAAAATTAAAACTTTCTGGTTTTAAATTTACTTCTATTACTAAATTGTTGTTTTAGTTAATATTAAATAAATAATTAATTTTTCTTGTGACTAATACTTTAATTGATAAGTAACAATACTTGTAGTGTTAGGAAAGTACCAAATAATATTGTGTAGTAACCCTTTAATACTTTTCCACTTGATTAACATCGGACAACTATGTATATCTTATAACTTTCGTTGAAACAATGAGTAGGAAATAAAAATTTTCATACAAGAAACTAAAGTTATTATAGCAGTTAACGAATACATAAATAAAATGAATAAACTCTTAACTTAATATTGTATATATAACAATGCAGACTAAATTAAAACCTGCAAGAGTATAAAACGATCGGCATGGCAAAGCTAGCATTTAATTCTTCGCCTTTGCGATTACGTAGTTTACTCCAACTTCGAACTAGAATTAAGCTGGTTCCATTTGTTAAATATACTATTAGACTTTATAACAGTAATAAAAAAAAACGCGAATCATCCCACGTGTGGATTGCCATTACATGCTAATCACTAGGGTGACTTTAGTCTGGAAATTGTAAACGAATTGAAAGTGATCTCATCAGCATTTGAGAAATCCTTTGTCAGGGGCAGACTGTATTTGAATGTTGTTATTAACGTCGCGTCGCAAGGAAAATATTTACCACGAGTAAACAAAAAGTTCTGAAAATATACAACAAAATACGATGACGAACACAGAACTGGAGCCTGTCAGGTTTAATCTATCGAAACTGAGTCACAAACAACGACGATGTGATCGGATATATTGGATCACTGGTGCCTGACGCCTTTTTAAACATTTCGTTTCGCCTTTTGTTTGTTTGTTTTTTATTTTCATGTTATTTATCTTAAACGGGTCCTACTCAACTCATCTATGACAATAGAATTGTTTTTTAATTGCATAAACATTAGCGAGTCGGTAATTTAAGCCGACCAATTTAGATGTGGTAGATACACAAAGTACTAGACCATAATGGAACAGATTAAAAGCACCAAACGTTGCTGGAGATCACGCAAAAAGAATTATAACTTAAATTATATTATGTATAATAAAATGTTATTAAAGAAGTGTAGAATTCATGAGTTCGTAAGTAAATAACAAGCGATTTTGTGGGGAAAAACACTGAGCAGGTTTCTGTTTTTGTAACAGGTTGTCCCACAAGACTGGGAAAACTCCAAGGTGACAAACGGCGAAGGAAAAAAATCAAGGAACTTTCAGTTTCGGTCACAGCTTAAGAGAAAAACACCGTCGACGACAGAGTACACAGCTTAGTCGGGTGCTTTAGATAACGATAGCCATGCTGATATCATATGCTTAACTAAACAAAGAGAATGCGAGAGAGAGATGAAGAGAAGAGCGCGCTAGTTGGTGGCCCTCCAGTGTTCTTTCATGAAAGCTCGCGTACTGACGCAGTGGGCTGGAAAACTTTCCATAGATCGTACCTATGCTAGTTTAGCAGGTAGAAAAAATACTCTGTAAAGTCTTCGCGAAAAGTTCGCGAAAAGTTTGTAAATACAAAACAAATACAAATCGATTGTAATATTCGGAAGTTTGAGTAGTTGTCTATAATATGTCGATGTGGGCAACGCGATTGTGGCTCTCGCGAGCATCAGCTGCTCGACAAAGTTTGAGAAGCTTTGCAGCTGTTCGCGAAACACACAGCGAGCACAAGAGTAAAAGCAACAATAACAACGATGAGGCAGTCGGCACGGATGACAGGCATCCGTTGAAGGGCATACGAATTTTGGATATGACACGCATTATCGCTGGTCCCTATTGCACCATGGTACTGGCAGATTTGGGCGCAGAGGTGATCAAGGTCGAGCGGCCGTTTTTCGGAGATGAGGCACGCAAGTGGGGACCTCCGTTTCTTGAACAGAGCGGCGATGCGGCATATTTTCTGGCGCCGAATCGCAACAAGCAGAGCGTCTGCATCGACATTGTCCGCGGGCAAGAGATCATGCACGAATTGGCCACGCGCTGTGATGTCTTGGTGGAAAACTACGTACCGGGCACCTTGCAACGGTACGGCTTGGCCTATGAGCAGCTGCGCGATATCAATCCGCAGCTGATCTATTGTACAATTAGCGGATACGGATCGGTGGGACCCTATGCCAAGCGACCGGGCTACGATGTCATTGCATCGTCCATGGGCGGACTTTTGCATATAACTGGACAGCGTGATGGACCGCCCAGCAAGGTGGGCGTCGCTGTCACCGACATTGCCACCGGCCTGTACGCACATGGCGCCATATTGGCAGCACTGCTGCAGCGACAGCGCACAAATCGCGGGCAGAAGATCGACGTCGATCTTTTGTCTACCTGCTGCTCGCTTCTAATCAACGTGGGAAGCAACTATCTGAACGCTGGAACTGAAGCCAAGCGCTGGGGTACCGCACACTCGAGTATTGTACCTTACCAGAGCTTCAAGACAGCGGACGGATATCTTACGGTCGGTGCCGGCAGCGATGCACAATTTTTGGAACTCTGCCAGCGTCTGGATATTGCAGACATCTCGCAGAACGATAAGTTTAAGACGAACAAGGATCGTGTACAGCATCGGGACGAACTTGTTGCCCTTCTGGCGGAAATACTGGCCCGAGACAGCTCCAAGAACTGGATGAGTCACTTTGAGGGTGCCTCCTTTGTGGTTGGACCTGTCAATAGCATTCGCGAGGTTTTCGAGGACGAGCACATTCAAGCCATTGGCCTGGTCAAGACTCTGCCACATCCGCGCGATGACAGCGTCAAGGTAGTGGGTCCTCCCGTCGTCTACAGTGAGGCTCGCAACGATGCACGCACAGCGCCACCCATGCTAGGCGAGCACACTGATCAGGTTCTCGAAAAACTCTTGGGCTATGGAGCGGATAAAATTGCCAAACTGCGTGAACAGCGTATTATCCAGTGATCAGACTATTTATACTGTTAATCGCACTGTACATAGAATCTAAGTATCAAAGTAAAATATACTATTCTACACTATCTAGAGATTGATTGAGACTAATTTTGTTCAATGTGCTATCGATTGAGTGAAGAAATCCTTTACATTAAATGCTACTAAACTAAATTAATCAGATCTCTTTGAAAAATATATCATGTTTTCAAAACGCTTAGTACAAAAACTGAAATAGTTTGGCTGATTTTTTCAGGATGCCGGTAAGTCGCAATTGATCGGCAATTGGATCAACGCACTGAGTATCGCACAACTCTCAAACAGCATACATCCAATAATCTTCCCTGGAGCCAGCACTCACAAAAGGATAAGATTATTATAGTCATCGTCCTGTTCTGTATATTCACATTGGTTGCAAACATTGTTATATGGCTAGCCTACATTTGTATATATTTAAACAACAACAAATTTAAAGAGCCAGGGGGGGCGCCGAAGCCTGGCGTCTCTTTGAAAGCTTTATCCAACAACTTACCGATGTTCAAGGTTGCTTAGGCGTAAGCGCACTAGGAAGAAGCCGATTATCGATTTTAATAAACTCTTCACTGTGTACCGAGACGGACCAGAATGAAAGCAAAAATTGGCAGAGAAAGACGATGAATATGTAATTAAAAAGTAAACAAAGTAAAACAACTAATGCAGTCGGACCCAAGACTCACTTATGTAAATATTTAAAATAGTTGTTTCACTTCGTTGCTGAAAATCGATTTACTCTTAAAAATCGCAATCGCAATTGAACTCGCGCGCAGCAATCGAGTTGTTGATGCGCTGCTGGTGTTGCCAAAACTAACTGCGGGACTAGGCCGCATAGACAAAGCGAATTCTGTTTGTTTGTTTGTGTGCAAAGGTCACAAGCCGCCGACGCATCGTCGCTTAGACGCCTCAACACTGTGCCCCTGGCCCTACTGCAGCGCGAGAATATTGAAAAGTACAATGTACTTTGCCTATTACTATCACATTGTTTGCTTGCAGTTCGTAAGGGAATGAGCGAGTACATAGAGAGGGATAGATGTCTCTTTGTGTGGGAAAGTGTCGGAGAGATGGGTATGACGTTCTTTCACAGGTACAAACATACAGGTAGCAACCATTTTCAAGAAGTAGACACAATTGCCTGCAGGACAGTCAATTGTCCACGGTGCATTAATAAAAAAGTACATACACATATCGCATATGAGACAACTAGTCGTTGTCGATATGCCGCGTGAAGAGTATTCAAGGGGGTATTGTGTTACTTATAAACAATTGAGTCACTAATATGTTTGGCATTGGAATTATGAAGAAACTGCACAAATTACCTCAAGCAGTTGTCTGTTTGAAGATTTGGATTCAGATAAAAATCATACTCTTTTAATTGCCTCTTATCTTGTATAAAAATATATTTTTATTATATATATGTACATACTTTTGCCGCCAGTATATCGATATCGATATACCAAAATAACAGCAACAGACTTGTGCTGTAGCGGTATATGTGGTATTTTTTAACATATTTTAAATTACGTCGATAATACATATATCGATAGCACAAACAATGTTAAATAACAATAATATTCATTTTTGCGATCCTGTCATAATTTTTTAACTAAAAATGACTGTGCCACAAAAGCAGTCTTTTGTTTCGCGAAATCTTGTCGCACTGGTCATGATACCCAGTCTCATTGGCATACATATTGGATGGAGAATGTTGCAAGATAACCGAAAACTTGTCGCCGCTGATGAACAAATTGATTTACCTCCCATCACGGTTAGTTCTTGTTAATTATATTTTGGCTAATGTCGTTATAAAACATGTGGTTAACTTTTCTGTAGTTTGCAAAGATTTTGTGGAAGCGACTGACAAATGGAACCGACTCTCAGACGGAGTCAACAGAGTCGAGCACAAAATGATCATACAATGAAGTTATGTTTGATTCTTGTTCCTAGTTATAAATATGATTTATTGCATTGAAGAGATGCAGTAACTAAAACTATAAAATTATTAACTTTATGGTACAATCTAACACATAAACGGACGACATTCATACAAATATATTCTGCACTATGATTTGGATCGAACAATCCAGTTACATTCGCTTCTGATGAATCTTAGTTAAAATACCGATAGGTAAAATTACTGCGTCAACGCCGAATTGACAGTGAGGTTGTCTAGCTGAGCATTGAAGAGTACATCACTTATCAATTTTTCTGCAATGATGCGCTGCGTGTGGTTGATCGACCGTAGTTTACTCGCCACATTAACCCCAATTGCATCGTACTCATCCTCGTGACGGTGCGACGTGCTGGGCGCTGCCGTTGTGTATGCAGCGGTCGCTGCGTTTCCGAACAGCGGCTGATAGTGGTCACGTCCGATTTGGATTGTCGGCACCGGCTGGCCATGACCGTTGGCGTGTTGGTGAAGGTGTTGCAGCTGCTGGTGATGTTCGAGCGAGTTCACAGCCTGCATAGAACCATTTGCGTTAAGTTAATAATTGATAGACGACTAAGGGAGCTCGTCGTGTACTCACTTGTTGTATCTCGCGCTGCGAATTTGAGTCCAGGGATGTAATCTCCAACACCTTTACCGCATGGCCGCCTGCTGCAGCTGCGGCTAGAGATGACTGCGCGGCTGTGGCCTGTGCTACTAAACGTTGATGTGCTTCCGCGGCCACCTCATGGTGACTCTGATGCGTTTCGTCCTTCACCAGAGTCACACAGTCGGCGGGCGTCACTGAAATGGTGCTCAGCGTGGCGCCTTGACTACTGACCACAACATTATTGGACGCTGCTGCAACCTCCGTCTCGACTTCTTCGGCTGTGTTGGGTACGATTGTCTCAATGTGCTGCTGTGACTGTGGGGTATGATGTGATTCCTCTTCGAAGTCCATCGAGTCCTCGTCATCGAAGCTTATTTGCAGCTCGCGTTTCGGTTTGCCAGAGAACTCGTTTGAGTGTCGCTTCGACTTGTGGTCAGCTATAAAGAGGAGTTTGTCGTAGTACCATAGACGAGTCTCATAGTCACTTTTGCTGCTGGATTTGCGGAACTCGCGCCGGAAAGCGGATCTGAGGGAATTTATCTTGCGGACGACCATGGCGCGATCTGGATTTGGTTCAACCTCTTTTAGTTTTTCGACCAGTTTGTCGTACGCTTTGTTTCTGGAGGCGTGATTACTGTAATCCTGATGCTTAGGCTGCCACAGGCACTCTTCCTCCTGATATTGTTCTATAAACTCTGTTAACCAGTGACGGGAATAGGAGCGCAGGTCGTTTAAGTTCGACATATTCATTTTAATATTGGTATATTTGTGTATATTTATTCTTTGATATTTTGCTGTTTTGCTCTGAGTGCGTCGCTCGTGAAGTTGGCTGCAGCAGGACGGTGTTGCCAGACAAAATATCATTTTAACAAATCAGCGATATGGCATCACTACGTTTGCAGACACTGATACAATCGCAGCCCTGGTCCATACAGTTCTTGATGTTTTTGTCTAATGCTCAGAGAAGACGGAAAGGCAAAGTCGCGCGTTTAATTTTTATCATGTATTGAATAATAATAATTTCGAGTTTGGTTAATAAAAAACCAAAATAAATGCGAAATCCCCACACAACTGCCAGCCTAGTAACTGCGTAAGCCAGCTGCACTGCACTTTGGCTCAATTGTTGCTGCGTGCCAATTGGAGTACGTAAAATCTGTGTTAACAAAAACAAAGGTGCGTGTTGTTAGCTTTATCGTCACCTTGCCAGCATAATTAAATGTTTTCTAAATTTGGCTTATTATATAATATGTTTGTGAGAGTGCTAGTGTTCGAATTGTGTATCAATCTGAAGGGGGTGTTGTAAATTAAAAAGTGCAATAAATAAATTCATTTGCTTACAAGGAAGTGGATGCGAAGTTGTGATGTACATAATTACATACGTGACAAACATAGGTGTACATCGAACACATGCATAACAAAGGAAACAAGCACACACAGTACAAAAAATTTAGCAACAGCTGTTCTTTGTCTACTGTGCAGTCAGTTCCAATCAGAATTTCGTCACATTCATTTGGCAGACGCAACGCAATGTGGTAAACAAAATGCAACAATAACAATAACAAGGAATTTCAACGCCATATTCTGTTTTGTTTAGTGCCAATGTGTATATGAATATATATTTTATAATATATAGTTTCTAAATAAAATTGAATAAAGCCAACAGTAAATCGAGTCAAGTGCAAAGTCCAAATACGAGTGAGACTATTTATAGTCACACTCAATCGAGATT
Organism: Zaprionus capensis; assembly: GCA_018903675.1. Taxonomy (NCBI): domain Eukaryota; kingdom Metazoa; phylum Arthropoda; class Insecta; order Diptera; family Drosophilidae; genus Zaprionus; species Zaprionus capensis. The sequence continues at coordinate 6,456,554 of JAEIFN010000011.1, forward strand.
CGTTAGAACCGATGTGCGTGCTTGTGTGTGTGTGTTAAGCATACATTATGAATACCCAACAACCTTGACTGAGTGCACAACAACAAACATAGCTTAACGAACTTGTTTACGTTCATTTCGCCGGTTGCAATTGAGCCTCTCCCACCTCCCTGTTCCTGCTGAGCACCCACCTGTCACCCAGCATCAACAGCGCACAGTGGTATTAGGCATGTGATTTATTGTGAAAAATAAAAGTACTTCGAAATCATATTCTATTCGACACACAGTGGAAAATTACAGTGCTCAGATTAGTAATGTGTTTTTCGGTTATTTTAAATGCATTTTTTTGAGACCTGTCCTCTGTTTCGTATTTTAAATATGTATGTGTATTCGCATAATACTGTTTTCATAGTCTGACGGTCATCTCTATATCTATTCACAAATTTATCTTATCACTTGAGATAGTTTTATCTTGGTTTACACTTTTATTTGCGCTGAATAAGGCAAAAACTTAACCTGTTTCAAGGTGAAATTCTTGACATCTATTGCGAGAGAGTGCAAAAAAATTGCGAAACACGGAAGTCAATTAGAGGCCCGCCCACGTGTTATATACGCAATATACGCATATTTACTTGTGATTAAAATACATTTACATTCGCATATAAAAGTTGTTTTGGAGGTGTGTGCCACACACACAAGCACACTATCGCATAAACCAGCTTGTTATAATTTTAGTGATAATGTATTGTTGTTGTTACGCTATTGTAGCACATTGTATCAACAACAACCGGTTTGTTATACCCTTACAGAGTATATTAATTTTGTCCAGTAGTTAGCATTGCACAGAAGTCAAATTCACAAGTATGTTTATAGTAATTTTAGTTACATTTATTAAGTTACCTGGGTATAGCAACTTACTATTTAAACTAGCGGAATTTAGTATCATATGAAACAAAATATTCTCATTTCTTAGCACTCTTAAATATAAATTATTCTTCTAATTCACATCAAAATAGTGTGAGCTCATCAAAAAAAATATTAAAACATTATTCACTTTAAAATAAAAACTTTATACTGATAATTACTAAACGACATGGAACAAACCCTTTTCAATAGGCATGATGAGCATATGATCTTGATCACCATTAACAGCCGACATGATATAGCCATGTCTTTTTATACTTACATACGTATGATAACCAATTTCTCATTTTTGCACGAAAAAAGGCCTTTAAGTAAATGGGCAACATACATACATATATGTAACATGTATATAAAAATCATAGGGAAGTAAATCAGCAAGGGTATAAAACATTCGTCTTGCCGAAAAAAGGTTTTCTTTTTTCTTCTAGAAATACGTATACACTTGCAGAAGTTGTAGTCAGCACACACATTAGCATTGATATAGAATTTGTTTGCACAACAAATTGGCCGTATGAAAATAAGCCGAGGCTAAATTTCTAGCTTTGAGTCGATTTGTTGTGCGCTACCCGTTGGTAAAATATAATGAACCCATAATAAAAATCTTAATCAGAAAATGCCTATCGAACGGGAGCAGTTCAAGCAAAGTACAAATCCATATCTCATAAAGTGGTTGACGTTTTCAATGTGTCGACTCATCGTTAATATTCCCTATGACCACACATCGTTATATCATTAAAAAGGGTGCTTTCTTTTGAAACTGTGCCAAACGCGTGAAATTGAAAATATTTCTTCAATTATGAAACAATTGCGAAGCTTTCAGCTGGATGGTTTGCATGCCGTTACGAGTGGATGTAGAGACTTTTTGGTTCTTCCACGTTATCAGTATTATTGTTTTCATGACACTGCCGAACACGCCTCAAACTGATAAACCAATATATAAACATAACCTCTGGGATCAGAAAAATTGGTTAGCTCCTTTGATAAGTTATTGTTGCGGTAATAGAATATGAAATCAACTGCCCAATGCAATTTCCTTTGAATTCATTCTTTATTGGTTCCATTTTTCTCTCCTACTTCGGGTAGTCTGCCATGAGCCGCCTTATAGAGAAGCCCAACATTGCCATGTCCATTACAACAACAAGTAGTCAATTATCCAGCACAGTTGCCGGCTCCTCGTCGACGACTAGAGAAGCCTCAACGGAGGACGAGGATGGAATAAGGCTGGGGCAACAAGTGGCAGAACTTCCATCGAAGGACAGTCAAAGCGCAAAACCAGATGGTATGTAGTTTTATAGTTCTGATTTCAAATTCTAAGAAACATTGGCATACCTTCTGAAAGTAAATCAACAGTCGTATTTTAAAACTCACTCCAAAAACATGTTTGCTGTTCTCGAATAAAAAAAATCTATTGTTACTTTATATTCATAGAGTCTGAGAAGCAAATATATTTTAAAGGAGCAAATTATAAGGTGTTTTGCAAATGTTTATTTTTCTAGTAGTGCACAACAAACTGGATGAGGTGTTTATCAGCCTGATATCAGGCGCAGCTGCTGGTGCCATCGCTAAGACGACAATTGCCCCGCTGGATCGAACGAAAATAAATTTTCAGATACGAAAGGATGTTCCATTTTCCTTTCAGGCATCGCTCAACTATCTGAAGCAGACATATTATAATGAGGGCGTGCTGGCCTTGTGGCGTGGCAACTCGGCGACGATGGCGCGCATTGTTCCCTACGCCGCTATTCAGTTCACATCGCACGAACAATGGCGACGGATCCTCAAAGTGGACCAGAATGGCAAAAGGTGAAGATCGTTTTACATAGAAAACCTTCAATCTCTAATATATATTTTTTTTATCTAATAGCACCAAGGGCCGACGGTTTATTGCCGGCTCATTAGCGGGTATAACATCGCAATCGTTGACGTATCCCCTGGATCTGGCACGTGCTCGAATGGCTGTGACTGATAGATACACGGGATACCGGACATTGCGACAAGTGTTCTCTAATATTTGGGTTGAGGAGGGTCCCAGAACATTGTTTCGGGGCTATTGGGCCACAGTATTAGGGGTTATACCCTACGCCGGAACCTCGTTCTTCACCTACGAAACGTTAAAGCGCGAGTATCATGGTTAGTTTCCAAACAATGCAGTTATGTCTTAAACTTCTTATATAATTTGTTTAATTCTGATTACAACAGAGATCGTTGGAAACACACATCCGAATGCTTTAGTCTCTCTGGCCTTTGGCGCTGCGGCGGGTGCTGCCGGTCAGACCGCAAGCTATCCCTTGGATATTGTAAGACGTCGTATGCAGACAACGCGTGTTATTCCCAACTCGACAGAGCCTCACCCTAGTATATTGGAAACTCTAATACAAATTTACCGGTATGTTCTAGTTTATTTAAAAGTATATCATGCTGATTTTATTAAAATATATTTTGACTTAACTCTCCACAGCGAGGAGGGAATCAAGAACGGCTTTTATAAAGGTCTAAGCATGAACTGGATTAAAGGTCCCATCGCTGTAGGCATTAGCTTCTCCACGTACGATCTGATAAAAGCTTGGCTCAGAGAACTATCCCATTTGAAGCGTGGTCGGCTCGAAAAGTAGCATCTGGTCTCCAAGACAAACATACTCATATGCGGCCAGACCGACCCAACAAATACACCAAATAAACCACGCATTGCTTTTGTTCTTAATTAAATAGTTCAAAGAGCATCTAAGGACTTAGTGTATGTCTCATGCGGCATCAACATTGTTACAATGATATTTTTAGTTGTTACCTGAGGGATAGTAATCATGAATATACAAACGCGCACTTTGTTATTCAATGTAATTGATTTACTTTGTTTTCTAAGATGAAAGTAAAATAAAACAATCAATTTAAAGTTACAAATGTAAAGCTCCTACTGTTGTCGACCTGTTTTGGTGCTACACTTAACATAAAGCCTCTACTTGGACAATAACTACTTTGTGAAACCCTTCTGCATGAATATTGTGTATTTTCAAGTTTGAAACTATTTACTTTATCAATTGATTAGTGTAAAAATCGGGCTAGGAGGAGCCCAATGAGGGTACTGTATAAAATTGCCGTAAATTAATTTATGTTCTGCAGTGAAATTATTATAATGCATATATAGTATTTTAATGTTTTTTTAGTACCAATAAATTTACAATGTTTTTTAATGGTTAGTTAACTATTGGATGTTTCTTTTGAAATGTGCGCCCTACTGGTTGCAGCAGGTAACAGTGCTGTTAAGGTGGCAACGCGACCGATACTTGCAGTATCGATAACACAATTTTCCATTGTATATCATATCTAGTCGCGTTCATTTTTGCAAAAAATAGTGCGCAAAAACAAATTTACTTATTTGTTTTTAATTTCCCTGTATTTATTGAAGTCATTTGTTTAAAGTTGCCCTTAACTAAGACGTGTGTATTTAATTGTGATTTTTTTTCAACGCCGGTGTTAATTTATTTTCGCTGTGCTTCAAGCCAACAGACTAACGCACACATACATTCATACCAATGTATGCGTGTGTGTTTACTGAAAATAAGCAAATGAAATTATAATAAAACACAGGTGAGTTAAAGTTTTAATTTAAAGCCCACAAGTTAAAAGCCAATTATGCAAATGTCGTCTATTGATTTGTTATAGTCATGGCCGCTCCCTTGTGGGCGGCAGGCTGTTGCTGGCGTACAACAGGTGAACAGAGTTGCCACATTGTTACTAAGATCTTTCGCGAATTTTACTTACGGAAAATCAATTTGAGTACACTCAATTATTTACCAAATGGTACCTGGGATTATTCGAAGTGGTTATATGTTGGTTATATATTTTTTCTGACATTTGCTATGTAAAACGTTCATATCCACTTCTTGCACATTTTTCAGTGTTTATAATAAATTATATTAATGGGGGGTTCTAAACATAATTTATACCGAGCATGTATCATACATATAGTACATTTATTCATGCTATATCGGGTTTTATGTTTTTTAAACCTTGTTTAAAGTTAGGGTTCCCCCTTATAAACAAGTATAATTTTTAGGAATTTTATATTACTCAGAACTTGTAGAATTATTTGTTGAAAGAATGATTATAACATTAATTTTTGCAATAAAGTATACGTTGGGCTCTGTTTTCTACCGTTCCTGCAATTTGAACTTATGTACGTATGTTACTCAGTCAACTTTTATCGAAATTCCAATGGTCTGGCTAACTTGCGTTAACAGTGCCATTTTGAGTAAAAATCTGGATCTCGCGTTAACAGTTTTACATTGATGTTTGTGCGTTCAATCGCGTTGGTGGTGTGCCTTCGCGCCCAGTGCAAAAAATAATAAAAAATAAATAGTAATACAAATCAAACAATTATATATATACAAATGTCGCTTGATAAGAGTTATTAATTTGTTGCTTTCCGAATGCGAATATCAATTGACCGCGTATTCTACTGATTGTGTTGCTTAAACGACCCTACACGGAGAACATAAGTGGGCACCATAAAGTGGAGTTATTGTGATAGTGTGTGTATGTCGCGTATGTGTGTACGGTTTAAAAATAAAACGGCAAATACATATCAAAATATTAAAAGCAAGAAACAGAAAAATCGTCTGCTCGCTCGTGTGCGATATATGCGCTGCTTAGCAGTTGTGTGTGTGTGTGGGTAGTCTCTGTGCCCGTGTGTGTGTGTGTTGGGGCGCTCGTGAGTTGTGCGACCAATATCAATACCAATTCCAACACCAATACCAACAAAAAACATCAACATACATCCTACATTCGTCTCGTACGTGTTTACACCTTCTGAGCTGTTTGTGTATTAAAGGTAAATAGAATATAGAAAAAAGAGCAAAACACGGGCACGTTCTCTGTGTGCTCAGAACCAACAAGCAAATGTGTTGTCGGCGTTGCAGGCGGGGGCTGTGCGTGGGCGGGCCACAAGCGCTGACGACGCAACTGCCGCTGCCGTTGCAGTTTTTCCCCTTCGTTTGGGATTTGTTGTGGCAAATTCTAGGAAGCAAGTAAAATTGTTTTCACTTTATAGTTTAAGTTTTCAGTGTGCCTTGTGTCTTGACTTTTAATTGAGTATCTTCTAATATAGGGTATATTTTTAAATATTTTAAATCATTTAATTTTTCATTGCGCGTATGTATTGTGCATATATTTAAAGTCATACACACATGTCGATGCATGTATTTGAGGGCATACTTGCACAGTATACATACATATGTACACATGTATGTGCATATGTACACACGTGTGTGCAGTGTGTGCGTCTGACCATGCAAAATCATGTGTTCCCACTTGGACTGACTTTATTTTATTTGTCGTTGTTAGTGTTTTCGTTGTTGTTATTTTTGTTGTTGTTGTTGATGTTGCAGTTGCCGTTGCGCTCCTGTTTCTTATTGTTTTTCTTGCTGGCTGCGCATGTCGCAGTCGCCACAGTGCATTTGGGCTGTGGCCAATGTCTTTCGTTGTTAATTCCTGGAAAAATCATAAAAACAAAAGCAACAGAATTTTCGAGCGCAATAGCAGCAACAGCAACAACGAATATGTATTAGCTCCCTTCGTTCGTTCTCTCTTGCTCCATCCTTGTCTCGCTAGACATGTGTCTCTCTTACTCTTGCTTTCTTGCTAAGGCAGCGCGTTCTGCCCGCTCAACACTTTATCTTCTTCAGTTCTGTTCTTCTGGTCTTGGTTCGTTCTTTCGTTCGTTCTTTCTTTCAATGTATTGCGCACACGTTTCCACTGGCCGTGGCTGCGTTTACCATTTTGGACAAATTACTTTTCTCGTCGTTGTGTCAATGACGTTGCTGTCGTTGTCACTGTCGCCGTAGCCGTTGACTTCGCTGCCGACAACGTATGTGACCAACACTGCTTAGGCACTATGGCCAGACGGCTAGATGTCTCTGCCTCTCTCACATTTAATCGCGTCTATCGAAGCTCTTGAAGATAAGCTGCGATAAGGTGGCTCACACTTACCTGATCTGCGCTCTCCCTCTACCCGCTCTTTGGCCCTCTGGCTGTTTGATTATTACACCTCTGTAAGAAATAAACTGCAACGCAGTTTACACTGGCAAGTGTGTTTACAGTGCGTACATACATATATACATACATGTATATACATATTATCGTATAGAAATATATGAGAAAGAGAGGGAGGGCTTATCAGGTTTAGTTCGCAAGCGTATTGATTGTTTACACACACACACATGCTTATTTTAGTACATGGATACATGCATGCACACACATGTATGAGTGAACTTTAATCAATCAGTGTTTTTGCTGGTGCTTTAGAAAATAAAACACTTGAGAAAACAATTGCCAGATGTTCGACTTGAGTGTGAGTGTGTGAATGTGTTGTGTGGTCTGACTGCGTCTGATAAAGTGCAAAAGTACAAATTTTGAATACTTTATACATCTTTATATATGCGTACGATCGTGCTCTATTGTTCCAAATGATGCATTTCATTCGGTTTCAAAATGTCAAAAGGCATAACAACAATTATTGATTACTTAATACCGGGTTTAGATAGCTTAATGAGCAGGGTGGTTTTCGATTCGAGGGTTCGACATTTGATGTAGGGAGGCAACTTCTGATATAGCATCACAAAACAAGGTAAATCATATACACACACACACACACGAACAAAGACGTAAGTTCAAGCAAACTGGGTAGCAGCGCTTATTAAACTTTTATGAGTTCAGTAACAAATGGCACGACAACGGCACAGAGTAAATACGTCCGTGTGTTTGTCTGTGTGAGTGCGCTGTATTGCTTATAAAAAATTTAAATGAAAGAATTTTGCAGTGGCCTAAGTCGCCACTCTTTATACCCTTTAAAATTTTTGCACAAGTACATGTTGGCATAGCATGATAAATTCTTCAATATTTTTGTTAAATATTTGGGCGATTATAATTCGAATCTATATAGTCGATTTACATAACATTTTAAAGATTACATTTATAAATTTAGTATGCCACCCTAGGGCAACCCCTTCATAATTATTGCTGATTATATCGATATTTCGATGTTAAGGAACGTATGTGGATCACAAATTAATTATTTGCATTTTTTCGGAAAGGAAACATTAATTTAAATAGGGGTATTGTTCAACTTTTTCAAAATGAATTTTGTCAACAAAATCATACTGATTATTTGTGTATTTAAACGAAACAACGTTGTCTGTCATGAGAATAAATGACTGCAGGATTTATAGCTTAGTGAATATAAAGGTTATCAGCACATCATTAGTTAATCAAGTAAATATGTATATACATATGTAAGTAAATATATTTCGCCTTGAAACTGATGTTTTAATTAAAATTTATACCAAACCAAAATTGAGTATAGTTCTTATAAGAATATATACCCTCGATTAACAATCCGGTGTTCAAACCAGAGCAGAACGGTTAGCCTTTTTCCGGACAGATCTGTCGTTTTATTTTTTCGTCAAACCTAAATAAATCCCTAAATCTTAATGTTATTTTTTAACCTTTTCGTAAATAAAAAACCTATTCTGTTTTTTTTCTACTTTTTCTTTTCTCTATCAGTTTTTTTCGATTTTTCATCTTAATCTATCCTTTTTTGTCAGGGATATCTGGCGACTCTGGTTCAATTACTTAACTTATACATATGTACATTTATTCATACATTAAAAAAGCTTTAATGTGTTTATAAAATAATATTGTATATAGAATATTGTGTTGTCGATGCTCGTCATGTGTTTCCTGAAGAAATACTCCTAAAAATACTTTTTTGTTTTAAGTTTTGCTAAATTCTTGTAATTACGTGTGCTAACATATAGTTCCTGCTATTCATATTTTATATAGCGCAAATAGTCAAGCACATATGTACATACATACATACGTACATATGTGTATTTGTATCTGGAAAACTTGTTTATATTTTACCTTATGGCGACGCCGCCATATCGTTGCCGTTATTTGTTTAGCAAGCGAATCTATTTGAAAAGATAATCCCGCACATGAAATGATGTGTGTATTGAGCGAACTTTTGTTCTTATAGTTTGTTTATTTTATCCAAGACTTGCGGTACTTTACAATTATCATTGTGATTCAAGAACCAATAAGACAGCGGAAAAGAAAAGCCATAGTCGGAAGCCGTTGCGAATTTCAATTGATCAATTCGTATAGCCAATTGATCGAAAAAAAACTAAAATGGACTGTATATTTATCTGTGTACATACAGTAATCATTTATATTTTCAGCTGTGTTTGCTGAATATATATATATGTACATACATATGTATATAAATAGAAGTATTCGTGCCCAAAACCTCTGCACGCGATGCAATTTTTTTATTAGTGAGTTTTACCCCAGACAGAATAAATTCTTATCAGCAATAGCAGTGCAGTTGGCTCGTTGAATTTTCTAGCGTTATTCATAATCTAAAAATGCAGTTGTGTATTCATATTTCGCGTTCGAGTCACTTTTTGTTTGCTTGTTTGTTGCTTTCGGCTTGAATGGAATGGCAGCTGTTGATTTACTGCGCGTTTTATATGTAGACAATATTTGCCGGCTGCCCTAGGCGAGATATAGATACAAATATTTTACCATATGTATATATGTACATACTGCATGTATATACACATGTATGTACATACACACACCCCGACATGCTCACACTAGTTGTTTGCGAAGCGGTCAGTAATTGTAATTGAATGTTATTCAAATCACTCTTTGGGTTTTCCACAGATCGCTACAACGTGAATTGACAAGTAACGACAGCTACTGTCGAGTGCGCCTTACAGTAGCATACCTTTCGCTCAACTTTGGAATACTCTTATAAACCCCTCAACATGGAAATAGTTGAATTGAATAACTGTTGTGCTTTTAGTCTGATCTACTTATGTGGATTCTGCGCGTGATTTGCCTATATTCAAACATTTGTGATTAATTTGGGGTCTGTGGCATTTATAGTTGCTACTGACCAAGAATACCTAAGGAGTATTTTATGCCTCAATCTGTCTGTTACATACATACATGCATTTGCACAAAGTGAGAATACCCTCTTATTCATTGAATATTTTCATTGGTCGAAGGGTATAAAAAGTGGTTCGACCTGTTTCGCAGTTTTCTCTGAAGCAACAACCATAACAACTTTCCTTGCCATCATGCAATTCAAGGTTAAATATTGCACCAGTTTTCCTGAGCTGCAGAAACGTAATTTTCAAGGTCAATAAAGTAAAAGAGGAAAAGAGAGAGAGAGGGAGAACTAGAAAACGAAGTGGAAAGTGCTGACACGTGTCTATTTTCGAAAGCATAATGGACAGTTAATTTCAAAGGATTTATAAAAGTATGGGTATATTATCCAAGTCTTTGGGGAGTAATACAGTAATCTTTACCGTCATTTTGGGAGTTTCTCATGAATATGTATCCAAAAGATGTAGATTTAAAATACGTGCGTCATTTGCTTATCGCAACGTGTGGTAAAAGGCATATTTCGTAGTGATTTTATCGCTATTAGCAACGCACTACACAACACTATTTGTTTAAATATTTTCATTGTTTGCTAAAGTACCTCTTTGTGTGTTCTAAGAAGATCCAAATTAAGTACCTATTCCGAAAAGATGTCAGCACCTTGTGCAAATAAGTTGATAAAAATTAGGCTATTCCCTTATCAATTTCACTGAAAAGCACAATAAAAGTATAAAAAAATACACGTTAGAGTGTTACAATCAACAGTTATATATTATGAGATACCCTGTGTTGGAATTCTAAAGTATTTCTCGCTAATGTCACATTCGAAGTATTTGATTAACGGAAATGTAAGTGATAATGTAACAGACTGAAGATTTATTTGTGTATTCCCTTTGTAACGTAGTTAACTACTCGATCAAAAGATGTTTGTATGTCAAAGGTATCGATTAACTAGACTCAGCCAGTTACCTTTGAATAATTGAGAGAAAGGTTATTCCATGAAACGGTTTAGCAATCGTAGACGTCAATGCAAAATTGTTACCGCATATTAAAATGGCTTCTTTGTATGGAAATCAGAGTGAAGACACGTTTTTAACCCATTGACGACAGCAATTCGAATAAGATTATGTTAAATTATTTTAAGTGTTATATTGTTTTTTTGTTTTTAACACGCTTATTGTTTTTTTGTTTTGATATCAATGTTCATTTAATAAGAACTTTAGATATTTTTGCAAGGATTTAAGATTTGTTTGTTCGTATGAATCACTTTACCGATGGTATTTCCTCATCGGCGCCTTGTGATTTAATAATCGAACCATATATTTGAATAACCACAAGTGTAGTGAAATATGTGGGTTGAAAACTATATTTTTGCTGCAATGTTTCATTTGAAATTTTAAATATTTATCGTGTGTTCATTTGCTGTATAGCAATATCAGCCGATCGGGTAAAGCACAACAGCTTTGTTGGGTGCTTTATGGGATATTTTTATTGGCTTTTTATTATTGGCTTGGCTTCATCGACAATACGTTTTGCTGCGGTATGGTTTCTTGCTCTTTTCTATCTCCTCGGCGTCGTCGCCCACAACAATGTTTCTTCATTTCGTTGAGTTTTTTATAGCAGGTAAACAACAAAAAGAGCCGTATTTTTTTTTTTTGAGTCTCACGCTTGGGTTGTTCTTTTTACGGCTTATAAGCTGAAAGCTAAAAGCTACTTTGTCAAGGTTGGCAAACAATATTTATACACTATTAATATTAACTAACATGCACATTTATTAAAAGCTGCTGTATTTAATGATATAGGGGGAAATCTGATTTTCGTTAACGTAATAATAAAGCCTGACTCAAAATTTACATAATTTTCGCATTTGAACTGTTTCAGAGAAGTGGAATAATAAAACAAATTGGCTCTAGATTTTCGCACTTAAATTGTTAACTTATCAAGAATTGCTTCCAGCAATTCCTTTGATAACTTTGAACAGTCAACTTTTATATGGCCTGAACTAAACTCTTATCTGAATTGATTCATCAATAGTTACGTTTTCAGAAAGGGGAAAATCAAACTCTTATTATCATGGCGTTTCCAACTAATTTGCAATTCACTGTAAATATTCGTTTTATTCAAAATTTGGTTGTTCAAATCATGCTTCCCAAAACGCGAACCCTCTTATCGTCCGTCAAATGAAAACCATATAAAAGTAGCAAACTTGTTTCCTTGCCATTTAGTTTCGTTTCATATTTTGTTTAAATTACTTGCACATTTCCCGGTTGGAAACTGGACTTTCAATTTGATACGAGAGCGAGAGAAGCAGACGTAATTCTATACTATCATAATCATGTACACATACAATCCATGAAACAGATTTTTATTCTTATAAATAGTCGGACATTTTTACTAACTTCTATTTATAAAATCGATAAGTGAGACGACAATGCATATGTATCTCAGGTGACGTAGGCGTATTCATTTCATATATGAACAAAAAATAGAGACAAGCGCTTTATTTTAAAATTTTTTAGCTTAAAAGTGTAGTTCTCTCTTTATGTGTGTCCTTGGTTAGACCATTATCTGCATTGGGAACTCTGCGAAGGTCACTTGAGCTTGAAGCTATTTTACTGGAAGCAAAATATGTACAATGCAACTTTTGCTGCTCTTGGGTCGGACCCGTAATAATAACAATAACAGTAACAATAGCATAAAAGCGAAGCTAATGCAAATGAAAATGCAAATGCCAGCTTTCCCTGAATTTGCGTTTGTTTGTAGAGCATATAACAGCAGCTGAAGCCTTGAACTACATAATTCAGTCGCTGGAAGTGGAAAGTAAAATGTTTGGGCTACCTACGTGAGATCTCGTGCGGTTGCTAGTGAACCGAACATCCCATTTGCTTTGGTTTGGGTTCGGGACCGTCCAGACAAAGACGGACACAGAGACAGAGACAGGGCAGAGACTGCAGCAGGTAGCTCAGGCTATGGGTTTGACCTGTTTTCGGTTTGTACGTTTTTTGTATAGTAATAGAGAATATAACAACGATAGTTTATTCTTCCTTAAAAGTCTATCAAGTATATTCATAATTTGATAGTTTAAAAGCAGGTATATAATAATTCATCAACTTATGCATACATCGATGCATAATGTACTCAAAGTCAAAATCGTGACACGACTCACGAGCCATCTCTATTGTTAGCAGCGACTTTAAATACGTATGTACGTTTGTTGTTTTCTTTTGGCTGCTGTTATACTGTGTTTGTGTCTTTCGATTTTTATCTAATTTTCGTTGTTGCTGCTCTCTTTCCGACCCTGGTCCGACTGGTTTGTCTTGTTTAACCATTTCTCGTCTGGCCTTTGCTCTGCCCATTCATACTTGCTACGTGCGCTACGTTCGCTACGTTGTCCCTTTTTCCCGAGAACTACGAGAATTAGCGTATCGACCACAAGAGCAAACAAATACTCTCTGACAATGGTTATAGACTGCTCGCTTGGGGCACTTCGTGCTTCGGGGATCGGTTTTTGTTCAGGTTGTTTGTCTGTCGTTTGTGTCGTCTGCTTGAGCTTGACTTCTCTAGCGATCACCATGGCCGCCCAGGAACTAGTTTATCGCCACTTGGCTCTTTTAGCATACCTATTAATACGTTTATTTGCGAGGGCTGCTCTCTGTGCAATTAATTTTCGCACCTGTTCACAAGGGAGCGTCTTGAATTCACCTCCATTCGAGCGTTCTGTTTATTTTCTCACTGCTCTGCGAGTTGCTGTCTCGTTGTTTACCATTCGCCATTATTTTTGTTATGGTAATTAAAGTTTTGTTTTGTTAGTATACGGGTCTAGCATACTGTTGTGGCCTAGGTATAGCGCACAGAACCCAACAATTGACTGTGCCACACACGAGAACACTCACACTGATGTCTCTTGTGGCGAGTTCTGTTGATACTGGATAAAAAATGCGACAGCATTGTGTGCCTTTCTCCGTACTATCGCACTATTGTTCCTGGATATGTGTGCAATTTATTTATTTAAAGTTAAAAAAAAAAACAAAAGTGATTTTTATTGAAACGTGGGCAAAATTTCAACACATCCATGCAAATCTCAAAAACTATTTTTGCGCGTCTCTCATATGTCATTAAGGCTGAGGATTATTCAAGCATTATCCGTCTTATGATGGGGCTTGCATAATTAGACACACACATACATACACACTTACCCACTTCCATGCATACATACATATCCCCCATATTAAACTTTTGTAATCCCCAATACTTATGTGCTTATGTATATGTAATTTATTTATAGTTTTCTATCAATAAACATTCATACCTAACATTCCGTTTGTGCGTGTGCATTTTATGGACGAATCAAATTCGCATTTCGCTTGTGGACGTCAACAGCTGGACCTTAGCCAGGTCACCGGCGCAACCACAACCAAAATCAGCCAGAGAACACAGTAACACCATAATGCATCAAAAGACACCAGCGTTAACACAAATATCACAAAAACAGAAACACTAAAATAGAAACACAACAGTGGCCATTAAGCACGAATTGTCAGCTGAGTCCTTGCATCCTTTTGCAGCACTTGCAACTGCAGCAGTATCGATCTCGCTAACATCCCATCCATATTCATCCAATCAAACAAATAACATATGAGCAGCATGAGTCTGTGGAAACGCATCTCGAGCCACGCTGACTGCGAACAGCGCATGGCGGCTTACTACAATAAGAAGGGTCTGTACGACTTGCGCCTCTGCTTGGCGCCCTGGATTGAAGACAGAATAATGTGAGTAGTTGTAGTGATTAGGTATGGATTCGTTCCTTCCAAATTGACTCTTCAAAAATGGATTCGTTTTTGGTTCGAACTTGAACTTGTTAATGCTTTTAATAAGAGCAGAACTTAGAAACAAGAGTTTTTTAAATGTGTGCGTGGGATGCATAAATAAGTTGGATTAGCATAGAACTTTGTTAACTGTCTGTTTATCAACTATAAACTCCTTTATTCTAATATTGATTTTCTTTTTAACGTAGGTCCGAACAAATAACACCCAACTCGACAGATCAACTGGAACAAGTGGCACAAAGATTCAACGAGGATCTGCAACAGAAACTTCTATCAACCCGTGCCAGCGATCAGGTGCTTAAGTATCGCTTGGTTGAGCTCTGTGCGCTAATTCAACGCACCCCGGCCCTTGAGCTATACACCCATCTGCGGAGCGGCCTTCAAAAAGAATTGCAGTTAGCCGCCGAAAAGAGTGTTGCAGTTGCCGCTGCGAGTCAATCGATGCCATTGAATCATTATAATATGAACGGAATGGACGTTGGATACGTGGATTCAAACGAGCTGTTCGGCGTCGCCGGTCCGATCTCGTCTCCTCCAGTAGCAGGAGTGATGCCTACTGGAGTTATGCATAATGCGCCTGGCAATGTTACGCCTGCTTCTATGGGAATGATTCCACCAAAAGTTGAACTTTATCAAGTTCATCATAATATTTTAAATGCATTCAAAGAATTATCCGCAATCACCGAAAGTCTATCAATGCTGGGACAGAGCTTTCGATATATGCTAAATGCAGGCAACACACCCGAGGCAGAGACAGTTTTCAAGCGTTTAATTGAAGAAAAGGCTGGCATTGTGATCAACCTCAAACGCAGCCACATGTACTATGATACACTGCAGGAGATGGTCATACATGAGCTGAAGAATTGGCGACGCCAACAGGCGCTTGCCGGTAATGGGGGACAGTTTAACGAGAATTTGCTGGACGATATTCAACGTTGTTTTGAACTACTCGAATCGTTCGTCACCCGTTTACTGACTGCTGTCAATGATGCTTTGATGGTGCGTCTAATGAAAGACGATATAGAATTAACTCATCTGTATGAACAAGTGCAGGTGTCACAAAAGAGTCTGGTGTGCTCCGCATTTATTGTGGATAAACAGCCGCCGCAGGTGATGAAAACAAATACGCGCTTTGCAGCCTCAGTTCGTTGGCTACTGGGTTCACAACTGGGAATACACATGAATCCACCTACGGTCGAGTGCATAATAATGTCGGGTATGTAATCTATAACAATTTTAGATAAATTTGTGTCTAATTTTTATGTTGTTATTACAGAATTGCAGGCCCAGCGCTTTGTAACACGTGGTACACATGTCGATGTAACCAATAGCAGTTTATCTGGACAGTCATCGGGCGAAATACAGAACTGCTCTAGTACCATGGAGTTCCAGCAGAGCAATCATGTTTTTTCTGCTAGTTTTAGAAACATGCAATTGAAAAAGATCAAACGCGCCGAAAAGAAAGGCACGGAGAGCGTTATGGATGAGAAATTTGCACTGTTCTTCTACGCAACAACGACGGTCAATGACTATCAGATTCGAGTTTGGACACTTTCCCTGCCCGTTGTAGTCATTGTACATGGAAATCAAGAGCCTCAATCTTGGGCAACAATCACCTGGGATAATGCATTCGCCGATATAGTACGTGATCCATTTGTGGTCACAGATCGGGTCACCTGGTGTCAGTTATCTGTCGCACTCAACACCAAGTTTGGCTCCTGCACCCAACGGGCTTTGACTTCTGAGAACTTGGAGTTTTTATGTAACTAAAAATGAAATTACCGACACAGTTGCATTGTACTTATATAGTAAATATGTTTTTCTTTTAGACGAAAAGCTGCAGCGTGATAGCATATCCGGGGAGCGTAACGAGTACATTTCGTGGAACCAGTTCTGCAAGGAACCGCTACCGGATCGCACCTTTACCTTCTGGGAATGGTTTTTTGCCATTATGAAACTGACCAAAGATCATCTGCTGTCCATGTGGAAAGCGGGACGCATAACAGGCTTCATCAATAAGGCAAAGGCACACGATGATCTCATGCGCGCCACTACAGGCATCGGCACATTTTTGTTACGTTTCTCCGACAGTGAGTTGGGTACGTAACAGTTTTCTTCATTTCCCATAAAATTCGGGACTCATGGTCTTTTGATTATTTCTTTGCTAGGCGGTGTAACCATAGCTTATGTCAATGAAGCTGGTTCAGTGACAATGCTCCTGCCTTGGACTGCACGTGATTTCCAAATCCTCAATTTGGCCGATCGCATACGCGATTTGGAAATGCTGCGTTGTTTGCACCCGACCGATGTTAATGTGCAACCGCTTGAACGTGATCTCGCGTTTGGTGACTTCTACACACAGCGTGCTGGTAAGATTGCCACCTCTTGGAATGTAGAGACAAATAATTTCTATTAACAGTTGCCGATGTTTATAAATTAATAATAAATTTCACTTTAAATAGAACCAACGCCCCGCGTAGATGGCTATGTGCCCAGCACGATACGTGTGCAGGTGCGTACTGGTGGGGATACTAACTCCATCGGTGGCACACCTCATCACCCAATGCAGTCGTCGCCGCAGGACAGCATGTCGATGGGAAAGTAAGTTTTACATGCCCGGTTTAACCAGCATTAAATATCCACGAACGAAACTTTTTATTGTTTGTTTTAATTTCTCCTGTAATCCTGATTGATTAACAGGGGGAAGGGAGTTTTCTTGAGATTCCTCGACAAAAATGAAGGACTCAAAATTCAAGCTGCATATGGAATTACAAATTTCATATGTTGAAAATGTGTGTTATTTATTTGGTTTATTTTTGGCTTCGATTAATTTTCAAGAACCTTCAAACAATTAGATTGCAATACTTTGAAATCAAAAGACACAATATAATGCGATACCAAAAAAGACTTTTAGTGCGCTCAATAAAAATAACTTGTTTGTTTTCTGTTTTTTTATTTTTGTTGTTTCTTTTACTAACCATACTATAAGATTTATAGTATTACAATTAATATAAATAATAATAAAACAACATTTGTAGAACTTAACTATGCAGCAGCGGTAAAAATTCTCTTACTTACTCTACTCTGTTTTATTTTCATTTTCTACTTTTATACGTTTTGTAAATTGTGTTGCGGTCTCTTGGTATTATGGTGACATCCAGTTATTCTCCAACTAGTAACAGCAGCATGGTTTATAATCCTCCGAGCATGGCAGCCACATCCTATAATGGAAACGATTCTGATTCAGATGATGGCACAGTGGCTCGTGAGCTCGAGGATTTAGTCAACAATACAGCGCCCGACGATCCCCTACTGAATCAGATAAGCCACGAAATATTCAATGCATATGCTAATGGGCAAACGACTCAGTGGATGGTGCCATCTAGACAGCACATGTCTGTGCCATCGCCCTTTAATCAAACGGTCCGATACTAGAGAGCAGTTGGTGGTCGCTTATGATCACGTTTGGGTTATGCTACTTACCGAAAGGTATTGTTTGATACCGACATGTTAATATTTATAAATATTTGTACCAACTCGCAATTCGCATCACAAATCACCCAGCAATCAGACAACCAACCGACAATTCGTTATCACTGCGTGCTCGTTTGAATTCTCTATCAATAACAATATCGTTACTGTATTCATTGTGCTTCAGAGATTTGTATCTATCAGTGCGGGCATATGTTCTGGCTTTAATTATAACACTGCAGTCTTGAGTCTGTGCGTAATCTTCACTTTCACTCGCTCCTTGCCACATGCCACATTCGTCACTCCTCATAAATAAAATACCTGCTGTTGTCATCTCGTTTACTAACTACTCTCTTTCTAAAACAAAATCTTTCAATTAGTTAATCCTTAATTTGGAACTATTTTATCACTTCTGACTTCAAAGTATTGCCATCTTTATCCTTTAGCCTATCCTGCAGCGTTATATATGAAAAATGACCTATGCAAATATGCAATTTGACTTTCATCTAATAAAATTATATTTTTAACTCTTGATATAATCGCAGCTTGCAGAATAGCACCATCATGCATCTGTAAATGAAAAGAAATGCCAAAAACAAAACAAATTGGCCAACAATTCCAACAGACAAAAGCAGAACATTGCGTTTTACTAGCAATTTCAGAGTTTCTTTGGAACTATTTAGCTATTTAAAATATACAAGTTAATTGCATGCGATTCTTTCATTTATATATTCACTTATATATACTATCTAAATATTACGTATGTATTTCTCTTGATGTGTATTCAAACTGTTAATGAAATGTTTTTATCATCAATTTGATGTTACAATGTTTACTGATCATTTGGTATTACCAGCGAGTCGACCAACGATCGGCAAATAATTCTCCCATATTGTCCCCAATTCATTATAGTCATCTAATCGGGCTCATTTTCATTTAATTCAACACTAACATCATTGGATTCATCATTGAAATATTAAACTTTATGTTTTAAATACAATTTTATTTTAATTAATTTTGTTTCTTTTTTATATCTCGTCCCATTTTAGTGGTAGTGATTTTGCAATGGCGGACTTTGATTCAATGCAGAACTTTGATGTATATAAACTATAAGCAGAGAAAAACTGCAAATTTATATATTAGAAATATATATATATATACATATACATATAAATATTTAGAGACCTATAACTTTACCAACGTGAAAACTCTTCAATTGACAACGATCGGGCACTTCGACTTTTAAGCGAACCTTTTACTATCATAGAATTTTTACATAATTGGAAAACATCGTTGTGGCATGCGTTTTAATTTTGGTATGTATTGAGTTGGTTTATCACTTTTAGTTTTCCCAATTGATGTAAGAAAGGCATACTTCATAGACGTGCATATATACAAATAGTACCTACATTGTTGTCGAGTCCCTTGCTAAGATATTTAGTAGAGTATATCTGGTTGTGATTTTCAACTTGTAGTAAATTGATCGTTATTTATAAATATGCTGAATGTAAACTTTCATTGTTATACGTAAAATATACAGAGCACTTCAAAGTGTATTTTATATACATGTTTTATTAAAATTTATCAGACACAGTTTTTTAAATGTTAGTCATATTATATGTCTAATTGAATTGATTGTTATATAAAGTTAAAATGTATTTCTGTGCTATGTATTTAACTAATAATAAATGGTTTACAGTTGCGTCGAGAGTGAAAGAAGCTGGTTTCAATGTCAAGTACGACAGGTGGATACTGATAGACTAGAAACTGTGTTGAACTGAAAATTGGAAATAATACGAATTTAAATATATTTATGTATATTAATGTGTATCTAGTTATATATGAACACAAATCTCAACGAATAACGTTATAAATGTTTTAAATGTGCTTAACTGTTTACACTCCTGATTGCAGGAGATATCTGTTAACTTATATTTTGTGTTCACTTACTAAATATACAATTTGTTTATTCTTACAGCAGTTGTGAGACGGAAAAAACGAAACAACAAAACGACAAGAGCAATGCATGCAATTGCGGCACTTCAACACAAAACTCCTTCATAACACTAGAACAAACACACACACCCCCAGAACATCAAAATTTATTTTATAAGTCAAAAGATTTTCAATTGAATTTAAATATGATTTCAATTTGTATACAAATTTGGCATGCCTTTGCATGTGTGTAATTTGTTGTTTTAGACGAGATATTAACCTGTCAATGTCTGTATCAAATTATGAAATTTTATAATGAATTTTGAGACGTATTTGTGGATTTAGTTAGTTAATATCAATATTTGTTGAATCTAAATTTTTGAGTTTTATTTTGTAAAATTTTAATTGATTACTTTAACATTTAGGTTATTAAAATGAGTCGCAATCGAATCGTGTCTTTGTTGAACCATGTATTTCGATTGTGCTTACATTAGCTATACTTTACGTCTGTACGTATTATGTATTAATTGCTTTATGTAAAAACCCTATAATTGGCTTCCATGCTGAAAATGCAGAAAAATTCAAGAATGTACTATATTATTTTGTTTGAGATAGGACAAAGTGTGCATTGCATTACAAATGCGTTAAAACTGTTGTTTTTGCAAACCGTTGGGGATGCAGAACCGCAATAAGAATAACTGAATGAGAAGAATGTTATGAAACTATAACTCTTTTTTTGTGTAAACGACTAAGCTTTCAATGTGAACTGTAAGAATTTTAAAATACATAAGACCCTCACATTTATCAATAAAAATATGCAGACTACATAAATTTAAAAAAGGATATAATAAAATTAATGACTTATTTTTCTGTGCAGCTGTAAAAGCAAGTTCATTCTGAGCAACGACAACTTTATTATATGTGTACGTGTTGAGCGTCAGTTACGAAAAATTAAATGTTTTATTGTTATAGAACTTATGCGCACATAAAATCCAACCAAGTGAGATATTGGGAATAACTTTCAAGTGTGCACAGTAATTGATTTAATGCAGTTTTTCATAATTTAAGCAATGTACGAATTGAAAGAACTAATTAACTATTCTTGTCAATATGGCCAATAAAGATTTTAATTTAAACAATATTTCTTGATGCCTTTACATTAATTTTGTTTCTCAAATGAGCTGAATTTTTATTTTTACCACGTAGAACTCTCGTTGCTTCTTGAATAAGGGTTCATCTTCTAATGTTTGTTGGAGCAGCACTTGTCCTTAGGTCCGTTCTTGCAGACGCACTGGCACTGTTGATTGCAGGCACAGTTGTCGCCGCATTTGGTAGCTGAGCACTGGCAGTCTATGTGCGAAAGACAGGTTAAACTTGATGACTAATGCCTTTAGAATTATCCAATACTTACTATTTCCACAACCTTTGCAACCCATTTTGAGTGGAATATTTAAAATATATTGTAATACTGCTTGGCGGATATTATGATACTGGTTCAGAACGAGACTTGATCTTGCATTTTATAGAAATCAAACAGATACTATTTTGCACACTGCTGAGGAAGACCTCAAAGCGTGCGCAAAATCGTACACACAATCGTTATCAGTAAATTTGTAATTTGCGCTCGCCGCCGAGAGCAACTGCACACGGCTTTCTTATCTTATCAATAGTTTTAGCCGGGTATAAAAGGCGATGTTGTGCGACGAATACTTCAGAGAACAACAAACTTTTCTTGTATTCACGTTCTATCGTCTGCAACTACAATAAAATATACTTCAAGATGCCTTGCAAGGGATGCGGAAACAGTGAGTATCTAAACTAATGAAACCAGTTCTGAAGTAAAATATAATATTAATTGATATTTTTCTCCTCTACAGACTGCCAGTGCACTTCCGGCAAATGTAGTGGTACTTGTGCCGGCAACCCACAATGTCAATGTGCAGGAAAAACTCCTGCTCCATGCTGCCAGGGAAAATAAAGTCTCAAACCTCAAACTTAAATTTAATCTTAGATAGTTGCTAAATATAAAATAAATATGACTTAATTATAAGTAATCAATCAAAACACATTTTTGTAGTGGCGTTTCTTCAGACTAAATTACTCAGCATTACTTGGGATAGTAAAGAAAATAATAGACATAAAACAATATGTAGTTAAGTCATGCATATGCGAAAAATACGCCCAAGGAAAACGGTCATTTGAAAACTTGTGTTCATTGTTCGATCGTTTGTCATTTAAAGAATATATGCAAATGTATTCTAGGGACACATCTAAATACTTCGCTTAATAATTGGAAAAACCAAATTTTTGATTTTAATTGCGTTTGACATACAGAAAGTTTCGAAAAATTTCTGGTTTCAAACACACACACAGACGGAATGATATAATCGATTCGGGTAATAATCTCATATATTTATTTATTATACACTAGGGGTCTTCGTTTCACTTTCGAGCCTATCTCAAAGCTGTAGAGCGGAGAATACAGAAAATTTGTTTATAATTGTTCGATAGAAAAATCATGGGTAACTTGATGCTTTTAATTTTGTTCATTTGAAAAATGGTGGTCCGACACATTTAAGGATCGCGATGTGTTGATTAAAACCATGTGGAGAAAGAGAAAATTTATTGAGTTCGGACGGACAGACGGACGGACATATGTAGCTATATTGACTCGGCTGTTGATGCTGATTCAGAATATCTAAATAAAAATATGTGTAACACACAAAACTCCATGACCCGAAGAATATATATTTTTTATCAGCACTAATAATCAAGCTGATAATGTCTATGCAACTGCCTCTCTGCCCGTTAATATAATAACCTAAATTTAAACAAATTTTACGTTTGCAAATGTGTTGTCTATTTATTGTGTATTTAAGAACTAAATATTTTCTTTCAATAGCAGCGACCTGAAAAATAAATATAGAAGGTATTTCTTTGTATTTTAATATCTTTATTTAGTGAATGAACAGCTTTCGAAATTTCGAGAATTTCACTGTCGAGCACAGTCGATCGTAGCTATAATTTATTAATTCATTTATTATTATATTTTAATTTTTGTTGGAGCAGCACTTGTCCTTGGGTCCGTTCTTGCAGACGCACTGGCACTGTTGATTGCAGGCACAGTTGTCGCCGCATTTGGTAGCCGAGCACTGACAGTCTATGTGCGAAAGACAGGTTAAACATGATGACTAATGCCTTTAGAATTATCCAATACTTACTATTTCCACAACCTTTGCAACCCATTTTGAGTGGAATATTTAAAATATATTGTAATACTGCTTGGCGGATATTATGATACTGGTTCAGAACGAGACTTGATCTTGCATTTTATAGAAATCAAACAGATACTATTTTGCACACTGCTGAGGAAGACCTCAAAGCGTGCGCAAAATCGTACACACAATCGTTATCAGTAAATTTGTAATTTGCGCTCGCCGCCAAGAGCAACTGCACACGGCTTTCTTATCTTATCAATAGTTTTAGCCGGGTATAAAAGGCGATGTTGTGCGACGAATACTTCACAGAGCAACAAACTTTTCTTGTATTCACGTTCTACAAATCGTCTGTAACTACAATAAAATATACTTCAAGATGCCTTGCAAGGGATGCGGAAACAGTGAGTATCTAAACTAATGAAACCAGTTATTAAGTAAAATATAACATTAATTGATATTTTTCTCCTCTACAGACTGCCAGTGCACTTCCGGCAAATGTGGTGGTACTTGTGCCGGCAACCCACAATGTCAATGTGCAGGCAAAACTCCTGCTCAATGCTGCAAGGGAAAATAAAGATTCAAACCTCAAACTTAAATATAATCTTAGATAGTTGCTAAATATTAAATAAATATGATTAAATTAAAAGTAATCAGTACATATACATATTCATCTTATTCAGCATCAACAGACGAGTCGATATAGCCATGTCCGTCTGTCAATATGTAAATCTAGATCTCCGAGACAATAGGAGCTAGGACTACGAAAAAATCTTAATAGCTTATATTATTGTTTTTGATTTTGGACGCGCCCCCTTTCACCTCAATGTAAATCGATATGAACCGAATTCCAAGCGTAATTTTCGTTCATGGTAGTTCACTTTTAGTAAACACATTAGCTATCAACTCCCAAATGAAAATTTGGTTGCGATCCGATAATTAAAATAAAAGTTATTTAAAAAATATTTTGTTGTAGACTGCGGGGTATGTATTATGTATACAAATTGCATATAAACATAGCATATCAACATTGTGCTTAAATTGTTCGCTTTCGAATGCATTTCTATGTTTCGCAACAGAGACTGTCGCAACTATAAGAGATGCACATCAGGAAAATCGCTTTGATCAGGTGGGTAGCGGGTATATCATAGTCGAGCACACTAGACTGTAGCTTTCGTGCTTGTTCTTTTTTAATCTGGCTGATTTACAGCTAAGCCTAGACGGTATTAATTATTGTGTTTACCAAAAAACGAACTGTCTTGCATTGGAATAAGGATTTTATTGATGTGCGGTTTCGTTGCCACAATCTAGAATAACATGACTGCGCGTAGGTTTTTATTTAAATCTTGATATATGTTTTTATTAGATAAATTACTTTTGAAAGCGGCACAAAATGATTACTGTCTTGACTGTAGCTTTTATTCATTGTAAATAGTTTATTGATTTATTCATTAATTTAAACAATAAGATATTTAATTTTTGTTGGAGCAGCACTTGTCCTTGGGTCCGTTCTTGCAGACGCACTGGCACTGTTGATTGCAGGCACAGTTGTCGCCGCATTTGGTAGCCGAGCACTGACAGTCTATGTGCGAAAGACAGGTTAAATAAACTTGATGACTAATGCCTTTAAAATCATCGAATACTTACTATTTCCACAACCTTTGCAACCCATTTTGAATATAATATTTAAAATATATTGTAATACTTCTTGGAGAATATTATGATACTGGCTTAGAACAAGAATCGATCCTGCATTTTATAGAAATCAAGCATACTATGTTATTTTCCACACTGCTGGGGAAGACCTCAATGCGTGCGCAAAAATGTACACACAATCGTTATCAGTTAATTAGTAATTTGCGCTCGCCGCTCGAAAGCAGCTGCACACGGCTTTCTTATCTTATCGACGGGTTTCAAATAGTGAACGTTGACTATGTAAAAATAGATCAATAATCGCTTCTGTTTGACTAAAAATCTAAATAAATTTGAGAGTGTCTCATGCTAAATTCAATTCTTAAGCATTTTGGTTATAGTACAATAAATTGCTTGCAAAAGTTGCGGGCTTTCAGTTCGGTTTGATTCGCCGTCAAATGAAGCACTCGAGCACTACACACACACATACAAATGCTACATTTTACCACTTTATGAACTGAAGTGCCATCGTGCGACCAAAGGACACTCGAGGCGCCACAGTCTTTAAATTCGCCGCGACAAGCAAATGGAATGAGTGCGCCGCGTCTGAGTGGCCAACCAAGTTGAAGTCGCCGAGCGAGTCCTTTTGCCGTGTGTGTTGTGTGCCGTGGCTCAAACACATAAAATATGAGTGGCTAGGTGTGAGGAACAAGTCAGTCAGTCAGTTAGTCTCTGCTCGGAGAGGTGAAGCTAACTGGCAGTTTGACTGACATGCGAATGCGGAATACAGAAACGTGGAACGCCAGTAAATTGCACGGAATCCAAAAAGTGCATTAAGCGCGCTAATTGCAGTTGACAATTTCATTGGAGACAGCGCTAAGACCTTGTCCTGGATTTGCTCAGTGTTGTGCCAGCACAGTGTCCTGCCAAATTTCAATTTCAGCGTTTTTAATGGCGTTAAGCGGCGGAAATGAAATCGCGCCTGCAACTGCTTTTTGCGCCAAGTCATCAAAGGTAATTTGTATGAGGGGAAATTCGAATTCAAATGTTTTTACAGCTATTTCCTAAACGTATTTAGGTAGTCGAAATGCCAGTGGCACTTGCCATGCTTGGCTCGTTACAAAGCTCAGTTAGTCAGCTGTAGTAAGTGGCTTACTAGAGAGTCTTTAAGTGTATACTCGTTCATACCGTATGTGACCAATTTGAGTTGCTCGGTGATGTTTTCCTTGGTGAGAGAATTAAAGTTTCTATGTAACCTGAATCTTAGTAATAATAAGTGATATCTTCACGTCGTATATTCCTTAGTTTTATCCCCATGTTGTTTCGGCGCTGTGCTGCACGGCGGTAGTTTGTGTCACGGCATTTTAGATTTGCATTGATAAAGCCAAAAAACGTTACACGGGCCACGGACTCGCCACTTACTTTGGCTGGTCTCGAAGAGGACTGGTAAATGACAGCTGCAGGGTGGCATGAAATGCAGCTGCATGTGGGTCAGGCGAGTTCGAGCCCAGGGCCAGGCCAAGCTGTAGCTTAAGTCGCACGCTGCGTATACGCGGTATGCGCGCCATTTAAATCTCTGTCGCGGCCTTTAAGCGCAAACGCAAACAGTTAATTACGGCATTAAGTTTTCATGTTGCAGTCAAAGGATGACAAAAAAAGGAAAGCGAAACAACTGCAATGCGGGCACTTCGTGAGCACTTTGTCGCCAGGACTGGGACCAGGACACGACAGAAGAGAAGAAGAGGCTAAAGTCAGAGTCGGTCCATGCAAAGAATGTGACTGCGCATCACTTATGCATAAGAACATTTTAACTTTTCGTTAGCCACTTTAGACTTGGGCACGTTCCTCGAGCGACAGGCGGATGGCAGAGTGGCAGATGGGACGAAGAACGCAATTGGGGGTGGTGGTGTGTGGTTTTGGTTTTGGTTTACAAGGATGTGTGGATGTGGAGATTGTTTATCTTTTGCGTGCGACTTTTGCCTGTTGGTTGGCACAAGTTTTTCTATTGTTGTAGTCAAGTGTTGAAATCAAATCAGTGTTTTCACGGGCTTTCTCGTCTCTCTACACACACACATAAACATAAGGAAACACTCATTTTTGAAACGCAACAAAAAAGTTAATGAAATGCACAAAAACTGTAAACGTAATTATACCCTTCGGTCATTGAAAATCATCAAAATAGGGTATACTTACTTTGCGCAAATGTATGTTACAGGCAAACAAGCAATCAACAATCACAACAATAAATCATTTCCGATAGTTTTGCTTTAAAATTCATAGAAACTACAATATATGAGCTCATCCTACAAATTGCAATCCCATAGGGAAAACAACACAAAAGTCATCTGTGTCAAGGTTTTCAATACTTTAAAGCAGTGCTGCTAACGCTACCTGAGGTAGAGGAAGATGGCAACAGACTGCTAACATTTGTAAATGTGTTCAAAATGGTTTTTCAAAATTGAGTGAAGGGTATCTTACTGTTGTGTGCACAGAACTGTAACTTTCGTTATTTGTTTTGTTTTGCCTTTTCACTAAGTCCCTTTCCCTCTACCTCCCTCTTTCTCTATTTCCTCCTCAGGCTTCACTTGTCTGCGGTGTGAAAATATTCTTAATAATTTATTGCATTTTGTTTGCTAAGCTCCTCAAAACTTGCTGAACTTTTTAACATAAATTAACAGATTAGTCGCCGACTGGCATACAACAATAACAACAGCTACAGAAAAGTGTTCTCAACTTTGAGCAGGTTCTCACGAAAAATCTAATAGGAAAACTAAATTGTGTCGGTTTTCTTTTTGTTTTCGGCAACAGCTGCTAATTTTGAGCGCCAGATGAGAAACTAAAGGGAAATAGCGCTTAAATGCTGCTGGCCGAAAACTTTGCGAACTCACACACACTCTAAACGCTTAGGGAACACCTCCTGCGGCATCAGGCAAGAAGCCTCTTTGGCCCCATAATAAATCTTGGCTATTTTGGCAATTTGCAAATCTCTTTGGTATCCCTTTCCTTGCCGGCAAGCAAAAGCGGCTAACACTGTTTCGCCATTTGAACAAAGTTAATATTGAGTGTGCGCAGCCGGTGTCTACGAGTAGTTCAGAAATATTCCTTGGCAGTGTCACAGACAAACATTACCTCACTAAGTTTGAGTCCCGGATTACCAGGTAAC
Organism: Zaprionus capensis; assembly: GCA_018903675.1. Classification (NCBI taxonomy): domain Eukaryota; kingdom Metazoa; phylum Arthropoda; class Insecta; order Diptera; family Drosophilidae; genus Zaprionus; species Zaprionus capensis. Next base: position 6,484,645 of record JAEIFN010000011.1, read on the forward strand.
ATATTGAAAGATTGAGATTGAGTTCCAAGCTGAAACTCAAGCCAATGATATAAAAATGGAATAATTTAATTCAAGTACATTTAAAATTATTGTTCTCGACGAAATTATTGGTATTATATCATTAGCTTCATTTTGGGCTGAATACGGCCAAAACGATTTCTTAAAGATAACTAAATTCTTTTGCGTATTTTGTGTTGCTACCTTTCAGGAAGCGACTTCGATATCATTATATTGTTAATATTTCTTAAATAACTTCTATGTTAATTAAACGATCGCAACCAAATTTCAAGAAATCATTTGGAGGATGGTAGTTATTGCGTTTACCAAAAATTAACTGTTTTCTCGATTTATAGAGCGGAAGTGGGCGTGTCAAAAATCTGCAATAATCTTGATCTGAGTGAAATAATAACATATATTAATACCTAATTTGTTAGCCCTAGCTATCAACGTCTCTGAGGTCTAGGTTATCATACGGACGGACAGACAGATAGACGCACAGACGGACAGGGCTATATCGACTCGGCTGTTGATGCTAATTCAGAATATTCAGAATATTATTGATATATTATTTCTCTTTTCTGGTCCTTGTAGAACTACTGAAAACTATTAACCATTTACTCTTCCCATTTGTAGGTCGATCTATGCCGTGCATGAGCCAATGACGTTATTGTGCAACATCGATAATACATTTTTTTGATCTGATTGAGTTTTGCTGAATTTTCTCCATATACATACTAAAAAAATAAATTATTTTTCATGCTAATTTTAATATTATCATTAAAATTGTATAATTCATTTCATAAATTTGTTTTAAGAGTGATACATAAATTAATAATTTAGAAGAAAAACAAAGAAATTAATAAATAAAATAATTCACTTTAACAGAACCGAGTGCCAGATTAAGCAGGGGCTGTTAGTAGACAGTGTGCTGATTGCCAGAATGGGAGTTTTTAAGTTTTTTAGCCCAGTTTCCACTTAAACACGGAATTTTGATTTCATGTTTAAGTTCTCCCAAATGATTAATCAGAGGGGTGAGGCACGGGGGTGGATATACTTATATTTAACAAAAACTCATTTCGTTTTCGATTTGTTGCTGATTTCCCAAAACACTTTTCAACTATGTCACAAATACACATGACACCCGACGATGTGTGTCTGATGATTGCACCGACTGTGTGGATGTCTTTGCTTGGGCAAACACATTAAGCGGCACATCCGGGGCGTGTGGAACCTGGGTGGCGGCCGGATGTCCTGCCTAGCCCAACATTGACTGCCTTCTGACTGGTCTGAGTAACGGCAATACGGGATGCACGACTGCACCAGTTGACGGCCAGCTCACGAAGTCCTAATGACAATAGGGGGTTGGCCATATGGCAAAATCGAGTGTAAAGAAAAGAATGCCGAGCGGAAGATTGCTAAAAGGACCTTCCTTTCAATGAATTCTTTCTTTTGCTGCTCCATTTTAAGGCTATTAAAATTGAATGCAATTAAAGTGATTTTTACGACATAATCAAAAATTAATCGCACATTTAAGTACCTACACTGAAATTGTATTCTGCAGTCTATAGCTCTGTTTCTGCTTTAACGCAGTGAGTACTGCGTATGTGTTAATGTTGTAATGTTGTTAATTAAGCGAACCGGACGAGCAGATGCCGTCTGTCCGTGCCTCCTTTCGTCTGTCCAGTCGGTTTGCCCTGTGTGCACTCAGCTGTCAACCAGCTTGTCCTGGTTGAAATTTCAGTGACAATTGTGCGCTGTCTTGCGAGGCATTCCGTTTGCAACTGCGTACGTGTATGCATTAGTATTAGTTCCCCTGTGCGAGTGTTTGCGTGTGCGAGTCTGTCTCTATGTCCTCACTCCCTGGAGCCATGCCTCGTTCGGCTCATTAGCTAACAGCACACGTGCACAAATCAATTTTGCCACGTCCACATCGAGTCACATGCACCGCTTGAGTGCTTTAGTGCAGCCCTATTCTCTCCGCAGTAAGTGCAGCAAAAACAATCAGACGACGCGTTGTCCAAAAGCAATCAAAGCGAATGGCTCTACTGCAAAAATCACATACTTATACCTATTTCCCATAACCAACCACTCACGAACACACACACACACTCACCCATGAACACAGACGCATAGTCCAAGTGGCCACAAAGATGAGAGCTGCGACTGCATGTTTTAATAAGCAATGGAGCTGGAGATGATGCCATAAGTATGCAAGTGCCATATTGAATGCTGCACTTGTTACCAGCCGCCAGTCGACAACCACCAGTTTCACTGTCCCAGCCAAGTGGTGATGCCGTCTTCACACTTCCAGCTATACCTCCGAGCATTATGCAGTTTCCTCGGCTATGCTACTGATGTTTATCTAGTGCAGCGCTTGCCAAGCGCACTGATAAGTGCATCAACATGATGCTCAAATTATATGGTTTCGGTTGCCAGCGCAGCAAACGAGCTTCATCAGCATTACACAAATACATGCGCCCTTGTGAATGCGCACAGGTGCGGTTCAGACCCATGTGGGTAATAAAGAACATTGAACTAAAGGTGAAGTGATGACGGTAATAAGAAATAAATAAGAGTTAATATATTTATGTAGTATATAAAATATCATATATTTGCAGCAATTCCATATAATTAACAATTTAACAGAAGAGCCGAAAGTTTACTTATTTTCCTTATTATCAGATTTTATTATATTTTATTTTTTAAAACATTACCATAGTGCGGCTTTGTTAAATCGGGTCTGTCTCTTTGAGCTGCATACGCGTTAGCAGTCAGTCGAATGATTGCGTTTACAGGTACCCTCTCATAATAGCCTGGACGCTTTTTATAGGACAAATAATCCGTATAGCTGTGACGTACGAACTTAAAGCTGTTGCCCATGCTAGACATAAGGGTACACCGATAATTAGCAGACTGTGCTAATGATTGCAAGTTAATTTTGGGTTTCACAACTTGTGACTTGCGCAAATACGACAGCAGTGACACGGACGATGGTGGCAGTAAAGCAAATCGCCTTTTATTTTTGGCCTCTTTAATTAGTAAATCTTCTTGATTATTATCTAGCATTGACTGATATTGATAATAACGTGAATTGACTCCATAAGGCAATAATACCGTCGGATGACGAACTGTTGACCCGCTTTGGTTGTGCACCGAACTTATGTGCTTATTGACATTGGAGAGGCCAAGACGCCAGGATCCGATCTTGTAACAACTGTAGCTTTTACCTCGCAATTTATGTGGATTGGATACTAAGGCCATCTTTATAGGCACTTCAGAAGTGAAAAGAATCGTTGCATATTTCATCTCATCGTTCAATTGACGAACGCAAACTTGTTTGATATTCCCGAAAATGCAGAAATGTTCGAATACATCGTGATGACCGATCTCAAGACCCAAATTTGGCATGTACAAAATTCGCTGTCGCTCAGGATCCGTGTGGGGCTCTTGCAGTATTTTTTTAGATTTTGGATGTGCTTGTTGTTTTATTACTGTAAGAAATTGATTAAGTGTTGCAGGTAGAAGATATATAAACTTACCCTTTATATCGGGCTCCTCCGAAGAGGTAATCAGGTGTTTGCGCTTTCGACTATTGCCTGGAACACTGTATTTCAAACTTGTTGCTTTTACTTCATGATATTCGATCTTAGTGGTACACCGACTTGAGCGACGGTTACTAGAATTAGATCTTTGCACAGCATTCATATTTTCCATTTTAGATGAGCTGCTCTTTTTTTTTTTGGGATTGGAGGGACATGGCATACTTTTCTGTTTTCATAAAATTTATTTTCTCTTTTTGAATCTACCGGCAGCCTAGAGCCCAAAGTAATCCTGCTGGCGCCCAAGTAATGTTTGCTGTAACTCCGCTCCTCTACGTTGTAAGAACACTTCTATACGAACACGTGCCTTGCACATTGTTGCACAGACTATTAAACATTCTGACGATGGAGATGAAAATGCGTTTTTAATGCAGCGCAAATGTGGCGACTGTTTGTGCATCACATGTGGGGACTAGCATAGATATACATTTGCTCTTAACTAACTGCAGGCATACATACATTTTATGATAATTAAGTGTCCAAAAACTCCAAGCATTACACCATTCTCACACGAAGCGGGAAAGCTTTTTCCCCATCAGCTGATTAATTTCTTTAGACGGCGTAAAACTTTAAATGTCTGAATAGCAGGTCCAGGTGGCATATTAATTTAGGCTAGAGTGATGTACCTTACGAGAAATGGCCCCATAAAGTATTGTATGGAGATCTGGCAACCCTCTCAATTTGCCAATCACACTTATTTAAATATTCACTTCGTAATATTATAATATATTTAATTTATCGATAAGCTTTTAATCATCGTTAAAACCTTCTCTTTCCATCGTTAACCGTCAAACAGATAACACGTGCCGCTCCGTAACTTTTCAAAATAGATAAATTTAATCACAATAAATCTTTAGCATTAAACATCATCCATTGCGTATCATTTCATAGAGCATCTACCAAAACTCTTATTAACACACACTAAATCCATTCGTCTTCCTGTTGCAACACGAACTAGTCTAAAAATCTTCGGCATGCCAAGGACTGACTTTCTTTAGTGTTTTTATAATCCATAGATGTTTACGCATCATTGGAATACTCAACCAATCCATATCTTTATTAAATTATATCCAAATTAGCTTTTCTATTGCATTAATTAGTTTATTCACATTCAGCTAATTTCATTGTCATCCAACCCTCGTCGGTAAGGCAATGTTACTAACCTACTTATCGCAGAATCGCATTCACATTCTACCAACAGGCCAACTAACGGAACCAACTATCGTGGCATACAAATCGTATTTCGCTGTCCATTTGCATGGCGAGATTCGCAATTTCATCGTCGAGGAAATCGAATATTTTGCTTTTTGCTCAACGTCAATCCCATACTCTCATGCAGACAGAGTGAGAGAATGAGAGAGAGTGAGAAAGGGGTAGATAGAGGAGAGAGCAATCTAGAGTGCTGAGCTCTCGTTTAATCAGGCACTTTGGCTGAACAAACCACGTACACGGATGCAGCGCAGTGAAAGAATGTCAAAACCCTTGCAATTTGCCGTCTAAACAAAAAACCAAATACTCGACAAGCAAGCAGAAAGCGGCAAGCAGCAAAAAGCAAGAAGCAAATCATCAAAAAGAGAACAAGCTCAACGTACCGAAATCAAACCGAATCGAGGCATTTCTGCGGTGTGGCAAAACTGGCAAACGCGACCCCAATGCGAAATGAGAAAGTATGATTAAGGGGGCTCAGGGATGTGGCAGGAGTATGCCCAGGCATATCCCGGAATATTTCGGATATAAATGTGTATAGTTATATATAAATAAAGTGGCGCATGTATACCCTATGTGGTTGGGATCGCATCGAATGCGGGCGACATTGACAACATGTCTTAAGTATACGTTTATAACAATCTTCATGGATATTTAAAACAATTCTTGCATAACAGAAGTCAAGACTTTACTTATTAATGTATTCTCTTTTCGTGTGCGTATACAAAGATTTCAAGTCAAACCTTGCAGGGTAAGTAACATTCGCTTGGTCGGGAGTGTGCTCACTCGTTATATCCCCGATGATATATAAAGTGCAATACTTCAGTGACAGGCAGACTGTAAAAATAAACTCTATAAACTCTAAGTATATTTTTGGGCGACTTCTCGTGGGCAATATAAGGCAAAACTCAGCATGCCGGTTACTTGATAAGCCACAACGTGGACGATTTTATAGCAGAAAAATCGCATGAGATCGCATAAAACAAAAACACTTTCGCACAGCAATTCATTCATATGCATGTGCTTTAAATAATTCAAGACGCGACATCTCCCCTCGACTCTTTACCTCGAAAGGCATGCCAAGTGTCAGCGTGGCAGAACTTACGACACGAAACTGCTTTTAAAAAGTTTAAACAAGTATAGTATTAACTTTGTTTGTGCAACTACGAAAGAGTACGATGCATGCAATCAAAGTATGCCCGAGGCCAGTGCCGCCGGAGAAGGTAATTTAATTAAAACTGAACAGCATTAAACCAATCAGAGGACACATATTGGATCTTATTAGCTGGCAGGCAGCTTCAATTCGCATTTACACTTTGGGCCAACAACCTTGCCACACAAACACATATATGTACATGCACATATACGGCACATATGTATCGTATGTTCACACACATGCACATAATGCATGCACTTTGGAAATGTGGCTACGTGTCGGTTTCAATGAAATGAAAATATAAAATATGCATTTACTGCAACCCGCCTCCAGCTACTGATAGTTGCCGCTGCTGCTGGTGCTGCCTGGATAAGTATGCTATTGGCAACGTGCTCGGCGTCGGGGAATTGTGTGGAGTGTCATGCGCACCCCGCATTCAAATGCCAGCTCCGGCTCCAGCTCTAGCTGGCCGAAAACTATATAACTTGAATTTACCAGTCAGACATCAGCCTGTGAGTGGGAGGTCAGGAGGGAGAAGCAGGCAGAGTAGGTGGTAGTGTGGCAGCGAAACGACCCTCAATTGTTCGGCAGCGGCGGCACTCAATAATAAATGTAACGAGCACATTACAAACACTTATGTATGGCAAGTTTAAAGTGCCAGCTCGAGAGTCTGGCTGCCACTATACAATCCTATAAGCAGAAGCATAAGCATAACTACTTGTTTTACTCGCCTCACATGCGACACGAGCACTTTGCCAACTGGTACACTCTCCACTCTTTGCTCCCTTCCCCCTTGAATACATATATAATTGCAGAATCAGTCTCAAAAGAAAATGGACATCAGGCTGGCAGCAAGTAAGTCAAATGTGCACCAAGTGAAAACTTGCCTTAACTTTTCTGCAAGCATTGTGTATGGATGGACGAAGGTGGCGGAGAGGGGGGAGAGATGGTACTGCTGGCGCACTGGCGCTTGCACTTGAAGTGCCAAAACTTTGCTGCGTTCTGTTGGCGAAACTTTTGCCAGGCCAGTTGTACCATGAAAAGCAAAAGTTTGCCGTCAAAGCGAAAGTTAATGCCGCCAGCAACAGCAGCAGCAGCAGCAATAACAATACAGGCATTAAAAATAGTATAAAAATAGATTTATTTGTCAGCATTAAGTCGCAGGGCGAAGGGCTTAAAACTTAGCCAAGTATTCCGAGCTAAGCTGCAGCTAAACACTTTATAATTTTAAGAGCGCTACCTGTTTGGCAATTAAAAATTTTCTAATATTAATTGCTTTCAATTTTTATTTTCCTCTATGCAATGTGGATGTTGGCATCCTGTCAAGCACGAAACAATTGGATTGGAACGGAATGTTGCTAGTGGGGTGGTGGGGGTGTGTCGGGTAGGCACATGGGGAGCAAGCGCACACACACACATTGAAATGGCATACAACTTTCTCGTATTCTCGTATTCCCCAAGCAAGTTGCACGAAAATTTTTGCACAATTGGCAATCGAAAATTGGAAAACTTTTTCCTATATTTGTTTTGGCTTCATTCAGTTGACTGTGGCAGCGCGCGCGCCATCATACACTCACACACACGGATTCACCGGCACACGCGCCCCATACGTACACCCGCACACGAGCACAGCCAGAGATTGCTGACATACAAGCAGATACACATACTTGTTACGGTTGCTGCTATTAGCAAAGTTTTGTATGCTCTGCTTTAGCAGCAAGTTCCCCCAACCTAACCCAGAGCGAAGCGAAAGCAAAAACTTTAACGCACCTAGAGCTGCAGAAACAAGCACAACAACTATAACAGGAGCACTGGCCAACAATAAACCCGATGAAGATACTTCGGCAAATGGCCGCGATTATAATTGCAACTAGCAACTGGCAACTGCCAATTGGCAACGGGCAATTTTCAATTTGTTTGCATTGATCCACAGCGCCCACTCAGTTGGCCCACTAGAGTCTCGAGTTGAACTCTGCAGGCAATTTTACTGCATCAATTTGCTTAGATAGGCGGATGAGAAGTGAGACGTAGTTTCTATAAGTTGCTTATCGGAAATAAGAATTTTACCGATAAACTGGACCAAAAAGAGTCCTTGCCATTTTACCAAAGTAACTTTTCATTTGAGTTAAACTTAAATCAATATGGCAGGTATTTTGCACATACTAACTTACTTTGCATAGTTCGTTCCTTCGCTTGACTGCATAAATTATTAACGGTTACTCGCATTCAGCTTCAGGCACAGAAAGCGGACACTCAAATATACAGTTGCAGGAGCAGTCGCAAGTCGTTGCTAATGAAGTGCATACGGATTGAAATGTGCGGTTGGCCTCCGCTGCAACGATGCGTATACGTAACGTGCCTAAGGCAATGTACCGACCGACTGCATGCAGCAATCGATTTTGTACTATCACAATTTGCAAATTGCAAACAGACTCGCGATTTTGGAGGAAATTCAATTTTTGAAACCTGTTTCAACAATTTGCTTGAACTGATGTCAAATATTTTGGCAGTTGGCAGTTGGAAGTTGCTGCCGGGCGTTCATCCTAATTGCCTTACGATTGCTTGCTACAGTGTTGGTTTTTCGAAAATGGCCATATAAGAAGGAGTCAGCGAGTGAGCGAATCGCGTCGGTGCCTTCCCTATGAACCTTCGATACAAGTACCTTTGTATGTGTTCACGTGTGGACTGCGGCCATTTCACTTTGCTGCTGTCGATGATTTCCCCAAGCATCGAGCGTGTCAATTTGTTTGGGTTTATTGCACGCATTGCTCGGTTTATGATTTAGGTAAGCGCCCGGGGAGGCAGCGTCCAGCCGATGTCGTTGTCGATGCTGACAAAAACTCTAACCCCAGAGCGAAGAGCAGACTCCGGCTCGACATTTATGATTTTATTATTTATGGCTTTGCGGCAAGCATTGTGATTGCGTTGTCCTAATAGCAAAAAGATTTAACATATAAATATTTCGTTTCATTGTTGCCTGAAACGAGATTCATTCGGGAAACATGTTTGGACTGCTGTCAGCTGTGTTTGCATTTGCATTATAATCGCCGTATACAAAATAAATCTAAAATGTATGCATATTTTTGTGACCGGCAACCGTTAGCTGGCCCTAGTTGCCTTCAGAGGGTTGATCTAAAAGATACTATTTTGTAATATAACTAGTGTCTTGTTTTATTTAAATTCATTCATTCTACTGTGCTTTCAATTAATGCGCAATTTTGTGTTTTTACAAGGTATTAACTTTTTGGAAGAACTGTTGAGCCCCCCCTCGTTCGGATAAGTTTTTCGCTGCTAACGGATGAAATTTAAAGTGATAAATTCGAATGCTGCTCTGTTTTCTTACATAGGTGCACGACGAATATCTAAACGAGTAAACGGGTTGTGTCCCTGGAGCTCGTAAATTCTGCGTGAAATTTATTTTTATGCGCAATTAGAAAAAATGGTATGAGTTTCTCTTTGTGGAAAACCACGGTACGTATACTTGATTTTCAGGTGAGCGCCTTTAATAGGGATTAATACGCAGTTAATTGTTGTGAACCATAGAGACCGCAAATGAATAGACAAGTGTGAAACAATACTAATTATAATTGTGGCGAACTAATTGCATGAAAGCCAAACCGCAATTGTCAATTAATTAGGCGCGATTGGCAGATGGTTTCCGCAGCACGTACATGGCTCAAAACGATAGTGCGAAGAGCGAGTCTTTCATCCTGTCGGAGCGATTGAGGGATTAGGTTGCTAGGCGATAAGCTCTGAGGGGCGACGATGCTGGCCACGTTTAATTCTTTGCTTTTGTAGTTGATGCTTGAATTTGTTGCCGTTAGAACGGAACTCTATTTTATTATAATTCTATTTGAGCGAGTTTTTAATTTCATTAGGTGGCCTGCCGGTGAGCCTTGGCGTTTGTGTTGCGGGGCTTGTAATTAAAATGCCACAAAGCGCCGCCAGACGACGCACAGGGAGTCCCACCCCATAGACTTGTCCTCCCTCCGGTCCAACCGTTCCCCCTTGCCCCAGTCTCTAAGGTGCCCCCCGCGGACAGGCAGCGAGTGGATTGTGGACGCGCCCACGCATTTGCCAATTAAAAATTTCAATTGCGGCATAAAAACGCGCGTGTAGAAAATAAACTTGCCTGAAATGGAATAATTAAGCAGGCGGCGTTCATTAAATTTGCACAGCACAAGTTAAATATAAATTCAAAGGCCTCGCTCTTTGCTTGCCCCCGCCCCCTTCGCCGTTCGCCACGACCTGCTGCGAAGATCAACAAATTGTTGTTTGTTGTTGCATACTTCGGGGCGCCGATTCTCAAAAACTTTAACAATATTAATTGGTCCAGCAGAGAAGTGGCATTGTGCAAAAGTTTGAGCCACAATGTGCGACCGAATTACAAGGAATATTTTTCGTACATATAGCAGGTGCATATTATGTGGAGTCACACATACATATAAGTATAAATTTAAGTACATGTTGGTGAAAAAAGCCAGAGGCTCGTTTCGACCGCAAACAAGTACTGTAATTCAAGCTGCAGCTGTGCCACTTGAGAGAGAGCAGGCAAGAGAGAGTGAGAAGGCGAGAGACAGAGAGAGAGGGAGTGAGAGAGACAGAGACAGCGCTCCACATAATGCATGCAAACTTGTAATAATTTCTTGTAGCTAAATTCAGCTCTGCGAAAATTTTCACAAAATTTTTTACAGCCGATAAATTTAACGTTTTACAGTAAAACACGAGCAGCTGCATCGCCCTACTCTGCTCTGCAACTCTCCTCGACAAGGCAGTAAAAACATTTGTAGCCCTGTGTAGATAATTAAGTTTGAGGCTCTTCGCTGGTTGCATTGAAGAAGAGTTGAGAACGCTTTAAGAGCCCTAACCGGAAGAAGTAGGCAGCAGCAACTTTTATCAGATTCGTTTTTGTGACTGCCGGCTGTCAATCATATTTCGCTTTGGTTACTTGGTTACTTGGCTACTTGGTCAGCCAGCAAGAGGCACTTGCTGCAGCAACAGTAACATTAAGATTGTAACAGTGGATGATGCCGTCGGAGTCGTCGCAACCGTAGTACCAGTAATCAAAGTCGCATTAAGAAAGTTCACAGCTCTTTTTCATGCAGTTACGGGCACATTATTCACTCCAGTTACGTGGCAACAGTGCGTCCTTTGCGTGCCCGCTGTGTGTCACTTGTGCTATGCTGGCAGTTGGCACAACAGTCGAGTGGGCACTCAGCACAAATGTGCAAAACGAACCTCACAGTCGTCAGGCTAGAAGCAGGTAAGACGAGCACACTTGAAGCCCACCGCAAGCATCCAAAATAACAGCAACAAAATGCACAGAATGGGGCACTTCAGCAGCAGCAGTTGGAGCAGCAGGTAAAGAAGTGCACACAAACACACGCACAATTTGTGCGCGATTGGTGCAGTGTTACGCACTGAACTGGGTTACGCGGAGGCTGACGTTAAGAACAACAACAACAACGAAGGTAAACAAAAACACGTGTGCCAGAAGTTATCCGGAGCCGCTTGGATTCTATTAACAAACTGCGCAGTTGCGGATAACAAACAGGTCAATGCTCAGTCTAAGAGAGCGGATAAAGTGAAAGAGTCGTCGACTCTCTTAGGTGGGCAGCCCTTTAAACCGCTTGAAGCGAGTCAGCAACAATTTTTGTTGCATACTTTTGGGCCGAGTGCATAAATGTTGTGTTGACTGCATTTTATTATTGTCGTTTAATTTTAATTTGTGAATCTTATTTAGATTATTTCGGATGAGAAATTGAGTATCAATGGATGTTATTTCTCCTGGACTACTTATGAGTCATAGCATACATATTTAGTATTTCTAACTGTATTGAATATTGTATGTTATTTTATTTAAATCCGCTACCTATAAAACAGTTTTCCAATATATATATATTTTTGTGCCAACCTAAAATGTATGTATTGTATGTTATTTTATTTAAATCCGCTACCTATAAAACAGTTTTCCAATATATATATATTTTTGTGCCAACCTAAAATGTATGTAACAGGCAGAAGGAGGCGTGACAGACCGCACAAAGAATATGTATTCTTAGTCCGAATTTTTCTATCCGTCCTTCCGTATGAAAATCTAGATCTCAAAGACTATAAAAGCTTGAACTATAAAAAGAGTATATAAAAATGTTTAATTATTGCACGTAGATCAAGTTTATTTGGATTTAAATTTGATTTTAGCTACGCCGTCTTCCACCTCCGTAAATTGATAAAAACCTTATTCCAAACGTATTTTGAATACATTTTTGGTAAATAAAAAACTATCAACGCCCAAATGATTTCAGAAATCGAAATGATTTCAGCAATCGGAAAATTAAACTCATTTCAGTTCTTCTCCAAAGTACGCAGATTGATTCCTCTGTGCAGTGTCTTATTGCTAATCATTCGCAGCTAGTTATGAGTCTCAAGGACTTATTTTAAATTGTTTATTTGCATTTGCTGTGACACAACATTTATTAAATACTTGCTTAATTGTTTGTTAGTTTAATTCGCTCAGCTACGTGTTTTGCATTGAAAACTACACAAAGTTATTTATAGCGGCTTATGCATTTATTGTAAATTTGCATCGAAATTTGGGCACTTAATTTTGCTCGCTTGAACACAAATTTTGGCTTTACATGTTTATAAATAACTTACTCCTAATGCTGTAGAAAGACACAATTGAAGATAAAAAAACAAATTTACATACATAGTTGAATTATGCACATTTTATCAGAGGTAAAATGCTATTCGTACGTTTAACCAATCGACATCAATAAATCATGGCGCGTTAAAGATAAATTGCTGTCATTGAGAGCTCACATGAACACATACAAGCACACTGCGCACAAGGCACACCTACTCAGACATACACACACACACACGAATTAATAGTCAAACAAAAATTGTGTTTTACATATGTAGGTGTAAACGGTATAAAAATAGTTTCAAAGTGTTCATTGAAAAGTTATTGAAGTGTAATGCCAGACGAGATACTCGTATTAATTTTAAACACCACACGCGCACCTCCCTTACACTTTGTGGGTTTGTGTGTGTGTCTCTGCTGCTATGCATACCACACTTACTTCCGCCACACTCGCTCACACCGACACACACAAATACACACATATGAGCTGATGCCATTTATAGCACGACTGAGAGCCGCCGCATAGCAACCAACAGCAATCAGCAGAAGCAGAAGGCACTTGGAAGGGGGGCTCTAAATCAGTAATTGTGCGCCCAGGCTCGCAGTGTGCACGCGTACTGTATGCAATAAATAGGCAAATACAAAAATGTATTGTATTTAACATACGCAATAATGTTTTATAGGATTTGGTATATTGAATTACGGTTCATTGCAATTTTTGTGATTCGATTTTCAATTTTTGCGGGCAAAACGCAATTTAATTAGGCTTTGATTGCAATTCCCTTTGGCCTGCGTGCTGCTGCTAATGGACAGCTGCAATGGGCATGGCCAAAATGGCTTTATTTTGTTATGGCAGAGCAGGACAGTAAGCTGACATTTGATATATTTATTTGGCTTGCAGCCCTTGTAAAGTGCCTCGTAAATGCCTATCTATCGTATGCGGCTCATGCATGTGCACCCATCTGCTGGTGCTACAGTTACTGCTGTCTTTGTTGTTGCTATTACTGTTGTTGTTATTTGCGCTGACAGTCTATTAAATTTTTGATGGGCCATCGCATGTGCGCGCTGTCACGCTGCTGTGTGCTCGTGTATGTGGAAAACATATATTTGATATGCGCCACTTTATATTTCGGCAATTTAATTAGCTTGAAGAGACACAGCCGCACGGGCCTGTTCCGTCGAGCTGTCAAAAGAAGATAAGCGAAATTAAAATCATCTATATAAGATGATTAGCCAGTTAGTCTCTGTTTTTATAATCATCTTGAAAAACATTAATTATTTTAAGAACTTCATTAACTTTACTGTTTTACGATAGATATCGTCGAGGACCCGTTGCAGGGTATAGCGCAGCTCAACATGTCTGAGCTGTTTGGCTCTTATTTAATATTCGGCTGCTGTCATTCAACATTTACGAGTTGGTTTAACCTCCGCAATATTATATTATTAATAATAATGCCAGCGATGAAGCTGCACTGCCAATGCTGATGGCTCATATTAATATTAACTTAGCACACGCCAGCAGCAACTGTGCGTATGATTGATGCCCGATAATGGACACCATGTTGTACATATTTTGTAATGTGAGCAAACTGTTTCATGGTCCACGTATTTTCCGGTTTTCATTAAATCGTCTGCCAATCCGCAAGTTGCCAAATTGGTTGCTTGCAAGCTTGTAAAATGTATTGAATGATGCCTCCTCCTCGTCACAGCTGAGCCGGCAACATTTCCGTACAGGAAGGTGCACGCTCTGTTCGCACAGCATTCGAAATGGTCGACAGTTTGTTGACCCCTTCAAAGCTACAGAGGCAGAGCTGCAGCGACAGACAGGTAGGCGGGCAGACGGGCGGACACACAGGCAGGGCAGGCATGACAATTGCCAGCAAGGGTCGGCACGTTCATGAGCAAGACTAATACTTCTCTTCTCTGTTCACAGCTGGTCATCTCTTTCTCTCGCGTCCTTCTTGGCTGCGGCACGTTGCATTGTGTGGCCCATTTTGACGCCAGAGACAACTCGGTGAATCTTTAATGAATTGGTTCAGTGCAACTTTTAGCTTGGCAACTGCTCTCATGGCGACTCTTGACCGCTTGAATTGCATGTGCCTTTGTTGATGTACTTTTAAAGTGACTGCCCATTTCCCACTACCCTCCTGCAGCTCTCTCTTCCCGGATCTCACTTCATGCCCTCGACAGTCAGATTCCCTCTCCACAGTCTGCTGGCAAAACGCATTATTTCATTTTAGCTGAACATTATTAAAACTTTACCACAAAGCTGCAGCAAAAGTTCTTGGGGCGCACCTTTTCCTTTGTGGTCGGTGCGGTTCTCCGTTCTCGCTTCTCGGCTCAGCTTGTGCTGGCGGCAGAGGCAAAAGTTGTGTTCTAATTAAGCGCTAATAACATTTTAGCACAGTTTACAGGGCACCGAAACTTTGTCGGCGCTGTGTAGCGTTTCATAAGGGCTGCCAGCAATGCAAATATGATGAACCGCAAGAACTGAACGCAAATTTACATGCTTGGACAGTGCAGATGCAATCACCTTAGGCATGTAGATGGTCCGGACTATTGAGTTACTCCGTGCCGACACTCAGACAGAAGTTGAGTTTGCTCTCGTTTGCTCTCATTAGCAAACTTAACTGGCAATTTCAGTTGCCAGACTCTAATTCCAGATCGTTGTCTTTTATATAAAAATACATTTTAATTTTCATTTACCACAACGTCAGGCTGGACGACTGAACGACCGATGCAGCGATTGCCGGCCTAATCCCTGGGCTCTGCAATTTCAGGGCAAATTTTTAGGCAGCTGCCAACTGTCAGAGTGGACAGTGTTGCAAACAAATAGACGATGAAGAAGACGGCACGAGGATGAGAGGTGGTAGGGGTGCTGCAAGAGGATATGGGAGGAAGCAGCCGGTACAGTCAGGTCACACGGACATACAGACAGGCGGACTGCCTGGCTGGCAGCTAGGTCGTGCCCCTTGGCAACTATGTGAGATGTGGGATGTCTCCAGCTGAATGTTGTCTCCTTGCTTGCTAGTCAATTGAGTTGAGTCCTGCAGTTGAGTCTGAACTGTGACAGTTGTCGTTGCTTTAGGATTTGCTCTATTTGATGTTGTTGTTATAGATGTTGTTGCTGCTTGGCTGGCTCGATGGCTGGCTGTCTGGCTGCTTGCTTGGTTGCCTGCCGGCTATGTCAGTGTACTTTACATGTAAGCAAATAACAGTCCCAGCGGTGCCTGTGGAGTTTGCTTGCGCCAGAAGGGTCCCAGAGGAGGGGAGATGGAGTGGAGGCATGTGCAGCTCTTTGTACACGCTGCGCTTGTATTTCAATGACTTGCACTTGAGGAATGTGCTGTCGTACGTTAGGTGTGATTTGCCTAAGTGCAGGCAACGATCAGCGTCTTTATCAATGTTATCAGAGACATGGAATTTGCTGCACATTAAATTGAAAACTGATTTATTGCCTGGCACAGAACTGGGGCCAATTTTCGTAGAGCTGATCCCATGGGTGGGCACAGGACGAAATTGATGTAAGAGCCAATTGAATTTTCATTTGCGGCATGCTGGAATATCAGCGGAGCGATTCGACTGAGTTGAAACACCTTGACACAAACGAGGTCAGATATCGTGGAAGACGTCGCACTGCTCTACTTCCCTTTTCGTGCGTCTTATTGTTTGTTGCAAGCAAATAAACGCTTATTTGCACACTAATTGCACCTGTGACGTGCTTTGTTATTATAAAATTTTGTATTTGCACTGCGAGTGGTTCGTCCTTTCTTTGTTTTTCCCATCCCATGTCTGTGTGTGTGTCTCTGTGTCTCTGTGTCTGACTCTACGTGAGAGTGTCTCTTTCTGTTTGTGTGCGTGCGTGTGTGTGTGTCTGTGTGTCTGTGCAGTGCTTTTGTCACAATATTTGCCATTGTTCCGTGTCTTGTAGTTGCTTGTTAGCGCTGAAAGGCTTTCCTGGCTCCAGCTGCTGTTGAGCCGTCGCCACGGCAAACGTGGCGTATGATTAACCATGTTGAAGTCGTCGTACTGCGGTTGCTGCGAACTGCGGGCCTAATGAAGCTGCAAGCCTATGTGATATGCTCAGCAAATCAACTGATTTGCAAGAATCTGCCTCACCTTGACCCCAGCGAAAAGAAGCAGGATGTATGTGCATCAGTGTGTGCTTGGGTGTGTGTGTGTGCGCGATGTCGTTATGAACATCAGAAGGCTTTTAGCGCTAATTGTATTAAAATTTGCCTTAGTACAAGCTCATTCGACACAAGCGACTTCATCACTTTCCTTCGCGTCCCGCTTCACTTTCACTTGCCGCCAATTCCCAGGAGCGTGACTAGGACAGCGTGCGCCAGTCGACGCTTTTAATAGCACTAATTAGTTAATTAAAATGTTCTTCAATTTGGGACCGTGGTCTTGGCCATTCCAAGCAATTTTGATGTGGATGGCCTTCGCCTCTGAGTGACAGCTCTAAAACGGGCATAGCATACTTATGAGCTGCGACGTCGCGATTAGGCAAACTTTGCCCATTGCCATTGCGCACTTTTTGTGCATTTGAGCAGCTTAAATATTTAAGCAACAGCCGAAGCAGCAGCATCAGCACACGACGTTGTTGAGTTCACTTTTTGTGCAGCTCCTTTCTCTCTCTCTCCCTCTGCCTCTCTCTTTCGCTCTTTCTATGCACCCAGAGGGGATTTACTTGTGTCCAAATGCAATGCAAATGTCCGAATGGTTGCGGAGTCGGGTCGCTGCCGCTGCTGCATCTCAAGTAGTTCGCCTGCAAGTGGGTCGAGCAAACAGACGATGTGGCAACGGACGACTGCAAAAAGGTCGGCGAAGGAGCTGCCAAACGCGCCCATAGTGAAAAACTTTTCGTCCGAGAAGTCTGGCGATGGGACCATCCTGGCCAGCTAGGGTGTGCTCTGTCCGGACGGACTGGGGCTTTTGTAATATGCGCTCAACTTGGCGCAACTTTTGTCAAGTTGAAATCAAAGGAGCTGCAGTCGCTTCAAGTTTGCCCAAAGTTGTGAATAAAAAGCCATTAAAGGCTCACGTAGTCAAAGTCAAACGACAAATTCGCATTGCGTCCAAAATTGTATACAATTACAATTGCAAAATAAGTAAAATGCTAAAAAAAAATACAAAATAAGAAAAACTAAACGTGAATGGAGGGGTGGGTGTGAGGGGGGGGGGCGAACAAAGCAAGGGTTCTAGTTCAAATATCTGCTTAAAGCGTTTTCCTTCATTTTCGACAGTATTTGTTGTGCATTCAGGTGAAATTATTTGCACTCAGCTGCGTTCGCTTTGAGTAGTGCCAACGGTGCGCAATTAAAATGCCATTTGCAGAGAATAAAGCGAAAGCACCTCAAAAATAACAAAACGAAAGAACAAACGCTTCCTCCGTCGAGTCGCTCGCCCGAGGTCAGGGGAACTGAGGCAAATAATGCCGACAAACAATGGGAGTGCAGTGGCACAGGAAATTCGAGTAATGTGCAAGTACTTAGTGGTATATAAAGTCACCGACAACACCTTTAACTGCAACCGCAGTTGCATTTACACAGATCATTCTGCCGTTCGAGGGGTAAATTAACAGAATAATTCGTCGGGTAAATTAACAGAATCCTAAATATCTAAAACTCGAGGTAAGAATTCGGTTTCATTTCGCATAAAACTTAACATCTAGCCAAGTCATTCTGCCAAGACAACAACAAAAGAGAAGGAGAGGGTTCAATAGTCACATGTTTCACGAAGTGGCAAACTGTGATCATCAGTATTCATCACTAAAATCACTTGGTGATCGAAGACAGCTTCTTCTCCTCGCTGCTTAAATTGGTTTAGTTTCCGAAATTGCCTGGGATTCATGGTGCGTGTTGCCTGCCAATGAGTGTTAGAGTGAGAAAGCAATAGGTGGAGGAAAACTTTGTTTTTGGGAATTGTTTTTTGTATTTGTTACAGTTTTTCAAAACTGGGCGAAGGATAACTCACTGTTGGGCGTGCCCGACTGTAGCGTTTGTCTTAAAATTTTTGTACCTTTTTAAGACAATTTGAAAAATTTGATTCTTTGAACAGAATTTACCTATGTTTTAGAAAGACATAGTTACAGGCATGCATAGCTTGATGGTTTGTAAAGTTGATCAGCTGTTTCTCGCGCTTTCGGCCAAAACAATTAACTGCACCGGCACCCACCGTGTTGCCAATTTAGCTGAAGGCATGTTTGCAATTTGCGAACATTTTGACGACAACGAAATTTTATCGATCAATTTCTTTAGTACTCACACAACTGCACCTATGTGTGTACATAAAACAGAACCACTTCCATGCCCACGTTTGTTATTGTTTTCTTTGCTGTTTTCCACACTCCCATACACACACACACTAACATAGATATATGCCTTTGTGTATGTGTGGCATTTGGACAGACGGTTTTCGTTGCTCTCGGGTTGTTTTCTCACGTGCTGCAGCTGCCAATGCAAATTGAGTTGCCTTCTGTTCTGTTCCACACACAAGACTCTGTTTATTTATTTGCCTGCGCGTGTGACTGCGACGAATATATGTGATGTCAAGCTAAATTGTGCTTCACTCGCACGATAGTACACAATGTTAGTTATTTGAAATAATATTGTAGTTTTAATTAATTTACTTTAATTTCATTTGTATGCGGGTTTTCTTTGAAAATATTTTGAGTTTTTGAAGTCGGAAATATTTAACTAACATTTTTAATTAACTGAGCCGAAATCAGGGGAATGGGGTAGTAGTATTATTAACCACAGTGTGTGAAGTGGTTTATACACATTGCTTATTATCGCTTAAAATAAAGTTTTCGTTTTGATAAATTAAATCATAGAAGTTTGTAAAGAAGACATTTGAACAAATCCACTTGGAACCAGTTCGACTTGCGCTTGTTTGTTTGTCATTTCAATCGTCCGTCGAAGTTCAATTCTCACTTGCAAATTAGTCGAAATTACAGTGTTTTGTTTGTTTGGCGTCGAGCGGGTTTTAACTGTTTTTGTTATCAATAACTAAACCGCAACGAAAATGTGTTCATCACGCATCTGGCACGCATGCGAACGGTTTGTTTTTCTAAGCCATACCTTGAGCTAGAACTATAAATAGATCACAAACATTTAACTGAAATACTTGTAGAAAAACAACATTATTTTACTGTCAACAGTTAAGAATCAACAGTTAAGTCACATTTATGCCTATTTAACTGAGATCTTTCTGACATCGTTAGCATCCTTTTTTATCAATTTTATAAATTAGTTCAACTCAATTTTCCAATTTATTAAATCATATTAAACTAATTTTTCAGCTAACGCCTAACTGCATAATTATATTCAATAAAATACATTTATCTCAGTTTCTATAAATAACTCAGAAGAGAAACAATTTAGATTGTGTTAAATGGATTAAAATTTAGTCGGTCTTTTTTTTCCGGTAATAAATATTAAAGTTCATTTGTTTTTCTCTTCATATCTTTCGTATCATACTGTACATATTTATGCGTTTATATTTCGACTGGTACCACCTCACCAGTTAGGCAGTGTAGTGCTGGATCTAATAAACATTTTAAATCTTGGTAAATTTAATTTAAGAACATTAGACTCGTGAATCTTATGGAATTTATCTTTACTGTCGCCACATTTTGTGCCTAATCAAACGATAAGCTTTATGTCGATTACCGGCACGATTGCCCAGGCAAAGAGCAAATTGCTCTCACATTATGATGAGTCTTTAGTCAAGGTTTAAATCCAGTGGCGCTTCGTACTGCTCCGTGCTCTGTGCTGCTCTGCGCTGGTCGACTATACGGCTACTCGCCTTAATTGAAGTTAACTGATCAGCTGAGCAGCTCAGCAACTGAGCAGCAGCTACACAGCTCGACTGCCGTAGATGCTCAGAGCGCGTATCTAAGCCGGTCGAATACTGCGGTCGCGTTCAGCTGGATGCCGGCTGCGTGCTGCAGTTTCAGTGCGCTGCGAGCTACCGGCGGCTTCACACCTGGCCACGCATTCGACAACCAACTCAAGATACGAGTACGACAACGGGAGAGCAGTTTGAGTAGTTTGAAGACCCTTTAAAAGTTTCATGGTGCGTTCAAGTTTTGTGGTTTTCCTGTGTGTAAAGCAAGTTGAAGTGTTTGTGAGTGTGTCTGTGCATGCCTGTCAAAAGAAAGAGTCGGTAAAATTTAACTATTTATAATCAACAACTACTGTTGATTTTCATGCATTTTGCTAAGCTGTAGCACTTTCTGTGGCTTGTCCCGTTTGCTCAACTGTCACATTGATGTGTTTGATTAAAGAGTAGGTTAGTTATGCCAGTTCTGCTGCACTGAATTGCCTGAAAATATTGTTGGCTGCTACAAATAGCCAAGTGTTTCGGCACCATGTTGCTAAAGTCATCAATCGCACACCTGTACTTATATAGTCATTTTTAATTGTGTCACAATTTTACACGACTGTAAAATGAGCAAATTTGTATAAGAATTTAGTGTCGTTTTACGCAAGTAAACGTCCAAAAATAACTTTAAGTAAGGCAATTATATTATATATTATATTATGCAGGGCATATATATACCTACATACAAGTAGGTTATATGTATGAACAAAAATACGAAGTAATCTTATAAGAAACTTTTCAGCATGTATCCAGTTTTGTTTCAACAGAAATGTATCAACGAAATATTCTTTATCTTTCAAACCTTTCCATTCTTAGGGATTTTTGTAATGGAATTTTCGGACTAGTAAGCTGACATTTAATCTGTCTGTCTAAGGCTAAGTTGTTACCGTTAGTAACTGTTTTCCTTGTTTAAGTACGTTAATCTTATAAAGCTGAAATTTTACGCTAGGCAAATTAAGATAAGCATGCGCTAATAGAAATTTAATTGCCAACCGACAATATATCACCTAAACACAGTAAAATCATGAGTGTGTATGTGTATTGAATGTCTGAATTTGCTCTATATTGCTGCCTAGATAAGTCAATATGCGATAAATCACAACTAACTGCTAGTTACCATTCATAAATCGTGCTCGTTAAACGTGTAGTAGAAGAGCGGAATAATTTAATTAATTGCTTTTGTTGTTGTTGATGTCTAGATAAGAACTGATACTAACAAACAGATTTTCGATGTGGAATTGCTCTGTTTTTTTGCAATATAATGTACTAAACATTACGTTTTTAACTTTGGGAATTTCTGGGTAAATCAAGAACATGTCAATAAAGATATAAACAGATTTACTGTTTCAGAAACGATCCCACAGGCTGGTATTATAATTTTTAAATATTCATGCTCTGACGGAGTGTTGTCGGTTGTCGGTTATCAGAGAAAATGAAAGGTTTCATTATCATACTGTCATTATCTAATAGAATGCATAAATATAGAATCGCTGATGATTCCGGCTGTTGATGTATCTATCGCCCACACGTGCGTATAAGTGCTCGTTGCAAATTCACGTCGCATCTGGTGAACTGTAAAGCGAAATGCCGAAATTCGTGCTAGGCAAATCGAGTGAAAGTCCCCCAAACCGGTCCGTGTTGCCCATCCATGCTTAAGTGCTTGGCTCACTTGCGGCACAATTACTCATTTGATTATGTATTTTTTGTGTGTGTTCTACACAGTATTCACGCACACAAACATACACACGCACTCAGACTCTGATTTCGCGTGCCACAAATGGAACAATTTGCAAAACTATTTGCTTAATAAGTTAAATGGATAATTGAGTTAAGAGGCGTCGGCATGTTCCCCAAGGAACCAAGCGCCGTCGATAAGGCGAGACAATTGTTTGAAGTAAACTAGAGATTTGAATGTGCCTCTCAGTCTCTCTCTTTGTCTGTCAAACGTACGTACATCTGAATAAAGATGCTCGGGGAAGTAATCGGACCTGCGGCGACCTCGCTAGAGTTCTATGTCAAAGCCAATTACGACCAGCACGCAATGCTGCTCGGATACAACAAATTGCTGTAGATTTGTTTAAAAATAGCAGGGCGCAAACAAAGAAACAACGAATTGCAAAAAAAATTATAACACGCTTCGCGTTGTGTGCAATGTTCCTATGGAAGTCGGAGTTAAATCGACTGGGGGAGGTGTAAAGTTTAATTTGATTTTAATGAAATGCCATCACGCATATGGAGTAATATTTGCAATTTTTATTTGATTTGCTTACGGATCTATTTGCAGGCATTCAAGCTCTGATAGCACTTCGATTTATTTTGACTCAGAGAAGCAACCAGAAATTCGCACAAAATGACCGACTTGGAGTCTTCAAAAGTGGATAAGCACAATGGCCATCAGGCGCATCACAACAAGTGAGTACTACCCCAACGTGTGCTGCGAAACTGGCCAAACTAGAAACCATCAGTTGGTTCCGCATATCTGCGCATACCAGCTGTAGATCTTAGTTGGCGATGTGGGTAGGGTCGCACAGCTGTTTAAGCAATTGGTGGTTAAGCTTGAAACTAAGCCATTCACTCAATGCGTGTTTACAATATGCAAAACCAGCACGAGCTGCAGATCAGCAGCCGGGCGAATGGCCTGAGCCAAACCAGTCGCCACTCTCCACTCGGCAGTCCACAGCCACGGAGTATTGCCTCACA
Organism: Zaprionus capensis; assembly: GCA_018903675.1. Classification (NCBI taxonomy): domain Eukaryota; kingdom Metazoa; phylum Arthropoda; class Insecta; order Diptera; family Drosophilidae; genus Zaprionus; species Zaprionus capensis. The sequence goes on from JAEIFN010000011.1 coordinate 6,507,842, forward strand.
TATAGCTGGCAAACAGGTTCTGGCCCATTGGTTACTGCAGACAGGCAGCAAAAAAAATGTTGTATCAAATTAATGAACTAGCGAAAGTGGCTTCGCTTGTTTTCCCATTTGCGACGGCCTTGTCTAGCTGCGTTAGTATTACTTACACACTTATCTACACCTATTTTGTAATTACTAACTGTTCACGTTCTTTTTTTTCACTCGCCCACCTAGCAACGAGCTTGTCGAGAGTGAACCACTGACATGGAGATTCTGGAGGAAGCAGCGCTATATCGTAGTGCTTTTGGCTTTCTTTGGTTTCTTCAATGTTTACTCGCTGCGCGTGAATCTCTCGGTGGCCATTGTGGCTATGACTGAGAACCGCACCGTTATCGATGCCGACGGTAACGTATCCTACGAACAGGACTTTCCTTGGGACTCCAAGCAGAAGGGTTTAATATTGAGCTCCTTTTTCTATGGGTACATTATGACTCAGTTCCTGGGCGGCTACATCGGTACTAAAGTCGGAGGCAACCTTGTAAGTGATATTTTGTATTGCTTTATCTAGTGCATATGATATGATGTATGCATATGATGTATGTTCTCCTTCTATTATTTAAGATATATATTTTTCAAAATTGACTTCATAATGTTATAATTTTTATTTTTTAACAGGTCTTTGGCTTGGGTATCGGCACGACCGCCATTCTCACACTGCTCACCCCGTTAGCAGCCAGCCACAGTCTTGAGATGTTCCTGGCCGTGCGTATCATTGAGGGTGTCTTCGAGGGAGTTACCTTTCCCGGCATCCATGCCGTGTGGGCCAGGTGGTCGCCACCGTTAGAACGCTCCCGTATGGCTTCAATTGCATTCGCTGGAAATTATGCTGGCACGGTGATTGCGATGCCCTCGTCGGGAATGCTGGCATCGCGCTATGGCTGGCCAAGTGTTTTCTATGTATTTGGAACCATTGGCGTCATTTGGTTGATACTGTGGCTGCTGTTTGTGCGTGCCGGCCCTGAGATGGATCGCTTCTGTTCGAAAGAGGAATGCGACTACATACAGCAAACGATTGGCTATGTGGGCTCTCAAAATATCAAGCATCCTTGGAAAGCTTTCTTCACCTCGATGCCTTTCTATGCCATTATTGCTTCGCATTTCTCTGAGAACTGGGGCTTCTACACACTGCTCACTCAGTTGCCCAGCTTCCTCAAGGGTGAGTCAACATTGCCTGCCAATGCCTGCAAAGTGTTTTCATTACTCTCTTCTATTGGTGTAGACACACTTAACTTTGATCTGGGGAAAACTGGCTTCATATCGGCTGTGCCGTACCTGGCCATGGGCATTTTGCTGGCCATCTCTGGGTATTTGGCCGATTGGTTGCAGGAGAAGGGTATCTGGACAACAACGCAAGTGCGTCGTAACTTCAACTGTGGTGCCTTCCTGGCTCAAACTGTTTTTATGATGCTTACGGCGTACATTATGGATCCCACTTTGTCGGTGATATTCATAACTATTGCAGTGGGCCTGGGAGCCTTTGCTTGGTCTGGATTTGCGTAAGTAGTTGAAACAAGTGCACTCACCAGCCGCCAGGAACTTAACTCTTGCCGTCTACTTGCAGTGTCAATCACTTGGATATTGCACCTCAGCATGCCAGTGTGCTGATGGGTATTGGTAATACTTTTGCTACCATTCCGGGTATTGTCAGCCCCTTGTTAACGGGCTACATTGTGGGCGATAGTGGAGACCGGTTTGAATGGCGCCTTGTGTTCTTTATATCAGCGGGCATTTATCTCGTTGGCTGCGTCATATACTGGTTCTATGCCTCCGGTGAACTGCAGGAGTGGGCCAAGACGCCTGAGCAGAGGGCTTTGGATGCCGAAGATAAGCAACTGCAGCTGACACAAAGAGCCGGATTTGTAAATACGGCGGCCGACCTCAAGGACTAGCCAGCAGCAACCAGGCAGGCAGCAGTGCAATCAAAGTGTTCAGCTGCAAACTGCAACATTACCAATACCAGAGACACATTTTAGTTTAATTTATACTCGTCTATACGTATACACACATACAAATGTTTCAGTATCATAGTATTGTCAACTCGTTGTTGTACCCCAGAATTTCTTGTTGGTTATGTGATGCTGGCAAGTGGATTCTTGTTAGGTCATTGTCTATTTTTAGAGTTGTTTGTGAACTCACTGAGAGTGCGCCATACCGAATAAACAAAGTTGTTTTAAGCAAAAATTGCACAAGAAGTTAACTTGCAACTTTCATTTTGACTTGTCAATTGAAATAGAAAATCGCGTTAAACCTGTGATTATTTAACGAGACATTGGAACAAATTGCTAAACTGTAAACTGTGCGGACTACGAGGGAATCAATTTAAGTTGATTGAAGCTAAATTCGTTCGGCTATTTTAATCGATTTTGTCTGACGTCTGGTCATTGGCACTTGCCACTCACATTTTGCTAATCGTGTATAAATATTTAATCCATGTATGGCTTAGTAATGTGCGTTTCACGCCGATGTTCAATGTTGTCCGCATTGTGCACAATTCACATACACACGCCAACCGGTACACATACTAGATAAGCTGATAAGAGCTCTGCACAGCACACAGACCAGCGGAGTGGAGTTTAATCCGAGCCATACTGAGGGTGGGCGTAAAATGGGTGCGTTAAGAGCCAATAGCCGATGGCAGAGTTTGCAGTGACGAATTTTGCGCACGAATTGTTAATCAGGTTGACCCTTTTAGGCGTCAGACGGGGCTTAGGAGAGGTATTCGATGTTTCCATAAATCGATTAAATTTGCCAGAAATAACGTTTTCTGAAGCCTACATTGGTCTGGCCACCAATTCCTGCACTTTAAAACACAAACAGTTCTTTCACTCACAGTTTTATGACAAACAATAATCAATAGAAACAAATAAGAAAACTACAAACGATTGTGCTCGCCCCCAACTGATCACCCACCCAAATTATTACTTAATGCATCCGTATGCAGCTGAAAGAAAAATGTATATCAGAATATTAGTGGATTGTTATTTCCGGGGAGCCAAGATTTGACGATTGATCCTAATAACTCTCCACGAGATAAGACGAATATTTTATGAAACAAGCACGAAAGCTAGTCGACTAACCAAATGATTTCTTATATCTTCTATGTTTAAAGTATTTTGTGTTGCATACTTTACAGCGAGCGGCTTGGAAATCAGTACCTCCTTAAAATTCTTTCTTACATAGCTTCTTTGTTAACTAATTGATCGTAACCAAATGTTTAGAAATCATTTAAGCTTTGATTAATATTGTGTTTACCGATTTATGAAAGAACACGGAAATGGGCGTGGCTAAAATCTTAATATAACCTGATCTGAGCGCAGTATTTAGACATATTTTTATATTTGTATGGTAGTCCTAGGTTTCGTAGTTTTTGAGATATAGATTTTCATACGGACAGCCAGACGGACTCGGCTGTTGATGATGATTAAGAATATATATAAGTAATTCTTGGGGTCTGCCACGACTCCTTCTGCCTGTAACATACTTTTTCGGTTGACACACGTTGTAATACCTTTCTATTCTATGGATAGCGGGTATAAAATTGTTTGCCATACAAGTTCTCAGTTGATATGACAGGTATGACCAGTGTTAGAATAATAAAATCCCCCATGTTTTGACCTTACCGCGATGCATGACTTTGGTTTTACCCTCTTCATAATTGCCTCTGCTTGGTGGTTATAAAAATCAAACTATTTGCAGTTCCTCTTAAACAATTACAAGATTGGCCATGTTTAATTAGGCTGTTTCACAAAATCCTTCTAGTTTTCAACTACCGTTCAGGAATCGACTGTAAGTAAATCAAGTGTTAATTGATTTTGGCAGCTTTGTTGCCTGTGGTGTTCATCTGGAAGGGGCAGGCATGCTCTCAGTTTCGCTTCCGCTTTTGCCTAATGCGCAAAGAATATATTTACAAAATAGCCGCGAATAACTGCAACAACAAATGGGTCATTAGCATAATCAAAATGTGCGTGTTTTGGACGTTGCCCTTGTACGTCAGTCGCGTGTCGCGACAGCTTTGTTCCCCCTTTGTTACGACTCTGGTCTTGTTTTGTAGGGGTTACGGATCGGCATGTGGTCTACTTTGGATAATCGGGTGTGAATGATATGACATTAAGTGCCAGCCCAAGACCTTTCTAATTTATTGCTTGCCTTTAGTATTGTGTCAAACAATAAAGTTTAAAGTTTATTTAAAATTTTAAAAGTGTCGAGTCATAACAGAGAAAGTATGCAGGATTCACACCACTCGTTGGTCGGTTGCGAGCAGGGACAGGTTTCAGCAGAGGGAAGTAAGTTTGCGTCAAATCAGCTATATGCACACACAAGAAACAATTGCCGCATATTATATCCGTGTTATTTCAGAGATACTGCAACCGCCCTTTACCGCTCGTTCCATTTGTCAAGGCGTTCTAGTCATATTGATATTTAATTCAATTTTGCTTCTTTCAGTCTATATGTGCTACAGTTATATAAAGACTTTTTCTAGAGATCAGCAAAACAAAATCCAAACTTGTATTACCAGTGTTTGCGGGACTATGATAATTGTGTTTCTGCTTTATCTGGGCGTAAGTAGAAGTTAAGATACTAGGCACATGACATTCAATATCTCGTTATTCAATAGGACTTATCAACAAATAATCCTTTCTTCTACTACATTTAGAACGTAGAAATTAAATGATTTGGAGTTGTCATTCTGTTCACCAAGAGTAGTGTATCTTAGAGGCCTTATGGTATATGGCTATTCTTAGATAACGTTTGATCGAGATATGATTGTGTACATTGAAGGAAATAAAAGAATAACTGATAACTTTGAAAATATTATATTTTTATAATTACAAAAGAGAGTTGGGTAGCTTTCACAGTGCGCCATATACTCGTAGATTATGACGCGCAAAGAAATGCGAGAACAAATGACAATTACGAACTCTCCAATTAGTCAATGAGGTCAGGATGCCTTTGAACTTGCGTCATTTACATATGAAATTCTACGGTATTGCTTTCATTCATTACATTCCTCCCTTCTCGCTAAATTTATTGTTCTTCTACTTTTTTGTTTCATTGTTGAGGGTCGTTAGTTTAGTTTTCTGTTAGTTAATGTTAAGGGAAATTTGTGTGTTGTGAAATTAAAATTTAAGTGGAAAAAGTTGATAAGTATTATGGGTGATGAGCGTCGCGTTGCAAGATGGTATTTTGGAGGCGTGGCTAGCTCAATGGCTGTGATGGTAACTCACCCGCTAGACTTGCTTAAGGTTATGGTGCAAACACAAAAAGATAAGTTATCGATACTCAAAGCTTCGGGAAAGATACTAAAGGAACAGGGTATCCTGGCCTTCTACAATGGAATATCGGCATCAATATTGCGCCAGTACACCTATACACTGACCCGTTTTGGAGTCTACACGTTTGGTTCTACAATGATGGACACCAAATCGATGACTAAAAAGGTGATGCTAGCCGCATTAGGTGGCGCTCTTGGTGGCTTTGTGGGATCACCAGCTGACTTGATCAATGTGCGGTTGCAGAACGATATTAAACTACCAAAAGAACAAAGGAGAAAGTAGGTTAAGTAAAGTTCTTATTGGGGATACAATTCTGTTTATTTTTAATTTTCTAGCTATAAACATGCTCTTGATGGATTGATACGTGTTGGTCGCGAAGAAGGCTGGATGGCAATGTTCAATGGCGCAACTTTAACGGCGCTGCGTGGTTCTGTAATGACAGTGGGTCAAATTGCATTCTACGAGCAAACCAAAGACTTTCTATTATCCCACGGGCTACCGGCTCGTATGGACACATACATTCTGGCGTCAACAGTGTCGGCTGTAACCGCCACCGTCTTAACGCAGCCCCTCGACGTCATTAAGACGCGTCGGATGAATGCACGTCCGGGGGAATATTCAAGTGTGTTTGACGTCATTACTAAAACAGCATTAGAAGGTCCGCAAGCGTTCTATAAAGGATCAATACCGGCTTTAGCACGTCTTGGGCCGCACACAGTGTTACTTTTCATATCACTTGAGTACCTGCGCACCCATTTTGGCTACCTACCTCCCAACAATACGTAATATTCTAATTGTTTTAGTACTTTTTTATGTAATTCAACCGAAGTAATGTAGTTATTGTATAAATAATTTTGGTCAAAACGAAAAAAAAACACCTGAGCAAATCGATTTATTAATTTATTAATATAAATATATAACTTTTATATACAGCGTATTTTGATCTGCATCTCTAATTTCTGTAAAATGTCCAATGTTGCGAAACATAGAAATGCACCCGAAAGCGAACAACTTCGACAAAATATTTATATACAATTCCAAACGTAATTTTAATCCAGGATAGTTAAACAGCCAAATGATTTCTGAAATTTATGAGATTTTATATACATTTATATATATTTTATATACATTATAGATTTTTGGCGACCTTTATTTATTATACTCGAGGTCAAGGTGACCTCGAGCCAGCTATAATGAGTATTTTATATACATATATTTACTGTTTTCTAAGAACCGTCCTAAAAGTATGCAAAACAAAATACTCAAAACATAAAAGGTTTATATTTAAGAAATCGTGTTGGTCAGGTGTGTAACAGCTATGTATATCACAGTCAAAACATAAAAACGTGAATCCGTACTGTTGCCACGTATCTCAATAATTCCGTCAGATATGCCATTTGAATTCAAACGTTTCCAGTTCCGTGTGTGACTCGGCTTAAGAGCGACTAACAGCAAAGTATAAAGACAATCGTTGCAATTGTATGGTTTTAAGTTGCAAAATCCGTGCTTCTCACGTGGACAGCTACAATATGTGGTCAGTTTACATGTCGGAAAACATTCAGATTTATTCCTATTCGCGCAAGATTAAAAAAAAAAGAACATTATGTATCCGAGAGCACTCAAATTAAATTTTTAAGGAGGAACGAAGCCCCACGTGCAGCTGAATTTTTTGCTATACAAAATAATATGCATATAAATCAAAATCGGATCATTAAACCAAATACCTATACCCTCAGCAATGAAGGTAGCTTTCGTTTTCGTGTACCAAAATTATTTTAATTTAGTTTTTAATATTTTTCAGGAATTTGAGAATCGGTTCACAACAAAATGCTAATGTCTTGAACTTGTGGGTAATAATTTTTTCCAAGTCTCTTTAAACATACACAATACTGTTTAATTCTGCGCTATTATATTTCACGTGTAAAGGAACGATCGGGGTTTATAAAAAATCTGGTATACAACCTTCGGCGTGTCGAATGTTGCCTTTCTTTCTGGTTTCTGGTTTTTTAAATGCATGGTCTAACAGTATGGGTTTCATTATGGATACTCGTTTGTATTCTCGATGCAATAATTATCATAAATATTTAATTTAAATGTTCGCATAGTCATAAAACCGAACAATTTTAACCGCCATTAGAATATGCTAAAGAAATGGGAATTCATCGAGTCGCTCCCCAGTCAATAAACGTATGCATTATGCAATAGGAGGCCATTAAATTGCCTTTCCTACTCTATAAATCGGAAAATTTGTATGGCTTACTTAATTGTACGCATTGTCATGCCCGATGACAATGACAAAGGACAAAGGCCAATGCGATAGCCGCAGTATTATTTACGTAACTGTCAAGGACAGAGCGAGTGTGTGGGAGAGCTAGCATTGGGTGTGGTTAAAAAATGACATACTTAAATATTTATGGAAAGTTGAGTACTCTTCTGATCAAGCAGATGTTGGGTAAGAAGGGATGAGGGTGCTGCAGCTTACTCAATTGTTGGTAACTTAAATGCTTAGACAAAAATTAAACCACATTTTAACAGGCGTTTTTATATCTTGGCGCTCATTTTGCAAGCCGACATTATCCGCTTTATGCACGGAAGTCCATTTATATTGGAGTCGTGAAGGGAAGTTGAGAGGTATCGTGGAAACGAGACAATAAAGTGGTTGGAGACCGAACTGCAGCTGCAGGAACTGGCAAAGCGTTTAAATACTTTCGTGTCCGGTGCCATTTCCCTTGCCAGTCCGAGCAGGGGAAATGCAATAAACTTCTAAATCAGTCGATTAAGCAGCGAGTTGAGAGTTGCAAACAAAGCGAATGCTCCTAAAAGCGTGTTCGTGCACGCACACACCCACACATAGAGGCTGACACGCATGCAGTCGCTGCTGAAGTTGTGAGAAATGTTGAGCAATTAAAATAAGTAGCGAGCACATCACACGGCAGTGGGCGGTTATATCGTATTCCGTTATCTCCGTGTGGATTTGGCTGTCGGCAAAGTGCAGCGCGAACGGGTCCCAAATGAAAATAAAAGCGCAGAGAACGCAAATGAAAAGAAAACTCTGCTAAATGTTTCGATAATTTAGTTGCAATGAGACGAGCTGCAAAGAGTAAGAACTCTGTACACTTCTTTGAGTCCTGAACAGACTTAGTTTATTCATTTTTGTTATTCAAGTTTTTTTAAGCTGCCTCAGTCAGTGTGTTTGAAGCATTCCTATTCGTTATACGTGATTCGTGCATTGAATATCCCCATTATGTTCGAGTCCTGTTTCCTTTCTATTCACTAGAAAGTTCCAATTCACTTTCTTTGCTCAGCAGATGCTGGCAATACATTTGCCCGATTGGCAACTATTTTGATATGCCTCGCACACACTCACAATGAAACGAGCCAGATACGCTTTATCTTTATAATTAGATCCAGGCAACAGTATCTTAGAGCTGACATACCGTTGATAGCCGCGCTGAAAACTGCCAGCCAGAAGTATAGTAGTTTACAATGCCAAGTTCCAGCCTTAGCCTACGGCGCCTCCTGGCATATCCAAATGACGGAAACACGTACAAAACAGCAACGGAAACCGAGGCAAAACCAAAGCAAAACTCAGCCGCGACTAGCCAAACTTGGCTCATTAAAGATTAAGGCACATTAACGCCAATGGTGTGGGAGAGAGAGGGCTGGGGGCAGGGGGCCAGTCCCATCAGTATAAATATTTATGCAAATTGGGATTACAAGTATTTTCTGTGTATTCTGCCGTCAAAACTTTGGCAATGAGCCTGCTTCCGAGAGTACTGAGCACTATCAAATTGCCATTTAATTAGTTTAAAGCCAAAGTTGCAGCTGCCTTAAATCGCTTTCCTCGTTCTTGCTGGCTGGCCTCATAGAAAATGACCTTGCCCTGGCCGCAGCGAAAGCTCCGCTGACGCGTGCGGTTGGCTGCATGTTTTCTGGCTTCCAGGTTTTGCTCTGCTTTCTCCATGCAGCTGTTTGCGGTCCAACGTGATATTTTGCATTTTCCGTTCTCAAGGCTCTCGTTCTCGTAGACTCTGAACGCAAAAAGTATGGCCGAAATAAATATGTATATGTATAGTATATATATGATACTATTATTTATGCTGTCACGTAGCAAAGTAAACCACACCAAAAAAGCTCATGAAAAGCAGCGAGAATAGTAGCAAATTCAAAATGAAGGTATGCAAATAGCCAAGGTCGAAAGATACGGATAAGTGAAGGCTATGAAGCTCTGCTGCACTTACAAACAGATTACGATTTAAATTTTTCGGCAATTATGTGCATTTTCAATAATAATAATAATATTTTGACTCTTCACTCGGGCAGAGCTCATTAATATTCATTGAAATTCGAATGCTGTCGTTGTGAAAAGTTCAGTTGCTCTTTTGATGCTTTGGGAATATTTATTGGGCGCATTGCAACCTAATGAAATTAGTCGCATTTATGCGCAATTTCCGGCGCCACACACTCACACACGTAGCCTGCACAAACAAAACATTGGACTAGTGTACCTAGAAAATTTGGATGCTATTTGCTGTTGAAATTTCATTACTTTGTGTAAACAAAGACACGTGTCAATTGAGTGCCACCCGCTCACAGCGGAGGCAAGGCGACAAGGGGGAAAGGGGCAGCGAGTGGGGCGCATGCGCGGATAATTTTAGAAGAGCGTGTCAACATTCCGTTATCCTTTTGGTAATTTCAAATGTGAAACATGGCTGTAAATCATTTTCATGCTCGTGTGTTTTATTCAATTATCAAAAATAATTTAAAATAATTTCATACACAGACACACACACGCACACTCAGGCAGTCAGACACACACACAGAGATGTTTGAGTCGCACTTGTGTACATCTTGGTGGAGCTCGCTTGCTGGTCACGTCGTAATCAGCAAAAGGTTCGCCTAGTTGCGGTTATAAACCCGCGCACGTGACCCGCATGGCGTATGGAGGAAAACGTTCGTATAAATACAAATTTCTAATTTATGTAGTTTACGTTTTGGATTTATGGGCATTTGTGTATGATTTTGGGTCTAAAATGTACAAATACACTCACAAGCACACAAGCATATTTATTGATGGCGCTTTTAAGCCGTTTAGTTGGCGCGAGTGTTGGCGCCGTTTATGCATTCAAGTGGGCATCGCTGCGTATGAGTAATGCGCTTTTAATGCGTGCGCTAATTTAGCACCTCAAAAGTGGTCTTCACTCGAGTGCCAGCCAGCGCACACGCACAAACACGCACACACACAGCTCGGCTTGGCATCTCGTCGAGCACTCATTAATTCAGCCGGGAGTACACGGGGCCATTTGAATAAGTCATCCGTGAGCCATTTATGCGACTCGATGCGACTGTTATGTAGCCGAAAGTGCGTTCTTAATTAATCTATTAAGCACATTAGACATGGCTGCCTGAAGTTGCGACTTTTCTGTGGCTACTTACGAGTCGCTGCCAGGCCGCTCGTGGCTCTGGCAGTGTCAAAGGCCAATCTCATAATCAGTATAATTTTCATGTAAATAGAGCAAAAGGCAAAGTAAATATGCAATTCGCAGCGACAGCGAGAGCCGCAGCGCACAGCAGAAACATCCGCAACCGCAGCACACACACACATACATATACTGGCACACAACACGCGCATGGACAGCATGTAAGTAGGTGAACTGAGATTTCATGCTGAGGTCGAGACATAAACACAAAAGCCAGCATGTCCGAGGCAAGCTCCCGCCCTCTCTCTGCTACTCGTTTTGGCTGCCTGCTGGTTGCCGGTGCTGGTGCCGGTTGCCAAAACATCATCGAGATTGAGATTATGCGTCGAGATAATTATTTGGCCTGGCGCACTCTGAAGTGGCTACGTTGCCTACCATTTCCATCTTCATGCTCGGCTCCATCGCCATTTCCATTTACATTTCCACATCCACTTTCGCTTTCATGTCTCAGCGCTTTATGCTCCTTGCGCCTTTTGGCAAGTTGTGCCCTGGAGACTAGTTGTGCGACTGTATTTCTGCGTGTGTTGGTTGTGCCCTGCCTCGCCTTGCTGTACAGCTATGCTGCTGGGCTGTTGGCTTGATGGGCTGGTGTGTACGCCAGTATGTTATTATCTTTACTGGTAGGCGTTACGTGCAAGTGTCATAAATAAAATGGCAACTATGTAAGACCTCTGCCACCTCCCGGACGGCTTAAACATCATTATTATGTATTCCTTCAACATTGTTTGATACCAGAGACTGCCTACCTCCTTCCGCCTGCTGCTGCCCGCCTGCTGACTGGCGGCTGGTGGTCAGGTCTGGAAACAGGCTCTCCACCATGGCGCGTCGTGTCGTTTGTGTTTCACATTTCGAGTGAATTACACAATGATTCGGAAAAGTTTCAGGAGTCGTGCTGCTTAAATTTGATTTCGTTTCGACTAATTGTTGGCAGTGTAAAAATATGGCCAGACATTAATCACAGACACTAGGACACGTTTACGACTGGACGAGGTAGAAGAGGCAGAATTGGTTTGAATTACGAATGGGTGGAGAATCTCGCAGTGCCATGTTTAATTACATTTCTTTAATTTTATATTGTTGATGTTCCTGCAAACAATAACGATAATACTTAAACATTTGTTCAATTCGAGAAATACAGTGCACTCGCTGTACAGTTAAAGATTGGATTTCTGTTCACTTCATAGTCGTTGCCACCATTAGGTTTACTTATAATATACATGACAGGAATTTCACTTACAAACGATTTATTTGCGGTAAAGTATCCAAGCAACATTCTTTCATTGTTTTCAGCTCTGTTTCTGACTGGCAAAACCGACACAAATAGAAGAAAAAAATATATTGCAAGTCAAAGGTAAATAGAAAGTTATCTTACATGAATTGTGAATGCTCTATATAATTCATATTTAAACTAATATATGTCAGTGTGTTAACCCCAACTGAAGGGCAGAAGAGCAGTTTTACATGTTTTTATTGTCTTACATGCCTCAAACATTATGTCGAACAGCAGCTACCCCAAAGAGTTCACACATGAAAAGCAACCACACCCAACAGTGCTGCGAATTACCGAGTGCTCATAAATTGCCCATCGGTAAGTAACTCACTGACAAATGCAAACGTTTACACACACATCCGCAGACACAGACCCAGGCACACGCCGACATAAACGGACTGATATCGTACACATGATAGTGCCAGTCATGCGACCAAAAGGTTTTTAATACCTGAGTCAAGTTCGGAGTAGGAGCAGGAGGAGAAGGCGCGTTCATAGAATTGTTTGTCATGCCAAAGTCAATTTACTCCATTCAAGGCATTTTATTGGCAACTTGACAAATGCTAATGGCTCACATTCACCCACTCACTCCTCACTCACACTCACATCCAACAAAGGAGCGCGCACCCTCCGCCATTCTTGTCGGGAGATGGTGTAGATGGGCCAAGTATGCGGGTAAATTGTGTGTTTTGGCCCAAAAGTTTGCATGTCATTCGAGCTGCTTCATTTTTACGCCACCTTTTTTGCGGCACAAGGTGTGAAATATGTGGGGGAGGAGGGTGTGTGGGGTGTATGTACGTAGAATTAAGTGTGCTACAGGACGATGCAACGAGTAGCTCGTTGCAAAGTGTTCCCAGTTATTATAGCTAAAGTTGATGTTGTTGTTTTTCTCTTGTTGTTGTTGTTGCTGTTGTATATTTTAATGCACTGCTGTGGGCACCGCTGTGGCATGTGTGAAAGTGTTGTCATTCTTGAATGTGTGTGTTTCTGTCTGTTTTTGGTCTGATTTATTTGGTTTATCAAACATTTAATGTTGTTTATAACTTGCTGAAAAGTTCATGCAACGCGCGCCCTGAAAAGTATGCTACAAATTCAGCTAGAGCTGCTTCTCTCCACGCGGGTACAGAGAAGCATGCGTTTGTGTATGAGTGTGTGTGTTTCCATGCTACTCTCCCTAAGCACCAAGGAATACTCGACTCAACTACATTTTCATATGCTCAATTATTTAATACACCAGACGAGTTACCCAAGTTTAGCCAGCGAGGTCTGCCGTGGGGGCTGCCCTGAATGGCTTTAAGCCAGCAGGAGAACAAGAGCACATCAGAAGCAATGGAGGAGCACAAGAAGCAGCGGGCGCACCAATTAAAATGCTGGCATTGGCATAGTCTTTGAACCGCTTGTTGTCTGCTGTGGACACGCTTCGACTGCAGTCGCTTTCTGTATTTAATGTTTTGTGCCATTTATTGGCATCGCCTATGTAACCTCCAGTCGACCGGTCACCGTCCTCTTCCTCCTCCTTCCTTTCCCTATCTGGTATTGAGTATTGTTGAGGCAGCCACAAAGGAATCAACAACAGCAGCGGCAGGTCTGCAGCTTAAGGAACAGAAGCTGCCACGGCTCATTGCCTCATACTTTGCTTTATTTATGGTGCGCACAGACTAACTTATTGTTGCTGTTACTGTTTTGTTGCTATTGCTGTCATGAAAGTCACTTTAAGAGCGCTCCCCTCCACGTCCACCTCCACCCCGACTCCGCCTCTGCCTGCACTGTCTTTGCTTGGTCGCCTTTGTGTGGCTGAATTATTGATTTTCATTAGAGTCTCCAATTACATCGGCAGTCCGGCAACAGTTTCAGCTCAGCTTCTTCTCATGTTGTGGGCTTGCAGCTTTAATAGCGCCGATAGTTACGACTTTGTCTCCAGTCCGTTTAAAGCTGCACCTTGTATGTCTGTCTTCTGTCCAACGGTCGCCCGACGGCCTCCCGATGGGCCGATGTTGCGTCTTCCGAGCTGGGCATTTTTAATTTAATTAAAAAGTCGCGACGGCCGTCGTCGTCGTCATGGCCACAATGCAATTGTACGGCTTCCATTTTAATTAAAGTTTCTACGCGCATTCACTTGCCTCAGATGCGCACTGGAAACGCTGGACAAACAGGGCGTCCGCCAGAGACAGCAACGGTAACATTCAAATTTCATATTCCGTTGGAGCCTCGCTGCGAGCCTGCGACGGCAAACGGCGGCAGGGAAGCCTATTTAAATTGCAAAAGCAAAGCACAAAAATATCTCGCAAAACAGATAGGGAGAAGCAAAGAGAGAAGAGCAAGGGAGGGATCAAGAGGGGGTGAATGCGAAAACGCTGATTTCGTTTCCAGTTATGCGGCGGTGCCGCTTAAAGTGCCACTCAAATTGCAGCCGAAGCTAGAGCCAATTTGTCGGGCGAAGAAGGGGCCGCTTTCCGAGGTCCCCTGGCTGGCTGCCAGCCCAAGCCCTTGGTGCCGTGGGCATACAACTTTCAGCTGGCAATTAGAAGATTATTTCAGAGCTTGGGCACAGGTGTTTAATTTGATATTGATGTGTTGTTGACTTTAAGGCTGACACACCCCCGTCCCACACCGCCCATCGCAGCAGAATATGTGCTGTGGTCTCTGCTGCTATTAGAGCGCTTTAGTGCGATGATAACCCGGCTTATGCCATTGACACCTCGTTACTGGCAGTAAGCTTTAATATTATACGAACCTATAATGCTTTGCCAAGGCATCCTCGATTGTCTTCCCCAGCTTGTCTGCGTGCAGCCATTTTGCATACAGTCAGTGTTTGTATCTTGTTGGCATTTGCGTACCGACACGTCGCTTTGCATAAGCAACTCAATACAGACGCCTGATTAATGCAACCCAATGCTCGGGGAGTCTCCGCTCCACGTTGAAGTTGCTGTGCGGTAATGTATTCCAAAACATGGCAAACTAATTGAGCAAATTGCTAAAGCAAATATTATTTTTCCTTTCAACCCGCACCCCCTAATGCTTAACCCTCTTGTCGGTGTGCCGTAAAGCCATTGAATCGGTGACCTCAGCATTCAGATTGGGTTTCACAATTATGCGTATACGTTTAGTTTCTCTAAATTAGTTCGGTACTCGGTTGTGCTCGTTTCTGTTCGGTTAGGTCAGCTAAAGCCGCAAGAAGAGCAGCAGCAGCAGCACAAAGCAAGCCGTAATTAAAATGCCAATAGAGACACTTCCAAGCGATGATGAAGAAGCAGCAGCAGCAGCAGCAGCAGCAACAGCAGAGACAGCATTCGGTAATGAAAATGCCAAACAGCAATCCGGTCCGACTAGAACCGGACACGTTCCCGTCCGAGCCCACTGTAAGCTTTCCAATTTCATTTCGCTCAATGAGTTCCCGTCGTGGACCGATTTCCTCATCTCTGTTGTCCAGCACATTGTGCACTAATTTTGATGTCACCGTTGGCACTGCTTTTGTGTCTGCTTCCGTTCCTCTAACGAAAGGCAGAACAATGTGCTGTGGTACCCAAGAACTAGTTTGTCTTTATTAAGGACACAGCATGGGCTTCTTGTGGTCCAAGCCATGAACGTATGTGCCACTGGCTGCTTCGACTTCTGGCTTAACTTAATCCAGTTCGCTGCAGCGACTTCCATTTTTTTTTTGTGATAACAAATTCAAGTCCACTTGTTTTTGCCCTACCTCAAGGAGAAATTGCGTGACGCCGCCTGGAAATTTCTATTGCACGGCAATTTGCAAGATTATTTTATATTTAACTCGAAAAAGGTCAGTTCTAATTTTGCAGTGGTAAAAATAGCAACTCGCATTGAAAGTCGTCGAGAGATGAGAATGCATTCGAGGCTGGTCGATGGCTTATTGGCTTTTTGGTTCACTGACTCAGCTTGATTTCGTTCAGGTTGGTAATGAGCTAAAAATAGGAGACGAAATCGACGTGGCCATGCCTGGGCAAGCACAATTTTCAGTAAGAAGCATTTAGAAGCCAAATTAAAAGGTCAAACCACACCGGACTGGGTCTGTACCTAGCTGTGGTGGTTTCTCCCTTGGGCCCCTGTGGAATTCACACTGCCTGCTCGTACGTCCACTTCCAAGGGACTCTGCTTTCAGTTGTTTCTCTGACTTTACAATTAAATTAGAAACCTGAGCTTTCGGTCCGGCGGTTATAAACTTTGTCGTCGTTGGCCATCGTCGGTGGTCCTTGTTATGTGTGACGAAACAAAATACGTGACAAAATTCGGTGGCAGACAGTGTGGCAGATGTCCTGCGTCCGAGGAGGCAGCACATGTGTGGGTAATTGACCTGTGGACAGTGCATTCAACCCAGAATCCGCTTTTATTATTTATGGAAAGCAGAGAAAGGAAATCCAATATAACATATATATTGAAGTAAAGACGGAGGTAGCACAAGTTAACAAAATGCCTGAGAGCTCCATGCTTTAATTTAATTTGAAACTAATTCCAGTTCTGTGGAACCTGAGTTCGTGTTGTTTGCGAGTCAAAAAATATATTTGGTAGTGCACTGAACTGGTCCCCTCATGATTCTTGAAGAGACTCGTTCATTTCTGGCTACACTGACAGAAAAGGTGTCCACAACTGAAATATTCTTTGATTCGCCCGACTATGAATGCACTCGATGGCCTATTTGAGTGTGACTCGTTTTTCTTCAAGTATATTGGCTTTTAAGTCTCGTATTTCTGCTTTCTTATAAGCCTGACGCCTGGTGCCATTGTTTTTTCAATTGTGCCTCTTACGCTGTGCACCGCCTTATTTATTTATACGCCCAAATGTTGCCTTTCGATTCGGTTCTGCTTGTTTTGCTGCCTTGTTGTGCCTTGCCCTGTGTAGCTGCACTTGGGCTTATTAAAGATTAACTGCATTGTCTGGCAGCGCCCAAAGAAGCCAGTGGGGTGGGTGGACTACCAGCAAGAGAGAGACAGAGAGAGAGAAACACATAGAGACTAGGGAAAGTTCATACTCCGCTGGCAATCGCTTAGATGCCGCCGTGCAGCCGAAATATGAAGCAAAAGCGCAACATCAAAAGGATATTGCACGCCTAATGGTCTGCGCCAGGGATCGGATGGGCGTGGGGATGGGGATGGTTGTGTGCCATTTACTAGATTCGCTGCCCTTTGAAATATTTAATAGATCTCTATTCAACTCCGTCTCGCTCTCTCTTACTGCATCTCTTTTAGTGCGGAATTAAGCAAGTGGCCTCAGGGAGTGCAGTAGCCCGTCTATGTATATTGGCGTCCCTTTTCGGACTGTCGGTCTGCTTGTTTGCCTGTTGTCTGTCAGTAGCTATAGTCAGTGCAGCAGATGCTGCATGGACAGTATGCAATTAAAATGTCAGCGGGACGTTTGGCAAAAAGGAAAGGGTCACACGCAGTTGCCCGACTTGGGTTGCCGGCATGGTGACATGGCAAACACGCATTTCGCATGCCGTAAGGATGACTGAAACGCGCACTCTCAGCCGGGCCAACATGTGAGGGAGTTAGATTTGTAAACAGTTTGCCAGTACGACGACGACAACGACAACAACAACAACAACGAAGACCACGCCCCTGCTCGCCCACAGTCAGGGCCATTAAGCGCACTTGTGACGCACGTAAATTAATTTACTGTCAGCCATTTATGGTGCTAACAACAACATCAACAAAGTAGCAGAGCAACAACAACAATAAGAGTGAATAAAGCTTGTTGGTCGCTTTATTGACAGGCGAACAGCGAACAGCGAAGCGGAAAAAGTTGCGGCTGCTAAAAGTTAAATAATAAATAACATTTAGCACAGCCAGCACAGACGCATCCTAATTGCTCGTCTCATCGTTGTTGCCATAACGCAAACGTCGCACACACGTCTTGCGATGACACCCTCCCCCCTCCCCCCTCCTCACTCTTTCCTCTTCCCTCTCGAGGGACCTTAAGCTGGATTTATGAGTTAAACGTCATGAACAAACATGCAAGACATCAGTTCAGTGTTGGGCAACACATTTGATTTACTTACTCATCGCATTGATGGGATAGCATATCAATAATCCCCGATCCCGCTGTAGATACTATAGTGGTAGGTGATCTTCAATGATTGTGAATATGAACTGATGGGGTGTCCCCCTTTCTGCTGACAAAGTTCGTGCCACATTTAGTCGCTGTTTTCCCCAGTCGAGTCGCAGCATTTATTATGAATACCGTTAATGTACATTTGGAATTGCGGATATTATCAGGAGGGTGTCGCCAGATGTAGCTGGCTGACTGCGACTGCGACAACAGATACTTAAGTGCCACAGTCCGCGGCCTCCGCGTGTGTGCGGCTTGTAAGCGGAAGCACGCAACTCTGGCGGAAATTGCCGACACATGCAACACACGCAGCCAGCTGCCCAGAGCTGGCCAGCCATGGAGTTGAAGGAGCAATGGAATTCCGACTCGCTCTGCAGCGGAATGAGTTTTTAACAAATTATAAAAAAGCGTGGAAATTACAATGCATGCCATGCCATAAATACCAGGTTATAAGACCTTGACAGCCATGACCAATTGACCCAATTGTTGAGCCCCAAAAAAAGTTTGCATATGTCGAGTGGGGGCAGCTGGTGGCTGCTGAGCCAGTGGGCTGGCAGTGTGGGAGGTTGCCGGTTGCCAAATTGAATCTTGAGCGTACTGCAAATAGAAAACAAGGCCGCCACGATGTGCCCGACTCTAGCGCTAGCTGCGGCTTTAATCATGTCCGCACAGCCAAGTGCAAACAGTGTTGAATCGCTGCTCTTTGCAGCCCGCTCTCTTAAGCGGGCGCCACTCTCTTTGCTTGCATTGTGGCACTTTTATCCGTTCGGCGTGTTAGGCACTCGGGCTCGTGCTTCGTGCCCCGGCACGAGCGAGGCTAACGCAAACGGAGCGACGGCCGTGTTTGTCAGTTTGCCGCAGTCAAGCAATGAACGCGCAGCACGCGGATATAAAGGATAAGCTAATCGCCTAACTCACATTCTGCGGTCAGTTTCAGAAAGTATTTGAAAGTTATCTCGACTTGGCGTGATTCCGATGAGTTGCCGCCCAAGGCAGAGTTTGAATTTGTTATTAAATATTTAAGGACTGGCGAGAAGAACAGGCCTTGCTCTCTGTGTTCGTGTGTGTGCCTGCAACAGTGTGCAGCATTGTGTTTGTGTTTGTGGTTAACCAACAATGACCTGCTCAGTTTTGGCCGCTGTCGGGCGTTACATTCGCCACAGCGGCAATGCAGCATCGTTTTGCACCTCGATGACAACGTTGGAATTCCGGCACGACAGCGGCTGGTGTTAAAACCACAAATTCAACGTCCAGCGTCCGCTGTCCTGCGTAACGTCCCACGTCCGACGTCCAGCTGCAAAATTCACAACGTGCCACTTGCAACGTGCCGCAGCAGCCGCAAATAAAGCCCTGACACCTACATAAGCATACGTTGTCCCCCAATCCACACTTCCCTCCCCGCACGCTTTTAACTCGCTCGGTGTCGCGCCGCGTCGCTCCACGTACCGTTACGTTGGCCGCCCAAAAATGTCGGTTTA
Organism: Zaprionus capensis; assembly: GCA_018903675.1. Lineage (NCBI taxonomy): Eukaryota > Metazoa > Arthropoda > Insecta > Diptera > Drosophilidae > Zaprionus > Zaprionus capensis. The sequence goes on from JAEIFN010000011.1 coordinate 6,527,445, forward strand.
GTTGCGCCATTATCTGTGCGTACTTCTATCGGTGTGCAGGCATATGTATATGTATGTATGTATATGCATACGTGCTGCCCTTCAGCTATCCCCCGCCCGCCACTGTCGGTATGCATCGCTAGCCGGAATGCAGCCAGCCCGTGTAAGTGATATCCTTGTACATTTATATAGATTTTTAGTTGTGCTGTCGCTGCTGGTGCCGCAGCCTTTGCATCTGCCTCTGCGGTGGCTGAAATGATATCTCTGGCTCTGCCACTGACGTTGCCTGCCACGAAGAACGCACTGCACTCGTGTGAGTGTGTGCTGCCAGTTGTCCGTTGTCCGTTCTCCGCTGTCCACAATATAAATTACCTCACTGTGCGGCCACTCACGACAGCGAATGTGCAGGGCTGCATGGCCGGTGATTTGACTTCATGTCGAGGCCAATTGAAGCCCAGCTGCAACGCAGACCTGAGCTTAATTAAATTTCAGATATTTTATCAAAATTTACGACACAGTTTCGGGCGTTTCGGCAATATTTCGTTTGCGTTTCCATCATATCTCCTGGTTCAATAATAACAAAACTGCGCTGCTGCTGCTTGGTCTCTTCCGTCCTGGACTGTCCTGACCATGTCGAACTGTGCCGCAGGCTGTTTTCTCGATTTTTTCGTCGTTTCTCGGTTTCCCTCGTTGAAAAATTGGCAAAAACTAAGTCTGACTCTCCATTAGAACAGACAAAAGGCAACATGATTTATGTATGTGGAGCCATGCATCATGTTTGGGGAGTGCCGGCGTGCTCTGATGTTTTCCCCGAAGCCTTTGCTGAAAGGGGGCTACAAATGAGTAAAAATCAAAGAGTGAAAATATTTATTTAAAACTCGCATAAATGATATATTGTTAAACTATACGAGAAATTGGTTTGTCATAGCGATAGCTCATCGCGATGAAATATTGCTTGCCCACACAATAATCTGTTTGGCAATGCGATAGATCATGCGGATGGAACTAATGAATGCGAACATAACACTAAAAGCAAAAACAGTAAAACTCGAAATGACAGTAGCAGGTGCAGATGTGTTAGAACAGTGGGGAATATGGCTTTAGTGGGAGTAAGTACTATGGTTAATCCTTTGCTCAACTCGACATGCCGTTGCCTACTTCCAGGCGCAATAAAGCAGCAAATTGTGCCCATTACTTTTGCTTTTACGCTGCTCGTCATAAATCAATGTTCTTTCTGCTGTTACTCAAAATTAGCAAAATGCAAATAACATGTTGTCGCTAATGATTTTACCACAGTAAAAAGAGTACAAAAATACCCAAGCTCATTCATAATACCCAAACTCACACATCCTCATGCACACACCTACACACACACAGACACAGGCACGCAATAAAACATGGTACTGCGACTTTTTTCTCGTGCCGGTGCCGGTGGTGGCGGCGGTGCCTATTTCTGTTTTAGTACCGGGGTCCCAGGGTAACGGGAAGTATCGAATACCCGGCGTTTTATCAATTGCCATATCGCGTGCCCAAGCGCGCCAAATATTTCAAATGAACGATACGAAACGAAACAAAACAACAATAACGGGAATTGTGGCAAGTGAAGTCTAGTGAATCGAACAATCTATTGTTGTTTCATATTTTGTCGGTAGTTGGGCCGCTCGAAATGTGTAAATTGTTGCTAACAAGAAACTTGATAGCTCTTTGTGCGATACTCCCCATACTTGCCCAAAGCTTATGTTCAGAATTGGGAATTCGGAATTGTTTATTCTCGATATTGCCATATTTGATGGCCCAGCAATGCGTTGCCATTGGGCAGACCAAGGGTGTACTTCGTATGTAGCATATTGAATTCCTTTAAGCTAATCGAACTTTGTTGCCTCGTGCACATGAACGAAAACTTCGCATTTAATATGCCACGCCCAAACTCCATGCCCCTCCCCTGCACCCACTCACCTTGATATAAATGAACTGTTTATGCTAATATATGAGTTCACTGTCGGTTAGCCCGGTGGGTGGGGAATGCCAATTGCCGGGGGTAGGGTATCATTACTTCATTAGCCACACCGGCAACACCTGCTGCGCCTGCGGGTGTACGAAAGTGTGTGTGCATGTGTGAGTCAATGTCAAGAGAATGGCTGAGAGATGGAGGGCCTTAGCTTAAAGCTTTTCCGTAACTATGCGCTCCAGGCAAATGACGACTAATTAACATTTTTTTCAATTTATACCGGAGAATATTCGCCAACGAATTCGTAAGGAAAGCCGATGTACACCAAGAGAAATAGTTGCTGCATTTTGATGCAAACTTAGTTTGAAATGTCAAAATTAAAATAAACTTGAAATTAAATGAATGACTCTAGCAAGTGAAATATTTGCTTGAGCTGACCAAACTCAAACGATGTCAACTTCTGTTGGTTTTTTCTTCAAGTGTACTCAAAATGGCGGCCCCCTCTTGGCGGCTTTGCCGCGCTGCTGAGTGTTTAATAGCCGGAAATCTGTCTATTTCCGCTTGCCCTGGCGTTGATTATAGTTAATAGATGACCGACTGAAGCTCCCTTCTGGCAGCTAATTCTTTTTCTGCTACTTTTGCTTGGTACTCGAGTATTAGTCGAGTCGTAATTATGCTCTAATTATATGCCCTCATTGTGCATGCCCACGTGTGTTGGTTTGAGTGAGTGTGTGTGCCTCTGCCTCTGCCTCTGCCCCTGCCTGTGCTTGTGGCAATAAAAATCTCGGCGTTGATGTAATTACAACCCGGCGTGGAGAAGGCTTGAGTTGTGGTTGAGGCGAGGAAAGGCTTTAATTTAGTTGGGCGCCCCAAAGGCAGTTTAAAACTTTGCAGACGCCGCCAGATAATGGCGAATTGCGACAAGTAAACAAGCCAGAAAATAAACTAACTTTGAATTCATTTCTTCTTTGCAGCCGAACTATGAATAAATCAGCTGGACATACGCCACATATCATGTAATCGAATAATGTAAAACAAACTAAACGTAAAAAGTAAATTAATAAGATCGAAATTTAACACTACAAATAATCTTAACGATACATATCAATTCTAGTCTGATTTTATTTTACTAATAAAACAAATAGTAATAATTATTAAGCAAATATCAATAATCATATCAAAAAAGTTCTGTGTGTTTAATCAACTAAATTTTAATAATATTTATTAAATATTTACTGTGTATTCAGCTGGTACGCAACTAGGCTAAAACACAAGCGTAGCACTTAAAATCGAGTTTAATTAAACTCGCAGGCGGATCGAAACAAACACGCGAAAATTTCCACAAGCTACACGCGTACGCGGGACTGTGTGAGACTGTGTTAGTGTGTTGGTGTGAAAGTGTGTGCGCGCTTTTGGTGTACGCCGAGCGGGAAATCGCTTTGTCATGTAATGTCTTTATGTCGCACAACGGATCAAGTACTTAAACGCTAAGCAAAAGCCTCCCATGGATTTATATGCATAAAGGCAGGCACACGCATGCTCGCCATAAGTTGAACGACGCGATATAGAAGCCCGAGAAGTTTAGCCGCGTACACGCAAACGGATTAGCTGCAACATACATAAAAACCAACAAAGCACAAAAAATAAAAAGAAACGCAAAAAAAAATTCTTGAAAGAAGCAGAACAAGTTGAACCAAGACAAAGACATTGGGACAGCCTCCTGGCTGAGCTGGCTGAACTTAGCCCCGTGTACGCTCTGGCACCTGTCATGACGTCAACGCACCTGGATACGGCCAAGCAATTAAGCTGTTAACGATGTACGCGCACTTAAGAGTCGTCTCCCCACACACATCGACATAAAAAACCTATGAAAAATCCATGCAGTCAGCTCTGTTGTGGCCAATGCTGCTGATTAATTTCAAGTAAGTTGATGAGCCTGTTTCTTTCCTTTCATGCTCGTTTTTTACATCTGCGCTTTTTACTTATTCTTGTTGCCGTTATCAGCTGATTAAGCGCCTGAATCGCCCTGGTGCTGACCTCAACTCTTTAATGCTTAACTTTGCGAACCATTAACGGGTGAATGAATTCCAATTGATTGTATGGGTCTATAAATCAGCAACCCACAACGTTTCGTAAAGTTAAAGTTAACGTGGAACTCAGGGAAACACTTCAATTTCTTAATTAGGCGTTCGTAGTTTCACTGACCTAGTTAAATAAAAGTTTGGCCGTTATGAGCATTAATATGGGTTACTTGCCGAAGGTAATCGAGTGCAAATCGAAGCCGAACAAGGTATGTCTGTCTAAGTTGCATTGCAAGTTAGTCTCAGGTTTTATGCTAATTTATATAGCTCTATTAGAATCTATTCTAGTAGAAAGAAAAGGATATAATCACGATGCTACTTCAATCAGAACATATATTTATTCCCATAAATAAACAACAATCTATTATTAATAACTAATAAGCAAGAAAGCAAAAGTTAAGTGTGCTCGACTTTGATATAAACACCAAGACAATTTCTTAAATGCATTACTTCTGTATCGTTATTACGCTTGGAATTCGGGTTTTGATCGATTTAAAGGGATCGAAGCGTGACCAAAATCTAAAACAATTATGATCTGCCTACAACATTTTTTTTGATAGCTTCAATAGTTTCTGAGATCTACATTTTGATACGGACGAACAGATAGATGGACAGACTCACAAATGGGCATGGCTACATTGACTTATCTTTTAATGCTGATTAACAATTTATACACTTTGTGGGCTCGTAGACGCCTCCTTTCTACCCCAAAATTGTACACACAATACAATCAGCTGATATGAAACTCTTTGTATGAAATCCTATGAATAACATCAAAAGAAAACCTTTTCCTTCATTTATGATCTTTTTTCTATACTATTAAATCTGTAAATCTGTAAATAAATATGTACCATAACTTCGATAAACTTGGCATGTTGAAGGTATCCATTATTCATATCATTCTCAATAAGCCAATGATCGTGATACATATTCTATATACTTTGTGATGTCTACCACGGCTCCTTACGCCTGTTACATATATGTACATATGTTTGAACAATGTTTCTGCACCCTTTTTTTTGCAATTCCAATTGTCGAAGTGTACAAAAAATCATACACGAAACAATTTAAATATTTCTCATAAAATACTTTTAAATTTGTCTACGGATTCCTTTGGCAGTTTAATCAATAATTTCAATAGTCAAGTCATGCAAAATTATCCACGTTTTCAGATATGCATATATGTATATACGAGTTTGTATAGATATGAGTAAAAGCAAGTAATTTCATTTGAAACTGAATGGCAGCCATTTGCCTGTGGGGAGCATCGAAATGAGAAGCGAAGCTTGCTCTAAAAATACAATGAGTAAAATGGAATATTTGTATGATGTGAGCGGAATGGCATGTGGCAGATAAGAAGCAAATCCAAGGACGACTTTTTATGCCATTTTCTAAACAGGCTGTTCAGGCCTGTCATCTTGTTTACCAAAAATTGGACAGCCAAAACAAATAACTTGAAAGCAAATTCTTTGCAAGACAGCCTGCAAAAGTCATCTAATTCTCTCTCAATTCACACACTTTTGCCTACATCGGGGCACACACAGGCACAGGGCGCCTTTGAAAAGTCAGTGAAATAAATGTGAAAACAAGCTCAGCGGCTAGTGCTGAGAGCCGGGTTAAGCTTGAAAAAAGGCAATTCATAGGCAGGCGGCGGCGGCAGGTTGATTCAATGGCGATGGCAACCATTGAGCGGCTTAAATACACACACTAAGTAAGGCGGCATATGCGAATGTGTGGCATAAATCAAGTCCACGGAGGCTTCACACATGAGCACACACACAGAGTTTACATTCTACACACACACACACAGACACACACAACGGGCAATACAAACACTGAAGCCGTGCCAATGGCGCTTAAAGGCATTTCGCAAAGTTTTTGACTTGAGCATTTCAATCGTGTGTTTTATTGCGCACATATTTTATGCCGTTTATGCTCAAAATTCAGTTCGTTCCGTGGCGCATGTGTTGGTGACTATAGCACACAAAGTTGAAAATTCACTTGAGCCAAATATATCCGAGTCTCTCTATGTGTGTTACTGAGTATGTCTGTGGCCCGTGGTCCTGCGGTGTGGCGTCGTCTTCAGCGCGACTGCTGGCGGTGTTCGGGAAAAACCGCATTGCGGCACATTATGCGCGCTGAAATTCCCGACTTGAGGCAATACTCACAGTCAGAAGGGTGAGAACGCAACCGCAAAAGAAATGCGCAATGTTTGCACTCTACTTAGAGGCCATGCTGTGGGCGGGGCGTGGCTAGTAGAGGCGCATACCATGCTGGACTTTGCTACTCTGCAAACTTCTGCTTGGCATTGCCCTTGCAAGAGTTAATAAACCCGTGAAACTAGTTTGCTTTTACCATTTGTTACGTATACGCAGTCTGTTTGACTTCAAACCGAAAAAACACATAATTAATTAATGTACTCTTGTATACGAAATGAATGAAGTATTTGCCAATGCTACAGTAAATGTAAATGTTGATTTTTCGTTTGCAATACGATATTGTGCATACGCAACATATTCATGCGGCAAATTAAATTTGAAAACTCAACAGCAGCAACCGGTCTCTGCCTTTCGCTTACCTTTGATTGAAATGTTTTTGTAAATTAATTTGCCCAAGGCCTTGGATAGCGGCAGCTGAGCCCAGCCAGGCATCAGTGTGAACCAGCGCAATTACGTATGCAGTATCGCCAAGGCTTATGTAGAGGATAATAATCACAGTGTCACACAAAGGCAATCAACAAGACGGCCCTGAGTCAGAGCCAATACCCCAACATCGCATTTCCACTAATGATCTGGATCTACCCCGAATATCTTGGAAAATATTTATTTTATTTACATGCCATAACTGAACAGTCGACGACCAACAGACGCAGACAGTCTAAGAAACTTTTTCCAATTTGTGCAGGATGAAACAATAAATGCTGTCCAGGAGCGTAGCTTAAGTGCTTTCTTGTTTGGCCACATTGTCGTTTCTCAGTGGGGCGTCCACTCGGGGTCTTATTGATTTTTTCCACTAATGAAAAGTGAACATAAAAGAAGAAGAGAGACAGCCACTTAACCCTTTTACACGCAATCTGCTGATGACGTCAGATAGTCGGCGACTCGTTGAATGACAGCCAGCTCCTCCTACATGGAAGCCGCCATACGGCCGAGGAGGGATTTAAAGGAGAAACTCATAGCCCGGCACTGAAAGCCATATATCCCTCGATACTCTTGCACTTGTCTAGTGTAGTTATGCGCGAGTGTGTGCTTGTGCTAGCTGGCTGCTTTTGGTAGAGCACACATCACGCCTTCGGCATCAGGGAACCGTTTAACCCACATAATTATTACTGTGCGAGCGCACCCAGAAATAATGCGTAAAGTTGCCAGTCGATAATTGCGAGTTTGTTTCTCGCCGGGTCGAGGCGCCAGTAAATTATTGTTAAATATTTATAGAAATTGCTTGGGCTTTCCAAAGTGCCTGCCTGGCTGTCGTCGTGTAATCATAAAAGTTAATTGCACTTACACATTTTACACTCGTGCACACATACATAGCAACAGCATCTCGAGTCGACAGAGTAGTGAAAACTATTCAGCCATAATTGCCGCGCTATGCCCCGACGGATGTGAATTCTTTTTAGTTTTTGCCGCATTCGCAAACACATTCGCAATTGAATGAGCAGGCAGCCTGGAGAGCGTGACATGTGCCACTTCCGCCTGATAGCGTCAGCGTCATGGATCCGTATCCGGATCGAGTGGGTATCGCGGCGAATATAATTTCTTTCATACGTGTCTATGTGTGTCGTTTGTCTGCGCACATGTGTGTGCATGTGTTGGTATAACTACTTCAGTGTGTTCAGAGTTTGTGCGACTCGAATTCCAGCACATTGCACTGAAATAAAACAAAGTTTGCGTGACATTCGCGCGTTTCTGCCATAATGCGCTACTTTAAGAGTCGCAGGAATGAAACGGGTTATTAAGACTTGTTTTCGTTGTCTGTGTGTATTTTAGAACAATGCCTAATTGTTTGTTGTATGTTGTTTGTCTGTTTTTGAGCACCGGTCAGGACAGTCAAGCGTAATTTCAACCCTACAAACAATTTGTATAATCTAAAGAAATTTGTATAATTCCTCAAAATCTGATTGTGAATCGGGCTGTGTTTATTCAAAAAGATTCTAATCAAACTAAATATGATGGCTTAAGGCTCAATTGACAAACTGAATCATTGCGCTATGAAATATACTACTTATATATAGCGCATAGTGAGACGGTTTACTGTGCTGCATTTCTGCTTTAATGTTCGCTTCACTTTGACTGCATACTTTGTAGTTTGCTCCAGTTTCTCTCGGTTCTTTTGCGGTAATGTGGTTGCCTCTCTGTGGGCTCGACGAGCTTTAATGCGTTTTGTCTTAAAAGCAGAAATGCATTTAGTATGCACACAAAACGGGAACAAAAGTGCCGTTATTTATGCAAACGTTACGTTGCTTCAGCTCTTTAGAAATTATTATTTTCCCTTTTCATGCATTCGCCTATGCCATGTTTCTTGGCAGTTTTTTTATGCAGCGGCTGCTGGCATTTGTCTTAATGTAGTTAGTTGCTGTTGTTGTAGTTGCAAATGTTATTGTAGTTGTAGTTGTTGCTGAAGTTGTTGCAATTGCAGTCGGTTGTAACTCTTGCCGTTGCCAGTTTGCAGTTGGTGCGTTTACATTTCCGTCTTTATGTTTGCTCACTCACAGGCAAACATTCTCCACACACACTGAGACACAGGCGAACACAGGCACTCACACAAAGGCGAAGACGCACAATAAACGGTCATTGCATTTGGTTAGCATCCTTCCGCTTCGAGTTGTTGTGCAGTTTAGCATTTGCCAGCTACATCCTTTGTGTGAAGCAGTCGAACTGGAATGCCCAAGTTAATATTAACTCAGTTCACAATCGGCGAATCACACTATGCTACACACTACCAGAATAGACGTGAAGAGCTCTTTAATGTGCTCGACGTCGGCTAATTAAAGCAAAATGTTTTCTGTCGTGTGCTGGCCTAATAAAGCTCACCAAATGTTGGGACAGCGCGCTGGCTGACTGGCTGACTGGCTCGTGACTCCTTTCAACAAATGGGCACATGACAGGCGTCTATTAAAGTGCCACTGAGCTGGGTAATTTGCCATTTGGCCGGGCCCCGTTCGCAGGCACGTTTCAGTTTCGCTTGTCGGGCTCGGGGTCGTAGTGTCGGCCTCGATGTGGGTCTGGGTCGGGGGTGATCCTGTGCCGGAGTGCGAAATTGTATGTTGCGGCATCATCAAAGCGCTGCCATCTTAACAATCACTTTCCAAATATGTCAACATAATTAATTTTCAATTATCCATGCGACATTTGACACACACGCACAAGCACTCACACACACACACTCAAACACACATGGACAACAATGGGGCGTATGGCATTATTATTAATTGTAGTCCTGCAGTCCCGTTGGTCATCAACGTCATCATCGTCGCCCGTGGCCCGGCGTCACTTAGTGTAATTGAGTGTTATTTGATGGAAAATAATTCACAATCCATTTGGGCCGGGATAGAAGCGAAGTGTTTTCGATGTGTTTTCGATGATCATAATAATGATGCTGATAAATTAATCACAACTGATGAATAGTCTCTATAATTTTTCATGTCTGCTTATTTGTTTGGTATTTTTTCGAATCAAAGCCACCCTTTGCACTCCATACTACACTGTGCTACATAAGAAAATAAAAATCAAGGAAAAAATGTTAAACTTAATCTAAGATTATGTTCTTTTTATAAAACTTAAGCAATTAATTATATTCTACGTTTTATTTTATATTAATTTAGAGTATTTTAATTGTAGTCAAAAATTCCTTACATTTTTGGTATCAGTTTAGCTTATAAACTAAAATATACATTCTTTTTATAGTATGTTAATTATAACTTTGCTTCATTCATTAGCTTAATTTACTGACGAGGTTAACTATTTCAATTAATCAAAGTTAAAGCCAGAGCAGTTTCACTAGCAATAACTTGTGCTGGCGCTATACAGAGGAAAGTTATGCTGAAAGTAAAGCCGTGTATGCAAAATAATTAAATCCCATGCTAAAGTTTTGAGACAAACTCCATTGCTAATGCATTCTCTTGAAATAAAATGAAAACAAACTGAGTAATTCCAGAATGTTAAAATGTTGGAAAGTGAGTGAAACAAATCAATTGTATTAAATAGGAAATGTAGTCTCTCATATAAATAGAACAATATCAATAGCTACCTTTTGTAGGACTTCTAAGTAAACTAATTTCAAATCGATGAATATTTCAACCCATGAATTTTATTATTTACTTCGTTTTTTTAATAAGTGTTGTTGTCCAGTGTTACCTGCGGTCAATCATATGTCATTATTATAAGAATAAACACAAGTTCATACGAATACTAAAGTTGATAGATGGGGATTCGGTCACGCTATTTGGTTTTCTTTTGTTGTGTATGAGTTAATGGCTGTTCATTAATCTGATGCCACAAAGTGCTGTCCGGAAGTTCTTGGATTGATTCAGCCTGGGTCAGTCAACTGGGTCAGACTGACAGTGCTCAATGAAGTGCACAAATAGCCCTATCCGATCCGTTTATCGGCTGTGAAAAGTCGCACAATGCAAGAAAAAATGCAATGTTTTGCATTCTCGGTTGGATTAGCTGTTTTAATCACACACAAGTAGCGGGCAAAAGGTGGTCAGGAGTGTATAATGCCGTGAAGGGTGAATGGGGGGAGGGGTGATAAGTTTTGTCAAAGTATACTGGTGGAGTTGTTTGCTCTGTTCTGATTCTGTTAGTTCACGTTTTGCATAATAAATGTCGCAGCTTACGACAGGCAATGGGAGACGAGTGACGAGCCACGAGCGACGAGCAGCGACGCCAACTATCACTACAATGGCCATGAAAGTGTGTGTGCACAACAAGAACAAAGAAAAAAGAGAACAAAGAGGAAAACAAGTCGCATAACAAGCAACAACTACTTATGTGCAGGTGGAAAACACGGAGAGCACAGACAATGGAAATGAGAATGGAAATAAATGGCAAATGGCAGAAATGGAATCCTTACCGGAATAATTCATAATGTTCAAGAGGCACGCATACATTTGCATTTCACGGATATGAGTGTCACTATCGAGACGCAGACAAAGCCGAAGACGTTGGCAAGGCAGCAAAGGGGCGACAGCTGGCTGAGGCGACGGGGGAGGGTTTTAAGGAAGGATGGAGGCTAAAGAGCAAGAAATTAACATACATGCGGCAATGGCAGATAATATGTGCTCCGCCCACAACTTCAATACAAATACGAAAACCAGTCAAGCAAGTCATTCATTTTAACCATAAGACACACACACACACACATAACACGTAGAGGCACATGCTAATAAAAGTGAAAAATACATGAAAAACGCTTGCAGAATTTCAAAGTTGTGCTGTGCGTCTTCACAATCAGAGAACGGAGAATGGAAATGCTGTTGACGACAGGAAAAAAAGAAAAATAACCAACAGGAAAATCAGCAAGGCAAACAAAAGAACGACAAGATGGCAACAGACAACGAAAACTCAGCACAAAATAAAAGCAAGAGCTCAACGTGGAATGAAATAATTAAACTGAAACTGAAGAAAACTTTTACTCAAGCGTCGTTTTTGATTTTCTTTATATTTTTTTGATTTTCTTTCGATTCATCGCACGTTGATTTTTCCAGACCAAGCAAGGCCAAGCCACGACAACTTATCTGTTATAAAGGGCATGACCTAAAATTTCATCAAGGCCAAATACGTTGACACCACTTGGGCTCGTCACGGTCTCGGCTGTTGGGTCAGGTTTCACTCGCTCTAAGCCTCCGTTGTCCTCCCCTTCCTCGTCACCTTGCTGACAGCCGCCTCGATGCTCGAATAGCTGCTGCCGATGCGTATGGCAAGTTGACAGGCGACAGAGCAAGAGCAAAAGCAATGGAGGACCACAGACAGAGATCCTAGCGTTTATCTTTGGCCGAAAAAGTAATTTCTTAAAAAGTTCACAGCGGTTGGGCAATCCCAGTCAGAAGGGTCGCCTCGCTTCTTCGAGGCCCCCCCACCCCAGCAAAACCGAAGCGAGTGTCAAGTGTTATTGACGATTTGTTGATGATGTTGGCACAAAGGTTTCTGCGTGGAGGAAGAGGAGAAGCAAGAGAGGCCCGAGAATGCCGCATGGATGAGGCAGCGCACAAAAGGGCAAATCCTACTAAAGGTATGGTGGGCATGGAAATCAGGCGAAGGACTTGCTGCACAGACTCTCAGCATCCTTTTGTTTGTGGCTCGAATGGGGGCGATGGCTGGGCTCGGACACAGCTACTGTCCCCATATCGAGCTTCCTTTTTAGACGTTCTATTGCATACGCTTCGAATGGGCATGTCCTCTGGCTGTGGAATTTCACTTGCTTTTAAAGCATTTCGAGTTTGTGCATTTGAATGTTCTGGGGCTCGTAGTATTTACCAAGGTTGTTGCTTTGCTTTGCCTTGGTTGCTTTGTTTCAGAGCTCCAGCTATCGCCAATTTGACATTGCCTGTCAGCAGTGAGCAAGAGGAAGAGAAGTAGCAAGAACAACAACAACAACAATAGAAAGGTAAACACGCAGAGCACGAAACATCTTTTTACTGCGATAACAGAAATATTTCTTCATTCAACTTGGAACTGAAAGCGAAGCAGAAGCAAGCGAGTCGGCGAGTCGAGTCTGTCCGGGCACGTAACATTTTTATCTGTTATTCAAAGTTACGCCCACGCGCCCTTTGTTGCCATGCCCGAAGTCCTTCTACCCCCATGCTCGCCATGTGAAAGTAAGTAGCAAGTAAGCCGTGGCAAATTAAACCCGCCCAGGCCCATCTCCCTGCTGCTGCCCTCCCTTTCCGTCTTCTCGCCCCCAAAAGAAAGTTTTCAAGTGCTGAGCAATAATCAAAAGGGCTGGACGCTCGCCCTCGCCCGGAGTTGTCGCACAAGTTTTCGTGTTTCGTGTTTCGGGCATTGCTTAAATGGGTTTACGGGTTCATTTGCAGTTGTAATGGGCGTCAAAATGTCAGGGATTTCACCGCTTCTGTCTGGCATTTTCGTAGCATCCTTTTCTCTTTAGCTTACACTCGCTGCTTTCTCCTCGGGCCTCGTTTATGAGCTGTAAATGAAGCTAACGACAAGGATTAATTCAAGCGGGTGCCAGAAAGTAGGCAACACTTTTTAAATTTCCCATACATACCATTCAAATTTAATAACCAAGTGGCCTTTCTTTTTCTTTGATCACGCTGCGAGCAACGTTGTGTTTTTTAACAGTTTTATTGTTAATAACAATTTGCTGCCTACATTAGCCGGCAATCGAGCGCATAAAAACCGTTGTATTTCAATTACCTCAGTGGACACGGCACGAAATCAATTGAAATCAATGATGAGTGGCGCACGCACCCGTGCACCGACACACACAGTGGCACACACATGTGCAGTACACAATGGAGTGTCGCACAGTGAAATGAATCAAATCAAATATTTATTGTTTTCGATTCAATAAATTTTTATCACACATCCGTCAGGGTGACAAACTCGTCGATGGCAACGCATGCCCATAAAGGCGGATGACTTTGGCACAACATGGGCGTGGCGGAGGTGTCAGGTTCTCTCGTAACACGGTGTGAAACGACAACTTGCTTTCACTTTCCCAGTGAGCAAAAATTAAGGAGAAATTCAGGAATAAGAAGAAAGTATTCCAAATACCAAATACAAAATGCTAACACACACGATGGCAGAAGTGACTCGCACACACACACGCATCCATACATGCTCGCAAAGTGCGTGCAAATGATGAAAGCCCAAGTAGGAGGTGCAATGGTGATGGAAGCCGAAAATTCGAACATAAAAAATTTGCAATTTAAAGGGGATTTACTGCGGCTCGTAAAACAAACGCAATAAAAGATCAAACGGCATGACAGGACGAGGACATTGTCCTGCCCTGCGCCAACCTCTGCCCTGTGGCTGTGACAAAATGTCAAAAAGGCTGTCATATACATAACTGTCTAGTGGGCGGAGAGGTCGGAGGGGGACTGGGCGGGGTGTTTACTGTTTGCCTGCCTAACAGTGCGTTGAAAAGCGACGGAAAGACAACAAAAACAAACGGCAAATGATGGCGAAATACCAGTAAAATAAAATGTGGTGTGACAACTTTGTGAGGCATCGAGATGGATATGACAAGGCCAACAACGAAGTGAATGTGGGCACACATGTACGCACACTCACACACACACACGCATACTCATGCTGTGATAATAAAGTCGAATTGGGGGCGTCTGTGAATTGTTTTGCTTGGCAGTTGGTGTTGTTGTTTCGTTGTCGTTGTCGATGTCGATGTCGTTTCCATTGTTGTTGCTGTGTTGTTGTCGTTGGCTCAGTCTCTGCCGTTGCCTTGCCAGTGCTGACGTTTTAATCGAATCAGCCCAGTGAAGGAGCATGCCAAAGAACACCCAAAAAGAAGTTGTAAACTTTCTGGCAGTTGTTCAAGGCAAGTGATGGAGAAGGGATACACAGCGGGGTGGGGCGGTTCATCATACGCCCTGTTGTTTACGTGATGCTATTTCAACAACGCACACACACATGAGCCCAACCCCTCTCCAATCGTTCCATCTCGTTTTGCCTGTGCCAAGCTAATTTTCGCCGCAATACACAAGTCGTTGGTTCGACATGACATTATCCCGATACTCGACCCGATCCGAGTGATGCAAAATGAAATGGTTTTTGGTCAAATGAAAATTTGATTGAAAGTCCAAGTAAGTCCGACAATCTCAAAGGTCTTAGTGTATTGTTCTGTGTTGATTCACAATGCCAGAACACCTGCTGCCACTGAAGCGTATTGCAGACTTGCCGATATTTCAGCATTAGTTGATAATTTAATGAACAACTATGCAATTAAATACGATACTGAATAACTGCAAAAGTAACTCAAGCGATGCGAAGCCAACTGACGCACAATAATTGCACTGCGCTCCCACTTCCCCCCCCCACTGTCAGGGCAAACAAGCTGCAGACTTAATCCAATTAATGTCGAATTTAAATGCTTGAGATGATTCGGTAGCGTTGCCAGCGCGTGGCAGCTCACGACTTCTGCAGCTGAGATAACTGATGGCTCCAGCGTAAACCAGACCAGACATCGGGTTTGGTTGCACGTTCTCCGCACACACACACACAGAGAACAAGTTGGGATATATAGTATGTCTGTCGACTCAAGAGAGCACTGCTTGTGGGAACGCAGACAGAGGTGGGGGTGGGGCTGGGGTCTTGTGGGAAACTTTTTCTGCGGCACGGATAGTTTTGCTGCTGACGGCTTTTGCATTCCGCAGGGCGTGGACTCCGCACGTACTGCCTGTGTGACATCAGACCTAATGCGTTCTGTGTTCGACTTTATCATTGCTTGCCGCCCCTGCGCCTCCCCCTCGGCAGCCACACTCCTTCACGCCACACGCAAATTGCCATATGGGGGCAAATTTTTGGTCGAAATGGCATCGATGCAACGTGAGTGAGCCACTGATGCCTGTGGTCACAGCAGACCAGCCAGCTTGCGTATGTGTATGTGTGTGTGGGGGTGAGTGTGTGCGCAAGAGTGTGTGGCCAATGTGTGCCTCTTCCTGCCGTTGACTTTGACAGCTCAACTTGGGCCGAGGCCGAAGCCAGAATGCCTCGGGCAATGCATTGTTGGCCCACAGCATGTGCCAATGGTTTTGGCGATGAACCGCAAATTGAACCGAAATAGTTAACTGCTGATGGAGGATGCAAATGGGGGTTCCGTCCAGCTCTAGATGGAAACTGTTGTGCCATCAGTCAGCGATTCTGACACTCTGTCCGTAATTCCATTGCAACTGACGATCGCGATTCAGTTGATGCATTTGCAGCAGCATTCTACCAAAAGCGTCCGCTTACATAGTTTATGCATTAGTTCGCGTATTCAACTAATTTTATTTGCGCCTCACGATAACTGCATTCGGTTACGGTTTGGCTGACCAAACACACATAGACACAGACACACATGCACAGAAACACTCACACACACACGCTGTCTATTTCACAGTTAGACACACAGTTCCATGCGTTCATGCAAGGACAATTTCAAATCAATTTGCGCTCATTTGAATTTTCGCAAAAACCAAAGTGCAAACTGAGCGTGATAATTCAATGAGGTTGAGCGCACAGAACAGTGGGTTACATATGTATGGCTACACTGTATGTAACAGTCTGTGGAGTTGAGTGTGAACAAGAGATGTATGCGAAAGGAGACGTTGGCTTTTTTTGCTTAAGTAACAGTTTGTGCCTTTTGGGCTACTTGGGCAAGGCATATCTGATTGCTGCACAGTGGACTGAAATGGCTAAACAAAAGGCAGTATCTATAGAAGGTTTAAGCTGAAAATTAAGTGAAAAAGATAAACGCTGAAAATGTATAGAACATTATTGGCAATATCAAAATAAATCTTTGTAGCACTTCATGTATGCATTTATAAACTTATAAATAATAAATAAATAAATAAATATCTAAATATAAATTAGATAAATATCTAAATCTGCAACATTTGTATCATAGTGATGACTTCCCATAAACAAGTAAAACTGTCTTTGAGTTAGTTTATGTCTGAGTGATGCGCATAAATAATATTCCTTAACTCATTTAGATTCATGTCGTTTGTCAAGCATTTTCGTGCCAAGATCACCCCTGGCATCGCCACTGTCCGCAAGTTAAGCTTTTAAGATTTGTACTCTTAGTTTCGTTTCTTTCCCTACCTGCAGAAAATTCAATTGTCTCGCCTGTCTGCACACGCACAGTGCGTAGTTGTCAGCCCATTGTCCAGCATGATCCCGTTGTGTCCCTCGGCTTTTGTTTTTCTTCCTCGATGCTTGACTTTTGTTTCACTTGTGACAGTCTGCAGAAGTTCGGGTATTACGCATTCGTACTCCTCTAACTGTTCGGCTCAAGATTTATGCAGAACTTATTTATTACTGTCTGGCCCGGCCGAATACAAGCTGCTTATTAAAGTTGTGGTCCGTATCTCCTACCCTTCGGCTCCTTGGGATGATGTTTGCTGCCCATTGTTGCGGCTGAGGCATCTTTTTGGTCTACTACAAACTACAATACATATAAAATGCAAATTTATGAGACTTGCAGCTAATGTTACCCTCTTAATCACTGCCCTGTTACACTGCTACACAGCACCTAACGAAGTGGCTTTGAATACTCTTTCAGAGCTTCCACTTCTTTCAGTGCTGTCCATCAACAATAAGCCGTCCCAAATAATTGAAGAAAGTGAAAGCAAAGAGTTGGTTCAAGTTGCGCCAAGTTTCCCCGAGTTGAGTTGAGCTCAGTTGAGTTGAGTTGAGCTGGTTGTAAATGTGCTAAAAGGCAAGATAAATGGCTCGTTATTATAACTAACTTCATCGGGTATGCACGCTCTGGGAGTGCGGTGGACCGGCCAAATTCTGCAAAACTGATGTGCTCAGCAATGTGGAAGTTCCCACGCACCGAGACTCATTGATTCGTCAAAAGCAAAACTGCTTAATCGGCTTATACCCTGTACAGGTGGCTACCAATAAAAAGAATAAATACGTAGAATTTGTTGAATCGGGCTTAGGCAACTCGATAGTGAAAAATAGATCTATTAACATCCTCCAAACAAATAGGTGATTAAAAGAAAGATCGGCGATGCCGTCGTCTATTTTAGCAAAAGTATAATTAATGATAATTAAAACCGTCAATAAAATGTGAATATTATGTGAGTGGCGATGCCGCTTGAAACATGCCTTGCAAAGGGGATATAACTGGTTACTAATGAAATTCAACACGCCTTACGTGCGTGTGCGAAAGAAACGCAGCGATAATTGCAATTACGGCGGAAATTGTAAATAAACATTAATCATAGCCGTAATGCATAAATATTCGATTGTAATATTCGATTCAGACGTAATATCGAATTTTACATTTGTGAATAATTTTATTACGATACATTGCTCCCTGTTGCATTTTTATACCCTTGGAACTTTGAATATGGTCAAATAAAAGTATACAAACAGACCACACAAAGTAATTATATACGAGTATATTCTTGCACCAAATTTGGACTTAAGGTTCCTATATACCAGGAGCTGATCAAGTTTACTTAAAATTTTAGATGCCATACCCACCGCTCCCGCAAATCAGTAACTTGGGTAATTTTTGCCATTATTAAGGAAACTACTTTTGTCAAAACTTGTTGCTTGGGCATACATATAGATACATATATACTATATGCCCATATCATTTAAATTGCAATCTAATCGGACTAAAGGTACTTCAGTTATTATATAAATCTTAATAGCTTTTTTTTTGTTTACGAACGAGCAAGCCGTGACGTCAGGAATACGCATCAACAGGGAAGTTGATTCAGCCATATCCGTCTGTCCGTATGTCCGCCGGTCTGTCTGTTGCAACGTAAACTAGTCGCTCAGTTTTAGAACAATCTTGATGAGACTTGGCAGAGAGGCCTTTAAATTCTGCACACTTGGCGCAACGAACGCCTGAAAATTCCCCAATAGATAGGTGGACGGAATTCAGAATTAAAGGCTACGGAGATTGTCTTAGCAACAACGAGCCTTAAGAGGTTTAAGCAGATATTAAAGCTGCGTGAGAATCCTCACAGGCCTACTTACAGGCAACTGTTATCTCATCTTAGCAATCTAGGAGTAGAGAATGATGCATTCTCCGAAACAGCGGAGCACGTACTGACAGTATGTCCGACGTTGGCTCACAAAAGAAGCGTATTGCTAGGCAAGTACGAGTACCTTCTCGGTGTGAACGAAATAATATCAACCAGTCCAGGCAGAATAAAAACTGGAATGGACAAGAAGCTATATGAATTTCTTTTCACCAAGATATAGATATTATTTTATAAAAATCATTATTTTCAATGGAACATTCCTATGGAAGTATTTTTCGTTTATTTTTGACCTCCCTGTCGATGCTAATAACGAATATGTATGTATATGATGTATATGAGCTAAATGGGATCGAAGATGTCTCAGTTTGTGCATTGTAGATTTAATTCAAATTAATGTACCTTCAGCAAGGGTATAATTATAACAGAGCAATGCAAAACTATAAATACTAAGCATTGAAATCATTTACTAACCAAAACGAAATATTTTATAATAATTTTTGCAATCAAAACTGTCACCGTGGTCAAAAATTTGTATTGAACACTAGTGCATGTGCATGTGTGTGTGAATGTATTTGTATGTATGTGTGTTATATTACGGGACCACTAACATTTCGAAACAAAGTTCATTCGGGGGAAGGCAAGGAATGCAGATATTTAAGTCAAATAGCAGAAAAATTATAATAAATGATTTTTAAACTATTTATATATTTATAAATGCACTTTCAAATATCTGTAGAATGCTGCTGTCACAAGTTGTTTGCACACGCTAGAAATGTGCATAATTGTCGATGCATTTGTGCCAAAAAAACAGACATTTGCCCGGGTCGATCGTCGTGCATTATTGTGGAGTTTGTTTTTGCAAAGTTAGTTGTCATATGTTTTACCTGAATTGAATACGAATTTTAAATAAATATTTATGCATTCCTGCCATGGCTGCATATTATATGACTTGCTTTTAATAACATTACGTAGTATGTTTTTGCTCTATTTGAATGTCAATTTGGTTAATGAATTTTGCGACTTTACTGTTTTTCTTACAGCTGAACCGTTGCAAGTTTACTGTGTTTCAAATACATATGTTCAACAACCGATGACAACATGCTGAACCCGTTAACCGTGATTATTGGAATTTTATATTTAGGTGAGTTGTGTTTTCTTGCTCATTCATTCGGATTATTAATTCCACTTCTTTAATTGAGACTCGGATGGAGATATCATGTGGAAGAGCAAAAAAAAGCGAGAGAGCAATTAATAAATCACATTTGCCGTAAAACGATTTTTGCACCAATTTTCACTAATTAAACGAAATCACATTTCTGATAAACGTATTTTGAGAAGTTATTTGAGGTTTTTGTGAAAACGATACGCGCAAATGGCACGTTAAATATAATATATTTATCAATGAATACAATTCGTAACAAGATTTCAAAGGCGGTCTGCAAAAATCTCTTTCAACGGTTTTGGATACATACATATATATGGATACATATACATACTTTATTTTCAACATTCAACTGTGTTTTCTTTCTGTGAAAACTTCTAATACTTTAATAATATTTCTATAACATATTTTATATTTTAAATAGATTTCTAAAACATAAAGCCAAAAAAATCAGTGTTTGAATATCAGAAAAATTTTACATGTTTGAAAAGTGCTTTCTCTTTAACCATTAGGAAAATGAGACATTTATCGCATGGCACCAACAGACAAGTGTTTCTCAAACTGTGAAACAGACAAGACAACAACCAAATGCGTATCCCTCTGCATGTTTCACAACCAGAATACCGAAAAAATTACAAAACAACCGACTTTTAATTCGATGTTTTGTAGCAAAGTCACAAACCTTAAGATTCCGAGCACAAGCTTGTATTCCAGATTGACGTAAGGAAATAGGTTCCAGTCATTGCTAAATGAATATTGAAAGGCTCCGAATTTATCTTATACATTTTTCTATTAGTTTTCTATCGGTTGGTGCCGTGGGTGGGTTCTGTTAAGTAAACATTCCACTGCTTGGTTTGCTCTCCTGCCACATTCCCATGACACAATCCATATGCACCAGTGCTGCCAATAAAATAGCTAACTGAGCCTGCACATTTTTATCGGTTTTAAACAGTGAAAGAAACTTAAAAAAACGGGAAGACACTCATAACTAACAGAAATTACTCCCGTTATTCAAAGACACGATACCCTTTTGTGTTCGGATGCTTAGTGGCATTAAGTATGTAGTAAACTGCTTGATTCTGCTTGCATCTTAGTGCAATCCCTACACACGTTCCATTTTCTCTCAAGACACAATCCCATTTGTGTCCTGGATGTGTCTCGGATTTTTCGCGTTTTATTGTTATTTGATTTTATTATTAAACGAATACAACCTGGCAACCCACCACATTTCATCATATAGCTCTATAACTTGTACTGGCCAAAATAAATATTCCTTATACAAGGTTATAAAAAACTAAGCTTCCATATTGTTTCCAGTATTTTTGAAAACTTCATAACAATCCTCACTAATGCTCACTCAGGATGACAGATGAATGTGACAATGTTGTGCAACTAACGGTATTTGTTTGTCTGTCCAAATTTAGCGGAAGAAGACTTTTGCTTGTCTGTTTTGGTGTATGTGTGGAAATTCGAATGCTAAAAATCGATGCAATTGGGTTTTTAGTTAAAAAAGAAACAATTTAATGCTCTTTTGGCCAATCGATGTTTAACAATTTATTCCACATTTGCCAATTGCAACACGATACATCAGGCAGAAAATAGCTTAATGGCAGCACCGATCTGCACATGGAAAACCGCAGAAAAATAATAGATTTCCCGCTGTCCGCAACGTGTTTCTAGCGATAACAACAAACGTTAACATTGAAATTGTGCTAGATTTGTAGAAAACAGGCTGAGTTCGCACACTACACTTTGAATTGACTGGGCAATTTAATTATATTAAGAACATTATACGTATAGTCAATAAGTACAGCAATAACTTTTAAGTTTCAGATTAAATCGATAGCAAGGTGTTGCTGCTTAGTCTACATCTATATTATATATGTATACATATGTATATATATATTAAAAATAAGACAATGTAACTCTGTTTCTGTTCGTTCGCTATTATGTCACCCATTATTTGAGTCATTTAATTCATCCATTGAAGTTTGACTTGTGTATGTTTGCCTTATGTTTGACATTAGAAAGATTGTGTAAATAAATGAGTTCCTCTGAGTTAGAGCTATGCTTAAGCTGTTCGTGATTGCTCGGGGCAACATAATGCTTACAACGCTTCTATTAAAAATTTGAAACCTAAGTCGTAAGTCGCAAAAGGGAAAAAGGCAAAAGGCAACAGCAAACGGCAAACTATAATTATGTTTATCTTAATTATATTGCGTGACGTAAGTTTCTTATTAAGCGGCAAAGGCAACAAAGTCACAGAGTCACCTGCCACAACAATCATCCGCCGTGTGTATGAAAGCCCTTACGGAATTATTACTACATACGGAACCCCTGCACCTCGTTCTTGCTCGCACTCACACGCTTTGTCGCCCTCTCCCGCTCACCCACTCACCCAATTCTAGTCTCGCACACACCTGCGGGAGTTGGGAGTCGCGTGAGGAATCACAGCACGCTCGGGCAAGTCGCCACCAAATGGTCAAGTGGCGCCTTCTCTTTCTGCTCGCCTTTATTTGCATATAAAGCGTGCGGTGGCGCCCAAACTGAATTGCCAGAAGGTGCCGATGCGGAGGTTGATGTGGGGGGTTGTTTGATGTTTGCGGGCAGGGAAGGGAAAGAAGTAGCTTTTGATTTCTTGTGCTCGCCAGCCCCTAAAAGTATGTTAAGAAATTAAGCACATTTGCCTTTTGCGTGCTCGGCTCCTCGGCGTATGCGCAATGCAAGGCAAGGCAAGGCAAATCTTCGACCCTTAAGACACACGCAAATAAAAGTGCACGTCATTACCTTGATTTTCTGCGACCCGCGACCTGGCGGGTGACGTGTAGTTACAGTCCTCTGTGCGCTCCGCTCATCGTTTCCATAACAAACTGGACTCGAGTGGCGGAAATTGATTGTCCACGCTTATCGAATGCAAAGAATATCCACTTGAAGTCGCGCAGTTGGCAATCCCTCGAGCCGCAGTTGATCCATTTCATTTATGTGAATCAAACGACAGACATTGTAATCCCCAGCGGAATCAATTGCGCCCCATTATTGTCGATAGTTGTAGCATCCAAAGGCCGATAGCCAATGGCGGACGATGGCAACCGATGGCCATGATAAATCAAAACAATTAAGTCACTTTAAATTGAGAGCAACTCGATGTGAAGCCTGGCCATAAAGTGACTAGCATTAACCAAAGTCTCAAGTGGGGCTAATAAGCTTGAGACAGCGCTAATTTTACCCTCATTAAACAAACTGACATGGCAGGCAGGCGGCAGGGGCAGGCAGCAGGCTGTGGCACAGACTGAGGCCGAGCAACGAGAACGGCAAAGTGAGGAGAGTACAACGGCACGGAGTCACTTTACTGCCGAGGCTGGCAACGGTTTAGAGGCTCAATAAACCCAAAGAGCTGGTCGACCCGAGTCGACCGAGTTTGTCTCAAGCCACGCCGATACAAAGGCTCCTGCCAGCCAGCGTCACCATTGCCATTTTGGCAGTCATTAACGGCAAACTGCTTCATCATTTAATAACCCAAAAGTGAGCTGGTTAAATGCCGAGGCTGCCAGGCTGTTGGCCCTAAAAACATTCAATCCTCCACACACACACACACAGACGCACAGACACAGACTTACTCATACACCCAACTACCCTGGCACACATACAAACAGACCCAAAACAGCTTGAGCCTGCCAGAAGAAGGGAAAAAATGGCGTAGAACATGCCACACTTATTTTTATAGATTTCATTTTAACGCCGAAAAGGCAAACGCATCAAGGCTGAAGCCCCTCGCCCGACCGACCGACCTTCCGTCCGTTCGCTGCCACGCCCCCGCTCCCCGCCTGTGCTGGCAACGTTTCCTTGGCAAGCGCATTGCTGGCATGCCTACATCAAATTGGCAAGGCGTCAAGCCAGCCAGCAAAAAAAAGGGTTCATTATGGCAATTTGCTTAAACTCGTGTGCCTACCCATGATCGGAAGAGGGGAGGAGAAGGAGGAAGCGAAGGACGGGGGGCGTGGTTTGCGGCAGTTCCAAGTTTGTGTCTTTTTTCGGTATCTCTCAGCCTTTAAAGCCTACGCAATGAAAAACGCGCCACAATTTGGCGGACTCTTTTGGTTTCTCTTGGTTTTGTTTTCTTTCCTTTGGGGCTTTTACTTCGCAGCCTCCTCCTGGTCATTTCGAAAACGTTGCGCCGAAAAAGTTCATAAAATATAATGATACGCAGCATTTGTTTCGCTGGCCAATGCTTAAGCACGGTGATTCTTAAAGTTTCCCTCTCCTTTCTCCCCCGAGACTGCAGTTCAATGCACTCAAAGTTAGCAGGTAGGGGCACCTTCTTGCATGTGGCTTGTGTGCTAGGCGTCACCTTCTTTGACATTTTACAGCGCTTAGCCAGGTGGTTGATTTGCCAGACCGAGCTCGTGCTTTCGTGCCAAGCACTTTCATAACAGCAATATGTCTGGCGGGGCTCTGATTATGTTTACCCATTGATATTTATGACATTCCCGCTGTGTAGGGCCCACAATGTTTTAATTGCGCATTTCGCGGCGCTTGTCCGCAATCTTAAGTGAAGTATTTCAAAATGCACTTAAGAAGCGAAGTGTGATGGGTCAGAAACTTGAATAGACCACGCGATTCTCTAGCACCGCCCCAAAGATAAGTTCTTAGGGTACGGGCTGAACAGAGACTTAATTTGATAATTTATTGATCTTAGTAGATTCGAGCTTAAGAAGAAGTAAGGTAATTTTATAAAGTAATAAGCTGTGCTGTAATATCCCTACACTAGCAATCTAATCAGGTAATACCATCTGACTTGTACCATTTATGGTTAGCTCCGCCCACTTGTCGTCTGCAGTCAGCGGAAGTTGACGGTGGGTTAAGGGAATGAGTTGGCGTGTTGCTAACGTATACTACACACAAGTCGAAAGCTGGGCCGATCATGGAACAAGCCATACGCATAATAATGGAATCACAACTGAAAAAAACCAACAATATTTTATTGAAGCCATAAAATTATGTTCCACTTAAATTCATATACCAACTATTCAAATATATATATAGCATTGTAATCAAACAATAGGTAAAACATTCCCTTAGTTCATATAAAAGATTTGGGGGCCCTAAGCTCCACGGAGGTGCCTCTTTAGGCATCGGGTAGTGTTTTTTATTACTCGCGCATTTGGCCGGCGTTTAATTATATTCGCGTGTTCCCGAACAATTCCTACCCGATTTGGCTTCGTGCGAGATTGCGGGTCTGTTATCGTGCCTAGGGGTAAGCCCGACGTTCTGGACTGACGCACTTAGTATATTCGGCAACTCCTTCGGCGTGTTGGGAAGTGACATGTTTGGGCATCGCCATCGACTCTGCTCAATGCCAATGTCCTTGCGTCACTGTTGACTGCTGACTGTTGACGGCTGACTGACTGTGGACTGCTCAGCGTATTGTCAACGACATGATTTGTCATCCTGAGACACGTTTAATGAAGCGGCCGATTTGTTGGCGTCTTGCACCCCGACCGGTTGTGGCTTTGATCGATTGCCCAACACGTTTTTTGACACTCACCCACTCAGGGGCGCGTTGTGCTCTTTGTAACATTATTGCCGCTCTTGTTGTTGTTTCTTCTTTCATTCTCTGGTGCTCTGCTGTTGTTGCTGCAGCTTGGCCATTAATGGGTAATAAGTAAATTGCGTGCTTGGCTCTCGCCGCGTCACATTCGCAGTGATTGCTCACTTTTCGACACGTTCGTCTCGGCTTTGCCCTCCCAAGGTGAGGGGAGAGGGGCTCGGTTCGACGTTTGACGTTTGTCGCTTGTCCACTCAGGACACGACCTGCCGCCGTATCCTGAAGTGGGCGCCCATTAATCAAAGCAGACAACAGCGAAGAGGCGGCGGGGGGAGCTATCCTCAGCTGGGCGTGGTGTTTCCTCTGCTCGATTCCGTTTGCATTTTCTATTTTTCTCCATTCGACTTGCCGCAGTTTCTTCCATTATTATGAAGACATTTCGTGTCGATGGTTGCAGCCGTGTCGGGCATACGCCGTAACATATTGTTTGCGTTTTGTATGCCAAGTAATTAGTGGTTCACTGGAAGGGGCCAAGAGGCAAGGGGCAACATGCAACGGGCAAGGGGCACGAGGCAATATGGTAATAATATTTGATTTGAAGTAGCTTCCTGTCTGCGTGGAATTCACGTCCTCGCTACCCCGGACCTAATCTCTGTGTGTATGCCAGCGTATTTATTCAAATTAAGGTCAAAGGCGCCTTTGCAAAGGGGGAGAGGGGAGATGTAGTGCGTGGGATGGTTCGATCGAAGGGTCGCGCGTCCCTCGGCTAATGTTGTTTTCAGTGGCAATTTATGTTTTCACAGGCATTTAATCAGTCGAGCCTCGGCGAAATTTGCACATTTATTGCTGGCTCGGCCTCCGCAGCAAATGCATATCGCGTATGGCAAGTACACTGCGTATCCTTCGGCATATCCTTGGCCATATCCCATATCGAAGGCATATCCTTTGCATCGAATCTAAATTGTTTTATGCCTTTCACTCGGGCATCCCTCGGCGGTCGTTTGCGCCTTTTGTTACTGTTCTTCTGCTTCTTCCTTTTGTTGTTGTTCTTGCTATTGTTGATGTTGCTGTGCTTGCCACCGCCAAATATGCTAAACAGATAAAATTCGATTCGATTCGATTTCGTTTTCAGTTTACACTTTACAGTTTACAACGAGGAATTGCTCGTGGGGTGAGTGAGTTGCGCCTAATTTATCTATCCCATATGCCAGTGCAGGCATTCCAAGGATTCTAATACTAACTCATCAATTTAAGCTCTACTCCAGTTTGGGACTTCAATGCAAACTAAACTTTAAAATAGATATTAGCAAAGTATTTATTTGAGTTGTTTAAACTTATAGAAATTCGGGAAATTGAGAAATCACAAAGCAATCTGTTCAATTGACTCGCAACTCGAATGGGAAACTGAGCTTCGAGTGGCTCCTTTTGTGTGGCACTTGTGGTTTCCCCATCTGGTTTTGTAATTTTGTTTACCTGCCCTGAGCCCTGTCACGAGCATGAGCAGGGGGCGGACGGGGGGCGTGTGGGGCAGTGGCGGGCTGTGACAGAATGGTTGGCTGTCAGCACGCAGAGCTGACAACACTAATGAGCCGACCCCAAACTTGCAGCGTGTTGCAAGTTTACGGCATTTGTTTTATGCAGTTTGCCTCCCCCACCCCCATTCCTCACCTCCCTTCCCTCGCTGTTTCTGCTCATTTTTCGTGCGCCACAACTTTGACATAATTCTGGACCTGGCTGACAGGCTTGGGCCCAGGCCAACAAGTAAAAATACACACCTAGATATATATATATATATATATATTATATAGTGAAAGACGAAAGTTTTTGGTGCTTCGACTGGTTTTTTGCCCATTTTGGCTTTTTTTTGCTTTGCTACTGTTTTTGTATTTGCACAACCAGCAAAAGTTGATAACGAGCAGGTGTTAAAATGTGACCAAGTGTAGGCTGCTGCCAGCGACGCGCCCGCGCCCCCTTTCCCCTCCCCATCGCAGTACCTGTCCCTCTTCCCACTTCATCTCCGTCGCCCGTCCTGACCCCGTTCCGCCTTCAGCTACCTGTCCTGGTGATTACAAGTTGTTGACACTTTGCAGTTTGTGGCGTAAACTCAAAGCAAAAACAAAGTTGGCCCCTGCCCCCTGTCCCTGCAGCGTTGCAGATGTTGCTAGTTCGGGCGCTGTGGCCATGGGCGACATGCCGCAGCATTCATCTCGCCATCCCGCAGCTGGGCTCGTGCCCTCGTGCTCGTCTTAAGCCCATTTGAGCTGCCAGCTTGTTTGTGGCTGACACGCAGCGTTGCCAGAGTGTGTTGCCTGAATTGGCCGGCCATATTCAGAAATGGCAATGCATATTTGCCGTCGGCTCACGCTCCTTTGCAGCCGGGCTCATGACTCGTGCTGCATATGTATGTGCATAAACACACACACAGACATACATGCATACATACATATGTACTTGTATGTATGTGATGCCTCTTGCCTCTTGTGGCATTACAAGTTTAAGAGCCTCGACGCCATACGTTGACTTTTTAATGAGCTTTCTGGCGGCAATTTGCCGAAAGGTGGAATTACGTAAGCCACCACACACACATACTAACACACACACACACACACATGCACCCTATGTGGGGGCAACGTCTTGTAAGCCAGAGTGCGAACGCATTTTTGATCAGTGCCCCAGTCGAATATCATTTCACATATCGTTAAAATTCGTTTAGGCGCAGCATACAAATTGCTACATTTCCGCTAAAACTTTGGGGCGCACACCTCGACATTCACCAGCACATCCACATCCTGCCCAGCAACGGAGCCCGACTGGGCCACTCAAGCACTTTAAACATATCCTACGTGTGCTGCGGTGGCATCGACATCGTTGACTCCAAATTGAATGAAATTGAAAAATTCAACGCAACAGCAATTCCATTACACGTTTTTCCAGGCTCATTTTCACTGCGTTTTCCTTGCTGCCACCTCCCCTTCACCTTCCCCTTCCTCTTTCCCTACTCTCCCCTCCCCGCAACCTGCTTGACTCGAAATTTATTCATTACATGCAATTTTTTTCGCTGCTTTCACTTTCGTTTATCTGGTTTCTCGCATTTCTCGGGCGTTTCGCTTTCATTGAGCCTCCCCTTGCCCCGCCCCGCCCCGCTCCGTCCGTCTGGCGCATTAGGCTGGCAATCAGAAATCATGTGTGAAATGAAGAAAAAATTCTCTGCGAAATAAAATGAAAATCGCGGTGCAAACAGGCAAAAAAAAAACAAAAACACAGCCATTACCGCTGCCTGAGGGCATCCACAGGCATTTATCTTCAAGTGCTTGTGCCGGGGTCGGTGTCGTCGTCGTCGGTGCTGGTGTCTGTTCCTGCTGGGCCTGTGCTCTTGGCCTGTCGAAGAGGATGAGGACGAGCCTGTGTGTGCCAGTAGGTGTTGCTGTGTGTGCTTTCAATTACATTGGCAATTGCTGCGGTAACAGCACCGGAAAGTGTCGTTGGCCCCGGGCGTGGTTAACAATCCGATGCGTCCGTTCCGGGCACAACTAATCAATATGAATGAATAAATAAACCTTTACAAATACCTAGCAACAAGGGCAGCAGAGCAGCCGCAGGAGCAGCTAAGGCTGTAGTTCTCCCAGATGGAAATGCAAGAGGCTTTTCCAGGTCCGTCTTCCGTATTCCGTATATGCAATCTGCATTTTATAAATATGTTTTATGCGGCAACAACAATGTCAGCTTTGGCTCCACTTCGACTTTAGCTCCATCTGCATTTCCATCTTCAGCTGCAGCTTCCGCTGCTGGCTCTGATCCTGATCCTGCTGCGACATGTTGGGAATTTCAAATGCGTTTCCTCTTAATGTCTAATATAAATGCCCGCTGTCTCGCATTCGCATTCGCATTCGCTTTGTGGGCTGTCGTCAATAAGCGTTCAATATGTGACAGCGGGAGAGGAGAGGGGAGTCGAGCGGAAGGTTGGTCCTGTGACAGGACCTCCGCCTCTGCTTGCATTGCGTTTGACATGCGTCGGGCGATTGCAATTGCCGACTTATGCTTATCGCATAAGCAAATAGAACTGTCGCAGCAGCAGGAGCAGCAGCAGAAACAGTAGCAGGAACAGTTGCCACATCCTTTGATCCATCTCGGTCATTTCCATGATGTGTTTGTTTATTCCGCATGTCGCTGTCAGCGTTTACCTTATCCGTATGAATTTCACATTTCACTGAATGCGAATAATAGATACATACTCGTATGCATTAAAACGATTTCATATTGTTTGTATCAAATGAATTGAGGGCTGTTTGAGGATTACTTTATTTACTCTTCATTTTGAAGAACTGCAGTTCCTTAGTGTGCCATCTTTATTTAACTTCTTGTTGAAAATATTGATAAAGAAGGTAAAGAAGTTCAAAACATTTCCTAAACAAATCTTTATACTTGCTAACCGTAGGTTAGAAGGCAGAATATATTCTTGATCAACAGCCAAGTCGATAGAGCAATGTCCGTTTCTCGTTCTGTCTATCCGTCTGTATAATAACCTCGATCGATTATTTGTCTAATTATTGCACACCGATTCAGTTTGTTTTAGAACTTAACCACGCCCCTTTTGACCGCTTGTTCGATAAAAATTTAATTGAAGAACATTGAAAATAGTCAATAAAGTGTATACCAACTTTGCAGATGGAGACGCAACGTCTTGTGAGGCGTTAACTAGTGGAAGTGCAAGGCTTCCTTACTATATTGGAACATTTAATTTACTTAATTTACGTGCAGATTTTATACATAATCTATATAATTAATATATACAAGGTGATGTTGACCTGGTAAGTTGGTTACACTTCTCTGTCCCTTCTAGAATTAGTCCTCATGTTTCACCACAGTCAGTTTTGTATTGTAGATCGAACTATGCCCTGCACGAGCCGTTCAGGTTATAGTGATTGGAATACAATAAGCTTTACTGTATTATTGTTAAGACAAACTCTGCGGTTTTCTTACAACTTTTAATTCTGTCTCATTTATCTAGTAATCAAACCAATTTTCTATGATCTGCTGTCTGATCCTCCGTTTGAACATCGAGATCTCAGCTACTATATTATAAAAGATAGAGACACCAACTTTGGCATTAAGGTTTATGATGTATGCCACGACAATCAATAATTACATTTTCAATTCGATTTGTAATTTTTCTGATTTCTACATACAGTTAGTTTTTCTCCCTTGCAAATTTCAATTCGATCGGACAATAAACATAGAAGTTATTCAAGTCGCCAAAGTTCCGAACAACAATTGCTGTTATTCTTTATAAAATGCATTCATGTATCTTATGTGTGCCTGTATTAATTGTTAGTGTACTTGTTAACGTTATCCAAAACTGGGCGAAGGGTGTCATACTGTCGTATCGTGGCCGACAGTCGCGTTCCTCTGGTCTTTCCAAATATTTTAAAGCACAACCGAAGGTGTACCACTTTATTTGTCTGCAATTTATGCCAAAAAAACTTGACTTCAAAACTGACGGCTTGCAGCGTGTGTGTGCGTGCACATGCACGCAGATGTTTGGCAGTGCTTGTGCGTGTGTGTATGTGTGTAATTTTGGTTAGTTGATGTCGCTTACAAACCTGCATACTAAATAAGCCCTCCAGCCTTGGTGGCACTTAAGCCTCGTGCATTCCTCCACATTTGCAGTCTTCAGTCGTCACTCATTTGTTTTCTTTTGCGCCCAAAGGCGTGCCTCAGTAGTGGCAAGAATAAGAGAGAGAGAGAGAGAGAGAGAGACCATGATGCTGGCACATGCTCAAACACACTCACACTTCCATCCCCACCCACACACCGATAGGCAGACTGGCTGAGGGACGGACAGACAGACAGACGGACAGACAGACAGACAGACAGTGGGCCACAGAGACAGACACACGCAATTACAGCCGCACAGCATTGTTGCAATTGCACGGGAAATAGACTTTTTGAATGCGAATGCGTTGCACATGTCGTAAGGAATATGCTTAGAAAAAGTTGCACCACAACCGAAAGCAAAACGACAACAACAGCAACAGCAATGGCAAAAAAAGAAGAAGAAGAGTCCTGCAGCAATACGTTTTTTTCTATGCTCAGCAATTTCTTTTTTTCTACACTCTGCTTTCTCTTTTTATTCTATCTTGCTTTCTTTCTTTTTGCTTTTGCTCCGCAGTTGCAAGTAAGTTTTTTCCTTCAGCCGAAACACGAATCGAGTGGTGCAAGGGATGGGCGAGGGGTACTGGGGGAAGGGGGGAGAAGGGTAGGTGAGACAACTGCTTGCTATTCCACATGCAGCAGGCTGCAGTGTGTCCCTGCGGTTGTGCTTGTTCTTCCAGTTGCCGTTGTTGTTGGTGTTCCTTGTTATTGTTTCTGTTGTTGTTGTGGTGTTAGTGGGCCCGTCTTCATGTTTCTTCATGTTGTCAGAGTTGTTGTAATTTGTTGTAGTTTGCGGGCGCTGATGCTGTCTCTAAATCCGTGCTACTTAAATTGTCCCTAAAATCCTCGTGGCAATTCTTTCGCCATGAAGCACATGCAGCTTTTGTGTGCTGTATGAGAATTTAATGACATTCTTAAGTTGTCATCAGTGGTTGCTAGGCCAAGCCAGGCCAGGCCAGCAAGGAGTCGACTCGACTTGAGTTGAGTTGAGTCGACCTGCAGCCGCATCTTCGTGCTGACTCTGGCTGCGAACTGCAGCTCAAACTGGGGACTGTCAGTACCTTCTGCTCCTTTGCCACGCCCCTTTGCCTGCCCGCCACTGGCTGACTTTCTTATCCCGGTGCCTGTCGCGGCTGCTGTTGTTGCTCTTGCTGTTCTGGATGCTGCCGCAGCGCAGAGAATATTAAATTGACTGGGACCAACAAAATGAGTAGAATCATTAGCGTACACTCCATGCACAAATGGGAAGCCCTGGAAATTGCGCCCACATATTGCGCAATCGCTGGCGCCATTTGCCCCCCAGTGCTCCTTGGGCTGCTCGTGCACTTTGCCCACTGCTGCCATGACGTCTTTTGAAGATGAAGTCATATCAGCATTAGTGTCTTCTCTTTGCTGCCAGCCAGCGGCAACGCTGGGCTGTCGGCTTTCCTGTTTTTGGGCGCCTTTCTTGCTTAGCCGCCAACACGATAGTGGCACGAAGTACAAAGGAGGCCCCCGAGCTAGCAGGGAGAGGATAACGTGGATCGTGCAAGGTGCAGGGCAGGGCAGGGCGGGGCAGGAGAGCTGAGTTTGTGCATGCATTTATTTATTTTTGGGTCAGATCCCAGTTCCAGATATGAGACATGTATGTAGTAGTTCGATGCGATTGTGCAGCGTTGCCCTGGGAATGGGAAGTGGATAGGGAGGGTTGGCGGGGCGGGTGGTGTGGCACGTCAGCGGGCGAATTTAATTTCAATTTAGGACCAAAACATTTGCGCTGCGCCTGTCAAGCATTTTCCATTTGCATTTATTTTTGCGCTGCATGCGCAAATCTTTTGCTATTTGTACAAGGCAGGCGAGACAGCCGCAGCGACGGGAAAAAGCCGCGCGCATTTGAATATGCAATTTGCAATTTGACTTGACGAGGCCAAAAAGCGTCGCGCAGCTCAGTCGACGACAGTCGACAGTCGACGGTCGACGAGCCCGAGTTAATCTGCGGGCTTAAGAAATGCCAAACGATTGCCAGGGGGAGCGGGAGCGGGAGCAGGAGCAGGAGTTACACAGAGTTACAGTGCCGCATAAAAGCTGCACGCCGCGACATTTTATCACAGCGCGCGAGCGAATAAGCGAGTGAACGGGACTTTTCGCCTCTTTTTGTCCATATCCCGGCAGAGTCCTTGTGCAGTGACATTTCGGGCGCAAGATTTATGCACTGTGGCTGCAGCTGAAGACAGCTGTCGTTTGCTGGCGCTGTCTTTTCCCGAGCCCTAATAGCTTTTTATCCGCGCGCATGAAATATGCTGCTAGAGCGGCAAATAGAGCCGCGAGAATATGGAAAGTGTCAATCTGAGTTTTTGCCAATTGCCAGCCGCAAGTACGGGTTAATACGAGAGCAGGTCAGCAGGCAGCAGAGTGGAGAGAGAGGAGAAGAAGGAACGCAGCAGAGCTGACGGCAGGAAAGCGAAAGTTGGACTGGGCCCAAATGAACGTTGGCCAAAACTAAGTACAGATAAGTTTACTTGACACGCCACTGACAAGTACAAGCACAGATGCACATTTATACACACTCGCACACACACTCACATACAATTAAGTCATGATAAATTGCCATTGTATGCGTTTTGGAGTCGCAGCCCAAAATGAAACAATAAGCCACGTCCGTCAAGTCAACTTGAGGCGACAAGAGTCGAGTCGAGTCAAGTTATGAAAGGAAGCAGACGAGCGCACACACACACGCATACACCTAGCCATACACACACACACTCAGTGGTACAGACAACACTTCGTCACAGTCACAGTCGCAGACAATGCGACTAGACAGTCCGGACACCTAGCGCTTGCCACGCTATACGAATGTGTGTGAGTGAGTGTGTCTGTATGTGTGTGTGTGTGCGCTAGAGTTGCTCTGTCATGGCCTAGGCTAGTGCTGGCCTCGTCCTGGCCTGACTCTGACGGCTCCTGGTGTTGCAAAATGTTTGGAATTCATGCGTTCTGTCAAGTAATTTACCCCAAGCGCGAACCACAGTGCCGGCCCAAGTGGCTGGCTGACTGGCAGACGGGTTGCGCTGGCTGACTAGCTGACTGGCTGACTTACGGGGTGTGTGTGCCCGGAAGAGTGTGTGAAGTGCTGTAAAGGTACAAATGCCTCTTATTGTGCCGGTCCTTTCCATTTTCCGGCTGCGTTTTGAGCGACACGTCAGCTACTTTATGGCAGAAGCAAAATGACATTGGCTCACACAGTAGTCCTGCTAACAGGGTAGGCTAACTTTAAAGAGATCACTCTTTGATTTGATAGCTCTAATGTGCTTTGCAATTAGAATTATCTCTTGCAATGAATAAAATTATGAAATTGACGCTCAATGAAGTTTCATTCGCTTGAACAAGAGCTGAAGTAGTTGAAGCACTGTTTGCATCTACACTTTAATGTGCTTTCAAAAAGTGCTCGACCAACTCAATTGGCATAATTTGTGCAGTTTTCAGAGTTCACTTCAGAGCACCAACTTTAAACAAGTGTCATTGGACAGTGAGTGTAACGAGGCAACTCTCTCGCTCGGCTAATTGCGAACGTGTGTTTACACATGAATAGCGCGACGCCTCATTAGGATATTCACATTATTCAATAGCCCATTTCCTCAGCCGAATCGAACCCTTTTCTTGGGTTCACCCCCAACACTGCGATTAAAATTTTATTTAAATTAATTTGCTACTCAGGCGCCTTCCGCTCGTGTGTGTGTGTGTGTGTCCCAAGACATGAACTAGTATGTGTGCTAATATTGCGTGTACGCAGGCGTTTCGAGCTGGAATGCTTTTGACAGTGTTGTTAACTTGCCTGTGCCAGTCCCTTTCTGAGCCGCCTAACTGGCAATCCATTATGCGTATCCTTCGGCCGTAACCATTCCCTGCATAGTTCCCAAAGCAATTGCCCAATGTTGCCTTTCGGCTGGTTGACTCCGACTCTGCCTCGTGTAGGGTTGCCCTTATTGAAAAGAGTTCACTCGAGTCGCCAGTCTTGTACCTGGACAATGCCCGTTGATGGGACCCACACACCCAGGTACACAATTGACTAGGCTCCCTGTGTGTGTAAGCCACTTTCAAGGTGTGCCTGTGTGTTTTGCTTGGAAATTAACATTCCCACCATGAACAGAACAAACAATTTGATGCATTACTCGGACAAAGCGGTGCCAAGCTTGGGTTCTGATTGGCTTTGGACTACAAGAGGCAATGTGACTTCAATAAAAGTCACCATCGCGTCGGTTAGCCAAAAATTCGCATGTCTTGGCCAACTTAAAGT
The DNA here is from genome assembly GCA_018903675.1 of Zaprionus capensis. NCBI lineage: Eukaryota > Metazoa > Arthropoda > Insecta > Diptera > Drosophilidae > Zaprionus > Zaprionus capensis. Next base: position 6,562,771 of record JAEIFN010000011.1, read on the forward strand.
TAAAGCTCACAGTTGGTACAGCAACTGATGAAGTGATGACTGGATGCATTTGTTCTGACTGACGCTGACATGGATACGCATTGTTGTAGCAGCTTCCTGGTTGCTGTTCGCTTGTTGTCTTAGCTCGGTTGGTGGCTGTTCCGTCTGTCTCTCTGACTCTCTTTCCGTCTGTCTGTCTGTCTGTTCGCTGTTGCTATTTCTGCTTCTAATTATGCGCCGTGGCAGGGCAACAAACTACCGCTGCCCAGTGAGCCATGGTGGGGCGAGAGGACACTCAAGTGGCTGCAACTGTCACAGTTGCGCTGAGATTTCTGCTTCAAGCGCTAAGACATGCGACTGCCTTCATCTCTGTGTGTGTCTGTGTGTGTGTGTGTGTGAGTGTGAGTGCGCTTGTGAGGGAGTGTGCTTCTGATGTTTTTTAATTTTCGCGAAATAAGCAATTCTCACGTATCCATCTCTGCATGGCGTCTTCTTGTACACTCGTGTTGTATGCCCAGCTCGGCTATAAATTCAATTCCAGCCAAGGTGTGTGCGGCGTGTGGTGCTGCCTGTAGTTGCGGCTGAGCCTGTGGATGTGTTGGTGTATGTGGATTGGGCTGTGGCTGCGGCTGTGGCTGTTGTTTCGCCAACGGGCGACGGTGCCACCTGCAACACACAACTTAGAAAAACGCTTTGTACTTCAAAGCAAGCAAATTTGCAGTCTGTAGTTGTGAGTGTGCTGTGTGTGTGTGTGTGTTGTGTATGCTGTGCCTCTTCTTCCTTTATCTCTCTTTCTCTCTCTCTCTCTCTCTCCGATTCCCACTCGCGGTTCTTCTGTTTTGCCCGTGTCTCTGGCTTCGCTTTGTTCACTTTGTTTATTACAAAAAATTTGTTTTATTTTCGCTCGCAATCGATTGAAGTGTAGTTCTGTTCCCACTGTATTTCTTTTTGTCCCGCTGTTATAGCTACTGGGCTTATAAATGACTCTGTGTGTGTGTGTGAGTGCATGTCGGTTGCTGAGTGTGTGTGATTCGTTTTTTGCTCGCGAGGCTTTGATGTTGCCCTCCAAACGGAAGCGCGTTTTTATTTCTCCGCCAGGTGCCTTACTAGCACATCCGGTTTTAATAAACTTCCAATTCCGAATCTAACACAGACGAACCCAATATACGATTACATCAATGTGAATTTCCAGCAACCCACAATAATCATTTCCAAATTATACTTAATTAACTAAACTATTAATCCTCTGAATCAGCATCAACAGCCGAGTCGATATAGCCATGTCTATCTGTCTGTCAGAGGCTAAATAAGAGCTAGGGCTACCAAACTTGATGTCAATATATGCTATTAGTCCACGCAGATCAAGTGCATTTTAGATTTCGTCCCCACCTTCTTCCTCCCATAGAAGTTATTTAAGAATTCGTTATTTTTAATTTATATACTAAGACAATTTTATAGAAACAGCGAAACAGTTTTAAGTATCAATACATCAAACATTTCATACCATAAAAAATAACTTTTATTTTCGTTTTTATTGTAGGTAAGTCTGGAAACTTTGACTGTGGAACACCTGCTTGGGCTGTGACGTGAGTATGAAGCGGCTCAGGTTGCCACGGCGCTGGCCAGTTAATTATATCTTAATTGTATTAAAATAATTATAAGCAGAGTCGTGAATATATTCCCGGTGAACGAGTTCATATTGGAGCCACGCTGTGCCGGCACGTTGGGCTATTGTTGTACGGGTTTAGTTGGGGTTGGCTTTGTCGCCGAGGAAGTGCTTTGATTTCATGCAATAATTATAAGGGTACCTTATGTGCCACCCGAAACGCAAATCTACCTTCTACGTGCAGCTATGCGTCATCATCAACGACGACAGGGAGGGAGGCAGGTCGGGAGGGCGGGCCAGATTTTGCGGGTCAGTCGTGCGTTCAGCGGGCCGGGCTTATGGATTTATTGCGTTGGCGACACGTTGATATGCCGCGTGCCAGAGTCCAAGTCGGAGTCAGAGTCTTGAGGCCGAGGCGGACCCCCATGGCAATTTCGTGCTCATTGTTTTATGGGTCGCTGGTGCTCAAACTTGAAGTGCCGGCTGATGGGCGTAGTGCGGGTGTTGCAAGTTGCAAGTGGAAGGGGTGGCAGCGAGACGACGGGGCTGGAGTTAAAGGGGTGTTGGCAGGAGCCAGAGGCCAGAGGGCAGAGGGCTGAGGCTAATGGCAACACACAATACTCTTCTAGTTCATTTTTGCCAATTACCGCAAGGCTCGTGCCACTAAGTCGGCGCTTCGGGCTCTCGTACCGTATACGTAATTTTATTGGACATTGCCACGCGTTTCCATCGTTGCCGTGGCAGCCGTGGGCAGCGTAAGCTTTCCTCGTACGCCAGTAAGTCCTAGGCCAACACGAAAAGCTTCGCATGGACCACGCTACGAATGCGCTATCAAAACAAAACCGATAATTGCAGTCCCGCTCTCAGAGTCTCCCGTGCTCACAGTAACCTCCACGCGCTTTCTCTCGTTCGCTCGCACGCTGCGTAGTCTCCACTTAGCCACCTGAGTGAGTGTGTGTGTGTGTGTGTGTGTATTAGAGTGCTGGCACGGCAGGCTGGGGACATGCTGATTGCACCACTTGACACACATTCAAGAGCAGCGACTCGTAATTGTAATTGATTCATCAGCAAAGCAAATTAGCGCTCATTCCATTTGGCTCGGGCAGTTTTACAAGTTGCCCTTAATTGATTTGCAATTGCAGTCAGTTGCAAGCGAATTACAGGGAAGCGAATAAAGAATATCTGCGATGCAGGGAATGCACTTCTAAACCATCCGCGAGTCGACAGTTGGCACGGTCCTTTGGGGCCAACAGTTTGAGAGTCACTGTGCTCAACTCTACACAAAACAAATTTGGCGCCAAATGCCTCCGACTCGATGCTCTCTCTCTCTGTCTCTCTCCTTCAGCAGTCGTTCACACGGGCACGAACACTGCCGAACACGGTGCCGAATACGAGCGTCACACTCCCGAAGCGGAGGCGCTTCGTGCGCCTTACGAGTAACGAAGGCAGCCGTCCTGGCGATGGGCACTAGGACGAAACAGTTTGCGACAAAGACTCGTGAGGAACGGACGCGCGGCCAATGGCAGACAGGCTACGTGGCGTGCGAATTGAATTACGAATGTGCTCGTATATCATGCGTGAGTGTCCTTAGGCCGCAATTGATGCAAATGAATTATGCTCCGGCTGGGACTCCATCACTGATTGGTGCTCCGTGCGTGACCTAGGCGACGTCATCCCGCAAGCACTCACAAGTTGCCGCGTTCCCGTGTGCGTGTCAAGACATTCGACGGGCGACGTGGCCGATCGTCGTCCCCAGTCTCGTAACAAGGAACAAAGCCGAGCTCCGAGCGTGTAAATCATTGAGTGTCAGCAGAGTCAGTCAAGTGTAATTTTCATATGATTTAAGCCAGAAACAAAACGGGAAGCCCGTAAACCCACCAACATCAGCACCAGCAAAGAAAAGAATGCCTCAGATTTGCTGCTGCTTCTTCTGCTCCTGCTCCTGATCCTGCTCCAGCTCCTGCTCTAGCTGCTGCATATGCCATATAATTTAATTTGGCAAATGTGTTGGAAAATTGTACAGCAAAGCGAAAAGCGCACTGAGACAAAGAGTCGGGCCAGGCCAAGCCAGGAGAAGTCAGGCAAGAAGTCAGTCAAGCAGAGAAAGCAGCCACTTCGCTCCTCCGATTGTTGCGACTACTTACAGTTTAATGCTAATGGGTTAATGTGGTTCAGCACTTGCTCTTGAGCCGGAGCCGGAGCCGGAGCCGAAGCCAAAGCTGAAGCCAGAGCTGGAGTCGAATCCGGATCCAGAGTCGAGTACATAGTACATTGTGTTATTTACCTAGGTGTGCCACTCTCGTTAATTGTATGCAAAAAACTTGCCAACATTCTCTGTTAGCTCTTTGAGTGTTCGTGCGTGTGTGTGTGTGTGTTGGTGTGTGAAGTGTGTTGTTTTGTGGCACAGCCTTTGCAACAACTTTTTGGGTGCTGCTTCAATTACTGCCAGCCAAACAGGCAGTGCAGCAACAACAACAGCAACAACAGCAACAGCAACAGCAACATCAACAACAATAGCACTATTTCCGCTCTAAAATTTGAGCCAAGTTTTGAGCCAGCTGCGCTCGTTGTGCCACGCGCTTCTTTCGGCCACCTTTGGCAGCACCTGCCACTCCTCCCCGCCTGTCCCCCTGTCCCACCTGGCTGGCAGCGCGTCTCGTTGGCGTTCACTTAGTAAATAAATTGGCAATCGCATTTAATGTGAGTTTATGTGCGTCGCAGGCAGCCAGGCTTGCAGACGACGGCTTTGGCCCTAAAACTGAGACTGAAACCGAGACGGGACCGAGAGTGGGTCTACTGCGTTGCTGCACGTTAGTAGTAGTAGTTTTATACACGTATATTTTTATTTTTATTTTCGCTTTTTTGTGGCTCCCGCCTGCTGCCTGCCTGCGCTCGTGCTCATGTGCAAATCGTAAATTCACGTTAATGCCGAAATTTCACGTGATAATGACGTGATTACCTGGCGCACAAGCCCAAAAAGACACTCACACAACGTCATAGGCACACAAACACACACACATACACACAACAGCCACACACAGACATAGGCAGTTTTTGGTAAATAGCACCACTAAATATTGCGTTCCATTGCACATGACCTGCCCCTCAGTTCCGCGTGCGCTTGTCTGCCTGTCTGTCAGTCCGCCTTCCTGCCTGACTGCCTCTCTCTGTGCCTGCTCATGTGGCGCTGTCAACTTTCGTCCTGGACTCGTTTGTGAGCCGCTTAGGCAGGCGTGCTGTTGTTGTTGTTGCTATTGCTGTTGCTATTTGCGGAATTCAGGCATAAACAAGCTCAAACGCAAATACACAAAAAACACTCGCAATGCATTCAACTAAATTTGCTAGCCTCGTTTGCTGGCAGCTTAACAGCCAAATTTTCATTAGGTCTAACTGGATAATGTGGTCAGGCCAGCAGAACTTCAGCTGCGCATTGCTCTGCTCTGCTCTAATAAATTGAATAGCGATTTAAATGCATTCAGCACAGGCGACTCTCCCTCTCTCTCTCTGTCTCTTTCTCCTGTCTTTCTCTATCACGCTCTCTTCGAAGAAATCGGTACAAAAGTTTTGTGTTTGCTCGCAATCGTGAAATGTCGCCTGATTCTTTTCGCTTTGCCGTGAACTTTTTAATTACTTTTGAACGACAATTCGAACTTTGCGCCTGCCGCTCTTTTACACTCTAATTACAAACCTATTTATTGCCGACCTCTCGTATTTTATTTTATTTGAATTCACTCCTCCCCGTTTCAATGTTTTTTTGTTAGTTTTCCAGCGTTTTCGCTTCGGCTTAAGTTACTTATCAATGAAAACTATTGCCCGGCGAGTCGAATGAAGTCAGTCTTTACGGTTGTTTTAAACGTTCGCTGGCGTTGCCATTTCCGTTTCCGCCACTACGCCTCGGCAGCCGCCAGTTTGTTAGTTTTACCTTGACATTTTTTGCTGTTCTTTAGCTGTTACCTTTACATTTTGTTTTTATTGCAGTTTTTGCTTAGTTACCTGTGCGCGTCGTTTTTCTTCCTTGCTCTGCACTAGCCTAGCCTCGTTGCTGTTTCGCTTATTTTCTCTATCCCTCTCTATCCCTCTCTCTCTCTCTGACTCTTTACAACATTTACAACAACTCTAACAATATTTGTTTTTCTGCCCGAGCACCCCGAACGGCACTGGCCGTGCTCGCAGTGCGGGTGCACAGAGGTCCTTTCGCTTAGCATTCCTTCGTCTGGCTGCATACAAATCATGAATCATTTCAGCTGCACCTACTCCAACGTGTGCCAGTGTCGGTTTGGTTTGCTTTAATGCAGCTTTGCGACTCGCTCCACGTTCCACCTGTCTTCACTCCCCACTCTGCGAACTTCTGTTCCCTTTTGCTGGTGCTAAGCTGATTTGCCTCTGCAATGAATTCCATTTGGCTGCTGAATGGCTTAAGTAACTGCTCCTCAGTCGATCGATAGCTATTTTAAAGCGAGTGATGTCAGTGCGCACAGTGCAGACGACTCGTTCAACGTGGCCCTTTGTCAACCGGTTTAAATAATTGCGGCCACAATAAATTATTAAATCAACAACAATTACTCAGGCGATCAATCGACTATGATATAATCAATCAGAGCGCATGGCCAGACTGTGGTTAGTGGAATGAGCTCAATCAGTCTTGGGACAATGTCCTGCAATAGGACAAGTGTGTGTGTGTTGTTTGTACGAGTATTATAATGTGTTTCATGCCTGCAATTATGTGCGGCTGCTGCCGTCTGTCGCACGCCTCTTCGGGCACACCAGCCCCTTTGTAACACGTATACGCAGTGTTTGCCCCACACGGCATTTGGGCTCAAGTGGTTGAGGCTTAACCACTAGCACTCCTAAGGTGAAAGTTACCTCGGGCACGCAGCGTGCACGCGCACCTTTGTGACTAGGAATACGAGTGTGTGTGCGTGTGTGTGTGTGTGTGTAACGTGTTTGGAGTTCGAGTGCTTCGTAATCGATATTACAATGTATGAATTGTGCGGCCATATTGGCGCCACTAAGCACATTGTGTTGGATACTCGTAGTTGCCTTTTTTATCGTCGCTTGCATCAGCAGACGGAAGCCAGAAGGCAGAAGGGAGTGCAGTGGTGGCGGCGAGGAGAGGTGGTGCAGCAAACAGAAGGCACAAGCTGAAGCCAACTGTTTGCAGTGCAAAGGCGCTGAACACTTGGTGACTATGCATCATCATATCGAACATAGTGCACACAGTGCGCTCGTAATGTAGTCTGTGCCTTACCTTTGAATACTTTATGAGCTGCAGACAATGAGTTTCATAGTTCGATTTCTAAACGGGAGGACCCACTGCGACTTGCTGCAGCAGGGAGTGCTCATAAATTATACGCACGGTGCAGATTTTGCAACGATTTCCAATAAAAACTTGCAAAAACGTACACAAAAGCTCCTCTACGATCACAGGCTTTTGGTAATACTGCTGCAAGGTCTTAATATCTTAATAAATAAGGAAATTTAATAAAGAGTATAAATAACGAAATTTAATACTCTGCATTAAATTTCATTATTTATTAATATGGAAATTTAATATAGAGTATAAATAAGAAAATTAAATACTCTGTATTAAATTTCATTATTTATTAAGATTAAGTTAATGCATTGCTCATTTTATTACCTTCGAGCGAGTAAGGGGTAACAATACTTGAGAGTTTAAGGAACTAGAAATCACTTGAAACCTTTAGTACATATAGAAAACTCTAGAGTGAAATTTGCAGATGTTTTTTGCATTTCATATCATGTAAAAATGAGTTTAGTTTGCTGTCCTGTTCCGTGCTGTGTGTCACGTATCGCTTCGACAGTTGCACTCAATGTCACTTATTTGATTTCAGTGTGATTAGTGCCCCCTCAGTTGTCTGGCTGTCGTTTTTCCAGTCTCGTGGTTGTCTCGATGCTTGCTGCCAGCCCGAATGAAAACAAAACAAAACGAGACAAATCAAAATAAAAATACTCAGCAAGTCAGATTTTCCATCTGCGTGATTCTCTTGTCAGTTGTCATTTTCTATGAATACATTACTACACCTAAGGCCATGGACACACACACACACACACACACACACACACTCATGCGTACACATGCACGCACATTTGGCAATGTAAATGTGTCTCAGCTTGGCTGCACCGCTGCCATCGGTTTTATTTGACTTCAGCCCCGTTTCGAATTACACGCTTCAATGTTTCTGTAAAATGTGTAAATGAACTCACAATATGAGGCAGCCACAGTCCCATCTCCCCCACCCAGACACACACACCTATGCACAGAACATATGTGAGGGCATAAACTCTGAACAATACATATAAACAATGACAGGCCATAAAATATGTATGTGGACACACTCCAGGCATACTTGCACCGAGCCCTGAGGTGCCTCCTCGCCCCCAGCTGAGACTGCGACTGCGACTGCGACTCTGACTCCGAGTCTGAGTCTGAGTCTGAGTCTGACTCTGATTGTTGATGTAAATGTCAAAATAAATAATAAATACAATTCGCATTAGCTGGCACTGCCTCTGCCAAATTGGTGTGGCGGCAGTGGCTTCTGTCCCGTCATTGGCTGATGCGAGTTTTAATGCGGACTTAATGTAATTGAATATTCGTTGCAATATTCATTTAATACGCTCATAATTAGAGCAGCAGCCAGTCCAGTATGTTGGCACTTTGTGCTTATAATAGCATTATAATTGGAGATCAAGTGTGTTAATTGATGGCCCAATTAGCAGCTGATCGCCTGTTAGTCACTTAATTAATAGCCCATAATATTTTTGTCGCATTTCCTCTAGTTGGGTTCGATAAATGAAAGCTGGCACACACACACACACACACATACGAAGAACCTTTTGTACGTTGGCCTCTTAAGAGTACTTGAACATTCAATTTATTCATTCATTCAGCGTATTTCAAGCGGAAGACAGATAGACAGACATGGCTTGAGACCCTCGCTCGTGCTCTCGCTGGTCAGTTCCATTGAATACTGCACTCATTTATTCATACCTGCGCTTATTGCAATGTTCATTGCTTTATATTCATTATGGCAATGGCACTCGGTGCGTTCCGTCGGGCGGAGCTGCTTCTTCCCCGGCGCGTGTGTCTGATACGTTCGATAATCCAATAAATATTTATGAAGCACTTTATTGGAACAACACTGAATTACTTTATACACATACGTACGTGGGTGTTGTTGTGTGTGTGTGTGAGTGTGTGTGTGAGTGCAGCACAAAACGAGCAACAAGAGGGATACTCGCAGCATCGTGTCAAGGAGAACATGCAGAAAACTCCATGGCATTTGGAGAAGCTGCTTGCACAGTTCCGGCTGCTGCTGTTGCTGTTGCTGCTGCTGCTGCTCGCACATCGCTCATACGCACCATCGTTCCGTTCCGTTGTGGTGCTTTGATGCGGTCAGCTTGGTCAGACCGAGCCAGAGAAAGAGCCAGAGCCAGCGCTCTTCCATTGCTATTTTCAATTTTTTAATAATTTTAAAAGCAATGTCTGCGCTATGTTGACTCCATCGGTGATTGCTTTTGTGTGTGCGCCTCTGTGTGTGAGTAGGTGAGTGTGTGTGTGTGTGTAGTCATGCTTAAATTATAAGCGAAGTGATTTCGTAGCCAACGACTGCAGTTTGTTGACCCAATTAGCTGACAAATGGCAATAGCCTTAAACACCTGACCGACGTGTCCACTATCTACTGTCTCTCACACACACACAAACACACACGCACACACACACACATATATATCGGTGCACAATTTGCATTATTAATGTGGGCCCGGTGCTGAAATGGAGTTGATGTTGGCTTGTTTATTAGCGTTTACTGCCTCTCGACTCAGCACTCAGCCACGATACTCGCCCCCTCCAGCCCCCACACCCCACACCCCACACCCCACAGAGCGCGTCTCACTGCATAATCAAGGATTTACGAGCATGTGTGTAATCGAGTGTTGCGTCCGCCTCTCTGCTTGTTGCTCAAAATACACATTTATATATGCATGTGTGTGTGTGTGTGTAGGTGTGTGTGTGCTCCAATTAGGGGGCAACGTTACGTTAGGCGCATTGTGTCAGCCTCACTCAATGCGCTGTGCAACAAATTAAAGCGTGTGCTTTATTTTAATATGCAATTATTGAAATGCTGCCGCCAATATAAACAATAACTGTTTACAAGTAAATGCTGTTAACCAATTGTAAACACAAATAATGCAGGCAACAAAAAATGAATGAATTGAAAATCAATGCAGCAACAACAAGAACAGCAGCAACAACAACAAGAACAACAAGCATGGCAAACATGATTGATGGATGGGTCTGGGGCCCGTACGCCCATTCGCCCATTCGTTCGTCGTCCTTGCCTTCGTTGTACAAATTATTGACCAAATTTTCATGCAAACACGGCGCAGAAATGAGTGTAAGAGCAGACAATTGCTGCGACTGCAGAGGGGGTTGGGCTGAGGGGCTGTGTGTGTGGGGGGGGAGGGAGGGCTGAGTGCATAACTGGGTCAATTTGATATGTAGTTGTCGCAGCAAGTCCTGACGTCTGCGACGCTGCAATATTTGGCAGTCGGGCAACAGACGCCAGACAAAAGCCAAAGGGGGAGTGGGCCACGGGGTAGAGGGCAGGGGGCAGAGGCAGGGGGCAGTATGAATGTCAATGTACAAAATTTATACTGTGATATTTGCAACGATTTTTCTTGGTGGGTGGCAGAGGGCAGACAAATAAATTGCAAGGCATGCAATAAGACGAACCGAATGTGTGTCTAAGTGCCGTATGAAGTGTGTGTGTATGTGAGCGTGTGTGTGTGTGTTGGTGCACAAATAAAACTGTACATGGAAGCGACTTTACAAGTGTGTGCAGCAACAGCAAACACATCGCCGGCTTTAACCCTAAGCCCGAAACATGACTTTGACTAACGTTGCTGCTGCATGTAAATGGGCACCACGCTGCATGCCACACGTTTCCCAGTAATCATCCATTATCCTAATGCCAGACATGTGCATGGCCAGTACCACCGCTCCCCAGAGACTGACCAGGGGGGGGGGGAGTGTGTTGCTGGTCGATTGGATTATGCTTCAACCTGCGTGCTCGAACTGCAATTGGGGCTAGAGCAAGAACAACAGTTCAAACCGGAGCTGGAGAGCCTGGAAAAGTTGGCTGCTTCACTGGGACATTTATTAATGATGCGACCGAAAGACTTCGGACACTTTCAGGGCCAGTCGAAAATGATTTGCGTAATCGTGGCTGAGAATCATATTAATTGGCCGCAGTGCCCCTTGGCATTTGCCTCGAATCAATAATGAAAAGTACAGACTGTAAAGCCGTAAAGGTTATCGCTGTCTCTCAATCGTGTCGAGTGCTTCGACCCACCTGAACCCCCTCCATGGCTCCCCGCCTAGTCACGCTGCTGCTCGAGCCACGCAATTAAAAATTGTTTATTTAGTTCACAAGTCGATCGATGGCTCTACACACGTCATACACGTACACCAGCAGCCAGCTGCCCGGGCTCACACAATCACACATGCACCCCCGCCCCCCCCCCCATGAGGCACGAGGCCTGTAATCGATACTCATTATTAGCGGGCCATAAAATAGCAACTTGCCTTAAAAATAGAATCGTAATTGAGCCAACAACTCATGGGATTCGCAATTGTTTAAAGTTTCCGAGCAACTTGAGCTTCTTCCTCTACTTATTACTTTCTCTGTAAATAACAGCTTAAAGACTCGGCTTGTTGCTTAAATCTCTACACACAGATTTATATGTTCTTCTCCGCGAATATTCAAGTTAATGGCACATTACGTATGCGACCTGGAAGCCAGCACCCGAGTCGCGGAATGTACTCTGCGGTTACTTAATCCACCTGTCTGCCTTGTAATTGCCAACTGTGTGTGTGTGTGTTCTGTTTGTGTGTATACAGCCATTGCTGTGAAGGTGAATGTGAATGTGATGCAATAACCAACAGTTGAGCGGATAGCTGACTGAGACTGACATGTGTATGCCTGCATGGCAGTCCTTGACAGGCGCTGGCCACGGCCACGGCCAGAATGGCGGAAGATGAGCCGAGCATCGAGCTGAGAGCTGAGCGGGGGGCGACGATCAAATGAGCAGGCTTATATGTTGGAACTTTCGGAAACAATAAAACTCTTGTTCCATTATATATGAGACAGAGTTTGCCACCCCTTGACAGACAGCCGGAAAATTTGTCTGCCAGTTACTGATTTCGACTGCGCTGTCGTTGCTCCCGCTGTGGTTGTTGTCGTTGTTGGTTCTCTTGTCAAAAGTAGGCACAATTGTGTGCAATTTAAGCGGCGACTCGCAGCAAGCCCGACTGACAGACGTCCCGCGCAGCTGAGCGACTGAGCAACTGAGCAACTTCAGCCCAACTCATTACCGGGCACATTGTCAGCTGGTTCCATTACCCCGGGTTTGTTTTGCTGCGAGATTATTACAAATTCATTAGAGTTTGCAAATGTAATTATGCGCTTTTCAAGACTGTTGCCTAACTAGGCTAAAGTCAACAAACACAGGCAGACAGATGTATACATAAAGACAGACTCAGGGGTGGGCAGAGGTTCTGGTCCTAGAAGAGCTCAAATAAAACTCGAAGAAAAATAACCTGATTAATCACATTGCAGGCCAATTCATTGCGAACTAAGATCCCAAAATAATCAAGTGAACCACCTTAAGCTGTTTATAATCTCTTTGCTATTAGCATTATGAAAACTATTGCTGCAATCTTTTCATTGATTTAGTTTAGAGTATATATAAATTGAATTTTATATTACTGCTATTGTATTGTACATGGAAATCTACTTTGTCTCCCGCTGCCCTTTGAAGAGCATTATTAGGTATTAAGTTTTAATTACGTACAATATTATCAAATTACTTTGATTGCCTCTAATTGCTTTCTTGCTGTCCGCTTTTGTACTTAAATTGAATTTATCATGCAGAGACGACAACTGTCGGAGACGGAGTCTCCTTGTGTTGCTCCGTCATACTGTCGTATCCACCAGGGAGCCTCGTGCTCGCATAGTGATACCTCTCTGGTAGACCTCATTTAATTACATCAAAGTCAAACTGAGCCGCAGAAGTTTGCTGCAGTTTGTCGGCTGTCAGTCAAAACGACTGCAAGTTTTATGAGACGCTGACAGCCGCCTAATTAGATCTTCCAACTGCACCTGCAACGGCATTACGCATTACACTGCACAACCACTACCACTACTACACAGTGTTGTACAGCGTACACCTTGGCAAATTATCTGGCGAATGCACTTAGTGGCACGCTTGATATGTGAAATGTGCTTGTTGTGGCATTGTGCAGCTGCTTTGTCTAGTTGTCTTGCTGCCTTGCTGGCTTGCTGTCTTGTTCACTGGTAGCTCCCTTCAGTGTCTTAGTGTCGGACTGTGCAGCTGAAGAATTCCAATTTAAATCGAATTTTGGGTGGCATGTGAAAGGCATGTGGTTTTGGCATTTGGCCTCTGCGCCGGACCTCGACCAAGTCAATACGGCGTCAATGCAGTACTAATTCTCAGTCTGACACTGACTGCATACAATTTGTGGTATATTTATTGGCTTGTTTGGTCAGCTACACACACACATGCACAGAGGGGGAGCGAGTCATGGAGCTACTCGAGTGCAGAGTCGGTCTGTTAAGCTGCAGCTGACCAGGCTTTATGCCTGACCATTGACACAGTTATTTGCACATCTGCTGAACTGCTGCTGCTCTCGCTCTCGGCTCCTCTATTTAAATGTGTTAAATTTCCAAATTACATTTTACCAACAAAATTACCGGATGGTCAGCAGGCAAAAGGAAAGGCAAAGGGAATGAAAGAGCCAAAGCAAAGCAAAGCCAAGCAAAGAGCTGGCCACGCATGACGACAGCTGCTTTTCTGTTGCAGTGCAACCTTAACTCGTGCAACAACTTTCAACTTTAAATAAATAAATTCCCAGTATGATTGTGCGGCGAGGCGGAGGGTACAGCGGAAGCAGAGCTTGGAGCTGGGGCCAGTGCACGTAACAATTTGTGAGGCAAATATGGCTTTATTTTAGTTTCAATTTTTACTTCGTTATTTTTTCATGTACACAGACAGGCAGACAGGCCCACACACGCACACACTCACTGCCGGCAGGGAGCCGCGCTGGGCCGTGTTTGTTTTAGAACGCGCTGCTTGTTGTCTTTGGCAGCGTTGCCGTCGTCAGCGTCCTCGGCGTCCTCAACGTCCTTTTGCCGCCATTTTACGCTCGTTATGGCAACACTTTGGCTCAAAAGCAAACGACGCTGACAACGTGCACGACTCAAACGGCCGAGGAAAAACTAAAAAAAAATGTTATTGCGTCGTGTGCGGCTCGTTATGTTCCATAAGGCAGCGAGAGCGAGAGGAGGCAACGGCAGCAGCAGCAGCAGCAGCAGCCACAGCGAAAAAATCATTTCAAGCAGAAACAACAAGGGAAATGCACAAAACGCCTTCGCGCCTTGCAGTTTCCTTCCTCAGCGCGTACATGTAACGCGCCTGTGTGTGTGTGTGTGTGTGTGTCACAGTGTTTGCCTACATTCGCTTCGTTGACTGGCAACTTTCGTCGCCTGTGCACTCGCACCCGCTGGTGATTGACTGCAACATGTCTGTGCTTGTATGTTCATCGTTGGCTTTGTTGTCCTTGTTGTTGTTGTTGTTGTCCTTGTTGTTGTTGCTGCTGTTGTTTGGCAATAATTTTTTAACGCTCTGCTAGACGCACGCGGCTTTGCCTCTTGTCTGTTGTCTCTCCCCCTCCTCCTTCTCCTGCCTGTCGCCTGTTTGTTTACATGATTGTGCACAGGAGTGCTTACACCCCCTTCTCCTCCCGCCTGTTTACCTACCTTCTTCTGAACTGACGATTTGCCAGTGCATTAACGCGCGAGGAGCGCGCAGTTTGCATTTCCCTTTGAGCCAAATCACAGCAAATTATATTTTTATTGATTCTGTCAACATTTGCTTGCGATTTGCTCGATAAAAGCGCAGAAAGTGAATTAATTTGACTAAGTTGCAGACGCAGTTGCATATTGCGCATACGCCACAATGGCCGACCAGCAAACTCCCCACTACTCGACTCTTTTCCAGTTCCTGTTGCCGCAACAACAGTAGGAACAGTTTTAAAAGCTTGGCACAACGCAAAAACCACAGCAAGTCGCGACAACAACAACAACAGTTGTAGCAACAACTTTTCGCATTCACTAAAACTTTTCAACATTTTCTTGTTAGCAATTGTTGTTGCTGTTGCTGTTGCTGTTGATTTGCTGTTGTTGTTGCTGGCTTGGCTGCATCGCCATAGACTCAGTGAGCAAATTGTAAATGAAAAAAACTTTTTTATGTTATTCAGTGTTTGCTGTGGGCGGCTCTTCCGTCATTGCTGCCCCCCACTTCCCGCCAGTTGGTCTGCCTGTGTGTGTCAGAGCGACCGCCTATGGATACCAGAGTAGTATTTGTGTTGTTGCCGTTATTGCTGCATTATGTCTATTGTTGTCTCTATAAGTTTGGTCGAAAGTAATTGTAAATGCTGCCTCCCAGTTGGACTGACTGACGGGCGAGCTGCCTGGCTGCCTGACTATCTGGCACTCTGGCAGGCACCCTTTGCGCTGCTGCCTCTGCTGGCTGTCAATTTTGGGTTGCGCTTTTCGAGTGCTTTTCATTTTGCTCGAATTAGTCAATGCTTAAAGTCAACTTTCCTGGAATGTAAAAGCAAAACTTGAATTTATTCATGCTCTCGCAATGCCCCATAAAAATTGTGACATTTTCGATTATACAGCTGGCCATCAAAATGCAGAAATGATGAATAGTACAAAGTGCTTTTATGCAAAATAGCGTAGGAACAAAGGGGAAAAGAATTGCACCTGGTTCAGATTTAGATTAAGTCAACTTTGTGCAGAGTGAGTCACAGAAAGCAGCAGGAGCTGGAGCGGCAGCAACAAAAATATTAAAACTACATAATAACAATAATAGCAACAATGGCATCACTGATAGAGACAGAAACGGAAACGGAGACAGTTCATTAAATGCACTCGACTATAAAGTGTGAAAGGTTTTACGAGCAACAACAAAATTAGAAAAGGGACCGTGCACACACAAAAGTGTTGAGAACAGCAGTGAAATTTATTAAAATAAGCAACCTGACGAGCTCACCGCCTGCGTCTCTAGCACCGTCCAGGAGAACAAAGAGCAGCCCGACAACATGACCCGATTTCGTATTAAAAATCTGAAAATACTCTCGTGCTGCTTTGGTGTTTGGGTCACGCTCTTTGGCGGCGCCCTTCATCTGGCGCGTTGCAGTGAATTTCCCGAGCGCGAATGCTGCGACTTGACCACCACATCGACGGTGGGTCCATTGCCATTGCCTCCGCCGGCTCTGCCCACCGACAAGTCGCTATCGTCGGCCACAACGGCCTTGGAGACAGATCTGAACCTCACCATCGGACGATCGGGTAAGTATCTAAAAGATAATCTAATATATCATTATATTGAAAAGATTAAACTGGAAATAATAAGTATTGTTTGCAAAGAGTTTTTGGATTGTAAAATCTAAATAAACATAAATTAGGAATAAAGCGTAACATTAAGCTTATTGCCTTCAGCAACACTGATGCTCAAAAGGCAATGCAAATATCGATCTATTTAGTATTTCATTATTGTGACATTCAGCTCGTGTCACGGGAACGGAACCTATTTAAAGTGGCTCTAAGTATAGACAGCAGCTGCAAAATAAAGTCGACACATTATTGGCAAACAATATTTAACGCTTCAGCGGGCACACGACACTCACACAGTTCCCACAAACTAACATATACTCACCTGCAGACACCCTAACGAGGATATACATGTATTCATGCACCTGCTGGAACGAAGATAGCGACGGGATGGCATCATTTATGCTCCAATTAACACGATGACCTTTCAAGCAATCGACGCGACTTAGTTGACGTGAGTCGAAGATGCAACCGAACTACGAACTAATGTGGCAAGTTTGGGTGGCATAACAGTTTGACATGCACTGGGCGTGCGGTGTCACACTGCATCCACCTCAGCGAGCCCTGCCGTGCATCGTCATCGCTCTGTCGAAGACCTTCTGCATGTCTGGCTGCATCGGAGTCCCTGAACTATTTGAAATGCAAAGCAAACGTCAGCTGTAAAACAATTTATATTCACTTTGAATTGAGGTTTTGTTTCGTATTTTATTGTGTGCCTGCAGACAGTGCAGAGGTGTGTCGCAATGTGAGTCTGTCTCAATGTGATTGTGGGCGTGTGTGTGTGTGTGTGTGAAGAACAAGTTTGTTATCCTACACGGCAACTTGACTTGTTTTAAATGTTTGCTGAGCGTTGCTACGTGCCGTAAACAGGAATAGGTATAGCTATAGGAACTGCTGTTGCGAACAGCAGACAAAGACAAAAACAACATCAACAACAACGGGAAGAGCAGCAACGACTACAACGACGATTTTCCAATTGGCCACGGGGACAAAGTAAATAAATATGCCAGTCCGCCAGTCTGTCGAGTTCGCTGCACTTGCATTCTGGACTTTTCTTATCTATTTGACGAATCTCAACGAGCTAACGAGTTTTTCATGTTGTTCGAGAGAGTTCAAGACAATCCGGAAACGAAGAATATTTGCATTAAAAATTCTTGGGAAATATCCGATAATAACTAAACAGTTGCCATTACTTTCTCAGGCAGCGCATTGCAAAGCCATTAAAACAATTTTCCTCCTTCTGTTTTAGTCCATCCAAGTGGCAGAAGTAAAAAGTTTGGCTCTTTTGTAAAAAAGTTGCAATCACAAATAAGGGAACCCATTGCAATATCCGACTCTCGGATACCCTGTAGATAGATTGCGACATAAAAGCTAAGCCAATCTACGATTTCATGCCGTCAGCAGCTTTTAATGAACATATCATTTATGATATTTTCTTTTATTGTACAAATCTAGTTACACTTTAAATTAATATTTACGATTTTTATAGGATAAACGGCAGTTAATAAGATGTATAACAAACATTTTTTCTGAGTGTATTATATAAATTGGATTTTCATAGAATTTCGGACCGTTTTAAATGTCAAATTAGCAACAAATTATAAATGCCAGAATGTTAATTGAATGAGCTCTTTCCGCCGACCACCACATCGATGCCGTCAATACAGAAGAAATAGCGAGCGCAATAACCCCGCACGCACACACACACACACACGCATACACAGATGTGGAGAGGGGAAAAAGGACACACGCAACGGCAGTGGCTGACCATATAATTGAGTTTATTAAATAATCATAAATATCGATTCGATTCGGCATCAGGTCCTGCTCCTGCTTCGGCTTCAGCTTCGGCTGGGCAGGTCTGGTCTGGACTGGCTTCGATTTACTTCGCTTCGCTTCGCTTGGCCTCGTCTCGTTGTGCATTCGCGACGTGCTCGTAAAAATAGCCAATTGAACATCAGAAATGCAAAATGCTCGAGAGTTGAGTTCTGACAAGTATGCTAGCGGTAAGTATGATTGATTGATTGGCTGATTGATAGGACGGCGATGCCAGTGCGCCAGACTGACATTAGCCAATTAAGTTGGCTAGCCAAATTAGTCATTAAATGGCCCTAAAAACCACCGTCGACTGAAGTTGCGACGGCGACGTCGACCCTTCGCCTATTGCAGTTTGCAGCCACTAGAGAGAATCGATTGGTTTGCCGGTAAGAAAACTGCAAACCGTAAAAGAGAACACACACACACACACATATATATGTATATATATATACAGCCCTACGAATTACATTACACGCACACACAGACAGGGCGACATACATAACAATTTGCAATGAGGTTGACGTTGAGGGACATAAAAATTTCCGTATGCCTTTTTATCGACATATGGCAAAGTCTACAACAACAAAGTCCGGCTTAGTCCTTGGTCCTGTCACACGGCAACGATGACGACAACTACAGCAACAACTACGACTACAACTACAGCAACGATGAGGAGGACGTGGACGACAACGTTGAGTACGCCTTGCAGTTTATAGCATTTAGATTGAGTTTGCACACACATCCATACACAAACCGAATTCACATTCACAGTCGTATTCACATTCGTATTCGCATTCGCATTTGAATTGGAATTTCTTTTAGTGGCCAAGCAAAGGGAAGTGCCCTCTGACCCCTGCCCACCCACCGAGCGTCTTGTCACGGCTCCAGCTTGAGTCTAACTATGCATGACATATGTATGCCATATACTCGTACAAGTATGATTTTAATCAGAATAAAATTTTCATTTTTCGTTTACATTTGCCACTTGCTGCAATGCAAAATGGATCATTGCTTGCCATAGGTTCATCATCTATCGTATTTCTGGGCGAGCGTTTATCTTTCTAGTATTTATTGATTTCGAGCTTTATCAACTCGATTCACTGAGTTCATCTTAAAGTCTTCTGCCATGTCGAGTGGCAGCAGTATTAAAGTGCAGTCCACCTGCTCTTAAGTTATTCCTCTTTAATTATAGCGCAATGCCCGATGCCAGACCCGACGTGGCACTCGATGTGGTGTGTTGCAAGTTGAGCTCGTGTGTACACACTGAACGCGCACAGGTGCCAGAAGGTCCGTGTAACAACGATGTTTTATGTACTGCCCCTGGTCCACGTGAGTGCGTGTGTGAGAGTGTGTGCGAGTGTGCGCACGTGTGTGTGTGAATTAGTTATGAAGCCAAAGCCAAAGTGGGTCAGCGTTTCTTGCAGCATTCCCTTCCCCGCATTACTTCATTCTCTGCACTACGGTCATATTTTTGTGCACCGCGAATGCCACTTCCATGTGTTATTGCGTATACGTGATGCTGGCCATGTGGAACGCCCACACAGTGTCAATAGTTGCAGATTGTGCGTTTACAGCAGTTAAAATTAAATGTAATTAAATTCAATGTGCCACGCAGCACTCGAGTAATGCAAATGTGATTTACTCGTGTCCCTCCATACAAATCGGTCGCATTTGACTGGCGAAAAATGCACGAGCAGCCACAGCACACAGTCACAACACGCCCACAGACTCTTACACTCACATACACACACATGCAGAGCGAGCTGAGTGTAATATTTCAATTTGTAGCACACTCGAGCAGCAGCGACTGCAGCACTTAACCTTCGACTGCAGCTGTAGATGCTGCTCCTGCTGCTGTTGATTCACATGAGGATGACCTTCATCAAAGGTAGCAGAGGCACCAGCAGACTCGCTCCTGCTTAGCTGATGCTGCTGCTACTGCTGCCGCTTTCTTTCAATGTTTGCCAAGCAAATTAAAAATTCAGCACAAGACAAAAAGCTGCTGGGATGGCAATGACTGCCAGCAACAGCAACGGCAAGAGCAACAGCCATCGCCATCGCCGTAGCCACAGCCCGAGCCCGAGCCCGAGCTGGCAACGACTGCCACTGCTCCGTGGTGGCGCGTGAATTGCGGGGTAACCGCTGCTTATGGGTCTCTAGCTGTCTCGATTTCACTTCAAATGAGAAAAAATGCGCAAAGCGAAGCGCGCAAAAAGTAAATTAAAATTGTGTGTGTTTATTTGTGCAAAATTCCAGCTGAAGGCAGGCAAGTCGCCACATTGCTGCGTCGCCACCTCACAGCAGGTGGTGCTGCTTGGCAGCCACTGCTGCTGTGGCTGTTTGAGAGTCCTTTTAAAGACAGTCCGACTGGAGTCGCTTTAAATTTAACTTTCGCTGGGCTCAGCCTCGACGTGTCAACGCTTAGAGTCAAGGTTGCTAATTAAGTGCCTTTTGCCTCCTCTTTGTTGTTTTATTTTGGGTTAAGCACACATGACGACACACTCCCGCACACCCCACGCGCCTACATCTCTGCTGTCTGCTGTGCGTCACATTAAGCGGGTTTAAAGTGCTTTATGCGTACGTGTCAGTCTGTCCCTCCGTCTGCCTGTCTGCCTGTGCTTCCCGTGTATGTGTGGGTGTCTGTGTGTGCGTGTCTTACAGCTTATGTTTTAAGTCCTGAGCTTAGCATCAAATTTTGAGGGATTTATGGTTTTTATTTGGCCACCAAGCACCGACAACACACCGAGACCATGGCAAACCTTGCGGTGCCGTTCTGTGGCAAATCAACGCACGCTTCACGTTGCCACTTCCACATCCACATCCACATCCACATCCAGTTCCAGTTTCAGTTCCAGTCTTTGCTCTGTGATCTCAAAAACTTGCGCATTTGATTTAATTAAAAGCGGCAACCATTTGATATATAGACTGTGAAGTAATCTCGCACCTCGCTTCACCGAATAAATCACGAGCTCTCGCGCCCGCCAAATAACGTTTTAAAGAGCTCCCCAGCTGTAGCATACTTATGTGCGTGAGGCCGGCGTGCATCATCTATCAAAATTCACTTCCCATAGAGCGGCGGCAGCACACCAGCAGAGCAGCTGCCTGTCTGTCTGCCTGTCTGCCTGACACACATTTTAACCCGCACGTAGGCGCAATTTTAATATTTGGGCCAGGCTAAACACGGGCCGAGACTGCTTGGGGGTCATATCAACGACCTAGTAAGCATCTTTATACTATATAATTTTATGAGGCTGTCATCACACGCACACACACAGACAGAGCACACCTGGATGGCGATCGCTCGCAGCGCGCACTTTGCATAAATTTGTTATGCATATGAAATTAAAAGCATATTTTAAGGCGCCGCGCCGAGGCAAGTGGCAGGCAAGGAGTTGCTCTGTTGATATTTGTAATTTGTACTTCTTTTAACTACCCGGGCAGAGCAGAGTCAGAGCTGCTGAGTGCGCGCGTATCTCAAAGATACGCGCAAATGAGCAAAGTTGAGCGTATTTGATTTTGGGCACAGTCCTCCTTGCGACTGTCAGGAATATCCGTTCTCTTAGCTGCCAGCAAGACAAACAGAAAAGGGCGGGGCAGAAGAGGGCGGTAATAATATGAAAGAAACGAAATGAGCTGAGGCCGGCTGTGTTGATAGCTATTAACATGCGTGTGTCATGCCTCTGTGTGTGTGTGTGTGTGTGAGTTATTCAAATGAACTAAGAGTAAGCAAACATGCATGAGCACACACACACACACACACACTGCCTAGGCAACACTGTCAGCAGGTGCCGAGGTTCAAATCAAAAAACATTAACGCATTGCGTGTCGTTGCGTAGGTGTGTTTCAGCGTGCCACTCTCCAAGTGTGTGTGCATGTGTATATGTGTGTGTGTGTTTGTTGCCATCAGCAGCAACCGCAGCCAGCAACAACATATGCAAATATTTCGCCTCAGCGACACACTCGACATTCATTTTGCCACACCACACACAGGGCCCGCGGCTTAAGTTTGCGTTTTTATTTAATTGCGGAAATTGCGGCACCGCACTGCCTACCCACACCAACACACACACACAACATTCACACGACTCACAGCAACGTATACATGCGTTCAAAGACACAGTTACGACGCGACAGTCAGTCGGACAGCAAGACAGTGAGACAGTGAGAGAGTCAGACAGTCAGACATCGAGGGCGACTTTTCTTTTATAATTTTTTTCATAAGGCAAAGAAGCATTGTAACATATTTTTATGGCTTCACATTTTTCTGCTTTTATACATTTTCGTGTGCCTTCCTTCGTCTTCTTTTTGACTCCTGCGTCTCTCTCTCTCACGCTGTGTGTCATCTCCTTGCCGTGTGTTGGTTCGCCAAAAAAACATTCTTGGTATTCAAAAGCGAACGCAAATATGAGTTTAGATGCCATACAATGCGTGTGTATCGTTGCGTGTATGTGTATGCCTGTGTGTGTGTGTGCGTATTTCGGTGTATATGTATGTGGGTAATTCGCGTAAATTGAGTCAAGTGCGCCATGCTCGTCGTGCTGCGTCGTCATTCGCTTGACAAACCAAACTAATTAGAAAGTCACTTTGGTTGCCGTTTCATGCGCTTTGGTCGCCCATCCTGCTTACCTCCACCCCTGCTCTGCACCACCCTCATCCCCATCCCACGTTCGACGAAGCTGCAAAGTCGTTGGGCATAAAATTAAAAAATTGTTGCGCTGCCAACTCTCGGCATGTTTATTCCTTGATGAGCTGTGTATGAACCAACAAAATTCAATTCCTTATCCAATTAATTATCTGATTTTTGTGCTTTCCTTTTGTTCCTCTCTTCCAGGTAAGCAAGAGGCTAATCCCCTACCTCCACCTACTACAGTTCACTCCTCGTGTACACCCGCAATTGTCTGGTAATTGCTGAATCATATTCAATAAGTGCCACACGCGGTGCTCTCGCAATCTAACTTCAATGAGCCTTTTATTGATTTCAATTAATTGCCACCGATTTTCGCCCCCCCCCCCCCTCGGATGGAGGCACAGACCCTGTGGCTGAACAATGCGGATGTGTAAGTGAATTAGGAGCGCAGGACAAATGGCTGGCAATCAGCTTATGAGTGGCTTATGTGAACCGATGCCAGGCATCGATACTCGGATTGTTGCCGCTGCCTCTGTTGCTTGTGTTGTTGTTGTTGTTGTTGCTGTTGCACAAGAGTTTTAATGTGTTTGCGCGTGCTCTTATCAAACCATTACGATCTAAATGACACTTTGACAGGAGCCGAAAAGGGGGCGCAAGGGCGGAGCAGGTTAGGACGTTACCTGGTAGGGCGCGTTTGGGTTGTTCTCGTGGCAGCACGCAGTCGATGCTTGGCAGCGATAAGCACAAGAAAAATCGAAGCAGCGCTCTAAAATACACACACACATCCTCACACAGTCACACACACACACAATCACACACACTCGCGAGTCACGACACACGCCACTTAGCTGTTAATATTTAAAGTTGCAGCTGTGGCAGTAGGAAGAGGAAGCAGCGGCAGCTACCACGCTGTGGCACACACATACACAGACTCACACACACACACACGCACACAAAACGGAAGCGGAAAGCTCTTCGCCTGCGGAAGTGTTTCGTGCGCGCAACTTTATATACATAAGTTGCCGTCGGTGTTGCTGTTGCTGTTGCTCCTGTTGTTGTTGCTGCTGTTGCTGTAGTGCCGTACGTGTACGGTGTGTTGCATCCTTGCCGGTGAATATTGCAAGGTTTCTTGTAATGACAAAGCAGCAACAGCCAAATAGCAACAGCAACAAAAACAACAACGTCAACCGAGTAGAACACAATTCGTTTAAGCAGGCGACACTTGAGCGCATTTTCATTGCCTGCGCGACTAACGAACCGTAGACTGCCAGATTCACCATGGGGCGGGGTTCAATTTTAATGCACAAAATCAGTTCCCACATCTAATTTGTTGGTTTATTATTTAAGAAACTTTGCTCATCACTTGTCATATTTCCGAAACTTTATAGAATGCAGCAAACTATTTAGAGAATTTAACTTAGAGACCTTCTTTGTCTCTTATAACATTCTAACACATACTCGTATATTCCAAATCTAATTGAGGTTTTCAGGGTTTTTGCCAATATTTGCAATATAATTCTAATTTATTGTTATTTTCACGGTTAATGCTTTACTTTATATGTAAATTCTATATAAATAATAAGTATACAAATTTAATTTATTTTAAATGAACCCTTGTCAACTTTCTTTTCACTTTTAAATATTACTTTTATTAATTTAATCTTGTTACTTTAATCTTGTCATTGTGCTCTTAAGTACTTACTCTAAACTGTTGTATTTTTTATGTTCGGGAATAGGTTACCTGGGTGATTTGTTTGTTGTTTATCAAAGTGAATGCATTAATTGTAAAGTGTATTTTCTGCTCTACAAAACTGCATTATATGATTGTCAAATATGAATATTATCTGTTCTGTGCAGATAACTTTGTTGCTCAACAAGGTGTCACTCTGGCCCACTGTATGACAGTGTGCTTACCAGGTGCGAGCCATTTTACTCCTACAGTGACTTTTTGTGCGCTTAGCTCTTTAATGGCAAATCTGCTGAGTTAGCTGATAGTTTCCCATTGCTTGATTTTTCCATTTTTCCTGCCGCCGCTGCTGCACCTCGTTTCCAGCTTCATTTCCGCGCTACGCTAGTCGATGATTTCTGTTGACATCTTGTTGGGCTGCATCCGCCTCCTCCTTCGCCTTCGCCTTCGTCTTTGACTTCGACTCCGCCACTGCCTCTGCCTGCGTCTTCGCCTTCATCTCTACCTGCTCGTCATCCTCTCTCGACAATCCTCTGCTGGCTGCTTGCCACTTGCCTCTTCGTGTGGCGCAATCAGCGCAGCTGCTTTGCATATTTTTACTGGAGTCGCGTCGCCCTCTCAACAGATTGAAAAACATTTCGCTGCGATATTTCTGCAGTCATTGTCGCTGCTTTCGCCTCCTTTGGCTCCTTTGCCCGCTTTTCCGCTCGATGTTTTCGCATTTTGCATGCATCTCTTTGTTGACACATCGAAATAATCTTTGTGCAGCATGCATTTATTTGCTGCTTGCGAAGAGAGCATATTACGCATACGCATCCTAAGCCAATGCAGGAAAGTGATTGTAGTCCAATCTTCTTTCAGCTGGCACACACACTTCCCTCCCCCTCTCTCAATTTACCGAACAATATGACATTAATATAGCATATAAACCATGTTCAGGGACAACAATCGTTATTCATTAAATGCGCATAATTATTTGCGTGTGTTTCTGCGGTCAGTTTCAAGTCAGTTGTTAATTGGAGCGTGATGCGGCATGTGCTGTGCAATTATTGACAAATCATTTTTAAGCGAATGCATACAAAGTGCACAGAAACAACAAAAGCAGCAGTGGGAAAACAAGCGAGTCACAGTTGGCAGTTTTAAACAGAAGAATTAAACAAGCCAAAAGCACTTAAGCGATGCTGTAGCACATAATTGTCGCATCGGAGAATACATAAATGGACCGCCGGACAGGCGGAGGGACGAACAAGTTAACACACTCTGGCAATTAAATAACGGCAAGTCCGAATGCGACAGTCCGAGAGTCTGTCTCTGTCCGGCTCTGCTAAGCCGCACGTTGTTTACAAGCCATGACATGTCTGCAGCTTCTGTTGCAGTTGCCGAACTCACAAATTGCAGACAACGACAACAACTAACAGATTAAGCTGTTTCATTTGGCATGCGCTCCAGTTTGGCCAATTGACCTGCCGGGCGGCTGGCCAGCAGCCCGAGCTAAGCGACACCGGACGGACACCGAGCGATTCGTTTGGCATGTAATCAAATCACGGCAATTTCGAAGACAAGGGTATGCACTTTAGTTAAGTGAAAACAAATTAGCAACGCTCCTCACCTGGCATTAGGCCAACATTGTTAATTTTTAATGACCTAATCCGAATGGACAGTTTTGAGTGTGGGGTATGCGACTGCAAGATGTGCTGTAGCTGTTAAAAACCAAGAACTAAAGGAGGTGGGAATTCCACACAAGTGAAAAGCTTCACTCTTTGTATTCCTTTACTAAAAATACAAACTATAATAGATAAATAGATTACCTCATGAATTCTACCTTGTGGGATTATTTCCCAATCGTTCATTGTGCCGCTGTAGGGTACCAATTTAACAGGAAATCTTCTCGACGATTTCAAAATGAACCAGTTGAATAAGGCAGCTTGGCATACAAAAGGCAGTCACACACACACACATATGTACGAGCTCGTGCCTGTGCTCATGTGAGCTTAATAACAATTCAACTAAACCGGAAGCCAAAATAACAACTTCCTTTTGTGTGAGTGTTCAACGGTTGGTCACATGCCACCCGTCCAGCCATTGACAATCTGTGCGTGTGTGTATGTGTCCTCATTCATGATTGAGTGCGCATTGTAGTATAGAGTATTTGTGCTCGACAATGTTGCTAATAAGCATAATCTCGCACAAAAACCGAAAAAAAACAAACTTAAAAAAAACGCCAAAAGCATCTAAAATGATATTAAGTGTTCCTGTTTACTCTATCCTTGTGCAGGGTATTTTGGTTCTGTAACTTAACTATTCACGATCATTTCTGTATTCCTTCTAGAGTTAATCGTAATTTTCTGTCATTTTTTTTGAACTTTTGTTCCAACTACTATAGCTTGAATGATCCTTTCTGAGTTCTCTGTGATGATTACAATAAACTATTTAGACTATTCAACTAAGGGTAATTTCGAAGTTCTATTAAACTGTCTATTCTTAATTACTTAACACTTTAGTTAGCACACGAATCTATGTACGTATCTTAAAAATAAATCCAAAATATTTTTCGTTTGTTATCTCATTAATTTAATTTAATTAGTTTCATTAAACTTCTTTTGTTTAGTTATATTTAATTTAAATGTAATGTTAGTGATATGAAATAAAAAATAAGTAAATACATACATATATAAATGTAAACAATGATGGATAGTACAGGTGGGAATGCTGCAAACAACTATCGATAGGATCAGGGGTGCAGTTGACAAGTATAATCGAGCTGTAAAGTCAATAAGCTAAAGTTAGGAGTCCCAGATTAAGAGTCACTCATTGAGAGTCGCAGAGAAGTCGTTGTAACAAGTTGTAAACAAAGTTGTTGAAAAGGCGAATAAGTCGGTCTGCCTTTTGGAAACGCTGATCGGTCTAGTTTGACTCTTTTCGGAAGTAGAAGTTGTATTGTGCGATCATTCTAAGCTTATTAAAGTAAATCTGAACGTTGCCAAGTTGATTAACTTGAACTATTAAAATAACTAACTACATATAAATGTTAATAATTACAGAGATTCTCAGAGTGTTCTGTATTCACTCAATACATCAAAGCATTTAAGAATCGACACGTTTGATAATATTTTAATATTAGATTCACTTAAATTATAGAGTATTTTCGTTTCCGAGAACCCTCCGATTTTTTTCCTGTTTGTATTTACTTTTTTTTTAATTTTGAATAGGTCTACATATCATCCAAATGTTAACGTTGTTGTTGCCAACCCTTTTGTCAGACTTTTGTTGCGTTTATTCTGCGCTTCCGTCTGCCATGAAATATGCATGTGTATGTGTATATTTGTATATGCACGCGTGTATGTGTGGGTTTGTTTTTTCCACACGAACCTCTGGATAGCTTTAAATGAGTGTGCTCGCGTGTGTGTGCTCGCCTTTCATTTGTGCAAAGTCAGGCAGCATGTTTGTTCATGGGGAGCGAATTTAATTTAAATTTGTCCATCAAATTTAAACCCACTCGTACATGCTTAAACAGACGTACAATCGAAAAAACAACGTATAAAGAAGACAAAAACACGAATTCATGAACAAAAACTGTGAGCTATGAAAATTGAATGATTCTTTTATTCATTGGGCTATTTATGTGGTGTGATTATTTCCGGTTGTACAACGAGGAAAATAAAGCAAAGACTGTGACAACCCTGGCACATGCAAAAATCTCAACAAACTTTGCGAAACACACGTTAATTGCTTGTAGCTGGGAAGGGCAGCAAGGCGGAGGGGCGCTAGTGTCTCTCTTAGCTGTTAACTGGCCTGTAAACTACCTGCTGGTCGTCCAGATAGTACGCAAAAAGTTTGCCCTCAAATCGTGCTGGATCGGGCGTCGTAATTCGAGTCGCAGAGACGCAAAGTTTCGGTGTCACCGAATCGGTTGCTATGACGGCTTACGCAAAACTTTCACAAAGTGATTATTATTGTATGGGAACTTTACGGGCTGGTCCTGGCCATAAAGGAACGAGGAGTCAAGTGCGTTTGGACTCGTGTGTGTGTGCTTGTGCGTATGTGTACATATGTCCGCTGTGGTTACATATGTAATAGCCAAAAACAAAAACTTATTGCACACGAAGTTTTTTTGTGCAGGGAAGTGTGGAGAGGGGTGTGTGGAGTTCTCATGCAAACTATTGCACAACAAACTTACACACTATGATGACAGCGGAAGGGGCAAAGGGCTCTATAAATACTGTGGCGATATCGTGCAGCAACACCAATTAAAACTCATTTAACATTGGGCCTTTAGTAGAAGTCGGGGGCACGTGTCGGCCAGAACAGACTGGTACGGCAGAGCAGCTTCTCGGCAGCTGGCCAGATGCAGTCAACGGGTTCAAGTGTTTGATACGAGTTCAAAAGTGTTTGCCGAGTTGGTCGAGTTGGTCTGCAGTTTACGGTTAGCCGATGAAGGACTCAACAACTGAGTGTGACTACGACTTGCCCAGTTAGACGCGTTGTGCAACAATAATGTGGCCCCCTTCTTTCTTGTCCTCCTCAGGAGGCGTGACTAAGCCAGCCTTGACCGCAGCCGAAGGACTCGCATACCAGTCAAAATTCCAACAGCTTTCGGCAGTGCTACGAAATTGAAATATTCTCACAGGCCGAAGAGGACTGAGCTTGATGAGAAGGCAGCCCGAGCGGAGTGGGGCTGTGCGGAGCGGCAAAGTGGCCATTACTCTAATTAACCTTATTTCATTCTCAATTACAAGTGCAAAAAACACAAAACAAACCGAAACCCAAAAAGGGAACACGGCAACAACAAGAACTTCGAGCAGAAGCAGTGGGGGATAAAACAAGAAAACAAAGCAATACAATTGCCTTAAAACATAATTGTTATTTTGCGCTGTTTTCCCTTTTGATTCGGCATTCGCGTTGCCGTTGCCGTTGCCGACTTTGGGGGCAGCCAAAAGGCAAATTAAGTTTTTGCTCTAATTTAGTCTGACGCACGCCGCGTTGGCAGCGGCAACAACAACAACAATAACATCAGCAGCAGCAACAGCGCAATCAGCAACAACAAAAGCAACAATAACATAGTCTTTGGTTTTATTTTTAAGACGCAGCCGCTTTTCTTTAGCTTAATTTACCATTTTTCACTCTTATCGCGTCCCTCTTTCGCGCAGCAAACAGCAAACTGAGATAGAGCAGGCAGTGTCGAAGGAGGCGTGGCAGAGGGGGCAACGAGGCAGCAGCAGCCGCACAGGCGATTGGTGGGCGGCCATAAAAGTCAAGGCAGCAGGCAAATGGAAAGCAGTTGGACCTGGCACTGGCAGCTGCCTTAAAGTTTAAGCTGCAAGCGTAACAATAATTTAATGCGACGCTTAAATTGTTTGTAAAATGTTCAACAACCGCGCAACGTTGGCGCTTCCTTGCCGGTTTGCCAACTCTCGGAGTCGTATGCCAAAGTTAAAAAGTGGAAAAGTTTTCTTTTCTATTTAACGTAATTTGCCTTCATTTGCGCCCCTCTCCAAGCTGCTTCCTTCACCCCTCCTCGCCCGCTCCCACGTCTATGGACTCGCTGGCTGGCCAGCTTATTTCCCCACGCACACTTGCCGCCCCCTCACTGGCAGTTCCCCAGCTTGGCATATGTTGCTCTTGTCTCATAATCTGGCATATTCCCGTGCCATGTGCTTCTTCGCTTTTGTTTTTCTTCCTGCTGTTGCTGCTGCTACTCCTGTTGCTGTTGCTGTTGTTGTTGTTGTTGTTGACGCTGTCGTGACTGTGTCACTCCCCTTGTGTGACAACAGCCACAACGAGCGGGACTTGGGCTTGAGCTACTTTTTGGTTTATTTTCCTTCTTTTCAGTCTTTTTTTGTCTTTTATTTTTGTGGTTAAGCAAATGTTTAACAAACCAAATCGCAGATTTGCATTTTATGCTTTCCTCTTGGCTGGCAAAATCAGACGCTTCCGTTTTTATAGCCAGACGCCTCCACTCTGCCTGCCCCTCCCCTCCCACCCGTGGTTGCTGTTTATTGTTGCTGCCTTTTCCGCTTCGATAAGCGCAGCTTTAATGCCCCTAATCGGGCTTAGAATCGAAAGATGCTTATCGCAGCCAAGTGCCGAGTAGCAAGTGCCAAGTGGGGGCAAGGAACTCCCCTTCCAGTTGGATTTCATCAATTATCTGTTGTTGGAGGGTGCGACAAAGATGGAGATATCTAGCTAGATATGAAGAGCGATTAAATCAAAGACAGTTGTCGTTGTTCAAGGCTTGCGGTTTAGCTGATAAGCCGCTTAACAAGCCACTGCGGGTGGTCGAGTCCATTAGAATCCTTTGAGCAACATTTCTCCATCTTTATTCCTTTATTCGTTTATCTGATTTATTTGATACTTCCTGATTCCTACATATATTTGGCTGTTAGTTATACTCAGAGTTGATGACATTCCCAACACTCACACACACACAGACACAGACAGGCATCCGCAACGACGTAATCTGGCGTACATTCATCACGGCGTGCCTGGGAGGCACAAGTATGAAAACATTTTCACTTATTTGCCCCGAAATTGGATAACAATCGAACTGAAATTGGATCTCACTCATTTTTGTATACACTTCAAGTGGCGGGCGATGCATTGTTTTGCTTTTAACTGCCTTTCGTGGCTTGTGGTTGCTGCCGTTGCCGGCACATAAAACATTTTCCGGCTATTTGCTGCCCCCCACAGCGTCGCTGTCAATTGGTGGCGATTCGCTCGCAGCTCTTACCGTGCCCCGCACTCGGGCGTACTCTTATTATCGTAATAGAATTTGCCAAATTGAGGTTGAAATGCTTTCGGCCCTCCCTTGCCACTTGGCATCCGTTTATCGTTTGATTGTTTGTTTGCCTGTTTGCTTGTTTGTTCGCCTCCCCGCCCCTCCTCTCACTGTCCCTTTTGGCAACTTCACTCGTTGCTCGTCTCGGTTTTGGACTCGGTTTCGGTTTCTGATTCGGTTTTGGTTTCGGTTTCGCTTTCGGGTTTGGGCTTGGGCTTGGGCTTGGGTCTACTTGCCCGTTCGCCGTTCGCTGTTTGCAGTTTACTTGATTGTTTGCTTATTTGGCGGGCCGACGCTTATCAATTGCCGTTTTTATTGGCATTTCGGCTTCGACGTAGTCGTTTATTGAGTACGAAAAAAATTCATTGCCTACTTTTGCGCGCACGCCCCTCGAAACTGCTTGCCTAGCACAGGCCAAAGCACACAAAGGCATCGTGTGTTCTGTCTGCCATTATCCGTTGTCCTGGCTTGCCGGTTCGTTTAGGCTCTTCGCTTCATTTAATTGTTTACTTTGTGGTAATTGTTTGCCTTGCGGCCAACTGATGAACTTAATCAGACATGCCAGAATAATAATTGTTCCAGCCAATGATTAGTGGCGCATTTCATATTGAAAGAATTTTATTTTTGTTGTCACTTTTCAGATTTAAACAAAGTTAGTTTGCCAGTACCAACAACGCAAGGTTGATACAACTACCAACTGGATTTCAGCGAAAATGGCACAACACCTAACCTTGTCAGGGACACGCTATGCCACGTGTTTTTGTAGCCGACAACAGAGGCAATGTCATTGAATATGCATCAATAGGGGCTTACTAAGGGAAAGTGCTACGTGGTATCTAATGAATAGCGACGGGTCTTGGTCAGTGGGCTAAATCATCAGAAACACGAGCATTGCATCTAGTTTTTTGCGTCACGGGAAGTCATTTTTGCCCCACAATAGTGTGGCTTAGCATATAAACAAGCCGACAGACATGCATACATAACCACATTGGGTCATGCGATAGAGCTTGCTTCGTCTCATAGCAACTTCAGCAACTTAATTCTGCACTCAGAAAAAATAGATTAATTAGTGGAGTCATTGGTCAAGTCATATTGATAGTATCATATCAAAGTTTCCATTACTTTTCAAATTCTTCCTTCAAGATCATCAATATATTTGTGACAATGCGAAGTTAGCTTTCTAACTCCAACGTTTGCAATGATACAACAATGATATTGCTCTATTTATTCTCTTTTCGCTCACATTTTTCTTCGAGTGTCTTCTGGTCGTAGCAATTGCGTTGCCACGGTCTATAAAACTGTTGGTTAGTGCTGACTGCCGCCTCGATTGTTGCCATTGCAGTTGTTGCTGTTGTTGTTGCCGTCTGTGTCTCGTGTTCCACTTGGTCGCCGGCTGGTGCTGCATACATTTTCAGACTTCACCTTGTTTTGGTGGCGTGTAGTTGTCTCCGTGCCCCAATAATACCAGAGAGCATAGCACAACGGGTAGCCGTCTGAGCTAGGCTATGCCAACACACAAACACGCACACACACACACTCGGGCAAATGCCAGCTGCTTCTTCACCTTGAACGAATCCATGGCATGAGAACTCCCGAGCCAGCCCCTGGCAGCTGTCAGACTTTAATTAGAGCGGTGATAAAATGCAAAGTGCTTGCATCCGATTGAAGGCTGAGAAGTGGGTCGAAGGGGAAGTGGGTCGAATGAATGGTGGTAAACTCTTTAGTAGAATTAAATTTGTGGCACATTTTCGAGTGAATTGAATATCGTATACAATATGCACGCCCAGATCTGGGTACCGATTAACATGGAATTACACTCAATTGGAACTGTGTACCGAGTGCGGTTCGTGTTGACTTTGATTTCAGGCTGGTGTCAGTTTTGACTGGTTTAGGGTAAAAATCCCTGACTCGCACTGTGACAGCTGGCAGAGTCAACCGGATACGCATCTAGCATACCACAGCACTACACACTGGCACACGCATACGCACACGCACATATTGACACTGACATTTTGCTTAATGCCATGCTGAGCTTAAATTGAGTCATACTTTGTGCACTGACAAGACAGAACAGACAGCCAGGCAGCTCAGCAGCCAGACAAGCAGTCAGTCAATAAGCGAGCCCTCTGGCTGTGAGTGTGAGTGTGTGTGTGAGTGCAATCGGTATAAATTATTATGTCAACTCATGACAGGACGGGCAAGTGGCGCCCCATCTCTCAAACTGGCCCATCCGCCGCACCATCTGGACCCAGGCGGAGCCCTAAGCTTGGCGGCATGAATTAGTTTTGACACGCAGTAGGCAGCTACCGTCGTAGTCGAGGAGTGGAGGGAAAGGGGCATGCGGTCAGGCAGGCAGCCAGGACATGTGGGCAGACCTCTGTGTATCGATCTATAATTAAGATAAGCCGCTGTCGGTATGTGTAGCATGGCTTCATTACGACCAGGAGTGCAGGCAAGGAGTAGAGGGGGCAGCAGGGATCGGGCTCGCTTGAGTCGCACTCGTGGTCAGATAGCAGTTGTGTTATTTGTTTATGAAATTGACCTGCGATTATCGCTGCATAGAAAGCGTTGTGGTAACGGCCCATAAATTACACGCTACACTCGTGGCACGTGTGTGGCACGAAGGGGCGTCAGGGGTAGCGAGGCGTGGTGCCATCGAGTGTGTGTGAAACTTAAGCACAACTAAACTGAACGATAAAGCGTTTTGTAAACTCGTTCAAATATGACTAAAGTCAACACTAAAGATGACTTTGACTTTGGTTTACCCGCAATCGCACGCTGCCCTCGCAGCAGCCGCACACCCCCTCGCAGCCGCAGTCGCATTCGAACGCCCGCAGGATATGCTGGAAAAACCCGTTTATACAATTTTACGCACAAGCTAGGAAAAAAGTTGCTAAACGTAAGTATAAAACTTTCGTATTGACAATAAACGGCAGCACGTTGGTGGGAGAGAGGGGGCAAGCGGACAGGGGAGGACGAAGAAGAATGCATTCGAAATGTTGGTTGCTGCTCCGCTGAATACTGGAATAGAGTCAGACATATGCAGAGCACTCCAGTCGGATAAGGCCCGCAGCTTGCAGCTTGCAGCCTGCAGTCGGCCCGATGTCATGGGAGAGAGAGTTCTTGGAAAATAGGTTCTGTTTGGCACTTAGTTGCTTCGAAGTTGCTGCCCCAAGCCCTGCCAGCTGTATGCACTTTTATGGCAATGCCAGACAAAAGCACACGAAATTCAATGAGCTGCAAAAAGCAGCTAAAGTTCTTCCTGCCAGATTTACGCCAGGAACAAATTTCACCCAGTCGGACAGACAGCTGCGGGCTGCAACCTGCACACAGTTTGGGAACACAAAAAGGAAGACAGATATACATATATAATATATATACAATATATATATATTATATATGGAAAGTTGTGTGTGAGAACTCAACTGGAGTGCAAGTCGAGCTGGCTGCGTCTGCGGTGTGCGACTTCGTCGCGCTGCAGACAAATTGCGCTCGTAAATGCTTTAAATTGTGCACTCTGCGGTCCAAATTGAAGTGAGCCAGAGCCAGGCTGGAGCCAGAGCCAGAACCAGAGCAAGCAGGAGAAGGCGGCGCTAAAAGTGAGCGGCAAATAAAAGTTGCGAAAAACTACAAGAAGCGTGCAAAAAATGGCTGAGCGTGTTAAGAAAAATGTTTTCGTAAGCTGCGAACAAATGCGCGACAATATTTTGCCGCCACTTGCCACTTCCGCCCCTCGAGCAGGCACTTTGAGGACCGCCAACGCTCGTAAGTAGCTAACGGCAGTGGTTACATCGGGCACAAGAAGTGGCGAATCGAGTATACCCTGTAATCTACTTCAACGAGACAGTTCAGTTCTGCAAAGTTTTCAATCCAAACCGAGTTGTTAGTTATGTTTATAGCATTTCTTACTCGTTTGCCTTGCTCCGCCTTCAACACGGATATACCCGATCAATCCGCGGCACGCAGTATAATGATGCCGAATGTCGACTCAATGTAGGTTGTGGATGCTCGGTGTCGAATTCAACGGGAACACCTTTGGCATCGGTGAAAGAAAAGAGAGCTCCTTTGTTGTAGAACAAAAACGGGAAATGCTACAAGCAATGGCAGCAAGTACGAGTATGAGTGCGAGGAAGAGGGAGAACGAGTACCCGTTCTTGTAGCCGGAGCAGCTCGTGTTGCTCTTTGCACGAGGATGGCTTGATAACCCAAGCCAAAACCGATTGCCACTTAAAACCTTATGGCCACCACACTCTTGAACCATTCCCCACTTGGGGGCTTGACTTTGTGTAGCTGCGCGCGATGGAGTGTGAGTGTGTGTGTGTGCGAGAGAGTATCGGTATGACTGCTTGTTGTGGGTGTGAGTGTGGGTGTGGGGGGTGCGATACTTGCCAGGTGTCAAAATGTTAAGTTAATACAAAGACCTGACTTTGGTGTCGACTTTCAAGTTTCAACAGTTTCCATTGCTGCGGCGATAGGTTTTGCGAACGTGTAGAATTTTTCAATTTGCACTGCGAGTTTTTGTTGTCACTTCTGCGCTCTGATCTAATGACCTGCTTCGTGTGACATTAAGGCATTAAGCAAGTTGGGCAAGTTGGCTCTGGAAAGGGGAATGGACTTGCTTCCCGCGTGAGTTGCTTAAGACTTTGCAAGGACTTTAAGCCGCTGCCAGTCGAAGGTCAGTCCCTGTCGCCGGCCTGATAAGGTGGAATAAATTCAATATTCGCTGACGCAATCGTAATTGCAAGGTGCGCAAAGTGGACTAAAAATAAGCCGAGCAAAGCACTTTAATTAATTAAAAAGGTACTGAAAAGTTGACAAAATAAACCAGCCAGCGAATCCTTCTCCCGGCACACAACACGAACCGGAGCAATGCTGGCAATCAAAACGGCAAACAAACCCCGGAATTAGATGCTTCGGTATTATTGTCAAATTTCCCCCTTTCTCATTTTTTTATATTTCTCCTTTTTGTAAATGATTTATGCAAACTTGCCAGCCAGCCCGAGTCATTCTGCCCACTGTATTGGGCTGTAGGCCGGACAAATGGCTATGGGAATTGTCGCATACTCCCTTACACTTTAATGCTGCTGTGTTATGAATAATAACTTTGACTGCTTTTGTTTCTCTGCCTCTGCCTCCC
Source organism: Zaprionus capensis (assembly GCA_018903675.1). Classification (NCBI taxonomy): domain Eukaryota; kingdom Metazoa; phylum Arthropoda; class Insecta; order Diptera; family Drosophilidae; genus Zaprionus; species Zaprionus capensis. Next base: position 6,598,898 of record JAEIFN010000011.1, read on the forward strand.
CCGCCTCGACTCGGCTGTAGTGCGTTCTCTCTGCTCTTTCACATTTCGCGTCAGTGCGCCGAGCTTTGAATATTTTACGCAGGCATAAATAATTTACAACAATGAACGAAGCACACGTTAAAAAAGGGATAAAGCAGGCACCGTTCGCAGTCGCATAAAAACGGAGAAAAAGTGAGAGCAAGAATGCAGAGATAAGAATAAAAATTTATATTTTCTAAACACAGATGTTAGGAGATGATGGAACTGGAACAGCGCAAGGCAGCAGGGACGACACCGGGAGAAGGAGTGTGACAAAGAAAAAGATGGAGAGAGAGAGAACTACGAGTATATATATATATATAGAGAGAGAGAGAGAAGGCACGTCACAGGGTCGCTGGTCGCAAAGCGTTGTCCTCTTTTGCGTTTCTCTGCCGACACTTGACATATGTGCCGGCTTTTGACCTCTTTCGGGTAGTGCGGGAGTGCCTACATATGTGACACCATCTATGATGCACGTGGCCCTACTCTCTACTACTCTCTAGGTGCGGCACGGCTCGGCTTTGCTTGTAAATGAGAGGAAGGACGGCCAAAAGATTCGGAAGTCTAAACGCTCGACTGGTGTCTTTGAAACTGAGCACAGACGAATCCGTTTGTGTGCAAAGTGAGTGATGGCGGCTCAAAGAAATGTCAACACGTAAGGCTTACACACAGTCGCACGCACTCACTCACTCACACATGTAGGGACATGAATACGTTGTGAATTTCGCTTTGACTTAACAAATAGAAAATCATTTATTCTGCATACGCAGGGTCGCCCCTGTCAGCTTTGTCGCCACCACGCACGCACTTGAAATTGTTTCCTCCTCGACGCGCTTCGATTTCGCCAACTTTCGTCATCTCTCTCGTCGTCTCTGTGATTTCCGCCTGCGCTACACCCATCAAGCCAGTGAGATTTATGCGCATTTTGCATATTTTCTTTGTGCTCCCCCCAAAGCCCTCAACAAAAATGGCCCATCAAGTCAAGTCAAGTCGAGTCGTGGCGTGTCTTGCCGGGAGACACGCTCAATTTTCATTGCGCGACTTTTATGACTTTGTCTGCCTCCGCATTTTGACTTTTATCGAATGCAAATTGTTTTGTAATAATGTAATCGAATCTCTGCCAGCCCTGTTTATTGATGTGTTTATTTTGTTTTGGCGGCGATAATTGCCGGCATCGCGGGATGGGGTGTAAGCATATATACATATGTACATGTTTTTTAAGAGGACTCTTCTCCATGTGGTTTCTGAAACTTTACTGCCTACTTCGAGAATTCTGTTTAAAATATTTAAATGCAGTGCTCAAAACAACTAAGTAAAGTCATTTATAAACAAATATAACTTATTATTGTATTACTGCTAAGTCGTAAAACGCGCTTGTAAAATTCTTGGGAAATCACAAGGAAATATTTTAACATGTATCAGTAAAATTTATTAAAAACAATTAAATGACAAATAAAAAGAGAAAAACAGGAGAGACAAGCGCAATAACAACTTTAGCACTCTCTGCGACAATAACAATAATGGTATTTTCACTTAATTGACCATAATACGCAACAACGAGCTCTGTGTTCATTCCCTGCCCATCTCACACTCTCTTCACGTTTCGTTGGAAAAACAGATATTTGCCAACTTCGACGCCAACACATTGGATCGACCATTAAAAGGCCCATGGCGACATTTTACTATGTTGTCGTGTTGTTGCTCTTGGGAGCTTTCCAGGTTGTCGTGTCGTTGCTTTCCCTCTTCGTATTTTATGCACAAGTATTTAAATTTAAATGCCGCAAAATAACTGTTGTCACACAGTTCTGACCTACAAATTAAATCAAAGAAAATAATTTCGTTATGAACTTTGAACTCTGTTGGCACTTTACGGCAACTGAAGAGAGAGAGAGAGACTTAAGTCCCTCATTCGATTATTTTAAACAGGGAAAATAAAATTCTACCCGAATTTCTCCTGGTAAATGATGGTCGAAAAAATGCTAGAGTTCATTTATTACCATTCAGTCAAGAAATAATATAAATCAATTTGATTAGAGTATACTATACAGAAAACCTTTATGCCAAATTTGCTGTCTCTAGCTTTTATTAAAGTTGGGATCTCGACGATTAAACGAACAGACAGTCGGACATTGCCAGTCAGTTTGCCTAGGGATCGTTAGTAAAATACGCAGCTAAAAAAAAAAATACCCTCTATTTTAAGGGTATCGGATATAACAAAGAGACTTCTTTGCGTTGCGACAAACATACAGACAAGGCTAGTTACATTTCTGTGCTTACTTTGATTTTGCATATACTAAATAAGGCAAGAGATGTCTTTTTATGTTCGTTTGCAAAGTTCTGGTTAAAATAAAGTTCTTGCAGAAGTAAAACAATTACTATAGTATTCGAGCATTAACAATACAAGATAATCAAGTGGAAATCGGGTAATATGAGAGTTTTCAAAAGGGAACGAACTAAGGTTGTGTGGAGTGAATGTTAAATAAATAGAATAAGTCGCAGCAGCTTTGCTATGCTAATGAAGTGCATGAGAATGTGGCCAATGGCCAACTCGAGGCGGAGCTAGTTAGTTGTTGGTGCAACTGGCAGCACTCTGCATATTTATGGACCGAAGCAAAGTCAGGCAGGCAGACGGGGGAGGTAGGTGGCAAAAAGGAGCTATGACGGCAGGCAGCGAAAAGGGCGCACACGAAACGCCAAATCCACTTCATGACCGAAAATTAGTTTTTAACCCACAAAATAATCCCGAATGACATAAGATGAATCCAGTACTCACCACCGAATAACCAAGCAGAGTGTAGCAAACATTTCACAGTTACTCTGCGACTGCTGTTCCTCCTCCTCCTGCTGCTGCTCCACCTCTTTCTCGCAGTCTCTTTCAATGCTTTGGGACTGTGCATGTCTCCTGGCCGCAGTCTCTTGGCGGAAGTTGTAAAGCTGCCATTTCTCGGCCATTTTTTTGGTGCCCCTGTTGTTGCTGTTCTTGTTCGCGTTGCTTCTGTTTCACTTTCTGTTGCTGGTGCTGTTGCCAACGATGGGTCCGACTCTTTTGGCTTACGGGCAGTGGGAAGCGCCAACAATTCGCGAGCTCGTAATGCGGTCGTTTTACAGCATTGTTGCCATTGTTGTTGTTGTTGTTGCTGTTTCGTTGTTGCTGTTGTTGCCGTTATTCTTGTTATTGGCCTCGTTGAGTGTTATTGTTGTTGTTGAGAAGCGCATTTGTTGTATTAACTTTTTCCAAGTGACGTGAATGGCACCGGCCAGCGCAGGCTGGGACGAGCTGAAGCAAAAACACACATCCTCCCCCAACTGTTCCCGCTCCTCCCCCCGCCATGGTGCCAGGCGGCCATAATTTATTAAAGCCTGCACCGGAGTGCTCTCCAGTCGAGCGGCCTCCCCGGCACACAATTGAAATTTAAGCAGCAGAGTGAGGGGAAGCAGCAGCAGGAGGTGAAGCCGAGCCGAGCCAAGTTGCAGAAACTGCAAAACATTGACTCGGAGCTGCAGCTCCTTGCGCCTGCCCCCTGCTCCCCTCCTGCAGTTCGATCGGCAATGGGAGCAAGCAAAATGGTAATCGAAAATGCGGCGCTCCAACAGAGAAACCGGAGGAGCGGCCGAGTGAAGCAGCTTGCAGTGAATATCTTGCCGCTCTCGTTTTCTCTTTATTTTCTTGCTTGTTTCGCTTTCTTCCTTTTTTTCATTTCGCAGTCAAACTTTGGTCGCCGACACGGAAAACTTTTTGGCTGGAAAATAATTCATGAAACATGGCGGCAACATGCGAACGCGACTGCAGCAGCGACTGTGACTGCGAAACGCGAATGCGAGCGCGAACTCGCGCTCGAAATTTTTGTGCCCAATCCGAATCTGATTGTGACACAAACGAATTGTTCTGGTTGTCGCCGTTGCCGACTGTCACTTCCCGCTACCCGCTCCCCTCGTGCCGTTTGCTATTTGCTACTTGCTGTTGCTTTTGCTGCTGCTTTCGCTGGTCCTCAGGTCGATGTTTGGTTTGGTTTGGTTTGGTTCGGGGTTTCGCATATTTATGTGCCTATTTTTTCTATGTGAAGTCGAGTGTAGCATAGTCTGCTGCCACCCATTCCTCTTGGCATGCAAATTTATGGTGTGTCCCGAAACAATTGTTATTGTGTTTTCAACTTTTGCTTGATTTGTGTTTTTAAGTGATTTCGAATGGGTCGCATGGGGCCGGGTAATCGGGCCGTCGACGACTATTATTTGTGTCGGCCAGCTGGCGCTTTGATAATTTCTAGCCTGTCATCGGGCGGACCAGAGCAGCGCCCGAGGATACGCATCGCTAGCACTACTTACTAAGCGCCCAATAACCATAAAACACTTTGGATTGCAGCCAGCTCACCCACACGTTGTGCCGCCTGGGCTCAACTCGCTAGTCGCTAGTTGCAAGTTGCTTGTTGCAAGTTGCAATTTTCGTGCTGCATTTTATTTATTTGTATTTCCGCAAACGATTCGAGTGCTCTGGCAGCCACAAAACTTTTGACTGTCCGGAATTTGGCGCTGCCACTGCCACTGCCGTTGCCATTGCCGTTGCGACCGTTGCTGCCCTGCCACAATAAACAGCTATTGTTGTTACTGCTACCGCTGGCAGTAGGCCACTTCCTGCAACAGGGCAACTGCTGCTGCCTGCGATTCGTGAATTTTTGAAGGCATTTCTTTTGCCGGCCTCCCCCACCTACAGCCGCCTGCATATTTCTTCCTGTTAGCACTCCGGCAGGGGCTGCTTGCAATATGCAAACGGTCATTTCGTTAATGAGCGCGGGGCAGCACGCTGCATAAGGGGCGCAACCGGAGCAGAAGCAGCAGCAGCAGCAGCTTCAACTTTTACTGGGCATCCGCCGGATGGGCAGTGGCGAGTGGAGTGAAGAGTCAGTCACACTGGTCGCACATCCTAGAGAGATGAACAGCAGGCGAGGGCTGCCGAAATGCCAACTGGGGCCCACACTGACTCTTCATCTGACAGTGTTTGTCCCTCTGTCCGCCTGTCTGTCTGGGAGGGCGGCTGAATGACTTGGTTTATTTCTACGTAATGAAATGAAATTGAAATGAATGTTTTATAAAGCGTTGCGGAGTTAGCGTCTCTGCCAGTGGCAACCCATAAAATGATTATAATCTCAGCTGCTGCTGCTGGCAGTAGCCCACCCGGCCACCGCATGTTGCCGGACGAGCACAAGCAGCAGCACAACTGCAACAATTGCAGCAATATGATGAAGTTAACTCAATTAAAGTAATTACACACGACTTTTGACTTGCACTGCCAGCCAAGGAGAATTTAATGGCCTCAAATCTGATATAAACTAAGAAATCAATGCACAACACAATTTGAAGCTGCTGCTGCATAATAAAGTAAATTAATGCTGCCACAAGTCGCACAGTCACACACACACACACTCACACACACAGAATGACACATATGTACATACAGGGCATGCAGGACACGCAACTTGAGTAGTCTCCTTACGGTGTTTGTCTGCTCTCCAGATTTTAATTAAATTTCGCTTAATGTTGTCGCGGCATTTTACTTTGCACGGCGCTGTGCGGTGTGGCGCTGTGTTGTGGCATGTGCACATTACGCATTCTGTGGATTGTTCTCGTGGCTCTCGTAAGTCCAGAATTTATGAAATTCAATTAATATGGATACCACAGTCTCGGCATGGCAGCTGCACTTAAAAAGAATGCGATGCAGTTAAATGACAATTGCGAAATGCGTGTAAGTGGACAAATATGTTTACACTCACACACACACAAGTGTCTGTGTTCTGGACATACCAGTTGATCAGATCCTGCAGCGTTATTTTCGACGGATCCAATGGTTTGACCATATTGAAAATCTCCTTGTTGACATCCTCTAAATTATCCTTTTTCATTTGATACTCAAGCATCCGCACCGGCAACGCCTCCAGAAAGTGTTGCACTGTCTGCGGTGTAAGGTAGCCGACATGCTGCATGTCTAGCATGCGGAACAAATAGTGCAATGCCTCCGGGCTCTGTTTTTGTTGAAATTAAGGTTATTAATTAGTCATAGATTAATGCATAATAATAATGCATTTATACACAAATCAACTCAAACAAGCAACAGTCGAGTGTGGTTGACTGTTATATACCCGCCAACCACATGATTGTCCATATTTTGTATTGCATACTGGCAGGCTACGCCCTTAAAATCACTGCGCCCACATAAATTAATTCCTCTTACGTTAAATATAAGCTTGCAAGAAAGTGGACGTAGTCATTGTGTTATTCTATAATTAACGTCCTCGGAAAATCGATTTTTATCGATTTACAGGGACGGATGGTCCGTGGTCAAATTCTTCGAAAATCTGGATCGTGACTTTAGTTGTACTTCTTGGTAACTCAAGGTCAATATTTCGGTTAGAATTCGCGTGGAACCTTAGTATCTAACCGAAATGCTTTGTCAAAATAACAACAAGCTTCATCGAAATCTCTTTTTGGACACAATTGTATAAATATAGAGTTTTGATTTTAGGGAATAATTGAAAATGGTCAAAAAAGGGTAAATCGTTCGAAGCGTATTTTCCTGTCGAGCGCGTATAAAGATGCATTCATTAAAGCATTTCCATTTTGTTTGATTTGTTTATAATCCCGCTTTACATTAAAGTGAATTTAACACAAACCTGACGATTCTCCATGGCAAAAACGAAGTCCAGAAATGACTTGTAATCCATTTCGCCGTAATAGGTGTGCGACTCCTCGAACACCCGGTCCAGAAACGCAGACGTGAGTGTCCTTGAACCATAGGCAGCGAGCTCTTCTTTGCTTAGCTGCCCATTGCGATCTAGATCGAGACGGAGATAGTTTTCGTAGATGGCGCGTACGGCAGGCAGAGAGAAAGGACTTTGCAGCGTTGACTCTTGCATTGAGTCAGTTAAGTCACGCTGTTCCAGTAGCTCGGCATGCATTCCCGAGGCCATAAAATCGCGAATGCACACACGACCTGTGCGTAGAGGATCGAGAAAAAAGAAAATCCGCTTAGCTACCGAGCAAATGTAAAACTTTTGAAACGAGGCCGGAATAAGTTCCTGCAACTGCGGCAGCTTTAGTAAACGGTCCATCAGGTAGTTCTCCAAATCGTATTCCCGCAAATATCCTTGCCCTACCTCGTCATACAGTGTGAGCTCGATACGACACTGCATTTCTCGCATCTGTCGCACCGTGTATTCATGAATGGCGTCGATCTCCACCCGGTCCAGGTACGGTGATCTCGACAGAAGCTGGGCAAAGGCTTGTGCAGTTAGGTACTTCCGGCACTTCTCAGTAAGCACCATCTGTAGGCGGCAGTAGTCGCTGTGGTTGATCAGTTGCTGGTTTCTCACGGTCGTCTCGCTGGCGTGCTGCTTCAGCAAACTCCACAGCTGCTCCAACTCGTCACTGTTCAGCTGCTCCTCAGAAATGAGCTGCAGTTGACGTAAGTTTGCCTGTTTCCGTAAGTCCTGTCGCAAACTGTCAGCTCCAGGAGGGAAAAGAAAAAATAGTTTCGGCATGTGTTCAGGCAGCTCGGATTGGGGCACTAGCTTCTCGTGATCTTCACTTTCCTTGGAAATTAGTATAGGGTCCTCTGGGATAACCACATCTGCATCAGTGTCCATCACGGGAAATATTTCTGTTTATTTTACTTAATATATTATTAAAATGCAAAATGATTTTGTAAAAACTGTGATAAATATATTTTCAAAATGTTAAATGATATTTAAAAACTGTGATTGACAAGGAATTCGGATTTCGAGTTGCTCAAAAAAACTCCTTTTTGAAATAACTTAACTTATTAGTAAAAATTACACAAAAAACTGTTTGTTCTTTAACCTATAACTTTGATAACTTTATCCTATAGCGTTTATTGCCGAATTCATTTCTTTCTTGTTCTTTTTAATGCGAATCAAAAATATATAAACATATAAAACATATAAAATATATAAAATATATAAACTGTAAATGATTACAATATATTAAATTCAATATCGATTATTTCGTTCCAGGTTCGACCATCAAGGGCGTCGTGGCAATTTTAAATTGCATTCTGGCCCGTCAATTGTGTTTCGAGGATCCGTCATGTTCAGCCATACTGGAAATTATACCCCGTGTCTGTGGGCCAATACCCGGTAAGTTGCCCGGGTGAATCTATGCGTTAACGGGTTCTTTTTTCAAGCCAAGCCAACGTTCTGGCTGTAATTTGTAATGCGCCACAGGCCAAAAACGCGAATGGACTCGCACATAAACTGTGGTTTCCAGGTGCTGTGCTCGGGGAGCGCAAGCTCCGCGCTTGGCGCACGGGTTGGAGGCCATTTGAGGATTAATTTGGTTTAGTTGTTGTTTTTCGCGGTTGTTGTGTTGCTTACTGCCGAACGAATTTGTATGTGTGTGTGTGGCGCAACTGTGTAATTATTTTAGCAATTTTTGTGTGCGCCTGCGTGCAATAAAACAGTAAATAACGGTCATATGCTTAAAGCGCAACAAACAACGGCCACGAAATGCCATTTGAATATTCAAATGCCCCTGAGAACTGACCCAGTCGCCGCCAGTCGACTGCCCAAATGCTATTGTGGTCGCCGTTCAGCGTCTCCTCCAGCCTCAACCCCTGTTCCTGTTCTTGTTCCTGTTCCTGTTCCAGCACCATGTGCGTACCAGTCGGAGCACTGCCCACACAAACACAGTCGTACCCAAACATAGTTTACTTGACGCGGGCGGTGCAGCGACAACAACAAATTGTTAGCGGGAAACCAGCCCCCACTGCTGTTCGTCGCACCTCCTCCCACGTACACGCTGCCCCTCCCCTATTCCCATTGTCGTCGCGCACAAAGGAGAATGAGGAGCGAATGAGCAGGCCAAAGAAAAAGTTAATTTATAAATTATTCAGTAATTTGTTTTAGACTTTGCTTTCGTCGCCGTTGCCTTCGCCACACACAACCAGAAAAAAGAAGAATAACAACAAAGCAGCTAGCTTCAGGTATAAATTTCTTATGTACGCTTCACTCAGATCCGCCCTCACTCCTCCATGGCCTCTCTCCACGGCCAACAAAGCCGAGCATTCTAATGTGTATTTAAGTTCAAAGTCCGCCGCGCACTATTCCAGTCTTGGGCTAGCCGAAGAGCCTGGGTTCTACAAAGAGTGAGCAGCCTTAGACAGGTTGCGCTATGTTTCCCCTTTGGCTTTCGTTTTCTTAAACTTAATTATTAATGTTGAAGGCGGCCGATGTCTGCTGCCATTTCGCTGGTTGCTTGGCTTAGTTTTTACTTCTGCTCTGGTTTTTATTTAAGTGGCTTTTCCTTTGTGTGCTTGTGTGGGAATTTCCTTAGGCTGTCACATGTGAAGGATTCGCATTTAGAACAAGGAATTAACGACTTTAGCTCAACTTTTAAGTGTGTTTTAAGTTCTTGTAGCTGTTCCATTTCCTCTTAATCCTTTAAGACTAAGGGAACTGGAAACAGTTTCAGCTGTGCTTAGTTTTGCGGTTTGGACCATTCCACGTTGAGTATTAGATGATCATAACCATGTCCGTTGAGTATTTCAATTGCTTCGGCTGCGTCTCGGCGGTACTTGAAGTGAACATATGCGAATCCCTTGCAGAGACCCGTGTTCTTCTCCCGGGCGAGATACATCTTTGTGTATGGCCCAATTTTCTTAACCAGCTCTTCAAGATCCTCTTCTGTCATGGATTCGGACAAATTCGAAATGCGCACGGCTGAGGAATCGTCCCGTTCGCGTCCCTTGCTGCTTTCCTTCAAATACGGAGGCACATATCGCGCCGTTTTGTTGGTCTCGTTTACAGTGGAACCCGCCACAGCGATGGCTTTGCTATCCATGTCCAGCGAGGTGCCTTTGTAAGGGCACTTGACTGACCAGTGCTCTCCATTGCATATTCTACACTTGGCCATCGGCTTTCCCGCCTCCAAGGGCGGGTCCTGGGTTTGCTCAAAGTCCTTGGATCCCATGAAGTTCATAAGGATCTCATCGGCTGCTTTTGTTGTGTACGAATTGGGCCCCGGGTTGTCTTGTTTAGAGTCTCCGAACTTCACCCAGTTAAGACGCTTAGCCACGGCCTTCGACACAATCTGTTTTTCGATCTTGAAGCTGCGCACAACTTTGATCTTCTTCCCGTCGTCGTTGTACTTGTACTCAGTCACGTGCCTGTAATCTCCCTCCACATACTCCTTGCGTGGCGGCAGACCATCCACATAGTCCGCCTCCACCTCGTCAGCCCATGATGTGAGGGGTTTCATTTCCAACTGAGAAAAGTGAAAATTTAAATTCTACCTATGAAAAGTTCTATTCTGGACTTCAACTCGCTTTCGAAATAAAAATGAGGTTTACTTTTTGTGAGAGGACCAAATTGCAGATTACAAAAAACTGGCTCGAAACTTTACTTATGTTAATTTAGTTTAGATCACCCGCCTACTTAGTTTCAATTCTGTGTTCACCAAATATTCAAAGTGCTGATAACAACATTGATATCATCTTTTCATACAAATTTTATGTTATTATTAAGTTGACAAACTCGAGGGCTCATAAAGAATATGTTAGGCCTTTTATCAGCTTCAGCTCAGCACAAATTATTCCGTCACATATTGAGAGTCTTTATGATGCCTCTGCCTTCGTATGAAAATTTCCAGTGATAGATCACTAGTCAATGAATTGAGAATAACAATTTTAGCATGAGCGGCGTCCCTGCTGTTCTCTCGCACTGATAACACAACAGTCGTATACTCAAGCGATAGGCAATAGTTGGCTCTCAGTCGATCCACAGATGTGATCAGGTAAACACGCGAATACTCTGATGTTTCATATTACGAACCCCGCGACGGGCGAAAGCCTGGACATTGATGAGTTCTGGCTGCGCGATCATTGCAGTTGTGGGGAGTGTCGCAACACAGAGACAAATCAACGACGCTATGATCTGTTGGAGCTGGACGCTGATGTGAGGGTCTTGGAGTCCACATACGAGGCAGGAGAGCGCCTTGTGGTGCACTGTAAGTTCGAGACAAAAGAGATATACTGAAATGGGATGAGCTGCTCAATAATTTGACCATTTCAACAAGGGAGCGACGGACACTGCTCGACATACGACTTGAGCTTTGTGTTTGGCTCACAGCTGGAGCAGCTGATAAGGCGGCGATCAAAGTCGACAGCAGTAACACCCTGGAATCGGAGCATTGTTCTAGAGAACGAGCGGCATATGCGTTTCTCACTGCCAGAGCTGGTGGCATGCGATAAGCAGGTCAAGCTGCTGGTTACTGCCCTGGTGCGTTATGGCATTATCTTCATAGATAACGTGGCGCCAACGCCCACCATGACGGAACTGGCACTGCGGCGCATCTTTCCGCTTATGAAGACATTCTTTGGCGAAATGTGGACGTTCAGCGATAAGAAAGATCACGCGGACACTGCTTACACGCAGCTTTATCTGGGATCGCACACTGACAACACATACTTCTGCGATGCAGCCGGTCTGCAGGCTCTGCACTGCATTGAGCACACTGGCGACGTGACGGGGGGCGAGAACTTCTTTGTCGACGGGCTGCATGTGGTGCACGAGCTGCAGCGCCGCTTTCCCGACGCATACGAGCAGTTGTGTCGAGTGCAAGTGCCCGCCGAGTACATCGAGCCAGGCGAGCATCATCACCACACGGCACCCATTATACGCACAGATCCGCTGACCGGGGAGCTGCTTCAGCTGCGCCTCAATGTCTACGATCGCGCAGTATTCAACACGTTGCCGCAGAGGGATATGTCTGCGTTCTACTCCAGTCTGCGGCAGCTGCTGAAGCTGGTGCGCGATGGGGAGCAGCAGTGGCAGCTTAAGTTGCAGCCGGGCACCATTGTGCTCTTCGACAACTGGCGGGTGCTGCACGGCCGCAACGCCTACACCGGGCGTCGCACCATGAGTGGGGCTTATGTACAGCGAACCGACTTCCTGAGCAAGGCGCGCACGCTGGGTATCATCGAGTAGGAGACTGCCGCTGCTGCTTCTCCGGGCCGAGCCAAATACCAATTGGCAATTGCAAGGCGGCTAATAAAAACTTACGATTGCAATCAATGGACAACGTCTAATTCGTATCGGCAACAAGAGGCAAACAAATATTGTTTGGCATTTGTTTTTATGGCAAACGTCTCATGCGAGTACACACACTCTCTGCGCACGTGTGTGTGTGCCTGTGTGTTTGGGATACACAAAATGGCGGTTGACGTCGCCAAAACAAACGTAAAACGCACTTTGAACTTTTTCATTTAAAAACTGAAATTACTTTTTGGCTGTCGCCGCTCTCTTTCTCTCACAAAGAGAGAGAGAGGGAGGGAGAGCTCGATGGCTTGGGGACTGTTTAATGGCACTCGTATTGTCCTTTAGATGTCCTCAAATTATGTACATATATTGCACACGTATAAACAGCGGAAAAGGAGGAAAGAACTTAAAGGCGGCCAGAATATTTATGATAATTGCATTTCATGCAGCGTTTCTGTTGGCTTTCCTCTTATGCGCGGACATGTGCCCGCCGAATCCTTTAAAAGCATTCTGCCACTCTCCACGCCCTCCACTTTCTTGCTCTCTCTCTCTTTCGCGCACTCTCCCTTTGCACTTTCTTTCTTCGTCAGTGCAATAAATATTTTGACAAGCAACGGCGCATTGTGCTGCCACAGTCGTGCTTTTGCATTGCATACTTTTTGGCATATTTCCCATACGGCAGCAAGACTCCTTCAGCAGCAGCAGCAGCAGCAGCTGGGCTTGGCGTGCGGCTTGCAATGGCATTTTATGTTCACTTTGCGCATTTGCCGATGGTTCAATGAAATCAACATGCACCCGGCTGCGGGCAGAGCGAACACCCACCCACCCACACACACAGACGCATCGACTCTTTCGCACGTGCCCTGGGAACGCCTCTGCTGCAGGACAAAAGAACATATGTTTCCCGGTGCGGGGATGCCGCCTGGCAGCAGCGTGTAAAATATGCCATACACAAAGGCGCAAAGAAGACAAGAGTTTGCTGAATTTAATTAATTGCGTGCTGAGGCTGTGAAAATAAAATGTGCAATATTTCATAACGCAAGCCGGACAGACGAGCCGTCGGGTAATTCCGTTTGATGGCAAACTAAATAAATGTCACATGAATTTCGGCTAGTGCACAAATTTATGGCAATAACAGCGAGCAATAAAATGTCAAGAAGGAAGGCAAACAACAAACAACTAAAATCAAATAAAATACGGCCAAAAGGTTGTCTGACAATGGCCGCATACGGGCGCACACACACACACACATACACTCAAACTCGTATTGGGAACAACAAAGAAATCATTGAACCAATTCAGCGACCAACTCAACAACCGGAAACGCGTTTCGAATAAAAACGAATTGAGGACTTAACGGCAGCGGTAAAAGGCAAAAAAGGAGCAAGAAAAAAAATAATGTGAACGAACTGGCAAGCTGGCGGGCGGGCAGGAACAGTTACTGCAAATGGCGTCAGTTGATGATGGCGACCAAGCATAAAACCCACTTGCCTCCTTTTATGGTCACACAGCATGCGATGGGGAAATCAAAGTGGCCGCAACAACAAGATCAACAAACAGGGTCAGCGAGTAAAGTGCAGGCGACTCTGGGCGAGATGCGTCTCCTCCACCTGCAGTTCGTAGCTGATTTAGTCCCCATGGCTTCTAATTGAGGCCACGAACCATGGCACCGTGTCCCCTGGCCGGGTGATGCCCCAAACTTGCCAGTTGCCAAACAACAAATGGCGACCGAGTGTCAGCCATGTCGTAAATATGATGAATGCCTGCAAAAAACGTCACTTGTTGCGTAGTTCGAACGCCGTCGACACACTGTCAGGACGGGCTGTAGGAGGGTGTAGTCGAAGGCGTAGGGGAGGGGACTCAACTTTATGTTCGAGTAGCAAATAATCATGTCCGGCGGGGACAGCGGCCACTGGCCAAGGGGTCGTATGAGTGACACGAGCAATGGGGCGTCCAGCTCATGTGCTGACCATTGACCATTGTCCGGACGTTGCGGCAGTTTGCTTGCTTTGCTTTTTGGCGATTTTACGGCTTATGACGAGCCACAGTCGGGTCGATGTTTGCGTAAGTGTGTCTGTGTGTGTGCGTGTGTGCACAAAGTGTTGCCGTAGTCGAGTTTATTAGTAGGGCTTATGTTTTATGGCCAAAAGGACAATGGATAGCCAACAGATGTTTGTTTGCCTTTTGTTTGTCTCGCCCCTATTCATTCGCACGCAGTGAATGAGCGAATGAGTGAATGAGTGAGTGGCTGCGTGTCATGCCATGGGTGTGTGCCAGTGTGCGAGTGTGTGATTGTGTGTGCCAGGAGTTGTCATATGCTCGAATAAGCTGTCATATATGAAACATAATTTATTATGTTATAAAATATTATCGGATCTCTCATAACGGGACAAACGGCCACACACTCCGCTTCACTCGCTTCATTGGCCGCTTAAATCGACCATTTTGTTGGAGACTCAATTATTCATATTGTTGCTGCTGATGTTGCTGTTGTTGTTGTTTCTGCTGTTGCTGCTGTTATTATGACATGTTTTTGGTTTGTTGTTGTCTGTTATGGCTCGCCTGCTCGCTCGTTGTGCCTGTCTGCCATTTATAACAACTGTCAACCGGCAACAACTTGGTAATCGATGTGAACAGCGTTACCAAATTGAACAACACTCACTCACACACACACACGTTCAGAAATGTCAAAGTTTAAGCGTTGCTGCCATTTATAGATCATTAAATATATACGGGGACAGCTGTCCCATTCGCACTCGCAGCACTATATCATCTGACTATTCTCCTCCATGTATTTTTAGTGTCCTGCAGCACGGTGACTGTTACAAAATGTCAAGCGGCACTGCGCACGCTGCAGGCCTTTCAATTCTTTCGACCCACTTGCCTGTGCAAGGAACCCGGCATGGATCCCGACTGCAATCATTTTCGGGATTTCCTCTTCGATCATCCATGTGGATTTGTGCTCAAGAAAGGTAAGTGACACACTTTAAGCGACGTGACAACTTACAACTCAACACATAACCACACACACGCACACACAGACAAATACACGCACAGCGCCAGGAAAGAAGTTTCATTCACCCTTAACAATTGAACTGCTTTGAATTGACTCTTTGGCTTGGCTTCGCTAACATAACTTTCCCTTTACCCCGCAGCCGAAAAGGATCCATATCCGATAGACGCGTTGCCCACCTGCAATCATGCGCTGTCCGTGTGCCAGCAGGAACGCAAATGCCTGAAGCTCTTCGAAGATTTCAAGACGCACTGCAAGGTGCGCGACAACAAGTGCAAAATGGAGAACAGGTGAGCAAAAGAAGCCGTTGAAAATGAGATTGTAACTAAAACAGGGCATTAAGTTGATAAGCACTGTGGAATCAGTACGAATTATCCTGTTCTGACTATCATTATTGATAACTCAGTTTGCCTAATGATCAAGTTATCGCTTGCCCACAGCAAGTCAAACAGCGCATGGGGAATGGGGCAAACGCTAATTATAATTGCAACAACGGAGCACGAACAGTGGAAAAAGAGAACATTCAATTAAACACTTTGGCTTAATGAGAAAATTGATTTGGTTGCCGCTGCACACACAAGCACACGCACACACACACGCACACACAAACTCACGTCAATTGGAGTATTTCTTGGTGGAGTTGGGAAAACTTGCAGCAGCAACATTTAATTTCGATATTCGATTTTATTGGCAAGACACGCACACAGACATCCAAACACATACTCACACACACACACACACACTCACATATGGCGAGTTTGAAGCAAACTTTGTGTTACAGCAGCGAAATGAAATTTCCTGCGGGTTGCCTTCTTACTGCTTCCTGCTGATACCTTCACATAGCCAGTGCCAGCTGCATGCCACACCCCCTGGCCGCCTTGCGCTCGTCTGTCGCCCCTTTCAATACCATCCAATACAAACGTTCTGAATGTTTTAATAACTCGAAATGACTTTTTGCGGCGGCCTCTGCGCCGTCTTTGGGCTGGCTTAAAGTTTCCACTGGCGTCGCGTCTAACTTTCAACACGCACAGCAGCAACACGGCAAGGAACCCGGAAGCCGATGACACCACTGTTCCGTGCTTCCCAACATACTCACAAGTCGACCGTCGCACACTCACACACATACACTCCCCCACTCACACTCACCGTCTGTTGCGATAAAATATTAATTGCACTGCCGTATGTATGCATTTTTGATGCGATTGCCAATTTTAAAGTTTGCTCGTGCCCGACCGTGCGGAAGTCGAGCTTAGTTTGGGGTGCGGCATGAAGTTTGAAGACTAAATATGAATTCAATTAGCTTAGCTGCGGTCCGTGAGGGGACTCAGTGGGCGGAGACTGTTGTGTGGTTGTGGCTCGAACAGATTTGATAAGTGCTAAAGTTTTCCTTCTCGTTATCGTTATCGTTCTCGTTCTAGGGATGCCTGCCATGATTCCTGGACTAATCTCCGATTATCGCCCATGTTCGGATGCATCTGTCCAAATAACCATATGAAAAAGCGCTGTGATCGTATCTTTAATATTGTTAATCACAATCCGTGTGTGGGTAAGTTTTCAGGCAACAGAAATCGAACAACAACTGCAACTACTCTCCAACTCCAATAACAACTACAATAACAACAACAACACAAAACTTATTACTTGTGAAAAATACTGAAGATTCGTCGAAAAACAAAAGTTATCTATAATTTACTCAACCAGTAACTCAATTTTTATTTTTTCGCTTATCCGTGTGATAATCGGAAGAAGTAAATCTCAATTATCCCAGTATCCTATCTAAGTAAATCTGATCTAAGTTGTTCTCAACCACAAGTGAACTTTCTTTTGGTTTCGTCTACTTTTACTTTCATATTCAATTTGAATTTTGTACTCTTATCGTTTCTTTGGTACTTTGTGAACCGCTCAAAACTGAAACTAGCCTAAAACTTAAATAACCCAAAAACCAAAAAAAAACAACCGAAACTAAAATCGCACGCTTTTGCATCAAAACAAAAACAACAATATAAAAAATAAACAATTAGTCAAAAAGAAAACCCACTCTTGCGTGATATGCGATTAGTAAAATACTTGTAAACAATATTAATGCCTAAATCAGTACATCAATATATGGATAAACGTATTAGCAATGCTCAGTAATATCGTAAATATCACGTATACGTACATACTTCTATGTAACTCCAAGCTGCCGTGTTTACTGTCACCGCTCTCTCTCTCTCTCTCTCTCTGATCTATCTCTCTCTCTCTCTCTATCTCTCTCTCTATCACTACTCAACTATCAATATAAATAACGAACTATGCAGTATCCATTAGCAGTAAGCGTTACCCGAATCCTCACCTCGAATTGCCAACCCATTGAACTTGTTATGTCACTCGCTAACCGATTCTGTTACTGTGCTTTGAACATAGACTGAAATTGATTGATTGCACCCAAACTAATCACCTCTAGAAGTACCAACTAATGCTGTCTAATGCCGCTAACTGTACACCATATAACCTTAGATTAAACATAACGTAACTCTTGTTGTACTAACTATAACTCTCGCCGACTCTCTCTTTGACTCGCTCTTTGTTTACGTTCTGTTTATTTCCCGGTATTGGGTAGGTTTAGAGAGAATTATCTGTAGGTCCGACACACCTTTCTCGCTCAGTCAATGCTTTCAACGCCAAACCAAATATTATCGTTTCTCATTTTCAATTTCATCCCCTCGAACTGCTCTAACTCGATTTGGGTCAACTGCGATACACCTTCTATTTTCGATGGCAGCTGCAGCACCTGCACCAGATCCCTCACCTTAGGCACTAATGGCACTAATTAAATACGCACACGAGCACCACCAACACCCGCACCACCACCACTAGCGATACCAACACGAACCCAGCACCACACCCAACACCTTTTGCACCTTTTTGGCACTAAACTGTTTTTGCACCTCTCGCATGCCTGCGCCCTGGCGCCCACCCTCGGCTCTTTGCAGATAGAATAATATTTTTCCCCAACGGTTTGCCAAAGCTGAAACCAAAGCCGAAAACGAAGCCGAAGCCAACGCGCAGGCAGAAACAGAAACACGGACACGGACGCATTGGCCACGCCCCCAACGGAACCGAGCTGCTATCCAACAACATCGAGTACCAGTACCACGATGAACCCAATAACGAACGTAGCGTGGGTGGTAGAAAGCAGCAGGCCGAGGAGGAGGACGTAAAGGAGCAAGAGGATGAGGATGACGAGGACGACGAAGACTCCGATGATGATGACTACGACGATCGCATCCGCGCGGAAATCTATTCAAACTATCCGCATTACCTGCATCCGCCCTCATGGGGCATCAACAATCCGCTGGTGCTGGCTTCACACAGTCCGCACACCTCCGAAGATGACGATGTGGTCGTGGAGGTGCCCACCACCACACGACATGGCCATAAGAAGTTGCCTCCAGTGGACGACTTGGAACGCAGCGTTGTGGACGATGTTGTGGTGGTGGTCGATGCTGGGCCAGGCTCGAATACGCATCCACACACGCACACGCATACACACACATACTATGCACATGGCACGGATTCGTCAAGCACCATTGGATCGCCGACTACTTCATCGCCGGGCTATACTAAGTATGCTTCGAGCATGACTCGGCCAGGCCGAGTTCAAGTTGCCAGCTGTAAGCCAGCAACTTTGTTGAAAGTTTCACATATGATTTCCAAACCGCCAAGTCGCACCCGCCCCGTCCGTACATCCGTCCGTCTGTCTGCCAGTTACCATACAACTTTCCAAACATTCCATTCATTAACTGAGCCAAAACTCTTTTAACCACAGCAACGGCTGCAGCTGAAAACTTGATGCTGAAAAGCTTTTAATATAATTGACTCACTTGGGTACACCACAATTTCCGGTTAGCAGGCAACTAATGAATAGGCCCAACAACAGGCGGACCTGCCGAACCAAGCACCGACCCAACCCCCCTTTAGATCCCAAGCAATTGTGAAGCATTTAAATACTTAATACGCTCCTAATGCATTCCGTCTTAATAAATATTCAAATGATTCTGTTGTTCCACCGTGGACCGCATAGCGCACTAAGCACTTTTCATGGCCAGCTGTCCAAGTGGCTGCACTGTTATCCTACTTCAGAAACGGATGCGGACACGGATACAGCCAGCTGTGGTTGCCCTTATGGTTGGTGCAATTAATTAATAATGCCTGCAGTATTGTCCTTGTCATTTGGCATCGGAAGTGAAAAGTCAACAGAGCCAAGCAGGAACTACTAACCCTAGACGGTCAATCGACTATCCCTCCTCCGCCACACTTCCTTTGGTCTGTTTCTATGTCCGTGCACGCTGGTAATACTTTAAGCCGATTTGAGTCGGCATTAAGTCATTTCATATCTGAATAAATAGCAGAATGGAATTATGAGCAACGACAACAATACGAGTAGCAGTTACAATAACAACAACAATGCATCCGCACTTGAGCCGGCACTTAGCAACCTGTGAACATATTTCATAGCACGTAGATCCGAACTAATTTGTACACTTCTCTGCACTCTCTCTTGCACTTGCATTGATTAAGCTGTTGAGCACTTGAGCAATTTCACCAGTCAATTTCCTAACTACTCATTACTTACTGCAAACCCCGTTTAGCACTGGCACCAATTCGCACAGAACCGCACATCTAGGCGATCTATTCGCCGGTAGTGATATAACCCACCGCAACTACTCGGCTGGCACAATGGATGAGAGAGGTAAGTGAATGATATCGCTAGTTATCTTCGCACTCAAATGGTCTAGCAAAATTTAAGCACTGATTGGGAAAGGGTCGATTTTGTTTTCTTATATTTCGCATCAATAAAATAAAAATAAATGTGAGTTTCGTAGCAGACTATTTGAATAAAATAAAATAAAAGATTTTCAATTGAAATTTAAGCTATGCAAACTATCGGAAATATTCTGAAGTATTTTAGCAATTTTAAGTAGTTTCAAAATGCGAGAATATTAGTTAAAATAATTGCAAAAACCAGACGAAATTCGATTTGTTGTGTAATTCGAAATTGTGATTCATGTTTGCAATTAAACAGGTTATCATATTTTGAAGTTATCTGCGCTGTATATGGTGCATAATAGTTAATTTTAATACGAAAGATATCTTTTTATTTTAATTTTATTATCTCTTAAATTGAAATTAGTAAAACGAGTTCTTTTCTACCGAAAATATAAACATGTTGTAGATGAGACACCGTGGGGTGGTTGTTTCTCTTTCCATACATAAGGTAGGAGATGAGCCAAAAACAATTTATAAACACCTTGCACCACTGTAACAATGCACCACTGAACCACTGCACCTTGGCACAACTGCACCAAAGGCACTCACTCACAGTACCCAACGGTACTCTCAGTATTTCACGCAGCGTCTCGCTCCCTTCACCCCTGAAAGCTTTCGCGGCACCAATGAGCAGACAATCGAAACTGCAATGGCGGCCAGTGCGCTAATCCTGCATCCACTGCCACTGCCTCCTCTCCCGGCGTCTGTTGTCGGTTGTCTGCTGTGTTTACCGCTCGCTGTCTTGTTCTTGGCATAGAAGTATAGCACTGCTGTATCTGCTATCCGCTATCTGCTACTACCATCACTTTCAGTTAAAGTAATGTGCACACACATATGTACACACTTACACACTTACGTACACTGGAAATACACACAAGTGCCATAAATAAGCACTTTGTTTGCTCGGTGGTTGCCCCAGCGTCAAATACGCTCGAAAACTTAACCGACTCCACAATATCGATATGAACACTGCACTCCATTGTGGCTTCTGGTTGGCATTGGCATCTATTATGTGTGTATTATAATCATTTTCCTGCTTATTTACAACTCTCAGTCACTCACACACACCACCACCAGACACCATACACACACAGACACGTACACACATACACACATACACACCGCAGTCATATCAGAAGAGCATGCATTATTGCGCATTTATGTGAGCATCGAATCGATTTCCCCTCGCAGTGTTTGGCATTTTGATTGTTACGCATTTTGTGCACTTCATTCGTATTATTGCCACAAATTTCACTTGCCATTGTCATTGGATATCCATCATCATCGTCATCATCACCATCCGCAACATCATCATCATTTTGATAATAATCATCGATGCTGACCCTTTGTTTTTGCATGCAGAACGGGACTCGTTGGCCATCTGCTGACAAGGGTTATAAATTTGCAGCTGCTTGCATTGTACTGTTACTTCATTTGCCGACGCAGCTAAGGGACGAATACGCATACTCTCTCACACACACACTCACACGCACTGGCATAGACAATGTATGCAAATATATTGGCAAATATTTATGCATGTCACATGACAATGTGCAGCGACGCCTCATAGAAAGCTACCATATATAGTACACTCCGGTTATTTGCGTTTATTCACATGAGAGCAACAACAGCTACAAGAGTGACAACAACAATGACATATTGTAATCGCACAATTGCAAGACGCGAGGCAGCAACAACAATCACGTTTGGTAACTGATTCCAATAATTAATGAGAACCGAAATTAAAAGCGAATCGAACCGCGTTTCAGAGTTTGCAAATTACAAATTTGTAATGTTCTGTGCGATTTGCAAAATGAAACAAAAAATAATTACAACAACTGCAAAAATGCGATTAATCGCTCGATGCTAAGCGGATAATTTGAAAATTTAATTATAAGCAAGCGAAAACAATTAAAGCGATTTGCAGGCAATGCGCTACAGCAGATTGAGTACACATCCATACACTCATGAACACGCACACCTACACTCAAATTGGGTGGACACCTCGTTGGCAGGGTGTCTGTTTGTGTGTAATAAATATTTTCATAATGTTGCACAATTCACTTTGTTGCAGCGCTGGCAAAGGCCTCTCATGCAACATGTCCACTGTTTGTTCTGTTCCGGGCTGTGCCTGTGTGTGAGATTCTAATTAGGGCATTGCAACCACGGATTCCTGACCGGGCTCACCCATACACATGCTCCCACGCACACACACACACATACTTTCAGGCATGCAGTAGGCACTCACCGAGCCAACGTCATTTTGAAATTACAGCACATTCTGAAATTTATTTCAGTTGTTTATGAGTTTGCACAATTTCGCGCCATTTTATTTGTGCGCTGAAACTTGTACGCAGTTGCTATTAGTGTACAATTCTCATTTATGCGTCAGGCCAACAATCATCAGCATAAATTGCTCGGAATGTGCGCCTGACTCTTTAAATGAATCAGCCAACGTAATTCACCATGCCTGACGCGCCATCAAGTGCATACAATTGCTACACAATTACAGTATGTCAAGTAATTCTTTGCATAAGGAAATGTTAAAGATATATCAGGCAATTAGTATGAAACAACAAATATCTAATGCAATCCTGATATGACATAATACTATAACTATTTATATAAATAGAAAGAAACAAGAACAAAATCTACAGTCGAGTGTGCTGGACGGTGATATACCCGCTACTATCTAACCTTAACGATTTCTTAATTATTTAAATTAACATGTTAGTACCCTATAAAATTATTATACCATTCTACCAATGAAAATGGTCAAAAAAATGTATACTAATGTACTATATGTAACTGGCAGAAGGAGAAGTGGCAGACTCCCTACGATATATATTAGGTGTTTTTGAATGAAATTGAAGGCTTTAATCACCATAGTCAGTATTCAGCTTTATTTAAATAGTTCCAAACGGTTTTTTGTGCAATCTTTAGCTCTTGGGCAATCGAAAAAGTGCTTAAATAACAGTCGGACTCGACAATGTCCATGATTTTATCGACATTTTCGACAATACGTATTCCACTGCGTGGTGCATCTTTGACAAAAAGACATAGATATTACCGGAACGGAAACGACGAAACATAAATTGCGCGTTATTGGCTGTTACAGTATCAGGACCATAAACGCTATTCATATTTTCAGTTGCCTGGTTGAAAAATATAGCGTATTTTCTCTTTGGTAGTGTCCACCTTTGACGCGCGCTCAAACAAAACTGATTTAACCAATCACAAAATTGTCCGAAAAGTTTATTTAGTACGAATCATCTTTCAACGCGATCTAGCTGAAACCAATCGGACTTATACAACGCGAGGTACAGATAAATACCGGTATCTATTGAAAAAATAATGGATTTCTCTTTACTAGATATACCATAATATACAATATTATAGATCAAGAGCACGTCTGTTTCTTAGTCAAACCTACTGACTGTATGAACACATAGATCTCAGCTTTTATTAAAGCTAGATACACCAAATTTGGATTACAACTTTCTGTACAACTTACGCAAATCAAGTTTATTTCAAATGTTGGATGCCACGCAAACCAATTGATTAATCTTTCAACTTAATTTGCTAAGTATAAAAGATAAAAAATTCGACATATACTTAGCTGACTATAATAACTACCACTCTCCAAATTTAAATCCGATCGAACAATAAACCCAAAATAACGCTTAAAATTAGAGTTTTTATTATTTACGTGAAAGGGGGCGTGGCTAAGTTCTAAAATAAACAAATGGATGTAAGACAAACGGATAGAGCATTATCCACTGTTGGAGCATAACCGCTGTTGCTGCAGATTAATAATATGTATACTTTGTGGGGTTTAACATTACTCCTTGTGCCTGTTACATTTATTTTTGGTTGGCAAAATATTTTTCTGGCTAATAAATATTCAATGCAACCTGAAATATGTTTACATTTTTCCTTTGGCAAGGAATTACTGTACGTACATGTTACAATTGTTTTAGTTTGAAGCAGACAGAAGATCCACTCGACGACAACTGCTTACATCGGGGATAACACTTAACAAACTGCGTTAATCTCATTTACAGCTGATTCCCCTAGCTGGAGCCGGCAGCTGATAGCTGGTAGCTGACAGCGGGAATCCCACATTGCTTCCTTGCTGAGGAGCTTCGCATCAGTTGGCTTCGCAAATATTTGCACAACGAAATAAGCGACAAACATAAATACGAATGGCAGACAGGCAAACGCTCAAGTCTTCTGGCAAATCCCTGCCATTTAGCGCTTCAGCATTGACCGACTGCCGCCTGTCGCCGCCCCCAGCTTAGGCGAGCAGGGTCCTGGTATCCTTTGAACGTTT
Organism: Zaprionus capensis; assembly: GCA_018903675.1. Taxonomy (NCBI): domain Eukaryota; kingdom Metazoa; phylum Arthropoda; class Insecta; order Diptera; family Drosophilidae; genus Zaprionus; species Zaprionus capensis. The sequence continues at coordinate 6,623,115 of JAEIFN010000011.1, forward strand.
CCACTCATTCGGTGGCGAGATTGCCTGTGCAACTGCCTGGCAGTGGCGCCTCAAATGAAGCGCGCGCTTCGGCGTGCGCCCCACGAGATAAGCAAATGCTGCTGTGGTTGCAAAACGTCTCCATTGAATCGTTTACCATTTGAACGCTCTAACAGCGCATGACATTTGAAAGACGCACAAAGTTACACACTGCTCACACTCACTGGCAAGCCCACCACGTCTTTGCAGTGTTGCTGTGCTTGTGTTTCAGCCCTGCCAATGACATTGATAGCGGAAACAGAACCCCTGCCATGGCAATTGATGCGTGTCGAGCCACACACAAAAGCAATTCTCAAAACAAAACTGAAAACTGGCTGATCCAAGTCGTTAATACACCAGTGACACTTGCCTCAACGAGCGCTTAAGTGTTGAGCAAATTAAGCCGGAACTCTCTGGCGCAATCGATAGAAGTGTTTATACCCTTCGACTTATTTAAATGCTCTAAATAGGGTATACTAACTTGTGAAAACGTATGTAACAGCCTGATAGAGGCTTAGGAGACCCCATAATGTGCATATGTTCTTGTTCAGAATCACTAGCCAAGTCAATTGTGCCATGTCTGTCGGTCCATCTGTCCGGTTATCCGTCTGTCTGTCTGTCCGTGTGTTTGAACGTCAAGATCTCAGCTGTTATAAAAACTAGAGATACCAAATTAGGCATTTTACTGCATACTATTCTCACTTTGACATTTACTAAGCTGATTGAAATTTCTACGTATCATCTAAATTTTAAATCCATCAAACCGTTCACTCAGAAATTGTTTAAAAAAATATGAGCATAACACCAAGTATTTGTGTCAGTTAACAAGGGAGGCAAGTGAGCGTGAGCTCCATTCTTTTAGAATTATTTGAAAGCATGTACATATGTATGACATAATGAATATGTATATTAATTTAACGTATTAAACTACACCGAAACGTGAGTCGAAGGGCATCATACTGTTAAGTGCGCTTGATTGTTGCTCTCGTTTTTTTTCTCAAGCGGAACTGCCAGAGAAACTCGTTGTCTTCAGTATCATTATTATTTTATTCTGCCACACTGCATGTTCACTTTATTTTCTCATTGTACAGCACTTGCCTAGAGTATGAATCATCAAACTGAATTTAAAGAATATAAGGGCTTCTTTTGCATCGATAAATGATAAGTAGCTTATCTTACTTATATTTGCACTCGTTTTCATTTCACCACCAATTGCAACTGCTCTGTGCACCAATCGAAAAGTCTCTTCATTCGAACTTTATGTACATATATTATAAGAATGAGTATTTATCAGACTGCCACACCGGATCGTTGCATCACGCACAGATATTTTTCTGGCCGCACTTTACGCACAAAACTTCCAAACTGTCTGTGTAAACTACAAGTTTTTTTCCTGTTCTCTTTCTACACCTTAACTTGTTTACTTTTGTTCGATCTTCAGTTGAGTTTTTCGAAAATGTCTTAAACAAGCTCATACAAAATGGGCAGACAATTTTATATCACTATTTTCTTTTCAATTAATACAAATACAAAAAAAAATGATACGACAAAAATTCAATTTTGAACAAATTTTGAAAATTACGCAAATTGATTGGATGCCCAAACGTTGATGAGTTCCAATCCACTGCTGTGTGTAGCTGCAACTACAAGTACAAGAACATCAACAACAACAACCAAGCAAGCAATCAATCAACTACAGTAAAAACAACAACAACAACCACTCGTATCTACAACAACAATAACAACAATAAAAACAAAATGAACATAAGCCACTGTACTACAACTACAACAACCATTCTACCCTCTCTCTTCTTGCTACTTAAAATTACAGTAAGAATATTGGGCATGGACGAGAAATTGCATCAGAGAATCTTCGATGATAATTTGGCGCTTATTGATACGCCACTGATAGCGACGGGCGGCGGGGCGAGCAGCTATAATTATCCGGGCTCGGTGTCCAACTCGCTGCATGGCGTGCTCAGCTATCCGTTCAATATAAGCGGCTTCCATCAGCGCCACATGGCAGCGGGCGCCGCGGCAGCCGCCGGAAATGAGTCGCCGTTCGATATCGTTGATACGGGCTACGGTTACGCCGGCAACGGCAACGGCAATGGCAATGGCAACGGCAATGGCAACGGAAACGGAAATGCCGCTGTTTTCTACCAAAGTATGTGTACATGTATTAGCATGAATGTAATAAATAAATAAATGACCACTGACTAGGAAAACCTAACAGAATCCATAACAAATGTCGAATCAAATACAGAAAAACAGAAAACAGACACAGAAACAGAAAAGCAGCAGCAGAAACTGATATCCAACTGCAATAATGAATTGCTAGTCAAACGATCTGTGTGTGCGTGTGTTTGTCTGGATGTGTGTGTGTTTGCGAATGCGTTTGTGTTTTGCATTCAATCGACAGGCAGAACTATTTTTTAATTGTTTCGATAACAATTTGTTTGTTGTTTTTTACTTGTTATACTTTTAACATTTTGCGCGTGTTGTGTCGTCCCCTGTAACCACCACACACTGTTGCAGGTAAAGTTTTAAATACAACATTTTTATTGTTCCATTTTTTGTTTCCTATTAATAATCAAAACAAACAAAAAACAACATGGATAGGCGGGCCACGAGCTCGTCTAGGCTTTGTGCATAATTTTTGGCATTTGCTCAATTTTTATAAATATCAAACAGTAACAAGAAAACTGCCTTTATACATTTGTACTCGTGTATACATATCCTATACATACTACTTATAAATATATGAACTCGATCAGATACTTTACTGCCTATTTTCTGTTACACTTTTTCCGTAAGTAGCTTGTCACTTGTTTTCGAAAATGTTTTGGAAATTTTCTAAAATTCAAATACAAAACAAAAATCGATTGCATAAATTTTACTCAGAACATTTTTAACAATGAATTTTGTTTGCCATTTTGTTTGTCCAATAGAAGTCCATAAAAGTACGATGTATAAATTGTTAATACAAACGACTAATAAAATAAAGTGTAAATTATCTTGTTTAACTCGAATGGGAGACTCGAATGTCTCTAACTAAAAACAAAATTCATTAAAAAACCAAAACTAAAAGCTGGAAAATAATTTTTGTTATATTTAATTAAAGCACATTTTTTAAAAAATTTTTAAATGCACCCGTTTTTGAAACCAGAACAATAACAGTTACAATCACAACTAATTCAACTACTAAGTACAACAACATGCGTTACAAATATATATTTCTTTTTCGAATTCAAAAACTTTTTAACAATGCAAATTTTTTAACATACTTTTCATACGTTTCGTGTTCAAGTTCAATCAACAACTCAGATAACACGACAAGAAACACAAAAACTTCAGCAATAACTTCATTCAACTCATTCAGATCGAAGTCCTGATAAATCGAAACCTTAACGAGAGACTTTCATTCATAAAATCGAAAGACAATAAACAGAAAAACATTTTAAACTAAATACATAGCTCGATTCAAAACTTATTTTGGTATTTTGAAAACTAAATTCGGCTCATAGACCCCAAAAAATGAAAAAATAAATCAAGTGTAGCCGACTTTGGTTTGCTTCACAACTGCCCAAATTTGATTTTGCTTTCTGGTTTTTATTTTTGAAATTCAGTATTCAGATTCATTTCAGTTTCGGTTTTGTTTTGTGCGTTCTCGTTTTGCTGTTTTTCTTGCTCCTTTTGGCTTTGCGTGCATTGACAGATGTTTGTCTTTGTTTGAACCCCACACAAAAGTACACAGAGAAGAGTTAATCGTATTTAGTAGCCAGAATAAACCACAGTCAGTTTCTATAGAAAAACATTCCATTCGACGCCTTAAAGTGCTGCCGAGACGCAGCAGTCATACGCATACTCATGGAAATACATACAGAGACACACAAACACACACACACACGCAGACAGATTCTCATACACATACAGAAGTTTATTCGTTTGTAAATCGCCGCTCCTGGCGACTCCCCCCAAAATACTTTTACGAGTAGGTCGTAGTCTTAAAGGCCGACAAAACTATCGAAATACAATATTGAATTATTAATATGCGTATAATTAAAGTATCTATGTAGTTGTGTTTAATCGCCCCCGCAGCCCCCGCTGCACTTGTAGCCCTGCTGTCGTCACCAGCAAACAGTTTGCGCTCCCCCGTCCATCTCCCCCTTCACAGTTGAAAGTACAAATTGAGTCCCCATTGACCGCCCCCATCTCAAGTTGTTGGCAACGAATTTGGACCTGTGTATTTGCTTTTCATTTCGTTATTTATATTTTCCGTTTTCATTAGTCAATTTTTTCGAAATTTATGGGTGCATCTGCGCGGCTCGCAAATGGGCACTGAATAGAAGGCCCCGAACAGCGAGTTGGGTTAATTAACATGTAATCGATAAACGGCACCAGCTGCTGTCCTCCCAACATGATGCGATATAAGAGTGCTCACCCCTTTCCCGCTCACCCTCTCAGGCCAGTAAGTGCTGGTCGATAATTATTTCTAATTAGGATTATTTACCGTACGCTCGATGAATAAATTGTGCTCTGAACAGAGACAGAGAGTCGCAAATGTTGTGATAGGCCCCTTTCAAATATGTAAACTACACATTAATATCTTAATTAGTTAGTTATTAATTCAATGAAAATAATATAACCAATAAATTAAAGTGTCACTCGGAATCAACAAAAAAAACTCGCACATTTCCATGAAAAATGTTGCTAAATGATTACTAATTATTGAGGAAGGGCTGCAGAAAAAAAGGAAAATATTTTAATTAATTTGCACATCTAAAATGCATACGAGTACTCCATCAAGTGACGTCACAGTCCTGTGCTGTCAATTGGTTCGTTCATGTGGGTGGACGCAGTCTGTGTTGCCTGCCGAGTGCAGAAGTCAAACTGTGTTTTGTATCTGAAAGTACTTGCGATGCACCATAACTAAACCGATAACTAATTGAACTCTCTTAACATTTTTCTACAATCACTGTGGACACCTCTCTACTTGGGCAAACGACGCTGCCGTTGCTGCTTCCGTTGTGAATACTCTGATGAATACAACTTTGGACCTGCTCAAACACCACAAATGCAATGCTCACTTGGGCACGTCTGCTCGGCTGTTGCAGGTGGTCAGGATGTCGAAGTTGACCTCTCTACGGAAATAATCAAGCAACACTTTCAGGTAAGTTGCCACTGCACCGGCCAGTGGGCGTGGCTCTGGCCATGCACCATTGTGTTGCAGCAGCCAGCAAACGACCCAGGGGACGGTCAATGTAAAGTGCTGAATATTTTGACGAGCCTTTTTCATTTTGTGCACAACAATGCAAATTCATTCGCACCCTGCTGCCTCCGACTTGATATGCGCTTCTATTCACCTCCTCCTCCTCCTCCTGTTGCCCCGTAGAGTACCTGCCACACAGCATTGGATACCTGTCGGGAAGATCCTGCGTGCTCATCATCGCTGCAGCCAATGCTGATGCACTGCGAGCTGCATCGCTGCAATCGCAATGCGTGCATGACATCATTGCAGTCCTTCTACAAAGGACCGCACGAGGACCTCAGTCTGGACATCGCCTTTTGTCTATGCAAGTAAGTGGCAGCAGCACTAGCAGAAGCAGTTGTGGCCACTGCGTTTCCCTGCAGCACAGTGGCCAGCAACAACAGTGAACGCATAATCTTACTGTCCTTTGTCCATTGGCAGAAAAACCACGAACAGCAACAGCAACAACAACAATATGAACCACAACAACAGCCCGAGCCAGCAGAACGCCAATCGACACGACATGTGCATGATTGCACAGGAAAAACTGCACCCTGTCTGCGCACAACGCCCGCCCGATAACAATAATCCAGCCAGCTCCAACGGCATTTACTACCATCCGCCGCCAGCGTGCCATGTGGTGGCCGACAGCTGCAAAGAGGATCGCGAGTGCAGGTGGGTCAAATTGAGCTCCACTCTCCGCTGTACAGAGTGGACAGTGCGCAGTCCTCCACAGTCGATGGCATCCCGGCGTGTCCATAATTCAAATGCTCGCTAAACGGAAGCGGAAATATGCGAAACCCATGTAAATCCGTAGAGCGCTTTAATCTGCGTGTCTGCATGTCCGGCTGCCTGTGTGTGCGTGTGTATGTGCGTGCGTGTGCAAGTGCCTGTTAAGCGCTTTTGGCTGCAATTCAATTAAACAGAATCGAGTTTCAAGTCTATATTGAATTACACCTATTAAGCCGTACGGCAAAGAAGGCCGTCATCTGGGTGATATTTTTGGCAAACTCATTAAACAGCTCAAGCCAAGAAGCTCGGGTTGTTTGCAAGTTCTCGCGGTTGCCAGCCCGAATTCGTGTCGCCGTCAAACGGGGCGTTAAATTACCACTTTGTGCCTCCCTCGCTGCGGGCTGCAACTCCACCAAGTGGCAGCCAAACTTGAACCACGCCGCGAATGTGTCAAACACAAAGTAAAGTGATAAATACGATGCAGCCTAGGCTTGCATTCATCATCTATGTACCTACATAGCTACGTATGTGTGTGAGTGTGTGTTGTGTGTTTGCGGTAGTGTACCGGCAACGTGTGGTGTGTTTGTTGTCATGTGATGGCTGAACAACCGCAGAGCCACGTACTCCGGCTGTGGCTGGGAAAATTAATTGCCTTTTAAGTGAATCTCACTTGCCTTAGTATACAACTAAATTGGACTAATGACGCTCATTTTGTATGCTGCGCTGCCTACGTATTGGTGTGAGTGTGTGCCTAAGGATGTGTGTGTGTATATGTACTGCAGATGCCGCAGGAGAAGTCAACTGCAGCCGCCTCCGTCGCCATTCGAGTGCTTATGTTGACTTATTACGTATACGACGCGTTGTATACAAGCACGTGCAACTTGCATTTGGGGGGCGTCATCCTTGGGCGTTCAGTACATTTGTTTGGCTGCCTGCATGGGTCGAGGCAGGTGAGGCAGGAAGGTGTATTGTCTGGTATTGCTTTATTACGGCTTAGATGGTTTCTTCACAGCGTGCCACGTGCCCAAACACTTTAGCTGTATGTGCTTGCATAACACCGTTAAGCCGGACAGCGGAGTCATCACGATGATTAAACCGTACCGTGTTTACTAAGACAAACAAAGCCGCTGTAATTTATATAATCAATATCATTATTGCCAGCACTGGACACGATAGAGGGAAGGAGAGAGAGAGAGAGAGAGAGAGAGAACTAGTGCATATTATGAACAGTTACTGCTGCAATGGCGTCAAGAATTTATTGAAATCCCGTCTGACTATCTTCCTCTCTCTGACTCTAGAGTTACCAAGGAATACTTTGCCATAATTAACAAACAGCATAACCGACAGACTGCACTCTCTCACTGAGAACCAACTGGGTTCAATGTTTAAGAGCCTATAAGACTGCACCTGATTGGAATAGTTAAAATGCCATATTCCGTTAGTGGGAGACTGCGCTTGCTTGCTGTTCGCATATTACGCATACGCTACGTTGACAATAAAGCAGCAGCCAAGACTTTACAGACTCGTTGCTTGCCCACACATACTCGCAAGAGCGTAACGTAACGTTAACCTGCTGCCGTAAATTTTGCAGCCATTTTGAGGTGGAAGAAACATCTGCAGTACCATAAAATGCAGTTGAATAGCACGAGTAATTCCGGCACAAATTGCAATGCATCAATCTCAGACTCCAGCTAGGAACGGTGACTGCAGGTAACGAGACACTTACTCACAGACAGGCAAGCAACGGGGCAGACTGACAGGAGACAAGCGTAGCAACAATGACGATAACTGCCACCAGGCTGACAGTCAGGGGGCAGCCAGCCGTGCGGGAGAACACGTGTTAACATAGTGACTTCGCTTTTTAATCGCCACAGACTCAAGCTGGAGTACTACGAGCAGGCCTGTGCAGTGGACAGCGTGACCAAGAAGTGTGCCGGCCGGCCCAGTGGGTGCCGCACCGCAATGATTGGCATTCTGGGCACCATGCTGCGCACCACCTGCGCCTGCCAGGGCACCGATCCGCAGCACCTCTACCAATGTGTGGGCTGGCGCCGTTTGCTCTGGATGAACCCGTGTGTTGGTGAGTAGCTCCCCAAACTTGGCACACTGTGCAAGGCTAGGGTGAAAACATGAACTCCTGTTGCAGTCGAGGCGCAAAAGGACTTCCATATGAAGCGCTTGGCCGAACTGGGATTCCTAACGACCACCACAACAACAACGACAACCACCACAACGACAACAACAACAACACGTGCACCACCCCCACCACCTCCGCCTCCGCCACCGACAACAACAACAACAACGACAAGTCTACAGCCAAAGCAGACGCCAAGAAAGCCGGCTACGCATATCTTCAAGGTAAGTAGCCATGCAGCCAGGTCAGCTAATTGTGACCCAGGCACACTGTGCCCCACAGTTGCCTCTAGCCGACAATCCGATTAACAAACGGTTACCTATCGTGTGTTCCATAGCCCATGGCACCATTGTCCCGTGCACCCTCATCTTCAGGCCATCATTCCCAACGCCTTCCCCTTCCCCTTCCCCATCTCCACCCGCATCCGCTTATCCCTCAATCCGTCTGTTTTCCAATCAGCACTCAATCAGTGGCTGCCGAGAGTTGAAAAGCCAAGCGAACAATATGACCCGACGTCCGTCTATGAATTCAAACCGACAAAGCAATCAATTTTGCCCTTTTACTGCTGCGGCAGCATCGGCTGCTACTGCTGCTGCTGCTACTGCTGTGGCTGCGGCATCAGCAGCAGCAAGATTAAACGCAGCTCGCACAGATATTCGAACTCACTTTGAAAACCTTTAATATCGCTCTTTTCATGTATCAACCACGGCAACGATAACAACAATGCGCCGCAAAAACCACAAAAATGCAAATAAATAAATAAAAATGAATAACTGCTGCACGAAATTGAAAAACCACGCCAAAACTGAAATAACAACAACGAAAACAACAACGAAAACAAACAATATAAAAATATGAAAAATATCATAACGAAACTTCATTGCTGGCGCTGCGGTGTCGGTGCAGGCAAAGGAGAAATCAGAGCCAGCATCGGTGGAACACAATTATCTCGATCCGCCCGATTCGGTGCCGTTGCACAGCGGAAACGATGCAAGCGGAAACAGCGGAAATGACGATTATCACAGTGGCGTCAATGAACACGACAATGTGCACGGCAATGGACACGGCCACGGACACGGAAACGGCAATGTGAACAGTAACGGTATTGGCAACGGCAACGGGAATGCAAATGGTAAGGGTGACCATCGGAGACAGGGCAAGAAGAACGGCAATGGTCGCCAGGGCCCCGACTTCGACGATCCGGTAATTTTTGTTGACCAAATGGAAACAACGGAATTTGTGCACCGCATCAGCATCACAGAGCCGACGACCACAACGCCCACAACAATGGCAACCACAACAACAACCCAGCCGCCAAGTAAGTAAACGCATGTGTTCATTCTGCTTGTGTGTATAGCTCGAGAGCTAAGTGCCTTCCGCTGAAAACGTGGTCCCACTTCCGGCTACATTTTTGAACGGAACCTTTCGCTAATTTTGGCAGATGGCAGCGGGGTCACTTTTGCCTGATTAGCGTAATACGTTGACATTTCGAGTTTGGCACTCTGTCATAATTAGAGCCACTGTGGGTGAGTGTGAGTGTGTGTCAAGGGACGAAGGAAGCATCGCCTCTCATCACAGTTCGTCTCAATGGGCATTTCCGTTGTGAGGCTTCCAACATAATTGATGTGGTTGATGCGGTTCTGCGGCTAATTGAAACAAAAACTCAACGCAATACATATGTGTCTGTATATGTGAATATCACATTGCGTATCATTTAAAATTCAACATTGTATGCATGACTGTGTGAGCACTGTAAGTGTGTGTGTGCGTGTTTCAGTTCGTGTGACCAGCAACCGGAAATGAGTTTGGCTCATGTTGCAATCTATCAAACAAACGCAAGTAGTGTGCACTAGAGATAGAGAAGTGCCCTTAGCTTTTTACAAGACACTCAATAGGCATCTCTTTTAATATTCTGATGAACTTGTACTTAGGTTTATTAAATACTTCCGACACACGGGCGTTGTCCATTTCACTGTACAAACAGTTTACGAATTTCATTAAAAATGCAAATGAGTTTGTTTGTTTGCCACGCGTCTGTCAATATCTCTGTATGTGCGTGTGTGTGTGTGTACATACTATAAGTATTGGAGCTGTAATTATTCTGACCATTAGGACAGTCTCGTGAGTATTTCGCATGCATTGTTGCTTTGCTCGTGCCGTAGTTGTTGTTCGGTTACTGAACAGCAACGAGTTAGCAGTTTGCATGTCTCATCCATAATTGATTTAGCCCGTGCGACGACTGGGCATTTAACAATTTTGAACTCGAGATTAAAGTGTTTTGCAACATAAATGTTTGGCCAACACATTGCTCAATTATTTATTTAATGTTAGCAAGCGACCCGAAAGTTGATTATTAATTAAAAATGCAAATAAGATTTGCAGGTGCTTTATACCTGATTTATTGGTAAACTTTTGCAAATACTTTCGAACGAATGCCCCAGGCTCTACTAAAGAGCTTGGGCTAAGCCTCGTTATCTCCATTGTTACCTGTGCTCGGACGCCACACACACTTGCCTCGGGGGCAACAATTAACACAAACTCAACAAAACAGTGAGGCTACCTGGTCAACTGTTGGCAAACTGTCATTCTCTGTGTGAGTCTAGGAATGAATGGTTATATGTCGTCTAGTTCACAGCAACGTCAAATTTGTTCAAATGTGTAACAATAACTATTGAGAGTAGTCAAAGAAGGGTAAACTAACCTCAGTGCAACTGTATGTACTTACAACAGGCTGTGCAAATTGTGATAGTTTGAATTCCCGACACCCACGCACGTACCTACAGTATGTCCAGCATTGCCTCTTAAGAGAAGTGTCTCGCCAGGCAAGCACCTTCTCAGGGTCAACGATAGAAGGATGACTAGTTCGCTAAAAATTATAGATTTCCTTAGAATAACTGGACTAGCTACGGAGCTCTAAGCCCAGCAAAGGGTACAATACATTCACAAATTTAAAGTAGATCTCTCTCCCCAACAAACAATAATAAGAATGTAACAGGCAGACGGATAGCAATAGAAACAACGCTTGCACCTGAGTGAATAACTAAATTGTTAATTCATGATTACCATCAAAAGCGGCTTATTTGTCTGTCTGCATGTCTGTGTGAACACACATATTAGATCTATTACAGTTGATAGAAATGTTATTTTCAATTTTGGATCTCACTTCCACCTGTCCCACAAATCGACAGCACATACAAGAAGTTTTTCAAGTTAACGATTTCAATAGCTCCGATGCCAGAAATCTTATACAGATTTTGCTGTTGGGAATAGTAAAGTATTTCAAAATTGGGCAACTGATACCTTTTGTCAGACAGACATCTATTATTAAGTAGTTTTCGTTATTTCTTTATATTAAAAACTGTTTCGCTTTGGTTTACAGGAAACTGCGTTGTCCAGCGACCGCATCAAAGTGATCAACTGATACGCGAAGGCAGCAGCAAGCGGGTAAGATACAAATGATTCTAGTGATACAGCAAATATTCCATGGCACATGGCACATGGCACGCCCGCGATATTTATTAAGCATTTTTTATTTTGCCGAAGTTCAGAAAGTACTATTAAAATGCATTTATATAATTAAAAGTATGCAGAACGGCTGCGGGCAAAACAAACGAACAACTTTAAGTTGCCGACACGAGCGAACAACACACACCCGTTTGAAGCTGTGTGTGCCGTGTGTATGTGCCTGTGTGTGCTTGGCTTACGTGTCGGCACGTGCCCAAAGAAAAGATATTACCACATTTAACAACACCACGAAAACGCCGGAATGGGTAGACGCATACAAAACAACAAATAAAACATGCAAAAAAACAAAGAACTAAAAAAGGGAAGCAGAGAACAGAAGCAGCAACAATGCACTTTGGCCACTTTTCTTTTCACTTTACTTGTTTTGTTAGCTGTACGTGCTGGCAGCAACAATTTGCAGCAAGTGCAATGCAATTAGCGCTGAATAGTAGCTACGCGGCGCTGCAACAGGGCGTATGCGTAATCTAATGCTCGCCTAATAAGACCCCTCGCCCGGCCAAAGTATTTCTCAGGTTTCCGTTTTTAGTTTGCAGCTCTCAAGGCGTTTGTACCTTTACTTTCAGATCTACTCCTTGGACGATGCCGAGTGCAGCGAACTGTGCAGCTGCGGCGAATCGCTAACGCTCACCTGTCACGCCCTCTGCGTGCCATTTGCCCCCTGTCGCACCGCCCTCGCGTTCTACAGTCACGCCTCGCCGGCTTATCAGGCGTTCCGCGGGCGCTGCCTCTGCTACTCAGGACGTTTCATCTGCATGAAGCCGCCGCTCGGGGACTACATTCTGCCAGGTTGGTATCCAGCCCTATTATACCCATCCGGAGTCCCAATCCCGATCCCTTACACCGTTCCTCCTTCCGTTTGATGCGTCGTCACTTCCATTATGCTTGCATATATGTATGTATACAAATTTCATTGCAACGTCTTGTATGCAGTCTCTTTTCCGTTGTTGTTTCCCGTTGAGCACTTTACGATTATCAGCGGCGACAGGCAATGACGGAGCGGAGCTGTCAAGTATGCTCCATTTTCCAGCCACTACCCGGGCCGTCAAGAGATGCTACTTGTCGTCCCCCTATCTTTCCCCTCCCCAAGCATAAGTCTGACAGTATTCTTAAAGAGCTTTTCATTGGGGGCAAATCATACTTGTAGCCCGTGGCTCATAGCTCATGGCCTGATGCTATTCTTATGTATGCCACATTCCACTTGCCACCCAGCAGTACTTTGTCGCTGCCATTCGAGGCGGACGCACAAAGGCTGTCCAAGGTTGCGTGGTGGCTCTTTGCCAGCACTTACATGTGTTTTGTCTGTTCTGTGCCCGGTGCACAGCTGACTCTCAGTGGAGAGTAAATCACATATACGTGTAGTATTCCCGAGATTTATAGAACACTCTTGCCCTCTTTGCCCTGTGTGTGTTGTGTCAGGTGGTGTCTTTCTGCTGCTGGGATACAGTGCCGCCGACGAAGCTCTGCTGCGACCCCACACCAACCTGGGAGTGCAGGATGCGGTGCGTGCGCTGCAGCAATACGTGACAACCTACATCAATAATCAGGTGAGCCGGCGGCCAAGAGCCCTACTAACCACGCTTGCCCCATTTGTGACTTACTCGAATATTAATTGCAACTCGTTGCTACTGCGACTGCCCCCCTGCACACAGACCCAATGTACACTGACTCTATTCAATATGACCGAGGAGAACATTATTATTGCCGCGCGACTGCCGCACGATGGCAAGCTGAAGGATATCGAGGTGCTGCGCCGGGAGAAGGTACGTAGGAGTTCCTTTACTTTGGCATTGAAAAGCCACAACTGCCAGCGGGTTGCAATTTAATTTACCCGTCCACTTCCCCACGATTATCTGTGTGCTTGCAGGACGAGTGCACCGCGATACTGAAGACCATCAGTCACCACATCAACACCGAGCACAATGAGCTGCAATCCCACCGACTGCTGAGCATTTTCAAAATGTCTGAAGTCGATGTCGTCTGGCCGGAAAGCACGAGCGCGGCGCGAAGTGGCCATGGTCATGGCCAGCAGACAGCGGCCCATCGCCTGCTGACCCTGTTGCTAGTGGCTCTGGCAGTCGTGGCCCGCAGTACGCTTAGCTGGCGGTCTGCCGCAATCCCAACATGACACAGCAGCTAAAGCAAAGGCAGCGACCTGCGGTCCGATTAACAATCGGGCCAGTAGGGACTTTATTTGTAAGCACGAGGACTTGGGGCTTGAGAGGGGGCGAGTGAATAAGCAGGGATTCAGACGCTGTAAGCGGCGCCAATCCAATACGATATATTTACTTATAATCGAATGAATACGTAGTAAATTCAGATATTTAAGTGTGTGTGTGCGATATGTAGATAAGTGTGTAGCTAAACGAACGTAAAGAGCCAAGTACTCGGATATTCAGCGGCATTAAATGTGAGTTTCTAGCCATATGTGCATATGCATTGGCATCTGCGTACATCATTAGTGAACTGCTGTATACTTCTAGGGGCTAGCTTGAGTTCCATGTTTACTTGAAGATGATGTCGTCTTACTTTTGATACGTACTTACACTCGTGAGGTATAGAGTATTCGAATAACCATTCGACTTACAATAACCATTAGCTCTTGAAAACAAAACTGCTGTCTAAATAATAATTATCTTAAACATAAATCGTACTTAAATGTAATATTACAGTTGATATATTAACACTGCTAACGTTCTGGTGGAAATATGTACATAGACCTGGTACGACTTTAGAGTTTACACCCCGCATGAGTGCACATAAATATGTATATGGAGAGCATACACGTAGTTAGTGTTTTATACGAGAAGGGAATGCAATATTCATACTATTCATACTCACAACATTCATGGCCCTAGTTCAATTGAATTTCTAAGGTAATCAGTGTTTAATTTCACCCAAAGCTGAACAAATCTCTTAGTCAAAGCACATTGCAGGCAGCAACTTAGGTCGAGTGCATTACGCTTTGCAGCTTTAAATTAACCGAAATGCTTCCTGTCCAGGTATTCCAGCTGAATTGTAATGAGTATGTTTTATTTTTATTATATCCGTATCCTTGCGAATCGATTTTATTCCATTCACTTGACCAAGCGAACGGTAAATTTTTAATTCTGTTTAAAGCTCATTCATTTGCTCTTTTCCCGTCGGCGTTATGAAGAGAAATACGGTTTCATTATCAATTATCATTTGCAATACGGAGCAATTATTATGCGACAGTTCTTTTCTTTTATCCGACTCATTCAATTTCAGTACTTTGGTGAGTTTCAGTTATTCGTTCAAGAGGTTTCACATCATACAGTTCTTTTCTTGCGGTTTCTTGTCCCTCTGTAAATACATTGCGTAATTGAACGGATTATTTTATAAAAATACTAACAGTACATATCAAGATGAACACCTAAATATACACAAAACTCCGTACGATCTAACCTTTTGTACATATCTCTATATACATATGTACATGCGACTATATACACAATTACCCGATATACCGATTATACATACATTTTATCTACCCTCTAAAGCAGCAGTGAAGGAGAAATAAATATGAATTGATAATTGTATATTGAACCAAACTTCAGTTGCGCCTTAAAGTAAAGTATGTTAAAACTATTAGATTGTGTAAATAAGTATTGGAAAATACTGAAATTCATAAATATTAATTGAGTGTTTTAGATATACCAGGAGCAGAACTCTTATAAGCACACGAACACACATACAGACAGATACATAAACACACACTTTAAGCCTAAGCTTGACCATTCGGCAACCCTTTGGGGCTGCTGCAACAACACAAATCTCACACCCTCACACCTCATACATTCTCATTGGATGAGTGCAAGATGGAGAGTGTAGTGTGTCGAGGGCGCTGAACGAAATGGTCACAATCATGAAAAAATGTCTTCCTTAATGCATATACATGGCGATATGTGTTACATATTCATAATTATACATGCTAAATTGATATACCTAAAGATACTCGTATACCTATACATACGTTATTACAAGTACATATAACGCTATTATTTGTGCACCCTAGCCTACGCTTCAGATAGAAAATACTAGTCGAAAAGTTATGAAGAGAAAACGAGAAAACAATTATCAATTATCTTGCAATTTATACCACTGTTGACACTATTATAGCGAATAGAATATCTGAAAACGGCTAAAGTATACATACATACATACAAATACAGAACATATGAGAAAATATACACTATCAAAATATACATCCTATGTACTTTAGATATATAAAAATATATACCTAATTGAATGGCACACGAACGAACGCTGAACATTGATCGCGTGCATCACAGTGCACCCAAAATAATTCTCTAAGCCACATTCCGAGCGATCTTGAAGTAGAGAAACCTGCTTATGTCAGCTTGTAGCTACTTAATCTTAGACGAATTTAAAGCTAACGCCGCATGTCAGTTATAACTGAAGCTGTTCTGTGAAGTACCTGCAACGGAAAGTCACTACTTTATGTAGACGCTGCAAGTATTATAGACGGAATACTCTTCGAGTGTAAAGGGAGCTAACAGATATACTTACTCACACCTATAGTTATTTGAACGATTATCCCCATCGCAGTTTCTTATATCTGCATGTATGATATGTACTATGTCTATCGGCTTTAATAAGTTCATGGTATTGTTTATATCCCGTTTACTTTGTCATTGTGCTCTCAGCACGAGGCGTAGCTACAATGAGATGTACCGTTAAAATAAAACAGAAAATAGTTGAAACTACAACTAGGTCAATACTGTTAGCATATAAGCCACTCGCACATAGAAAGTGTAGTAGGAATCTATGTTAAACGAAATTGAGAAAACAGAAGAGAACGATTACACACTTAAATATGCATGAGGACTATATCCGTAAGTCTTAGTTAAGTGTAGGAAGTTAAGCGCAGCGACAGGATACTGAATTGAACCCAATACAGCTAATAGTGAACATGGGAAGGGAAGGGATGTTCTTAAGATGAAATACATACATATTTACATTGGTACGTAGCTGTATGTCTAACTATGTAAAGGGCTTTGCGCTAGCATAAGCGTGAAACTAACCCAAAGTCCATGAAGCAAAGCCAAGCAGGGGAGAGTCGTGGCATATTTATAAAGAAACATTGTAAAACTAAAAGATATAAATACAAACAACAAAATAAATTACAAAGTATTGAAACCGAGATTATCTTGCTGTATTCATGAATGTGGAACCAACTCGGAGAGTACGTTTATTTACATTCAAAAACAATTCTATCGCAGTTAAAATTTGAATTCGAATGTCAACAAGGACGCCATATTTGAATGACCTACATACAAGAGAGATAAGAAAGCAAATAACGAATGTAAAACCGAAGAGCTCGGTGATTCTCGTTACTCATTCCGTCAGCTTTCTTTCCTTCTCTTTCTCTCCCCACCCGCTCCTCTCTGTCTCTACTCGTGGTGCACTTCTTTATTGACCCTCAGTAGATACCCACAATGTGACACAATGAACTAAGAAAACCGAACAATCGGCCAACAATGAAAGGCAGCAGCGAAAAACAGAAGCGCGAGGAATATGGAAGCGGCATTTTGTTCACTGTTGCCACAAGAATGGAAACAACAGCACCGCCAAAAGATGCCCAGCCACAACAGCACAGAAAGAACAAAACCCGCACAATGCCCGCCATGCCAACGCTTGAGCGGAACAAAAGATGAGCTGAAGACAAAGGCGGTTGCCACGCTCAAGGCGAGCCTTAAGCTCGAGTAGCTCCACTCGACGAGCCACAGAAAACAGACGAGTGCACACACACCCACATACTTCGAATCACCACAGCCACACACGCACACACACGGACAGACACACTTATATGGGCGAGTGCAGAGTGGAAGGTCAATCATTGGAATGCCGCCAGTTAATTCACAGATACTGACACAAAAGGCGATTGACGGTGGCAGAGGCGGCAGCGGCGGCATCCCAGATGAAAACACTAGCCAAGGCGACCCTGAATTGCTTGGCACGCCCCTGCTGCTGGGTGGCTGAGCTTGGCATTTATACTTCCACTTAATTAGGTAATAAATGGTTGAAGAAATTATGTCTAGACGTGAGGACAATTCCGATGGCACGAAAGACGCCATCCAAGGGAAACACCAAGAGAACTTAACAAGCAGCCAATTCATTTGGCACGTGAGGGGCTAAAGTATTACAAATATGAGCAGCAGCCACACACACATACCCTCGCACACATGTTGCCATTCATTTAATGTGCTGCTCTTTGTGCTTCGCCTGAGTGGTCTGAGGGGTCTCTCACAATCGGCGTATGCAAAGTTCGAATCGCATCTCTCAGCCTGCTTAGAAAATTATTCGATGCGATTCGACAACAAAAGCAGCGAAAATTGTAAACAAATTTTTCAGTTCGCCGCAACGGCCCATGCCAGACCCGAAGCTTCCATTGAGTGCCAGCTTATTTGTCAGTCCTATATGTGTGTATGCGTGTGCGTGTGTGTGTGCACGCTTCATGTGGCCTCTGTGGTACGTGAGTGAATCGCAAATTAATGAATCGCAATGAATGTGGGCTGTATTCGTATTTTATTTTTCTCGCTATCAGTTTATTATTGCTTCGCTGTTGTAGCGTAGTTAGCGCTTTGAGTGAGAGTGTGCGTGTGTGTTTGTGAGTGAGTGTTGATGCTGTGCCTGGTAGGAGAGCTAATTCTGGGGACGCACGCACATTTCTCAGTCTTTCATAATTACGCGTTTGCCATTTTATCACTAAAACTGTTGCGCTTCTCTGCATGTGCTTATTGCCGCCTGTCGTCTGTCTTTCTCCCACCTGACCCCCGTTTCCCCACTTCAGGCTGTGCTTTTGAGCCGCTCCTGGGCATCGGTAATGGCAACTTTGTCTGTCTGTTGGCTTTGTTTGGTTTCTGCTGCTGCTACTCGGTTCTTTGTTCTGCTTGGAATTGCCTTTTATTTTCTCTTAATTGAAGTTGCTGCCATCACATTTCTCTCCGTTTTTCCCGTGTATGATGTACGTGTGTGTGTGTGTGTTTGTGGGAGTGTGTTATTTCTCTTTTTTCAACACACACTGGCATAGAACGACACACATACATAATAAGTGGCGGCTTTTGCTTTCCTTTTATTACCTCATCTACGTTTTGCCTGTTTTTGCGATTTTAATTAAAAACGTGTTTATAACAGCGCAAAATGCTGATGAGTGAGCAGAATAATTTATTTCAAATATACGAAATAAAATGCCAGACTCAAGCGAATACGAATGCATGTCAGAAATCGCTTGTCTGAGTGTGAGTCCGATTCCAAGTGTACAAATGTGTTAGAGTCTCTGGGCGAATTGGCTCTGAGCCAATTAATGGCAATATTCGTGCCAGGTATTTAAATCATTTTATTGGCTTAACTTTATATTGCTTCTTCGCGAGATGCGAGAGAGTCGAGCGGAAAATTTATAATTGCAACTTGACTTCAGTAGCCCAGGCGCGCCTGAAAGTATGCAACGATTTTGATACACGGCCATGAGGGAGGGGAATAAAGAGAATAGCGCTAGCATTGCAATGCTGTGGCTCACTTGCCCATTACGAATTCCTTTGCATAACACTGAGAGAATCTTGCATTTCCATGTGTGTGTGCGACCGCACTAGCACTGCAAAATATGCGCTGCAGCACAAAGAATCCAATTCAATTGATATTCAAATGCGCATTGCGAACACGCCAAGACATCGGCATCCATTATTTGTCGATTTTACACATGGCAAAAAAAGGCAGCGAATATAAAAAGCAATGGGAGGCCAAGCCAAGAAATGCCGAGAGTTGAATCTGGTCCTGGAGATGGGGAAGAGCAATGGGTGGGCATGCCTACTATTCATTAGAAGCAACTGTTGGCCAATGAACAATGGGCTGGGCTATTTCTGGTAGCTTGGCTCTGGCTTATTTAAAGTGTGTGCCTTGTGCAATTCAATTTCCACGAATATTACAACGCCATTTGCCAAATTCAGCACCTTTGGCCAAAACACGACCCAGACACAGACACAGAGACAGAGACAGGCGAGTGCAACATGAGAAAAAACGCAGGCAATGGCAAAGGCACAGAGGAGCCAGCATCCATCCAGGAGCCAAGAGGCAGCCATGCATCATTTGCATAGCCCAATGGGGCTGGGTAGAGCAAGAACAAAGCTAAGCAAGGCCCCCCTGGAAGGGTATAGACGATCGGACGAACAGACAGCAGACAGCGTTCGATGCGCTCGAGTGTAGAAATAACACGAAATACTCGTAGATGGCAAACGGGGCTGGGAGTAACCGGTAACCAGCAAGGAAAAATGCTAAGGAGCCAAATACTTGAACATTTGCAAACGCGGCAAAGTAGCGAAAATTTGCAAATTGATTGCATTCCAGTGCCAAGAAGCCGCTGTAGATGCAGAAAAAGCAGCAATGGCAACAGCCAACATCCACAGAGATATGAAATCTTCTCGAGTGCAAATTTTGCACATTTCTGAAAGCAACTTTGGGAATTTCCACAGATATTGAGCATTGAACCAAGGTCTTCCAGGCAACTATGCTAGCCATCAAAAGTGCAAGCATATTAAATTCATGTCAAATGAGTTGCTCGCTGTCAATCATATTATTCAAATCCGGGCGCCAATTAAAAGCAAGCAACGCCAAGCAGCTCGCACACGAAGATACCGTGTGTTTTGGCGGGTAGATCAAGGGACAATCAAATGATTTTCGCATGTTCAGTGCGTCATTTGAGAGCTTATAAAAAATGCAAGCACTTTGTCGCACTTTGTTGCCCACCTTGCTGGAAACCCCTAGCCCCAATCCAGACCCCAATAGAAACATCACGAAACTGGACAAATGGACAAAGAGAAGAAGCAAAAGAAAAATGGTAGAAATGAGTGGCCATGTCGGCCGACAAGATGACACCTAGTGCAGAAACATGAGCACATGCCTAATAAATAATTCAGTGCGCAACAAGCGGACAACAAGCTCACTTGCGGTGCCCTCCCACTGCCACTCCACATCACCCCTGCTTTCGTTCTTTCCGACCCACTCGCAGTCGGTCGGTAGTTGCCCTGGCTGTGAATGCTGTCGCTCGTCAATGCTCGTATTAGGATAAGATTGAAATCCATTCAGATGTGTCGGCACAAGTGTTGCCTACGAGCATTATCGCATGTCCTTGAATTATTTCCCCAACATCTGCATGTCCTTGTGGACGCCATATGCGGGTCATTTGATTTCCAGTGAGAACTGAAGTTGAAGGTGAAGGCAGTGGGAGCTTCACAAGAATTCCGGGGTCATTTTGGTCAGCAACCTCTGCTCTTGATGCAAAACTCACAGCGAATATTGAAGAAATAACGAGCAATCAAGCAACATAAGAATCAATAACAGAGACAAGAAAATGCTTTTAGGAGGCCATTTTTGATGAGCTCTGAGGCAACTGTCGAAATTTGATTGAGATTTTTGCTTTTAATAAGGAGGTAGTGAATTATTTGCCCCTCTCTCTTTCTGGATATACCTGTGGATGCTTTACTGCCTTGCCTTGATATACGTAATCAACTCGCACATATTCAAATATGCAAAAAGATATTTTATTGTTGCTTGATGCAGAAGTCGAGGAATGAAAAATGAGGCACAAAAAATCATTTAGCATAATGATTAAAATAAATCATATTATAAAGCATAATAAGCGCTAGAACAACCGGGGTGAGGGGCGTATGTGTGCCTGTGTGCGTGTCTGTGTGATCTGGAGAAGACATAACGTATACGCCACGTAGCCGGCCACGTTGAGCACAAACAAATGCAAACAGACAAACAAAAATGATTTATAAATTGGCACGACGTGCATAAAATGCTGAGCAGAAAAAATTTCCACTGCATACGTAATGAGGCTGGAGACCCAACACATAAACCCGAGCGCAATTCCAGCGCGAGCCCGATCCCGTGCCAGTGTCTGTGCCCATGCCCGTGCCCGAGCAGACGTCGACGGCGGCTGGACGATGGCTTCCGAATCATGTGAGTACGAAAGAAGTGGCATTTAAATGCGCGCATTTATTCACTTATAAATGCTACAAATAAAAATATGCTAAGGGAATATGCTAAAGAGGCGGGCCAGAGTGCCAGCCAGCTAGATGCCGAAATAAGGCCAAGTATGGCCCACAAAGTGCACCAAAACTTTGCTAAAAAAATATGTGTAGCTGTCTTCCTCTCTTTTGCTCTCTATCTTTCTCTCTCTCTCTGTTGCCTTCTTTGTGTACGAATGTCTGCGCTTGTGTGTGGGCTTATGCATGTACTTTAAATCTCATTTGGCCTGCAGCGACTCAGGAATTTTGAAAGAGGCGAAGTGAGAGCGAACGAGAAAAAGAATGAAATAAGGCTATTTTAAGGCTTCTGGATGTTACAGCCACCATCATCCAGACACTATCACTATGCAACGCTAGCCACTTTACACCATTCATACACACACACACACACATGCACACACTTCCCCACAGTTCGCACGCACATATGCCATGAATTTCATTTAGTTTCAACGCGTGTGCGTTAGTTAATATTCCGCACGTGTCTATGTTAAAGAGTGCGCAAGTGTTTGTTGCCTTTAAATTACTTAAACCATAAAGAAAACTAATGTGCGCGCCTGCGTCTGCGTCTGTGTGTGTGTGCATGTGTGTGTCTGACTGCGCAATATGCTTTTGATGACGCTTTAAATATGCCGCGTTTGTTGTGGAATGTGTTTTAATTAGGTTCATAGAGCATAATGTTCAAATCTCCATTTTAATCAGCCCCCACAGGTAAATGGTGCACCGCATACGTTTCCCACAATAAGTTGACAAAGGATCTTTGCGAAGTATCAAAAAGCATTCTAACTAGCGCTGAAAAAATCTCCTGGCATCCGTTGTGAAGTGTGTCCGCATATTAAAGACGTGGTGGTCGGGGGTAGGGAGCAATGACGATAATGCGGCACACGTGCACTAAAATGCATGCACTTATAATATTTATAAGCTCCAGCAGGTAGCAGCAAGTGCAACATTTTGGGAGAGCTTGATAAATCACAGCTACAAGAGATGTTGCCAAGGATGTTGCCTCGTTCAAATGAAGAAAAATGGAACTCGCTGTGCTGCAACTTGTAGTTTAAGCAGCAACACCAAAATGCCAGACAGCAGCACACAGTGGCAGGGGTCGGATGGGGGCAAAGCAATCACTGCACCAACAGCTGCCCGTCCATAAACAATAGCTCTGGCTCTTGCAGGGATTCTGACCTTGTCATGCCAGAGTTACCACAAAAAACGAGCGAGTAAACGAGCAAGCGAGTGAGCAAGAGACAACAGCAAAGTGAGACTCGAGACTAGACTCCACTCCACTTTGCTGATGGAATACCACTGGAGGGTTGTGCCTCGAGATTGATGTGCCAAAAACCGTGTAAAGGTCAAATTTATGCGAGAAAAGTGTCAAAGCTGCACGGCGGAAACGCAAAAAAACAAGGAAAGGAAAGCGCGGGCGCGAGAGAGGGAGAGAGCTAGAAATGGCAAAAGAAAGTGTTGACAAAGTGCATGATGATGCGTTTAAATATTTTATGCCTTAAATAAGGCGCATAAAGATTTGAGTGGCAAAACGTGTTGTGGCTTTCGCCTCAACTCTCGTGGCCGGGCCAGAAGCGGTCCATAAAGAGCTGAATCACCTCATTACGTGGGCACCCGTTGCCCGGGCAGATTGTCCGGGCAACGCTCAATTAGTCGGAGCAACTTTAAATACACACAGTCTGCAGGGCTAAAGAGCAGCTCGAGCAGTTGCCATGAGAGCCACCACCCGAGCGGAGCAGCGGACTGCCGCAGGAATGCTTCGTCGCTTATTTACATGTCAATTGTAAATTGTTTTTCGTGTTCTCGCGACACACTTATCACTTTAGTGCTGGGATATTTATACTTTTTGCCGCTTCTCTTGTTTCCGAGAAATCGAAAACATGTGCGATATTGATGCACAGTAAGCCACAGCAGCAGCAGCAGCAGCGTAATCCCCGAGGTGTCCCCTGACAGACTGCTGTAGGTTCGGAGTGGCAGTTGGCTGTCGCAGAACGCAGGACACATTTTCGATGCCGTAAGTGCCCAAGATGTAGGCAAACCTCTTGGCTCATATCGTACATATATCACTTGTCAATCTAATTTCATTTTTACGCCTGAACAAGTCAGCAATCGGGGTCTACGACGAGGCAATAACAGCATATGGCCAGGCTTCCAGAGATTCCGGCACGGCCCACCGTGCTCCAACGTTTTTTGACAATTTGACAAATCGTGTATAGACATTTGCTGACGGCTCTCGAACATGTACACGACGCACTACCGCACTCTCCCACACACACTAACTGACACGTGACTCCGCCAGCTAGTCGCATGTGGGGCTGACATTCTTATCGAATTGGGGCCAAGGCTTCAAAGAGCAGCGGGGCACCTAAACAGAATGCAAAGCTAAATCAACACCAGACAAGAGTAACAGTAACAGCTACAGTAACGGTAACGGTAAGAGCAACAATGTAAGCGGGGGGAACGCTGGCAACTGTAAAATTCAATGAATTGGAAAATGTTTTGTTAGCTGTTGTCATTATTCAGTGGCAGACATGCAGGTGGCACAAGAGCGTTGCCTACTTTCCGGCGCAGCAACAAACGACACCCTGGCGACCGGGCTGGGGCTCGGGCTCGGGCGGGCAGCTGCCACACAACAAATCGTCAGCCAAATCTGGTTTGACATGTAAAAATGAAACAAAAGCGCTCGCCAACTGCTGCCATTGGCGTCGGTTGGCCCGGCCTGGTCTGGCCTGGGCTGGTCTGGGTTGGATTTGAATACTCACAAATTGAATAATTATGTGCAAATACTCTCGCGTATGCAAATTACCAAACAGAACCAGAAATATAAATTGTAGCATAGCTGCGGGCGAGTGTAAATTGATATTTCATGCAATTCGCAGGGTAGCGATTCAGTTGCTTTAAATAAAGAAAAAAGTGAGGGAATGAGCAAGTGCGAGTGCGAGAGGAGAGTGGGAGATATTTATGGACGGCACGCGTTATATGAAATCATTTCAAACGCCTTTGCTGAATGCGACGTCGGCGTCACTTTGTTTATTTCTTACTTAGCTCACACATGGCCACACCGACACACTACAATACGCACAAATTTATGCACACAAATAAAATGAGAATAAATTGATTTATCTGAAGAAGTACACACACACACAAACACACAGACACAACACATGAAAGAGACCGGGGCCATTCGAGGGTCGTCCTTGTTGCCTGGAACCGCGAGCATTCATTGGGGACACATTAGTCGAAAGACAGACGCCAATGCTGTGGCCAGCACACACACGCACACCAGCACAACAGCATAAGAATAAGCAAAATGCAAATACGGTAATACACACAGCCCACACACGCACCCACACACCCACCGACTGGCGCTTACTTATATGCATGCTAATATGCTCGTAAAAAGGCAATTTCCACAAATTCACCTCTCCCGCAGTGAACACCTTGGCATCCCCAAATATTTGTTGGTTTTCTTGTTGATATTGTTAATGCTGCTGTTGCCGTTGTTATTGTTGTTATTGCCGTTTGCCATTGTTCTGTCTGTGGTTGCCGTCGGTTGTTGTTGTTGCTGGCTAACTCAATTTTCTATTGCTATATCTTCATGGCCAAGCCGTGGTAAGCTTCGGGGAAAACCTCCCTAAGTTGTCCATGCTCACGCAAGACTTATGTTATAGATACACGCATCCACTTACCCACATACGCACACATACTGCCGCCACTTATGTTTCGGTCCCTTCGCACATTTATTTCAATTTTTACAACTTTCAAGCTCAGTCTACTCGTGCCGTGGATCGTCCAGCATCATTGCAGCATAACTTTTTATGAAAATATGTTAAATTAATCTCGATTATTTAATTGTGCAATTATGTCCATTGTACTCGTACAATCATAACTCAAAGTTATTTCTGATATTTTAATTTATCATTACAAATACCATGACCCACCGCACTTTTTCATTTAATTTGCTCATTTGTTCAATCAACATGAAAAAGCTTAACTCGTGTGCATATGCATATTTGAATGTATTTTCCAGATTGTTCAAATCTTTATCCAGAAACCAGAAAGAAAGGCTACCTTCGACATGCTGAAATTTGTATGCCCTTGTCGGTTTTCCTTCAGTTGCTTTCATACTAATTAAATAACAGAAATAATAAAATAATAACATTGTTCATGTACGAGTATTCATGGGCAGCTGAGAATCTTGAGAATCTTGAATTTTGACTGATTAAAAGTTGCCCGACATAAATGAAATGGAAATAGTATACGTTGGCTGTCTTGCTTTGACTGAGAACAATACTAGTCTAGTCCAAACTACCAAAACTCATTTCGATCGAATGTTCCTATAGCTGCTATATGTTGAGTTGTCCAATTGTGGATTTAGTAAATTTGGTTGCAATATCTTAATAGCTATACGATATTTTGCTTCGGCACAAACTATGTGTGGCAAGATTCATCTAAATAAGTTTAAAACTAAGAGACTAGTTTGCTTTGCAACAGACAGACAAGACTAAGTAAAAGTACATAGAGTCGAATGTGTTTCCTAAGGTGCGCTGCAAACTTCTATCCATAATTAATATACCCTCTGCAGCAGTATAAATGTTGTTATATTATTGCAATATGTTTCGTAAAAGAGCTAACAAAAACTAAATTATAAAAAAATAAAGTTAGTATACCCTTTTTTGACCATTTTCAATGGTCGAAGGGTATAAATATTCATCAAAATGATTGCAACATCAAAATTAAGCTTTAATCGATACACAATCATCGATTTACTTATATCACATTTAGCGTGCCTTCTTCCAAGTTAAACCTAACCTGTAATTTAATGGAAATAATCCCAACAGCCTTCGCTTGTTTTTACAGTATACAGTATATGTTTGAATAATCACAGTACTAACAGCCGCCGAAATGACGGCCATTGAAATGCCTGGATAAAACTGAGTAAAAATCCAATAGTCAAGTCCTTTGGAGGCAGGAACACAAACAACGACAACAACAGAGCCAACGGCAACACACTAACAAAAGTCAAAGCTATTGTAATAAATGACAGCAGACATCTGCAAAGTCAGCTTGGAGTGGGCTGGAATCTCAGCTGCAAGAGGAACGAAGGCTGGCAAAGTTTGGCGGGGTCAAAGGGCAGGCGCTTGGCAAATGCCAGCACTGCAAATCCTCGCCTCATCTCATCTCAGCCCGGCCTGGCTCGGCTCCGCCGCCAAGTGATATCCACTCGAAATGGCATGCCCAAAATTTTCTAGCATTTTAGCATCATTAGCATTGATTTATGATTAAGTTCAACCTCAATTTTCAGTTAAATCGTTTTCCATGCCGGCTCGGCACAGTGCGCTCTGCTCACTCCTGGCCCCTCACTCTGGCTCAGCAAGGAATGCCGCTGCTCCACAGACCTGGCAAGTCTTGTGCGCTGGATTTGGATTCCGTTCGCAAGAGAGGGTGAGCAATGAGCAGGAGGGGTGAATGTCAGCAGCAGGGGAATGTGGCTCGCTGTCTGTGTGTGTGTGTGGGCGGCGCAAACGTCGAAAACAAGAAATCAGAGCAACTGCGATTCTCACAATCGGACGCACTGATGTGTATAATGATCTTTAGCTGGGATTTAAAACGGATAATAAATAATAAAAATACATGGCGCACGATAGAGGGCGCAGCAAAGAACGTTGGAGTACGCCTGTCTTTCGAATTGGGTCGGCGACTCAGCTTACGCTACTAAGTCAGCAGCCAGCTTCATAAAAAATGAATTGTTAAGAGGCCGCACGCCGGAACACCCCCGCCCACCCTCGGTCACCTCGCACGTATAAAGGAATATAAATGTTCGCTTGCACAACAAATCTAAAATTGAGTTATTTCGCATTTGCCAGAATTCGCTCACAAAGAAGTAGGCCGGAATGGATGACACACAGCGACAGGGGCCGGCTAATATATGATTCCGAGCAGAGGTAACTATTTGGCTACTTGGAGACGAGCTAAGTCACATCGACTTACGATGTGAATTGAAATAAATAGAATTTTTAATGGCCAGTCACGCAGGAGTCAAACTTAGGTATAATGAATGACTCTGTCTGATTGTTCGGCAGCACTTCCTATGTCGTTATAAACATATCCGAGGCATAAGCGCTCCGACAAATGTTCCACAAATTCGCTTGCACAACAAATCAACTGCACAATGAAACTTAATAATATTTCCGTTTGTCAGACAACAGCAACAGGAAAGGGTGCTGCAAGTATGGGAACAGGAACAGGCACGGTCTCAGACTGAGGATGGGGCAGAGTTCCTGGCACAGGCCGAGAATATTTGAATAATGCTGTTCAATAAATGGAATTGCCTTCATTCGCCTGGCTTCCCGTCTTCTTCGACCTTTTTGCGGGCGCAACGCGATGTGCGATATGCGTCGGCGACGGCGATTGTAGATGGGCGTCGTGCGATCCCGGCACAGGATATCCACATGGTTGGCAGCTATTTTCTCGGTTCAAGGGAATGCCAACGCCAGCAAGTGCAACTACAGCGAGGCCATTGAAATATGGAATAAGTTAAAAGGATTTATTAACTCTTAAAAGCATCGCACAACAAAGCAAAAAGCCACACAAACGAATAATCCAACAGCAAAAAAAGGAAGAGTAAATAAAAAGTTAACAGACTCTGCCACAAGGGAAATGGCAAATCTTACGTTGTTATTCATCCATACTCGCTGCTGTATCCACATTCATAATCATTGCAAATGCGAATGGGAAGTGAGTTTCAAGTCATTCAAGTTTTTATTGATTGAGAGAAAATTTAAAGTACTATACATATATAGAAAGATGTAAGGAGTACCTATATACAAAATATATGGTCATATCTCATAGGATGTTTTAAGCTTACGTCAGCTAAAATACTTTGTATTCATAGTCTTGTTTCCATAACACACTTTTTGGCGTGTTATGTTTATGAACATTCATATATTTAAGAATAACATGCACTGCCAGTAAAGAATATTGCACACCAAAAGAACATGAGAGTTGAATTAAATGTATGTCGCCATGGAAATAAAGGCAGTGCTCCCGCGGAGCTGGTCACCCCCTTTGATGAAATGTAAATAAATATAAAATGTTTCTACTCTGAGTCTCAGTCTCAGTCGGCTGCGACTCAGTCTATTTTCCCTTACTTTACTGGGCTGAGCTGAAAGATGAGCTTTGTTTTCAGCTGCAATTTACATCTATCACTTTTCACACTGTGTCCTTGTGTTCTTTTGTTGCTTCGCTCTCAATGAAAATTAGCACACTTTTCCCATTTGTTTCATACTTTGTGTGTACGTTTATTCGTGGGTGTTGCTGGTAGTCGCTGTTTTTAACCCGAGTTACGGACTTTTTCCAATTCCTAAATTCAAAAGTTTCTGAAACTGTTAATAATGTGGACAGGCAGACGACACAAGTATTTCATTAAGGGAACAGCCGGACAACGGGACGACATGGACAGCGAGGACGTCACTGCCCTTCCAGTTCCATTTTCATTGAGATGAGCTATTTTCGCATAGCGTAGCCCTTCAAAGTGCCAAGTGTTAAAAGCAATTACACTGCGCACGCGGCGAATAAAAGAAAAACTAATTAAATCCTTTGTGCAACAAAATGGAGTTTCAGTCCTAGTGCACCGAGTCGAGGTGTGTTCTTTTTTCGGATCGGATGGTAATAATATGTTAAGAGCAATCGATACCCCCTTGTCTGTGGGGGTGTGGGGTGGGTAGCTAACAGGTGTTAAGCATGGCATTTACACACAGTCGCAGTCACTTATCTGCTCTGTGCTGTCGCTCGGGCACCGATATCGCTTTCGATAACGAGCGCAATCAGAAATGCTGCAACTCTCGCCTCAATAGCATGTAAATCCGAGTGTCCTTGTCGTTTTTCTTGTGCGCAATGCGCCAAAGCGGCTCCCGAAAAGCGGTTGAGCTATGCAAATTCTACAGAAAAATCAATATGCTTTCTATTTGAGTATAAGTGCCGCATAAACGATAACCAGGTTGAAGGTGGGCCTAAGTTATGAACGCCCAATGAGGTTATCCAGTATTTGATCAAAAATTGAACTAGCATTGGATCTGGAACTGAAACTAGAATTAGATCGAGAACTGCAGCTCGAACTTGAACTGGAGCTATAGTCCCAGCTCTCCCTTATTGTTTGTTCGGAAATGTATAGTTTAGCATAGACTTTGACAAAAACTTCAATTGTATCGAGTATGTAAGAAAAATAAGGGAATCACGAACATACTTCGGGTGCCGACGGGACCACAAGGTATAATCTCATCATGGTCCAAGTTTTAATAGCCTCTGAGAGCTAGAGATGGACAGACAGACGAACATGGCAATGGCATCAGTCCTCTGTAAATGCTGATTCCGAATTTATGTAAGTAGGGTTGGCAGCCCTTGCAGCCCTGATAGATAATAAGTTCATCGATAAGATAAAAGTCAAATATGTTAATCGATAGGATATCGTATAATAAGCTCGTTGCTGGTTCGACCCTATACTTTGTGGGCTCGGACACGCCGCCTTCTGCCTGTTACATACACCTTCGTGTAAAACAAAGTTGGTAAATAAATGCGAGTGTCATGGAATAAAAATAGAGCTGGAGCGCCAATTGCAACTGTCACTAAAACCGGACTTAGAATTTAAACCACAGCGAGATTGGCGCTCATAAATATCAGTGTAAAAGGAGTACTAGGCAACGGGCGCGGAACACTGCTCGCTACCCAGGTGCATTCGCCTGGTCATCTCTCACTTGGTGATTCCACCTCCCCTTCTATCATCCCCTTTTCGTCACAGCTTCATATTGAAGTGCTCTATTGGGCCGCATAGATTTATGCCAATCACGATTTGCTAATAACTCAGTGGCAAAGCGACGAGAGCTGCCCTCAACAATGTTGTTATTGTTCAAGTTGTTGTTGTTGTTGTTGTCATTGCTGCTGGTGCCGTTGTTGGCACAGGTCCTGTCATAATGGCAGTCATTTGAGGGTTAAATTGGATATGCCACTTGCGTTGACAAGTCGGTCACGTGCGGTGCTCCTAACAGGCGCACATAATTGACGTTTCATTAGCAACACTTTTAAGCGAATTACAATGTAAATATGATGGAGAGAGGGGGAAAGGTCTCAACACATACTTTAAAGTAGACCTCATAATTAAAAGGGCCAACTAATGGGGTAGCGGCTTACGAGTATTTCGACTGGTCAAGTCGTAAAAACTGTTGTTAGACTTAACACAAGCAACGCATAATAAATCGGACTTGGTTACCCCTCGAGATACACTCACACACACACAGACACACAGGGACACGCACACGCACATTGAAAATGAGGACAAATTTCATAGATGATCAGGATTCAGCGGCAAATTATGGCATGATGAAGTTTGGTTGGGGCAAATTGTGGCAGCAGCCAATGAAAAAGACGCACAAGCAAGGAAAGTAGACTTCTTGGGAGGATGCGTGTGCCAGTGGGAGTGAGGTGTGGCCATGTTAGTAACCTTTTTGTGCCCTCTGCATATATCTTATGCAAATTGCGGGATTATTCTGTGATTTAGAACAACTTATAGCCGACATTAGGCAACTGGAAAACGTTCCTTAATGCATTCAACGTCCGGCAGGCTGCATTACTTTGAAAAGGTGTTTAAGTGTTACCCACCACCCCTTACACCAAGTCGGTGTGTGTTCTCTACTCAGCCATTAAATGGACAGCATTCTAATGTAGCTTCTACTTTCTTGGGATAAGGTAGAGAAGAGATGTGTGGACCGTCGGGCCTGGCGCCTACGGAATCCCTTCGATGTGATTAATGGCTTGCAAACTTGTTTTCTAATTATTTAACACCCTAAAACTACGACAATTAATTATGTGGCTCAACAATTAAAGCCGTGGCCGACGTTGTGGACGCCACACACAGCCTCGCCCACACAACCACACAGACTGGCACGCATTCCCTCGTAAAATACAACAACTGCAACTAGAGCGATAAATTTTATTGTTCACACTCGCATGTACTACACATTTTGGGTTTTGTGTGTCTCGCTGGGACTTTTGTGCATTTTTTATTGTTGCTGCATAGTCAAATGAAATTGTTGAACTTGCCAAATTGCAGATACACACAAAAATAAACAACATGCACATGCACAAATGCTTACATTTGTGTGGACATTCACGTATACATTATCACAAACACTTGCAGATGTCTATGTGTGGGTATATTCGCTATTCAGCTGCGCGTTAATTGTTTTCAAGCACACACATGTGCAGAGCATGACAAGAAAGAAATGCTTCCTCCGACACGCCGAAGGTGTTATACCCTTGCATCATTTTATACTAGTACGAGAGTAGTTATGGATAATAGTTACAGATTTTAATTCTATTTTCCATGTATTCCCTTACAGCTTAAATAACTTTAATAACTATCCGATTGGATAAAATCAAAAAACTGTGTAACTTTGATTGGCACAGATAAGCTCCGTTATTTCGAAAAATAATACTAGTCTTTATACAATAACTCTCTCTCTCCAATTGGTTTTTTGACAGCAGCTATATCCTCAAATGCTCCGATTTTGATGAGGCTAACGAAAATGCAGCGATAGGTTCTATGGCAGCTACAAAAATTAAATTTTACTCTGGATAACAAAACCTTTTTTGATGTTCAACTATATCAATCCATCCCGACTAAGACCTTTAGATTGTCAAAATTAATATACTCTTTGGAAGAGCATAAAACGAGCCCTTAATGGCCTCAGACACTCCACCACCCACTGCCACACACGCGAACAGATACTCCCACATTTATTGCAAGTTTTTAATTAAACGGAACCGTGACAATTTATTTGAAAGGGCGCTCTGCAAATTGCGTTTAAGCATCGCATTTAGTTGATTTAAATGTCACCCTAATGCCTTAACAAACTCTCAATGCACAAAGACACCCCGTTGCCGAGGGCGAAAAGAACAAAGAGCGGGAAACAGAATGGAAAAATTGAAAAAATAAACATTTACTTTCACATAAAGTGCGTGCCCCAAAACAGTCAAAAGTCAGAGTCGCAAGTCGCCAAGGCGGCCGCAAGAAAATCTGCTTAAAGCAATTACATTTCAGCATAATTGGCTTTAATTGTTCGCAGAGCCCACTTCAGCTCTGCCAGCCGGCAGGAAAATCTTTTGCTCAAGTGAGGGTCGTGACGGCATCTATCTGTGAGCATCGGTCGAGGGCCGTCAAGAAGCGAGAATGCGGAAACGGAAACAAGCAATTTTGCGGCAAAGTTACGAGTACCACAGACAACAACACCAACAACAATGCTAGCACATCAGACAACACCATCAGCAAGAAAGTAATGTTGTGCGTTACAACAATAACAAAGCCAAAGTAAAACTGTGCGAGCTCGCTCATTTAACAGAGGGATTGGAGCAGGGGATGTGGCCGAGATGGTCGAAGAGGGCGAAAGCCTTCAAAGTACTGCGGGCCAACTGGCTCTTGGCTGGAAAGTGTGACAAATACTTGTGGCGTGTTGGTCAACAGCACAAGCTCTGCAGCATAAAAAGCACGGCACGTAATTGATTGCAACTCGCAACCTTATCAAAAATAAACATAAGTATTAAGAACATAAAATGAACCTAAAGATATCACATACTTAATGTCACCACATGTCTGGGAACATATAGTAAATAAGAAAGGCCTGCTCGAGTATTGTGTGTTGCAGGAAAACCTACATAGAACTCTGGTGGGTGTTCTGTATTTATGCAGTCGTTATTACAACTACACAAGATGCAGTTCATAATGAGCCACACCCGCATCCGCAACCGCCCTCCTACTCTAGGAACTCGCATAACGTGGCAGCTATATTCACTGCAACTTAAGAGGGAATCACATTGTGGCGCTACCACTTAACATTTTCTGTTGGCGCCTTTTCGTCTGCTCTTTCCTCATTGTTTCCTGCATAATTATTTAGCTCAAGCAGCGCTAATTAATTGTTTAAGCACTTACGCTCTAATGGCTACACGTTGTGGGGGTCCAATGCACTGTACACAGCGGAGCAACAAGAACTGGTGGCGTCTCTCCTGCTATTTGGCAAATTATTTGTACACTCGAGTGTCACAATTGGTGGTGTTGCATTGTTACATGGCGCCATTATGCGCAAAATGAGACTGCATAAAATTTGCAGTCTGTCAGAGACACGCGACAACAATATCTAGCAAAACCAACGAGTCTTCTTATAACATCGTGGCATGTCCATAAGTAAGCAAACTTCTTGCTAGTATTTTATAAATAAAACATCTATTAGATATGCTGTTATCCAAAATACTTATGACCGGTTCATTTGTATTTTAGCTTTAGATGTATATCATTGATGACTCTACTTTGCCTTGGTGCTGCAACATTGATCCTTGGAGCCCGTTTTGCAGACGCATTTGCAATCCTGGCTACACGAGCAATTGTCGCCGCACTTGGTGTCTGTGCACTTGCAGTCTGCAAATGAAGTTAATCAATTTAATAAAAGGCTATTAAATTATTAATTAGTTATGCATTTTAATTACTTGTACCACAGCCCTTGCAAACCATATTTCGTCACGATTTTCTTCTTTGAGTTCAATATAAACATGATTGGTAACCTATTTATAGTACGCGCTGGCAAGTACAATTTTGCACTCACTCGCAAGTCAAAACTGTGTTTAACGTGTGCAAAATCAACAACACCGTGTGCAATACGCTTACCTCTGTCGGTCAACAGAAGATAGGAACGATTAGATAGCGACGTTGTGTGGCGTTGCCGGTTGACAATTACTCAATGACAAGTGCAATGACTGTGGGCGTGGAGAAGGACGAGGACGAGAGTGAGGGTTGAGTAAATTTTGGCCGTCCTAATTACGACATAATCATAATTGTAGCTCGAGTGCCTCGCCCTGTATGAAGCGAGAGCTCCTCCTGCAGCCGCTTGGTAAGTAGTTGGTTGCTCAACGAGTTGAAGTGAAATTACCGCAAATTGCGAAAGTTTTTAATTGTTTATCTCGACAGACGCTGTTGCCGAAACATTACTGCAACATGGCCACTCTCAGCTCAGCTCGGCGTGCCGGCGATTTAGCAATGCGGCAGAGAAAGAGAGAGAGAGAAAGAGAGTAGTATGGCAGCATTGTCCTTGCCGCAATCAGAAAACAGAAATCTTTTGCGACCGGATGCTTAGTAATTTGGCTTATGCCTTGCGTGGTCTGCTCGGATCTGCAGACCCAAAAAGCCAGTTCTTCGGGATAAGGTCAAATTATTAATTTAATATGTATCCGTACGGCTTGAGCTTCGGCTTCCGTTGTGCTGGCTATAACATTTGCTAGTTAAAATTCGTTGTTTGAAAAGTTGGCATCCACCCGCAGCTTCGCGCAACT
The DNA here is from genome assembly GCA_018903675.1 of Zaprionus capensis. NCBI lineage: Eukaryota > Metazoa > Arthropoda > Insecta > Diptera > Drosophilidae > Zaprionus > Zaprionus capensis. Next base: position 6,658,210 of record JAEIFN010000011.1, read on the forward strand.
TCCCTGGCTCGACCTGTGGCACTGTTGCCACAAACTTTGTACCATTTCCGCTGCGGCAAGGCCACTTCCGTTTGTCCGCTTTTCCTATTACCCGTTTGCAGTTACTACTCTCCCCGTTATCACCTAACCCTGTCCTGAGTCCTGATTAACGTTTAAACTCATTAAGATAACGCAATTTTAGGCGCTCTGCTCACTATTCCCAGCTGCCGCCATCGCAGCTGCAGACCCAAATCCGAACCGTGGCCAGGTCCAGACCGGTCGGGACAAAGGTCACCCAGCTAGCTATCTGAAATCTGTTGCTGTTGTTCTTTCCTTGCTTGTAATTGGTTTGTAAACAATTTAAGCTGCTTTTTGAAAAAGTATGTGGGAATTTTGGTTGAATGTAAATGGAAACCAGATGAACGCTACAATCAAGCGAGCTACCCTTCGTCCAGTTTTGAAAAACTGTTACAAAGATACCTTCAATTATCAATAACAGTCTTCTGCTCCCAAATGCTTTCTCACTCCTACACCGATGCTGCAGCACTTCAACGCGCAGTTCTGAACTTTCAAGACTAAGGTAACTATAATCATTTCTGCGTTTATTGTCCGATCAGATTTTAATAGGAAGAAAATATAGATATTTTAGTTAGAAGTCAACAAGCTGTGTATTTTATATTTCGCATACAAATCACATTAAAAAATAAAATCATTGAATTGAAATTGTATTTGAAATAACGTTGATCAACTGATGGTATACAGAACTTTCATACCAAATTTACTGTCTCAATCTTTTATATTTGGTGAGATCACAATGTTCAAACCGATGAACTGACATGGAGCAGTCAACTTGTCTAGTGATTATATATCCGTTACCCCCATTATCATGAAAGACATAAGTACTATAACCAGAAATAGTGGTCTTATGTAGACCCCAAGGTTGTATTCAGATGGACATTTTTAGATGTACGATATTTACATTTTAATAATCTACAAGACAATAAAGAAAAGGCTTTAGGTAATTTTCTTCCATTCAAACAATAAACATACATGGACAATATTTCTTAAAACGTCAAGACACACATAGACAACATTTCTTCAAACTTCAACAAACGTATTTAAATTTTACATAGCATGCAGCATTGAGGACGAGGCCGTCATGTGGTCGAACAACTGGCCAAGTGACAACAACAACGAAATCAACAGACAACAAATGACAAGGGAACTTCACGCATAAACCGAAAAATAGCAAAATGTTGAGCGACATCGCATCGCATCTGCTGCCCTGCTGAGCTGTGGTTGCAGTTCATGGCAACGATTGTCCGGAAAGGGGGAATCACATGGACACACACTCCCACATACGTACAGGCTTAGGCATGTAACCGACCCAAAAATGTTCTGCAATATGCGTCGGGGGGAAAATTCATCACAAATTTTATGCGACAGCACAGAGACACAATCCGAACTATAATTTAAAAGGAGAATATTAAATACTCTACATATACGAAGTGGGAACATAAACAAAATATTTCCTTTCCCCTAAATTGGTACAACCTTTGAAATAGTTACCCCTTGCTTTTCAATTTATATGTTATATTTAATTTTATTTATTTATTGATATTAAATTTATAATGTAATTTTCGATATAAATAATTGCAAGTAACTCGAAAATTACAAAACAACTTTCTCGAAATGTTTTTTTTTTTTAAATGTTTAAGAGTCCTAATGCCAAGTAAACTTAATTCACTGCCAGCTGTCACATTGCACTATAGAAATGTTTACTGTTGAACACCCTTATTATGATACGATTATTTTGTGTTTTAAGAAAACATCAATTTTCAATGTAACATTTCACGATTAGTAACAGAACCACGCTCTGTTAAAATAAAATCTGACATAAATTGCTGTTAAAAAAAATGCTGCAAAAATACCAAAATACAAGTCAATTTTAAAGTGCTCAAAAGTTAATTTAAAATAACGAAATTTTAATATTCTTAGAATATAGTTGGTATCCTAAACCTTTTTTGTGCGAGGGTACATTAATTTGTTCCCTAATTTAAATGTATATACTGAATCCGCATGAACCGAGGTGTCCTACTAGTCAAACATCTGCTAAAAGAAAAACTAATTTTTTGGTTTTATAGTCATAGTGATAAAACTTGGCACATATGCTTCTTTAAATACGATTTTAAATTAATCTAGGATGATAACAATAAAATAATCGATCCAATACTTAATGCAGAGAAATCTACCCAGTTTGGTTATAATATATGGTTGACTTAAGTTTTGTGAGGTCACAATGGTCAATAAAGGTCGTCTTTATAAAGAGATGGTTTTGCCGAACTTTAATTAACAATCTCTATAGCTCCCTTATTCGTCTTATTCTTGACTGCAGATCATGCATTTGCTATCTTAAGTATTCGAATCACAAGGACCACATTCAATCTGTCCAATAGGTCTTTGTTATTTTTGCCTTGCTAAGGGCTCTGCCTCGTCTTCTTCTGCCTGTTACATACATGTTCACAAAGTTATAATACCCATCGAAACTATGGCTAGCGTGTATAAAAATCAAAAGCCTGTCCACACAGTTGGTGCAGTTTGGAAAAGACTAGTCCATGGTGATCTTTCGCTAAAGCATTCAATAATAATCAGAAGCTTCATCATGATTATTTGTCTTTGGCAACGTTTTCTCTTTCCAACGCATTTGTTAGTATTAAGATGGCAATTGACGATGTTATCGAGTGCCATCAATGGAAATTGCATCGCATCAAAAGTTATAAGTTTTCATTACGCGCTGACGTTCAATATGGCGTTCAACTAATACGTCAGCGTGCGCCAGCACACATGCCCTGGCAGAAATTTGTCAATGTGCTAGCAAATGACATGCATCGACGACGACAGAGACGGAGACCATGATGATGCAATAGATGTCGCTTCAAAGTATGCAACACTTGACGGCACCAGCAATGTCACAATTATTTGGACCCCAGTCTCTCCAGCAGTGGCAAGGGCTAATGTCAGCGTGTGTGTTGGGTGGCGTCTCTTATATGTTACATACATGCACATGTATATTGCAGCTGCAGCTTACATGCTTCGATCCCATCGGTGTGAGAGGCGGCGGTAACAGGAAATCACTAGAGTAACTTTTTTAATGGAATCAAATCAAATTGTTCGGAAGCTGTAAAAAGCGATTGCACGGAAGCGTTTTGAGTTGTTGACAGGCGTCGACACCTGACACCCGACTACCGGCAACCAACAACCGAGAACTACCAACTGCCAAGGTGCACACACTAAGGGAAGAAAAGTTGGTAAAGTTGTGAAACGACTATGACCGAAAAAAGGGGACAAAGTGCCATAAGTACGCACTGGAGGGTTGACAGCAGTCACACGACCCATCGTCAATAGAGCGTCAAGTATGCTTGTCGCTGCTGCTCAATGCCACGCCCACTTTAAAGCCACTGTAGCTGACAGCTATAATTGGGGCAGTGACAACGAGCTAGGTAAAAAAAAGTTATTCAAGAACAAGAATGACAGCAGTGGCAAAGCAGGGCAGAGTATGGGAGGGCATGATAGCCCTATATGGCCCATAAGTTGGCGTGCGTTGCACTTTGCAAAGTTGCAAGGCCATAAAAATATACCATAAAGCTTGTCGCCCAAGCTGCTCCTCGGCACTCAAACAGCCGTTAATCAACTGAGGCAGCCTGGCAGGACAATTCTAAGGCTGGCCAGCCAGTGGACTAATAATTCTTGTTGACACCCGAATAAGTTATGCCCATTGAACTTGAGCAGCTGCAAATTAAGCCAATCAATTCATTAACACCTCATCCTTCTGCCGCCTCCCTTGCTGCCGACGCAGTTTGGTTCCAACTTTGAGTGTCACTCGCGATGCTGCGCATGAAAATTAAATTGTTGGCTACAATGACAAACAAATTTTACTGAAATGCAAGCCAAATTGCAGCAGACACACAGACTTTCTCTCCACCTCTCCCTTTCTTTGTCTCTCTATCTATCTCTCGCACTTACAAAGCCACATAAAGAGCAGCCGAATGGAGCGAGACCCGCATCGCATCGCCTTTGTCTTCCTGGGGAAGCAGATTAATTGCCAATGAGTGTGTACAAGTGTGAGTAGAAAAGTTTTCAGAGTTTTCCCGCTCACTCTATCGTCCAGAGCCCGTTCCCTTACAGTCGCTTTCTCTTAGCCATCGCCGCATCCTCAGCTGGGTCTGTGTGACACCTAAGCAAGGACCACGTGCATTTTATCTCTGCTCCGAACTCAACACAATTCGAGGTTTTTGAGGTGAAACAAATTTCCGGTGACATAAACTTAATTAGCTTTTGTTCGAGCTTTTGTTTTATGGCTTTGCGGGTACAAGTCCCACTAGGTGTTTAAGTGTATGTGTGCTCCTGGTTATACGCATGTGGTAGGGAAGTGGGTGGAGGGGGTGCACTTTGTTATATAAATGGCATGTAATGTTGAAAGGCGACATTTCGTTTTGATTTAATTGAGGCACTGAGCAGATGTATCTTGAAGAGAGATCAAAGTTATTCAACTGCTTAATTAAAAACGATAGCGAAACAAACATTTCTTGGCAAGTTTATCAAGAACGGGTCCAAAAACTTTCAACAACTCTGCACCAATTTTACGAACGCAGGCTATGAACATGATATTTGCTGATAATATCAAAAAATTCGCGCATTACACAAATCTTAACCACAAACAACAACGAAAGTAAAACAACAAATAACATGAAAAGAAGAACAACAATAACCGCAACCAGCATGAGCAAATACAATGAAATTGAAAACTGAAGAAAAACTCATCTCTCCTGAGTCTTAAGTTGTCAGGTTGGCAGAACAAAATTGTTTTCAAACTAAATGGCAGAGACCTCTTATTCCCTGTGGACTTTCAGGTACTCAATAAGCACAAAAGTTATAAACAATTCTTAATATACTTAATGAAAGTGTTTAGTTGGGTATATGAAATCGAACTCAACTTGCACACATTGGTGATGGGAGTTTGATGGAATATTCATCGCATTACCCTTTAACACGATTATTCGCACAAATTTAGAAGAATATAAATATTTAAATTTACAACTTAATAGACTTATTTTAATATTTTGTAGTTTTAGTAAATATGAATGAAGTTGAATAAAGATAGTTATTTGCTCCACTCTTTGGAGATATGCACATACACATGAATTAAATACGTATACCCATTCACACACACACGTGCCCGCCCATAAATACTTCATCAGCTAAGAAGTTGGAAGGCAGTAAAGTTTTCCTCCCTGCGGCGGCAACAACGGACACATAGGCAAACTGACGATATAATGATCTCCCCTGGGGCATCGCAATGTAGCCGCCAGTTCCCCAACTGCAACGCATTGAAATTCCTGCGGCATTTCTCAGCATCACCTTAATCGCCTGCCAAAGTTGCTTATGCTTGCCATTCCGGGTTGACTGGCGCCTGCTCGGTCTCAGGTTCATGCAGAGGCTCAGGCTCATGCTCGGGCTCAGTGCCGTCTCCCGCTCGAGCAATATTAACAGGAAATGAAATCAAAAGGTTGCCTTTTACTTGATTTTCCCAATTCCGAGTACTGATGCTGATCCCCTCTTGCCACTCAGGGCCCTCTCGCAGGTTCTTCCCTCTTGCGGCAGCACTCGTCATTGTTCGTGCGCCTTCTAGTTTAGCTTTATCATCTGCACTTGGTGGTCTGGTCTGGTCCATAACTTGCTTATTTTGGTGCGGCTTGTGGCTCCGTCTGACTTTCTCCATTCTTCCGTTTTCCCACATTCCATCTCCGTTTCCGTTCGTCTCATTCGCCATGACTCTAAGCCGGTGTGCAGCGTGGCTGTTACCAATCTTCAACTGCCGTCTTTGTTGTTGCGTTTGCTGTATAAGTAGCTCATCTGCGGCTGAGCGCGTTTTATTTGTTTCAAATTGAGTTATGCCTAATGAAAATCAAATAAGTCGCAATCCAGCCGGAAATGCCGGAGGACTCTGTCTGTTGTTCTGTACCCGCAGGGAGGCAAGAGTCTAATCCACCCCGCACATTCACGCCTACTTCAACGTTGTGTAAATAATTTCACGTGTCCTCAGCCGTCAACTGTTGTGCCGAAAATTGAAAATGCCATTGTAATGAGCTGGAAATTAATTAGGACTAGTCGCTGACTTAGAGCATCACGTATAGTTTATGCCCCGTTTCCCTTGGAAATTAAACGTTTCATCACTTATGTCCTACGGCCTTAGTTGATGGTCTGGTTAAGTGTGCATGCAAATAGTTGTGAGCAAATTTGCATATTTTACATTTATTTGCCTTTTTGCTGGCTTTCTGCCATTTCTAGCTAAAAAGGCAAGTGTCGGGTAGGGATGGGGGCAGGAGAAGGAAGAGGAGGAGTAGTTGGTGAAAACACTACAGTATTTTATTTATATATCAAATTGCTTTCTCACACACTCTCAAACATGATATCTGTTTATGAGTCGGCCCCAGCTCTATGCCCGGCCCGGCCCGGCCCGTTCCGGATACGTTAAGTGCAAGTGTGGAAAATTATTTAATGACTTTTCTGAATTTGAAACGGAATATGTAAGTGCGTTGCGGCGGAGCGGCAAGTATCACGATGATGAGGCCAAATATTTGCATACGCAAACTTGTCAGACGCAACCGGTTGCCCTGATACCCGGCGAGATCCCTTGCAACTGCCAACTGGCAAGTGGCAAACGGCAAGTGGCAGGCGGCAAGTGGTAAGTAGCAAGTCATTTAACACAACCTGAGCTTGCCCCCTGGGAGCTTCGTTGCGCGTTTTTCTACAGTTTTATTAATTATTTATGCGTCCGTTGCGCGTCGACCAAGTGCTGGAACTGTGCGAGAAACACACGACCACTTGGCCAACGCCGCCGCCTAATGAAGCCGCACTCCAGCCAGCTAGAGATGATGAAGTCGGCCTGTGTGCCGGTGGTGCTGGTGATGGCAACGACCATGTCGTCTTCCTTGGCAACATCAACATTAATTTGTTCAAGCGACACTTACTAGACAGTCAGGGGAAGCGGGAAGCGAGAGACGGCCCTGCAGAAGCAGCACATAATTTGTAATTAATGACCAGTTAAAAAGCAACCTTGAGAGGCAGTGAGAGACTTGAGTCGACTGCGATTTACAGCAGCGATGGCTGACAGCCAGCCAAACGCTGATTTATGGCCACAGACCGCAAAATTTATATGCCATCACAGAAGTGCCGATGCGAGTCGACATTCCCAGCAATTCCGATTCCGATTCCACACGCCATCTGTGGCGTCTGCATGTCTTTACATTCAATCTATATTCAATATTGCCACCACCAACTGAAGTATATCCGGCTTGAGACTCGATCTGCTGCAAAGCACAGTAAGAGCTGAGTCCCTTCAACATGAATGCTAAACAACTGCTAGATAGTGTATATAGTGTTCGCTTTCCACGTGATCTAGCTCGCTTTAGCTGCTGCTTTTGTCACAGCATTTGAATGTGAAATGTCAGTCACAGGCGCCAGGCTGGGCTTTATGTTCGTCTCAGGCTGTGGCGCCCATCGCATAGCTCAACTCTTTGCAGCTGCACAAAGCCAACAAAAATAAGACGAAGACGGAGGAGGATCTGTTTCATTTTGTTGCTGCTTTTGGCATTGGAGTGGCAACCAAAGCGCAATTTGTCTTGTGCCACCAGCCCCGATAGTCAATGCTGCTGAGCCCATTTACATTCTCTTTATTGCCAGAGCTGTTTTTGCCCAGCCCAGCCTGCCTAAGGCATCCACGTACACACATACTCAAACACTTATAGACTCACGTATAGGTCTTTTTGCATGTTGTGACTTTGTCTGCGGCTGCTGTCACTCGACCGGCTTATCCGCCTCGATTGAGCCGCCTTTGCAGCCCAGGGGGTCGCAAGTATAGGGCGAGAGGGTTAGAAAGAAAGAGAGAGAGAGAGAGACAGAACGAGTAGGAAGTCTGGTGCAGTCCGCAGTGGCATTCAAATTGTAATTCCTCAATTATAAGAGTGTCTATGGCATGCCTATAAATATTTGTTGCCTGACGACAGTTTAATACGGGCTTCAGTTCTTTCGCTTTTTGATTAATGGCTGCCCTCGATTTGATGTACTGGCAATTTCACAGCACCATAGCAACGCGGCTAAGTAAAACAACGCCAGAGATAACTGAAAACACCTAACTGAAAACGGGAAACAGAAAACTGTTTTTACACTCTGTTTATTTTGAATCCAACTTACAGCTAAGTGCAAAACAATTTACCCAAATACGCAGGCAAACACATTTCGTCACACACACACATGGCGCTCGCACACTAATACAGCAACACGTATACTAATTGTTCCCCCGACTATTGCCGCTTTGAGCCACAGGCGGCAGCCGCAGAGAGCACTCTTTGTTGTTGTTATTTTTGCGGCATGCTTGCAAAATCAGTCAAAGCTGCTAAAAACTTGCCCCACCCTGCACTCTAACGCTTTACATTTAGGTAATACCCTGTAGCAAAACAGAACAAACAAACTCTACAAACAAGTCAATAGGGACCTCGTTTAATATGCATTTGAGTATGCGTTAAATTTGTGAAATGCAACTTTACTTGTAATCCAATTTATTACTTAATATGCGCTCTATGAAGATCATGGATAGAAATAATAATTTTGAAATAACTGCGTGTCACTGCGTCAGACAGTCCTTGCTTCCCAGCTAAGAGGGCTAATGAAAGCAGCACACACCTGGAATTGTTATGGTGTGCTTGTGTGAGGTTGATTGTTGGCTTTTGTAAGTTTTTTACATCTGCATACAATTTTCATTGGATTGAGGGGTAGAAACTATGTCAGAAGCTCTGCAAATGTGATGCATTTGTGTAATACTTTTTAAGTAGCATTACGCTAAGCCCGACCCACACATGCCTTGCCTAATGGCTAGATGATAATTTCAAAATAAAGTTATTTGCACATTAAAGTTGAAGACGTAGGCATTTGAGTGAAATAATGAAGAGAATGTTTCATGAAATAAAATACGACTGTAAAAAACAACACTCACTTGATGTCTGGCTTCATTAAGTTTGGCGTTTATTGATTACTTCTATTTAAGAGATATTTGCTTTTACATATATAACAATTTAAGTCTCCTTAATTCTTTTTACACGTTTTTGCGTCTTAACCGCTAACTTGGATTGCTCTTTCATCAACTTAATAATTATCGGTCTACCGCCACTTTCGATATATTATTGATCAAGTCTAATAATTAGTGCTGCCAACTTAGCTATTTTCCCACAGATCTATCATGTTGTATAGTACCACCACTAAGCAATGAACACATAGAGACGATGTCCGCGGACATCGATGTTTTCGATGTTTTCAAAGTAAATCATCGATGTTTCATCGATGATTTGAAAAAAAAACTTTTTATTTTTTTATAGACAAAACAATACCTAAACTTTATTAATTGATTTACCACTTTTGGAGACAGTCTCGTTCGCCTGTCGGAGATCAGGGGCGCGGCTGGATCGAAAAATCACCTTAAACAACTTTTACGCTGTTTGCGGTCTCTATGTGTTCATTGCTTAGTGGTAAGATCAAGATGCACAATTTTCGATTATGTTCATGTTTTTTTAGATGAGTACTGAAGACAGAGTGTTGAAAACTCTCGTATGCAAAAGTTTATGTGTGCCGGCTTCGTCTTGTGAGCAGGTATTCAGACGCCGAAACAGAAAATTGACTTCAGGCTGCCAGCGCGCTGGCCGAATCATTTGCCTGTTGTCAAACTTCACAAGCAACGCATACATTAATATGCGAGCTTGTGCATGCATACACGCACACATTGAAACGATCGCAGAGCGCAAAGAACTATGCCCGTGCTCATCGTTTCGTTGTGCGACTGACTTGATGCCGATGTGCGCTTCTCGCGGTTTCTAACGAAGAAAGCCGATCGCTCACTTTTGTAACACTTCGTGTTCAGGGGTCCCAGTCTCTGCATTGCATCAAATGAGTAGATTCCGCTGTTTGAGTACTCTATATGTTCGATGCTTAGTGATAGTACCATAATTGGCAAATGCAAATTCTTCTAGCGGGAATTGAAACTATTTATACCCGCTACATATACGTAGGAAAGCTTCTTATAACCGCTACACACCTGACCAAAACGAAATTTTTAAAAAAAAGAACTGCTTTAATCAGTAAATTTTAATTATTTCTTTACTAACTTTTATGTTAGTTATCTAATCGCATCCAAATTTCAAGAATGGTACAATCATTTGATGGTTGGTAGTTATTGTGTTTACCAAAAATGAACTGTCTAGCATTAAAATTACGATTGGAATTCGGTTTTTATTGATTTACGGCGGCGGAAATGGGCGTGGGCAAAAGCAAACTTGATCTGCGTGCAGTAATAACACATATTGTAACCAAATTTGGTAGCTCTTGCTAGTATAGCCTCTGAGATCTATAACAATATTATCATAAACAAATTTTGTTTTCGGCCGATAATATCGATATTATCGATAGACTACACTATGAACATTGCAAACCCTCAGTGGTGGCAATTATCGATGGTCTTATAGTCTGTCGCAATTGTGACAATGCGTTGAAATCCCTAAAATATAAAAGCAAGACCCGCGTCATGTTTGGATGCAAGACCCTGAAATAAAATTTTGGCTGGCATTATATGCAGTCTTTGATGGGAATTGCTTTTACAAGTATAGCGAATCTAGCATAACAACAAAACTCTTGGATATCTACGTACATACCAAGACAGTCAATCATAAGTCTTCTTTAGCTGCTTTTGGACAGACGAACAAAATACCGTTCATTGCATTTAAAACCTACAAACAAGAGAGAGGATTATGTTTCTAAATACATATGTATGTTTCCATACATTGATCTGACAGCCAAATTGACTATTAGAGAAGATTTTAAAAATATTGGATTAAATCAATATATTATCGTTACTCAAGAGTTTGTAGCTATCAGCTTGTGTCTATCAGTACAATTATCTGGATTTTTCTAGACTTTTTTCAATGGCTGGATAAGCTCTTTTATGGCCCGAAGAATTGGCAGCACTGGTGCACTCCGAAAAGCAAGATGTCGGTGATGCCAATTGCATTCTCTTTGCGTAAGTCCTCTTCGAAACAATAAGTGCTGAGGTAATTACAACTAACGAGTATAAGCAAAGAAAGACGCTAATTCAGTTAGAATCCATGACTTAAATATTAAATGAACTCGCTACATATGTTAGAAAGTTAATCAATGGCTTAAATATTACTCGTATCTACAGCGTATTCCAGCAAAGTCTTTTTGTCTGAACTCCCTAAGATATTTCAGATTAAAGTGTTTTTTTTTTTTTGAGCAACTGGCTTTTTCTCGCATGTTAGTCTTAGGCCACACGAAAAGTATCTGCAAAGCATACGGTGATAAGGCGGCGACTGGCATAGGTCGTTGCCTGAGAACTTCAGCAGACTGTAAAATGAAATAATTATGAGCGATAAATTTGCAGTTGTTGCGCTTTGAAAAAGTGTCGCGATGTAGGCGGTGGCAGCGCCGCCATTGACGCTAATAATGAGCCAAGTCGCGGCCAAAGGTTGTTCCAGGCAACCTTAGAGGCCAAGACGGAGTCGGGGCCAGAAGAAAGCAATTATTCCTGCAAAAATATACAACATCTAATTGGATCGATGCGAGTGACATGCAAAGTAGCAGCAGCAACAGCAGTAGCAGCAGCACCGACAGCGACTGCCTCAAGAGTTTCCCGAACGATTTCAAAGACAGCCGCATTAAAAATTCATAAGATTTCCACTTTGGACGGGCAATCGGAGCCGGAGCTGGGGTCGGAGCAGGGGTTTGGAGCCGGAGCCGGCTTGGCCTGTTTGGCTAATTCAATTTAAGGTCGTAAGTGAAGCAGCAAATCTACTTGCAATCGACCCGACGGCCAAGACCCGAGAGCAGCTCATATTTTATCGGTCCTGTCGTTGCAGTTGCACGTGCAACCTGCAGCCGCTCCTAGACTCTGCTCTGTGACTGCCTTCCCTTTATCGGAGAGTGTAAATTTCGCCGTTGTTCGCGTTGCCAAGAAAGCGCTGCTCAGATTTATTTCATTTGCAACACGCCTTACCATCCTTTATATAATTTCAATTATCGCCTCTTGGTTGTGTCATAAATTAACGTTGAATCTGAAAGGCCCCCGTCGGATGGCACTTGCTGGTTGCGCTGATTGCACGTGAAATATTCTTGGCCAAGGATTTAATTAAGTGCAGGCTCCAACAGGACAGCTATGAACTAGCATATTAAGCAGTCGCACTTTATGCCAGTCCACACACACATAGAAAGAAGACACACAAACATATCTGAGAATTACGCCTCTGTGAGCAGACAATGCAAATGCAAAGCACAAACGGAGCACAAATCTTACAGTCTGGTCACAAATTTTGTTGACACTCCAACGGGCACTTTGACTAGCTGGCAGGGCTAGAAAAGCGGAAAGGGTGTGGGGAGATGGAGGTGGGAGAAAGAGTGAACGAAAAGTAAAAATGCATATTGTTGTCAGCAAATGGCAGATAGACAAACTGAAAAACAGTCAAACTGTCAAATGTTTTGCTCAAGAGTCGTAAAAAAGTTATGCAGCAGTTGTGGCAACTGTAAAGCGTTGCGATGCCACAAAACAGCCGAAGCCAAACTTGCAACAAGCACCAAACAAGTAAATGCTAACAAACGGAAACAAACAGCTGCATTAGCAGACGCAAATCAGCAGCAGAAGCAGCAACAAAATCAACTGCGGCTGCAAAGTTAAGCGCAGTTGAGTTACTCACTTAAAAATGCAAAACACAAAACGGAAATATGCAAAACCTCGGGTCACAAACGGAAATGACCCTGCCACCCGCCCTGCAGACAACTGCGTGTGGCACTCTCTGGTTATAGTTACCTTTTGAGCTTACACATGTATTTACAGTTGTTAAAGCCATCTATAATTGTTGCACAGGGTATTGTGTAGTCTCTACTTAGTCTGATGCAAAACGACTCGCTAACGAGCGCAACAAGCAGGCAAAATGACAAGTCTCAAAGATCAGGTCCGTAGTTACGCTTTTGCAGGGTATGCTGAGCACAAGAGCCCCGTTTGCCAGGGTCACCCAACAAAAAAAATTAATATGAAAAATGAATTTAAAGGGCATTTGTTCATTTTGACAATTCAATTTCTTTTTCTAAATCAAGCTTTAAATAAATATATTCATATAAATCTTAAACCCTTAGGGTAGAAGAGCATTGTAACTCTGTGCAAACCAAATGGAGGTATATTTAAGGCAGAAAGAGGCCTAGGACATGCCAAAAAGTATATTATTCTTGATCAACAGTCTGTGCCTTTTTATGATAACCCAGATCTCTGTTATTTTAAGGGCTAGGACTACCAAATTAAAATTTCGGAAAAATAATTAACAGAAGTTTTTTATGCAATCATTTTAAGGAACTGATTACGAAGGCGCCGTCTGTAGGTATCCCATAACACAACACTTAACAATGAAGTTTAATATTAAATACATTTTTGTGACGTATTTCGTTTTTATATATTGAATTATAATATAATTGAATACATACAATCATTCCAAGTTTTTTCTTTTATTTAAGCATGTAATTACACTCGTTGCCCCGAGAAGTCTTGCACAAGGGCCCCTACACCTTCGCTGCGGCCCTGGCCAGCATCCTCAAATTGCAGTTTCATGACATTCGCTTTGATTGCTAAAGTCTCTCGCCAAGTGCTACCCATGGCTTGGCATATTATTGATAATGAATAATTTCCCTGGCGGTAATAGAGTGCATCATTAGAAGGTGCCTAATAAGCAGCATGAGCCTCAACGCGCAACGAAATTGAGGCAAAACTATGCAGCTTCACTACACGCAGAGTGCGTGTGCATGTTTGTGTCTCACTCTAAACGGTTTTCCAAGTACCAAGTAGCTACGCCCAAGGCAAAAGTCATTTTCAGTTTGCATATCCGCAAACTGCCGCACTGAAATAGCATAAGCAACCCGATTACGGCAGCCTGCGGATTTTTGAGCCCGCTGTCCCCTTGCCTGCTATCCACTTAGCAGCGAATTGGTGGAAACTCTGCTCCCTGCAATGGTTATAGACAGAGAGGGAGTGACAGGGGCGCTATACTCCTCTCATGTCTGCGAATAGGACCTGCAGTCCGACTATCAAATTTTCGACCTGCGAATGAGCAAGGCAAATGTTGATGGCTGCTGAACATGTGCGGCTTTGGAGAGTGTAAGTATGAGTGTGTGCGAGAGTGTGCGTGTGTGTACGTGAGCGATTTGATGCATGTGGGACACGTGTGTGCCGCTAGGCAAACAATCAGTGACCAGCTCCACCTGTAAACCGCAAATTAGTTGCGCCGGCGTTGCATGCTGGACAACCGTTTATGTAGGTGCTCCAGCAGCAGGGCACAGCCAGCGATAGTGAATCCGAAGGCCAGTACAAACAGTGCACCGGAAATGTCGTCCACCACAAGAGGCTTGGGCGCTTTCTTGGGAACAAATCCATTGACCAGGTTAAACATGATCTGACCTATTTTCTTGTCCAAATACTTGGCAGCATACTACACAAAATAGGACTTATATTTGTGGATTAACTTTATAACTGGGATATACTACCTCGAGCTCCCAGTGCATATACAGACCTGTCTCTTGACAGGTACGTATGTGTCTGTTGAGATGCCCCATCAGTGTCCAGCCTCGAATGGACACCGCTCTCGTCCAATCGTAGTAAAGATCATCGCGCATCACCTGCGAAAGTTGAGGCACAGAGATAAACAGGCAGTTGCAAGAAGAGGGAGACGAGGCTACAATACGGTTCTCCATAGCATCCAGTGTCACATAGTTGCCAAAGCTAAAGGCTCCGGAGCCCATGCGCTCGATGCCGAGGCCGTAGTTGGGCCAATAGCTGGCATTGTACATGAAGTTGTAGTCGCGAACCTCAAAATTGTCTGCCAAAACTTGGTCCGTCGCCACATCCGATTGTTCCACGGTGTGCACCCAGATGATGGATGGAGCTGCCCATTTCCACTGTGCCTGTGCCCACTTATCAATCGTATCCACTCGTGCTCCGTGGAAAGGGACCGTGAGCAGTGACTTCATTTGCCCACTGTAAATGTTTTCCAGCGTGATCGTCGCGCACAGCAGGGTGGCCAGAAAGAATCTCGCAGCGAACCGATTAAAACTACAAACAATCTCAATTAATTTATGGAGCCAACGAATTCGCACCCAACAGTTCCGAACAAGGAAGTCTTATTAATGCAACGATAGGTTATTCTCCAATCGAACAAGTAAGCAAACTACAGTCGTGTGTGCTCGACTGGTAAATACCCGCCACCCACCTGATCGTCCAGTCAATTATTTTTGTAAATAATACTTGCAGGCGGCGCCGTATGCTCACTAACATGATTTCCTTAATAATTTCTATGTTAATTATCGGAAATTAATTTAATAAACCATTTGGATGAGTATAATAAATGAGCCCACCAATAATTAAGCTTGAAATACGGGGCGGAAAGGGGCGTGGCCAGATTCTAAAAAAAGCCTGATATGCGATATGCAATAATAAGTATACTCGTATATGCTGAATAGGAATATATACATAACATATGTTGTGGGGTCGCTCCATCTTCAGTTGATATAAAGTTATAATACCTTTCTACCCTGTGGATTGCGGGTATACACAATTTCTTTGAAAGTGAAACATTCATACATACGACAATGGCGCCGATGGCTGCTGAATGAAGAGCGCAAATATGTCGAGTGTTGATTTTTCCAGGTTCTCAGTGTGTACAAATCCTCTTCTTTTATTGGATTTTCCCAGGAAATAGCTCGAGTATCGCAACACATAGAGAAAAAGGCTGCAGACAAGTATGGTGGTAAGCAGCAGGATCCAACTTCCGGAATTAAACGGGAGTATTTCTGTACACCAGGTCGGCAAAGGGCTAGGGGTTTCAGTCGGATAAGGTGTGAGCCTACATATATTTATAGTATAAGGGGAGATCACTCACACAGGAGCAGGTCCCAGTATGGTAACTGCAGATCGAGTTATTGGGTGAGATGTTTCCGTTATGCCATTGTACCAATTGTAAATGCAACCAATGGCCAGCTCCACGCGCTGATTGTAGATGTCACCCAACATTCCGTCGCCGCTCTCGTTCTCGTAGATGCTACCCCAGTTGTCAGCGCCATCTGCGAAATAGGTCCAATCAACAAATTAAATATATCCCTATAATGTCAGTCCAAATTAAATTGTCTCATCGCTCTCCTAATTGCGGACATATGAATATATTTTCACATATTCATTGTCAGTGCCAGTTAGTCTCAGTGCTCGCAGATTTCGCTACTCACAGGCCTCGACGCGCAGATGGCAATTGCGCACCTCACAAAAGGTCTTCATAATGTTTGCCTCGGCGCCGTGGTAGGCAATCGAGCGATTGGCCTCATGCGGGTTAATTGGATCCTCATTGCCGGCCCCAGCTGCCTGCGAAGAGGCGAGAGTTTATTAAGTTTGGGTGGCGGCGGCTAATTGGAGTCCATTGTTGGTCATTCAAGTGTCTGTTCTAATTTACTAAATGGCCTCGTAATGGTTGGCACAGTGTAAGCCACGCCCACTCGCATGCAGACGCTGCCAGTCAAAGGCACAGGCACAACCACACACACACAGGCACAGGCCCAGACACCCACATGGACATCGACACTCGGCGCCAATTAAATGGAAACACGTAATTTAAATCAATGTTGTGCTAAAGCCGAGCCATAAACAAAACCACATGTACACGCTTGCGGCTGTATATGTATGTGGCTGTAGGTGTGTGGAGTTGTGGGGATGTAAGGGAGTGAGCATGTAAGCCAGTAGTTGTTGCTGTTGGGATGGGTGTGTTTACAAATGTGCGAATGTCCTTAAGGCAAACAATTGAGTGTGAACAAAACTTTCACCAAGTGACAACAAAGAATTTTTCAACTGTTTTGTTTTTGTTTGTGCGTTCACGTTGACCATGTCGACTGGCACAGTGAATCACATGCGATAGAAACTTTGACTAATAGGAAGTATGTAATATCGAAGTGTGCCACATGTAATATCGTTACTTTAGGTCCTTTTAGAATTTGAAATGACAACTAAAAAGGATATATTAATAACATTGTTGTACTCACAAAAGACTTCAAAATTAAAGATTTCAACGAAAGTTTATAGATAACGATAGAGAAACATGCAGAAACTAATTGTGACTTAGTTCTACACAGAAAGCTTTGAGTTGTCACTTGCTACGTTCTAGCTTCCTGAGCTTATGGGGAAATTCAACATGTAAAAGATTTAGGTTTTAGTTACTTAAGTCGTGGGCCACAACTACGCACCCTGTACCAAAGTCGCACCCTCAAGAACGACAACCCCCAGCAACCACCATAACATACCGAACTATCCAGAGGACCCGCCCAGATCGGAATGGAGACAACTGGGGAAAGCAACCGCTGGCCATTTATTTATGACCACTTCGCACAGTGTGCACAGCTTCAATACGACAAGGACACCACGCTGTGGACGGAGCGAAAAGGGAAAGCGGGCCAAGCGGGGCTGAAGAAGGGCGACCAATTGGCTTTGCTTAATGCCGGCGTGCAAATCTCCGACATTTGTGTGTGCTTTGGGCGTGCCGACAACAACAAGAGCAACATGAACAGCACAAGCAATAAAGCCAACAACAATAACCACAACAACAACAAAAACAACCCGACGAAAGCAACAGTCAAACGCGCCTGACATAATGATACCCTTCTCACTATTTTTTACAACTAGTTACAACGGCACTAACAATTCCCTACTACGAAATCTTCTTTTTCACTTTCACACATACATATATGCGACACCCGCACAAAAATTAAAGTATACTAGCAAGCGCTGCATCGAAACTAAAGTGAGGGTGACTTTAATAACTTGTGTGTTTATTGTCTGATGGGTTTGAATGCCAACGAAACCTTATCTTGAATACTTCGCTTAATATTCGAATTCAAACATTACTTTACTGATTTTCGGCGCTGTGGACGTGAACCAAAGATTAAAAGTAAACTTGAGGGATCTTTCAAATTTGGTTTATCTACCTATATAATAGCTGAGATCTGTGTGTTCTCACAAACAGACAGACAAAACAGACATACGGACATGGACTGAATCGACTTGTGTAGTGATCCTGATCAATAATATATGTATATACTTTGTGCGTCTGTCACACCTCGTTCAGCCACACAGCACACACTTTCACAAAGTAAGCATACCCCATTTTGACCATTCGCAAAGGTTGAAGGGTATAAAAACAAAAACCCAAGAAGGGAGGGGGTAGGCCCTGGCGAACACGCCCGCCAACAACAACAACGACAACAATAAATATAAACTTAACCGGCAATTACTTACCACATAATTAGTAACTGTGTATGGCACATAAGTAACGGAGCCCATGCGGAGCGTGCGCCGCTGCAGATTGAGCAGCTTGTTGGGATAAAGTTCGACTCGCCTGGCAAAAGTTTCGTTAAGCAAGAATGCGTCCAAGAGTACAGCATCCAAATTTCCACTGGCACCGACAAACTTTTGTGTCCACAGCTCGAAATTGATGTCGCGGTGTGGGTGTACCCAAGGCAAATTACCTCTCTGTTCCCCTAGTCCTCTGTCTTGCTCTCCCTCTCCAGTTTCAGCTGCAGCTCTAGCTTCCTTGCCGGTCTCACTCTGTTCTGGGCGCACTAGCAGATGGTGTGGGTAGACTAAAGCGCATTACAACATCCAACATCCGTTTTATTGAAGATGTAGCACAAGTCGTTGGGTGTGGGAGACAACAAAGACAACAACAAAATAAGGTCGCAGCCAATAACAATAACAGCCAAAAAGTTTACAACTGAACAAGACGCCGTCGAGCGTTGAAATTATTGGCCAGTACGAAAGTTTAAAGCCAAAGACGGTTGATCAACTGATGCGCCCTTCGGCTCTTTGCGCAACATTTACGCTGGAGTGTGAAGGCGCGCGAGTGTGGCGCTAAGTTTACAGTCTGACTTGCTCTGTCATCAGTACCCCAGGGAGCCCCACTCAAGTGTGCATTTTATTGTCGACTAACTAAAATAATGCCAAGAACTCAGCTACGAATTTTTTGGAAAATTTGAAATATGTCGCTTGAGGATTCAACTTGGTTAGCTCGAAAATCAAAGAGTGTTGTTTACACAGCGAAAATATACTATAGATACTATTCTAACTTTGTGCAAACGTAGGTAGTGGGAGAAAGAAGGCGCTGAAGACCGAGCAATACATATACATATATGTGTAGGAACAGTTTGCATCACTTGATTCACAAGCATAGCACTGATATTGTGCATAGACACTTTCTAATTTTTGTCTTACGAGAGCTTAACAGCGTCGTCACGACGCCGAAAAGAGGTTCCTGAAATGTCACTGACAGAGGTTGACGGAATTGACGGGTTGACGCAACAGCTGATTCTTAATAAAAATGAACAGCGAAGAGAGTTTATTGAATATGATATGCCATAAATAATCGTATCCCATCTTGATGATTTAAAAAAAAAACAGAGCAACAGCATTAGACAGTAGGATATCTTCGACCTATGTTGAAATGCTGTAAGGAGCACTTCAGGTTACGACAATAAGAGATCAGCTGAAGCTCCACGCTCCGGAAATTATTAAAGTAGTATTAATTATTTGTAATGGGTAATCGAAATTGGGCGAAATGTATTTACGGCAGCGAATTTTTTCTTTCGTTACGTATTTTAGATAATCACGTGTTTACTTACATTGCAATATTTCCATGGCTAAAAGATCCTTAGGATCCTCATGTTCACACAGAAACAGATATTTTTTATCCTTCAGTCTCACATTGGCGTTGCGCGTGGCAGAGTAGCGAGCGTGAAGGAAATGCTTTGTCTGGGACAACACAGTAATAAAACCCTACAAGATGAAAAGGTGATTGTAAAGTTTCCGACTTGAATTCTGGATCTATTAAACCTACTTCGGTCACGCTGTCGTTTAGAGCACGAAGAATTTCCCATTCGAGTGCATCTGGTTGGGCATCGTCATCAGGCAGTTCAGCCAGATTGATCCATTGCAGTTTAACGGGTTGACTCAGATTGCACAGAGCCAGTTGCAGTGTATCCAGATATTCAATGCACAGAGGCGTTGCATCAAGTGTAGAATTATGTACAATTAGGACCGATGAAAACGATGAAAAATACTGGGTCACTGTAGTCGGAACCTTAAGAATTAATTCACTTTCAAATGGCAAACCTTGTCAAAAACTTACCAATGAGCTGGATGAGCTTGCTCAAGTGAGTTAGTTGTTGCCGAGTCAGCAACATCCTGAGGCTCTCTGAGCCTGTCGTTTGTAGTAAAGTCTTATATAAAGAAGCAGCTCACCTCAAATTGCTGGCCATCAATTGGCTGGTAAATTGAATTTAATGGCACGTGAAGATAAACTACTGTTTAGTTACCTGAGGCCATGTTTGCTCTGGCATTAGCCTAATGAAAGGTACATAGTACATACGAGGATACCAACCAGCTTGTATCAATAACGTTAGCCTGCAAACAATGCAAATAAATGAGCAAGGCTTAAAGCTTGCAGACCGTTTGCCTGTCATAAGGAGTCACAAGTATTTACATGTCTCCATATCGATTTGGTTTGATTGTGACAGCCCCAGGTTGGCAGCCCAATATGCGAGTAATTCTGCTTTCACTAAATATTTCTTCTGTTTCGGGCTTAAACTCAATACCAATAGGAAGCAAACACCTGATCACCTGACATCAACTTTAACTTGTACGTTATGGTACAACTTCAATTCGCACAATGCAAAGTGCACAAGGGACAATTCACAGTGCAACAGATCTGCTGACAACGCAGTGGGTGCATTGCCAATTAACTGACCCGGCAAACAACCATAATCCAACCGCAACAACAACAACTACAACAAGGAACACAAGAACTAAGGGTCAGAGAGCCAACATGCCACAGAGGGCGTTGGCAGTTAACGCATTGACTTTCATTAAGAATGCGGATAAACAAGCCGTGTGGGGATCGAAATCCAGAAAATGAGCCCAGACCAAGGAGTAATTGAAACAATTCAATTGCCCTGCAAACGTGTGTGTAGCTTAGTGCCGGCATGAGTATTTAACCACAGATCAGATCGTAGTCCAGAGAGATATTAAAGGATTTACAAGGAGACTGCTTCGACTGAAATGGCGCAGAGCGAATTAAAGAGACAGTAAAAGAGAGAGAGAGAGAGAGAGAGAGGGTAGAAAGAATGTGAACAGAACTTAACCGACGCAATTAGATGGTTGAGCAGAAATGGCCATTTGGGTGCTGCAACCTGCTAGTGCTGTGAGTACACAGCTCCACACGCGCATATCTATATATGTGTGTATGAACTAACACGATTCTGGTTTCCATTTCCATAGCAACGCTTTCATTCTACGGCAATTAGGCAGTCAAGTGCGTCGGACTAAGGCTGAAGTAGTTAAAGCCAGACAAGGCGAAGAGTTGGCGTGCGGCTGGCCAAAAGTATGCTGACCCAGCTCCAGTTATGGTCAGGAATAACTTTTACAAATTAGGTATTTATGCCGAGCGTCAGGTGCCTTATTTGCCCAAATTCATACATAAATACCTGCTGGCACGAGAGCAGTGCTCGTCTCTTGGTTTGCATGTGTGATTGCGCTCCAACTCTGGAATTTACACACCTCTCACACGCAAATACATACTACGAAAGCATATCGAGCAGCATTTGTATTTCACTGCCAAAGGCCCGCAGGCAGACCTACAAACCGACAAACCAACCACAGAATAGACTCTGCTGCTGCGCCTGCTGCAGCATATGGTTGAGTTGAGGCAGTCCAAGGCAACTGGTTGTCTATTAGGCGCCCCACAGTTGCCCTGCTATGGGCATGCCACTTGGACTTGGCTTAGAACATTTGTTATGTTTCCATTGTGCGTTGGCTGCTGCTCCCACTGCCCAATTAGCTTCGCATGATACGCAGTCGAAAGCTAATTGAAAGTTAACCAACACTTGCGAAAGAGATGGAAAGAGAGAGAGAGTGCAACAGAGAAAAAGAAGGATAAGAGACGTTCTTATATAGTCCAATATACACTTAGTTAATAACACTTTTAGTACACTAAGCACCGCATGAGGCATTCAAGGACATGTTGTTATAATATATTTTATTTGAATGCACAATAATAATACATGATTAGTAAAAAATCAGTTTGTTTATTCAACAAATTGTGTGCATTTTATGTGAATATAAATTATGGAGGTAATGAGACTGTCAGATTGTTGACTATGCCTTGTCGGCTTTCGATCCAAAAAAATAATATGGGCATAGACACATGCACACACACGCACACACGCATGCACGCACACACACATGAATTTAATTAATGCGTTTTCTAACACTTCATTGCACAAGCACTCGAAACAATTGCAATCCATCACCCTCGGCACGAGGCTTATACAATGTGACAGATGTCGACTGATTTGTAAATGCGAATCATAATACAGAAGAGAACACACCAGAGCACAGCCGACAGGCGACGGCCCACAGCCCACAGCACAGTGCAGAACAGAGCAATGCATAGAAATGTGCCAGTATTTACATGTTAATTAACCGGCACATCAAATTCTGACGGCAGCGAGCAGCAGCACTTTGTCCTTGGGAGGACAACATGAATTTTCCACTATGCCCATCTAACAAAATAAATTGCAAGGCCGCCGCATTTTGCAAAAGCTGGCAGTAATATTTCCCGCACAATTATGCAGATTGGCTGGCGACTGACGACAACCATGAGAGGAGCGAGGTGCGTGGTGCGCGGCTCCTATTGGAGTCATTGCTGTGGCAGCGGGTCGTATACGTAATATGGGTAAATATTTGCAGCTGGAGCCGAACGTCATGTTTACTTGACTGTCCGACTGCAGCTGCTGAATGTTTATTTGCTTTGCCTTTTTTGAGAATTGCAAATTGCATTTTTGCCATGATTTGTAAATAGACTTGAGTATTACGGGCATTTGAGTTTCGGCTTTTGCTTGTGTTTGTGCTAGTGCTGGTGCTGGTGCTAGTGCTTGTATTTGTATTTGTACTTGCAGTTTTTTCGTTAGTTTCCGTAGGTACTCGTATTTGTGGGCAGGGCGCAAACACTTCAGCGTGTAAATGTACACACAGAAATAAAACTAAAATAGAAATACATTTCATTTCCGTAAGTTCTGCGAACGGAATATGCCACACACACACACACACGAGTGTACAAGTAAGCTGCACATTGATTCGAAATATAGAAAATAAGTAAGAAAGAAAGAATGAAAGAAAGTATGCTCGGCTATTATACAGCCACCACCAAAATGACTCCTTCAATATGTAGTTTCTATGTTTAACTTGCAGGCAATGCCTTGGCAATCAGTAAATGCCCAATTAAATTATTTCATTATTAACTGCTGTTAGTAATTCTTTTACAAGCAAACTTCATTAATCATTTGCACGAAGATAATTATTGTGCACACCTAACATTAACATTCTAGCATTAAAATAGTTTTGTTGACTCGGCTATTGATGCTGTTCAAGATGCTGAGATGCCTCTACGTGCCTGTTACACATGCATAATAGAGACCTGCATGAATATATTCATTTTGTACTGCACAAGTGTTTACTTCCCTGCGAGAATACTGTACTACATTTTAATGTACAACATTGAAATTATTGAGTACACTATCTGTCAAGATAGGCAATTTTAAACTTTAACATTCATTCACAATTTTTAAAAACTGCACTTAAATAATTGAACCCATTTTTTATTGACTAATTCATTTTTAAATTCATTCATGCAGTACTTAAATATATAATATGTACATAAAACTATTTTTTAATGAAGTCTGAAATATTTAGAATTTTGTAGTTTTCTGTTTTGCCAACTAAATTTCTCAAGTAGCACAAAAATCTCTTTACAGCTGCCGACATATCATTAGATTTCTGTGTACTATAACCACTATGCAACGACTTGAAACACACAACAAACAGAGCTGTGCAACAAGAAGTGGCAGCGAGCCAAAGAACTACAAAGTGGAAATAAACTTGGCGATAAACCAGCGAAATCGATTGGAAACATTTTTAACGAAATTGCAGCTTAAAGCGTCAAAACAGCTTGCTGCTGTCATTCTGCGGGAGAAGAAGGCCTTCGCATAACGCGGGGAGGGTGGCGAGAGCGACGCTGACAGTTGCAAGCAGTGGCAATCTTCGCTAGGAGTCTCGATGAATTGGAACTTAACGTCGATTCAGCGTTGATTATGACACAGTCCCTGTTAGACATTCAACTTTCATTTCACTGATAATCGCCTCTCGCTCAAGTGTGTGATCCGAAAACGGTAACAACAGCCACAACAACAACAGGATGCAGAAGCAGTTACAACGGTAAGATTGCTTCGCCCTCGGGCCCAGAGAGCGGTCAAGTGTTTTCCGCCGGAAACGAAGTGCAATGAAAGCGTGTAAAGTGCAAATCGAAAATGCAATACAAAATACTCGTAGTTGCAGGCAGGCATTTGTAATGCCCGCTGCCCGCTGCCCTTCTCTGCTTTTCGCTAAATTACCAATGTCGACACGGCGATAAGGTAAGTGAGCCCAGGCGAGGTGAGGTGCTCCCATCTTGGGCGAAACTGCTCTGCAGCAAATTGCTCCAGCAGGTGAACCCGGAAACGTTGCGCACCACGGCAGATTTTGCACTCGTCCTTTTTCCACTCGAAACGTTCGGCTGTTTGCTAAATTATTTCTTTAATTAAATGCTTTTAATTTTAATGTTGTAGAGTTGGCATTAAATGCCTGACTTATCAGCGACACGTACAAAAAGTCACTACTGAAAGCAGAGAAAAGGAAAAACACGAAAAACAATTTCCGATACACTGCTAAATATTTAAAAGTTTTTTGTTTAGTGTTACAAAAAGAGGCAGCTCTGAAAATGCACAGCACGTTCCAATAGTTAGACATCGTTTGACCATGTTCATGATTTATTATACATGTGCCTGTGTGTGTGTATGTGTGCATCCATGAATGTATGTGTGCAGAGTATTATCTGGCTAAACCGCATTTTTATATATTATTAACAATTACATACATTGCGTTTGCAAAACCGCCGACGAATTAAATATTGATAATTGTTTTTCCAAATCGGGTTTGCAGCCTCGTAAATATCCTATACACATCCTATATAGTGGTGGTTGTTTCTTTTTTTGTGCAAATTAAATTTTTTGTTCTGCATTTCTGATGGCATCGTGTAAATCACGTTGTGTTTAGATACATCATTTATTTGTGTGCATACGTATTCGCATATAACCTTTTCGATTTAAATGTTAAACACGCCTGTAGAAGCAGCAACGACAACAACAACAGCTGCGATGGCAACAGCATTTTCAATTACTCAACTATTCGCTTGCATTTGTAAGCATTTATTTGTTTCACGATTTGACAAGTTTTTAATTTGTTTCTTTTTCTGCGTCCGCTCTCACAGTGAATGAATACACAAATCTTTTTGTTCCCTCGGTTCAGGTTATGCAACAATTAAATGCAGCCAATTGCATTGGCAGTGCACTACTCAGCCCCCTTAGTCCCTCACTCCCCCGACTTTACATAAGATCAAACAGACCTGTGCGTGCACATACATATATGTGTGTATGTGTAAGGCTCTTTCATAGGATCAGAGAATGGTAACACAGAGGCCTGCCTGCCTTTCATTTATTCATATAGGATTGGCTTTGGCAATCAATGGACTGCGTACTATGTATGTCCAGCGCAGCTCGGTTCGTTTCCAGCGCTGTCACGGATTTTCCGCAGCAAATCAATGCACATGCGGTCGCAATGGGCATCACTGGATGTGTGTGGCTCTGTGTGTGTGAGAGAGAGAGAGAGAGGGTGAGCTTGTGTCAAACGTGATTGAAACGAACAAAATCAATGCGAATTATTTGGTTTTCCAATTCGTTACACTTCACTACAGCGCTCAGTTAATTAACACCGATTTTTTTCATGCTCCTGCTCTCGCTCGGTATCTTTCTCTCTGCTTCTTCCTAACTGCCCCTAACACTTTTCACAGAGCCCCCTAATGCCAAGCCACCGAGTTGATCTTTTAATTGTTTTATTTCATATCAATTTCATATAGTATTTTTCAATTGTTCATCAAATAGCCGCAGGCGAATTTTATATTGGGCCACCGCATAAGCCACAC
This sequence comes from Zaprionus capensis, assembly GCA_018903675.1. Taxonomy (NCBI): domain Eukaryota; kingdom Metazoa; phylum Arthropoda; class Insecta; order Diptera; family Drosophilidae; genus Zaprionus; species Zaprionus capensis. The sequence continues at coordinate 6,684,444 of JAEIFN010000011.1, forward strand.
TGCTCATTTGTAGCCAACAAAACCGCCAATTTGGCAGTGTGGCCAATGGCCCCAAACACGCCCGCAAACACTCTCTACACACAAAAACACACGAAGAGACTGTGCGTGAGTGCCTGTTGTGTGGGTGTGTATGAACCCATCATTATCAATGCCCAAAAAGCAGTGCTAAAAATGTCTGAATTGGTTAGCCACCCGAAATTTGTATGCAACTAAAAGTAAACATATACATACGCACGTGCATGTGGTACTCTATTAGACACACACACCCTCACACATACAAACAGTGTGTGTGTGTGCATATTTATTTATTGCAGGACAATTTAAGGCGCTTGCAAAACACGAGGCATGAAAATAAACCAAGCTTATCGCACTTTAATTTCCCCGTATGAGCCGGCACACCCCTTAAAATGGTCCCCTCAATCGTACGCGCAGCGACGTAAATAAAAATTTATGACCACAAAAGTATGCTACAAAACATGCGCATAAAATGATTATGACGATTATGTTCCTGCTGCTCCTGCTGCTGCTGCTGTAGCTCATATTATGCCAAGACCAAAATACCAAACAGCAAAGATGAAACATCAACACATGTGCAGTGCTAAACGGTCACACACACACACACATACACACATATACACACATGTATTTATTGACACAAATTGCTTTTCAGAAGAGAGCAGCCCCCTTTCTTGCCGTCTGCTCAGACTGTCGTGGGTGCTGGCGCTGCTGCTGCTACGGCTGCTGCTCTTTCTTCCCCTTTTTATATTTTTATTAAAGCAATAATAAAATATTCATAAAGATTTCGTTTACGCAACAATGACACCATTTTACCGCTTGCTCTACAGTAATGCCTATAAATATGTGTGCAATATGTGTGCGTATTATTTACGAATACTATTGCAGCCCCGCCCCCACTCTGAACACATCGCAGTTGATTAGTACGATAGATGCATGACTTATGTTCGACTGGGATTTTAAAATGCCTGTCCCGCCCTGAGCGTGTGCGGAACTATGCGATATGTTCATTTAAACGGCGCAACGACAAGCTGTGGCCGCGCAATCATGTCAAGAATTCAATATCAAAATACGCGCACAGCTGTCGCTGATGACATCGGGAAGCACAGCACAACAATCAGCCCTGGTCCTGCAAGACTACCCTTCTCCCTCCTCCCCTATCGACCATTGTGCCATTGATGAACTAGCTTGTAGTTATGAGAGCAGACGAGAAGACGAAGGACCTTCGCACGTTTTGATTACAAATACGAAGCATGTTGGCGTACACAAACAAATATTGCACAGTGGGACAAGAGACAAATATCTGCAATACATATCTTATAATGAGTATTATTCTGCTGTCTCTCAACTGATATTAACACCATTTCAAAGTACATTTACCCATTCAGCTTAGCATAATTGCGCTTAAATGGAGGTTTCATCACCTATATAAATATGTATGTATGTAAACATGTACACTGGCATGCATTTAATGTGTTTTTAAATTGACTGCGATATTTCAGTTTGAAATAGTTAAGGCAACTTGAAGTCATTTGGTAAATTGGATGAACTCATCTGCGAAACGGAACTGTGTGGCAACTAAGCAGCAGCAGATCGAGAACTGAAATCTGAGCAGACAGATCAGAGTTGCTGATGACTTTATTAATCAAGCGAAGAAGAGTTAGAGCGATGTTAAGAAATTCCATTAGTTTAATTACCTGGCAGGTCGGCGCTGTGATGCGCAAGACGACGCCACCGAGCAACGACTTGAACCGAAATTGCAGCTGCAACAAATTGCTGCACTCATCGTTTCCGATGTGCCTTCTGCTGCTGCTGCATCTGATTACTTAATGCGTTTGCACATTTGGCCGCAACAGAGAGAGAAGTCAAAGTTGACATGTTGTCATTACTTCCGACTGATTTATGTCTGTGGCAGGCGCACTCGATGCACTCGATTATTCTGGATCTCTGCTTGCTTTTAATTAGTGCACACGAATGGCCCTCGTTGAGGCAGCCAGTTGCAGCCCAGTTTCTATTGGCCAATTCATTGCAGAGCCCGCACCGAAACTGGGGATTCGGAACCGTAGCCGGAAACCGAGCATGTAAGTATATATGTACATACATACATACAATTACAGCCGTGTGGGTTGCAGGGGGACAGATTGTGTGTCATTAACTCGATACAGAGGGCCGCCCACAATTGTGCCCGATTGCTGTTGGCATGACGGCACCGATACCGACTATACCAATGATGTGTGCGGTCACAATTGTCAGCCAGGGCACTAGCAGTTTCCCATTGCTGGTGGGAAGGTCGAGCCCTCTCTAATCAGTTTCTGCGGTTTATCTTTCACAGCGGCACTAATGGCGCTTGAATAATTAAAAAACAAGGAATACATGCTCAAATCAGTTCTGGATAAACATACTCTTTCACATAAATAACATTGAACCACAAAATATATTATTTATATTTGTATACATATATCTTGTTATCATGCATGCTCGCTCCTAGCCAAACACTCGCACCCAATGCTAATTATGTATATACAATACATATGTACATATTGATATTGCACTCTAAACAATTTTCCTATTAACACTATCATTTCCATAATGCAAAGCAGTCGTTATACTAGAATACTCCAAACAGAATTTACTCCTTGGACGCTGGCTGTGCAGCATCCTTGGCGTCGTCCTCTAAATTCGTTTGCTCTTTGTTGCTGTCAATCAGTTGCTGCAGCTCCTCGTTCCAGCCGAGTGCTTCAACTAACTCCCAAACACCAGCATCGCAGTCACCAAGGTACGCAACATCGCGTACATTTCTTGGCTTCCCATAGAGCAACGATCTTTCGTTGTATTGCATCCAGGGCGCAAAGCTTGAACGCCCAACAGCATCCCGGTTGATAAGCAGGCGTACGCAACGTGGTCCTGGTCGTTGAATAAGCGAGGCGAACGGTTGCACCTCCAGTGAAGTGCCCATAATGATCAGCAGATCACACTCCTTGAAGTCCTCCTCGGGGCTATTGTAGAAAGATGCCGGAAGGTTTTCGCCGAAAAATACTATGTCCGGCTTAACGATACCCCCACACTCGCCCTCCTCGCAAGTGGGCAACTGGTCACTGAATATCTGCCCTTTCATCCAAGCCATGTCATATTCTTTGTTGCACTTGATGCAATGGTTAGTATGGAAGCTACCATGTGCCTCGATGATCTTGTCATCGGGCAAGCCAGCCAAACGGTCGAGAGTATCGATGTTTTGCGTATAATGTCGCACAAGTAGACCCTTCTCGTGGAGCAGTCGTACGAAAAAATGGGCTGGTGTCGGAGTGAAGGACCCGGGATACAATTCCTTGGCCAATGCGAAGAATGGTGTTGGATTCTTTTCGAAGTAGTCGATGTCAAATATGGCCGTGGGGTGCGGCAACTTGTACTTCTTCAAATTGTTGTACAACCCAGAGCCAGGAGAACGAAAATCGGGTATACCAGCCGCTGAGAATGTAAGAATTGTTTGTAAGATCCATGCCCACAATCGGGATTACTTATGGCGGACTCACATGTAGATATCCCAGCTCCAACCATTGTCACAATGTTCTTGAAGCCGTGCTCACGCCAGTGCGCCAGTAGACCCTCGAAGGTCAATTCAGAGATTACCTATATTAAAAGTTTATGTTTACAGTCCATTTCCAAGATGTGAATTTATTTAAGCATTAGAATAGGGCCCACCTTATCCACGACTGCCTCTTCTTTGTCCGGTGAGTCCAAGTTAAGAGTCTTTGAAAAAAAACGACGAATTAAATCCATTGTGCCATCTAAAAATAAAATGTTCAAATGGTCTGACAATAAATTCAGAAATTACTTTGATTATATCTTCTAAACCTTCTTGGCTGCTACTGTCCGAGTCGGTGGCTGTCGATGTGGATGTCGACTTCAAGTTAGTGGACACTGTCCCTTTTTCGTCATCTTCTCTCTTGTCACTCATCGTAACACTGTTAATTCCTTTAGAGTATAATCTAGTTAAGGAATATCTTCTGTAAAACTTAAACTTCTGCGTCGTATTTTTGTTTACGGATGTGTTTCTTGTTATTGTAATGCAAAACACTGCACATGTGTTCGGTGATGCCACACTGTCGATATTATCATCAACCCAGAAGCTCGCTGCTACAAAAGTACAAAATTCCACAACAGACGCCTAGGTGCTTTTCGATTTTGTTATCGATATTTTTATTTAAAATCAAATTCAGCGCAATTAACCACTCATGTTTTAGCTACGTAAATCTTAGAACTGAGTAAGTAAAAAGTCTGTCTTAGGTATTCGGAGTATCATTTTGTTTTTCGTTTTATTTTTATTATATTGTAGAATTTCCATTTCGTTTGCTTATTATTTACTGCTTTAAATAAGCATTGATTTTTTTCTTCAAATTCTTCACATATTTTGGTTTACGTTTAAAATTAACATATACATTTAACATTTAAATGAGTTTGAAGAAGTACAATATAATTTATTCGTGTGTCTGTTTCTTCTGCTTAAAATACGTAGTATGCCTTTTGCCCGCACGACTTTCAATGAGAAGTGTGAAGAATGCACGTGAAGTGAGAGTTACTCTTTTCTTAAGTGTGTGGTTATGGATTGATACATTGATACATCTATGTAAATACAGATACATTTAGCTACCACATTTATGTTTGGGTATGAATAATGTACTCTCTTTGAACCCTCCACCTGTCTGTCTAGTACATACAAATTTATGATCATCTCTGCATGTGAATGAACTTAAAATCAGAGCTCCATGAAGCAAAAAAGTTAATTTTCTCTGAAATCATTGTAGTATCAGTTGTATATGTTGGTTCGTATGAGGTGGACAGGTAAATCTGTTGCGGCAATAAGCAAGTATCCTGTATGTATGCAAGGATTTTGTGGGAGTTACGTGTAAATATATATGTTCATATGTATGTTTGTAATTTGCTGAATATAAAGACGCAAAATAGACATGTGTGTGTATATGTGTACATATAAAAGATTCACCCCTATATGCGAATTAATTTGTTTTGTAGTTTGTGTTGTTTTGCTTTGAAAACTTCAACAGTTTCGCCGTTTACTTGAACTCTCGATAAAAAAGTGTGGCTATAGTCTGTTCCTTTAAAATGTCTGGATTTACTTTCTGGCTCTAGTTAGTTTTATTTTTTACAAGTTTGCTTTGCAAAAAATATAGAATGTATATAAGTTTCTCTTCTGTTCTCTTTATTTTCATTTTGTTTCTGCTTTGTAGGTACACGAATCTCACGTTAAATGTTTTTTCCTTATATTGTTTACACTTTTACTGCTCTTTTGTTTGGTTTAAAATCTGCAAATTGTTTATATGTAAATTATGTGTGTTCTCTGCGATCCTCCAATTCAGGAGCACGCCCTTCCATCAATTGCACTCGTATATGTGCGTCCAATTGTATATGTGTATATTTATTCGTATGTAAATACCATTTACCATTCACATGTAGTTCGGCATCGACTTCTTATGTATTGTATATGTAAGCATGTCACATTCAATAGTAGTATATCAATATTTAGATTCCTTTATAAGATCTTGCTTATTCTGGTTCTGTCTGAAAGTATCTCAATTTGATCTGTTTTCGAACTTCGTATTTGCAATTGTATTCATGCATAATTTCGGTTACACGTTTATCTCTGGCGAATATGCATATGGTTTATATCGTATGTAGTATTATTTAAGTATGTATATTTACTGTATATTACGTTATTTATATATGCTTGTGTGTATACACGTTAGTTTATATGTATTTGTAAGTATCTTTTTAACTATTTACGCAGGTTTAACATGAATTTACACGACATTTAGGTTTGTGGTTAATCTCTTGTTTTATTTTCCTTTAAGTATGCTATTTTACTCGTTATGAAAACTTAGTTAATATGTATGTTAAATTCAACTTTATAAGTATGGTTTACAATTTACTTTCAACTGCGTGTCTTTTGTTGTGTGTGTGGGAGGTTCTGTCTGTGTGCGTGTGTGTCTGTGGTGCCTTTGTAAGTATGTATGTGTCTGAAGTTTCACCTGTTCCGCTGGCCATAGGTAACTGGGTCAGACCCCAGCCCTGGCCATTCCTCCGTTTTCTTTTGTACCTTGCAATGTGGTGTTCATTTCATGTTTGTTCAATTCGATCTTACGATCTTATGTCTGCATGACAACCAGTTGAACTAGTTTCTTAGTAAGCCTATCAAAGTTTACCAAAGCGGAACTCAGGATCCGAATCTTTAACAAAATGAATAAATATATAGTTCACAGTTCGTGGTGTTTCAACAAAATGTACAGTATGTATGTATGTGTATACGAACGAACGTACGTATTATATAAAAGGCGAAGGGGAACAAAACATCGTGTGTTGAGTGATAAACATAACAAAATTTGCACTCTTTCGTACCATACGATACGATTCTGCTTAAACATATTATGATCCTAATGGATTTCGGATGAAGACACAACAACAATTATGCTTATGTTATTTACGGTTACGTACTACTCAAAATATTCATAATCTAGGCAATCTAGGCGTATGTAATACGAATATGCTTATGTTACATGTACGGTTCATGTGGCGCATTTATGAATGTGAGTGTGTGTTTTAGATACAGATACAGATAGTCGTAGATTAACTGGAGGAGCTTGTGTCTATAAGTAGTCAAGCGCTTACAAAGTGCCTATAAATATGCTCTCTCGAGAAGCCCAGTGATAACAAAGTCTAAGATTAATTATAATGCAGTTAGAAGTATTTCATACGAGTACGTCTAAGGTTTAAAAACGTTTAAGTAGCACATTTTTTTGTTGTTTGTAAACTTAATCAAATCATTAGATCATTGTAAATGTTATTCATAATATATTAAAGTTGTTAATATATATTTAGTATATATAATGCATACATATATATTCATATATAAATGATTTTGACGCACGCTCAGTACTCAACTCGCAAATGAAACGATTTAATTTCTCAGTTGTTATTGTTTTGCTGGGCGTTTTCGGCGCCAAATCACGGCCCAAGCGAAAAGTCTTTTGAAAGTAAGGATCTATCTTTAGCCAATTTTGAAGACAATTTGTGGTTAATTTTCCGTATCTCTCTTTGTCAATCTATGCAACCTAGTTTAATGCCATATACCTAATAAGTACATCCTTGAAATGAACTCGCACAAGCCATAAAGCAAAGGTCTTTGTTATTCCTAGCACTGAACACGCGCATGCGGCTTCCTCAAATAGATTTTCAGTTGTAATTTGGGTTACAAAAAATGCATTTGCCAATTACCGTTAAATTTAAATCGTAAAAAAGTTACAACTCTTGGGTAGAAAAACTTATTTAAAACCTATTATTGAAATTATTTTACGTGTCACTTAAGTGTAAATCGTCGACTTCGACGTCAATCGACGTCTCTAAGAGCCCATGTAAAATGATGAGGCTTCTCATATTTATTTTCTTTGTTTTTTCTTAGATTTTCTTTTCTTCCTCTCAATTAATTTGGTTTGAAGTTTCAGTCAGTTTATAAGAGTATGTGTGGTGTGTGTGAGTACATACATATGTACATACGTGCCTACATGGGCACAGGTGATTGTATAAACAGCTTATTGCTTCTTCAGTAGTATAAGTATTGATTCGAAGAGTTTAAATAAGTTATGAATGAGCTGATACTGATGTGTTATATGGTATATGGTATGTGGTATGTGATGCCGATGCAGGTGCAGATAATCTCTGTAGAGTCTCTTGGGCGATTGTTGTTTTTGTTGTGTTGGCAGTATTGAGCAGTTCTGGCTCTGGGCTCCCCTCCCCACCCGACCTTCCATCTACTCTGCCTGTAACGCATTGTAAGCCCCTCTGAATACATATGTATAGTATATGTATAGTGCTATATATCTCTCTGGAGTGATGACGGCAATTATGAGTGCAGCCGAATAATCCGCAAGTCTTTTTGCTTGATACTTTAAACTAGTCGATCGGAATGCATGTGCGAGCATTATGTAAAAATTGTACTTAATCTTAAACAGATTTTCAATATATTCAAATCAATTTGCCGAATTCGCGCGGTTCTCGTCTGGACCTGGTTGATATGACAGAATGTCTAGTGTCTAAGGAGTGGGTGTGGGGGTGTTTGAGTATTTGAGTTTTTTGTGTGAGCTGCGGGGGAGGGAGGTGCAGGTCTCACTATAATATCTTTATATACGAGTAAAAAAACGAACAAGTCAAATAAATCAGCCTTATTTTGAATGCAATTTTTTTAAAACTAATTTCGCTTTCCAATTAGAAAAACTGAATCACCCGCACACACATACATGCATATATATGTCCAGGTCGCAGAATCGAATAATTAGACAACTCTATGTATATAACTATTAATATATGTGTACATTTACTTAAAGATAACACCAATCCAATTCAATTCAATTCAAGTCGCTGTCGCTGTCCCAAGAACTGACAGTTCACCCCTCGCGGGGACCTACTTAGATACATACATACATATGTACTGTATTGTATATAATATGTGGTTATGTAATTGTTCACTCTTCTCTTCTTCTTTACTCGTTATATAAATACATACATATATGTAGTAAAATAAGTTATCATTTAGTGGATGCAACATACCGCGCTGTACCAGCACCTGCTGACCCGGAACAGATCCGGTCAACAGCTGCCAGCTGAAATTTATAATTGTAAAAACACGTACACTTAGCTGCTTATCTCCTCCTGATCAACTGCCCCGAAGAGCCGCAACACCTTCGCCTTGGCCGATCAGTTTCTCGACTTGGCTGCTCTTAATGTTAATTTTAACGTTAACGTTAACACATCAATAACGACAATAAGTATGTTAAATATCAGAAGAAGTATCATAAGTATCAATCTAGATATTCTTTGCTTATATTTATTGCATACACATACACATTGGCAAATATGACCGACTACTGTTTTATTCGATATTCACTATGGCTCATCTGATTTGCATTAGATTGCGAATACTAGTAAAAACAAGCAGAAACGGAACTGAAAATCAAAAGGGAAAAATAACCAAAGTCGAGTAACATATCTTTTTGAGTTGTAGAAGATCTCAAAAGTGTAGCAAGTATAAGAAACAGTTTCATTATATGTATTTAACAAACATTGATTTCATTGCTCATGGTCAGCTACTGAGACCGTGGGGGAAACCATGTTATCTTGGAGAAATGCTTTCAAAGAGACCATTTTGTCCAAAAGTGTAGATTGGTTTATGCGGAAACCGTTAGAGGACGATAAAGATAAAGTGCAATTCAAAGCGAATAAAAAAATAAATCCAAATTTCAAATGAAGATGAAACTGAAATCGAAAAATCTAACAAATAAAATAAAAACAAAGTCGATTGTTGTTTGGTTTTTTAATTATAAATAACAATTGTATATTTTTAATAAAACGGGTGTTCTTTCTTGTTTTTTTCTTCATTTTGTTGTTGTTGTTGTTGTGATTTGTGGTCAGTTTAAATAAGCTTTCAGCACTTCCTGCATAAGTGAACGACAAGTTACATGCATGCTTCTCTTTCACCCTTATGCCTATCAAAAAGTCGGTAATGATACACAAGTATATCGGTGTGTCGAGCCCTCGATATTATATAGATGTGTATACATTATTTTATATACTCTTACTCTTCGCACAATATAATTCATTTTGCTTTAGTTTGCTGTTATAGTTGTTTGTTGTTTGTTGCTTGTCATTGGTTGCTAAACAACAATTGTGCCGTTTGTTTAGATGCTTATTCAGCGCTCTGGACAACATTTTGAGGATCCTCTTGATAAAGTTTGCATTTCTTGCGTTCTCTTCGTAATAATATGTATGTATGTATGTATATAATCAGAAACATAAAATAGTAATATGATATATGTTTGTATGCGTTAGAAGTAATTATACAGTAATGGATAAATTTTAAAAATATCACTTATATTTAAATAATTTCCAGAACGCAACCAAAAGATCAAAGTTGTGTTACGGTTTGTCTGCATTTGTATGTGTGTGTGTGAGTGTTTGTGGTGTGTCAGTGCAAGAGAATTAGCAAGAGAAACAGTAATAATTGTTGATTGTTATCGCTAAAACGATAACTGAAGTCATTTTAAGTCAAATTGAAAAATATCTAAACAGTGTTGAATTTTTGCTCCATCTCCTTGTTTTTTTGTTTCCTACTCATGTATTTGTGTATATATGTAAATGTTTATGTATAATTATGTATTACAAACGTTGTTGTTGTTTTAAACTTAGGCTTAATAAAAACGAAATACAATTGTAAAAATGTTTCTTGCTTAAAGAAATTTAAACTTTGTCGCATTCCAAAATAAACAATGGCCACCATTATGAATTACATTCAAATCACGGCAAACAATTTCAAAGAAATTTATGCGCCTACGTGTTATTCATATTCTCTTCATTTACTTTTCATTATCATTTTCGTGTTCAGTTTCAGTTGCTTTATATTTGCTGTATAAGTGTGTACTTATACATTTTGATTCCCAACATCGAAAAAGGTTTTTAATTTTCATTCTCTTTTTTTTTGTTTTTTTTTTCATTTTAAAGCTGCTGCTATCTCTTAAGCTCAAGTTATAATGTGTCTCCCATTGCATTCTTCCGTTTCTCATCGACTGAGCCGCTGGGCGCTTAATTCGAAAAATATATGTATGTGCATATATCATGTGTTTGTTTAGTTTTTATAGTTTATACATAGTCTAGATTGTAGTTTGTACTTCCAATTTGGTTAAGAATTCCTTGTGTATTTTCTTTTCTCGATTTCCACTTTCTTTCTTTAATTCCCTCGTGTTCACTCTATCGAACTCTCTCGGTTGTTTTTTTGCATTTCACAAACCTCTTTGGGTGTTTTGTGACGTAATTGTTGATACCGTAATTTGAACAATTCACAATAGTCGCACAACGCGAACAGTTTTAAGATCTAAATAGGTTCATTACAAATTAATTAATAGAATCGTTTCAAATAATCAGCTTAATAACGAAATACAATTTAAACAAATTTAATAAAAATATAATTTATTCTTCTTGGCTCCAAAAATTGATTTTGATAAAATTATTCTGCGTATCTGTCTGACTAACGGTCCATTAATATGTTTCCTTTATACCTGTTATTGATTCTTGAACTGTATCGTTAACGCCAACGATCTTTACCTTTATCTGTTTGTTTGCATTATGCCTATTGCATTTCGTTTTGCATTTAAAATTTCACTACGTTTAGATTAAAGTTTATGGTTTATGTTACATTAGCGTGGGTAGCTTTTGTGGTTGTTTGGGGCTGGGTTCGGGGATAATTGTTCTATAGATGGTAAGTATGGTCTATTCGTATTGTAGTAGTGTGTAGTGTGAGTGTGTGTTTCAGTGTTTCTCCTTAAGTTATCTATAATATTTAATCAGTGATTTGCCTTACGTCTGTTCTGTATTTGATTGATAGAATATACAAAGCGTTCCATTTGCTACGCATTTCCATTCTCCATCCACTATTCTTAAGTTTGCTTGTATGAGTACTCTTATGTGTTGCAGTTTGCTTTAAGTTGCTTAATACTTAGTTCTTAGCGATTCAGCACACACATACATATGTAGTATATATAATCGGTTAAACAGTTCTAAATCTGAAATTTACACATTTAATTTCACTATTTATACGTATATGCGTGTGTGTGTGTCTGTTGATGTAAGTTCATGTTCACTATATTATGTTGATGTAACGCCTTGAATATTTATATGTATATGGATATTTTGTATTGGTTATTTGAATATTTTGATTTGATTTTACAGTGCAGTGTATTTATCTTTTCTTTACCATTTTCCATTTTGTTTTACTGAGTTTTTTTTTGTTTTGTTTTGTTTTTAGAGCAAGAAGAACAAAAATTACACTTAATACTAAGAAAAAATTTACTAGTCTTACAACTAAAAAAAATCAGATGTATATTTGCTTAAGATTTGTTTGTTTGTTGTTGTTGTTTTTTTTGCATTTTATCCTTAATTGTTTTGCGTTTTTTGTATACATATTTTCGTGTTTATATGTTTTTTCTCTTGTTTGTTTGTATGTATATAAAAGTTTCTGGCCAAACGAATTGCAGATGAATAATGTTTGCCACGGTTTGTTTGCTTGTTTTTGTTGTTGCTTTTAACATAAGAATTAACAAAGTCAGGTTTTAAAATAAATATGTAGTGTATGTATTTATGCATAATAATAATTGTTATTTATTGTATATTGCAAATGTTGCCACATTTGCACGGCAGTTGGCAACACCAGCACAACAACAAAGAGATACCGTTACGTTTAAGGTTTGCACATTTCAATGCACAGAGTAAATAAGAAGAGACCATTTTCATTTATTATTAATTTTCATTAATCTTTTGTTTACACTGCGACAGACGCTTCATTGGCATTGACATTGGTGACAGCAACAACGGCCTCGCGATTAGACAGCAACCGATTATAGGGCCGAGGGGCGCAGCAATGGCATTGAGATGATCCCATATGCCTACTGCTGCATCCGCTGCTGCTGCTGACCTGCAGCTGCAGCTCGACTCCAGGCCAGGAGCCCATTGGCAGCAGCAACTTGCTCAAGTTGTTCATAGGCAGCAGCGTTGTTTTCCTCACCTCCTGCTGCTCTTGCTTCTGCTTCTGTGTTGCTGTTGCTGACGGTGGGAGAATGGTTGCGCAATGTGGTGGGCCTGGTCATTACTGTAGCGGGCGATACAATCACCGATGTAGCAACACTTTTGATGCGTGTAAACCTATTGTTGATATTGCTATTGCTGTTGCTACTATTGGCGCTGTTGTTGCTGCTGTTGCCGTTAACGCTGCTGCTGTTGCTCCTTTGTGGTTGTATGTGGTGGACGCCATAGCGTCTATTTGTTTTGATGGTCAGCGATGCGGGCAGCTGTTTGCCAGCTGCCACCTCTGCCGCCAATCGAACCACAGTTGTTGTCATTTTCGCCGCAGTTGCTGCGGCCGTTGCCGTTGTTGCTGATGCTGTTGCCATTGCCGCTATTGTTCCTGCCTTTAACAAGTCGCCTTGTCGCAGTGTCGTCGACGCTTGGCCTGCCGCCTCCGTCGACGATTTCTGTCGCTTTCAGTCGCCGAAACGAGTGCAAGCCTTCTTCCATTTGCACTGAGTGCACCATTGATCGCGCCTGTCCATGCCGTAGACCTTGCGGCACTTCTTGTTCTCGCCGCGCGTGCGGCGGTTCGGTGAGTTGGGCGTGTGCTTGACCGCGCTCACAGTCTGTTGCACGGCCATATGCTGCAGTGACATGTGCTGGCCGGAATTGGCAACAAGATTGTTGCTGGCAGTTGGCTGTTGCTGGCCGCGCAAGTGCTGCTGCTGCTGGTGATGGTGGGTCTGCTGCTGCTGCTGCGGTTGCGGCGGATGGTAATTGGGCGTGATAGTCACGCTAGACAGGTGGTGTTGTTGCTGGGCCTGGTGCTGCTGCTGTTGCTGCTGCTGCTGGTGTCCGCCAGCGTTGCCAGCGCTGTGGTGCGCGGTCACCGTTACGTTCTGCTGCGACAATTGCTGCAACATGTTGTTGGCACTGCTATTGCTGTGTATGACCGGACTGCTGTTGCTGCTACTGCAGTTGCTACTGCTATTACTGCTACTAGTGGCGCTGCTGCCAATGCTGTTGCTGTTGTTGCTGCTAAAGTTGTGATGATGGACGTATGTCGGCGATGGATATGGCGCTGTCGAGTGGGACGGACGCGACGATGAGGGCCGTGCGTGTTTGTTGAGTGTTGCCGTATTGCTGCCGCTGTGCTGCGCTTGGTGGGACGTCGAAGATGCGCCCACTGAGATCGCAGCGGTAGATGCCCAAGTGTAGTTGTGATGCGTCGAAGGCGGCGAAGTCGGTATGCAGCTGGTGTTATTGTTCTGCAGCTGCTGCTGCTGGGTGCTTGTGATGTGACCGCTGCCATGACCGCTGCTGTTGTTGTTGCTGCTGCTGTGGTGTAGCTGTGGCTGCTGATGGGTTTGGTGGTGATAGTTGTTCATAGCGCGTCCTTGTCTAAATGGGGGGAACACGAAACGCTCATTAGGATTGTGGCTCAGTTTGCTTGACGTATACTTACTGGAAGTTGCCAACGATCTGTCTTTGGTATTCTGGATCTTCGTGCGGCGGACGTGCCATGTCCCGGTGGCTGAGCGTTGGTGGCGATGCAGGACTAGGCGTTTTGACCAACTCGTCATCGTCGTCGTCAATAGAATCGTAGTAGAATTCCTCTTCGTGTTCATTTTCACTGCAGGAATCATAGTCACCAGAACGTCTGGCTTTTTTGCTGCAATATTAAATGCATTTCAATTGATTAATTCACTTTTATTTCCATACAAGAAACCATTATTCTCTTTGTATCTATTCAAAACGCCCAGCGCCAGCGCCAGAGCAATTTATTTTCATTTGAGGAAGGCCAGAAACTTGGGCGATTAGAGATGAGCATTGCAATTAGTGTTATTTTGCATCTGGTTCACCTAATGCGGTAGTCAATTAAATTAAACTAATAATATAAGTGACAATCAAATTGTTTTGCAATAATGATGCAAAATATTATTTTAATACAAATATTTTTGTAATTATATTTTGAAAATATTTTTGGCATTTAAAATGCACAACCGCGCAGGTCGTGACTACATAACGGCTCATCGCTAGCACAGTGTGTGGACCAGCGTTGCCACTTTGAATAAAATACGCGCAGATGGCAACGCCATTGCCATTCACTTGCTAACGTGAATTACACAGCTGCAGGGTTGTAGCAACGTTTGCAAAAAATACGCACGTTCTGTGTCAAATCAATACGAAATCAACAAAAATCAATCGATTTTTGCAATATCAGCGGGAGAAAACGCGCAAAAAATTTACATAAATATCCCGTCAACTTAAACAGCGACTAACACATATATTAGTCAGCCTGTGCAGCCTGATCAACATAAGAGTGGAAAATTTTTTAGTTTGTCGCCGACGGCTGAAAAAAATTTGCGCGTCGCAAGTCTCGCGTGCGTCTGTGTGCTGTGTGTCTCCCTTTGTGTGTGTGTGCACGTTTGCTTGTGTATGTTTGAGCGTGTGCCTGTCTCCGCGTGCATCTCACGGCCTACATTGTCAATTATAACGAAAAGCATTGTGATTTTTACCCCATTCCCATTCCTACGCTCACTCAAAAGCCCACAAGCCACAAAATGTCTACCACCAGCACCAACACCAGCAGCAGCAGCAGCGGCAGCCGCGTCGCAGTCGCACTCGAGCAGAACAATAAATGCGCTAACAGCGTCGCTGCAGCGCTCTGCCCGCTCAGCAACTGCCAATTCACGGGCGTCGAAATAAGCGCAATAGCCGATGAGCAGAAACTCCAGTTCAGCAACATATACAAAGGTAGCTGTACGCTAAGCTGCAGCTACGATTCCCAAGGCGTCCTGCTACGCATTATGCTCGGTGAGCCCCAAACTCTTGACCCTCTTATCTCCCTCTGTTTGCAAGTCGTATTGACACTCGCTTCCCGCATGCCTTTTGTCAATTTTCAGACAACGATCTGGGGCATGTTCTGAAGGAGTATATGATCTCATCGGAAACCGACGCTGCCCAGCTGGGTAAGCGTTGCTATGCGATCTCTCTGGAGTCGGACAACCTGGTGTTGCGTTTTACCAGTGATCAGGATCAGCTCCTCTTCCGCAAAGTGGTCGAGAATGTGAAGCATCTGCGGCCGAAGTCGGTGTTCTCGCAACGAACAGAGGAGTCGTCTGCGTCCCAGTACTTTCAGTTCTATGGCTACCTCAGTCAGCAGCAGAACATGATGCAGGACTATGTCAGAACGAGCACCTACCAGCGTGCCATTCTGGGCAACTCAATGGACTTCCAGGTAATATCATTGCAATCTATAAGGATCTCTGCTTTACAGTTGTTGCTTAAACTTATCATTCCACGTTCGATTTAAGGACAAAATTGTTCTGGATGTCGGCGCTGGCTCGGGCATTTTGTCGTTCTTTGCCGTGCAGGCTGGAGCCGCCAAGGTCTATGCGATTGAGGCCTCAAATATGGCACAATATGCACAGCAGCTGGTCGAATCGAACAATGTGCAGCACAAGATCTCAGTAATACCCGGCAAGATTGAGGAAATCGAGCTGCCGGAGAAGGTAGATGTCATCATATCTGAACCCATGGGCTACATGCTATACAACGAGCGTATGTTGGAAACGTATTTGCATGCGCGCAAATGGTTGAAACCTCATGGAAAAATGTATCCCACCCATGGGGATCTGCACATTGCACCGTTCTCCGATGAGTCGCTCTACTCGGAGCAGTATAACAAGGCCAACTTCTGGTATCAGTCGGCTTTTCATGGTGTCGATCTAACCACCCTGCACAAGGAGGGCATGAAGGAGTACTTCCGCCAGCCGATTGTGGACACCTTCGACATACGCATCTGCATGGCCAAATCAGTGCGACATGTCTGTGACTTTCTCAACGACAAAGAGGACGACTTGCATGTTATCGGTAATTAAGGTTATTAACCTGATCAAGAGTTTTGTTTTCGCTAACAGGAATATCTTTGTTTAGATATTCCACTCGAGTTTCACATATTGCAGACTGGCATCTGCCACGGTCTGGCCTTTTGGTTTGATGTGGAATTCAGCGGAAGCAGTCAGCATGTCTGGCTGTCCACGTCGCCAACAGCTCCGCTGACGCACTGGTATCAGGTTCGATGCCTGCTTCCCATGCCAATTTTCATTAAGCAGGGACAGACTTTGACTGGTCGCGTGCTGCTGGAAGCCAATCGGAGGCAGTCGTACGATGTGACCATTGATCTGCACATTGAAGGAACTTTAATATCATCCAGCAACACTCTCGATCTGAAGAATCCGTATTTTCGGTACACGGGAGCGCCGGTGCAGGCTCCGCCGGGGACTAATACGCAGAGCCCGTCGGAGCAGTACTGGACGCAGATGGACACACAGGGCAATCGCAACTGTAGGTACAATTCATGGTACTACTCACAAAATATAGCCCTCTAATTTGCTCTACTCCTGCTCTAGCTACTAGTATGCTGAATGGCACCCTGTCTGTGAATGGAATGGGTGATGCTGGCATGGACATCACCCATGGTCTGATGCACCCCCATTAGGAACAATCAAGAGAGCAAATTCTACAACTACTTGCTGGCGCAACTTATTCGGATATAGACTGGATTGAAAGTAATTTAGCCCGGGTTAAAATGAGTTTTTTGTTTGGTTTCATTTTTGTTTTAGCTATTTATGTCCGAAAGTTCCCACATTCTTTTTTACTATTTATAATTTATTTATTTTCGAGAGGATTGTGCATCATATTGCGCTTTTGTAGTTGGCTTCGTGGACATGTTTAGCGAGTTAACGTACTCAAAATTGTCCAATCCACGCCTAGTTCTAAGTTGTATGTATTTTGTGTATCAGAAGATAAACGACGAGAAGTCGAGATCGAAGGAATCGAGGAATACATTGCAAATCTTATAGATCAACAATCAAGGCAGACTAAAATATATGTAGTTGTTTAGAACAGCAGCATAGAATCGATAAGCTAATTTTAGCCCCCCTCCCTCACCCCAATAGCATTTAGTGTTTTTAACGTATATATGTTAATATGTAATACGAGTAATCATACAATTTAACCAATGTAGAGCAACTGCAGCTTCAGGAAGTTTCTTAGTTAATGCCAATTGCAGTTTTCGAAAGCTTTGAACAAACAAACAAACAAACAAGAAAAACAAAACCAATTCAATTATACTCTATCCCTGTATCTATGTATGTTATATTATGTTAAGTGAAAGATAATTATTACATTGTATTTCAATTATTTCGTGTACCTCAGAGAAAAGTGCAGAGTCTAGTTTGTAAAATGGGATTTCAATGTTATGCTTAGGTTTTCAAATTATAACAAATTGCTCATAGAATTTAGCTAATAAGTTCCAACTATTTATAAATCAATCGAACCGAGAGATTATATATTTCAATTGAAATATTCTTGTTTTTTTCTCCATTCATTTGTTTGCCCACCCATTTAGTTTGTATCAATTACCATAGATCCTACGTCGCTAACAGGCTGCCAAGTGCACAGTTGATATGATTCGTATACACACACAAGCATTATATATATATATATATATATATATATATATATACATATGTGTGTAATTTTATATATACTATATATACAGGCATTATTGTAGCCACACTCATAATATATAATACACACACACAAACTCGAGTATGTGCATTGCACTCTGTAGTTTAGCTCTAGAGCTGTTCGTTTGCCAACAACAATTAAGCCGAAATCAACCACACCACCAACATATATACAATACATGCAACTGAATACAAGTACATATAAACTGTAATCCTATATACATACTAGTACATACCCAAAAGCATCTACTTATTCAGAGAGAAAGAGAACAACAATTTCAAAGTGAAAAACAAAAAAACATAAAAATCACAACCTCAAAACTGCCTTTCATTACTGGGGAACCTTGTACAATACTAGCTGAGTGTATATGTATGTATGTGTGCATGTATGTACATAGGAAACAATATTCAGCATTCGCAAATGTCAACGCTTAAGCGGCCCACACTGTGGGGACCTTGGCCTCAAAAATCTGCAGCGCACCCGCAAGCCGCGACGAATGCCACGCCTCCTGCACGGCTTGCCAGCTGCGCCACATTTCTTGTGCAGGTGCGCCCGAACTGTGTGTGTGTGTGACCTGGATATGGTGAACACATACATACTTTGTACATATGTATAGACAAGTGTTCTACTTTCGAAAGCTTGGCTCTGCACAGTGGGCGAATGTTGCATCAATCCAAGCAGAAATACGAGGCTTGTTGATTGAATCGGAATATGTTGGAATCTGTTTCTATTCTCCTCTAACTCGATGGCCTTGGCTACGATCAGGCCAGACTTTGTTGCAATTGGCTGCATTGTGCAACAAAAGTGACGCGCTCTGGGGTATTCAAGCAATTGTTGTTGCCGTCTATGTCAAGGCTCTGCCACTTGCTGCTCTTGTTTGGCCCGATGGGAGTCTTGAAAGGACACTTGCATAGCCCTGTTCACTGGTTCTTTGTTTGTGGCATGTGGCACTTACCGCAAATGTATGTCCCTCACGTGTCGTTCGATCTTCGGCTGGTCCATCTCCATCCAGTTGCATCCCTTCCAGGTGCAGCGGAATTTTTTCGACTGCAAGAAACAGAGAAGAGGAGAATTTTCGATTAGCCACAGAGATTTAAGGGATTAAACAGAAATGTGGTAAGGTGGGGGAGGGGAAGTGGTCAAATCTTAGCGTACTTTGCGATGACAAGCGGCACCGGTAGGCGGCGAGCCGGCGCGCGATGACTCGGACGATAGGCAGCCCGGGCTGGCTTCACTTTCGCTGGCCCCGCCTACACCGCCAACGTTGCTGTAGGACTCGTAGTCGCTACGCTCCACGTAGTAGTTTAGCGCGGTGGCGTGCATGTCGAGAATGGATGACAAGACAAACGGAGCTGGGTGAGCCAGTGAACCGGTGCCGAGCCGGTGTGAAATGCGACTGTGTTGGTGCGGACAATGCAACTGGCTGCCTGCCTGGCTGCAAGGACTCGCCAGCTTGGCCGCCACGCACACGAACATGCAACGATGCCGCTCGCACACGAGGTTGCCGAATGAGCTCCGGTTCCGGCTGCACTGCTGCGCTCTGCACTGATAACAGAGCTCAGCTCCCATGTGCCCCATGCGCGCTGCTTTGCGTCTTTGTCGAGCGCCAGCCCCAATTGTTGATGGCCCGCGCGCCTATTTACTGGGTCACCTTGAGCCTCATCCCCGGCCCGCAAGGTTCGCCTTGACACGCTTCTCGATTGCAGCTCCAAGAGGGAGTGAGAGAGAGAGAGCGCTGTGTTCTTAGCCATGCGGCTGTGCGCCTGCAATTATGCTGCGCTTTATGCTGAAGGTTAGACGGCGTCGACGCTGACGGCAACGCTGACAGCGCTGTTGACCCAGTTTGGCAACTTGTTTGTTTTTTATTTATTCTTTATTCTTTTTTATGTTTGTTTTATTGTGTCGCATATAAAACTGATTGCGTCCTTGTACATTGCGTCCTTGGTTGAAAAGTTGCACAAATTGAAAAATGAATCAAACCTATCAAATCAAACAATGCATGTGCTAAAGAGAGACAGAGACAAAGAGAGAGGGAAAGCATAACAGTTCGTATACTTTATATAGAAAATCAAATCATGAATTCTATATAAGCTGTTTAAGGAATGCAATCATCACTTCAAAGAATTATATTTTACTGCTTTAGAGTTTCTCTTTCTCTCAAACTGAATTTTGATTTAAGGTCAGTCAGTCTTTAAAAGCAGGTCAAGTTCCCGTTGCTTTTTGGATTGAAAGGTTCTACTTAATGAAATAAATGATGTGTAGAGCGCTCTCTTTTGCATTGTGTGCCCTAGGAATGGCGATTAAAGTTCCTCATGTTGCTGCTAACACTGTTGTTGTTGCTGCTCCTGCTGCCGCTAGTTGGGTGGCTAAAAGCGAAAGCGAATGCTGCCATCCGCAACGTAATCATAAACATAAATAACTCGGCGTAAATTGTTAACGCACGTGGTTGCCGCACACACATGCATACACGCATACACATTATGAGATGGGTGTGCGAGTGTGTGCGTAACATTAACTGCCTGGGGCCTGCCAGCAGGTCTACACATTTTTCGTTTTAACTCAGCGCAATTAGTGGGCGCCATAATTCGTTTGCGGCCAGCGAACAGAGCACAGGATATGGCGCATATCCTGCCCATAAATACATACATGTATAAATAAATGTGTGTGTGGGCGTGCCCCCGCAAGTGCTTTGTGTGTGTGTGCGACTGTGTGTTGAACAATTGTTGCCATTTGCGGCAGATGTGTGCGATGGTCGGAGTGCGGGGCATATTAATATGCAGGTCGGTCTTAAATATGTATGCAACACTAGCCTTGTGTGTTTGTGTGTGTGTCGCTGAAGGAGCAAGAAAACCTGAGCTCGACTGAAATTTGATTAAATCCATCAAGCGCCAACGCAGCGTATACGCAATACGCAGCAGACGGCGCCGCGTTGTAGGCTTCATTTATTTTTAATTAACGCGCAAATAACTTGCAAAACTGTTTTCACTTATCAATTTCCCGCCATGCCAATATCCCCAAAGCAAGCATCTTCCTGCCGCCTGGTGAGCTGCATAAATCCAGCACGTACCCCAGTAAATGACAGCCCACCACTATCAGGTGGGTAAGGGGGGCGGGGAGGGGAAGGGAGCCTGACTGTGTGCGTTAATTATGTTGCCATGTCTAATGAGTTGCAAGGGGGCGGGGCAATCGCTCGACTACTAATGAAAGAAAGCAACTGAAACTCCAGTTAGCATTAACTGCCTTCCCATTCACCTCACCCCGCATCCCACTCGCTGTCGCTTGAAAGCATCCCTCGAAAAGCAGGCCACACACACACACACCAAATGGCCGCTCAGTTCCTACCGCACTGTATCCTGATTTGACGGAGCCTGGGCAGAGCCCGGCGCATAAATAGGTAACGTGAGTGTAAGGAAATGGCAGGAATAACACAAATCTTGTTTAACGCAGTCCAAACTTGCCAAGCGGCAGAAAGAGATGGAGATGGAGAGTGAGAGTCGGTGGTGGAGATGGCGATGGAGAGAGATAGTAACAGTAAGAGCGAGAGAGGGAGACTGAGTGAGAGTGGGCGAATTGACGTGGCATTCCCGGTTTGCCTTCGGCAGCAGCAGCTGCCTCCCCGTACCCCCTGGCTGACTCCGCGCTCGGCTGCCTGTGTGTGCTTTATGGATCTGTTGGCTGAGTGGCTTCGTTACGGTTGCCTGCCTGCCTGCCTTCAGCGCCAGCTTCAGTTGCTCTTTCAATATGTGCACGCAGTGAAGTTGCCCGCACTGCCAGGAATATTTGCCGGCAGCAGCTCACGTGTTCTGTATGCATAGCGTGAACTGGCTTAATCTGGCTTAATCGACAACTTACTTGGAGCCAGCAGCGAGTTATAGCAGCGACTCACACACTGACTGACTGTGCCTCCACATGCACGCAGCTCACCTGCAGCTCATCAACACTCTCGTACAGGACTGTGGCTAGCAGTGTCCCCCTCACCTCTTTCCCTCTCTTAGCTCGCTGCGAATTTAATTAAATGCCTTTTGTCGGACGACGGATTGCGTTACAGGAAATCAATATGCCTTGCAATTTAGCCTTATCAGCGTTTGTCGTTGCCGTTTCCCATTCGATGAACAGTCGCTTGACAGTCCCAATCACTTGCCCCATCCCTCTGCTGTATGTACTCTCGCTCCTTACGCATACCATATACCCTCGAAATCTATCTATACACCATCTACGTGCGCTGTATAATTAACAAGTTTTTGGTTTTGGTTTTCGCTTGTTCTGTTTTCGGCTGTCGGTTTTCGCTTTCCATTTTGGCTCTTGGGCCCCGCAAACATAAACAACCCCACACCCAACACACCCGGGTGGCGGCGGCACAGTCGAAAATCCGAGGCAAGCATTGAGGCGAAGGCAAACAGAAACAGAAACCGAAACAGAAACAGAAACCAGAACAGCTGTGGGAAGGACAAACTCGAAATTGGGTCAACTGTATATAGCCATGCCAACAAGGCAGACACACACATACACACACGTACACACGGCCAGCTATGTACAACAGGCAGCATAAGAATACGTATGCATGTACGTGTGTGTGTGAGTGTCTAACTGTTAGCAAGTTCATGTATTTCACTGGGGGTTGGCCCTGCCCCTGTCCGTGTCCGTGTCCGTGTCCGTGTCACATGAAAAGCGTCAGCAGCGCTGTTAAGTTGCGAAAAACTGGGCCAAAAAGAGCGGCCGGGTGGCAATAACAGTGCCACGCAAAGGAAGAGAGAGATAGAGAGAGAGCGAGGGAGAGCGAAAGAGCACCAATGAGTGCGCGCGCATTCGCAAGAGAAGCCACAAAGAGAGACAGAGGAACTGTGAAGAGAACCGACCTGGAAGTGTGTTTGTTTTGATTTGCCACAGACGAAGTAGGTCACTGGAAGCGCATTAACTGCCGCTGCTGTTGTAGCTGATTCTCCCCAAAATACGCGCCAGCACGATATATTGCCGTTCACACAGAAATCGGGCAAACAGTCGACTATAAATAGCACAACTCGCGTGTGTGTGTGTGTGTGTTTGTAGCTGACTGTTATTGAGTCTGTGACTGGCGACAACAAAGTATGTTACGCTTGGATTTTCCCAGCTTGCCAATAAAGCGGGCCTGAGCCCCCACTCCTTCTCTGTCCCCCGATGCTGTTGGCAACGTCGTCTAATAAGGCTTAATTTTTTAGCAACGTTCGAATTGCACTCACGGCGACGTTTTTATTTCAACGCCCGCACAAAAGTAGGCAACACAAATCGTAGTCCTTATTATCCTCAGGCCAGCTGGCAATTTTATGCGCACCATTAAAGCTGCTTAAGCTGCCGCTGCTGCCTCCCGGCTGTGTATTTCTGCCTGCCTGCCTGGCTGACTGGTCTGGGTATATAATTTGCATTACCCAAGCAACCGCCGCCACTGGCAACGCCTGCTGTCCCTGCTGCTCCCCCAAATAAATCTATCTAGATAGTATGTATGAATATGTATGTGTGTGTATCTGCGTATTTGGGAAATGCAATTGATTAGGTTACATTCTGACAGTTGTGGCTCGGGTAATTTGCATGTGGTTTCGCCGCGTCTGGAGCGCTTTAAACGTTATCGCAACGCCAGCAGGCAACAACATTGCCAGCCAAATTGGGTCACATCAAATGATAACAGACAAGCAGCTCGGCCAGGGCAAAGGGGTGAGGGGAGGCCAGAGAAGGAGGGCATGGATTCGGAGTGGGAGATGGAGACGCAACCGGCAACCGCTGTCAACAGAATTTTGGGCGCTTTGAGGCGATGCGTACAGGTAACATAATTGCCGCTAGGTGAAAAGCGTCGGGTTACTCGTTGCGGTTGAGTTTTGTTACTTAAATAGTTTGTGTATGTGTGTGTGTGAGTGTGTCAGGTCTGGGTGTGTGGGCGTGTATGTGATTATTTGATTTTCAGCTCAGCTCGCACATGTGTATAAAACATGATTACCTCAATTTGTCGCCCTCGTCTGAAAATTCGCTTCAAACTTAATTTGATTGCGTATAAATAAACACGCGACGCTAGCGACAGTGACAAACTGACAGAAAAGTATACACACAAGCACACACACACGCACACACACACGCACACATGCTACATGTGTATGTAGATATCATATGCATACATAACTGATGTGACAATCGCACGCGAAATTGTCATTTCTGAACGACGACGAGGACAGACCTCAACCTCGTCGCGTAGGCAGGCTGAACAGTATGAAGTGCAGAGGCTAGGGGAAAGGGGAGACCGACATGATTGAGCATGTCGCGAAAACGACATGGAAGCTGAGTTGAGTGTTCATTCATGTTGTTGATTTTAACAGTCACATCTGTGCGTGTGTTGGTGAAAACAAGACAATGAAAATGGCGTCGTTTTGCAAGCACATATTCCACATATGAATACTACAGAAATGGTGTGTGTGTGTGTGTGCATTCGCTTGTGTGTGTGCTCATATGCAGACAAAACAAACGGACTGGACAGACAAAAGCACAAAACTGACTGAGTTGACATGACAAAAATTGTTGGAAATCAGCTTAAGGGTTGTCGCACATACACTCCCAAACAAACACACACACACGATACACATTTGCAAGTGTGTGGCAACTTATTCATATATACAAAATTTATGTGAATATTTCGTGAGTGCCTCAACTTGTTCCCGATGAAAACTGCTGCCCGTCCACGATTTCCATTTACGCCTTCATTTCGAAGAAATGTTACAAATTGCAACCGATGTGCGAGGCACAAACCGAAATTGTTTGGAGAGGACATGCCACGCAAACAGACACAGAGCAGCAATATCGCATATCAGTCGAATTGTTGCCCCCGCCTGAAAGTAGGCAACACTTGTCGACGATGCGCCTCGATTGAGACATCGCGACGCGTCGCAGCATTTAAGGAGTCACTCTATCACTCTTTGTCTCTCTGTCTCTTTCACTCGCCTCTGCCATAAAAGAAAGCTGTGCTCTGCTATAAATTTTGCCATGTGCTTGGTACGATACAAGGCACCCAAATTTGTTATGGCAATTTCATAGAAAACTGACAACGCATTGTCGGTCATAACTTTGAGAGCCTTGTGGAATTCCCGTCTTTAATTTAATTTGTTGAATTTACAGAACACTGTCACAATATGTCCACCTGATGTTGATGTGGCTGTTGCTGGATTTCGACTCTTAATTGTGTTGATTTCCTTGACAAGATCTTACGAAATAGTAATAAGTGGCACAGCTTAAAGCGGTTTACCTGCAACTATTTGCCGTAGATGCTTGTCAACTAATCTGAGTTATAAGCTGACGGCAGTTGAATGAAATAAATTATTAAAAAATACGGTAGGAAACTGTCATGCTCTGGCTAGAGCATTGCCAGGCTGTCTTCATGTGTGTGTGTGCCTGTTCGTAACCGACAACAATATCCGGCAGGACTCAATTTACCACAACATGGAGACACTACACAGCACAGCACAGGGCAACCGTTCGCCCCACCCCCTTCTTCGTTTGTCGTTGACTTGGGTTTCGGTCTCAGAGCACACACACTCACACGGACACACACATACAGACACACATAAAATGGCTTATCAGTGAAAAGGCTCGAATTACAAGCAGCCAAACGTGGCAAACGAGACAATCCCTGCCCCCACAACACACCCCTTTGCCAGCCAACGCAGGTTAATGGACCAGTCGCAAGCCACGAGCCAAGCAACTCTGGGCTTATTATCAACACCATTGTCACATCTCGAGCAACGAGCGAGCAGCAACAATGGCTGCAAATCCAATTATGACATAAAAATTTGCGTAAATTGTGAAATGTAAATTTTGTCAACACTTCCAACTATGTTAAAAAGGGTTCCTCCCTGCCACACTGCGCCCGAAGAGATAAGACGCCTGAAATTATTATTTGACACACGTAAATTTTGCGGCCTGATAATAAAATGTGTACGCCGAGCTGCATTTGCCTCTGCCACTGCCACTGCCGTTGACTTTTATTGCTGCGGTAATTGCCAAATGGAGCTTGAATGGGTCGAGCATGTCCTGTGTGGGCACAGTGGGGCAGCATCGTTGCGTTGCGGTTTTGATAGCGTTTCAAAGGACTGCTCAACTGCGACACGGACCGGGTGCCCAAAAGTAATTGGCTTATAATAAAACATGAAACTGTCACAGAAGCGACCTTGCGGGAGGTGTGCGAGCGAGAGGGACAGAGGAAGAGCAGATATTTCTGGGCATTCCGTTAAGTGACAGCCAGGGACAACAACTGTCGAGCATAACTGTACCAAAGTAACTGTCATACATCATACATAAGTATGTATGTAAGTATGTGTGTGTGTGTCTGAGGATTGGCTGACGGCAGCTCATCTATTTCAATTAGGTTCACTCTAGGGGGAGGTTAGTGTGCAGTAGGGTAGCATAGTGGGGCACATGCATGGGCAGCTTCTGTGGTTGTGGCTATGGCTGTGGCTATGCTCGTGCCTGCATGTTGACCCGCATGTTGACCCAGAATGCAGCCCAGGCAGCCGCCGCCAAGTAGCCGGGGCTGAGGCGAAACTAGGTCAGGCGACTATACAATTGACGAAATATGCACACTCCACTTGCACACTTCCACTTGCTGCTTTTTAGCTGCACACTGCTGATATGGCACAAGGCTCAGCCGGGCTGGCACGACCTTGCCTTGAGAGAGAGAGACTCTGTGGCGGGCCGGGGCTGTACCAAAAGCAATGGCGACTGCATCCAAGGCCTAGCAGCAGCATACATAATGCAGCGACTGTACCATGGAAAAAGATATGTTTACTTATCGGAAGGGCGCGAAGAGCGCTTCCGTTGCGCCACTTCGGCTGTACGAAAGTCAAAAGTAAACCAGGTCAAGCGTCAAGCCAACTGTATATAAGGCACACACACACACACTCGCACATATGTAAGAGAGAAGTAAGTCAGAGAGCTGTGTATGTAGATATATGTATAGATACATATAGACACGTTTACTTTCTCTGTACTTTCGCAGGCTGTGACGGATGCGTGAACGTTATGCGATAGCATCTTATAGGCGGGCAATTATCATGACAGCGTCATGGAAATCAAATTCGATTCAAATTTCAATTACACTTATCGAGTTACGCACGTAATAAATGGATTCACGTCTTAAATTGGGCACCTGCTGCTGGAAGACACAGCCCGAGATGCGATGCGACTTTAAACTCTTCAAGCAGCCATCTTCCCCAACCTCAAACTGAACCTCGACCCCTACCCTTGCCCATGGGACACATTTCAATTTAGCTCTCAAAGGCAGCGCATAAACTGCCAGACAAGAAGTTGATGTACGAGACGGCGCAGACTTTGGGGACAGGGGACACGTGTCTCCGACAACGTAACGGCAAAATGGCCACATAATAATTCCCAAAACTCGGCACAGCGATGGGTAAAATAAAAAACAACCCACAAAATGAAAGGAAACGAAACGAAAAGAACTTAAAAGCTGCCCAAAGTGGCAAAAAATGTCGCTGGCAATGGTCAAAAAATAATCAACTTGTGGGTCGGCTTTATGGAAAATGGTATGGCCTGGTATGGCATGGTATGTCATAGTATGGCATGGCATGGAATATATCAACTCTGGGCATTTTTAGATGAACACTGCGAAGTGCGATGAAATGCTTTTCGGAACCAAGCTGAGTTCATGCGTTCGACAGCATTGGCAGTATTTTTTGGGCTGTGCCGAGAGGGAGCACCAATATTGGGCGGGTAGGAGGACTACATGGAGGAGTCGAAAGCGGTTTAGAGCACACCTCAGCAATGGCAACCCAGTGTGGAGCACTCTACGGCTTTAAAACTGCACCTGAGCGCCGTCAGAGTGCCAGTGCGAGTGCGTATGTGTATGTGTGACTGTATGTACGTCCCACAACACGCCTGTCTATGTATATTTCCAATGCTATTTGATGTGCTGTCAAAGGATCGACTGTAAGCCGCTTATGGGCAGCAAATTAGACATTTTCAAAGTGCTTAAAAAAAGCGGAACGGGGCCAGAGGTGAATCCGCATGAGCTTTACGCATACCCAGTCTCGACGAAAGCTCCTACTGCATAACGGTAAACTTATAAGCTGCCTATCGGCATAATTATGTTAATTAGCGCAACGCATGTCAGCTGCGCTCGCAGATCAAATCCTTTAAGGATCCGAGGCAAAACCTTCACTTAATCCTGTGTAACTCTGCATAGCAGCCGAGCAACTCAAACTTTTAACTCATACGGTGCAGAGTAGATCGAGCAAAGACTTAGAAAGTCAATTTGCAATTGCACAAAAAGTTGTGGTAGTTGCATAAACAAAGCCATATCAAAGCCGTAAACCGTATCGCTATGACTTCGCCTACTTCGAAGTGGGAGGACTGGGGGGGGAGTGGGAGTCGGAGTTGGAGAGGCAATAGCAACAGCAAAAGTAATACAATTTCAAATTCAATTCCAGTACACGCTCTCGAATAGCGCACGCACGTAAAGAGAATAAAACCGAAAAAAAAACATAACGCAATGTGGCAAAATTTGAAAGCAATTTCATTTTGGTAACAGAAAACTGAAAACTGAGAAAAAAACACAGAACAAATTTCGCAAGAGCTTCTTCTTTGCCGGCATTATACATAATTTTCATTCGCACTTTTCTATGTCTCGTTCTGGCGTTCTTCTTTGCATATTTCATGTGGCCCGAAGGGGTCCAACCCTTTTCAATTTGGCGCTTCTTTGGATTTGCGCCGGGATTTAAATATTCAATTTCTTAAATTCCTCGCCACTTGCAATTCTGACGCCATAAGCCGACATTCAAGAAAGCCTTCCCCGACTACCCCGTCGGGTTCGTTCGACGCCCTTCTTCGGCAGCTGCTGCTAACAGTCCAATTTGTTATAGAATTAGGTTTTTCTGATCTGCTCTGCTCTGCTAAACTTTTACTTGTTCGGTTTTTTGGTCTCCTTCTTTGTGTTCTCTTGTAAACTTCTTGGCCGGCCAAGTGTCGACGCGTTTAATTGCAAATGATAACAGGCCCCATGCTTAAAGTCGCCTGGCCAGGCTTGGTTTTTTCATTTCTACTTTCTGCTGACCCAATTTGCAGGTTTTTCATTATTTTTATGCAAGCAGACGGGACTCCAGTGAAAGTGTCGCCATCTTTGCCCATCTTCGCCCTGGTTTTCCATTATTTGCCCTCTTTCCTTTCGCTCGGCTTCATCTCCATCCGGCAGCGAGTCTGCGGCAGCTTCTTGTTTAGATAAAATGCCAAACACCGGAAGATTTTTAATTAGAATTTTGTTGTTTTTTTTCTCTGTTCACTGCTCTGCACCCTCAGCTAGACCTCGTCTCAATTATTGACTCTAAACAATGCGAGCCAAATGGGGGAGGGATCCAACAACTTTGCTCCAAAAAGAGTTCAAGTGAAAAGCGAACAATGCGCTAAATTGCCGCTCTTCGGGCCATCAAGCAAGACCTGCAGCATTATGTATTTGTATATCGTGACCCTAAGAACATTGGAGCAATTCAGCAACTTAAATCGTTTTAATAATCTTCTACATTTCTTGGCAGGACTTTTGTTGGCTTAAGCCCCCGACTAGTCCGTCCCTTCCTCCAACAAACTCCATTGTTAATTCTGTGACCCGCTGTTTCTGTTGTTGTTTTTGTTAGCTTTTCGTTATTTAATACTCAGTATTTTCTAATTAATTCTGCGTGCCTGCGGTTTTCGGTTGCCTTCTAAATCATAAATAGTAATACGAGACAGCAGCGATAATTCTGTAGCTGCCAAGGGGGAGGCAATCTATATAAGTTGTTTGGTTAAGGTGCTTGTTTTCCCTCATTTACATATATGTACATAGTTTAACAGTAATTGCATTTCTTTAGTTTGACGGAAGCGTGAGATTAATCCCGCTAAACAGCGTAATGAGATTAAATCGAAGTCATAATCATTGGAATATTTAAGAGTATTAATTTTTGAATGAATGAAGTGAATGATGATAATCAATTTCACATTATTTTTTTCCAATAAACTGCACAAATCGAAGGATTAAGAATGAAATTATCTGTAGAGGAATCATTTTATTGCAATGAAAAAGGATTTCACAGTTTAGAACGGCATCGTTTTTATTATAGTTCAAAGACTTTATTAGAGCTTTAACTACTGTAAAATTGTTAAGCAGACAAGCGCTTCAATGCGAAAGTTTTCGGTATTTATTTTTATTCAACAATTTCATTGAAGCTGAATAAAAGTTTTGCGAATTAAAATCACATTCAATTCGACAAAGAGCCACATTTGCATTGATGAAACGACAATTGTTGTTTGACAGACAGAAAACAACAAACGAAATGCAAATTCAGTGGGGCAAAAAAGCTACCATAGCCAAGGGGTGAGCATAACGTAAAGCTAAAATAATAATAACATGGCTAGGCTTTGGATGTGGCTCTGGCTCTGGCTCTGGCTGTAGAGCAGCTGCTTCGAGCGGAATACTTTGGAAAACATTTTTGGCTATCGCCATCGATGAGCGAAAGTGAATAAAAGGGAAGAGAGAAGTGAGCTCGTTGCCACAATAATTTTCATAAATTTTCTCGGTTTTCGGCATACAAAATTTCCGCATTTCTGGGCGCAATCAACACAAAAATAAAACTGAAAATGCAAAGAGAGAGAGCAAACGAAACAACGAAGAAAAATGCAGTAGTCCAGGCCGATGATGTAATGGCCGGCGCAAACATTTCATTTGAATAACTTCGTAATCACCGGGCATAGTCCGCATGCCGGACAGTCAGCGACGACGACATCGCGTATGCACAACCTGAGTCCCGAAACTACCAGCAGACAGCAAAGGCAGCAAAACAAACAAGAAACAAAAAGAAACCGAGCGAAAAACAAAAAAAAAACTTCAAAATCAAATTGCCTTTCTGCTCAATGGGCGATTTTCGTTAGTCGAGCAACGGATTTTATGGCTAACTTTGTTATGGCAAGTTGTTGTTTGTTGTAGCTGGCGTAGGTGGGCGTTAGGGCCACACCCCCCGCCAGCACTAAAGCCAAAGTGTATAAGAGTCGAAAAGGTTTCGTTCATGTTGTTGTTGGTGTGGATGTTGCTGCTGCCGCTGCCTTTGGCGTTAAATGTTTCTTGCCGGTTGTTTTGGTCTGGCTTTAAAATGTTATTTGCAATTTTGATTTCGACTCAATTGCCAAGGCGGCAAAGGGGCGAGGGGAGGTGGGAGGGTGAACTGACGCAAGTTGTGTTTAAGTTTACTTACAGTATTGGGCATTTGGCAGAGTCGGGATGTCGAACAGTGTGGCAATGCTGTGTGGCAAGCACTCACCTGTAAAGAGAGAAGAAGAAGGTAGAGCGGGCCAAATTAGTAAGTAACATTTAGTTGAGCGTTTGCATAGAACTTAAACGGTAAAGCATACGATATATGTAAGATCTAGCAACTTGATTGCGCGGGGGGAGGCAGACAAATCGATTTGAATCCTATCACATTCCTTTCGCTAGGATCCCTCTCACATACGAACATCCTTTAGGATTGGCAATTCGAATTGAATATTGACATATTCTCGCCTCACTTGGTAGCGATGTCATAACGTGGCACAAAAAAGAAGAAATACACTGAGGAAGAGGGCCCTGGACTTGCCGTGTTTGCATGTCGCGACAGAGATAGAGAGTTTCATGTGCTCATTTCCAAGTTTACCATGTCGGGGTCAAATAGTTTGCCGACTTTCGTGCGCTTACCAATTGGGATTGCGCCTATAAATATGCATTACACTGCGATTCATATCGCGGCGATTCACGTGTTTGTTACTCTGCTAAATTCAACCAAGATGGGTTCGCTCTTTGATTTGCATAGCAAAAATAAGAAAAGAAATGATACACACACTACTATACTGCACTTTTCTTAGAGGGCATTTAGTAGTCGAGCTTGTGATACTTTCAAAGTTTCTTTCTTTTTGCTACTCAGATGTAAAAACAGAAATTTCTTTTTGGAATTCCATGTCGCAGCTCATTTACAACGAATACCAGAGTTTGACATGATTCCAACGACTTGTTTTGCATTTCCTCTAATTGCCATGATAATTGTGAGCAATTATGAACACCCTGTATGGCCGCCCAGCCACAGTCGGGTGGATTGCATGTCGAGGCTGCAGTGTTTGTTTCTTTCGAAAGGTTACAATTCGAGGAAAAAGCTTTAATTGATTGTTTTAATGGTATTAAGGCATGACTTAAAGCTGACACCAAGAGCTGAGAGAGAGAAAGAGCAAGAGGGCAGGAGAGTGGGAGAGATAGCAAGCTGGAGTCAGAGGCATGAGATGGCAATAAATTTGGTTAATTAGCAAAAACGTCGCTTGGGACAAATTAAAAACCAAACAGAAAGAAAACAATTATGCGGGGAGTACGCCGCGTGCAACAGCAGCCAGCAATTTGTCATGTACGTGCAATTAATCAAAAGTTGAATGACTTGACAGTGCAAAGGCTTCAGCCCTGGCTCGGGCTCCGGCTTTGACTTCGGCTCTGGCCTCTCTGATTAAAGAAAGTGTGTGCTCTTTTTTTAATCTTTGCGCTGTAATTGTTATTAAAGATCTTGTGTCGCGCTCGAGACTGCGATTTGCAGTGCGCGAAATTAGTCTTCATTACGCCCCCGCGGCAGAGTGTTGCATACTTGTGGGCGTCCCAGCGTGGTGCCGTCAGACTTGATGGATGGCTGGGGCGTGTGCCAAGATAATTGACCTCTAAACACACTTGCCCCAGTCGCGCAGCGCACCAATACACACAGACAGCCACGCAGACATACAAAGATAGCAGCACCCACACACACACACACACACACACACACTCAGCTTAAAAGTCGAAACTCATTCAGAAGGCATCCTGCGCCGCAAACTAGGCTAAAAATATGGCACACACAGCGGCAACGAAACGATGAGAGAGGCAATGATGATGATGTTGGTCCAATAACCTTTTCCATGGCCCTCTGCCACTGTCTCTGTCTCTGTCTCTGCGTCGCCTGCTCTGGCCTTAGCTGGGCCCTCGGCACAGCTTGAATGCCATTGACACTGGGCTGACTGGAGGATGCTTGCGCCGTTGATTCGGTAGGTTGCCGGTCTGCCTGAAAGCTATACCTACCTACCTCTATATGCCGCGAGCTCAAGAGCTAGCGGAGGCAGAGACAGAGGCAAAGGCAGCGCAGAAGAGGCAGCTGGGCACAAGAAGTCGTTGCTCGAGAGGCTCACGCACTTATTGTTGCAGCAGCGGCGGCATCCTCTGCTTCTTTGCTTTGGCCACGTTTTGTTTTTGTTGCTTCTGTTCTTTTCTTTTTGCTTTACTTTGCGTTTATTATTCTTGTTGTTTTTGTTGTCATCGTCGTGGGGATTTTATGGCTTTGAGGCAGGCGACTTGCGTTGGCGGCATTCGCAGCGTCTTTGTTTTTGGCAGCCCGAAGAGTCGCTGCGAGTCGATGTGAGTGGCGCGGTGGGTGCGTGCGTGCGATTGCCCCGTTTCAAGGATATTCCGCAGCTCGAGACTTGTTTGGGACTGCCTTTGGCATTTCGCTGTGTGTGTCTGTGTGAGTGTGTGCGTCGTTGGCACGCAAAAAGTTAAATGGTTAATCATAAAAAGCAGATAGGTAGATAGAGAAACATTAGCCGAGGACTAATGGCACCCCATTGGACCGCCCGCGCTCTCCTGCGCCTGCAATTACTGAGAAAGTTGTCTTTCAAGTGATTTTCAATTCAATTTTCATTACGTTCTTTGCACAATACTGAAGCAAAACTTCGAATGAACTTTAATATCGACGGATTTAGTTTCATAATTTTGCTAAATGGCAAACGGGGAGTAAGCGCCCTTTATAAGGCCATTCGCTTATCTGGTTAACACTAATTGCTGTCGGGGCATAAAACGGAACGTTGGCCAAAAAGTTTGTGTCCCCCTTTTGGGCTGCTGAGTTAAATAACCAGTAAATTTCATTAAGTCAGTTATACCATTCTCTCCCACGCGCTCTCTCTCTCTCTTTCCCTCTCAGTTTATCTCTTTCTATTGCCGGCTGCGTGTGCGTCGCCGTTTCGACAATCCGTGCGACGACTGTGCCAATGTCCTGGCTATTGGCCAAGGGATTGGGAGACTGGGAGAATTGGGTGCATGGGATCGTGGCGCCTTCTCAAAGTTCGCCGCGGCAAGTTGAATAAACCCGCAGCCGTTCACAATATGTATGTCTGTCTGTGTGGCCCAGCGTGTGTGTGTGCGTGATGTATGTTTGTATTTAGGTATGTAAAATTGTCAAAGACGTCTAGACATTGAAGGTCACTTCGCATAACGGTTTGGGGGCCATTAGGCAGTAGATTCGATTGTGTGCAGTAGGTACACGATAAGCTGGCACACAATTGTGTGCGACAGGGTCGACCTTTCGACCCAAGAGTATAGAATTTCCTTTAGTTCGGATTGAATTCAATCCCCATTTTCATTTGCCTTGCTAATTGACATATTTGTGTCACTTGATTTGATTAATTCGCAAGTCAAATGCGCTGCTTGTTTTCGCTTGAAAAACGTGACTAACCATTGGCCTGATTCGTCTTCGTATCCCTCTTTCTCCCTCTTGTGCTATACCACGCCCTGAAAAAGGAATTAATGTCACAATGGGAGTAAGCGCTTTCCCTAATATTTTTGGAGACAGGCAGACAGAGAGACAAACAGGCATATAGACAGACAGACAGACATATAGACAGACAGACAGACAGACAGGCAGAGAGACAGACAGGCAGAGAGGCAAGCAAATAGATAGAGAGACCGAGAGACAGACCAAAAGACAGATACAGAGAGACAAACAGACAGTCAGACAGGCAGAGAGCCAGATAAACAGGCAGACAGGCAGAAAACCCGAAAGAAATAGAGACAGACAAGCAGACCGAAAGACAGAGAGACAGACCGAAAGACAGACATACATAGAGACAAACGAAAAGATAGATAGGCACAAACAGAGAGAGACTGTTACGCAGAGAGACAGAAGGACAGACATACAGATGAGTCACTGTAACCTGACAAATCTCTCTAGAAGATCGTGTAAGTGAACTGAAACTAAAACTGAGCTGGATCTGGAACTGGCAGTGGAACAGACAAAGCTTGCATTGCACTTCATGAACATTGATTGTGGAAGTTATTGCTGTTGTTCTTGTTGCTCGTGCAGTACAATATATTGCGGCATTCGCTTTGCTCTCCATTCTCCACTCTCCATTCTCCACTCAATTTCATTTCCTTGGCAATTGGTGCATTGACTTTTGACAACCACAACAACAATAGCAATAACGATAACAACTCGTTTTCAGCAGTTGTTGTTGTTGTTGTTTGGGGTTGTGTTTATAATTAAATTATACTAAATTTAATTAGCATGTTAATGCAGCACTAAATATAGTGCAATCTATAGTATATCGGTTCAACGAACTGCGGGAATTGCTGTAAATCGAGCTGGGAAACATCGCCAGTCTATGAAGGCAGTTCCCCGTGCTGATTGATGATTCGTAACGGCAATCTGAAATCGGCTGTGCTCGTGTCTTATCAGTGCAGCGGTGCAAGGGTCGAGCTCAAGGCCGGCCAAATATCAATCCGATTATAATCGGTAACTATTTTATTTCGATTTTTGATTTTTTATTTTCTACTCTTTGCTGACACACGTCGTCGATCGGTTGGCAGTGGCAGTAATCGTCACACGACCTTGGTGACAATGAACTCGGGCACACTCGCACACACCCGCACACCCTGCACCGAGGTAAATGCACACACTCGCCTCGTTGTGTCAAGTGCTCGACTTACTTTGTGGTATAAAAACATCTATTTTTTATGCCCTATCGCAGCGATAAGATAGCTGCCACATTTTGCATCATAAAATACACGTATAGTATATAAAGTATATACTATATGTACTCGAATAAGGAGAGAACATGTAGAAATTATTTTCTGTTTACCAACTTCTGCGCTCGGCTGTCGCTGCCAATAAGTCTGCTCAGGTTTTACGACTTGCTGATATGACAGCGCATACTTTCCCCTCCCCCCCTCTTTAGGAATACATGAGTTTGCTAAGAATGATGAAATATCAATGAAAATATGGGAAAGAGATTATGCGAAGAAGTAGACGGCAATATGAGGTCAATATCAGATAAGCAGGCGTTGCACTCGGACAAGCTGAGCACGACTTTAGTTTGGTTGGATTTTCCGAATTCGCAGTTTTCTCTCTAAGGAGCTTTCTGGCATGACTCACACGGGGCTCAAAAAGCTTTATGCATAGCTTAGTTGCAGCGCTAAGCTGTCGAAAGCTCCCTCACACTCACACACACTCCTGCAAGCGTTATTATTTTGCGGTTTACTGCGAATGCATTCATATTAGCGGAAATAGTTGCAACATATTGTGTTTTAGGGTCGTTCTGGCTTGCCATATATCATTAAAAGCGACGCGTACAGCGCACCGGGTGAATGTGGGGCTGGGGCTAGCAGACTATGGGGGACTCACTAAATAAATGGGTCTCGAATGGTCTCGAATGGAAAAATCGACTGTACATTGCTTTATGTCATGCCATTAAAATTTGAAAAGCCGTATCGAGCGATGTCGGTTAATAACAGCCTACAAATTGTGGCAGATGACAACAACAACAACAATAACAGCGAGTGGAGGGCGGCAGGGGGCAGCAAGGGGAGCGCAGCTGGAATGGATGATTGCAGCAGTGGGGAATATAAATATCATGGAGGCGTCTCAGCGCACTGGCACCTGGCTCCTATTACATGCGCACGGCATTATTACAAAGCCACCGACAGCAACAATTGCAAATAAAAGCTAATATTAAAAGCGGCAATTTTCCATGGCACCGGTGGAAAGTAACCGGCAACCTGCAACCTGCAGCCAAGCAAACAGGCGAACCTACCCGACGAACCTACGTTGAACCCAACCGAACCGAACCGAACCGAACCACCCAACATTGGCTTTGCTTTTTGCGTGCCATATGCGGGTTCGAAAGGATTTCCGGTTTATGCTGTTGCTTGCCAACTCGTCTTCGTCCCCCTCCCTTGGTGTTACACCACCTCTCCCCTCCCTCCTAATTGTTTTGTTAGGCAAATGCAGGGCACATGGAGAATGCCACGTCTTCTGCCAAGCTAATGACCGACTCAATATTTATTATTTAGAATCCTTTGCCCTCCTTTCGAGTAATTTGAATCCTAGAGTTGTTCACTGGCAATTGTACTGCGGATATCACAAAGAGACCAAAGCCAAAGCATTCATAAAGCAAAATAATAATGAAAAATACCAGTGGGTGCCAGAAATGAAGGTGATTCAGGTGCAAGTGCCCAGCTGAGTTTCATTTCAAATAAAGGGAATCGTATGAAATTGAATGGAATGGAATGCTGTTCATTCAAAGGACACTGGCAAAAGGGCAGTTCGACTACAGAAGAATGCAGCAACCATCTCTCCGTCTCTCTCTCTCCCACTCTCTTTGACAGTCGTCATAATTAGCAATGCATACCGTGAATAACTATAAATTTACTCTCTGCCAAGTGCCCCAAACTTGAACATATGCGTAAAAAGGCAAACTGGCAGGAGGGCAAAGGATGCATGGGAATTCGAATTGTGCTAGAGATGACACTGGACGCGTGCCTAGTGATGTGACAATAGTCGTCTCCGGAGATGTTACTCAATTTCATTTCATACTTCACTTTTGGCTTAGCTTCACTCCCCACAAGACTATTTCAATTTCAAATGAGTTACATTGGAACACGTTGAATCTCTAGTATGCGCACAGGTTTTCAGTTTTGGATTTTGAGTTTGGTTGTTGCTGTTGTTGTTATTGTTGTTGTTGCTGTTATTGTTGCACTGGCTTTGAGCTGAAGTGCTGGCGGCGTACGTGCTGCCTGGCGCAAGCTAGCTACAGCAAACGGCTTCCTTGGCCAGGCCATGCTTCTTCCTCTCCCCCTCTCTCTTCACTCCCCTCTGCTGTCCTCCTCCCCCACTCATTGTTGTTGTTGTTTAGCCACGGCTTTGTTTTCGATTCGAGCGTTCGTTTTGCTTTTGCTCGCCGCCTTTTTGCAACGTTTACATGCTGTGTGTTTTGTGTTGCTTATGCCGGTTGTTGCTGCTGCAGGCGTTGCTGCTGCTGTTGTTGTTGTTGTTGGGGTAGGCCTTGTTGTTGCTTATCACGTGTGTCGTTGAACCTTAAGCCGGCATAAGGAAAAAGGAAGGCAGGCAGGCAGTCAGGCAGGAGCAGCAATACCTGTCCCTATGCACCCCGTTGGCATTGCATGTTGTCGCCTGCCCGCCAACAGGAGATGCCTGTCCCGAACCTGCTTGCTCTGCACTTGACTTTGCCAGGCAGGAGGTAGTTGGAGGCAGGAGCAGGCTGGCAGGATACAGTAGAACTGCAGCTGCAGCGATTATTACTTTAGCGACAACACGCCAAGCGAAGCCTGCAAAGGCAAAGGCTCTGCCCATCGGCTTGAGCCATGAAAGCCGAATAAGAAATGTAAACAAGCTGGCAACAAAGTGCAGTTGCTGTTGCTTTACATTGCCGTTGTTTGAACAGGCGCCATGGCAACCCTTTTTGCACGCTGGCAACACTGCGTCGCGTAGCGTGTGCCCTGCCGATAGGGTGGACATTTTATGCAAAAGAAACAAAAGCGAAACAAAAAACTCTATTGGAATTTACTTTGCATCCATGTGCAGCACGATACTGCCCCCCTCTCCCCCCCTCGCTACGCCCCTGCTGCCTCGGACAACGGGCAACAGACTGTGGCATTTTCGGGGCAGCCAATAGCATAAATTGTGAGCGTGTGTAAATATTCTAGCACAGCAAGGGGCAGCGCAGGGCAGGGCAGGTGGGGGAGTCACTGTCAATATACAATATGCGCCATGAATTCATTTCACTGCATAAATTAAGCCATACAAAATGGGCAATGGGCCAGTCCCGAAAAAGGTTTTCAAGTGCTTCGGCTACTTTTGAAAGTTGTGAAATTTAGTGGGCGGCATAGGAAATGCGCATGAAATGAAAATCCATTACAAACAGGGCTGCAACAACGAAATGGGAGGCAAATGCAAATCGAGCAGGCGAAGCTTGTGACATGTGAAATGTGCAATTGAATTAGTTGCCGATTTTCAGAGAACACTCTCGGGATCGGGCACCTAATCGAATCATAGCTAACCAATGCAGTATGTAATGTTCCTTTCACAAGACACACACACACATGCATACACACACACAGGCTGTTCAATTCGTGCTTTAATGCACACATCACGATCAAATTGGCTTCATAATTTCATAGCTGCATCGAAGCTGCGCATGGCCAGTGGGCTAAAGACACAGTCCGATACAAGCTGCAGAGAGAGAGAGAGAGACGAAGAGAGAGAGAGAAGTGGGGAAAGAAGTTGCCGCTGCAGGCTCACTGCTCATTCGCCGACATGTAAAATGATGCGTAAACAATATTCTGACGCATCATTAAAACGCCTGAACGAGTCGTATCGATCAGCTACACGTCGTCCAGTTGCGAATCATCTCGATCCGTGTCCGTCCCCTGTCTATCTCTGTGTGTGTGAGTGTGTGTGCGTCGTGTTCTTTTTTGCGCAGAACGAACATGATTATGATGACGCATCGCGATGCATGAAAAGCAGACACGAAGCAAGGGGCACGGGGCACGGGATGTTCCCAGTCGAGGTTCCAGCTGCAGCACTGCCCTGCCTCAACAGCAAAAACAACTAATTCAATTTTTCCCGCTTGGACACGGATCGGAGATTGAGACTGAGACTGAGACGGAGACGGAGACAGGGACAGAGGCTGACATCGTCATGGGGAAAGGGACTCGGACTGCAGTTGAAGCCGAGTCTCGGACCGCGGAGCGGGTTTGCGTCTGGGTTCGTCATGTCCACCTTCACGCGCAGCGCAAGCAAAGTTCAACTGCCTCAAGTACGCAAGATGCCACGCGCCCTCTGCTCACCCCCCGCCCCTCTGCACTGAGAGCCATGTAAGCTGGCAAAATGTATCGCTCGATCGTTGCTTGCCGCGGTTCTTGTTCCTCTTGCTCGGCTCGCTCGCTTGTTTATGCTGATCTCTGTAATGAGATATAATGCCGGCCGGCTCGCACAACAACCGAAATAACAACAGCAACATAAGCGTGCAACAGCAGAGTCCGGGGCGGGGGGTGGGCATCTTCTTTACGACACCGGCACCTGACCTGGCATAGAATAGAAGCTTTGTGCTCGGCTCTGTGGATCTGCCCCAACAGAAGAAGCGTTGTGCTGCGAGGGCTGCTGCCGCAGTTGAGGCAAGCGAAGCGTGTTTGCGATGCAACTGCTCTGGCTACCCTCGTGCGCGTACAATGCATGCGCTTGTGTGTACATACTTATTAGAGCGACTGTGGGGCATTGTGTGTGTGATCAACAACAAACATCATTATCAGCATTTGGGCCACATCATTATCACGGTGCATTCGTGATTGTTGTCGCATCACAAACAGGA
Source organism: Zaprionus capensis (assembly GCA_018903675.1). NCBI lineage: Eukaryota > Metazoa > Arthropoda > Insecta > Diptera > Drosophilidae > Zaprionus > Zaprionus capensis. The sequence continues at coordinate 6,725,079 of JAEIFN010000011.1, forward strand.
ATAGCCACAGATCCAACAACAACAACAAGAGCAACAACAACAACGACAACAACGACAACAACATTGATAAATCGTGAGGCGACAGAAGCTTTGCAGCCTCTAACAAAGTTTTGTCAAGCAACTCACGTAGAGACAAAGGCAGAATGAAAGAGAAATAGAGAGAGATACTGGGAGAGAGAGAGAGAGAGATACCAAGAGGGAGATAGAGCGACAGCTAGCGCACAGCAGCACTGACCTGGACAAGTGACCGACGAAGTGACGCAGCGGATCCTCAACATGGCGACGCCTGAATCTGAATCAGCAAATATTATGCATACAGCTGACTCTGATTGGGATGCCTCTGCCAGCTGTGGGCGTATGCTGGAGGGGGAGTGCGAGGGGGACGCAAAGGGGTCGTTGCGCTGAACTTCATGCGTGGATATTAATGACCGGCCTCGACCCCAGTAGGAACGATGCGAACAGCAACGACAGCCGCGTCAACGAACGTGCCCAAGTAATAAAGAAATCTTCAATGTACGCGGGGGTGCACGTTGATGCGGATGCATGGATTATGATGGCGCAGGAGTGCATGTGGATGCCACGACGGTGCAGGGGCGCTGTGCTGGTGCTGGTGCTGCTTCGGCTTCTGCTTCTCGGAATGAGGCAAAAAGCCACAACAAGAAATTGGCAAGCGCGTTCAAGAGGCGCATAAATTACAGCGCAGGTCGCTCCAGCTCTGGGGCAGGCGTTCTTTGTTGTTGCTGTTATTGTTGTTGTTGCTGTTTTTGTTCTTATACATGTTGCTGTTGTTGTTGTTGTTGTTGCTGGCAGGAAATGCATTGGCAACGTCGCATCGTTGACATTGCGAAGCTTTTGCATTGACTCAAAGCCGCAACGAGCCCGCGCCCCCCAAATGCCACGCCCCTGCATCCCTCCTCCCCTTCGCCATTTCGTAGTAGCATTTTGCGCTTAATTTTTTAATTGCCTGCAAGTTTTGCGCGCTTCTTCTTTGTGCAGCTTTGTTTCTTTTGCTTTGTTGCCGCCTGCAATCGAAGTTGGCAATTAAAAATGCGTAACGCGGTTGCAACAGCTCGTCTTTGTTGTTGCTGCTGCTGCTGTTGTTGTTGCTGCTGTTGTTGCGCTGTTAATAAGTATGTCGGATGTCTGACACTCTGATCGCAGATCCAACAGCTGCTGCGAACTTTTTGCTTCCTGTTCAGGTTCAGTTCTGAAAGTTTCCTGCCTTGACTTGACTCGCCTGACTTACCATACCATTTCCCCCCCGAGTTTTCATTAAAGTTTTCATTTGGTTCTTCCAACTCACCTGCAATGAAAAAGAAAGTGTAGAGAACAACTAATTAGCAACATTATTGGGTAGAGTAGAGAACATTTTTCAAAAATTATCATAGGAAAAATTGTGCAAATTTCATAAGGAACTTTTATGAGAATTATTTTATTCATTTCAGATGCAGGCAGAGGAAAGACAACTTGGGCAGAGCGTGCTCTAAACCAAAACCAGATGATGACCAGACGAAAGCTGCAGTGGAGCATGTCCGACAGTTAGATACCCTTTGCCCCATTATGGAAGACCTGAACATGGTTCAATCGAGTCTGATTCTGACAAGGAAATACAAGCACAAGAAATCATATACACCCTTTGTGGGCTGTGCCACGCCTCCTACTGCCTATAACATTAATAGGCACAAAGTTAATATACCCTTCTTGTATTATTTTCAATGGTCGCAGGGTATAATAATGGCGTTGTTCAGGTTCTGGCAAGCAGCATCCTAAACCGAACCTAGCCCAACATTGTTTTTGTTGTTTTCCCTCGTCGTCGTCGTTGTCGTTGTCGTGGTTGCTGTTGTTTTTCGGATTTTATATCTGCGCCTCAGAATCATGTCGCGGAGCCAGTGAGCAACATGTTTGTGCGCCAGCAACGGCAGCAACAGCAACGGCAGCAGCAGCAACTTGCGAGTGCTTTGGCACTCGGCGAAGGCAAAGGCAATGGCCAAGCCTCTTGCCAGCTGCTTTTTGTGCCACTTCCACACACACACACATGCAGAGAGAGAGAGAGAGAGAGAGAGACAGCGATGTTGTTGTTGATAATGCCAACAATGTTGTGGCTGCTGCTGCCGCTGCCGCTGCCACTTGCCGGGAACTTGCTCATCAACTGGATTTACTAGCACATGCAAGTCCAAAGTCGCTGCTTGTTGCATTTAGTCATCGTCCTCCTTCTGCCTCGCAATCAACATCAACATCGTCATCATCATCATCCTCGTCATCATCATCCCCTTCATCATCATCATCCTCCTCCATTCGCTGTTGCCTGCCCATTCGCTTGGCGTTCCACTCCATCACCCGGCGCGCATTGCTTTTCCCACAGTTGCCGCTGCAGTTGCTGCTGTTGTTGCAGTTGCTGCTGCTGCTGCTCAGAGTGCAGCAGAGTTCGTTCCACTCAGTTTTTTATTTATGTTGTTTTCTTCTCTCGTTCGGCTCGCTTTGTTTTGATTTCATGCATTTTGTTTTGCTATTCATATTTCTTCTGGATTTTGTATTTTGCTCGCCGTTGCCGACCTGCTCGCGCTTGCTCTCGCTCTCCCTCTCTCCTTCTCTCGCTCTCCTTCTATCTCTCTCTCGCTCTCTCAGGCTGATAATTGCAGCGGGGCGAGAAACTTGATTCGCGCATGTGACGTCACGGAGGGCATTCACTTTGTGCTGCTGCAGCGAATGTTGCTCTTGCTGTTTCTGTTGCAGTTGCAGTTGCATTTGCAGTTGCTGCAGCAACATGTTGCTGACAGTCGCAGCCGCATGGGCAATCAATTATTTCCATGTACCGACTCTGTTCCCATTTACAATTGGCTCCGCTTACAGCTGACAGTCGATTGCCCTGCGCACCTTCCTCTGCCTCTTCTTGCCTCCTTCGCGCTCCATTGTCCAGTTTATGAGACACGAAATTTAAATTTACACATCGATAGCAACAGCAGAAGCACAGGAACAACAACAACAACAACAGCAGCGCGCCCATTGTCACGATAAATCAATTGCACTCTTGCCCTGCACTCCATTTGTGCTGCAACTCGTACGGTAGCTGCCTCTTGCCTCCAGCCTCAAGACACATCCGAGCGATCCCGGCTAGACGGCAGACATCGCGCTGCTCCCACAGTAGCAAGATGCGGCTGACACTGACACTTACGTATGTTAATGTTGACAAAAGAGTCAAGACAAAACAGCAACAGCAACAGCAACAACAGCGTGAAAGTGCAGTCATGAATAAAGTCCCACTCCGTCGAGGTATAGTCAAACCATATACAGATCGCGATCTTCAGCTGGGAGACAGCCTAGTTCTTGTAAATGCAATATCAGTATAGATATAATACCCTGTTCCGATTAAAGTAGTTGCAGTTTCAGTTTCGTTCGTGTCGTGTTTGTTGCATCCCCCGAACAAAATACATACGAGACAATTATTAAGCTTCTGTTAACAATTTCGAAACATGTTCGGCGCTTGACCTTTTTTTCGACGCTCAATTTATGAGCTCAACACATGAGCATACAACATGCAAAGCGGCATGTCAACAACAGCAGCAACAACAAGAGCAACAGCAGCAGCAACAGCAACAACTGCAACTGCAACTACACGAGCAGCCAATATGCAGTGCCCTCTCCTGTCTCTGCCTGCCGCCCCCAACTGTAACTGGCGTGTCAGCGTTGCAATTATTGTGATTTTTACGGCACTGAAGGCGGAGGAGAAGGAGGAGGAGCGCAGGGCGGGGCATGGCATGGCAAGAGCAAATAAAAGCCGCCAGCTCACATTTTCATTTGGAGTCAACGTTGAGGCTTCAACTGGATCATTAGGCGCGCCCTGGAGCCATTAATTTCTGCAGCCCGAAAAGTGTTTGCCAATAGAGAGAAGAGAATAGAGAAGAGAAAAGGGAAAAGGGAAAAGAGAGAAAGGAGACGAGAGGAAGACGAGCAGAGTTGAAGAAAAACACAAACTAAACGCAGCATTTAAGATAAATTTGCGACGATAGCGAGGCACAGTCAGACTGACAGACAGACGAACTGCAGTCATAGAGAGAGAGGGAGAGAGAGAGACCAGACGAGGGAAACAGAAAGGGCACATGAGGCAGTCACTATAAGGGACGGCAGCAAATGGCAATCAAGTTCAATGCACAGCAACAAGTCGGCGCAATGCGAAGCCGACTGAAGGATGAAACAGTGCAGGGCAGCACTGACTGCTTCTTGGCCATTTAATTTTGTCTGGCTGCAGCTTAGTCTTAGCAGTCAATCTGCGAGAGCAAAGGAAGGGAAGAGGAGGGAGGGAGTAGGCTAGAAAAGCGAACTGAATTCTGAGCACAGGATGAAGTTCACCTGAGCTGAGCGCGACGAGTTCAATGCTCCATTGACTTGCAGCGCAGCAAGGATTGTGGTGGCAGTAAATCAGAAAAATCAACACATAAAAACTAAACAATCGCCTCATTAATTACAATTAGAAGTGTTTATTGCCGAAGCGCAGCCATAAAGCCGGGGAGCCGAGCAGCCGAGCCACAGCGTCCCGGCTTGCGTCATCATCAAAGCGGAGAGGTTCACTTAACGATCACAGCAAGCCACATTTTCGCCACATCTCGGGGCACAAAGAAATGCGCAGCGCGGCGCAGTTGATGGCAGTTGACAGGCGACCCAAGTCTCCCCAGGCTGCGGCAGCCAGAGCAGCCCGAGCGATGCCACTCGCGGGCCTTACTGTAGGATTCATCAATCAACAGCTGTCAGTGCAGCCGGCAGTCGGCAGTCGGCAGCCGTCAGGCGACCGGTGACCGGTTCTCTGGTGTCCACTGTCCGTTGTCCACTGTCCGTTGTCCACTGTCCACTGTCCGCTGTCCACTGCTCACTCTAAATCAGACCCGCTGTCCCTTTATGCGTCTGTCGCTCGGCACAGCGTTTGAACAGTGCCAATTCCCAGGAAAGGGAGGCGGAGTGGGTATGGGGAAGGTGCACCCTGCACCCTGCTGCTGCAGCTTCCTGTTGGCCTGCAACTTCCTCTGGCTTTTGTTTGTGTTTATTTGACTTGGCTTGGCTGGAAAATTGCCACTCTGCACTTTGCTGTCTGTCCCTGTCTGAGTGTCGATTTATGCAAATGCCGGCGATAATTGTGCCGCAGATATTGCATAATCATGCGGCACCAAGCAAACGATACTCGTTATCACACTTGCCACAGTGCGAATGGGGAGTGCAGTGTGGCAGGGAGGAGAAGGAGGAGGCAGTCATGGCAGGTGGCAGATCCATTTAACTGTTGTCCACTTTCAGCTCGACTGCTGACCGAAAATGCTTGAATACAGTTCGAGCCCCTCCCCTGTACCCTCTCCCCTCCCCTTCACGGCATAATTTCCAGACCATTTAGCTTTGCTGCGCCACTGATTTGCCACGCCTTCGTTTGCGGCTATTTCCAGCTGCCGCTGCTGCTTTGCTCGGTTGATTTTCACTGCCAAAGCGATTGTTTTTCTTCTCAGTTTTTATCTACGTTATTTTTATCCGCTGCTCAACACCCACACATAGACACACACACAGGGTAACTGCTGGCTTGGGGTATTTTTTAATTTAAGCACCTGCTGGCTGCCGACTTTGACAAAATCTGCCAGCTTGGCAACAGGCAGCAGGCAACGCCCAAGCTCAGTCGGGCCTGCGGGGGGCAAACACAGAACAGGAAAATCTCCAGCGTTTGCCGACAACCAACAGCGAAAGGATTAAGCGCCCTTGTGTATATTGCCAGTCACCTCGGACCGTTACAAAGCTGCCTGTTGCTGCCTCAGCGCAAACATTGCACTCCTAAGGATACCTCCAGCTTTGGCTGCAGCTCTCCCCTGCAACCTGGCATCCGTTTCCACTGTGCGATATTTTGTTTGACTTGCACAGCACTCTGCCCCGCACTCTCTTTTCCCTTCTGCTGTTGCCGTTTCCTTGGCGCCGCGACTGTTGACTCGTCGTGGCAGCTGCTGGCTGCATCAAATGTTGGTCAAGAGGTCCGCACTGGCCTCATGTTCCTTTCTTTCTTTTGGTCATTACTTCTGCTGTTGCTGTTTAGCTCATTATACCTTTGCAGTGGGTATGTGAAATGTGACCAGAAGTTTGTAACGCAGCTTAGCAGACATTCTCAATTCTATAAAGTGTACCATATATATACTGATGATTGAGAGAGGTGTTCTGCCCGTTTGCCTGCCTTTAGTCTTTTTGTCTATCCTCTCAGTTTTCCAATTATGATCTGATAATTGATGATCTGTTGTACATATTCTCGCTGCACGCTGTAAATACTATAAGTCTGAAGAAGCCGATGAGCCGGAAGGCGCCTATTCACCGATCTTTGTTATTATTAATGATAATACCCTTTTACTACATTTGTAGTTTACTATGTAAATAAAAAGGATGTACAATTTCTTTGTAATCGGAGCACTAAAGCATACAATCTGCCAAATGATTCTATTAAGTGAATTAATTATTCGAAATATGTAATTCAATTTATCAATTTATCAATTAGAAATATATGGTTTATGTATACTTGATATACTCCATCAAAATCTATCCTATACCTTTCATAGGAACAATCAGTCATTAAATAAAATATTCATAAAAGAATTGTAGAATGTCCAACGATTCAAGTTATCAAAACAGAACGAATACTTGAACAATGTAATACAATTATGTGTCATTATATATAATAATAATACATATTATATTCTATATATACAAACAATCCAATAAGAGTGAAGACAATACTTGCAAGGGTATAAAACCTTCGACATTCGTTTCTAGTCTTTCTTTCTGCTTTTGATTTGCGATATGCAGAGAAGTTCTTTTTGTGTGGATTACTGAGGATGGTAAAAATGCCTGTTGTGATTATTTGCCAGCTGCCTCATCCCTGCTTGCCTGCCTCCCTCTTTCTGCCAAGTGCTTGATCAGTGCGAAGGGCCTCAGCGGAAATTGGGTTCGTTAGAGTTGAAGACATAAAAACTTGATACTTTGATACCCCCTTGGAATGATGGTGCTAATGATCCAAGTGATGGACTTGCCCCACTTGAAAGTTTAACGAGCAGCGAAGCCGGAATCGGTGCCACTATAACTTGCTGCAATAGCTTTTCCAGTTATTCCTTTTGTCCAGCTGAAAGTTTTCCCAGCTTTGTCAATAAATGAAGCCACAAACCTGGGAAGACCTTGTACAGTGACAGTTGCGACTTCCACTAATTATCCCATGCAATACGATCGGAACACCCCTTGCATTAAATATGATTCCACTTCCATTTTGTGTGTATTATTTTCCATCTGCAGCCTAGAAGGAGCCTACGAAATTGGCTCTATAATTTGCACCTTTGACGTGCAAATTACAGGCATCAAGACAATCACACACACACACTGAAACATCAGGGAAGAGGTGGTATACCCACACAAGCACACACATACACCTACACATGCATGCATGAATGTCACTTGGCAATTATTTGACGTGCTAATTAAGCTGATTTATGAGCTCATTGCAACATGAAAGGCTAATTAATTGAAGGAAAATGCTGCAGTCGCACGCGGCCAAGTTGCAAGTGCACTGACTGGATGCGGATCATAAAGCTATATAGCTATATAAGATGTACTTTACCTGGCCCGGCCGATTCGTATCGCGTTGCACAGCTAAACTGACAAAAAGTTGTTAAAGCGGGCAAAAGCGAAAAACGAAAATCGTTAACGTAATTACGGCACACCAACACAAGCACACCTGCTTATCTGTGTGTGTGAGTGTGTACAAAATGCAAGTGCGCAAAAATGAATGCGAACATGATATGTGAAAGAGACTGTGAGTGCGAGCGAGAGAGGGCGCGTGGAAAGCCACTCAACGGTCGGCTCAGACAGCTTGACGCCAAAGCAAACGCTGAAAAGTTCCGTGTAACGATGATGAAGCTTGCCACTTTATAGCTGCTGCTGCTGTTGTTGCTGCTGCTGCTGCTGCTATTGTTGTTGTTGTTGTTGTTATAAAACAACAGCACGTTAGTCAGTCAGTCGACTAGCCAACGGGGTATATCAATGTCTATAATAGATATAACGAAGCAATGGAAATTCCCGTTGTGTTTGTGCAGTTTATGAAACGTTGGCAAAATGCAGTGCAAACTTTAAAACCCAATTGGACTTTGCCTAACAATTAGATAAAGAGAGAGAGAGAAATAAGGAGAGTAAGAGAGGGAGTGACTTGGATGGAATAAACAATGATAATGAGTGGAAATAGACTCGGATAACAACTTTGAAACTCTGCTGGACATATAATGATGTTAAGCTCGAGTCAGTGAAGATCTCCACCTAGGGCAGAGAAGGGCTAGCATGTGCCCTACGCACTACAGGCAATGCTGTCACCTGCACGTGCCTTCCCTATACATTCCCCCTCCCTGCAGGCAGCCCTGCTTGGCTTCCCAGGTGCAAACGAGTCAGCCTCGGCTGCTGAGTTGACAATAAGATTGAATAAAAAATGAAATGTCAAAAAAAAACTAAATAAAAACCATTCAACTTGGCACGCCATCTAGCGTGCAGCCAGAGCAACGTCAGCAGCTATAATAAACACCAGCAACAGCAGCAACAGAAACAGCAACAACACCTACAACAGCAACAGCGACAACAATCTCTAAATGGCCGTGTGTAATCCTATTAACCTTTTGACTGTCATTATTCAATTGGCCAAGCTGGACAGGCCAAACTGCTTTTCAATCGGAAAGAACATAAATAATGCAATTAATATGAAATTAATAAAAAACGAACGATTGACAAGTAAATCAATCTCGCACTCAGCGCAAAGGAACCTCAGACATCAAAGAGAATTGCCCAATGCAGGAGGCTGTTAACATCAGCTTAATATTAGGGCAGCTGTTAGATAACAGCGACAATAACAGAGGGAGTAAGAAATACACAAACAAATAATGCAATTAATATGAAATTAATAAGAAACAAGTAAATTAATCTCGCACTCAGTGCAGAAGAACCTCAGACTTCAAATGGGTTGCAGCTGTTAACATCAGCTTAACATTAGAGCCGCTGTTAGATAACAGCGGGGATTGACAAATGAAGTACACAGGTAAGCACATTAAAAACAGTTTCGCACTCAAATTGCGCTTATCTTGTGCACTTTATTATGACTTTGGAATTATGCAAATTACGGGCTAATTATTTCACTGGCCAATCATTTGTTTCGCCTTCCTTTTTATGCATTCTAATTTTTCTATTTTATCTCTCTCTTTTTTTTGGCAAATTAGTTTCATTATTATTATATGTTGTTGTTTTTTGGTCGCTTTCAAAGTCGGCGCATTGTGTGAATTTTGTGTGTATTTTTTTTTTGTATTCTTTTTTTTTGTTGCGGTGAAATCTTCAAGGCCGTCGCGCGCATATTGAGTGACTCGAGTTTTTGTCGATGTTTTCGCTGGCAGCTTTTATATAATATTTTGTTTTTTCTTTTCTTTTTTTTTGCTGTATTTCGTTTAACAATATTTCTGTTCATTTTACTTTGTTGCTGTTGCAACCTGACGCAAATATTTCGACGCATTTGTTATGCTTAGCTTATTCGTTGTCATGGTGTGTGTGCGGTGTGTGTGTGTGTGTGGTGTGTGTGTGTGCTGCGGTTATATTTATAACTGCTGCAGTCATTCATCATGCGAAAAAATTAATAAGCCAAAGCCAGCGCAAGTTTCGCCCACATGCAGAGCAGGAAATGGCCAAGAGAACAGGTTGCCCGCTCCGACTTCGACTTCGACTTCGACTCGGACTTGGACTGGCAGGCAAGCTCGATGGTGCCGCTTGTCGAGTGCCCGATAATTTTGCCTACTTAAGTGTGCCACATTTCAAATGAATGCCAAAGCAACAGCAACAATAATGGCAACAACAACAACACTAACTACAACACTAACTACAGCAATAACAATAACCGAGAAGGTGCTTCGGCAAGTGCGCTGCGATTTTGCGATTCTGGTCTTTGACCGATTGCCCTGGCGTCAAGGTTAGTCGCCGCACAACAAACACACACACACACGCACACTTGCACTGAAGCAGCTTCATCCACATTTCCCCATAACATTTACGTTTGTTTGTCTGTCTGTTTGATTTGTTCGAATAAATCAAAGCCGATTCTATGAGATCTCCGCAATACGATATAGAACATAATTAATTTATCTGAATGGAGCACACTAAGTGACTATAAATCTGCACAAGCCTGTTAAAAAGCAATTCCAAGTTAAGATTTCTAATGACTTCGCCATTGTGTTGATGACGTGATCTTGAGAGCCGCTTTATCACAAGTCGCTGTCGCAGAGCTGAGTCACTTTTGGGGATGAACACTAAACGCTTAGGCTAAGTGGTTATCAAGTCGGATTGCTAATCCATTAGATGCTTATATGTTAAACGATTCTCGAAATATGCTGATGACGCTCGCCACAGACTGTGCTGCGATTGCGACTGTGATTGTGATTGTGATGAGGAGCAAAACAGGAAATATAAACAATGCATAGAGCTAAATAAATAAACTGAGCGAATCCGATTGCAGGCAAGAGTACTAAAGTAATAAAGAAGAGGCAAAGGAAGCGACAGAAATAACTGAGATCGTACAGAAATAATGCGGCAGATTATAGATTTAGCCACAATTTGTATGCCAGGAACGAAGGCACTCGCGAATTACGGTTAATAATACGCGGCGCGTAGTTATTTCAAAATGCAAATATTTGCCCCAAAAGCGAATGAACGGCGCAAAGCGAATGAACCGAATGAACTTTACGGATCGGTTGAATGCACTCACTCGCCGGCAGTAAAGGAGGTTCTAGGGAAGCAAAACGGAACGACGCGAAAATTGAATTATTTATGTGTGGGCGCCGCATAATGTCGAGAGTGTCTGCGCCGCCAAAAAGGATTTGGAATCAGCAAAGGAAGCTTTGCTTGGGTCGAGGGCAGAGCATAGTTATGGCATAGTCTGATATAGCTGGCTGGCTGGTCAGTTCGAGGCACTTGCTATGCAAATGTCATTCACATTTCGAGCATGAAATTTGCAAGTGAAACAAACTTGAGTCGCACTCGTATCCGAAAGATACTCGTACTTTGTATGGCAGCAGAACTGTCGTCATTGGCAGCCGGCGTCACAAGTTATACAGAAGCTGACAGCGCTTCGTTTTTGTTATTGTTGTTATTGCTTTCCGGCATTTCATAGAGAGCGAGAAAGAGGGAGAGAGAGAGAGAGGGAGATACGCCACACATACAGAGACTGGATGCGGATACAGCCACAAAGATACATTTGGCGCGGTAGCTGAAAGCGCATTTTATAAATAGTTGCTGCGGCAAGTTATTTGTTGGCTTTGGCTTTGGCTTTGTCATTGCAAAAACAAACAATAAATAAATGAAATACACAACTTTGAGGCGATAGCCGACGCAGGTACAGACACAAATGCAAATACTAATCAAAGTATCTGTGTGAGTGTGCGAGTATGTGTGAATTTGACAGTTTTTGCAGCGCAACGGGATCTCAAGAAAGAGAGAGAGGGGGCGAGGGAGGGAGAGACACTGTTGGATACAAAGTGAGCAGCAGCGTAAGCTAGAGAAAGAGAGAGGGAGAGCGCGCACTGAGCGCGTATGTGAGTGAGAGAAAGAGTGCAGCGATCGTTTTCAATTTTCGTTGTTATTAGTCGCCGTCGCCACCTTCGCCGGCAGCGACGCCAACGCTAACTGCGACGCCGGCGACGGCATTGACCGCTAGAATGCAATCAACCTATTCCAAGGCCAAGTGGCCAGCGGTTTATGCCTTAGCTGTATGTGTGTGTGCGTGTGTGTGAGAGAGTGACTATAAAACGTATCTCTATCTGTAGTCGTAGCTGTATTCGTGTGAGTATTTTTGCCGGTGAGTATCTTTGACTTATTAGCGAAGTGGCATCACAATCAAATCACAAACAAAAATAATAGAAATGAAAAAGTCAAGAAAACAGAAAAGAACAAAGCGAAGAACGCACAAAAGTAAACATTGCCTACATAGAGAATACTGTGGGTGGTTCTACAGTTCTTTACAGTTCGATTCGTGGGTCAAGAAGCGACAAATTCTCGCTTTGTTTGAGGTGTCTGCTCTGACTAATTGTTGCAACTTTGGCAACCATTAAAAAGGGGAAGCGATTGGGGAATATATGAAATGACTTATATCATTTCTACTGACAATCTACCAAATTGTGAACTAGGCAATAAAATGTGCTTTGATTGCAAAAATGTATAAACTGCACGAATTTTGATTTATGCTCGCAATTAATTGGTGGACGATATGTGAAAGTCTGGCGAAAAATGCATTAGCTAAACCGGAATCGGAATCGGAAGAGCATGACGTCAATGTGCTTTGTTAATTCTGCACTTTCGCTGTGATTTATGTATTCGAATTGGTTTGGTTTTGCAGTAGACACAACAGTTTTGTACAAATACTATCAATAAATTGGGGAAACAAGATAGAGTTTAAGTTTAATCTGCTCTCGATCTGAGCCTCAATTGAACCTAAGTCCAATGATATACTTAGGGTTTTCAGACTGTTTCGCAACCCGTTGGTAGCCAAAGAAACGCCAAAAAAGTGTGTGAGGCATGGAAGATACACAATAGAGACGGTTCCAAGTGAAATTTATGTAAATAATCGCCGTCTAGACAAGTTAAAGTGTCATTATGTTAATTAAGACAATTGCAAGACGAGCTCTACTTGAAATATGATTCTCATGATGCTGATGCTCTGCTGCCAGTTTGGGTACATTAACTTCTGGCACACCTCACATTTGCCATGAGACGAGGGCATCTGTGAGTCGAGCTCAGCTTGAAGTACTGGAACTGGTTGCTTGGAACAACTTTCCTAAGCAACAATTGCAACATTTCTCACGCATACGCGATTACCTGCTGCACTCTGTGCGTATATGAGACTTGGGGAAGAATAAACGATTAACGTCGTCGCAATGGAGACTTCAAGGTTCTTTGCAAGCCCACACGGAAATACGAAACAACATACAATGACTGCGAACGTGTGATAAATGGCATAAAACTGCGTCATACGAATAAAAATATACACAAGTACTCACAATGTCGACTGAGCTGGGCTGCGCAGTGTGCTGCGGGCCAATTAAACGCATTATGTCAAGTTACTCACCTGCAAAGATAAAACAAGAAAGTTGACTTTAAAGTAAGTTCTATAGTATATATAAGTTCTTTAGAGTAGGTTCTAAAATAGATATGATAGATGAATACATTCGCTATGCAAGGCATGTTTAGCTGTATAGACGAGGCGTATACGCAATGGCATATTACGCATACGCGCAGGTTAACACTTCCAACATTTTCTTCGCCAACTGCAGCTTGCGAATTCCAACCACAATTGACAGCTGTCAGTTTTGGCCCCTCCAAAAATAAAAGAACAAGGGGGAGGGGTGCAGGGCAGCTAACCTTGGAAGCGCTATCGATTTCCCCTGCCGAAACGCCCACTAAAATGTGCAATTGACGTTGCTGTTGCTGTTGCCAAGTGTCGGCCATTGGCCGGACTTGAGGCTGTGGCACGCGCGCTGAGCCACAAGGCACAGCCCCCGCCTAATCCGCCGCCAAGCACAGACAGAAGTCAAAGCCTCCAATTCAGCTCTTAACTGACAGTTATAATTAAATTTGAACTGCGTTTAAAAGGACTTTCTGGGAAGGGGAACGGGGAGGAAATGAGATTTATTGAGAGCGCAGATTGATATTCGAAGCATGCGCAGCGCAGCGCAGAGAGAGCACAAAATGCGCGGGAAAACCAAAAACAGTTGCAGCAGTTACAGTTGTTGTTGTTGCTTTTGCTGCCACTGCTGCCTCTGCTGCTGCTGTTACTGCGGCAGTTGCATGCGACCCACTGAACCACTGAGCGTGCTCACAGCGACGCTGCAAGGAACGTGGTGGGGGGGGGGTGAAAGGTTGCGGTTGCTGTTTGCCGCTTTTGGTCGGGCAAATTCGCCGCAACCCTTAAAAGTGTTGCCATATTGATTTTTGCTGCCAAAGCGGCGGCGACGTCGGCAGCAGCGGCAACGGCGACGACGACAGTGACGTGTGTGTGGGAGACGACAGCGTCGACGCCAGCGCTGACTTTGCTGCCTGACCTTGAATACATCTGCACAATTTTTTTGCTCTATGCACTGCCAACTAATGTACGTTCTCAGCACGTGTGTGTGTGTGTGTTTGTGACTGTGTCTGTGTGTTTGTGTTTGTGCTTTGCTGCTGTTGCTCTGGCAGCGATTTTAATCATTCGCTTTGTGTTACTTATGCACAAAATTTTATCCGGCAAGAGGGTCTTGCCAAGGCATAAATACTAAATATAACTGTGTGTGTGTGTGTGCGTGTGTGTGTGTGCGTGTGTGTGTGTGTGTGTACTTATAAAGGTATATGACATTTATTTTAATTTGTCGCTGCTGACGTCATGTCTTACACTCGCACACACACACACACATAGTTCGCTTGTAGTGCTGACAAGTCTGCTGACATTTCATAATTTCCTACAGCAAAAAGTAAAGTTCTGTTTTTATTTTCCTCCTGCTTAGGTGGAAAATTAATTGGTTTTGCACGACGTGGACAGCGCTGTTGAAAATTCAGCCAAAGCAATACATAATTAATTCGAAAAAGTGTTTCTACTTTTTGTGAATGACTCGCAAGTGATTCACGAATGAGAAAAACAAACAAGATGAAGATTTGTGCGAATACAGAAGATGATTTACGCCTTGGCTTGGCACTTTCATAGTCTGTGGGTGGGTGTGGAACTCAATTAATGATCACCTTGGAACAGGTCTTGTGCATATTCGTTGCACTGCACCTGCAGCAGATTCTATTCGAGGCAGTACTTGCTCCATTTCCATTTACGCGCTCTCATTTGCTGCCCCTGTTCCCCCCCTGCCTGCCCCACACTCGGGGCCTGCCTTGACTTTGCCGGCATTTGAATTCTAATGCATTTCTGCTGCTTCCCGCCCCCACACAGAGTGTGCTCAACATTTGTTGGGCTGCCCCCGTTGGCAGAGGCAGAGAGGGGGGAGGCAGGCACTGTAAGTAATACGCCCCTGCCATAGATGGCACCGTCAAGCATTGCGCTAAATGTCAAGCTGCGAGGCGTGCCGATGCGCCGATGTGCTCCGCTTTAATTAAGCCGGACCAGCCTAGGGAGCCTCCCCGCCTACACTACACGCCAGTCCGCTTCCTCCTACTACGGGCACCTCCACAAATGCAAATGTCAACGAGTCGCTGTGCCGCTGCTCGCTTTGGCATTGTCAAAAGATTTCCACGACACGTGTCGCCCTTCATTTGTTTATCTGCCATGCCGTGCAGTGCCCCGCCCTGCTCTGCTCTGCCCCGCCCTGCTCTGCTCTGCACTGCACTGCTTGAATAATCATTTGCAATTACACAAAAGACAGAGAAACAAAACAAAACTCAAACAATTTGTTTGCCAAACCCAATTGCAGCGGGCTGTGTGTGATGTGATGTAAGTGAGCTCGCGCCGTGTCGTGTGCGCGCTGTGAATTTCTATCTGTTTCATTGTCTGCGCTTATCGGGCCACAATATCGCGCATACGCCGCGTGAGCGCCCAACACACACAATTTCTCTCGTCTCCGATTTGATTTTCAGCAAAAGGAAAAAAGCGCAGCGTATAATTAGCACAGCTCTGACCGAGTCGAAAACCCCAAACAAAGTTGCTAATGAAATCATCTGGCTGAGCAGCAGCGACACCGGCAGCAACAGCGGCATCAGCGGCTTGTTTAGCTTTTAATTATGGCGCGCTGCGCCGACGCCAACAATAAATTTTGACGTGCATATAAGAGGCACACACACACACACACACACACAGACATATGTATGCTTTGTTTGTTTGCGCGCTTTGCATATTCATGGCATTCGCATTAGTATTAATTAATTTTGCGCAATACGAAAATTAATTAGCCATGAAAAGTGAATCGACCGCAAAACATTTCCAAGTTTCGTTGCCGCTGCCGCTGCCTCTGTCGACGCACTGCAAATTGTTTGCTCTACACACACACACAAGTGCATTAACAGATCGGCAACGATTTATGATCAATGTTCTCAGGAATGTTTTGGGGCTGTTTGGCTGTGTGTGTGTGTCGCTATTAGCATTGATTTATCAACGAGCTCATGACAAGTAAATAAATAGAGAATCTCTCTGGGAAGTGCCTAATAAACTTATTACTAATTTGAGTTCATTTGAAACAGAATGAAATGAATTGCAAGCTGATAAATGCGCCAGATAAGTGGCCTGCGTATAATTGGTCTACCTCAGAACAAACATGCATATATATGGTATATATATAGTATATATCTAAGTATATACAGACTATATATATCTAAGCTCGACTTGAATACATTCACTTTTTGTGTCGCTGCAGGCACTAACTATTCTCGACAGAAACGCGCCTCGCACACAATGAAATAACGCTGTAATTTTCCCTTGACGACGACGTCAGCGACGCCAACGTCAGCGCCAATGTTAGCGGCGCAGCTGGCAGCGACAAATTGCACACACAACACGGCTCGCTGTGCATCTGTGTGCAAACACGTGCCGTAATTCCATCGACGTCGCACCGCGTCGCTCCTCGCTGCGACGTGTGAGAAATGCGGCGAGTACGAGCGGAAGTGAGCTTTTGCGCATGGCCGCAAAGATGGCGACCCCTGCAACGCCAGCGACGGCAGGGAGTCCAAGCCAAAGAGAGCGAAGAGAGAGAGAGTGGGAGAGAGAGAGCAGGCAAACGAGAGAGGGCCGATACTCAAGTGCAATGTTGTGTGAGTGTGTCGGCATGAGGGAAATGCATTTCATTGCGCAACATTCGTTTGCCGGCCGGCCGGCGCAACCAACTGTGCCTGCAACAGAGTGCAGTTGTCAGTGTGTGTGTGTGCCTGTGTTTGCCTCTGTTTGTGGGTGTGTGCAACCTACAAAACTGTGACACAGTTGCATTGGCAGCGCTGCCGCCGCATACACCGTCGAAAAAGTACAGCCACGACAACAGTTGCAATGGCCGCCATTTTGTTTGTGCAAAAAGAAACAAAAAAGAAGCACAAAAACAAAAACAAAACCCAAGTGAAACTGGGCCAATTTGCCGGTTTCAGTACAGTTGTGTGTTGTGCGCTGTTGCACTGGTGTGCGAGTGTGCGAGTGTGTGTGCGAGTGTGAGTGCTGCTCTAATCGAGCCGTCATCTCAACAGATTGCAAACTTCTGTCTGGCCTTTTCGGATGAAAAGTTTTCATTTCAATGCAAATGAAATCGAAATGCAACGCTGACAATTTTCAACACTGTCGCCATTTGCAACTTTGTGGCAAGTTTGCCGCAAATGTGTGTCACAGCCGGCTCGTGGCATAGTTGGCAGCTGCAGAGCCCGAAGCGAAATAGCAAAAAAATAAACAAGTAAATAAATAAATAAAATATAAAAATACTCAATCAAAAGCAAGCAAACATTTTGCAAGCCATTTCAACGGACGACATTGGATCGTTTGTGGCGACTGCGGCGACTGCGGGCTGCAATGAATGCAATGTCGAGATCTGTTGCAGCCGCAAAGTGTATTCAAATTTATTACAATTTGAATGACATTTGTAATTTGCATGTGGCCGAAGCCAAGAAATGGGACAGACCGCAGCAAATGTTGACGCGAAATTTGCCCAACGACAATATAAAGAGCAGCTGCGGGGCATGCGAAGGTGGCAGGTGTGGAGTGTGACAGGTGGGGCGATTGCCAAAGGCAACGATGACTGGCAGCTGGCTGAAATGGTTGCATCACTTGGGGCAAGCAACAACTTTACCAGAGCCTAACGAACTAATTTCCTCTGGCCTTAATAAGCTAGTGCCTTAGATCTGTAGTCAGATCAACGTTTAAGGCAACTCAGAAGAATCGAAATGAGGCTTTATATGGCTCAAGTGTTGGCGATATTGTCACCTTGAACATGAAACTGCTGCCTGTACATTGTGCCAGAATGAACATGCAAACACATGTTCGAACTTGGCAGCAAACGGCGACAAACGTTAGCAAACAATTTTCACGAAATTGTAGAAGATTTTCCAATTATCCCAGCGAGAGTGAGAGACTCTCATCAAATGGAAATTTGCAATTTGTAAATTATGCGCGGCGGCATTTTATTTATTACTGCATATTGTTATGAGTGCGGAATTCACAAGAGTGGGAAGGGGGAAGGGGGAAGGTGAGGGGAAGTGGGAAGATGGGTAAACCAGTGGAATGTTTTTTCACTGCCTGCGCGCTGTTATAGCAAATTATTTTTATTGCATTTTTCTTTACGACTTTTTCATTTGCATCGCAGTTGCAGTTGCTCGTTGTTGTTGTTGTTGTTGTTGTCGTTGTTTCTCTTACACATTTCAGTCACATTTTCTGCCTTTTGCAATTATGATAAATTTATGAGTTCGTTTCTCCCAAACGCGCACCTACACACACACACACATAGACACACAATGCTGTGCTTCACTGACTTTTGCATGCTGTTGTAGTTGGTGTAGTTGTATTTGTTGTAGTTGCTGTTGTGGCCACCACTGCTGCTGGTGACGCAGACGAATTGTTGCGCTCTGTTGCAAGTTTTCGTCTTTAAATTGTTTTCCTTCTTAAAGTTTACTTCGAATGCATTTGGCAGTCTGAACATTCAAACATAAACAACGAGCTAAGTCAAACACCAAACTGAGTTCTCTATTCCAATTAACACTCTCTTCGTTTCAGAGAAGTAGAGTTCATCCTTATCTATACAGTATATACATATATATACAAGTATATGTGTATAATGTGTTTATATCCCACGCAATATGGGGAAACATGAGTTATGGCTTCGCTTGAAGACTGCGTGATTGCTTCCCTCTGATAATTGTACTTTAAGTGCATCCGTATCTGTGTAGAGCGCAGCGTAGGCAGACAGTTCGTCATTTGTTCTCTGCTCAGCAGTTGCTTGCTCGGTCATTACTCATACGCCCCGTGTTGCCCAACGACGTCAACACTTGAACCAAATCACTTGCAATTGTTGTGCTAATGCCTTGCGAATTGCACCTGGCTCGCTGGAGGAGGAAGGTGAAGGGGGGGGGAGGCAAGGCAAGAGCACAATTAAGTTTTAATAATACCAAGTCAATAACTCAATAAATGCGGCGAACAGAACAGGAAAACTGACTGATAGATAAATTTAAATTGCTTCCTAATCAGAATTCAAGGTTACTCGCCATATGAGTGAAATGAATACGACGTTGGCTTATGAATCGAGTGCCAAAGGCATCGCCAAAGCTGTTTGCCAATCTTTGTGAACGTTGTGTTCAAGGTTTCTGCACACACACTCGCACTCACACACACACACACACCCACTGGCAATTGAATTGTACAATTTTTAATTAAATTTTGCAGTATTTCTTTTTCTTTCTGCTACTGATTAAAAATAAATGCACCAAATATGAGAAACGAGCTGCAAATCCATTAGACAGTAAGGTGAAGGAAGGTGGAAAGCAGGGGGTGGGGGGAATGCCACACAACGTGTGACAATGGTTCGGGCAAATCATAAAATATATTTCAGCTTATTTAGCAATGTAAAACTAACAAACACAACAGCGAAAAAGAGCAACAAACAAACCGGGCAAGAGGCTGAAGGCGCGTCCAAAAATAAACAAAGCGAGTCCACTACATGCAGCAGTGTAATGGACTGCAGAATACCCTGTACAAAGTGCTGTCCAAAATCTAATTAGAGTCGAGACTGCTTTCAAAGTCAGCTAACTGAGTTCGAGTCACTCGGACACTTTTTTAAACGCATCACCAGCCATAGTTGCCTTTTGTACTCTCAGAAGTCGCCACTTTGCCATATGCTATAATTTTATATACATTTTTTGCCAGTGCAGAGCCAAATGCAGCTAAGCTGCCAGTGCGCTGCGGCACACACAGACACAGACACAGACTTATAGCGACACGTGTGCCGCGCCATGTTGGCTGGCAACGTCGACTGCCTTTGCCTTTCAGTTGGTGCTTTTGTTGTTGCTGCCGCTGCTTAGAACTGTCAGCATTGCAAAAGCTAAACCGCAATTGCATTCCCTGCCTTTCTATTGCCCTGCCATTAGACTAAGCCCACCCCCCGCGGAATCGCGCCAATGTCAGTGCTTTGCACACGCCGCGCTGTCTGCGTTATTTTGCACTATAATTTGTGTTTGCTTTTGTTAGCTTTAGCTGCCGCTGCCGCTGCTGCTGCCGCCGCTGCTGCTGTTGATGTTATAAAACAAATTAGTTTGAAAACAAAATAAAGAACGGCAAAAACGGAAAACGCAATTTGCCAAGCTTATACATAGAACATGTAATTAGCCGGGCAAGCATTCGCCATAAGTCGATGAAAAGTTTTTGTCGTTGCCGGCAACTTGGCACGGGGAATATGTTTTCTTGAACTAACCACAAGAGAAATATGCATGCACTTTATTTATGAGTGTTAACTGTGGAAATTTGCATTTGCCAAATTGATTTCTGTCGAAATATGCGCACAATACGTTCGCATTACGCTCGATTTGATGTTCTTGTGGTGTCACGCTGCTCTGCCTGAGTGCCTGAGTGTGTGTGGCTGTGCGTGTGTGTACTTGACTGCAGGCCAGCTGAAGTGCCAAGTGGCAGCTGGGCAATTTACGAGCAACACTTTAACAATTCACTGCGGTTGCCGCTTTGCCAGTCGAGCGGTTTGCCAGCCTTGCACTGCAGCCTTGATTAAAAGGCAAATGTCCGTGGCTGTGGCTGTGGCTGTCCCTGTCCCTGTCTCTCTGTCTCTGTCTCTGTCTCTCTCTGTTTGTTGCTGCGCGTGTGCCTAAGTGTGCAAGTGTGTGCCTGCAGTTGTCATTGCTGTGTTGAATGCACATAAATCTGCATTTAAAATCGCTTTACCACAAAATGAACACAAAACAAAAGCCATCGTGGCGTATGAGTAATTTTCCAACGGTCGCCCCTCGGTTGAGTAATGAAGGTTAATCATGCGCCATGTTGTGCCGTCGCGCACTTTGCGGCTGCCCAGACAAAGCCATGCTGCGTTTAACAGTGCGTATGAGTAATGCAAGTTACGTATGCGCCACGTGTCGGTCGCTGGTAAGCGTTTTCAAATTGCTCACTGCTTATTACAGCGCTCCGCTTCCCTCTGCCTCCTCGCCGTAGAAATAATTGCACACAATTAGACATTAATTGCATTCATTGCAGCTTTGCCGCTCAATGCCAGCGCTGAGATCATTTCGCGGACTGTTCATTTATCCATCCATGCAACAATATATCGTATATATATATCTACATATCTGTACATTTATCTGTCTATCTATCTATCAATTCATCTGCCCATCTGTCATTCTACTGGTGTCTGCTCAGTGTTTGCCGCTTGCCACATTGCCACGAGATAATGCGGAAGTGCTAGAAATGTCTGTCGAGTTTGACATTGTTGCGACTGCGCCCCTCAGTGGGCGTGGCTGTGCTACTGGCACTGCACTCTTAACCAGCAGACTGACAACCGGAAACACAACAATTTTGGGCAACTTTCGTTGGCTTGTGCAACAGGTAATCAACCGGACAGGCGGCTCGAAGTGAAAGTCTGAAAGTCATAGGGAAATGAGATGGCTGTGGGGATGAGGAGGGGCTGGGAGAGGGGAATGTTGTCGCAACTCAGAAGAGAATTGCAGGAAATTGAGCGCAAAAGGAAAGCAAGCAAAGCTTAATGGTTGTTTGTAAACTGATGATTAATTCGCTTAATTGTTAACGCAAACATTAAGCTGAACTCTTGGCCAGCCAAGCCAAGTCAAGCAGTTGCCTCTCCCTCACACACACACACACACACACAGGTAGCCCTTCGAATCTGCGGGGGCGAGTCAAATGTAAATAGAATCTAATCACATATTCAAGGTTAACGAATGCTCGACAAAAAGGTGCTGCTGCTCACTTCTGCTCTGTATCGTGTCCGCAGTTGTTGGCCTTGTGCTGTGTGTGCGCTCTCGCTGAGAGCCCTTAAAAGCAACAGTCACACACACACACACACACAGAGACACACGTGCCTGCACAGCACGAAAGACGATATGACAACGTGGCGCACACAAAGAAGATCTTAATAGTTGGGAATGCTCGACAAGAAAATGCAGAACGAACAGTTGCGTAACAGCTGAGGCAGAAGGCAGAAAGAGATGGAGAGAGCTAGAGCGGGACAGATTGATTTCAAATAAAAATAAATAAAAACTGTTCCCTGTGAACATTGCCTGCATATTTCGAATTCTCTGCACTGCCACATTGCGTATGAGTAATAAGTCAGCATACAAATTATGCATACGCTGCACGATTCACATCTCATGCTGTCCGTGTGCCAAAAATGATTATGATGCAGCGCGATTTACATAAATATACTATGTATAATAAATTGCAGCAATTAAATTCGGTTTACATGTATGCGCAATGGCGACCTACCTTCTTCTTGCGTTCCTCCTTGAAGTCGATGACAATTCCCTCATCCGATGTGGACACCGATGTTGTGCGTATGCGTGCATTGGCCGATGCAGTGGCAGCATCGTTCGGCGATAGAATAATGTGACCGTGCAGCGCGTTGCCATCATCGCTGAGTGGCGGCGAAGCCGAGCCCGAGCTCCAGGAGGCAGACGAGCTGCTGCCCGGGCTAGAGCCCAGCCACTTGTCGGAGACTGCAGAAGGCACAAGGATCAATACACATCACGCTCTCTCTCTTCGACAGGGCCAAACGACTTACCTGTGTGTGGCGAATTGTGTAGATTCATCAGAATCAATGCGGCATTGCACTCGTTCATCTCGTCTACTTTGCACTGATCGTCGTAAGTGTCGCTCGGCGGACGTTTGCGTGAGCTGCAACGAGGAGAAGAAGGAAGGTAGAAGATATTAGTATTATTAGATTAACTTATCCAATATAGGGAAGTGATAAGCTAGATGAACCTTTACTTTGTAGGATAGTAATGACTGAGAAGGCAAAAGTTACAAATAATAAAGAAAGGTTCAGAGTAACTTATACTATATAGGATACTTGTGACTGTGATCAGACTGTGATGTGATATGAAAATGAATTAATTCTTGTTTGATGTGGCAAATTGTTTGTTATTTCTCGGTTATCCATTGCATCGCTCAAGCTGATAAGGCAACTCGTGGCAATTCGAGGAATTTCAGTAGCCAGCATTGGCCCAGTTGCGCGGCTGAGGCTCGGCTTTAATTAGACGCCCTCGCAGAGCCTAAACGCTGAGCACATCAAAGCGGCCGCCGCGCATTGTCGATGTAATTTGCACAACAGCAACAACAACAACAATGCGACGAGGTCTCTTCACGATAATCGCGCACCGTGAGGCATTTCAATGTGGAAACAAAAAAGAATAACAGCGCAAAACTATTTTTCCATTTAACTAATTTTGTGGCCAGAGATTTTGAATGCACTGCATTGTTATTGTTCCTATTGTTGTTGTTGCTATTGCTGTTGCTGTTGTTGATATTGCTCATTCGTCATTAATTGGCAGCTAAACGTGTTCAGCAAATTCGAGTGACCTTTTGCAAATTGGTTTCTGCTTAAAAGCTCTTACATCAACTGGGAGTTTTTTGCTTTAAGTTCACCTTGAGGCAACCTTGGCTCTCCATCGCCAAGGAACAACAAACAAACAAGTGCGGGCAGTGGAGAGTGGAGACAGGAGAGTGGAGAATGGCGCAGCCAATTCAGTTATCCTTTGGCGTTAGCTTTATGAACATCATTTTTACGCTCGACTTACTTGGACAAAGGCAGCGCCAAGTTGGCAAAAGAATGCAGACAAAACAGCACAATGCAATTGCCAAGGAGAGGGGAAAGAGAGAGGGGGGAGTGAAGCGAAGCAAAGCGCGTATAATAAAGACGCGACTGTCGCGGCGTGTCATAAATTCAAAACATTTCAAACGGCAGAACTGATTTGAAATACTCGTAATCAAGTTGAGTGGAAGGAAAACTGCAGTGGCTGCTGCTGCCATTTTCCATTTTCCGCTGTCCGACTGCAACTGTCTATTCCACTGGGAGCAAACAATTGAGACGCTTGACGATTGCCGTCTGCCGTTTGGCATTTGCTTTGCCTGCTGCGTGCTCGGATTAATATTTCGCCAGTGGAATCGACGCATTGATGGCATTAGAACTCGACAATGGAGCAGGGAGCAGCACAGCAGCTTTATGCATGATGCAGGGCCTGCTGCTGCTGTTGCTGCTGCAGTGAGCAATTATTGATGATTGAGGCTAAGCGGCTTACGAGTTGCAGTTGCCTTGGCAGTTGCAAGTTGAAGCTGCCTTTGCATGCAACTCAGTTTGGACAGCGTCGCTTTAAGCCTAAGCGAAAAATGAAAATGGAAATATGAACAGCAGCGAGAGAGATGGCAAAGAAAAGCCTTGCACTTTAGTCGAGTTCAGGCAAAGCCAGAGTCGAAGTGAACTTTATAAGTACTGAACACTTTTGACTAATTATAATAAGTCGAATCAGATGTGCAGAACAGCTGCAAGGAGAGTCTCCTCTGCACTGCCAAGCTCTTCAACAGGCTGCCTATTTTTGAGGCTTTGCCTGCATTGCCTTATCGCATCGGCATCGGCACTTCTGCCACATTTAAGCCGAAAACGTGAAAATGCATGCTGCAGTTGCTGGTGAACCCTTTCGCAAAATGCTTTCCTATCGTCGTTGCTGCATTGTGCAACACGGCGAGCTGCCGCGGGCAGCTGAGTCGCGTCGAGCTGGGTGAATGCAACAGCCTTCCAAGAACAGCTGCCATAAAATTTTATTGCATTGCTACCAGGTTTGCTTTTCTGCCTTTTGTCTAATGCACGCGCTTTGTGCCAGGCTGCAGAGGGGAATGGGCAGGGAGAATGTGGGGGGGGAGGGACTTCTTATCCATTTGGCACCTTTAGCTGCAGTTGCCGCTTTCTGCGCCCCAATTAAATTGACTAAACTTGACGATAAATTTGTGCGCCGCTCGTTGCTAATCGCATAAAAGTAAATTTGCGCATAAATCGACTTTGGAAATCTCTGCATTAGGCAGCGGCAAGGCGAGAGGGGGTGGTGGTAGAGGGGCAGGGAAGGGGGGTAAGTGAGCGCTGTCTGTCGGTCAGCGGCGTTTGCCTAGCCGGCCGGTCTGCTGCAGGAGGCGCGTGCCGTGGGGCGGGCAAAAGGAGGGTGGGAGAGGAGTGCAGGGAGGGTTGCCTGAGTGTATTTTAGCCATCACGATGTGGCCATTTTGTGCGCACAATCGGTACCGTTAGGTTCAGCAGCAACTGCAGCACAGCAAAACAACAAAACAACAATAAACAGGCCGTTGCTTTCAGCTCGATTGCGCAGCAACTTTAATAAACTGCAAGCTGCAGTTGCTGATGCAGTTGCTGTTGCTGTTGCTGTTGCTGTTGCTCTTTGTTGTTTGCTGTTGCTGGCTGTTGTTGCTGTTGCTGTTATTGCTGGAAAATTGGTGGTCGAGTCTGAAAGAGTCTTAGCGTCTCTCTAGTTGGTTCACTGCGTGGCCGCACGTAAATTGCGCCAGGCAAAGATCGGACGATGGACAGCTGGACAGTGGACAAGCACATAAGGGGACAGGGGACGGGGGACAGTGGACAGTGGACAAGAGGAGGGGGAGGGAGGTAGCAACAACAGCTCGGGGATTGGCGCTGCTCTGGCGCGTGATTGAAATGCGATATATTCGCGCCGATTTCGGGGCCAACGCTTCAGTTACGAGCCTGGGAAAAGCGCAGTGATTTTCACTTGGTTGTGTTTGTTGTTGTTGTTGTTGCTGCTGTTGTTGTTGTTGCTGCGACGCGGCAACTTTGGCCCGTCCGCTGTGCGCTGCTTTGTTGGCAATTATTTGCCCACGCCGCTGGCTGCTTGCAATCAGCAGGCGGCAACGCTGCCAGCAAACGTTGCATGCAGCAGCAGCACAAAGCAAAGGCAGAGAAAAAAAAGGTGTTGAAAGCAAAATTACATTGCAATGTGCTCTGTCGGAAATATGCGCGCTCCACAGATGCGATATGATATGCCCAACCTGGTGCAGTGCGAGAGAGGGAGAGAGTAGGAACGGGAAAGGGGCAGCAGCATAGACTGTTGTTAGGCCTCTTCACTATTCGTTTGCATGCCGCATAAAAATTAGTTGCAAGTGCAATTTATAGTTTCTTGTTGTGGCTGCTTATTGTTGTTGTTGTTGCAGTTGCACTACGAATTGAGCTGCATTCGTTTTGCTTTGATTTGTGGTTGGCTCGAAATACAATTAAATCGCAGCAGCGAAATGAGTTTATTGAATTAGACACGTGCGCGCCCAAATTGGAGCAGGTAATTGCAGCTGAGGCCAGTGAGGATCAGCGGAGTTCAGCAGACATTAGAAAATAGCTCAGCTTGTTGTTGCTCTCTTGCATTATTTGCACAACAACTTTCGCTGGCCAGAAGTTTTTGGCCAGAAAGTAAAAGTGAACTTGCAGAGCAGATACGAGTTGAGTTCAATGCACCACTTGGGGCGATAACTCTGCGATATTTTGATTAGTTTACCCATTCTGAAAGTCACGTAAACATCATGGGGAATATCTAAGCGAAAAACAAAGTCAGCCTGTACTATACTATATACCCTTTGTGTTGTATATACTATATATATGGAGAGAAGCGAATCTTATTTTAGATTTCATTGAGGTTTCTAGAGCGCAGTCGTGTTTGCCTTATCAGTTTGCACGATAAGAAGTGCAAAGTCATTGTGAATTTACCAACCAGAAGCTACCAACAATGTCTTTCTCCCCCCCCTCTTCTAGCATAATGTGCATACGCAAGCAAAGAACTTGCAAAAACAAGGCGAACTCCTTTGCGACACTGCGTATGCGCAATATTTCAATTAAAAACAATTATTAGATAAAGGGGTAGAAGCAAAGAAGAGCGAAACATTTATTTAAACTGAATTTTTAAATTAAGGGAAAGAAGCACAGACAATATAACTATGCTCCATATTTTGTTTGAAACATTCCTCATAACTTAACGACAAAGAAGTAAAGAAGATCTAGATGTGCTTCAGTTTCTTTCATAACATTCTTTATAACTGAATTATTAGATAACGGGAAAGAAGCAGAGAAGATCTGAATATACTTGAAACTCTTTGCAAACATTCCCTATAACTGAATTATGAGATAAAGGCAAAGAAGGAAAGGGGAAGACCTTACTATACTTCAGACTCTTTCGAAACATTCCTTTAAACTGAATTTGGGGATTTACCAGCTCGAATTGCCTTGCGGAAAAAAACGTTGTCTAATTTGAACAACAAAAACAATTTGTTTACGCGCCTATGACGTACATTTGTTTACTTGTTGCTGTTGCTGTTGTTGTTGTTGTTTACCACGCTGAATTGTTGGGCTATGCGTAATTTCCAAAAATTTCGCATGGCTGAATTTGAGTTTGTTCCGCTCTTGTCGTGGCTGCTCTTCCCCCTTTTTTTATACTTTTTTGGGGTTTTCTGCCTTAAACAAATAAAAGGCGACCTCTTTATTGCTTGGCTGCTGTTGTTGTTTCTGTTAATTTGTAGGTTGCTTTTTACTTGTTTTGTCGTGCGTCTCTGACACACATTTCGCAAACTGAAATGAAAACAGCAATAAAATCGAATAAAGCAAATAAAAGCCTGACCGACTCAGAGACTGAAACCGAAACTAAGACTGTGGGGAGTCGAGAGTGGAGGGGGGGAGGACTGGCTCGAGGTCTCTTTGGGGGTCTCAGCAGAGCGAAAAAAAAAGGTAAACAAATATTGAAATTTGACTGCGGCCTTCGCAGGCAGCGACGGCGAGCGAGGCAGGTGAGCCACGCAGACAAGTTGGCCAGAAGGCGGAAATTTCGCATAAAAAAGGCAGCGTAAACAAGCAACACACACAGAGAGAGACACACACAGGCACAGACACACACACAGACAGGCACATGTGCTAATTTGTGTGTGCGTTCAATGCGTAACTGTAAAATGTGTGTCGTGACTCGCCGAAGTGCGTGAGGCGTGCGTGGGGAGTAGCAGACGAGAGAGCGAGAGAGGGAGGGAGATAGAGAAAGGAAGAGAGAGAGAGGGAGATAAGCAAAGATATGAATCGAAGGGTACCTCAACTCAATGCTAAGCACATGCGTGCTTCACGCTTATGTTTTGCTCTCTCTTCGTTTTTTATCGCGCCACAATTTGCTGTCGCTTTTCGTATGTTTACTTTTGCATTATGTTTTGGATTTCGCACTGCCTCCACCCCTTGGCTGGCATAGATAAGAGCGCGTAAATACTAGTTTCTATTCATTGTTATTTTTCTGATGCGTAGTTTTCGTGGATTCGCCACTATCAGCGCAATGTGGAGCACGTGCTATGCGATTGATGGCGTATTGAGAGTCGATTTGAGATTGCTTGGATTTGTAATCGATTGGAGACGAAGCTGAAGCAAAAGATTGTTTTCAATTAACACTGGGCAGTAGTTGCTGTTGTTGTTGTTGTTCCCTACTTTCCATCCTCCATTCTTGTGCTGGCAACGTTTAACGACGCTCTTAAATTTCTGTCTATTTCGGTTGCCTTCTCCTGCGCTGCTATGCCATTTAGAGGCTCATTTGCACAAATTACTAGCATTGCGACAGGGCGCAGAGACACGGACAGCAATGGGGCAGGGGCAGGGGCAGAGTGAGGGGCAGCCGAAGAATTGCAATTGTTTAAAATAACATGGCAAACATCAGCGAGGAAAGGAGCCCGCAGAGGAGCCTCCTAGCACAGGCTGCAGGCATTGTCACCACATTCCGGCAACGGAAGCCGGCGGCAATGTTTTGCAATTGCCACTCGCAGCCAGCCGGCGGCAGCAGCAGCACAACCAGTGGCTGATTGGCAATCGCCCCATGGGCGCCCCAGGGTCCCTAGCTCCAGTGCAGCTCTCTCTCTGTCAGCTCTTTGCCCAGCGGCCATGAATAAAAATCGTATTAATTTGAGGCAGAGTCGATTTAGCTGCCTTCGTTCGTTCGTTCGTTCGTTCGTTTTTTCCTGCTGGCCCTCAAGGGCAGCCCCAACAGCAGCAGCAGCAGGCAACTTGAACTTGAGCCCAGCCCAGGCTGTTCTCTGCTGTGCCTGCCCCTCTCCCTCTCTGCCTGTTCCACCTTTGTGTCTGTCTATCGTGTCCATTAGAAATGCGCGAGTGACAGGCTCAGCCCGGCTACCATTTAGTTGCTTTTCCCCAGGCGACTTCACTGCGCCAACTGCACCTTGCCAGCGAGAGAGAGAGAGAGAGAGACAGAGACAGAGATAGAGGTACAGGGGGCAATGGCCAATGGCGAGACAGGGTCTACTGTGGTACCTACTGTACCCAGTGCTGGCACTTTCTATTGTCTTTCTGGGCATTTGATAAGTCGCCAAAAATGCACATTGCAAATCAGTTAACATTGCCCGAGAGAAAAGGAGAGAGGGGGGTAGGCAGAGGGGCCTGCACACGTGACGTCGACGAGGATTTCCGCTGGGCAAGAAGCGGGTCGCGCACTGACAGCGGCAATAAGCGTGTGTGACAGTCCGAAAGGGCGTAACAAGCTGCAGTTGTCAAACGCGACTGCGAATGCGACCAACGGACGGACACACCTGCCTGGGCTTGTTGCGCGCATGTGGGCAGCAGCAGCCCCTTCCCCTGCCTCTGCCCCTGCCTCTGCCACTGCTTCAGCTGCTGCTGCTGCCGTTGTTGTTGTCACTCAAGTGTCAGCGCCATTGCCAACGCCTCCAGCTACTTAGCATGCAACGCGGCGAGCCTCAGGAAGCGCTGCTGCTGCCCCACTGCTTGCTGCCTCGCAGCCGCTGCTGCTGCCACCATTTAGCGGTACTTGGTGGAGCGTGCAACCAAGTGCGCGACCACGAGCATGGGAATCGCACAGTGTCTAGCGACACGCTGGCGACAGCCAGTGGGAACATGAGTAGCTTGGCAATGTGCGTGAGTGTCGCGAGAGCCTAAGCAGTCTATCGATTAAAGTTATCGAACAGTTATCGACAATGCAGGCGAGTATGAACTGTGTATTTGGTGTAGCTTGAAAGTAATGTTCGACTGTTGCCAATCGTTTTTGATATATCGATTTCAATAGCACATCGATAACACACCTACTGCCCTCTGCCTATACCTAGTGCTGCTGCTGCTGCCAATGAACTTGCTCCTGTACCTACTGGCAACCGCAAGCATTGGCCAAGTGAGGCACCCCTTCACCTGCCCTGCCCCTCTCTCTATCACTGACCGAGTGGTGCCGGGGCTACTACGTGCGTTTGCTTTTACAGTTAAGCCTCGAGAGCCGAGGCACACTTAGGCTAAATGGGTTGCAGACACATGCAGAGGGAGAGCGAGAGAGGGGGCGAAAGAGAGGGAGAGAGGAAGGCAACGACAAGCGACAACAGCGACTGCAATCCGTTGCCCGTAGGGGCGATGTTGCCAGCTGCATTTTGATGACCCGCTCACTGGGGCTGCCTGGCCAACATTTAATTCAATTAACAAATCGCAACAGCCACAGCAACAACAGCAACAACAACAGCAACAACAACAACAACAGCAGCAGCAGAAGAGTCAGTGCAGCAAACAAAAAACGCGCCAAGCACTTTAATTATACAGAAACACAGTTCCACTAGCTCCCCCCACACCCCCTCTGCTGCACACCTCTCCCTACACTTGGCCCATTTCCACAAGCCCAACTAACCACAGTGCACTTCATCGCTTTGATTACCTCAGTTTAGCTGCAGCTCGATCGGGCCCCAAGCAGCGCAAGCTGAAAATTTGATTTAATGCATCGACATGGATATAGACAACCTTCAGAGAGTGAGGGAGTGAGGGAGAGAGATGGAGGAAGAGAGAGGGAGAGAGGCAGCGAGAGTCAAGTTGAAACGTGAATCCCTTCATTAGGCCAAAGTGGGCATTGCTCGTGCCTCGAACTCTCTTTGTATCTGTGAGATACACGCGCGAGCTGAGGCGTATTTGCATTCAAATTGCCGAATTAAACGTGATACAACAATTTCATGTTAATGTTGCTATTGTTGCTGTTGTTGCTATTGTTGCTGTTTCTGTTTCTGTTGTTACTGTTGCTGTTGTAGGTCATCGCACAATGACAAAGCCCAAAGGCATTAACAGAACTTTTCCGGGCTGGCCGAACTTTAATTGACAACAGTCTCAGTCGCAGTCGCATTCTCCGTCTCCGTCTCAGTCTCCCTCTCCGTCTTAATCCTACTCGCAGTCTCCTTCTCATTCTCCTTCTCACTTAGAAGCTGAGGAAAATCCATTGCAATTTCCCAGCGACCACAAATGCGGCCCGAAACAAGCCAAATCAGTTTGCAGTTTCCAGCTTGTGGCAGCAGCTTGTGTCTTAGCTGCTGTTGCACCAAAGGCTACAAATGTGTAACTGCAACTTGCCAAGGAGAAAAAGATGGAGAAGTGAAGGGGGGAGAGCAAGAGAGCCTGCCGGAAAATTATAGTGTGCGGTTTTCCTTTTGCGTTTTCGACTTTGGCAAATGACTTTTGTTTCCAGACTCTATTCGACCAGTCGCAATCACAATCGCAGCAATTCACTCGGCCAGTTAGACAGTCATTCATTCACCCATTCACTCATGCACTCATGCACTCATTCAGCCATTCACTCATTTATTCAGTCGGTCGTCAGTGCCAACACCCGCAGCGCTGCAGCCATTACAATTGAAAACGACTCAATCAAATTGCCAGTACCGCCTAGAAAGCAGATACAGTTGCCTGCTTGCAGCAGCAATTATGCGTCCTGCCTCATGCCCCATTCCACGCTGCATGCCCCAGCCTGTCTCGACAACATTTCAATCTAATTTTTGCGCATTTTCTGTTCTAAGAATCTTTGCGTTTTTGGCCTCAAAGCTTGTTGCAAATGTTGCGTGTGTTGCATGCCACGACCCAAGCACGCCCATAGATCTTAACCTTCCCCTTCCCCCACCTCCCCTCTCTTGCTCTCTGTGCACATAAGTGTGCACATTAACTTTTATTGCCGGCCATTGCAATTGGCACAATGCAACGCAACGAAATAGAAACCAAACTTCAATTTACGAATGTGCAACTGTTGCAGTTGCAGTTGCCTCGTGCTGTTGTTGTGGCCCAGTTCGTAAGGCAGATATTTGCGAGCTGCTGGAAAATGCTGCGTTTTCATTTCGCTTTTCCTGCACACTCACACAGACACAGACACGCATGCAGCTCGTTTATATTTCGACATCTTTGCCGCGGGCTTATTAATGCATTTTCGTGCATAAATAATCGCCTGTTGTACGTCCCTGCCCCTCTTTACCCTTTCCCCTCCCCAGGCACTACACTCTGGGGGAACTTGTTGCCGTAGCTGTGCCCAGAACTGAGTTCAATAGCCAAAATCGAAGCACTTTTCCGACTTTTCTATATACAAATCGTGTGTTCAGCGTTAACTGCAATTCGCCGTTAGACACTTAAATAGTTAATTGCCTCTGCAATTGCCCCCCTCCCCCTTTCTCCACTGTCTCCCTCTTTCTCTCTCTCTCTCACTCTGGCTATGCAAATCCATTTCACGGCCTGTTCGCCTGCAAATGACCCTGGCCAACGAGCGAATTCAAAGAGATTGGAAGGTTGAAACGGCCCATTGCCAAGCGCACTTTGAAGTCGGCTCCTTCGAGTGGCAGGACCGAGCAAAAAGCACAGAAAAACCCTGAGGAACTCAAGAGTCAGGCCCGCCCGACTGTAGGATATCCTTTATCTGTACACTGCTGTCTCTTTCTCACTCTTTCACACACATATGTTACTTGAATCACTACTATGTTTATTATCCGATCAGAAGGAATTGGGAAATATTATAGTCTGATATGTTTATGTCAGGGTTACAAAATATAAGTAATTTATCCCTTTTTAATCTGTTGATTACTATTATTAAACGTGTACATATATTATTAATTATTATACATATACAATACATGTAAAAAAACGATAGATATTAAGAAAACCAATTGACATATAAAATTCTCTGAAATATATGTTTTTGGTTGATGATTTATCAATGAGGTCGTTAACAAACATTGACTTTGACAGGCTACTGATTAAAAACTATTCATTTACAATTGAAATCATTCGATAATCACATCTGGTTTAAAAGCTATAATTCTTGCAACCCCGAAAAATAGATTTTCGAGGAAGTTAGGCGTGGCAAGCAACATTTAGAGTAAACTTCATCTCTCTAGGACATACAGATATCATTATGCTCAATTTGGTGTATCTTACTCTGATAATAACTAAGATCTCGACGTTTAAGCAGATAAACAGACGGACAGACAGGCAGACAGAGACACGGACAGACAAACAGACAGACAGAAAGACGAATATGGCCACATTTAGTTGTCAATGGCTGCTAAGCAACAATATAAAGTACTTAATGGGATCTAATACGCTTTCTTCTGTCTTTTACTCAATTCGCACAGTGCTAGTATACCCCACTTTGACCAACTTCAATGGTCGTAGGGTATAAAGTAACCTTCCAAAGGCACCGAAAAAAAACTCAAACAAACGCGAACGAAGCGAACCAAACTTGCAAATGGCATTTCAAGCTTTGAGTTTTGCGTTTTTCTCCATCTTGTTGTTGTTGTTTCCATCTTATTGTTGTTGTTCCCATCTTGTTGTTGTTTCTTCTCTTTTTTTATTTGTTGCGCGGCGCGATTTGAATGCAAAAATAAAATTTTACGATCAAACAAACTATTCGTGCAGAACATCGGAAAATTGTGTTTACGTTCATTGGGAACGGTAAAGGAAACGGAACATTCGCACACACACAAACACACACACACACAAGGTATGAACTGCAGCGATCCCCCGATTTGTGGGTAGTGGGTGGAGGAGGTGGGAGGGGTGATATCTGTGGGTAGTTGCAACTGCAACTGCAACTGCGAATGCGAATGCGAATCCATTTCAATAATTTGCCCGTCGAGGGGCCACGCTTATGAAGCAATGCTTAGAAAATGATTATAAATGTATTTACCCCAACATGGCCCCCCCCCCTGTCCCCTCTGCCCTCACTCCACTCTCTTGCATTTTGCATTGCATTCTGGCATTATCGTTGTTGTTGTTGCTGTTGTTGTTGCCTCTTTGTTTTTGTTCTGCTTCAATAATAATTTTGACCCACTTCTGCGCTCGACTTGACTTTTTATTGTACTGAAATTAAGTATTTTTTGTTGTTGTTGTTGTACTTATTTCTTTTTGAGGGCAACACAAACACTCGCTGCCCCCCTCCTGTCCCCTTCCCCACTCCTCCCTCTACCCCTCTCTACCACTCACTCGCACAATATTTGCTTGGCTCGTCGTATTCACTTGGCGGCAAAAATAACGGCAAATATTTTTCAAGACTTGGCTAATTGCCCCTGCTCCCCTTCACCCGCGCACCTTCCCTCTCCACTGCCTGCCATATTGTTTGAATTTGTTATTGTTGTTGTTGTTTTATGATTATTTCATATTTTATTCCCCTGTTGTTGTTTGTAATTTCAGTTGTGCCTTGACGTCACAGTCTGCTAGTGTTGTTGTTGCTGTTGCTATTGTTATTGCTATTGTTGTTGTTGTTGCTGTTGTTTTTACTATTGTTGCTGTTGTTGTTGCTGCTGTTGTCTATGCAT
The DNA here is from genome assembly GCA_018903675.1 of Zaprionus capensis. Taxonomy (NCBI): domain Eukaryota; kingdom Metazoa; phylum Arthropoda; class Insecta; order Diptera; family Drosophilidae; genus Zaprionus; species Zaprionus capensis. The sequence goes on from JAEIFN010000011.1 coordinate 6,759,667, forward strand.
TTCTCACAGCAACATTTCACATACCTCGCGCTTCGTCGCGCAGAGTCCAAAGTGAAATTGACACTAGCTGAAAGTGATACGAAAGCGAGTGAAAGAGAGTAGGAAGAAGGGGAAAGGGAGATGGTGTGGAGCTAGGGTGTAAGGGGGAACACAAGAAGACCGCGTGCATCAGTGCAATTTCAAGCTGATTCACGCGATTAATCACAGCAACAACTTTTCGGCGATTCATTTGTCCCTCACAAAGTCCGAAAGGCAAAAGCTTTTTCGAGACAAGCTGAAGCTCTGGGGGCTCCCTTCCCCCACCCCACCTGATTGCTGCTTGCTTGTAATGCGTCATTGTTGTTGTTGTTGCTGACTTGTTGTCTTTCATATTTTCGCCGTCACTCACTGCAATTTTCCCATATTGTTTGTTTTTGTTTTGTTCAGCGCGAAGAACAACACAATAACAACAATATTAAGAATCAACAACAACAGCAGCAGCAACATCAACAACAGCAACAATTGCAGGCAGCAGCGTCTGGTCATGCGCGTGTTCTTGTTGTTGTTGTTGTTAATCATGGCAATTACAGCAACAAACAACATGCCCGGCCAATTGGCGCTTACACGCTTTCATTAAGCAGCCAACGCAGCTGCTGCAGCTGACCGAGAGCAGCCACAGCAGGCGAGGGGAGGGGAAGGGAGTTGGGGGTTGGGGGTTGACAGGCCACTCTTGCGGTCTCTGGACCTGCCTGCCTGCTTGCCTGCCTGCCGGCCGGTCTATTCAGTCTAGCGTTGAAAATTAGCAGACTGACGCAACGCGTTCGCAGCGCAAATTGACATTTACGCGATAATTACGCGCTTATTATATTTATTACCAGTTTTTTCCTTGTATAATTCCCCCTTCCCCAACCCCCCATATCTCCTCTCATTCTTCCCCTCTTCCTCTCTCCTTATAGTATCTCTCTTTCTCTTATTAATTCATTCTTTATGCTGTTGTTTTTACTCAGGTGGCAATCTGGTCAGTAAGGCTGATAAGGGGATAAGGGGCAGGGGGAGGGAAGGAGAGGAGACACCTTCAAAGTAGAGCACTGTCAGGCAGCTGAAGGAGTCTATTACGCATTGTAGTAGAGATGTTTATGTGGAAAGACAGACTAAGTGTGAGGTTAGTGTAGGATGCACTCAAGAAGAAGGCACATTTATATAATATCATATAATAATATATAAAATTTATAATATAATATGTATATCGAATGGTTATTATATTGTAATGTCATTATGATAAACTATTTATATTAGTATAATATTATATTATCATTATATTAAATATTAATATATCATTATTTTATTTTATTATCATACTATTATTATATTTATTTAATATATATCATCCATATATTTATTTGACTCCAGGTGAAAAGTAATAAAGAAATAATTGTTCTCTTTTCTCATGCGATATATTTCCTCGGATATTTAATCGTATTGTTTTATAGTCTGTGCCTTAAGTCATGAACTGACCTCTAGAACTTGAGTTAACCCCATAGTTTTTTTATCATTTTATATTTATTTATTTATCTATCTGTTATAATCGCATTAGTTCCATCACACTTTACAATTACATACTTGATGTGAATTTTTGCAACTATCGCATAAAGAGAGTAAGTAAGAATTGAAAGGGAATGATATAAAATAAATGAAAGTTAGCACTGCACAGAGACAATTGTAAAAATGAAGATAGTTATTCATGTGTATTTATATTAATTTAAATGAAAAGACCTAAAGACAACAAACAATAACAATAGCAATAATACTATAATATTGTATAATAATCGCATAATAATCATATCTGGTTCTATCTGCAAGTCGCATTTGCCTTTGTACCCTGTAGGGTAAATAAACAATCAACAAAGCAATAAACAACTGATAAATTCACCACTTTTGAGCATGTCAAATGGATTATATAGTGCACTATATGTATATAAATATATATGTATGTATATAAATATATATGTTTATCGATATCTGTTACATTGATGGCGCACACGTGTGAGTTGTGCCAACTTATGACTGTGAATTGTTGGTAAATATTATTCAATGTTTGACTTGTTTACGAATTCAATTATCAAAAGGGAAAGGATGCACGCAGGGCAGCAAGGGGTGAGAAAGAGAGGGAGAGTGAGAGCTGGACAGACATATGTAAATTAATGAGCATAAAGAAGTTTTATTAACGAAACAACAACACACGAGCTCAATGTAATTTTGTGATTAGCAGCACGTTGAGTGGGGGAGGCAGTACGGCAGGGGGGAAGGCAAGGAGGTGGACTAGAGGGGAAGGTAAGGAGGTGAAGAAGCAGACTGAGAGAGAGAGACAGAGAGAAAGAGAACTGATCGAGGAGACTAAAATTACGTCGCATTACGAGTTGAAACACGCGTGGCGTCGCTTGATTGTGCTACGTGTGTGTGTGTGTGCAAGGTGAGCTGGTTTCTATTTTGTGTGTGCATGTGTGTGTGTGTGTGCATATGTATGTGTGTGTTATCATTACACGTGTAGCAATCCGCGAGAGCTGGGCATATCAAAACGCACGACAAAATGGCGACAGATAGAACCCACAACACACAAACACACTCACACACACCAGCCTAGCTGTATTTGCGTATCTCGCCGCGAAATAAACACTTCCGCATTCGAGTTTGAATTGAATGAAACAACAAAATAACAACAACAACAACGAGAACAACATCGAACTGGACTGCGGCATGTGCGTTCCGCGTTGTGTCTAAGATAAATGTGGCCGGCATAAAGTCGACGACGACTTCGCGTCTCTCATCTGCACTCTCGCACCTAACAGCAACCCTCCCCCCTCCCGCTCCTTGCCCCTCATTCTGTGTTGCTGTTTGTAAGTAATTAAATTAAACTGGCGCAGCGCCTTGCGCTGAACTCAATTGAATTTTATTTGAATTTTATTACGAACATTGCCGGCGCTTTTTCTCTGCTGCTCTTGGCGCACTGCAGTTTCCATTGTAGTTGTTGTTGTTGTTGTTAGTTTTAGTTTTTTCCCGATTGCGACGCAATTGAGTGGCCCTGCCCTGGTACACCCTCTCCCCACCTCTCTCCTCCTGCCATCCCTCTGAGACGCAAGCATGACGTGCTATTTTCTCTCTCTCTCTCTCTTTGTTTTATTTCGATTATTATTGTTATTACTTTTATTATCAATTGAGAACGTGGCCGGCATTTTGTTTTCCTCCTCTTTTATTTCTCTGTTCTCTGCTCTTCTCTTCTTATTGCCCTTGTTGTTGTTGCTGCTGCTGCTGTTGTTGTTTTTGCACACTTGACTAATAGTTTGCCGTGCAGCGCGCGAAGCTTATCAATTGAAATTAAAACGAAATACGCCATCAACATGTGAAGCAAAACAATGAGCAAGCCGAAGGTGGAATACCCTTAGACAGGGTGTGCATGGTATACATGACGTACATGATATAGCGGGTATGCAGGATGTACATGGTATACTGGATGTACAGGGTGTACGGGGTGTACAGGGTGTACGGGTGTACATAGTATACAAGGCATGAATGGTATACAGGGTATACACGGTTCCTATGCTACACAAGATTTACAGGTTACACAGGCTGTACTTGGTATACAGGGTGTAAATGGTATACAGGGTTTACATGGTATACAGGGTGTATGTATATGGTATACAGGGTGTACATGGTAAAAAGAGTAAAAATGGTATATAATGTGTAAACCGTACACAGGGTGTACATGGCATACAGAACGTACACGATATAGCGGGTGTACAGGATGTACATGGTATACTGGGTGTACAGGGTGTACGGGTGTACAGGGTGTACGGGTGTACATAATATACAAGGCATGAATGGTATACAGGGTACACAGGGTGTACATGGTATACAGGGTGTGCATGGTATACAGGGTGTACATGGTATACAGGGTGTACATGGTATACAGGGTGTACATGGTATACAGGGTGTACATGGTATACAGGGTGTACATTGTATTCAGGGTGCACAAGGTACACAAGGTATTCAGGGTATACATGGTATACAGAGTATCGGCACACTTCTTGCAACGGCTGCTCATGATCAGTTCTTGTTCTATATAGTTCAAGTTACCCCCCTCCTCTCCCCCACCACCCTCCTTCATGATCCATTCGTAAATTCGTAATCAAATCTTGTTCGACTTCGACTCTGTCGGCGTCAACGACGCGTCGTCGCGACGTCTGAGCGTTCGTTCGTTTGGTTCGAGTAATTGAAACTTTAGAATTATTTTGCAATCAGCCCGAAAGCAGAACGACGTAGTCACTGTCTCTTTGGAGAGGAAGGGAGGCGAATGGAAAGGAAGGGAGGGGAGGGGAAGGGAAGGGCAAATCGGCGAACTATCCGCTTTATATAAGCGTAATTGCAGCGCAACGGCGTCTATGCTAAACAGCCGGTCTTGTCTAGCCGGCTGTGCTTATCTAAGCAAAACAAAACAGTCGAATCGGCGACACACACACACAGATACAGATACACAGACAGTCAAAGACATGTGGCTGAGCTTGTTCGCGTATCTGAGTACAGACTGTATCTGTCCGTGACTTGTCAGTTTGTTGCGCTAATTCGTCGCTTGCTTATGAATTATTGATACAGCTCAGGCCCAGAGCCAATGCATATTTATGCAAGCACGACTATCGAATACCCTGCAAGCGAGTGTACATGTATGTGTGTGTGTGACTGCAATTGAGGGGAAGGAGGAGCAGGTGGTACTCACTTGTGCGACGGCGTCTGCGTCAATGGCACCTCAATACTGTGTGTGGTTCGGCGACGATCTCCCATGTCTGCCAGGCGAGCAAAGTCCGTGTCGCGATCCTGATCGGCCAGACGGGGGGAGCGACGTGACTCCAACAAGCGCACTTCGTCCAGGCGCTTCTTCAGCTCGATGGGTTCCTGTTTCAGCAAGAAGAAGAAGAAGGGGAAGGAGATTAGTAGAGAGTAGGACACAACAGATTGTCGCTCTTCGCGGAATTCTCTTATCACTCGTGCTGGGAATTTCAACTCGACTCGAATGTATTTACAACATTTGTGAATCACTCGCTTTAATTGCACTTTAAATTGTTTTATGCTGCTTATTATTTATTATTGTTTGCAGTTACACTTAGTAAAGGTCAATATATTATATATTCCGAGAAATCAGACGTCACGCAATAAGTAATTACGAATTCCACATTGAGTTTTAGAGAATTTCCCTGACGTGCAGTGAGTTTTCCGGGAAAAAGGAAATAACTGCTTGTATCTGCATGGAAATTAGGGGAATTTATAGATATCTAATTCACATTGTTCGCTTATAATGAGGCACCCTCATGCGATGATATAGGGGCACTTCCCACTTCGGCGTTTGCCAGTGCGAATGCCGAAGTGACCTTGAAACTTGGCCAACTTGGCTGGCCGAGCTAATGGGGTCACTCGGCTACAGGGCACGCCCAAGGCACATTCTCATTTCGGTTTCCCCCCGATGCACACACTACACAATGAACGATATAACGATATTTAATGTACGTATATTATATTTGTATTTTCTGCTATTTCTTATTAATTTGTGTCTGTCGCCTTTCACATTTTCACACAACACGAACACCTATCGCAAAATATATACGTATATGTGTGTGTGTGTGTGTGTACACTGCACTACAATATCTAATTGTATCTTTATGTAATCAGCTTTTTGATTTGTTGCCGCAACCTTCGGAATTGTGAATTTTTACACGATTCTCTCTTGGCTCAAACACTTTGGCAATTGATAATGACAAGTTTTATGTCGAACATCTGTATTTAGTTATTTAACATAAGTCGGCGAATGGGGGCTATAAATATGAGAGATACTATAGTACTCAGTCTGCAAAATATGCCAGGCAACAAGCTGTAAGAGACACACACACACACTGGCACACACACGCACTTTACACTCTTCCGTGACAGTTTGGCTGGGGATCTGGGTTGTGATATTGATATAAATATATATTTGCTAAATCGGTTTCTTCTGGTTTCTGTTAATGTGTTTTTCATTTTCCAACTTGTTTTCAATGCCAATAGAACAACGCGGCCGCATTTAACTTGCTTGTTGTTGTCTTAATTGGGCACAAAACGCCGGCCGGCGACGTCGGCGGCGGCGTCAACGTTGACGCAGCGGTAGCCAGGCAAATGCGTCAGCGGGGCGCGTATCTTACAGATACAAGGCAGGCACACACACACACACACAGATAAAATCACAGACACGCGCACGCACAGGCACACACACGCAAACACAGACAGAGTCGTAGTGGGCGGGGGGAAGGGCGAGGGGGCGGGTTACGGCCTGCTCAAGTGAAGAATTCGTTGACGTCGTCGCCGTCGTCGTGAGTTTATTTTTAATTATTTAAATATTTGTTTCTTTTCTCCTCCTCTCTCTCTCTGTGTTTTTCTTTTGATTTCTTTTTATTTTGTTTCGCCAATGTCTCGCCTCGTCTCGTCTGCTGCTGAATTTGGGCTACTAGGCCTCGTTCTTAATTTTATGTACGCATTTCTTTTATACTTTTTACGACTCGTTTGTGACTGTTTCTTTCGTTTTATTGTTGTATTTTGTTATTTCTCTTTCGTATTTGGTATTTCGTATTTGGTATTTACTTAATTTCTCTTCTTCTCTCTCCACTTTTCACTTGGCTGGGCCCAAACAAATGAGTTTCACTTGCACTTTTCTCGACTTTCGCACACTTTCGACCCACTGTGTCGGCCTCCTCTTCTTGCGGAGTCTTCAACTCTGACTCTGTTGACTGTTTTTATTATTTTGCTTTATTACTGCTATTCTTCTTCTTATTGCTGTTGTTGTTCTTGTTCTTGTTGCTTTTGCTCTTGCTTTCTCTATGTGTTGCTCTTGGATGGTGCGAAACGTTCGCGCGCGCATTCAAGAATGATTCTGTGCGGCGCTCGCTGGCTTGTTGCCGGGTCCGATGCCGATGCCGATGCCGACGCCGACACTGCTGCTATTCGGCTTGGAGTTCGGGTCTGGGTTCGTGCGCACTCGCGTCGTGTTTGTCGGCTCTCTCTCGCTCTCAGCGGCGTTTGCGCTCTCTTTGTACGCACGCAAACACACACACATGCAGCGCGCTGAGTTACTTGTGACGTTTGTTTTTGTTTTTCCTCTTTGTGCTGGCTTTTCGCATGCTTTGGCCGCCGTTTTGTTTATGTATCCGACTGTAGCCGAGTGTAGCCGACCCAGCCAGGTACCTCGGCAACAATTGCACTGTCTCTCTCACACCTCTGCAGAGAGTTGTTGCTATCCAATTTGCACTCACACTGCGCCGTCGCCGTCGCCGTTACTCTCTTTGAGTGCAACTCAGATTGGCGAACTCGAGTGAGTGTGTTTTACGTAAGCCAGCGACAAACAGAAAAAACAAAGACTCGTCTCGGTGTTTGTGAGTTGTTTTGCAGGTAGCTGCATTCAACTCACTTTATATAATGTTTACCTGTTGTCTCTTGCCTGACTTTAACGGCCCGCTCAGCGCCTTTGTTGTTGCCCGGCTTGAGCAGCAGCAGCACTAACAACAACAACACAGAAGCCGCATCAGAGCGGAGCAGACAAAGGCCGCATTCAACGATCGCGTTCTTCACTTTGATTTAAGAGCAATTAACTTTAACTTAAGAGAAATATTTCTGTTGTTTATGGCAAGCCGGTCGCTGCCTCTGCCTCCGTCTTTGCCTCTGCCACTGCCGACGTTGGCAACGATGACGAAACGAGCCAAAGCCATCCGCTTATTTTCTGTGTTTATTGTTTTTGTTGGCTTCTGAGCTGAGCTCATGCTGCGATTTTAGCACTGAGAGTGAGTGAGTGAGTGAGTGAGTGAGTGAGAGAGAGAGAGGGGAGAAGACTTAAGACTTAATGCCGACATCGCGCGCATTTACAGAGTGTTTATGACGAGGCTAATAGAAGCCAAAATGATGTTTCACTTGCAAAGGCCACTTGCAAATGCCGCCTGCAGTTTATGGGCCCCTCTAGACCAATTCCGACGTGGATAAAGCGGCCTTAACTTTTACAGTTTGCATCTTGGCAAATCACTGTGAATTTAATTGTATATTTTAGAATTATAAATCATTTTATTGCACATAAAATATTATTATATAATATTTAAAGTACATATTTTATGAAAGGGCATAAGACATTTCTCAAAATCACAGACGGAATACCCTTTTGCTTTCTTGATTAAGAAGAAATATTCTTAAATTTTTTTAGAGCTTAAATCTCTTTATAAGGAACAATTATAAATAACTATACTTAAACATAACTTTTACTTTTAGCATATTTTGTGTTGCATACCTTAGGGAGCTATTTGAACAGTAACTTTTAAAATTATTTGTTAAAAAACTACTTTATTAATTATGCAATCTCAACCAAATTTTCAGAAGTCATTTGGGGTATGATAGTTATTGTGCCAACCAAATTTGAATTGTGTAGCATTAGAATAACGCTTGACATTCGGTTTTTATCGATTTCCGGCGGCAAAAAGGGTCGTGGTCAAGTTTTAAAACAACCTTAAGCTGCATGCAGTAACAATGTATACTGATACCAAATTTTATAGCCCTAACTATTAAAGCCTCTGAGATCTGGGTGTTCATACGGACGGACAGACAGTTGGCACATAGTTATAATACCCTTTGACACTAAGGGTAGCGAGTATAAAAAAGGCGACATTTCCCACCAGAAGAGCTCTTCTCTTCTGTGAATTACTAGCTAGATAAGCTATCTTATCAGCAGAATTCAAAATTTAAATGTTGTTTACGTTTTGAGTGAATTATGTGGTTGACGAATTCCGAACATATTCGACCTCAAATATGTTTCTAGTGCAAGTCCAGCTCGACACGAAGTTGTTGTTGTCTTAGAGCAGAATTTGTCAATGTGGTTTATTTTTTGGGGAGAGTGATAAGCAAAAGTGTTCAAAAGCCACATGACGAGTGGCATATGTACTCGCATGCCAAACACACACATACACATACGTAGCTAGGTTCGCATCACTGGCTGCTGATATGCTGCCGCCGCAGCTGATAACTGATAATGGGCAGCTTTTGCGGGGAGATAACGCTCTCATTTGCCTTATCAGTCCTAGCGGCTATTCACACGACTGGGCACTGGGCCGGGGCTGGCTAAAACCGCAGAGAAAACACTCCGAACACGCCCAGAAAACAAACAGGCGAATGCAGTCTGGGAATACCGCGCGCACATCTGGCGATAAGGCGCCGTCGCCCGCCGATAAGCCGCGGGGCTGAGTCGACTGAGGCCGTGGGCTCGTTACGGGCAAGGCCAGGCGGGAGAAAACTAAACACACATATTTTATTATTCCTATAATATTGTTTATACTATAAGAGACAACTCCGATCAATGCATCTGTAGAAATCTTTATAAAACACTTCCCAAAACGAACAAACCATAAACAGATTACAACAGACCTTTTTCTAGGTTCCACATTGTCTCATCTATAGTTTTTCAAGAAATCTATATTTCGGGTTATCATACTCTCGTTTGTTAATATTGTCAATCCATTCAATAACCCTTGTCCCACTGTGCTTTTTAAACCCACTGTGTATAGTGTATAATGCTATTATAACTTGCTAGAAAGAAGGCATAAGGAGGCGTGGCAGACCCCACAAAGCCTATATATATTCTTGCTCAGTATCAACAGAGATCGATTAGGCCATGTCCAACTGTTCCTCCTTCCCCCCGTTTCCCTGCACACGCCTAGCTACGGCCCTGGATCGGTGATAAATTGCATTGGCGCATGCGCGAAATTTGTCACCTGCCAGTATCGGGTGCAAGCTGATTACGATCACGATCATTATGCTGGCATACACTATATATCGTTAAGGACGCGTGTCAGACATCCAATTTCGTGATCTGTGTGAGAGACTCTCTTTGAAATGCGGCAACGCGTGCCGGATAAGGCGTGTCTTGCATGCGAAATCGAGACAGGCGACTAATGTAGAGACATTATTATGTATGGATGTGCTCATAAGTACCTCTCTCCCTCTCTGTCTGTCTCTCTGCCTCTGTCCCTCTCTCATTCGATATTTCGCTTTGCATACTAACGAAATGAGCTTTGATCTATCGAAGTAGGTCGATAGCAGCTAAATAATTTGAATATTAAAGACTTGTGCGACGATCTCAGCTTTGGATAGTGTGTGTGTGTGGCAGATACATTTGTGTGTGTTGCATTAACATTTCCTGCCTCGCTGACAGTTGCAATTGGTATTAGGCTATCGCTGCCTGCGATCTTATTGACCATTTTCTCCGTTTTGCCCATATTGATGTCAACTGTTTGCCGATTGTCTGCCTATATCTGTGTGTGTATGCGTGTGTGTGTGTGTCTGTTGCAAGCCTAATTTGCTTGGGTCTTGCCCAAAAGGCCCGCCGCCTTTCGAATGCTGCCCCAAAATGAGGCAGCCGCCATGGCAGCGATGCCAGCTGCAAGATGACGCAGCTTATGCAATGATCAACTCTTGTTGTTGTTGCTGCATTGTTGTTGTTGTTGTCGCTTGTCTGTTGCAAGAATACGCGAATGGGGCAGGGAGACGAGGAGGGGGGCGTCCCAAACGTTGCCCACGTGCTGCTGCCTTTGCACACAATTTGGGTTAATTGTCTATGGATCAACGTCGACTGCGACGGCAACAGCGACGGCGACTGCGACTGCGACGACAGCGACTGCAACTCCATTGTTGTTGGCCACATAAACATAAAGCCCGCTTAACGCCTTGAATTCTGACACGCGCTCGCTGCCAATTTCGTAAAATATGGCGCATGTTTAAGACACACAAAATTGTCACGATAACGAGAACGAGGAGGAAGGGGGAGGGAGGGGAAGAATTGAGGGAGGGGGTGCTATATTGTATCCACATAACATAATGCTCGACGCGCGGCTGACTCAGCTCTCCACAGTGGAGAATCGAACTTTGTAACGACGACGACTACGACGCGGGAACTTTGCAGATAAATAAATTGTGAACGTCATTTGACGCGTTTCGAAGTCCGAACTGCGCCTTTGTTTGCTGCCAAGCTGAGAATAACGGGATGAATGTTATATTTGAGGCGAGTTTGGGATCATGGAAATATGGAAATTAATTCTGTACATATTTTATATTAAGTTTTCCAAATTTCAGCCAGTATTGAAGTCATAAAGAAGAGATATCAACGATCCTTTATGCTGGGGTTGATCTCCATAGCTAATATTTATAATATATATAAACTTAATGAATATTTTAATACGTTTAATAAATATATAGTAGATCCCCTCAGCTATGATCCTGATTTAAGCAGCCACCCGATTATAGAAATTAATTTATGCAATGAAACTGCATAAGCAAAGGCTTCTTTATAGAAAGATTAAGATTTTAAAGATCGCGTCATTATTTCATTATCAGAGAGAGAGAGAGAGAGATATAGTGAATGAAATATGTGTTCATACATTCACTTTATGTACTGAATTTATGCAAATAGGTTTCGTATAAACACAGAATTAATTTGTCATTGAGGCTTACATTAAATCCTGCTTTACGTTTCTATTATATTATCCATAACTGTAGTTAAGGTAACTCTCAAAAGTATCCATATTATTGAATATTTTGAAGAGTTTGGGCAACATTAGCGAAAACAACTCTTAGTTTATGCGAGGTTTATGTATTGTTGTTTTTGTAATGTCTTAAATAACTCTCTTGTCTTTGCAAAGTTGTCTTAAAAGTTTCATCTCAATTTCTTCTCAATTTATTTCTTTATAATATATTTCTGTCAGTCAATCTACTTAGTGTCACGTTTCAAGATATTATCAGTATAGTTCTATCTATATGTCGACTCATACACCTTGCCTTGACAAACGGGCTTTGTGCTCGCATATCGCTCATCTCATATCGTATATCGTTTATCGATATATGCATATGGAGACACTGTTACTCATGTAGGAGAGTGATTCAATTTGTAGCACCGGAAGTATTGCTCGTTGCAGGGCGTGGCAAGACATCTAATGAATCATTCATCTTTGCGACGCATTGCGAACAAGAGACAAGAAACGAAACTAAAACAAAAATCGAATTCAATTTTCTACGCATTTTCTTTTTTTTATCTCCCGCTTTCTGCCTTCTCTCCCTCTCCCTCTCTCTAAATTGAAAGCCACTTAACCCATTTGCAGCATAATGCGAAACATTGAAGCCGGCGACAAGCGGCAGCTGCTGTCAAGGGCGTCGATGAGGAGGGGCTGTGGGGGGGCAGGCGGTGAAAGAAGCATCAGATCGACGACGAGTGCGAGGAGATCATGAGATGCTGCTGCCTCCGTTGCTGGTCAGAGCTGCCAGCGCCTTTATCGCCGCTGTCGACTTATGCGGCTAATGAAGTTTTAAAAAGTCATTAACGCAACTGTTTCTCATTCGCTCTGGCTCTGGCAGCATTTGTGGGTCATTATATAAGGCCGTAGCGGCCGGGGCGGGTGGAACGGAGGGGGGCAGGGGCTGCCTGCAAATGGGGACGGGGCCAGTGCCTGAAGTTGTACGATCGTTCGATCATTCGTTCGACTTGCAGCACATGTTAGTTCTGCTTTCGCAACCGCAACGGCAACGGCCAACAGAATGATTTTCCATCCGTCCGTCTGTCCCCCGTTCCCTCCCCCCCTTTCGCTGTTCCGAAACTGACCTGGGAAATTGTTTATTTACGTGTTGGGATGATGCAACTTTTATGTCAGTTGCGTTTGAAGTTGTTTCTCCTCTCAAGTCAAGTCGGGGAATTTAATTAAATGCAAATTTCATGCAGAAAGCACTTAACACTTAAGCAGGCTACCCCAATGGCAGCCCAACTTAGTTCCAGGGTATTTACTGGCTGCGCGACCTCTGCTCACCTCATCGACTGCCACTCTTGACCCGCTCTAATGGCAAATGCGTTAAGAGGTTCGCCCCAAAATGTGCGAACAACATCATCTCTGCTCAACGTTGCCCATGGCTGTTGAAAGTTTCGCGCACCTGTCTGTCCCCACCTGCGCCGGCGCAGCGTTTGCATGACTTGCCAGTAGTCTCCTGCCCCAGCCCCTGCCCCTTTCCCACTCCTCCCCCTGCCCGCTGTCTGTACAGCCGGTTGACTGACTTGCGTTTCATAATACCCATGAAAGCCAAAGCTGAAGCCAAGCCAAGCCAAGTTGTTGTTGCCGTTGCTGTTGTGCTTTGCTTTTTATTTCACTTTTTACTTTCACTCAGTGGCTGCGCGTTTGCTCCTGTTGTTGTTGTTTGCATTTTGGACAGCACGCGCACAGCAACAACATCAGCAACATCAACAGCAACAGCAGCAACAACAAATGAATTCAATTTTATTGTTTTGCTTGGCCCTCGCCGGCGTCTGCGTCTGCGTCTGGCTTTCTAAATTAAACACAAATTTAATTCGCCTTTGATTGGAATTGTAACGTGTCTGCCAGACCCAAGCAATCCCCTGCCCCTGCCCCGCTTCTTTCTCTCCTGCCGCACCTTACCCTTTGCCTAATTGTTAAATGACTTTTGGGGGATTTTACAGTCCATTTTTCTAGCTTTGCTTCTCGCTCTCTTTCCTTTCCTCCCTCTCTCTCTCTTCTCCTCCTTTTTTTTTCTAGCATTCGCTGCACTTTCATTTTTCGCTTCCACTCTCGCTGCCTCTGCAATTATGCCTCAATTATGCTGCCGTTGCGATTACAGTTATGTTTATGCCAGAGCTGATGCCGATGGTGATGCTGATGCTGATGCTAATGTTGATGCCGCAGCTGATGCTGAATGTGCCACAAAAGCCAACGAAATTAACCGTTATTTGTATTACGTGCGTAGTCGAAACTTCACTTTGGCTTCGACTTTAGCTTTGGTGTTTTCGTTTTTGGGAAAGTCGTCGCGAGTTTTGTCGTGCGTAGCGTGAGAAATGCAAATGAGTGTCTGTCTCTCTCTCCCCTCTCTTTCTCTCTCTATTCTCCCTCTCCATTCCTCTCCCCCTCTCTTTCTGGCGCCTAAAGTTATGCAAACAACTGAAGATTCTTTGTATTTGGAAAGACTTTGGAGTTCTTCTCTCAGCTTTATATTTGTTTAATTTTCTGCTGCATCATCTTCCACTTGTTGCTGCAACATATATTGGGGTGGTAGGGGGGTGGTGCCTTAGCTACCTGCTTTAAATGTACCGTTACATCATGTTATACCGGTGCAGGCACCTGCCCAGCTGGAGCTCTCTCGCCCGCAATTGTGGACATTACAAAACATCAACTTAATTTTTTCTCATTTTTCATTTTCTCTTTTGCTTTTTCGCTTTGCGTTGCTGCCACTGAAATTAATTATGCGTTTGCGCTCAATTTGTAGCTCAAGTGCTTTAGTACGGACAGGCAGACGGAGAGCGGGAGGGGAGGAGGGAGTGCGAAGGTAAGCACAGAAAGACAGAGGCAGGTGAAAGATTTGCGGGTGGCAACGACGCCCTTCGCGCTGTGCGTGAAGCGAAGCGAAGTGAACTTAGCCAAAGTAGAGGGCGATGAAGAGAGAAGGAAGAGATAAGGGAAGGGGAGGACAGGTGGGCATGGCCAGCGCAGATTTCACAATGTGTCGAAACTGAACCGAACCCATAGAGGGAAGGGGAAGGCGCGCTCAACTCAGTTACAAGCCAAGTCACTTGTTGGGAATGTTGTTTTTGTTGCAACACATACTTGTGGCACATACGTGTTGCTGCCGCAAGCATGTTGCACTAACACTCTGACAAGCAACTGTGCATCGAGGAGGAGCAAAAAGAGACGGACAGCGGGAGGGAGGGAGGTAGGGGCAAGCAGAGCAACCTGTGCTCAGCTCAGCAATAAAGATTTTAATTAAGCGATTGCCAGGCCGATTTAAATTAATGGCCAAGTAAGAAGAAAGAAATTTGGCCAAAAGTGGCAACTGCCAATGCGCCTTTTGCTTGTTACTAATCACGCTAACTCTTTGTTTTGTCAGCTGGGCGGGCGACAGGAGCGAACATGTTCAGACATGTTGTCTTCTGTCTAGTTTCTAGTTGAAGATTAGAGGAGAGCGGGGCATGGAAATAGAGCTGTAGATTAAGTTAGGGATGCCATTTCAAATGGATCTGAGTTGTCGTTACAGTTCAGATCAATCTTATGTCAAGTGCACTTGACTGTAACAATCGGACTACATGTATAGATATTATTTGGTGTGGTTAGATGTACCTTGTAGATCTATTGTCATCCCTGCTGCGCTTAGAGCTGCCTACACAGTACAATTTTCGATCTTGTTATTCTAAGAAACCTTTGCCTAGACTGGTTGACCTTATCTTGTTCACTTTGAGAAGGTGCTTGCCTGGCCATACACTTTCTTTAGGATTAAATACTGGACATGTTCATTACTTTTTATTCCATAATGAACAGCATGGTCCTGCACTACCAGTGGGCAGAGAAACGTGAGAAGCGGATCTTGATTTTAGTGTTCAGGGGGTTCTTCTTTATTTATAGTGCAGAAATTCTTTCATTTTCTTGATTTCACGTGGCATATTAGGCTTTTCTCTTTCAAATTCAAAAGTCCAACACGCATTTTAGACACCAGAAAAAGGTATACTACATTATGTTAGCTCTAATGCCGAACGTACTACGTTAGGTCCAAGTATTTGCTGTGATGTCCCGGGCTCTTTCTAGCAGAATTTCTGGAGCGCATTACTCACTATTTGAGGTTTGCTTAGGTGTGACCCGTAAGTAGCGCGATGGGGATTCTCATTGGATTCTCTCTATCTTAATTACATGTGTACATAAAAAGAGACTTCATCATAACGCAGTGTATACGAGTATTCATAATTCTTAATCAGTGTAATTCTTAATCCCAACTAAGTGTATGCACTACATCCTAACTACCTATAGCAATCTGCAGAGCAACCGATCTATCATAAAGTGATGTCTAGTTTACTCGAGCAATGTTGAGCCTGATTAACGCATTGCACTCACTTCTTGTTGCACTCTATCTCAGTCTTGCTCTCTGTCTCTCTCTCTCTGGCTCCCTCTCCCCTTCAGTCTCCCTCTCTATCTCTTTGCCTCAATTGTTCCCATCTCTCTCTTGCACACACACTGCTGCTAATGGTAATGCCAAGGTGGCAAAGTATCTATTAGATGCCGTTAACGGTAACTGCAGTCGTTTTATTCGCTTGCAGCACGCAGCTAGAACAGAACGTTCCTTTGTCTGTCCGTCAGTTCTTCCGTCTGTCCGGCTGTCCGCCTGTCTCTCTGTCCAGCGGCCAAGCAGCCGCAGCCAAATGCGCTTGTCAGCGTTGCATTTCAAAATTGGCCAACTGGGAGTTGGTTGGGGAGTCGCCTCCTTTCGCCTCCACTCGCCTCGCGTCGGCTTGGCCGTATAATTACGGGCGACAGGCACAGGAAACGGCGAATTAGAAGCGCGGCTGCCTCGCATTATCCTGCGGCGAAACGTTGATGCCAGCTTTGCTTGCGATTAGCGGCCATAATTTCCGCGTTTGACATGCGGCGCACGCGAATTTTCCACAGGGCAACAGTGCGAGAGGGGTGCTGGAGTAAGGGGAGGGGGGAAAGGGGAAGTAGGAGGGAGGGTTGACACGAAAGTTAGCAAATCGTGTTTACTTCATTTGGATTGAAGCCATAAAACTGAATGCTTATAAATTAGCCAACATTTTCTGATAAGCCCAAATGCAAAATGCAGCACAGGAAGGGGGAAGAGGAAGAGGGAGAGGGGGTAAGAGGGGGAGGGATTCTGTAGCAGCTGCTGCTGTTTGTGGTGTGTCATTATCTGGCTGTACATAAAGTTGGCTGATTACAAACAATGCCAGCAACTAGCGATCGCTGCGAGCTGTTGCTGTTGCTGCCACAAAATGTGGGTCACATTCGACTTGCAACTTGCAACTTGGCACTTGGAGTAACGCAAAGCATTCTAATTATGTGGCTTCACTTTTGACATTTCGCCAGCCACGACTCATGTTGCTGCTGCAACGGTGGCAACTGTTGCTGCTGCTGCTGCTGCATATCTGGGCATTTGCATCAGGCATAATGCTAAATTAGCATTAACCCGGAAACCACTCCGGCACTGGCTCTCTGCTGGGCACGCAGCTGCTTGGCCACTGTTCCCACTGCTGACTCACTGCAGGTGTGGCTGCCCAGCACGGCGGATCTGTCCCACTTGTGGGAACAACTCAAGGCACCTCAACTCGCCTCGACTCGACTTGGCTTGACTTAGCTTGGCTTGTTTGCCCAACAATTAGAGGCGGAAATTTATGCCGCACTTTTGTTTTGCTTTTTGATTCTATGATTGGACTGTCCCAGGTCTGTCCAGGCAACTCTTATGGCACTATCGCACTGATTTTCCAGCACTCTCCGGCCTGACCCACTTCGGGGATGGGCTGGCGGAAAGTGAAAACTCGCCAACCAACAACTAAGTCAACAACAACAACAACTGGCTGACCCTAATTTACTTTATATACCATATTCCGTGAATGCTCTTTGCTGCCGCCATTCGGTGTCTTTGACGCCGTTTGTTTTGCTTCCTTCGTCGTTTTATTTTTGGAATTCGGAATTTGGAATTCACAATTTAGCAAACGAGTTGGAAAGTGCGAATTTTTGCACGCCTCAAAATTAGCATAAGACGCACAGACACACACAAAGAACTGTTGAAACTATTTAGCCGAAAACAAGCTAAAACTCAATGGGCCAACTTGCTGTGGCTGCAAAAGGGGGTCGAGGGGAATTCAGACAACTTTATAGCTCTGATATTTTAGTTTTAAAGTCTGCTGCGTTATGCGATAATAACAGACACATGCAGTCGGGAATTCTCGTGTGAAGTTTGAAAAGTTTGATTGATTCATAAAGAATGAGAAATAGTTTTCCAAGAGTGCCACAGATGGAAAAAGTTCATGATGATTCCAGAAGAGAACGAGAGAGGGAGAGAGAGATCAGTCTTGATATAATCCCAACATAATTGGGCGAAAAAGGTCGAGCTTTGTTGTCGCTTCGAGTTTACACAAAATGGAAATAAACTAAAATAAAATCATAAACAAATTCCGACAGTAAACAAGTTTCGCCTGCCAAGGCAACAACAACAACAACAACGCAGCAACAACAAAGATATTTTGGGCTCAGTCTCAGTCGCAGCTTCACACTAGTTTCACGCTTTCCTCAGTCTGTGTGTGTGTGTGTATGTGTTTGAGCTACGAGTTATGCTTGAGTAAGTAGCAGAGGCAAAATAAAAGTATCTCATGGATGCCGCTGCCGACGCATCGCGTGTGTGTAGCGCGTTTGGAGCTGCAACGCGGCAATAGACAAATACAAAGGCAAACTGACAGACTGACAGACTGCGAGATGGACAGAAGTGCAAACTGACAGACGGACAAACTGACAAACAGCTGCTGATGCGCTACGCAAACAATGATTGGCATTTGTTGTTATCGTTACTGTTGTTGTTGCCTTCGTTATTGTTGCCGCCATTTCAAAGCATTTACACTCACTGAAATTGCTCGAACGCCGCCACCGTCCGACGGGGCAGCTTGAAAAAGTTTTTCAAATAATTTCCCATTTGCTATGATACACTCGAAACAGGGGAGGGGAACTGGAGGAGACAGGAGGGGATCTAAATAACTCTTGTAGCCGGCGCGCGCATTGGCAGCTTAAGTTTAATTAAGGAATCTTTGCAACAATTTTACTTTCAGCACTCTGGGATTATCTAATGGCCTCAGCTGAAGTTTGTTTGTTTGTCTCATTTGCTGAAATTCGGCAACAATGCAGCAACGTGCTTGTGCAACACAGTATACATATATTTTATATATATATGGTATATATATATGGTATATATATATATATAGTCCACGCAGCTGGAATACTCCTATATTCATCGCAGTATTAACACCTGTTTCCATTATCATCTCAGGGGATTGTTCGCATACGCACCTGCAACGATAAAGAAGAACAGAAAATATTATATAAATTTAGCTAATTGTTGCACGTACAATGCGACTGTAATAAAAGTGAAATAAAAGTGAAACAATTAAAACTGAATTTATGAAAAGAGAGCGCAGTTTCCTCATTCGTTTTTTAGTTGTTTTCTTTTTTTATTATTTGCATTTTCCTTTATTGTCGTGTTTTGTTTATAGAGGGAACTAGTTGGCTTTGTTGCTGTTGCTGTTATTGCGCCTGCAAACACCTGTAAGCCACAAATCGTTGGCGTTTTTGCCTCCTCGTCTTCCTCTTCTTCTTCGATGCGAAAGAAAGAAGAGAGAACAAGAGAGACAGTTGCAATGCTTAAGTTGTGAGTTGCATAAAGCCAGAGTTGCTCCTGCCTGCTGCTGGCACTTTAAACAAATGCAAACAGTTGGAGAGATAGAGAGAGAGAGGGAGAGAGAGAGAGGCAGAGAGAGAGGGAGATAGACAGAGGGTGATGAAGAGAGACAGTCAGCTGCAGTTAAGTGGATAGAAGAAACCGTTGCTTTGATTTTACTGAGCAAGCAAAAAGTGAAAGTAACGCAACAACAAACATTGGCCAATAAACAACAGCAGCAGCAGCAGTAACAACACCAACAACAACAACAGCAGCAACACCAACAACAACTCTAACTGGAAAACAAACAAAACAACTCGCAGAGAAATATAAATTTCCACAGGTGAATGAATTTAAATTCGCAAAACGAGGAAAACAACAGCAGCAACAACACCAGCAGCAGCAACAGCAACAACAACAGCAACAGCAGCAATAAAAGCAACAACGGCAACATCCAGTTGCAATTGGCCGTGCGCAGGCAGGCAGCAGGCAAACAGCGAGGGGGGAATGAAAAGTTAAAAGTTCACAAAACTTGCAACTTGCTTGTGTTGTTGCTGTTGCTGACGAGGCGCAGGCGCGCGCACCTGTTTTTATTGTTGCCGCCGACGTTGTTGTCACTGCTGCTGTTGCTGTTGGTGGCAAAATCGCATGGCAACGATCGCTGCAAACCACAGACGGCAACCACAAGCAACAAATTCCGCATTTATCAAGCGCATTGCAACCTGTTGGGGCAACCACACAGACACACTCACAATGCCTCATAATTGAGATATGCATATGCAGACACCTCGCACTGCCAACCGTACTTATACACACACACACACACACAGCTGCATTAAGGAAATGACCAAGAAAAGTTGTCAAAAACATTAACAAGATTAGCAACAAAATGCTGGCTATGCAATTGGCTGACTCTGCAAATAAGGAAATGAATGCCAATTCGTATTCGAATCCAGCCACAAGCCAAGTGCTGGTAATTTCGAATAGACGAGTGTTTGTTGTTGGTCGAAATGTGGTTAGGCTTTGAGTGCGCTTTGTGCTATTTGCATTACCTTAAACAACAAAGACAACAATGCTACGATGCACCTTCCCTCTGCGGTCGAAGGGTTCTCATGTGCAAATGGTGAATACAAAGTGAATACGTTTGTGACTCCATCGAACTATCTGATTTACTGTGTTCTGCCTGCACATCACACAATCAATTTGAAGATGATAATAGCAAATAGAACAGATATGCAGATATATTAAGTTGCCCAAAAAGAACTGCATTCAAATTTCAATGATTTCAGTAAAGTTCCAAATTGAAATGATTTTTATTATGAAATGTTTAGTAAAATGAAAATAGCAGGTAGATAATTATATATCCCATTGAATTAATGATAATAAATACAAAGTGAATACATTTAGTAATTAGACTCCCTCAAATTATCCAACTGTGTTCTGTCAAAAGCAATCCTTGCTTTAATTAGTATTTCTATTCCTAAAGGAAACGTCATTCGCATTTGAATGATTGTCAATATGAAATGCTCAGTAAAGTGTAAATATCAAAAGCAGCTACAATATATTTAAATAACTTATGATTTTTGGCTTGTTTAACCTCGTTTATTAATACACAGAATTTAAATCTGGTGCACTCTCTGTTGTAAGTGGGAATTTAAATGTTTTATTCTGTCAGTTTTCCACACAAGTTTTTCCTATGAATTTCCTCCTGCACTTGTCTGTCTCTGTGCAATAAATTCCGTTTGTATTTTCAGGCTCAGGTGCGACCTCAGAGCGACCCAATTAGACACACTTCTCCAAGACAAATGCACTCAATTAAGGGCGGCTGACTAACGGAATCGTAGCTCATTAATTTTCCAAATAATTTATTCAAACTAGCGCCGGTGCGTTTTAAATTTTTATACGGAATTTACTCGGTATGTTTTTGTTTTTGTTTCTGTTTCTTTTTATACCAGGCGACGATTTTTCTTCCCTTTTGTGAGCAAGCGTTAAAATATTAATGGGGTCATTTGCCTTCGACCGCATTTGGGAATAGCCACACGGAGCTAAAGTATTATTCAAGTTTTATATGCGCTGCAACATGACAGACTGTTTCGAGAACTGTTCAGACATTTCATTGTTTAGATATTCACTACTTACTTACAATATATTTTGAATTAACTAATGCCAGAGATGGCTAAGATCTGAGTCTTGGAATGGGAAAGAATACCAGGCTTGCGTCAATCAAAGTCCCTTTTTAGGCTGCTATAATCTCAAAAGGTTTAAGCAGTTTTTGAAACTGAGTAAGAACCCAATGAGAATCCATCGAGGGGGTGCAAAATTCAACAAGTTCAAAGTACATCTCCCCCAATCAAATAATAAACTTTTGCCTATTGATATTATATTGTACTTTTCCTTTGCTCTGTCACTTTACCATTACTAATACTTTTTTATTAACTATATGAATGTATGTATGAATATTTGATATAATTTTGTGATCTAAATTTAAAATGGTTATTCAATTGGAAACAAATATTAACATTTTTAATTATCGAATTTGAATTTGATAAAATATAAATTTTTGGTAATTTCATTGCATTTTGTTGCATGAATAATTTGTTGGCAAACTGAATAAATTAAAATTCCAAACTTAGATAGAAAATATTTAGAAATGTTTAGAAGATATATTCTATACTCTTCATAGAGAACATAGTGTATATAGACAATGTATTTCTCAATGAAGCAGAAATCTAAAATATTTATTAGTCTGCGACTGAGTTGCGCAATCTTTTGTTGTGGATGTTTTCTTTTTGCTGCACTCCTTATTGTTGTTGTTGTTGCTAAATCACTTCCTTTGGCATTGGTGTTGTAATCGGACAATCGCATCACATGCACCTGCTATAGATAAACGCCGATGCATGCCCATAACTGCTATACACAGACATTTGTATGTGTATGTATACTGCGAGTACAGGCCGAGGGCAGATACGTAGTTCAGTGGCAGCTCTTATCAGAGCGAAAGTTTCGTAATGTTGGCTAAGACTCTTATCGGCTGCAGGTGTATGCGTGTGTGTGTGTGTGTGGTAGGTGCAAATGCCAACAAAGGGCAACAACAACGACAGCAACAAAAAGAACATGAACTTCCGTTCTCTTATCAATGCTCACGTGCAGCTGCTTATTGCAGTCGCGCTGCTTTTGGCCTGATTAACTCAAAGCTTTTCATATCTGCACAACCCGTTTGCCACTATTTGCATTGTTCAGTTTGCCACTTGCAACAGCAACAGCAACAGTTGCTATCAACTCGACACGTGTCATACGCAAATCGCAACTTTGTCACGTCCCCGTTTTGGTGTTGACAGTTTTAGCTCAGCGCGGCCTTTGGCGCATTGAATTGAATTGGATTGGATGTGATTGCGGATTGGAGTGAATTGCTGTGGATTGGATTGCCACACACGCACACAGCAGCAGCAGCAGCACCAGCAGCAGCAACTGAGAAAAGGCAATTGCCGCTGTTGACATTAATCTCAATTTTTGCATATTTCGCACAGCTGCGTGCACTTGAAGTCGCCAGTAAAATGGCACTATATATACATACAATGCAAACTATCTTTATATATATATATATTTTGTCTGGTTGACAACAGTTTTTAGTTGCATTCTCCTTCCAGATTAGCTCATTATATTTGATTTAATTGCTCATTGTCATTGGAGACAGCTGTAATCGGCGAATCGGACAATCGGATGCAACTCATTGTCAACTAAATGCGCAGTTAGAGAACAGAAACACAGTCGAGCCAAAGTGATGTGCCTCTTTAAGAGTCTGGACTAACTTTATTATGACTTGAGCGGGCATCTTGGCACCTGGCTTAGCTTGGCTCTGCCTGGCCAGAGAGTTATGTAGCGCCGCTGGCTGCACTGTTTAATGCCCTCGCTGGCTTCATTATGTGCACAAATTTCAAAAGATTCCTCCCTATGGCGACGGCAGCAGCAGCAGCAGCAGCGGCAGCGACAAGTGACACACATTTCCATAGATTTTATTTTGCAAAATTGTTTACATTACCGTGGCAAGTGAAGGGGTGGCAAGAGGGGGACAAGACGATTCACCATATGCATATATCGTGGCCGAGAGAGAGAGAGAGAGAGAGAGAGGTTGCCTAGGTAAAATGCTAAAAATGCTTTTATGCACACGTTCAACAATGAGGAAATCTTTACGAGCACATCTGGCACATAAAATGTCCGACCAAACTGCGGGCAGCAGTTGCCATCGTCGTCGTCGTCGCTGTCGCCGTCGCAGTCTGCACTCGCCTCGCTTTGGGGCAAGTGAGCTGTGGCTGAGCTGTTGCAGCTAAAGATGTGGCCATGGTCAACTCAGCTCTTTGTTGCTGTTGTTGTTGTTGTTGTTGTTGCTTGGGCTCATGTTGTTGCTCTGGCAATTAATTACGTCCATCAGTTGACAGTTGTGGCTCTGCAGCAGCAGCAGCAGCAGCAGCAGTTGCCAGTTGCCGTTGCTTTACTATTTGATCTTTGCACTGCGATAGCGAACCGTGAAGTGAATGAAGATGAAGCATTCATGCTGTAGACTATGCAGGGGGGAGGGGAGGGCTCAGCGGCAGAGGGTGTGTGTGGTCAAAGCAAATGTCAAAGCAACCAGGAAGTGTTTGGCCGGCGGTCAGCAAGTGTTTCAAATTAACAACAACGACAGCCAATGCCACTTACATTGCCCCAGTTCTTGAACCCCTCCCTGCCCTTGCCCACGCCCAACACAATGTGGCATTTTCAGAGTTGAAATACAACAAGAACAAGAGCAAGTCAACGTGACATTTGTAAGTCATGTTAATTGGTTTAGAAATCAGGCAAAGACAGCGACTTGGCTGCTTGGCTGGCGGCTTCCTTATGAAGTGTGTACTCGTATTTGAATTTGTTGTACACTGCGTTGAAGATGGTGCTCATCTCAGTGGGAAGCGCATTAATTAGCCCGAAATTCTACACTAATTTGTGGGGAGGGTCTTCAGAAAATGGGGTCACAATTGTGAAAAGCTCAAGCAAATGCAAGAAAAGTGGAAAAACAGTGGGAAAAACAGCTAGAAAACAAATTGACGAAGCGTTAAGCGTTTGCCTTACCAGAAGGTGGGGCAATAATACAACCAGCCAGCCAACCACAAACACAACAACAACAGCAACAACAGCAACAGCAACAAGACCTTGTTTATGTGCAACTCACGCACCCAAAAAAGGCCAAACGAAATGAAAACTAGCCAAAGAAAATTGTATAGACATTTTCTGCTTGTTAGCTGTCAGCTTTGCGCCGCAAACTGTTGCAGCTCTGAATGTAGAAATTGTAGACAGCCTGCCCCCCTTTCCCCCGCCCCTACTCACCCCCCTTTTTCCGATCCCCTTCAAGCTGCAGTCTTGAATGCCTTGTGCATTCGCCTAATACAAAAAGCTTTGCAGGCGCTTGAAAAAGCTGCTTAGCACTGCAAAGTCAGTTTGGCTTGTTAACAAGCTTATGCAGCGGCTTTAAGCTCGTCGGCAACGGCCTTTCAGCTGCTCAATCAGCTTTCATGTGCTTTGCAAGTCTAATTGAAGCTCATTCAGTATTCTTCTCCAAATTGAGTGAATACAATGTAAAGTTTCTTGTCAGTTTCATAACTTCGCTTTCCATTTTCAGTTCCAATTCAATTAACAATCTATTGCCTTCGACTTTGGCCCCGCATACGCGCACACACACACACACACACTGCTGAATTATGTAATAAAGAACAGACCGAATCGAGCTGGAAATCATAGTCCAAGGTCTTGTGGGGCAGACCAACAAACGAGCATTTGACTTCCCGCCAGTCTGTCTGTCTCTCCGTCTGTCTGTCTGTCGGTCATTCATTTGCCTGTCAGCGAGATCAAAAATAAGCTTACAAAACGCTACGCTTAACCTGAACGCAGGCCCCTGCGCGGTTCCGGATCAAGCCCAAGCCAGAGACAGCGACAGCGACAGCGACAGAGTCAGAGTCAAATGGCCGGCACTCCCTGCTGCAGAATCTGGCCAGAAACAGCAACAAAGAAGCTAAATGCAAGCGCAGGCGCAGGCGCGCCCGTTTACCGTTTCTTTTGGCGCTTGCCACATAAATTTTGCTTATTGTTTTTTTTTTTTCGTTTTGTTGCAGGCACCACAAAAGCCTTGACACGACGCGAAGTCAGGAGCCAGAAGCCAGAAACCTCCGAATGACACAATCGGGCCAAAAACTGATTAATTTATAATCGATTTAATGACCCTCTTTGTTACGTGCCTTGCGTGTCTTTGTGTGTGTGTGTGTGAGTTTCTTATTGATTACTGAAAACTGAACTCGTTCATAAGCATGGTTCAATTTGTCTTAACGGGATTTCACTTACACTATGCGACGAGAGCGCATCATGTTCGCGCCTCTGTCGATTACTATCTTTTTGCATTAGCCAATTTACACACACACACACACACAAATACACACACACTCGTTACGGAACATGGCAACGTGTGTGGGGAACATTGTCTGGGACATGCAATTTTCCAATTTGCTTAATTGCTTCATTTTTTACGTTCAAATTTAGCCATTTTATTGGCGCGCTAACAGCAGCAGCAGCTTGGGAATTCTCATCTTAATGGATGGCGTAGAGAATAAACAGCTAGACAGCATAGCTTAGTATTATTATTATACGACATTAAGATTAAAGACTGCTGCGCCCTTAAGTAGCGACCTAATGAACTAATGACATTCTATGCAGGGAGAGTAGCAGGAATATTCGTATTCAGGTATAAAAGCAGGTACTTCCCTGTTAAAGTATAGGAAGGTTAGGTTGGGTATTTCAAGTAACTCTAATTAACTTGGATGCTTTTGGGAAATTTACTTATACCCTACACTTGTGGATACCTTTCGACTCTCGACTTCTATGCACTGCAAATATCGCATCCATGAAACACTTAATGAACAAAGTCAAACGGAGGCAACTCCCACTTATTTGCCTTGGCAACAAACACAAGCGCGCACACACACACATGCACACTCACACTCACACACACACACATGCACACTCACACCTCACATTTTTAGCATTTTGTGGGGGTGTCTCGTTTATGACAACTATTAACGAAATACAAATTTACATATTTCTGACGAGTGCAGCTGCAATAGGCACACACGCACTCACACTCGTATTCACACTCATACTCACACTCACACTTGAGTGTGTGTGCGTGTGTGTTGCCTCATAAATGCCGACACCCACATGTTAACCTTCTTTTGCGTCAATTTAAGAGACTTAATTAGCCGTGAAGGCCTACAAGTGGTAGGCACTGTTTGAAACGACTGAATGGCCAAATGGCAGCATGAATCCCCTCCCTCCCGCCACCATCACCTCTCTCAACAGTCTTGAAACACTCTACCTCAAGAAACTCAAACAAATTCACATATATGGTAAGTTAATATATATGTTCGTATTCGTCTATAGATTCGAATGTGTGTGCTCTCTTTTACCTGCAACTGCATTTTAATAATGAAACCCGATTACAGTAAGCTTGTAATGATGCACACACTCACACACCCACACACACATAAACATTGCATACTCGTGTTTACATGTTGCATAATCAAAGCAGACTCTTTCAGTGATTTTCTGATTGAATTTCAGTCGAGTGCATTGTCGTTTTTCCTGCATCATTTGTTGTCATTTTGCAATTTCAAGAACTCAGTCTGAAATGTAATTCAAAACTAATTGGGATAGTTAATACATATGTATGTATTGTATTTACATGTCGAAGACACGATTGTTTTACTTCATATTTGGTTTTCAATTAGGGCTTTAGACTTTTTGGCAGAGAGACGCGCGGTTGACTGCCCAAGTATTTCTGCCTGTTCATCAAGTTACACTATAGGTCAATTTGAAGGAAGGCATTAGAGGAGTTGCCAGCCAAAAGCATTTAAGAGAGTTGGCAGCATTGGCTTTTTGAAAATAGTGGACGGCACGAGCACGAAGAAGAGGAGAAAGAGCAGAAGAAGAAGGGTCGTCTGAAAGTTGTCGCCGCGCTAAGTCGTTTTTAAGTTGGACAAAGCTATTCATTTCGTTCATTTCATGCATTACAATTAACACATAAACCATTTGACCTTTTAATACATATTGTTTCATTAAATAAACATCAACTTAACATACATATATTAAAAAAACATATATACAATGATGGCACTGTATGCGTTGTTAGGGATTACATATTGTGTTTGCCAACACTGCTTCATTAACATTTGTTGACAATATTAATGATTTTGTTACTTGCTGTTACTCGTTGCATTTCTCTATACTTGAAATTTGTTATAGAAATTCGACAATCTATTTATTATAAACAACTTACTATGTCTTATAATTATAATTCGGCAATATTGTGCAGTTTTTTAAGTGTATTCCTTCAAGCAGACATTAAATATTATTGCCATTTTAAAAGTGCATAAAAACACCCATCGATGCTTTGGAAATTTCGATTATAAAACAATGATTAATTGCAGTTTATTGCGCTCCTTTCACAAGCACTCTCTGTATAATATGCATGATATTGCTTGTGTATCTCAGGGGCTGCTTGCTGGGTGATTACCCAAGAGCAGTATTGAGTCAGACGAGTCGAGTCGAGTGTCGAGTGTGGCGGGGCACTTGAAGAAGCCCGATTCGACGACTTTAACGTGCATGTTAAATTAATTATGCGCTGAAAATAAAATCCAAGCGGCAACACGAAAGCGGCTCAAGTAGCCGACACAACACAACAGAACAGAACAGAACAGGAACAACAACAACAGAAACAACAACAAGAACAAAAGCAAAATAAATGTTTTAACACTTTAAGAAGACGACAAGCCGATAAGCAGCTACAAAACAGCAGCAGCAACTTGAACAATGAGGGGGGCAAGAAAGGCGACGCAGTGGCAGCAATTTATTAAAAAAGTTGAATGCCATCTGCCAACTGAGTGTGTGTGTGTGAGTATGTGTGTGTGTGTGTGTTTATCGCGATCTTGCCGGACGATGTGTGTGCTGCGCTGGCCTGGTCATTTGCTCAAATGAGTTGGCAATATGCATGTTGGCAATACAACAGCGGATTACATGTAAGTTTTACATGGCGCCGTGGGGGGCGGTGGGTGTGGCATGCAGTGGAAAGCCGGTAAGCGCGTCAGAGCGGCCAGCGACGCCAGCAAGCGGATTAAATTTAATTTTATGACTTTCGTTTACTTTGTTGTTGCTTGTCAAAGTGCGCTGCACTTGCGCGACTTGCCGACCTGTTGTTGTTGTTGTTGTGGCACTGGGTGTGCGTGTGTGTGTTTGTGTGTGAGAGTTTGGCTGTCATAATAAAACTGTTTAACTTGCACGACGCTGCGGCATTCTACAGTGCGAGCGAGAGAGCAACAACTGTTTATAAGATTTGCAACGGTCGCCAAAGTGTGTTGCATGCAACAAGCTGGCAGCGCCGGCCGGCCTGTCTTTGCCATAAAGCATAAAAATGGAAAAACAATCAGTCGGCATTTTGCAGCCAAACTTGGTCAGATTCGGGCCAGACTATTTGGCATTTTATGCAATGCGCCGGCGACTGTCAGCGTCATTTTGTCTCAGCCCGGCTCGGATTTGAGTGCCTGAGTGCTTGAGTGAGGCTGTGCAGTTCATCATTCAGTCGACTGGCACTCCAATTTGGTCACAACAATAACAAAACTGCCTGCTGTGGCAGCGACAAATGAGTAAAAGGCTAATTGAAGTGGAAACAATGACCTTTCCATTGTGTAAATTAGTCACAAGCAATTTGAGCTGCGGCTGCAGGTGCACCAAATAAGGCTTGCCTGCCGCAATATCTATGAGGCAAGCTGTCCACCTCCCTTCTCCCCTCCTCAAGGAGGCACGGAGCAAGGCAATCGATATGCAATGCGATGGATTAGTGCTCAATCTGCTGAAGATCGTGTGATCTACAGATACACCACCCACAGATGTTGCAGTCTGTGTGATCAGAGACAAACTGGGTATAAGGAAAAGCAAAGCAGCAAGTCAAGTGGTGACACTCCTCTCCATGCACCCCTTACCCGCTGCCCCAGCAGTGAGTTTAAGATGACGTCGCGCATTTAAGAGGAACAGCTAAATGCGCGTTAATTTCTGCTTGTGGTTAGCACAGCTACCTTTCCCCTATGCCCCTCTCTGCGTCACTTGCCTCGCCGTGCCCCGCAGGCGTAGTTGAGCACAGTCCACAGTGCCTGCATTTAATCGGCGTCCTGCGGACCACTTCAAGTGATTCACTTGTCAATTTCGTAAATTATTACCTCATGCCTCGTGCGATAAAAGTGTGCGATGACTGGCACAGCGAGGGGGGTGGGGGTTTGCAGGGAATCAGGCAACGAACTGCGTGCTGCGGGCTGTTGTAAGTGGAGTGAATCAAGTTAATTGCCGTTAATTTCACCATGGCACATTGCTCATGCGGAAGGTCGTCGACAGAAATCAAATGCGGAGTGCGTCTTGGCCAAGAGAGTGCAAGGCGTCATGGCGTGGCCAAGCCAAGTGCAGTTTCCCAAGGAGGTCAGCAGTAGGGGAAGAAAGAAGACAATTGTTGACAAAGAGACAAATTAATCATCCCAGTTGAGTCGATGCACTGAAAACAGTTTGAGAGCGATTGGAGTCACAACAACAAACGCAAGATGAAGTTTGCAGACCTCAATTCGCTGTAAACTGTGTAGTTGTTACTACTGGCGACCTCATAACACCCAAAGCTAATCGCTTGTACCAATATCTAGCGCAAAATAGAACAAACAACTTCTTGTTGAGTATACGACCCGTAGGCCTTGCCGTGCAATTTTCGCTTGCTTAGTTGATTTTCGTTCTCTGCTTCTCTCTTTCGAACTGGGTTTTATTTGGTGTTGCTGTTGTTTTTGCCTTGCAATTTGCCTCAACCCACATTCGAAACTCATATCCAATCAGCCACTTTAATAACCACAGCCAGCCAGGCAGCAGCGGTAACAAATTACGAACACAAGCCGCAATTATTTGCCACTCATTGAAATTGTACCACACAACAAACGATGACGACGTCATTGAGACTGCACCACAAACACTGCAAAGAGGAAGGGGCATGGGAAGGGGCAGGCTGTGCTGCAGTTTTATTTCTTGCAATAACAAATCGTACGCAGCCAAAGCCGCTTAACCTTGAAACAACAACAACAGCAACAGCAGAAAATGTTATAAAACAAATCAAATCAAATCAAGTCAAATGAAATCAAAGCGAAGCGAGGCAAGGCAGGGCAAGGCGAGGCGAATGCGAATGCGAGAAAAAAGACACGAAAAACCGAAATGAAACCAAAGTAACGCTCACTGAAGTCAATTTTGAAAATCCGCTCACGAAAACAATTGCAAAAGTCATTAAATAAACCAGAATTCAAATGGCGACAAAACAAAAAGCGAGCTGCATTCGCAACTAGCCCCAAACATGCGAGTGCACGGCGAATTGGCTGAGCGGAAACAACAGACAAGGACAAACGACGAGAGAGAGGGAGACAGACAGAGAGAGAGAGAGAGGCAAGTGGCAAAAGGGTGCGGGGTGGAGTGGGCCAAGCAATTGGTAAGACAATTGCAACAGCATCGCAGCATCTAATGGCTGACCCGGTCAGATGAATTCAACACACACACACACACACACACACACACACTCTCGCTCGATTAATTTGTTTTATGATTTTACGACTTGCCACAACCCACTGGCTGTTTGTGGGCGGGGGGAGGAGGAAGGGGAGGGAGAAGAAACTGGCAGGCAAGTTAAATTTGTACTTAGCCAGCAGCAAAAATGGCAGTAAAAATGGTTCTCCTCTTTTTCAACATCTTTAAGTATGTGGCACGAATCAACAATGACGACGACGACGACGTTGCACAGCCAGCGAGCGAGCCCAAAGGAGTTGCCACAGTCCGCTTGCCAGTCAAGTTGTGCCATTAGAAACGCCCCTTAATGGGTAGTTAACCGCCTTAAAATGTTGCAGCTGCCGTCGCCGTCGCAGGCACCGCTAACAACGGCAAAGAAAACGCAATAAAATCGGTTAATAATGTTTTTCACAACGCCATTGAAATGCTGACCGGCAACAACGTTGGGCCAAAATATAGGTTACCTGCACTTTGGCTGCCCTCCTCATTTGCCCACAACCCCGCCCACGCCCCCACCAAACCCTGCTGCTCTTACGATCGGCAACTTCATCATCATCAACATCAGCTTGCCGAGGCTTTGCTCTGTGGCAAACGCAACGTTTAACCTCTGATCGAGGAGGCAGTAACATTGAAGCGGCCAGTGAAAACGGCCAAGACTTGACCAAATACAACAAGGCCTGAGTTGAGGTGCGGCTCGTCCAGCAGAGGTGGCTCAGGCAGGGAGGGAAGAGTGTGCAGGCTGAGCCGGAAAATTCCAAGTGGCTGCTGGCAGCATCAATTGCCAACTGCAGCCAAATACAAAGGTGGCCATTTGATGGCTGGCAATACAGTAAAACCATTGTATGAGGTCTCAATGCCACAGTAAAGCAGTAATATGAATAATACGAGTGACAGAGAGAGAGGGAGCAGTAGAGAATGAGAACGAGAGGGAGTCGAGCACTACTTAGTGTTCATTGGGTGCAAAGAGTAGCATCAAAGTCTGATCTGATTGGGATATTCTGGGTTTTTCTCAATCCAATGTTCTTTATTATGCCAGACTATAAAGACAATAAATAATAAATTATTTATTATATACCATGTATGACATGTATGTCAAGTATAAGCCAAGTATTATATGGCATATATAATATAACATATGAATATGGCACAAAACTTCTGCAACTTCTTTGGAACACAAGCTCAATTCAGAACGTTCTATTTAGCTTGACTTGAGAAAGATGATTGCGCTGATTGTGCCTGCATTTCCCAACGAATTACGATCATCATCAGCAGCAACAATAACAGCAAACAACAACAGCAACAACAACAACAACAGCCTAGACAAAGCCGGCTAATGTTATTTCCAGTGAAATTTTCAACGCTTCGCTTTATTTTTTTGTTGTTTTGTGTCTGTGGCATTTCGTAGACATAGCAAAACTTTTGCAAAATGATTTTAAAGTGCAGCAAACGGAAGAAAAAGGTGGAGCTGCCACAGCAACAACACCAACATCAGCAACAACAAGAACAACAACAGCAATGGCTGCTGAAGCCGGTAACTAGCTGCAGGTAGAAGAAGCACAGCAAATCTAAATGTGTTTTTCACGGTTAGGTTAGGTTTTTAGGCCAACGTAACTACAGCAAGTACCACGTAATTTCTGTTATCTGCTGTGCATCATTTTATTGCAAACTCTGAACTGGTTGCCGTAGCCGTAGCCGGAGCCAAAGCCGGAGCCGAGTCATGGCAGGGAACTGAGCTGAGCTGCGCTGAGATGTAGCTACCAATTATTATGCTGCTTATAGGAAAATGTATGTGAATGCTGCACATGAGAATGCTGCTGTGGCTACAGTTCTACTTGCTGCCATAAGCGAAAGAGGGAGAAAGATAGAGAGAGAGTGAGAGAAGCGGAGTAGAGAGAGAGGCATAGACACAATGGGAATCAACAAGGAAGAGCTGCGAGTTTTTGATGCAACAATGTGGCAAATGGCCAGAGGCGAATTCGAAATTATCTACAGATTTGATTTAACTGATTTTAATATATACATACATACACACATGAATAAATATTATAATAATAATACATATTATATATCACTATATTTCATATTTGATTCAATTATCAATTTCACGTTTTGTATATTAATTAATAACCCGACATGCTGTTTGTCAGTCCAATTGCCACGCACACACTCTATGTGTGCGTGTGTGTGTATGTGTGTATAACAATGGCATGTCAGAGGGGGCGTGGCAACGAGAACAACAACAATTGCAACAAGCATATGCCTGCAGTTTGCTGTATCCGTATCAGCTTCAATGTTGATTCTATGAAAGTCATTAATAACGCGCCTGTTGATGATGACGACGATGGGAGAGAGGGAAGGAGAAGAGGTAAGGGGTAAGAGGTCTCGGGATGCAGATGGGGCTGCTGCAATGATATCGTTTGCGGAATTATAATTTCTCGTTCGTCGGGGATGATGTTGAACAACACACACAATGCGGCCTGCAACGCTTCGCTGCGTGCGACGTCGCTTTTTTTCTGCTTCTTCGCAGTGTGACTCGTTGTTGTTATGCTTGTTGTTGTTGTAGTTGTGTTTTTTCCTATAATAATTAATTAAAATTGACATTGAAGCAACGGCAGTGGCAACAAATTACCAACAAGCTTCTAATCATTGGTTGCATGCCTCTTTGCCTGCTAACAATGTGCAAAATGCTTTTTGTGTTAAACAATTAGTTGTTGTTATGATTGTTGTTGTTATTGTTGTTGCTGGCGAGTCGATCTCTTGTCTGCTTGTTACTTATGCTGTTCGCCTCAAGGCCAGTCGCATATAAATATACATTAAATATATATATAGTAGAATCGTTGAGGAAGTAGCCACATAACTCGGAGTCGCTGACATTGCACAGCATATTGGATTCGATTGCGGTTGCACACCAAACCGATTTGTTATTGAACATACAAGTATATTCTCCTTCAGTATATCCATGCGTGATATACAGAACAACTGCAGTTGGTATAAGCTTGAAGAGTTCTCGTTTAATGCATATTACATGTGATTGTTTCAACAATTCATTGAAGGTCTTTTCTGCAGATCAACTAATTGAGAGGTCCGTAGTGCACTAGGGCCCCCGCCTGCCAGGGGCCACTTGCAACTGTTAAAATGGAACAAGTAGGTTTGTATAGAGTATTCTGATAGCTTCATGCCCAGTTTAGTGAATTTTGTATTAATAATATTTAACATCTCGACATTTAAGCGGACGGACATGACTTAATTGACGGACATTAATTCTGAAGAAGAATATATATATTACTTTGTGGGATCTACCACACATCCTAATGATTGTTGCAAACATTTTCGTCGAGTAAGTAATTATATTCTTCCGCCCTTTGCGTAATCGGTATAATATATAATAATTGTGAAGCACAATGGGGTAAGTATGATTGAATGGATTGGCAATTTTATTAATCGAATATAATATAATTTGACAGTATAAAATCGAGAAGAGTCGATGTAATTAATATTAAATTTCTTGCGAAATGTTTTCTGAACTAATATAGCATACATAATGTATTTCAAAGCAAGACAATTACAATATAAGGCTCGGAGAAGTTTCTGCTAAGTGCACTCACGATGTTGCACTGTCTAACATAAATATTTGGAAAGTTTTAATATTCAACAAAGCATTTGCTCAGGGGCTGCCGAACTGCGCTTAACAAATAGTAATAAAAGCAAATAGACGCATTTGTTACTAAGTAATTTATACAAATTCAGACAGCGCAATCAATAAACAAATTTCCTATTTATGCAACAGTCTAGTCGGATCTCTCTCGCTCTCGCACTCTCTCTCTCCCCCCCTCGGCAACATAACGGACTTGGCAGCATGTCATGAATACGAATATTCACGTGCGTGTGTGTGTGAGTATTCAAACTGCACTCGCACACAAAGACAAATAATATATTTGTATTTTTTGTTTTTTAATTTATGCAAATAAATTTCCACTTTGCACAGAAATCAAAATGAATTAAGTGCGAGTGATAGAAATGTTGTTGCATGTGCACGCGTGTGTGTGGCAGTGTGTGTGTGTGCTGGTGTGTGTACGAGTACCGTTGTTTGTGCCACATTGAACGAGTTGAGGTTTATTTTCTGTTTTTCTTTTATATTTTCTGCTTGTCTTTTCGATTTGCAATGCAATTTTTCGCTTTTGGCCGGCCGGCATCGGCATCGAGCTGCGTGTTGACAACGCCACCGCCACCGCCGCAGACGTCGCTCGTGGCTGGCGGTGCCGGCAACGGTGGCAGCGACTGCGTCTCGAGACGTGGCAAGTGCGTGGTGCAACGGCGAAACTTGTTTGGCGACGCCTCAAAGTAGTCCAAGGTGTGCGATATAAATTTGCTGTCCCAGCTGTCCCAACTGTCCGTTTGTCTGCACGCATCTATGCCCCGGAGATGCCATTGGCCTCGTGTGTGCTCTATCTACTTGTGTGTGTGTGTTTGGCCGGCGGTTGAGTTTTCACAATTTTCCTCAATTAGCAGCGCCAGTGCCAGCGCCGGCTATTGGCAATTTTACAAGTTGCAAATTGCAAGCTGCACTTTCATAATTTAATCAAATCCCGCATCGATTGCCGCCCCTCGCGACTCCGCGCCGCGACGCGATGTGGCATGTCAGCTGGCCATGGTCATATCGCACATATCGCCCTTAAACGAGCCTCCTCGTCCGGCCCGGGAGGGGGGGCGAAATTGCGTAAATTATCATAAATTACAGGCTAAGTGGAAGTTGAAAGCGTGTACGCAATCGCCTTGAAAAATGTGCAGCGGAAATTTAAGCGTAATTTGCTGACCAGCAGGCGGACAGCAGCAGTGCGGTGGTCGGGGAGGGGGTGCGCGACAGCCAGCAGAAGAAAAGGACTGCAAAGTAAGCCCAGTCCAGGCTCAACCTCAACCCTCAATGTGACCCGCTAATTAAGTGGAAATTTATGGAATGAAATTACACTCTGCACGGCGGAGAGTGGCTTAAGCATTATAAGTAAAATATCATTTTAACCCACACGTTACGTTACGTTACGTTAGCTTCTGCCTGCCGTCGTTACATACGTTACGTCTTGTTCATTCGATTTCGAACAGGCTTTTCGGCAATTTGCCATGCAATTTAAATTAAATGTAATTAAATGCCACTTGCAATTTGCTTCAACTTTGCATATGTCCGGGAAGAGTCCTGAAACACACATACAGGCACACACAGACAAGAGTTAAGGGGTGGCCATGTCAGTTATTGTGATTTTAGGCACACTGAGCAAATTACGGTTGAAAATTGACCGCAAATAGATACGCAATTTTCTTGACTGACGAAGGAAATCAAAAAGCAACTTCAGGTTCGAGTGAAATATTGCGCAATTTCCCTTTGCATATTCAAAATTAGTCAATTTGGGAGACAGTTTTGGGGGAGAGTAAAGGGAAACAGTAAAGGGAAATCAGCTCTGATCATTTTTAAATCAGAAACCTGCATTCGTTGTTGAAGTGAAATTCGATTTATATTATGACAAAAATAAACCTTTTGACAATGCTGTGTAATCCACTATTTTTTACCGCAATGACACAAGTCTGAATGATTTCCAGCTTGCTGTAAAGTTTTTAATAAAAACAGCTGTTGGTAAATCTCTTCAAACAACAAAATGAATAATCAAAGGGGAAGAGAGAAAGGGAGAGCGAGAGACAGAACAGTGAAAATGCATTTTTTAAATGCAGTTTTTCATTCTTTATTAACTGCACTTTCAGTGTAAACATTGAGATTAAAAACAAGTGACCAAAGCGACATTCCAGAGCACCCGACAGTTAGATACCCCTTGCACATATCATAATAAATAATTATAAAAACAACTACAGGAGAAAGTCTTCTTACCTCTATTTCATACATAGACTAGAGTTGGAGAAACATCAATCTTACATCTATAAACATCGATGTTTCATATGAAAAACCTCTGTAAACATCGATGTTCTTTTGCATACCCCCTTTTGCATGTGACCACTTGTCAAAGGGTATGCAACATTTTAATATAAAATTGCAATTCATTACAAGCCAACGATAAAAATCGCCTACAAAACAGTTGAGAAATTCACTTCGCTGCGACACACGAACAAAGTTCCAATCATGCATACAGAAGTAGTGCATTTAATATATATATAGTACATTTGCTTTAAATACAGTGATGTTGTTCAACAGCCCTGGATTAAGGCAAACGCAGAGCCCGAAACTTGTTGAAATTATCAGTTAATTAATATTCAGTCTTCGCAGCTCAGGTTGCCCGACAGGGAGTGCCTTCGTGCTGATAACTAAACCTGCCTCTGCTCTCAGTGGTTGCATGTGCTGGCAGCAACAAACATACGCGTCAGTTTCAGCTGATAGTTTCATTGTTTAATTAGATTTAGGGAAATAATTAGCTTAGCCCAAACCGTTTTCGATTGACGCTATGAATTATTCGATCTGTACGGTAATTTGCATATGACGTTGTTTTTGCAATCTGCTTAGCATTTAAGCGGCTAAAAGACAACGAGGCCTTTGGGCCATCGAACATTGCACAGGGAGGGGCAGGTGGGGTGGCTAAAACGGGTTTGGGCCACCGGCCAAACATGTTGCAAGTTACAAATGAATTACAGTTTTGCAGCAAACCAGTTGGGCGGCTCAAATTAATAATAGGAATACGTGTACGTACGTATGTGGCGCATGAGGCTGCAACAGGCCTCGTCGTCAATCATATCATGTGGGTTATGGGTCTAAAAATACTACTACTACCTCCCCTCCCCACCCACCGACTCTACTTCTACTCAGTTCTCAATGACAACGCGGCGTATGCTCAATGCAAGTAAAAATTCTCATGCGCCATCGCCTGCTAAGTGAATGTACCTACCCAGTATATATGTGTCTGCGTCTGTGTGTGTGAAGCAACGGCCCCTAGTCGCATTGGGTAATCCAGCAAAATGCCTCGTATACAACGAGCACATAATGAAAAGCGACGGCAAGTGAATTTTCAACTTTTACCAACAGCGTCGCCGCTTGCAAAATGTGCGGTATTTTTTCCTTTTCTGTTTCTTTTTTTTTATTTTTTTTTTTGATTGAATTATGTGCCGCTAACGCAGGCGATGTTACCGCCCCCGCTTACCATTCCTTTCAATAATGATTACAGCACATTTTGTAGTAGTTGGCCTCGTGGCGCCGGCAATTGCACAACAACAGCAACAGCAACAACAACAGCAACAACAAAATGAGCTAGGCTCAAAAAATTGAAAGTGAACTTGCGACTTTCATTTTTGGTCTCTTATTTTGTTGATACTTTTAAGCCGCTTTATGGTTTTCATGTCAACTTTATTTAGCTTAATTCACCTTGGTTGTTCAGCCGTCGTTTCGTCGCTTCGTCGCTGAAGGGCAACAGCAACAATAACAAATGTCAGAAAACGCATCAATATCTCCTGGAGTAGAGCCCAATTTGTATGATTTTACAGTTTCTATGATTTTCGTGCAAGTGAAAGTCCAAGTGGGTCTCTTTTCTTATTGGAGCATAATCAACAGCAACAACAGCAACAAAAATAACAGCAGCAACAGCTACAGCAATTCATGAGTATTATGTTTAATGTTTCAAGTTCGTTACCTCACTTCGTGCTCGCGGAAGTAGTTGAATGTGAATGGTCAGTGATTTGTTATCAATGCAATTGTTAGAGAAATGGAAAACTTTATGGAAATATAAATGCAGCACATACTGCAATTAACTTTAAATAATTGCAGGTATTAATGGAGATTATTATTCAAGTTTTTTTTGAAAACCGAACGAAGGGAAGTCACTCATATTCAATTCAACAATGCCCAAACACTTATAGCAGTATCTATAAGTATATATCTATAAGTAAACGTTAACATTAACATACTCTTTGAACATAAGCATTAACATACTATGTGAACATTAACAGTAATAAGATGGAGAACTATAAAGATCACTCTGTTTTCGGCAACCAGAGCAACGAGACCGAAATATCTTTCCTTGCTGCCCCTCAGCTACCACCTTGCAACACTAATTTGATTTCCCATGCATTTTCCATTGCATATCCACATACCGGTGGTGGCACCTTCATTTGTAATGCCACCACACAAATGGTGCCAAAAAGCCGCGCTGCAACCGAAGCTCATATGCAAATTAGTGAAATTCCAGAACATATTAACCGGAAGTCTGGAGCACAATAAATGTACCTGAATTATGATGTTTTTGTTTGCACCCGCTCCCCCCTCCACCCCGATTCCCCCTTCCAACTTCTGCTTTCTCGCTTCGGTTGCCATTGTTGTTTGTTGTTTGCTGTTCGTCGTGTTTGTCGTGTGTGAGTTTTTTCCGCTGCAGTTTTTCCTGGCCACAGCGCAACCAGCAAACCGCCACCGCCACCGCCAACTTGAGTTCACGTTCTTGATCCCCGGCCCCCGCCCTGCCCTCGAGCCAGCCCACGCCACGTTCTGGATGACTGCTTGGAAAGTGCGTTACCCGCATGCAAGCGACCCGAAAGGGTATGCCAGAAGGGACTATTGCCCAGCAGGGGCAAGTCATTAAGTCTGTGGTTTTGTTGTCGCTGTGGTTGTAGGTGGAGCGGGACTGGGGTTGGGGTGAGTGTGCTGCGGTTCTTGCTGCTGCTGAGAAGTACCGTTTCGATTTTGTGGCAAGTGCCAGGTTGACGCGCGCTCCTTGCAAAAAATGAAAAAAAAACTCTTGTTGTTCAGTTCGGTTTGGTTCGGTTCAGCTCAAATAAATTACCATAAAAATACACCAAATAAGAATGCAACCGGCGGCAGAAATATGCGGAAATCTATGCATGACACTTTGAGACTCCGTTCCCATTCCCGACCCCGCTGCCGCTGTAGGGTCGAGCGAACACGTAATGAGACAGACGCACACCCAGTCTTGCGGTGCGATATGCAGCGAAATTATTGAGAAATGTCACGCAAATTTTTAGCTTCACCAGCAGCAGCAGCAGCAGCAACAATAAAACGACATAAAGCAGCATTAATAATAGTGAAATATGTGAGAAATTGAAATGTCAAGCGATAAGTGCAGGCAGCAGCAGCAGCAGCAGCGACGCGGCCAACGGGGCGTATGACAAATGATTGTGATTACTTGCTCCTATGCGCATGAAATTATGCAACTTTATGCGTGTCGGCTTTAATGCTTTGCACTATTGTTTTTATTGCACATTAAACAATAGGCTACCCGCTGCGGGACAGGGGTTGAGGGGGTTGTGGTGCAGAAACTTGTGCAGTGCATGGAAACCACGTAAACTTTTCTAATTAAGCGGTAGAGTCATAGAACTGTTCGAGCGAATGTAATTGCTAAATGAAATCAATATCATGGCGAATATTTGCGAAATACTTGCATAAAATACGCCAGAATTACGCCCGATTATTTGTTGTTGTTGTTGTTTTAGTTCGGCTTACCTGCAAATAGAAGAGCAGAAGAATAAAGAAACCTAATTAATGCATTGTTAGCAAAGTTTTGCATGTTTGCGATGTAACACGAGTAATGTTTGCATTATGCGAACGTGAATTATGTTTATGCACACACGCACACAGACACACACACACGCACACACACACAGTCGGAGATGCATACGTTTATTATGCAAATTAGTTTGCCAACCACCACCGTAAAGCATTCACAACACAGAAACCTAAACGAATACAACTTCGAAACCGAAACAAAGAGAACCATATTATAATGCAGAGCGTAACATAATCTGACCATGAAACAAATGTCGGCAACAATCAAATTTAAATTTTGTACAAAATTTCGACTGTACCTCATGTTGCACTCGCTGTGCACAAACACTCACACACACACACGGACGTGGATACAACACGCAAGTGGTTGAAATATCAACAAGTTTTGCGCGCGCTTTAATTATGAAAATGTTTGTGTCTGCAGTTTCTGCAACTCTTTTGCATACGAACAGAGTTTGCGTAATTATAAGCAACGATAGCAGCAGCAACAAATAGCAAGCAAGCCAGGCAACAAGTGAAACCTCAAACACAAACGCATCGGAATCCCGCTAATACCCACACCCCCTGCCGACTTCACTGACGCAGTTTCTGCATAATTATGAAGGCAATTAATTACAAACACTCCAAGGTTTGCCTACGTCTGTCTGTCTGTCTGCGACCAACAGACCGGCCGGCCCTGGCGCCAACAAGCGCAGTTGGCCAACAAAGGCTGCGGCTTAAATCGCTAGCGGTTTTATTATGAGTCTATGCGATGCAATTAACAATTGCACTTCGTGTTGGCCACCTACTATAATTAAATTTGCACTTCTTGCAGTTAACCTCAAAAACGATGGTAAATTTACCTCGCGAAATGTCAACTTTAAATGTCGCCATAGTGCACTTTACCGGCTGGGCTGGGGGCGTGGTCAATAGTTGTTTCCTTAGTATATTAAGTAGCAGCTCCTTGTGATAGGTCAGAGTATTTTCAGTATGTTTGAATCGAAATACTTTAAATTCAAATGGGGATAACGGCGAATCTATCATGCAATGTTTAACCATCCAAATTATCAGTCTACACTCGTTACGACATTTGTTTTATTTGCGCCTTGAATTTTGCACTTTGAACACCTCTCTCTTTTTTTTTCACTTTGTCTTTCTCTCCCCCAGTTACGTGTCAAATTATTGTCGAGTATTATTATATATTATTATTATTATTATTGTGTTTTTTCCCGGCGTTGATTTGATGCGCCAATATTGTCACGTAATTGCTCGTCAAACAGTCGAACGTGCGCAACGTTCAGTCTTCATGCGATACATAATTGAAGTGCAGCTGCAGCTGCAACGGGTCGTATGAGTAATGTGCCGAAGGTAGATTATCAATGTAGCTACGTGAAATCGCAGCAGATTTCCAACTAATGTTTCAAAGACAACATACGTATTATCAGAAACAGATAGATGTTGGCTCTCCCAACGCATCGAGTAATAGAAGCACAATATTTAATTAGCCCGCTCTGTACTCTGGCTACATGAATGCCTGCACACAAAGGCTGAATGAGCTGTTGCTCTGCGGCAACAGGACGAAGTAGGGAGAGAAGGGGAGGAGGGTGGAAAGCAGCATATGACTGTATTAAAAGGAATTCTGAATTTCGACGATTCGTTGCGTTGCTTTATTGACTCGAAAAGCAGTTGCCATGGCCAACCAGCAGAGCACAGACAACACAGCACAGCTGGCTTCCCTTTTGGAATGCACAAATGAAGCGCAAGCTCCAGCGGACAACAGCACAGCCGGATACAGCAGCCCTAGGAAGACCGAACTGGAATCCGAGAGCCCTGTACAACAGACTTTGCTGCATTTGCCAAACAATGCAACGGCAAACCAAACCAGTTTCGGTTTTTGGCGGCCATCTGGCCAACCTGGGCAACTGTATTGGTTGCTTGACGTAAGCCCAGTAGCTGCCTCTATGATTTATGCACGACAGACCGAGAAGACCTTCTGCCCGACCGCACGCCTGCCCGCCTGCAGATTGCAGATTCGCGATGCAAAACGTGCGTGAGCAACGAGAATTGAGCAGGGTGCAGGCCCTTGCTCATGCAACGAGGATTTCATAAATCAGACCTCAAGCTGTATTCTGAGTCATTGTCCTGCTCTGACAATTATGTCATGTGCCAGTGACCAGCGGCACTTCCCATCAATTTTTGCCTCTGCTCCAGATTGAGCCACTAATAAACTCATATTTATGGCCCCTACGATGCCATATGGACCCCGCGAGATCTATTCAATCTATTCAATCTCTAACATGTCTATAGTTTATAGTTTGGCAAGTCAATTTGTTGTGGTTCAAGATGCGAGATTAACTTAAACGATTGATTCATGGGGGCGCACTATCTTAAATCGCAGGTTTCTTTCTTTTTTGGTTTTCATTCTGATTATCTTGAGGTTTGTATTAATGATGGCTCTCAAGTAAATTGGCCGCATAAACTGCAAGTCCGAAATTGATTTTTATATGAAATTTTGC
The DNA here is from genome assembly GCA_018903675.1 of Zaprionus capensis. Classification (NCBI taxonomy): domain Eukaryota; kingdom Metazoa; phylum Arthropoda; class Insecta; order Diptera; family Drosophilidae; genus Zaprionus; species Zaprionus capensis. Next base: position 6,802,582 of record JAEIFN010000011.1, read on the forward strand.
TTGAATGGGTTCTATTCAAAGTGATGGAGAGGTTTTGGCTTGATGTTCTACACTGCATTTTATCAAATACTGCACGAAACTTCGTTCAGTTCGGGCTTTAAAATGCATTCACCTGTCATAATCAGAGCAGGTCAGCCACAGAAGTGGGAGGGAGTTGAGTTTCGTTGGTGAGCTGACAACTTAATTAAAAACTCGCCTCTGTTGCATTTAATTAACTCTCCTTTGAGGACAGTGTGGTTGTAATTTCAAAAATTACTCAATTAGCCACCCTTGCGCCAGTAGCTGCGACTGCAGCATACATTCGCCTATTCATTTATTTCGCATATCTGTATTCGAAGCATTCAAAACGCGCGAGCCGCATTACGCATACGTAATGATTCCCAGCCGAGATACGCCCTTTGCGCAGTGTCCGGCAAGGAGCAAGGAGAGCTGGCGGCTGTTATGGCAACTGCTGCAGCAACGTATGCAACAGAGAGAGAGTCTACATTTTTATTCACACTGTCAGTCATTGCTAGTGAGTATGGGTGTGGACATGTTGATGCTAGCTTGATGGGACAGGTCAGCTGCAATTCTCTGTTTGTCTGCTTGGTACTGGGTATCTGCAAGACGATTCCATATCCACTACTTCTCTTGGTTTTATTTGGCATGTCGTTGATGTATCAGTTCGCGCTCACTTGGCAGCTTCAGGTATTCAAACAGCCGATGCGCTATTTTGGCATTTTTCGCATATTTGGAAATATAGACATTGTCGATTCTTGTGTGTGTGTGTGTTTGTCATGTTAATTTCTGTTGTTGTTGCCTCTAAAAGGAGTTGTTCATTTGTTTGTCTGCAGTTCGAAACGCCTGACTCAAAATGACAACAACAGCAGTCGAGGCAGCCACAGCAGCAGCGAGTACAAGTTCGAAATTTGCATTGTTTGCAACGTTTCAACATTTTGTCTGCTGTGTTGCAGTTGTTGTTGTTGTTGCTGTTGTTGCTCTGCCATACCTGTGACCCACTTGTTTGAAATTTCATTCCGCTGCATACCGTTTATGGCTGCCCATGAATCAACGGGCTTATCTGCATACTCTGCGCGCCCCAGCTGCTAATCATATAAATTAAGGCCGTTGCATTTCTCATATGCGACCTGAGTCCGTGCTTGGATCCGGGCTCGGCTCGGATCGTCTCGCCTCGGTTAGGCTCTGGAAGATCTTTACTTTCAAATCGGTGGCGTCTTCACTGCGAAAGGGAAAAGCCAGCTGCCCGCTGCCCGCGTCCGAGTTGCCATTTGACCCACAAATTAAGCGTAATAACTTTCGAATTTCGAGTTACATTGTTGCATTTCGGGTTTCTCTCCTCCAATTACGAAATTTGTGTGCTGCATTTTGGGTCAGCGCTGCCCGTGTCCACCCGGAAGCAAGTGCAGACAGCACCGCGAGGTGAAGGTTGCCCTTCGACGAACATATTCTCAATGTTTCTCGTCGATTCTCTTTGCCAGCAACTCATCCCGAGACAGATAAACAAACGATCTTAAACTCAACCGGTTGAGGCACATAAATCGATTTTGATTCCCGTTTACCGTTAGAGTCGGATGACTATAAATTCGAAATTTATGCATTATATATTATCGAAGAGTGTTAAGTCGCAGCGTCAAATGACTCAACGGATTGCTTGAGATGCGTTTTGAAGATTTCAAAAATAAATTATTTTTAATTTATCGCATTCCCACTCAACGCATAAATAAAGACATTACAAATCTCTCCCTAGTAGCAATAAATAACGTTAAAAACCTCTTCCAACTTGATGGCACCCTTATTAAAGTTTATCAATCAATCAATGTCAGGGAAATAAATTAATAAATGATTATTGTTTTATGATATCAACACACAATACTAATAAAATGCAATGTGTATTGTTCTTTAATAACTTCTTCATAAAACTTCAAATAGATATGTGATAATTAAATTATGTACACACTGTAATTTAATATGAACACTCTTTGGTGTTTTCAAAAATAAAACTGTGTAATGTGAGATCCAAATTAAGGTGCAGCAAGTAATAAAAAACTTGTTGCATAGAGTTGGTGCAGATAGCGGAATATAGCCAGGAAAGAGAGGAGAGCTAAAGAGATAAAGAGAGAGAGAGGTTGGGCCTCACACATTTTACAGCTGTTTAGCATTTCCGTCTATGGAATGATACCCAAATATGCATATCACGTGCCATGGGCTGCCATGGAATTTATCAGTGACATTTTCATCGCTGCAAAGAAAGCAACAAACGAGGCAGACCTATGTGTACACTATGTATAGAGAAAAACTTAAGAGCATACGCAGTTGAATCGAATTTGAAGTAATGAGCAATAGCGAAGATCACGTTTTGCCATTAGCATATGCAATTTGGCCCCCTGTCCATTGTCTCCCAGACTGGAATTGAGACTGCCAGCGGGGACTGGCCTCTGTGCCGGCAGCTGCGTTTATGGCCTCAGCCGTTAGGCCACATCCACAATACTATATCCGACTGAGGATTATATCGGTATCTTTGGCCCGTTGCTGCACGGTACAAATGCAGTGCCGGCCATCTCGTGCGTAAAATCAATAAAAATCCAATTAAAATAAGAAAAAGTTCATAATTGCGCTTAGCTGTATTTCTATTTGCCATAGGGATGCAATGGCCGAGGCGGTCGTTTCATTTGGGTTTGCGAAAAAGTGAAAACCCCATGGGTCATAGAGAAATTGCCGGCTGGAATTATTGTGCCGAAATACCGAAATGCCAAAATGCAATGCAATAAAACAAGCACAAGAAAAACACAACTTTAAGTACACTTTGTTGTGAGTTGTACTTGTTGCAGTTGTTGTTGTAGTTGTTGCTATTGGAGTCTCCAGTGACTACACGCAATTCTCGTTTTTTTGTTGCTTTCATCATGGTTTTAATGCTGCCGATTGCAGTTAAAATGAAAATGGGGAAATGGTTTGCAAACGACGTGCTAAACCGACATTTTCCCCAACTTGGATTTGAACATTTTCTTGTCATTTCTGCTTTGTGCTTAAGCGCAGTGCACACGAAAAGGGAAAGACATTTAAGCTTATGACATTTTAAATGACATCCCCACTTAAGCAAACCGTTGCGGCATTTCGCAAATCATTATAATTAAGCAACTTTTTGGCTCTTACTTAATTGCAACCTCCCCCCGGCACACATGCCTCGCAATGGAGAAACATGATTAGTCAAAGTAAGCAGCACAAGCGATCTATTAATAGAATTAACTGTGGAGTAACTTTCTCTGCTCTGGTATCAAGCCAAGATGAAGAAGTGCAGACTGTAGCTGTAACAGGTAAAATGGTTATGCCTCATGGTAGCTGAGTACGACTAGGACAGACCAGAGTAAAGTCCACTATAGACATTATAGCATTCTAGAGAATTCCTGCAACTGAAACTTGACTTTAAATATTGGTTATTTACCCCAAACTATCTACGCTTCCTGTCAGTGTCAGCCATTTAAACAAGTTGTCAAGTGAAGGGCTTGGAAGAACAAACTGATACTATAAAGTAAAGTGATATGGAAGGCGAATAGTGCCATTATCTGGCAGCAGCAACAAGAACGGTCCGCATACTAAAATCTTATAAATTCTTGACCGCCTGCTTGACGCTATTGATTAGCGGTATGCTTTGTAGTGCACCGTGCACAGTTAGGGCGGATAAGCAGAAACCCTTTTGAAATTCAATACACTTTCAAAGAGCGGGCGGCAGGCCAAGCAACTCGTATCCGGTGACTGGGGCGGGGAGGGGGCAGTGTGGCTACATTGCACGGTTCACTAAGCGGAAGCACCGCTCGTCCTGCCGTTGCACCTGACATAATGCGGCAACCAGCCAGCCAACTTGTCCCCTACAACATGCGGATGCACCGAGATGGGGCAAGCTAAACTAAGTGTCTACAAAATATTAATTGAGATACATACAACCAGCATGGAAAAAGGCATTAGATAATCAGCTGCTTCTCTATTTTCTTCGGTTATCATACACAATATATATTCTTGAAATCGCGAAATGAATTACCTGAAATTGGCCGATCAAATTAACCATAATTTGCCAGCTGGTAAATACTCCAGCGACGCATTTGAAATGTCAAATTAAATGCAAATTGCATAGATGGCATTTATCGCTGCGGTTGCCTTATATGAGCTGCACACTCTCTCTCTCTCTCCCCTTCTCTCTCTCTCTCTTTCTCTGTCTGTCTGTCTCTTACTGTGCTAGGACCGTCTATCAGTCTGTCTGGCTGACGTTCCATCTGTCATTGTTTGCCGTGCTTTGGGGAACCCATTAAAATGCCATTAAAATTGGCTTCACTACGCAGTTCCCTCGCTCTCTGACACCGCATTCTGTTTGGCTTGGTGAGACAAGTCGCTTCGGTGTCTGTCAAGCGACTAGCAATATAACCTACTAAGTTGTTAATTTGTTTTACTAAATTGCTGTAAATAATGATTTGCCAAATTGTTTTACTTTCAAGCACAGCCAAAATCGCAGCCCAAACTGAACGAGCCCCAACATAATCTACTCTATCGACTTTAAAGTACTTAATGGCATTTTATAACTACTTATGGATCGACAGTAAATGTGCTTAAGTTTGTTGCAACTGACTTGAGAGGAAGCTTTTAAGATCTCAGTTGATAAGCCGATTTCTTAAAGCCTTTTACTAGTTTTGAGTAAAATTAATGAAGGGCTTAGTGCTCGAAATATTGTGCGAGCTCATAAAGTTCTACGTTTATTTTTATAAGGCAGCAAATTGATGAATAACTTTTTGTTTCTTTTGTTAATTTAAATTCATATTGAATCATAATTCTCGACACGCTTTTACGCAAATCTGTTTTATTGCAATGCGGAATCGGGCACATTTGGAGTTGAGGGCTTGTCAATTGCTTTTCATCCAGAACAAACCTGCATTGCACAAGCCCCAATCATAAATATATATGTGCTATATATGTATGTATGTATGTATTTACATTATTGTTTGTTCAGCCGTCAATCGCATTTTAAAAGCTAGGCTCAAACAAAATGCGCGTTGCATAAGCAAAGCAAAAAAAAAAAATTGTGTGAAACGCAAAAACAAAGTGCGCGTAACAACAACAGATTGTTAAACGAAAATATAAAAAAAAACATCACGTACACAACTAAAATAAGTGTTAAATTTTAAAGAGAGCAGCAATAACAATATCTGAAAGAGGCAAAGGGAGAGAGAGAGAGTGCCGTAGAGGGAGAGGGTGCCACAATGCAACTGCATGAGTTTCCACATTCTGGTGCTGATGACGACGCTACGTTTATTTATGTAAAGGTCAATTTGCAATATTTGTGCAAGGTTAGGCACGCAAAGGGGAACTGGAGCGAGCTGGCAGATCACAAACTAATTAAATGGCCAATAATGAGCAAGACTGTATTGCATATCTTTGGGGAAATACCTTAGAATGGCTGACATTTTTCAGTTCGGATTAGCCAAGTCAACTCTTCCTCTCCCTCTACATCTGAGTATTCGACCACTTGCAACGGCATGACAATGCCACTTACAATTAGACGAGCATTTGGCTGGCGAACTGATGGCCTCAGGCGGCCAACCAGTGCCACAATCGCAGCCGCAGCCGCAGTCGCAGCCTAAGCCGTAGGAGAATAGGCAAAACTGTGTGTGTGTGTGTGTGTGTGAGAAATGAACATTAAAAGGAATGTCTGCTGACAATGGCTGGCGGATTAGCACCACGGGCAAAAAGCAAAAGCCTAAGTGCAAACCTTGCGGGGGCTATCGCTGTTGCTGTTGTTGCTGTCGATGTTGCCGTTGTTGCTGCCGTTGATTTGAGCTTCCGTTGAGCTGTGTCATGCGGGACGTCAATGGCTTTGACAGATCCTTGGGCGATGTGAAAAAGAAAGCAAAACCGATAACAACAAAAACGACAAAACAAACAAAAAATGGAGGCCAATCGTGTTGTCGCTGGCATTGAGCAGCGTGCGACTGCATGGGAGAAGGCACATAAAGTTAATTGATTTTCGAAAACATAGAAACAAATCACCAATGATTATTAAAGTTTTGGAAATTGTGAGTTCTTTTTCATCATCATCACAATGGATTGCCCCTTGCCGGGACTCTGCTGCGCAGTTTGTGGCAAAGGGAAGCCTTTAATATTTATAGGCGCATTGCCAATGTCAGTCAATTTGTGCCATTTGGCACGCCTTCATATGCACCGTCGCGTCGGGTGTTCTGAGGCCAAGGTTGCATTCGGCATTCCATGAGGGCGCATTGTTGCATTGAAAGAGTCGCGACTGATAACTATGGACATGCATAATGCACATATTGACCGCCACGTCTGGCCATGAGGGTCTCGACCTGGCCCCCGTTGTCGATATGGTTGTCGGCTCGTTGCAAGGTCGTTCTGGTGAGTTTTAAGATGGTATCAACAAGTTGATATATTGTTTAGTTTTATTGAGTGCACCCTCAACACATCAAATCAAATCATATTATCTGTAAAACATGTTACATAAGAGCAATACCAGAGGAACATATCCTAAGTTGCCTATAGATTACAACAAGAAGCAGAACAACTAGAAAACTGATTTCAACATTCACTTAAGATACATTCATTGTGAAGTCTCAAATACTTAAGGTATTTCCTATTCTCTTAACATTTACAGAAGTGTACCTAAGATGAAAGTCTATGCTAACTTGCAATATCAATCTTGTTACCTTGGCTTTATAAGGTCAAAACTTGAGGTTATTTATCATACTATATAGTTTATTCGGTATTAACCGAGAGTTAAAGCTTCACAAAGCCTTTTACAATACAATATGGAACTACAACTACAGCAAAACAAGAAATTACACCAGTAAACAATATTTTAAAATGAATCCAATAAATATCCAAATCAGTTGCAGTTCATATTTGCAATTTAAATGGTAATGCAACATTAAAAAATATTTATGTACGGAAATTCTTACCACCTTAAATAGATAATTACAATATTGATTGCTTACCTGAAATGAGAAACAGAGAGAAAACTAAGTAAATAATTGTTTATTCAAATTTTAAAAAGTATTGAATTGCAATAATCAAAATATGATACAAAAGAGAGATTAATTCGGTAAATCAGTTTATTCAAATGTGTATATTATAGTCTCATTATTCATTTTACGTGACAACTCTACATGTAATTGCAGCAATATATGTTTTAATATTTCCCAATGAAAGCTCATCAATCAAAAATGGTGCTGTAACCAGCTGTTCATCTGCATTCAATTTTATATTCAAATGTTGAAAAAACATATCCATAATTATTTCATTTTATTGTTAAATAATTGCGTGCACTTGTGTGTCTGTAATGCAATCAGTGCTGCAACAAATGAAGCCATAAAATACAAATTCTTTTTAGTTTTTCTCTCCTGTATACCCTATACTAGAATTTGTATTTAAAATATTGTAGAAATACAGGGTAGAAACAGCACAAAGAAACCCGAATTCCATTTGGAATATTTTTAATCGAATTCACCTTGGGAAAAAACTAACGCAGAAGAGCATAGAAAAAAGAACATGAGCATAAATTCCAAATTACAACGGACTGATAAAAGTTTGTCGTTGATGAAGTGGGCGGTGGGATGAGAGAGACGTAAGCGAGGGGCACTTAATAAATAAATTGAAATAAAATATGAAAACTCTGCTTCAACATTACGATAGACACACGCGCACACACACACAAACAAAATAGGCTTCATTTTTTCAGAATTACTTACTAACAAATGGACAGCAACTGAACAATAACAACAATAACTTTACACGCAATGGGATTCTATGTAAATGGGTGTGCGTCTGTGTGTGTGCGTGTAGATAAAGAACTATGTATATGCATACATATGTATGTAGTTATGTCAATGTATATGTGTATACATATGCGAATGCACACATACATCTGAAAAAGCGGCTACTTAATTTATGAAATTAACACACCAACAAAAAATATTCTCACTAACAAATAAATAATAAAAGCAAACTACAACAACAACGACGGCGTCTGCTATACTTGCCTAGGCCCTTTTTCAGTTAACGGTGGCAACCCACGAGTATTTTATTTTCATATGTCACAGAAATTAGAAAAAAAACCAACTCACGAGGCGCTCGGAACATTGAAGGTGATAGCATTCGGAGCTGAGTTGATAGATGATAGCGGGAGGGAGATGGGAGGGGGCCCTATGACTGGTAATCAACCTTGAATTTGTTTATTTACACAGCACATACACAGACACAGACATAGAAACGTACTTTACACGAGCTCGGACCTGGCAAACTTGTGCTCGAACAGTCGAAAGAATTCACAGAGGGGGCAAAACTTTTAATTGTAGATCAACAAGTCAGGCAGATGCAGAGTAAAATTGGGAAGGGGTCTTAAGAGATTAATTCAACATCGTGGATGGCAATACTTTTGCTATAATATGTGTTACATATACAGGGCCGTAGCGATGGTTTTACGGGCCCTACTGCAATACTTCTCGGGGCTTTCTAGTTTAATTTCTTAACTCAATGAATAAATATGTGTTTACTAAAGGAATTGAATTTTCCAAATATATACCCATTAAAACCCTTTTTATATTTGATAATCGGGGGCCCCTGGCAGTTGAGGGCCCTTGTGCACCGCACACTTTTCATACACCCAACTACGGGCCTGTACATACATATGTTTTCTATTGTTGATGCCCGTTCGGAATTTGGTTAACTCTAGATCGAGTTAAGCATCATTATATTAAGATATGAAATCAACATAAGCGATATATTATTGCCGAGAGACGGAAACATGCAAGCGCCTTAAAATAAACACTCATAATTTGGTTGTTGTTTTCGATTTATTTATAGAGAGGCTTTCGTATGCCACTTCACGTTTACCTTAGCTTTTGTCAAAATAAAACTTGTAGCGTCCATATGCGACGCCATTGAAGGCTGTGCATTGAAATTCAAGGCGTGCCTGAGAGCATTTTATTTTATATACGTGATAAATTGGTAATAATAGCATAATACCGCATAAGCATAATGAAGTAGGACAGGGCGCAGATGTTTAGGTAGTTTACGTTGCGTATGCGTAATCTAAGTGAACTGCAGGGTAACTTGCAGTGTGGCTTCTGTAATCACAGTATAGGCTGCCATTCCAGCAGTGTCACATATGTTTTAGAAAGCATGACAAGTAAATATTCATATGACTTAGCAATTTAGAGAGACAGTTTGCTTAGACTAGGCTAAGCACTCAAGAGATTCCAATCAGTGTACCGAATCTGTTATGAAAATAATTAAAGCGACAACATTTCGGGTGTCATTGCACTCGCACTTACGGTTGAACAGTTCGCTTTCGACTAATGTCATAAATATTTGCTACAGTTGCATTCAAGTGAATAAGTGAATGACTGACTGAGTTATTTGCGTTAATTAATTTGATTTAGGATGCGTTGTCAAGTGCATTGCTCGAGGCGAGGCTACTAACAGGTTAACATCGACTAATTTGTGTATGATTTCAGTTGGGTCAGGCAGCAACTGTGAGAGGGCAGCTGGAGGGAATCTCGACTTGATTAAGTGGCAAATGTGTTCTCGATGTGCATCTTCAAATTTGTACAGTGATAAATAAATATAGCTAGTTATACATAAGCTTCGTTATTGTCGCCTCGTTGCTGCAGTAGCCGATGATGAGGAACACAATGAACAGCGTGGGTCAGGCAGTGGGGGGAGCAGTATGGGGGCGGGTCTGCTGCTCAGCCTTAGCTCAATGCCAGCTCAATATGTATCCAAGCGCATGTAGCTGCTGCCACTGTGTTGTTCACATGTATCTGTATCTGTTCGCTACATTTTACCCACATAGCCGGGGCCACTTGCAGTCGCAATAGCAACAGCAACGGCAACGGCAACAGCAACAGCGCCGTGTGCGAGCGAGAGCGACGACTGTTGGAAAATTAGGTTATTGGGTCATGATTCAGTTCGACTAGCAGCAAAGCGACACAAAAGCAACAGCGCGTCTCGATTTGTATTTCATTTTGCCAGCGCCCATTGGCGCTACAGCTGCCGACAGCGTACGTACTTGTAGAAACTTGTGTTTTAGCTACTGTTCGCAACGTATGCAACGAGTACGAGTTGTACTCCCCCTCCCCCCCACACACGCCTCCCCCCGTTGCTCAGTATATTTTTTGCAGTCTCTTTTTAATGCTTTTTTTGTCATGTTGCAAGCACTGTCGCAGCGCAGACTCCGAGCCAAGTCTGAGCTCGAGCTTGGCTTGCGCTTTGTATCTCTCTAATTGACTTCCCTCTTTTGTACGGCTGCTGCGATGTTGTCATTTTCATTGAAGTTGTCGTTGTTATTGCTGCTGCTGCTGCTGCTGTTGTTGTTGTTGTTGTCGTTGTAGTTGGGGCAACACTTGACACTAATTAGGCCACTCTTTGTGCTCTGTGGCAGCTACTCGTATAAAGTTTATCAGTGCAGGCACAACTAAACATTATCTGTCCGCCTGGCTGCTTGCCTCCCTGCTTGGCTGGCAGTATGCAAATATCTTTTGTCCGCCTTTCAATTAGCGGCGGGATAAATATTTACTCAAATGATAAGATGAAACAATTTACAGTGCAATGTAAATAGGAAGAAAATCGATTGCCCAATACCAAATAAATAGGAAAATGAGGAAAATTGTTTCGCTGCCGCGTTGCTAGTGCTGCTAAAAATAAATCCCAAAATGTAAACAAAGCCAACTGCACTGCAACCAAGGCACACATACACACACACACTCACACGTTAAACACTGCAAGCTTTGAGAGCTTTTCTTCTTTTCATATTCAGAAAAGTAGCGAAAAATCGCTCACAAATCAATGAACATGTCAAAAATCTTGCGTTTAATTATGACATATTTTCCTGTAAATAGAGCATGTAACATAAACAACCGAGTTTCACTTTATTCCATTTTTATGCGCACATTAAACACCCTTCTCCCTCGCCAGCCCCGAGCCGTTATAAAAAATCGTGTTTGCCAAATTTAAACTCACGGCCCACGGCACGCACCAAATTCTTTGCGCCATTGACCAACATTCTGGGTGCCTAGGAAAACTCAAATGAAAAATTGAAAAACAGCCACGGAAAAGTGTACGAAGCCCAAAGAAACGAAACTGAGGACAACACAGGCCATAAATCTCAATCAAAATGTCTGATGTAAGCAATTAAATTGCGAAACTTTTTATGTTCATCCAACGTCAGAAGAGGAGAAATGCTTGGACAGGCCTACAATTGCTGCATCGTACGAAAGACCCTTCCGAGAAAAGATGTTCGTGCGATAAACAATACTAAATTAAACTGCAGCTACGAAAAAATGCTGTGAGAATTAGTTGATTAGAGAAAAAGTTTAAATTCAGAATTTTAATCCAGACGAAAGGTATACCGAGCGCAGCCAACGGTAAAATACCCTTTGCCTCGTTTTGAGATACCGTTGCAAATACACTTGATTTCTGATTTCTAACTCTCACATACAGATAGATACAAACTAAAGTGATTTTATTAATTCAAGTGTTTATTGTTCGATCAGAATGAAATTTGATAAGCGAATATATAATTTAATTATATTATATGAAGACAAGTGTAATATTGGTCAATTTAGCCCTTTTCGTCCGTTTTAACGTTAAGATCTTGAACATTACTAAAACTTAAGACACTGAACTGAACATGAATTATTTTTTATACAATAGCTTCGCCTACTTGTTCAATTTTTCCAGTAGCAAGGGGCCCTGGCAAGCGGGGAGCCTTGTGCAGTGCATACTGTGCACACTACTCACTACGGGCCTGTAGATAGAAGTACTTATGTAGTTTATTGAATCGTACAGTAAACCTAAACATTGTTGGTTTTGCCACGCCTCCTTTTGCCTTTTAGATACGATAGCACAAAGAAAGTACACTTTAAATAAATAAATAAGCAGCAATAAGAAGTAGAAACTATCCAGGAAACATAATTGGTAAAGATGATGCACAATATCTTATCGTGCGAGTAATATCTTTCATATTTATTGTCTTATCTCTTCTATAAGGCTGCTGTGGTAGGGTATTAGTCATGTGTGTCCAATGAGGCTGTAGAAATATGGTATAAGTACTTGCAGCTGTAATGTGCACAGTATCATTTATAGTTATTACAGATTTAAATAGGCGAAAAGGGGCACGGCCAACTTCTAAGCTGCATTACATACAAATACTCGCATAGTTTCAGATACAGAATGACAAACCGGCAGACTTATCTAAGTGTAAGAATAAAAGGCGCCACAGATCTCGCCTTCGACATATGGATGAAACTTAAGACTATTCTACATTGTTATATTATTTCGCATTTGACTACTTTTATTAATGTTAATAATGTTAAGAAACAAGGTTAATAAAACGTATAATTATCTCGTCTTAATTCGAATGCAATTATCATAATAGTTGATATTAATGCCAGAGCATTTGACTGTTGCCCCCCGACAAGACAGTGTTCTGGCACTGCGTGGGCGTCTAATTCGTTACAATATTTTACGCATTGCCCCCGAATTTTATTAACTTGCATTATGTTTTTATTTGTTGGTTTTTTGTGTGTTTTTTATTCGTTCAACTCCAAAACATGACACGCAACATTGTAACAGTGACACCAAATAAATTTCGCTATGAAAATTTAACAAGCGGGGCAACAACAACAACATCGAGCAAAACCAATTGGCATTGCTAATGTGCAATTTGGTTGTTGTTGTTTCTGTTGGTGTTGTTGTTGCGTAGACTTGCTTTGAATTTAATTTCTGTGACAAGGCGACGCGCTAAATTTGTTTACGTCGACTGAGACTCAATGACTCCCAACTGCCCGAGTTAAGCAGGGGGAAGTGCAAGGAAGGTGCTTGGCACACATTTTACACTTGCCTCTGTGTGTGTGCAGCTGCTGTATGTATGTGTGTGTGCACCCAGCACTCATTAATAAAGCCTGCAAGTGGGTATATTAGCTGACTAAGTTGAGGTAGCATTTTGATCACTTTTCAGCGACTCAATCAATTAAGAAATAACTTGAGGAGCAAGTCTTTGCTGGCTATAGGGTATCGCACACCCAGATTGCCTTTTCTTACGGTTTTTTGTTTCGGACTGCATTCAAATATGAGCAAAGCAGTGTGCGAGTGACACACTTTGCAGCAATAGCAGCAGCAGCAGCAACAGCACCAGCAACCGGCGGCGGCGCCTCTTAGAAAAACCGCAACGCCAAATGCCGGCAAAAGTATTCAAAGTTGGCCCCCATGGCGACTACGAATTATTTGTAAATACTCACACAGACAAAGACATAGAAAGAGCGCACTTGTTTGTGTTTACTACCCCATTAGAACGACTATCAACCTGTCGACAGAACATATTTGACAATAAAAACGGATAAGTCTATTCGATCATTCAAGTAATAAATACTCAAGTTAATATGCCACTTGAGTAGTTTCCATAAAGAAATAAATACTCGAGCTAATATGATCATTTCGAAATTTTTCGAGAGCTCGAATGAAGCAATAAAATCATAAATTAATAATTAATTACAACTTTAAATCTTTTTATTCTTCACTTTTGATTACATCAAAAAGGGCATAAAGGCATCAACTCTTCGTTGAATTAAGTCTTTTTTTCGGGAGCTCTACATAATGAATGTGTGTCATCATTTTGCCACTGAAGCTGTTTTCTTGTTGCTGTTATTGTTGCTTCGACTCTGGACTCTGGCGGGCTGCTCCCATGGTTGTGTTTTAGTATTACTCGTGTTGGTTTCGTTTGCAATTTGCATTTGCATGTGGCGCACACGGAGGCGAAGCTTAGTCATAACAAACTTATTCGCAACGTTGCCCGGTTGCAGGTTTCGAATATGATTCCCAAAAATAAAACAAAATGCTGTCGACTTCAACTGTTTGACCCATTTGTCAGTCTGGGCATGGCAACCGGGCAGAACGAGGAAGGGAATGCCGGAATGAGATGACAACAGGCACAGAAACTGAAAACTCGAGTACATCTTGAGAACACACACTGTTTGCTAGACCCAAACGAACTCAGTCGACAGCGACAGCAACAGCGAAAGTGCTACGATTAGTCGATATACGAGTCGATAGACTTGTGTGAGTCTCAAGTTTGCTTGATTAGGCCCCGCGGCTATGGCACAAGAATTGCTGGCAGAGGGAGGGTGGCTCAATATTTATATACATTTGCTGAGGGTACATTAATTATGGCCATAAGTTTGCAACGCACCTTAGAAGACATCTTCAAAGTACATACATATATATGTTCTTAATCAGCATCAAGTGGATTCAAACTTGATAGGTTCTTTTATCCATTCATCTATTGAAACTAGACTTTCAGTTTTAGATCTATTTTGATGGAGTTTCTACTTAATTATAACTCAATATATTGCAAACTAACTTACTACAACCGACTTTTTCAATATTAATAATATACTAACTTATCTTATTCATGCAAAACTTGTTAGTTTATTCTATTGCATTCACAGGAACTAATTAAAGAATAATATTTGGAGATTGAAGGCAAAACCTGCAAGGGTATAAAACCTTCGGCATGTCTATGGAACCCTTTCTTTCTGGTTTTTCCTTTTTTTTTGGAGAAAGCTACCCCGCTAGCGTCACGTACCCAATTAAAGAAACGCGCACGCAAAACTAAGTAAATAGAAACCAAAGGGAGAGGAAGGGAGAAGAAGAAGAATACTACACATACAGAATGTGCAAAGTTGCCTTGTTGGTTTTGTTGTTGTTGTGGTTAGTATTGAGTCGATAGTCGATAGCGTTGTCGAGTCGCATCAGCTTCCCAGGGAAGTCAACAATCTTGAGACCAAAACAAACAGGCCAACAAATTGTGGGGCCTACTGGTAATTACCTTTGGCATAAATTTCGTCACTGCACGGGATGGTCAATAAACTTCGGACCGGCAGACCCGGTTAAAGCACAAAAAGAAGAAGAAGCAGAATGAGGAGAAGGAGAAGAAGAGCGAAGACCGAATCTAAGAAACATATTTGGATTTGTTTTTGGGTTTGGTATTCGGCCACGGCTTATTTTTGGACTCATGACGAAATCAACTGAGTCTCCCACCTGCAGTCTCACTCTTCTTCTCTCTCTCTCTCTCTCTATCTCTATCTCTATAATTCTCTCTGTCTCTTGCTATTTTATCAAGCTTCGCCTCAAATGCTCGTTTAAAATAATAGTAAATCCCGTTTTATTTCACTTATTCTCTACTCTTTTGGTATTAAAATACTGTTAGTCAAGAGCAAAGATCTTAGCTCTCTTTCCTTAGGCACTATTAAGATACGTATCTGACAGATACTTTCGTCTAGGGTATACGATCGGCGCTTTGTCGGAATTAGGTTTTCATTCTTGTCTCATTCCATGGATAGTTTTCGACTGAATTTCGTTTGTATTTTATAGGGTTTCTGTTTTGATTGTCGGCATTTTCATCGTCTTCTCTGCTGCTTGGCATTTTTCGTGCGAGTGTGTGTCGAAAAGAGAATCCCCAAAAAGATTGGATTCAAATTACAGTTTGTTTCAGGCTTCGTTGCACGGCGTTGCTACAAAGGGAATAGTCACACACACACACACATACACGTGCGTGAACAAGACACGTCGCGGCACACAGACAGCGGCAGCGTCGGAGTTCGTTTGCCTCTGGCCGCCACCACCGGCAGCGTCGCTGTCGCCACCAAGTTTGTTGACCTTCAGCCGGCAAAGGTAGACAGCACAGGCTAAGCCAGCAGAGGCAATGCGAGAGGCAGAGGCAGAGGCAGCGAACAAGGCGAAGGATCACCTGTTGCAGCAGCTGCTGTTCTTGTATCCGTAGTCGGTCGTGTTGTTGTTGTTGCATTGTTATTGGAGAGCGAGCCGTTGAACCCTCAATGTCGCTCACTGAATTTCAACACCTCGCCAGAAGGAACGAGAGACAGAGAGGGGGAGAGACGGAGAGAGAGCGACGATATGAACGACCGGCAAGTCGTAACCCCCGCTTTGATTGTGCCACACTCCACACACGAGAATATTTCAAATTCTTCCCAAATTATACCTTGTCTTTGGGTTTCTGTTCTGCTGTCTTCTTTTTGTTTTAACTATTGAATGGAAATGGAATCAAAGTTAGCATCGAAGGCAAGGAAAGAGAATGAATAAGTTGACTATAAAGCAGAGTGGCGAGCGATCAATAAGGATCATCAACATACATATGTATATGCTATGATATATGGTATATAACTTAAGATTCCTTCATAGTGAATATCCCACTCAATACTCGAATCCCCATTCAGTTAAATCCGAAATCAGCTTGTACGATAAGCAGTGTATATTATTTAAATCTTATAATCTTCACGATTGGCCTACTCTGTATTTCCTCTATCTCTCTACGTCTCCCTCCCGCAGTTAGCTCACAAATTATTACATAATATCGGGACACTCGAGAACGGTAATAACAAACAAAACGAACACATCAGTGACAGCAGTCAGAGGCGACAAGTGCCAGACGACGACGGGCTGCAATTGAAATTGTTTGCGATTTCAACAGCCAGAGAGCCAATTGACGCTATAGAACGCACTCACACACATACACACGGACACACACACACACACACATATACACACTTATGCCCGATTTGAAAATATGTAAATGCGTTTGTTCCCCTATTAAAATAAAAATAAAATACCGAAACAGAAAAAGACACTCACAAACAATACACACACAGAATGCAAACACACACACAGACACAGAGGCACACCGGGAATACGTATAGAAGAAATCGTTGTACAACCCAAACAGTTGGAAGAGTCAAACGGGATCAACGGCTCGGCATCGACTCGACATCGGTCGTTCCCGAAAGTTGAATAACCCAAATGGGCGTATAAACAAAACGCAAAACGCCGGGAGACACCGTTCTCATTTACCCTCTCTTTCCCGCGCGTGCTCTCTTGTCTCTTTCTTGCGCTCTCTTTTCTATCTCTCGAGTTGTTTCTTTAGCATAGTGTGTGTGTTGGAGAATGACGCATCATCGGGTTGCCAAGATTCCCTCGGGCGCTGGGAAATCACTTTGCAGCGTGAATAATGCGAATTTCTGTGAATTGCGATCGTAAGATAGGGGTTACGTCTTTTGACTAACGTTTGTTCATCAACGAGTGTCGCAATTATGATCGGTGGAAGGCAACAGAGAACAGCATCTTCTGACAATATTACGCACTGCAAATACTTATACAGACGTATGTATATCCTGCGTGTCTGTCACACTATATTGACCATATCCAATTGCATTTCCGATGCGCATAAACTATTGAATACCCAAAGAATGTGCCCAACCCCCTAAAGAGCTGTTGTGTCCGACCCCTTGACGCACAAGGATTTCTTTTCATACGATTTTGACTGCTGCTTCTGCTGCATCCTTGCTGAAAGAGCGCCCCCTATTTCATTTGAGCGTCTCTCTGGTTAAAATTTATGCGAGAGTTTCCTGTTTCAATTAAATTTTATTAGTGCCGATAAAATTTTACGAGCATTCATTGTAATCGAGCGTACCCAGGATAGAGACAGACAGAAATGTCAAGGAAATGCCAATGAAAATGTTAAGCAATTTCATTGCGTGCGCACGGCAAGAATGTTTGCGAAACTTCAACGCTGGTGCATAATTTGAAGCAAAAGGAAAATACAAAAAAAACAAGATATACTAACTATGCAAAATCGGAACTATTTACAGAATTTACAATTGGCTTGTAAACAATTTGCACTCTTTCGACGTCATCGACAGGTTGAACAGCAAGAGGAGACACGGCGCTGAGTCAACGGGTATGATTACCCCTACGTAGGTGTTACCTCTACGTGTGTGTGTGTGAGCTATATTTACATTATGACGTCGCACAAACGCCCACAGGCTCACACACACTTCAATCGGCCCACTCCCACGCCCCTTTCAGGCATGTGATAATGGACAGACTGCTAATGAAACCCACACAGCTGTTTTTCCAGGGGGAGGGAGGTAAGGAAGGGAGGTACACAGCATAGCGGGAGAGACGGTGCAAATAAGTGGGAAGCCATAAATATGAGACTACAAGGAAAATGCCATGAAAAGCGAATGCGAAAATGAGTCAAATAAAATTGAAAAGGCTTTCGTTCCGGGTGCGTTGGGAGAATGTGGCAAAAGGCGGCTTAGCTGAATGCCTGAAGGAATTGCTACGTAAGCAAACACAACTGCCAGACAGACAGACAGACGGAGAGACAGAGAGACTCACAGATGCGAAGACAGACAGACGGATAGAGAGAAAGACGCACTGGCAGGCAGCACGGATGAGGCAGCGGGACGCATTACGTATACGCAGCGTGCGATGACGACAACAAAAAAACTGCCTACCAGATGCTATTAAAACGGAAGCAGCGCCAACGCCTACACGCTGGCACGCCCAGCGGTATTTATATGGCAGAAAGAGAGAAATATGGCAAGGGCGAACACACAAAACAAAACAAAATATCGACGCGATTGCTGTGTGTGTGTGGGGGGGGGAGGGAGGTGGAAGACTAAAACCTGTAAAGCTAAGGCCACACGACACCACAGTCGACTGGCGAGAGGAGTAGTGGGCAGACAGCTAGAGTGGAGGATTGCCACATGAAAGGGCGAAGTCTCTGTCTATCCGCTGCGAAGTGTTTTGCATGATGCACGAAAAAGCGTAAAACTCAATTTAATCGCGTAATTTACGCATGATTGGCATCGAAAATGTTCCACAGCGATGACAACGCCGCATCTTGAGAGCTTTTTGTCGGCATTCTCGCATCGGATTTGAATTTTTTTCCAACGCTTTCGAAATGTAAATAAACCGAAAATAGCGCACGAAAGGGCCGATGCGTAAAATTGCGTGAGAGGCTATGGCGGCGGTGCGTGATGACGTCGCGTCGCCTACGCCTACGCGCCGCGTACGCGCGACGCATTGAAAATAATACGAAAAAAATGTATAGGGAAAAACGCGCCAAGGAAGCCAGAAATTCGAATGGAAAGAAGAAACGAAATAAACAAAACAAAATCGGAAAATAGACGCGCCAACAGACAACCGAATGTAACGGGCCAAAAAACCAAAATGGCGGCCATATTGCGTCGTATTTTTGTTCAATGAACAAGCTTGGCCGTCTGCCATTTTGTTTCTGTTTCTGTTTCCATTTTTATAGTTTGCGGCCATCTCGCTTACACCATCATCTCCATATCGTACAAGTATCTCTCGCTTTATAGGGCTTTTGGGACAGCCACACCAGACAGACCGATAGACAAAGAGACAGACATATAGATAGAAATACAGACAGACAGGCAGACAGACAAAGAGACAGATTTATTGACATACGGACAAAGAGACAGACAGACAGACAGACAGACAGACAGAGAAACAGACAGAGAAATATATAGACAGACAGAGAGAAAGACAGTCAGACAGACAGAGAAACAGACTGTCAGACAGACATACTGCCAGAAAAAAGGAGAGAGAGAGAGGGAGAGAGAGAGAGAGAGACAGACAGACAGACAGACTGACAGAAAAACATATAGACAGAGAGACAGGCAGACAGATAGACAGAGAGAGAGCCAGATAGACATACAGAGGGAGAGACAGACAGATAGAAAGATAGTTAGACGGACAGACAGACTGAGAGACAGACTTTCAGATAGACATACTGACAGATAGACAGACAGACAGAGAGACAGACAGAGAGACAGACAAAGAGACAGACAGAGAGACAGACAGACCGACAGATAAATATACAGACAGAGAGAGAGAGACAGACAGACAGAGAGACAGACTGTCAGACAGAAATACTGCCAGACAAAGAGAGAGAGAGAGAGAGAGAGAGACAGACAGACAGACACCTAGACAGACAGAGAAACATATAGACAGAGAGACAGGCAGACAGATAGACAGAGAGACAGACAGACAGACAGACAAAGAGACAGACGGAGGGAAAAAAGCACTGAAGATTGATCGCCAGAGAAAGTAATAAATTGAAGAGAAAAACTATTTCGAATTTTGTTGGAAGTTGCTGAAATTGTGGTTTGAAAATCTGTGACAAATGCGCATGCAGAATCGAGACAGAAATATCGTATATGTAGATCTTAAAACTGGTATTATTCAAGGAGCCCATATTGAAACGGGTTTCCATCCAAGCCGCTGTCTGCAGTGATCTTAGCCAAGTCTAAAGCCGCATTCATGCACAGCTGAAACCACTTGAGAATTATAAAAGCTGCCGGGAAGTGTGACCAACTCTGTTTGTTGCCATCTTAAATTTCATGGTGAGCGTGGAGGGAAACTCCGTGCTGCTTTTCAGCTAGTTATCTCGCCAACTTCTCGGCAACTTATTCAATTATCGACACAACAAATTCGACTAACTCGTTCTGCCAGCTGTGATAAGCCATATATGATAAGCCAGGCGAGATTTACAATCGCAGTGCGTCTTGGGGACTTCACGATTTGATATGTGTCGGACACTTGAGCTGCTGTTGCTGCTGCCGATGCTGCTGCTGATTCCCCTTGGGGGCAGGGAGTAACTTGCCACTGTCAACTTAAACTGCACAGCGTTGGCCCACAAATCCGTTGAAATCAACAGCAACTTGCCACAGATACGCACACAGACGGGCACACACACAGTCGCGCATTATGGCTGTGTGGAAACTGTTGCAGTTCTACTTCCACTTCAAATTATAATCAAATTGGATGTTAGCCTCGGGGCGCAGCAACTGTTGCAGTGCATTTGAATGCCGTCGTAAGTGCCACCACATACACACACACTCGCACACAAACACACTCGCACACACACGCACAACTGCACATCAAACAATTGTTGTGCCCTCTTTCCACTAACTTTGGCCCCCTTTTTTTGCTGCTGTCGAACATTTTAATTTGATTAAATTTCATGTGACCCAAATACCGGAAACAGTTATTTTTGGTTGCCCCAGACGGGCGCTGCTGGGGGCGCTGCTCAGGGCGCTCGTCCCTCCCCCCAAAGTGACAATGGCCGCAACATTATGAACAGAAAAGGGAAAAAAGGAAGAAAGCGAAATCAAGTCAAGGGGACGGGGAAGCAAATGGGTCTTGCGAGAGGGTGTTTGATAATGCCAGCCAGGGTTGCCCCATCGACTGCGCTTGTGTACAGCCAACAACAGCAAGACAAAGCACAACAAACAGAAAGAGAAACAACAGCAACAACAAGAAGAATCGCTCAACGTTGGCAACGATGACGTTGCCGCGTTGCGACGTTTGCTGACGTTGATGTCTTCTCTTCTTTTCCAAGAGTTTTTCGCTGTGCTGCCTGCCACATGAAAAGCAATTTTCATGCGTGGCTTCTTCTTTGTTCGATGTAAGAGTGCGTATATTGCGTGTGTGTGTGTGTCAGCGGGCGGTCAACGTTGCTGCGTATTTCCGCCACGGAGCCCAAAGTCGAACACACAAGCCCAAACTCGGGCCCAGAGAGCCGGTTTTTCTTCAAAGCAAAAGCAAAAATATTAACGACAACAAGACGCACACACACACACATATATACACACACACACACGCAGTTCGTTCGGTGCGTGCGTAAAGTGCGTAACTGTCGCTCTGGCTCCGTTTCAGAAACGGGTTTCTGCGGGAGACAACAACAACAACAACAACGGCAAGAGGCAGCACAAGGCGAACGCTCTCGCCTCCACACAGACCACAGCATGCGATCTCTGTCTGCATTGTGCCATCTCTGTCGCACACTCAGGCTGCTTGACTGCTCGACTGCCTTGGCTGCCTTGGTGTGTACAGCTGTTTTCTGTTTATCTCGCACTTTCCGCTTCTTCGCCGCATTCGTGTTTTTGTTTACGTTCTGTGGCACGCACACGACCAGCGAGAGACCTCCTCACCCTCATAGTGTCAACTTTGCGAGAGAGAGAGAGAGAGAGTGCGTAGTAATGTGTGTGCGTGTGTGTGTGTGCCTGGCAACTTGATTACTATGTGATATACGAAGTGCGTCTCCCAGGACTCGCCAACTTTGTCCCGTCTATCCTTATTGCGCATCGAGATTGCGCTGCGGGGTTTGCGGAGGCAGAGGCATTGCCTGAGTTTGGCAGAGTGGCAACCCTAATGCAACTGCGACAGTTGGAAAACCCTATGCCACTCGCAGCGTTACCCAACTGCGTATTAGCTACGCATCTCAGCTGAGCCCCAACGCTTTCACTTTTCAAATTAAGTCATAATTTTATACGCAATAGACGCAGCAGACAGAAAGACCGCAAAAGGGAGAGAAGACAACAAGTTAACCTACATTTTGGATTAAAAAAAAAAAAAACAAAAACAAAAATAAACTGCGCATTTGATAGAAGATCCAAAACTTAGTGTTAAATTGATTCAGACTGACGTCTTTTGACTATCTCTTTGGGCAAACAAAAAAGCCAAAGTACCTCGAGATATTTTGAGTTAATTTGCTTCCGCAATGAAACCTGCTCTAGTGCTAAATATCTATGAATTTTGAACAAACTTCATTGTTGTTTTACTCTGACACTATCAACTATTGTTTGTTCCTTCACTTAACAGCAACATAAATCGCTGTTTAATGATACCTCCAGTACTGGCCTGACTTACAATATCACACAACATGAACACACATGTTCCTCTTCAAGTACCGAGCGGAGCTACGCCTGCTGGCAATAATCATCTACTCAATCTGTGCCGTTTATGAGGCATTTGCCAGGCACTTAGTGAACTATCGCCACGACAAAGACAGAGTCCCTTCCCGATAAATGTGTTCGTGTTCCTGCCTGCCCGTTTGGCAATCCTGTTCTGTCTTCTGTGTTCTGCCTGCTGCCTGCTGCCCTACTCCAGGTCTGGGACATACATATACGATATGTAGTGGGACTGCCTGCTGTTCGGTCTGGCATCGGCTAACGACCTGCCACAGGGTCTCCTCGGGTTGTCAGTTTGTCAGTTTTTTCGGTATTTCGCTCGCTGCATTTCTATGGTTTTACGATAGCAGCAAATATTTTTGGCTGCCTCTTTTTTCTTTTCACTTCTTCTGCTGCTTCTTTTCTATGTATAAGCTAAAAAAGACAGCCTGGCAGGTCACTTGAACTCCGCAGTGAACCCTTGTTTACGTTCAGGTCGCAATATTTGCTGCACTCTCAAATGACTAATCAACCTTGTGGCCCAAGTGGCAGGTAGAGATAATGGCGGGGTATGTTCATTACATATACATACACGTATGTATGTATGTGTGTCTTGGGGACTCCGAGTCCGTTGCTGCTCTAATTGGAAACGATAAATTACCGAGAGCATTTAGCAAATATATCGGGAGTATCATATGAATATAGAATTGACATTTTTCTTTTTTTGTTTGTCGGTCAACAAGCTGCAATGACCTTTTTATCGCAGGTTAAACAACTTGCACTTCTCCCCCTCTCCCTGCACCTTTTCCAAAATAGAGAGAGGGGGGAAATTTCGTTTCTCAGGTTTGGAGAATGAAGAATGTCGCCGGTTGCTCATCAAATGTCAGCGTGCTTTTCATTTCTTCTCCTCTTCCTCTTCATATTCTTCTGCTTTGACGACCCCAATAATGCCCAGTTATGGTCGGCAATTGACAAATGACTCATTTTGTAATGTGCAACAACTACAACAACAACAGCAGCATTAACTACAATAGGGGATTTTGAAACGTGGCAAAAACAGAAAACAAAACCGAACTCGCCTCGTCTTCCTCAATTGAAAAACTCGTTTCGACTTGGAGACGCTATTCTAAGCAGAAGGGAACGAACACACACACACACATCTGCTAAAATGTGAAACTGAAGGTGAGCCCACAAAACCAAAATACCAAAAATCTAAACGACTTTCGAAAAAAAAAACAACAGAAAACCAAAATCAAATGCAGGCAGCTCGATTCGGTGGGAGGGGGGAGCTTTGGTTTGAGATTTTTGAGCACCTAATGGTTTGGTTTTTGCCGTTTATAGCGGCCTTAAAAGCCAACTCCCATACACACACACACAGATGTTGTCAGGTGTGCACTATGTGTAGTGTGTGTGTGTGTGTGTGTGTGTGGTACATGCCACCTTGGTATGTGGGTCAATTTGAAATGGTTTTTGATCAACGCAAAAGTGCCGACTCAATTGACTGAAAAACTGAAGAAACGATATATTCACATATTGATATATTGCCACACGGCACATAACTGTAGATAAGAGTAGATGTATGTGTCTGTAAAGTATATAATACTCGATAATATATAGATACTCAAAATGTACGAGATTGTATCAGTGCAAAGAGAAAGGAAGGGAAAAAACTTCCTCATGGCAAAAGAAATCCTTGAATGCCCTTTCACTCGGTTAAAAATAAATGCAATTTCCTTAAGCAACCGAGAAAGACTCTCTTCAGCTTTACCTTTGGCTCACACAGAACTTGTTCGCTTGTCCGCAGTCGAAAGCATTTTTCACTTTCTTTGGGTCAACATATTTGCTGCAGCCGACAACGTGACAGACAGCCAGACAGACGGACAGGCAGACAGACAGTCAGTCAGACGTGGTCAGTGACAGTTGCAGTGCCAGTGCCAGTGCCAGTGCCACTGCCATTGCCATTGACATGGTCAACAGTTTTTGGAGCGATGAGAAAAACGAAAACGAAAATGAAAACGAGCTAAATAAACGAAACGAAATGCGTTGCCATTAATTTTGAAAATGCGCGCCTGCACTTTGTGCTATTTACTCTCGGTGAATTCTTTTTATTTGCCAACGAAATGGGTCATTGAGAGCTGAGAAGGGGGGCAGGGAGGTTGGCAAGGGGTACAGCTAAAACTGAAGCCCGCAAGACTAATTGCAAGACAAGTTACGAGCGATAAATGAAAGTAAAGTGAAGAATTCCACACTGAAATTGGCATTTAGCGCAGTTTCTGCTTCTACTTCTCCTTCTTCTTCTCTTCTTCTGCTTCTTTCTCTTCTTTTTTTGGGTACACGTGAAAACTAAGTCGGTCGAAGCCGAGTTGCGTGCAAAGCGGCAACGTTTTCAATGTCATTAAAGTAAATTTACTTTTAAATACAGCAGCAAAGTGGGGAGCGAACTCGAGAGAACTGAAGAACTGAAACGGGAACTGGAACTGGTAGTGGGTTTTGGGTCTGCCTCGACTGGGCATGCCCTGCGGAAGTGTCAGTTGCCAGTTGCCTGTTACTTGCCGGCTACTTGTCTTGAGTGAGACAGGGAGAGGGGGATAGAGAGAGAGAGAGAGGGGGATGGCAAACTCTTGGACTTGATAAATGGCGCCTGACATTTGCTGCGACTGTTGAGCTTACTTATGCTGCCCTTTAATTATATGTAGCTGGCTGGCAAATTACTATATAGGCCTGGTAGAGTCGTACTCCTGCCCACTGATTCATTGGCTGGTAATTAGGCGGCTGACGCGGCGTATACGTCATCGTAATTGAAATGAAAATGCGAGCAACAAGTTTCTCGTTGAAATAACCTTAGAATAAATTGCCTCACGTTTCCGACACACGCACAGACAGTCGGACAGACACACACACACATAGATACTTCCCAACTAGTTTGGCTAGATATGCGTGTGTGTGTTTACTCAGCGCCATAAACAAAAGGCAGTGTTGCTCAAGTCGAACAGAAATTCAAATTCAAAATTCAAGCAGTTTTTATATTTCATATTTCGACTGCGTTTTCCCCATTTACGTATCGTATCGTATCGTAGCAAGCAACAGGCGAACCAACAACAATGGATCATTGTATGAAATATGAAAACTGGCCCGAAGCTGCCGCACACGTGAGCATCACATGCCAACCCACACACACACACACACACACACATATGCACTGGTGCTCTTCAACTTTGTGTTTTTGATTACGAAACTAGCAGCGTGGGGAGTGGGAGGGGTGGGGGTGGGGGGGTAGGCAACCAATTGTTGATTGACTTACGAGCGGCAGCAACTAACAACGTAAACAAAAAGCTTCGATTCAGCTTTGAGTCTCTTCTCGCATCGGGTCACATTTTTTTATTCCTGGGTGTGTTTTCCGTTTATTTACCAACGAGCACACGATGAGCTGATGAGGTCATAAGCACAAACACACACTCGCACAAACACACACATACATTTCTATAAGGGCTAAATTAGGGACTAGTTAAACGAGAGTTAAAACTGACTCGAAATGGGAATATGTTATGTTTTTTATCTGATGAACTGATTAACGCAGTTTTCAGCCCATTTCATTGTTTACCTATGAGTGTGAGGTATTGCGAGGGGGGTGGGGAAAGGAGGAGCATTTGTAACATACACGAATTCTATGCGAACTCGAGGTCAAACAAAAAGCTCAGCGCTTCTCAGAGTTATCTTTATTTATAGGCGCAGCATAAAAAGTGTGGCCACATTCATGTTTTGTTTGGAATTTTGGAGCAGACACAGATACACATAGACACACACTACACAACACATACCAATGCACATTGAGAAGACAAAAAAACAAGAAATGAGAGGCGAGAAGTGAGAAACCTTAAGCATGTCAGAGGGGCACTGGAATGGGATGTTGTCGCTTTGCGCATCTGTTAGATACATTGAGCTCGCACGCTCTTCCAGATACAAAACACACACATACACACACACACTGGGACATAGACAGGTATGTGCTGTGACTGATACACAGATGTATTGACAAGCCACACGGAACAGATACGCGCAGCTGAGTTGACATTGAGACTGAGTATCTCTATCTGTAGTCGTCGCCATGTATCTGTAGCTGTATCTGTATCTGTATCCGTATCTCTGTGCATTTGTGTATCTCTCAGCTAGCGCACGCCCCAGTGCAGTGCAACAATTGCAAGCGTACGAGTATTTAGCGATTATTAGTTGAAAAGCTACGAGGGATAACAAACAACAAACGGGCGGAATACAAAACAAAACACGAGTGTAGGAAGTAAATGAGATAAATGAGAGAAACAAACGGGCAAGCGATAAAGACAACGAGAGGGCACCACTAGTGTGTAGTGGCAGAAAAGGGGAGGGGGAGCAGGGGACACGGGTGCAGTTGCTGTGGCTGTTGTTGCCGGTCTCAGTGCGCTCACAGATACAATTCAATTTCAAGCACAGCGACATTTATCTAACTATCTATGACATCTATCTACAAGTTGCTCGCAGATAAATACACATGTCTCTCTCTGCGTGTGTGTGTGTGCACTTATGACGCAATTAAGCGAAAACAATTCGTATGTTTGCCGCAGTCTGGCGAATAATCTATATAATTAGCTATAAAGCACTCGCATTGTGAGAAATTTAAATTGAACAAGCGAACTTGCTCCACACACATCTGCATCTAACACATACGCACACTGATACAGCAACAGCAACAGATACAGATACACCTACATTTACAGATACACACGTTTCTATGCTCGCCTATTTGACCCTGAACATGTACCGCACATTGCTTTTTTTGGTCTATCGCATTCTTTCACGAATCTAATGCTAAACAACGATTCTATTACGACATCGGCGGCATCGTCATTGCCATCGACATCGCCATCGACATCGACATCGATATCGCGCATCTCGCATTGAAATTGGAATCGAAAACGAGCGATTCTATTAATGACCCAGCGATGTTTCACTCTGAAATCGTGCGGGCGAGTGACGTAATTGCCCCAGGGGCTGTGGCCTGGAGACGGAAGATTAGAGAGCGGGAGAGACCCGTGACACACCAAGAATACAAACGTGAGACGAGCTTGCCTGTACAAATGAAGAAATCAGGAATCAGCATGTTAAAGAAGTAGTTACAGCTGTAACCAGAACATATCTGTCAGATACTCAGCAAAGTGTGCAAAACTTAAGAAGAGTTGAAACTATGGAAATCTAAATGGAAACTTCACTGCAAACGATCAGGCAATTTATGTTTTTATGTCAAGTTTGGCTCGATTCCTGGGGGCTCTGCAATAAAAAGACATTCAGTCATATTGTCTGGCTTGGGATTTAGGCCGTCCAGGGGATGGCGAAGAAGGCCACATCGAGACTTGCCGAGCTAACCTAGTTACGTGACTCTGAAACGCGAAATGCGACCCCCAAAAGCAATTTGCCACTGGGCAAGCAGCGTTCCACATAGAATGCAATTGCACATAAGTGCAGCACACAACTACAGACACACTTACACACACACACACACACATACTGACATGCATGTACATGATGCTTGATCCCCTTTGAGTTGCCAAGAAACATAGAAACACATAGAGGGTGCGATACATAGATGCATATGTATCTGTGCTATGCTATGTGCAGCGCCCCTAACATGAAGACAGCGACAGAGGCAGCGGCAGAGGCAGAAGCTAACCTTGACACAGTTTGCAGTGCACGCCGCCAGCGCCAGCTGCATATTTGTTGGGTCGTGGGCGGACTCACTGAATGCAGTGCACCAAGTTGGTGCGACACAATCACAGATCACAAATGAATTGAGAAATCAAAAATCAGAAATACTAAAGCCAAAGCTAAGCATGGATTAAAGTAGAGAGTGTTGTATCAGAGGGATTCAAGCTAGATCTGGCTCGAAATGGGGAGTGACATGACTTGTTTGATAGTCTTTAAGAATTCCTTCACTAGATGCATTGATTGTTATCATTCTCTAACTCAAACTGTATGCATAAAGCTTTAACTTATGTACATATCTCAACTGAAGGCTGTTTGAGAAGAGTGCTGGAAAAGTATACAGGAAGTCATTGCAGATAAGTCGGAAACCCAAAAAGATGTAGAAAATGCCTTGTGCTTATCTGCAACATGCGTTAGATTTGGTCTGCTAATTAAAATCTTAAGAAAAATCATTCTTTATTCAATTCCTACAATGCAGTTCGTTTTAAAGGGGTTAAAATTTAATTTTATTTACTCATTCTTTATATTATATATATTTTATTCATGTATTTATTAATATATTATATATATATATATATATACTGTACATATATGTGTCATTAATATTTCTTTATTTATTATATTGTTTTATAAAATATATATTATTACATTATATTCTCCTCTTTATATTGTATTCATTACTTCCTACTTGATATAGTTGCTATGCAAACTCACCTCATTTCCGATTGTGGTTATCTTGACCACCACCTCGTCCTTGTCGACGTCATGGGAGACCACATCGCCGCTCTGCTCGCGCCCGTTGTAGGTGAGAAAGATGCGTTGTCCTGGCTGCAGCTGGATGCTGGTGATGGATCGGAAGCCGGGTCCGATAAGATCGGATTCGCGAAACTCCTTTGTCATGGCATTGCGACGCAGTGCGTGCGCCGGACTATGGTGCACACTGGCCGCAGCGGCGGCAGCGCGTCGTGTCTCCACAATGACCGATTCCGGCGACGACCCGGACGCGGACCCAGGCCCAGACGAGGACGCGGAGGCGGAGGCGGACGCGACAACGTTAGACGGCGACAGCGATTGGGACTGGGTCTTGAAATCGAATCGTACTATATACCGAGTGTCCGCATTCACCAGCGCATCTCCGGGCGCGAGGAATGTGGGCGGCGGCATGGGGTCTGGCGGCGGTGCCAGTGCACCCCCCGACAAGCTCGTGGGTGTCTTGACGTCCTGTATGACGCCCGAGTACCAGAGTCCGTCCGGTCCGGGCGCGCACACCTTGGTGCCGATAATTGAGCGTTTGGCCAAGCGGCGGCTGGTTGACATGTTCACTCTGTGTGTGGATTGGGGCTGATGGGGAAGAAGGGTCACGGATGCGGATCCGTATAGACACGCCTCGCGTGTTGTGCGCGTTCCAAGAGTGTCTTGCGAGAAGAAGAACTTCGTTTGACACACACCTGTCTGTGTTGGCTTTGGATATACCTGGGATTCCTTTAGTTTTATTTAGGACTTGCACTCGACGAGGTTGGGTGGGGCACCTTTATTTTTAGCACTTGACATTATTATTAATATTATATTTATTGCGATTAATTATCTTGCACTTCTTCTATTGCACTTTTCTTTGTTTTGTTTTCTATGAATTTCCCAAATTTGCACTTGCGAGTTTCGGCAACTTGTTGCACACACACGCACACACACAAACACGAATCTGGGGAGTTTCTTAAGTCTGGGAAACGTTTTTGCTCAACTTGTAGACGTTGATTTTGTTGAGCTCGTGCAGCTTTTTGATAATGTTCTTGTGGTAGAGCTCCAGGCAGAGGGTGACGCGTTCGTTCAGATGCTGATTGAAGTCGAGACGCAGTAAGGGAGCACCTTGCTGTCTATATACAACTTGTTGTTGCTGTTGCTGTTGCTGTTGTTGTTGTTGTGCTTGTGGATGCAGCGCATCTAGCGTTCCGGGCAGCTTCACATGCTCGCTGTGCGTCTGTTTAGCGTGGATGTTGCGTTTGTGCCTAAGCATAATCCAATTTTGAGCCTTTTAAACGGCAGCTTGACAGTTTCTTGCCACTGCAACGGGAAATCAATGGTGGACGGGGAGGGGGGAGTGCAGGGAAATGGTAATTGCAACTTAAGAAGACGTTCCACACGCTTTGTCACATAAAAGATTCTCTCTCTCTCTCTCTCTCTCTGTGTATCTCTGTCTCTATGCACTCTTCTCTCTGATATGTCGATTTCGATTGTTCTTTGTTGTTGGCGTTTTATATGAATTTATATGTATATTTATTACTCGCTTTGCTTTCACGCTGCTTTCGCTGCCGGTCGTTTCACTTTTTCTTCAAAGTTTTTTCTTTATTTTCACTCACTCACTCTCACATACACACACACACTGTCGCACACTGAGAACACAATAACAAAGCAAGAGAGTAAAATGAATGCAATCTGCTGTTGCTGATGCTGCACGTATTATTGCTGTTGCTGTTGCAGTTGTTGCTGCTGTTGTTGTTGTTGTTGTTATTATTGTTTTTTTTTACTTTGTTGCTGCTCTTGTTGTTGTTGTTGTTGTTGTTGTTGCTGGGGGTTACCCAATGCGTTTATTGCATTTAAATAACAAGCTGTCGCTTGCCACCTTTTTTTCTCTTTATTATTATTATTATTTACTATTTTTACTCTTTGTTGTAGTTGTTTTGATTTAGATTCAGTTCAGTTTTGGCGTCTACGCTGGCGTCGACTGCGACTCGCAATAAGCGCTTATCGGTCTGAACACGAGAGTTGGCTATCAAAGACTAAACGAGCAGCAACGAGTTACAGTTACGCGCAGCGCGAGCACCACACACACACACACACAAGTTGCCCGCTCTTGCTCTCTGCCTCTCTCCCGCTCTCTCTTTCTGGTGTGCGCTCTCTGTTGCTGTTGCTGTTGCTGTTGCTTGCTTGCTTTGGCTGTATACTTATTATGCTTTCATTGGATAAACATAGCTGTATATGTATGTATGTACACACACACACAGGCGTACCTGCTTGGAAAACCTATGCTGACTATACACACACACGCATACATGAGTGCAGCTGTGTGCGTGGCCGTGTTTGAGTGTGAGCAAGTTTTCCCCTCTCGACCAGCATAAAACCTAAATGCTCTTGAAATCCTCTAAAATGCATTTGTCACATACATAAACATATATGCGAATGTGAGTGTGTGTCTCAATTGAGTTAACAGTCGGCATTCTAGAGAAATGTTAGTGTGTAACAAACTGTTAAACTAACCAGCTAGCGCAGTACATACTTCCTCCAACAAACACACAAGCAGACACAGGCTCATGTGTGTATGTATTGTCGTTATATTTAATTGAAATCGAATTAAATAGACCTGCCAATCTGCTGATCAATGCTAACGTTTCCCCTGTTCATGTGTTTGCAGCCTGCAATTAGAGTCAATTTGCAGCAGCGCAGCAGGCTTATCAACACACGCACACACAAAGAGCGCACACAGGCATTGCCGTCCGTGTATCTATGACGCCATCATCAGTTTGCCAGCATAACAGCAAATGTCGACGTCGACGTCGTAGTTGCTGCTGCTGCCAACCCCAACCCAAAAAAAACTACGCAGTTAACAAAAAGTTAAACACTTGTCAACATTTTTCACAACGTCAACAGAGCGCCGCATAACTCTGTGCCTGTGTGTGCGTGTACTTGCCTGTGCGTGTGTATGTGTGCGTATACGTGCAAAGAGCTCCATACCAACAACAGAGCGGAAGAGACGCTGGCAACACGATAACAGCTGTTGTGCGCTAAGCAGCAACAATGTTGCGAAAACAGCTGTTGAGCAGCCCCAGTCAGCGACAGAGAGAGAGGGAGAGAGAGAGTGATGCTACATACTTGAGGAGAGCTCACTTGTACCGTAACTGTGCGAGACACAGATATCCTCACTCTTGACATATAACTTAAGTACTCAAATAAATAGTTACATATATAGAAAATATTAAAATATTATTTTTTTGCATTAATCTTGATATTCTTTATTAATTTAATTTATTCTTATTTGGTTCCATTATATACTTTAAATATAAATTCAAATTTGAAGTTAGTCGACTGCACACAGTTAACTTTCAGTATTTACTTATGTAATTAAGTTAAATGAATTTAAAGGGAATTATTACGGGTATAAATAAAAAATTGTAAATAATAAAACAGATCTAATAATAAAAATTATTTACTTTTAAATATAAAGTTTCTTTAATTTAATAGAAAACATATACACAATTTGTTACACATGTTGGTAAAATGACTTAATTCAATATAATGACACATAACAATAACAACAAAAGTGCCGTCTTATTGGGATAAAATCTAGGAATCTAAACAAGTAAATTTAGGCATAATCATTGCATCTTTTAAAATGATGTTTCTAAATTTGTTAATGTTAACTTGTGACTTACACTTTATTTTATAGGTAGTAACATAATACTCGCAGTTGTCGGAATTTACATCAATAAGTTGTAAATTACACATAATTGTTAATTCTTAAAAATATGTTTAAGCTTGCTAACAAATTCAATACTCTTCAATGTTATTGATTTCTGATTGCAGAGTATACTCTGTAAAAATCGCCGGCCGGTTTCTGTGCCAACGTCACAAATTAAACAGTTAAAGAGAGACAGAGAGAGCTATGCTCTCTGCTTGTGTGCGGGTGCCTGAGCGTCTGTGTGCGTGTTTGTTTGGGTATAGGAGAGAGCGCGATCTTATGCTCTTTGTCTCTCTCTCTCTCGCTCGCTCTCTCTCTCAACTCACAGCTGCTTTTGTTTACATCGGTAGCAGTTCTATGTTGCTGCTGCTGCTGTTGTTGTTTATTGTTGTGAATATTTAACATATGTATGTGTGTGTGTGTGTGTGCGTGCACTTATGTATATGTGGGCCTATGTGTTTGTATGTGTGTGTATATATTTCTGATTTTGGGGGCCTCTGTTGTTGCCTTTGCTTTTATGCTGCGACTGTTATTGGCATTGTTGTTGCCTTTGGAATGACCTCTGTAGGCTCAGCGTAG
This sequence comes from Zaprionus capensis, assembly GCA_018903675.1. Classification (NCBI taxonomy): domain Eukaryota; kingdom Metazoa; phylum Arthropoda; class Insecta; order Diptera; family Drosophilidae; genus Zaprionus; species Zaprionus capensis. The sequence goes on from JAEIFN010000011.1 coordinate 6,835,951, forward strand.
TGAAGATGGGGATGTTGCTGGGCCTGGCGAGGCGAGGAGGGGCAGACGGAGACTGTCGTTTTCTGGGCGTATGCCCGCCTCAATATCCATCAGCATAGTCACACCAATACGCACACAGTACAAAGTGTAGATATGTATGTGTGTGTGTGCGTGTGTGTAGTGGCGCATAGATTTATGTTGGTGAGTTTATACTTTGGGGTGGATTCATGCCACAGAAATGTTGAAACGCCATTTGCGATAGATGCCCAACTAGTGCGCTGCGTAGTTCGTCGTGGATCCGTTGGCCTCCATTGGAGAAAGGGGGAAAGGGGCCTCTGTCTGATCCGGATTATGAAAAGTTAGCCATGCCAACCTGTGGCCAGTTGCCTGCAAAGATGCGCTATCTGACAAATTCAATTAATCATCCTCTTGAGTGGAAATTCCAAAGCGCAGCACGGCAGCAACAACAACAACAAATTGTAGCCAGCAGAGCGTTGCTGGCATGACAACAACAACTGCAACAGCAACAACAATAGATACGCAGTTACGAAAAAAGCAACAACAACAACAACAGCAGCAGCACCAGCAGAGACAACAACTGCGCAGCTAGTGCCGGCGCTCGTTTGGCTTTGAATGCAATCGTTACAAAATCAAACGAAACGAAACGTATAGAAAAGAAAAGAAAAGAAACGCAAAAAGCAAAACCAAAACAAAGCGTTAGACGGAGCAAGACAACAACAGCAAGCGCACAAATACATGCACACACAACACACACACATATACACATGCACAGGCCTACATTGACGCGTTACTAAACTGGAAAATAGGTCAAACAGCTGAGAGGCAGCATATCTCTGGCCTGCTCTCTCTTTCGCTCTAACGCATAGCACTCCAAAGAGCGTAATCACGCAGAGAGAGAGAGAGAGCGTACGTGTGTCTGTGTGAGAGTGTGCCTGCGAGAGCATAACTTAACATTGTAAGAGCGCGAGTGTTGTCAATTAGAACGGGAACTACTGTTAGTTAACAGTGGCCTCAATTCGTCTGATTGGAACGAGAGGCCATTCAGAGTGGGTGGTTCGCAAAGTTCTTTGTGCTGCACATATCCACCTTGATGTACACATACAGATGCACATATGTATATACATACATACATATGTACGAGTATGCCCGTGTTTGCATGAGCAAGCATATTTATGGTGTATCCCTTGAAGTTCCGTTTAACATTCCTTTGACATGAACTAGGCCACCGCGTCCTGCATGAAGCTTGTGCCGAATTTATTGAATTTTTTTCGAAATATCTCTCTATATAAAACCGGATTTCTTGATTTCTTTTGTAAAACCGTATTTCGTTGTTGTTATTGTTATTTTTATTTTTATCTCGTCTCTTTGTTGCTGCTGTTTGGTAGGGCGCCGCTTTTATTTTTCTCCAATGTGTATCTGTATGTGTGTGTGCGGTGAGTATCTGTGTGTGATTTCGATTCGATTGCCTTCGAAACCGGATTTTGAAAATACATAATAAATACGTGAACATTACATATATGTACATACTTACAATATTTCTGTTCATGTGTATGTAAGTAGTGTGTTTGTGTTTGTCATTACATTTCATTCAATTTCAGTTTTTTGTTTCTTTTTTGGCATTTGGACATCGGGATTTCAACTTTCCATTATCGGCCAAAACCAACCCGCAGCTCATGGAGCCTACCCCGTTGAAAGTGGCAAATTGCTCTTCCCATGCACAGCATACCGAGATTATTCCTAATTCCTAATTAGCCTGGAAAAGTAAAGATTTCTAATTGATTTTCTTCTACTTTCCTCTGGTTGTAATTGGGCTCTCATATGCATGACTTTCTACCTTTTTTCTACCACACATGTTGATGACAGAAATATAAATAGAACGATGAGATAAGTTGAATGATTTAAGGAAGAATATTAGCTTATGTTAAGAAGGTTAAAACTTCAAAAAAGACGGATTTATTCAAATGTAGTTTAAAGTAATGCATTTGAATTTGGCACAGAAGATCTCTACAAATACATAAAAAACTACGATATTATAAATATATAATTATTTTCCATATTTGAGGTTTAACTACGCGATTTGTTTGTTTAATATTCATTTTATGATGATATTCAATTTTTATGTATTATTACAATCTTTTTCAAAGTCTGTACAGTTCTTTCAATGATACTCTCGCCCCTTAAGACCCTTCCAAAAATAATAAAAACTTCTCAAAATGGCTAAAAGGTTTAACCATCTCATTTGTAATTGTCATTTCTATTTTTTCGTAGATTCAGTTGAATATTAAAAGAATGGCATAATAGAGAATGGAACCAAAAACAGGAAGAAAGGCTACCTTCGGCATGTTTTATACTCTGGCAGTTTCTTATCTCCTCCTCTTTCCTCTATTACTTATAGATATAAAACTAAACACGTAAAATGTATTCATAGCTAGCTGAATAATCGACGAACATACTCCCTTTTTTTGTAAAAATCTATATTTGAACTGATTGATCATATAAAAGATGTATGCTAAATCAATATACCCTCTGCAAGGGTATAAATAATACGATGCAGTTGTCTTGCATCGAGTAAGGTAGGCACATTATATAGTACTGTATGTTAGTTTATTAATAGAGAAAAAAGAAAATGATTTACTATTGATACTGTAGTGAACAGTTTTAATTAATATTTAATCTTTCACTCTTCTTAAAATTGCACACATGTTACTATGCTTAATATCAATGAATAACATTTGAAATTCGAAAGATTTTCCTACTTTTTTATGCATTTACTTTGAGGTGGAAATTCTAATTACAGAAACTCATGACTTCACTGCACTACCCAACTAGCTACAATAGTATCTTTCAGATACACTCGCATGCATACATACATATGTATGTGTGTGTGCGCCACAGAATCAGCCCAATGATTCTAATTGGCTCCTTTCCAGCTGTCTGAGGAGCGCACATATCAAGTTGTCCAGTTGTTGCTGTTGCAACACGTGAATGTGTTCGGATGTGTCCATCAAAGTTGTCAGTGACCTAAGGCAGGAGGAGTGAGGTAAGGGAGAGAGGACGGGGGGTGGCTGTACATAGAATTTCGGTTGGAACAGTTGCAAGTTGCGTGTCAGCTCATTAGAATGTTTACCTGGCTGTGCGCTGATAAAGGTGGCAGATAGGATGAAGTGGGAGGGGCATGGGCAGGGGATGGGGGCGGGGCAACTGGCATCAAAATGAAAATCAAGTTAGCAAATGGCCAGGGTCGCCGTGTGATTGATGTGCACATGTCAGTCAGTCAGGAAGCATAAATTGTAGACAAAGATGAGCGCGCTGAAATGTGAAAACTAAGTACGACGTCGACGTCGGCGTCGCCATCGCCAGAGACCCCTCGAGTTGTCAGTTGCGAGCGGAGTTGCAAGTTGTAAGTTGCAGATACAAATTTATGTCATGTCCAGCATTTTGACAACCGGTTTTCCCACAGCGACCCAAAGGGGTGCGAGTGGGGGCGGTCGGACAGATGACTCTGGTCAATGGGCACCTGTAGAGGAAAACTTGACATGGCTAACAAACTAATTTCACCGATCAACGGATGCGGCATGTGGCATGGGGCAGCATAGACGATTCAATTGCCGCTCCCTCCCTGTGCCATCGTGTGTGTTTGTGTCTGTGTGCCGCATCGTTCGAACATCGTTCCGTTTGCGTGGCAATGTTGACATTTGCTCATAAATTTTCGTGCAAAGCAGCAGACGGACAGACAGAGACAGGGATAGAGGGACAAGACAAGCGTCGCCATTGTTAGCTACGCGCTGTGTACATAATGCGAGAAATGATGGAACTGTCCTCCATTCCTCCCTCCCTCCCTATGCTGCATCAAAGCTGTGGCCAGCTGTCAGCGGCTTCCAAGTCGACGACAAATTTATTTTTTCTTCTTGTCAGCAGCGAACTTTGAACCAGCTGTAATTGTTCAACCCTATGCCTAACTACGCCCTCTCCCTCTTCCCTCGATTCATACTCGATGCGGAGTCTCTATGAAAATCGAGGGCAACTTGCAACTGGCAACGGAGCCCAAAATGGGGCATATTGCGAAGTGAAAATGTGTTGACCTCAATTCGGAGTTGCACGAAATTATGTTATACACACATAAGTTTGTTTTCTGTGCAAGTGTGAGTGTGTGGTGGAAAACTGATAAGGAATCCGAGGAAAACTCCAGCTGAGTGAGAACTTTATAGCAGCGCAGCTGCATTGCATCTCTGAATGTGTGAATGTATGTAAGTGTGTGCTGTATGTACTTGATATGCATGTACTCGATCCGAATCCGGGGCTGGCATCAAGGACAAATTCACCGTGCCAAGGGCAGCACCGAGTTACTTGACCTACTTTAGATCTACTAAGGTAAATACATTTCTATGTGTGTGTGGGCGAAAGTGGAGCAGCTTTTGTGCCTCGCTACCCTCTCTGGACTGTCTTCGCATCAAGCAAAAGCTTAGCTAAGCTCACACGTATATGCGTTGAGAACTTTCATCAAAGCTCGTCTCTGCTATCGGGGCAGTGTTGGCACCTCTGCTTTTTTCCGCCAAATCTGGCTGTTTTTATAAACAATCAACAATTGCAATATATTTCTGCTGTCTTATGACATGTTCGTGCTTGGCTGCCATCTTTTATTGAGAAAAACAAACCGTTTTGACGGGGAAGGAAAGGAAAAAAGCTGACTATTTTCGAATTATTATTATTAATATTTTATTTATTAGTTAAATTATTTTTTTCGCAGATTAGGCGTGAAAGCGCGTGCTCAAGCAGTGCAGTTTGCAACGTTGTCGTTAATGCAGTTGCTATGAAACCTCTTCGACTTGACTAATCCGCGACACAAATGGGATCGTGTCTTGGGAAACAGAATTCTGTTAACAAAAAACAAGCAACAAGACACAAATGGGATCCTGTCTTGGGAAACAGAATTCTGTTAATGAAAAACAAGCAACAAATATCGGTAATTTTTCAATTCGAAATTGCCACCAAACCAGACGAAATAGCGCCTTACGACCTTGCTTTTATTCTGTTCATTAATTTTTCCATTTCGCAGTTCGAAAATTTCCAAGTTCTCAAAGTGCACAGCCCGCGCTTGACAGAGCTTTGCACATTTTTATTTTACGCATTTTTCTCAGGTGTTGGAGGGCGGGGCAGAATATATTTTAACATTTTACTGTACATATGCGCACAAAAGTATGCAAGAAATTATGCTCTGCCCGTTCACTGCTTGCTGTACCGGCAGATGGTCCTCTATGGCATTTCAGGTCATGCTCAGGTCTTGTCACCGACAACCGACGTATGGCTACGGCAACTATTCCAACAAGCCGTTTGACGAAATTTTCTGTAATTATACCCTTCGAGCATTGAAAATGGTTAAAAAAGGGTATACTAACATTGTGCAAATGTATGTATGTATGTAACAGGCAGAAGGAGGCGTGGGAGACCCCATAAAGTATATATATTCTAGCTCAGGGTCACAAGCCGAGTCGATTGAGCCATGTCTGTCGTCTGTCTGTGTGAACGCACAGATATCAGCTATTATAAAAGCTAGAGTTACCAAATCAAGTTTATTACAAATGTTAGGTGCCACGCCCACCGCCCCCGTAAATCAAAAATTTAATTTTTGAACTCAATTTGTAAGCGCTGTAAAAAAGATACAACTTTCTGACTTAAACATATACTAAGCTGAATAAAATATCTACGTAGTCTCCAAATTACAATCCGATTGGACAATAATGACAGAAGTTATTTAAGAAAGTATGAGCATAAAACCAAGTGCTTCTGTCAGCTAACAAGGGAGGCGGGCAAGCGCGAAGCGCGAGCGCCATCTGTTGGGAATAATTGTAAGGCATGTGCATATGCATATGTGTATGAATTTAACAAACTAAACTACACGGGAACATAGGTCGAAGGGTATCCCACTGTCGCGTGCTGAGCGACTGTTGCTTTTCTTAATGGTTATAATTTATTTTTTTTACATTTATAATATAATGGTTGGCGCTTATGCATATGTGCCTGTAATGAGAGGTGACAATTGTTAAGTCTTTGAGTTTTTCGGCTACATGTCACATGCTGCTTTTCTCCTTTTGAAGTAATTATTCAATTTAAAACCCAAAATTAATATTATTAGTGCGACGAACAAGGTGATACGCAACGGTATATCCATCCATACGTTTCCTTTAAACTCTTCTTTTGATTCTTCTTCTGATGTATTCGACCGTTCTGTGTTTGGAATGGGTTTTGACAGGCAAGGCAGATGTGAAATGATTACCAATAAATTGATAAATATATACACATATGCATTTCGATTCATTCTGAAAGTAAGTAATACGAAAAAATAATAAAAATAAATAAAATAATCGAACTAGATATATCTATAGACGTCCACACAAAAAGTATTTAAAAACCAACCCGATGTCTTTACGATTTTTCTATGCAGATCTTAATTAATCTGACTGATTATTTCTACAATATTAAAGCTAATGTATTGATAAATATATTATTATTTTTATTATTATTTGTTGTGCGGACCTAGTAGTTTTTTTGTACTCATCTGTGATTATAGGTGCCTGAAAACGTGCATTCACTAGCAGCAGAACGAATATGATTTATCGGGTCTATAAATGTCTCTCTCTACCTACCTGTCACACACATTTCAACATACATAATAGACCATGCACTTATTTGGATTTTGAACTCGCTGTAATCAAAAGCACCTTATCCTATAGCCCCCTTGTGATAGAATAGTATATTGTAGTTACTCAGTAAAATGGACTTTGCAAACCTTACATTAAAAGGTTGTGGTGACTAATAACTGCCATTTAATCATTGCTGATAAAAATAGTTTGACACTTATGGGGTCACATATAGTACCAGTTACATACATACATTTCAACAAAGTCAAAAAAGGTATACTAACTTTGAAAAAATGTTTAAACAGGCAGAAGGAACCGTAGCAGACCCTTCTTGCTCAGGATCACTAGCCGAGTCGATTAAGCCGAGTCCGACAATTTGTCTGATGAACCTGCCAATTTTAACTCAACACTTTCGATTTGCATACAATATACACCTGTCTGCAAAAATCTAATAAATTGTAATAATAAACAGAACTGATTCCACTTTTATTCATTCCGTTGACGTCAACGTCGCGTCACAGAGTGAGAGACTGATTAATTGTATGATAGTTAACTGCAGTTAAACGTTAAATTTCGCATAGAACTCTTATCTTGTCTTACAAGGTTCTAGCGAAAAAACTAATAATTGACGTTAAATACCACCATAAAAACTACTTTAAAGTAAAAATATCGGTTATGACGTTTTTTTGATGTAAATAGCTTCATGCACCAAATCATATACAAATTTCAGCTCTTATATCTAACGTTCAAACAAACAGACAGACACAGATCAATCGACTCGACTTGTACACGTTTATATACTTTGTGGGGTCTGCCACGCCTCTTTTTGCCCGTTATATATATTTACGCAAAGTTAGTACACCCTTTTTTGACTATTTGCAATGGTTGAAGGGTAATTAAAACTGCATTATAAAATATGTTATGTTGTTCACCTATAGAACCGGTGAACAACAAAACAAAAAACATCGGAGAGTTAGAAAATCTGTATTTTCTGAGCAATATAATTAAACAACGAAACCCACATCTTAAGTATGTATTATTGTAGATTATTTTAATATGTTCGTATATTTTATATATTTATACATATACATATATGTGATTACATGTTATATTTCGCATTACTCACAAATGCACATTATCAGCTTCAGACTTATCATGATTTCTTTATGGGTACTTGTACTTGTATGGACATACTATGTACTATACATACTATAAATTTATATACTTGAAGTCATGAGTCTGTTTGTTTAAAATGCTTGAAATGTACATAGTTGCAATTCTCACACAGAACGACGAAGATGTGTTTTTTATTTTATTATTTCCACATATTTAAGTTACGCTACGGCTAAACATGAATGAGGTATTTTATTTGAATAACTAGCTCTGTTTTCTATTTCGATTTTTAAGTTTCTTTCATTCGAGGTACTTTATCAAACTTACTTATGAAGTTAATAAGAAATAGTAATAAATCCGAGAATTATTATAGCTCAAAATTAAATAAATCTAGGATACTTTAGGTTATCAAATTCAAATAAAATCGAAATCTAAAACAGATCTGTACGTGCATATTGTTTAATTTTATTTTTATTCCAGAACTCTGTGGATGTATTGCGTAACTTACAATAGAAGAAAGATTACATATTAACTAAGAAACAATACTTGGAAATAATTTGAATGTACTTCGCATTTCAAATCTGACTGTGGCCATATTATGTTCAATTCAGATTATATATGTACATACATACATATATATAATTTTAAAAATTGCAGACAAATCGGATCACTAAATTTTAAAGCTTGAATATAAACAACCAATTAGTCATCGTACAACAGAGGAGTCGAGCTAGCCCTGTACGTATGTCTTTGTGTCCGTAAGTCCGTGTGTCAGTGTGTCCGTCTATCGTAACGCAAACTAGTCTCTTAGTTTGAAAATAATCTTGATGAAATTTGGTACACATGCTTCCTATTACTGCACAAGCCAGATCAGACCGGTAGCTCGTATAGATTCCATACAAACTATTGAAGTGTTTTTGTAAGATATCTACTACTACATTTCGAAATAATCTAATTTATCAGCACCAATCAAAGTTAGACAGTAATCAACGTATTTTATAAGTAGTATATGTAGGAAAGATCGGAGGAGATAAGAACCTGCAAGGTTGTTGAAGCTTAGAGAGAAAACGTGACATAACATACAACTCATATTCCCATTTTCTTTGATTATACCTTTGCAGAGAGTACATTAATTTTGGCCAGGAGTTTGCAAAGCAACTTTGGAGATATGTCAGACCCCATATAGTATATATATTCAGAATCAGCATCACCAGTTATCTTGATGAGACTTGGCACACATGCTTCTTATTGCTGCGCGCTATAAATAAGTTGGAACGCACAGGATCGGACCGATATATCGTATGACTGTCATACAAACTATCGGCCGACTCTTGTTCTTTGTCAAGTTTTTGCAAACAAATTTACTACATCGAAATTTTTTTAATATATGTATTATGCGTACATAATTTCATCACGATCAGTCAACGAAAACATATAGCTGCAAAGGAACTGTCCGCCGATATGAATGTTTTTGTGTGAAGACTAGTTTTGAATTTCTAAATTACTCAACTTATTACTGCCAATTAAAGTTAAACAGTAATCGACGTACTATTATTCAACTCGTAAAATATATAACTAGTATAGGAACGATAGGAACTGCAAGGGTGTAGAACCTTTGGCATGCTTAAGATAGCCTTTCTTCCTCGTTTTTAAGATATTCCAAGCAAATTTACTTTATCGGGAGGTTTATGTCAATAATATAGTTGTGAAATTTCATCAAAATCTAACCACTATAACATGACTGAAATGACAGAACTGAAATGTATGAACAAAACAGTACTCTTTTTCTAAATAACAGTACCTGTCTTTTCTAGTCCAGTTCTTATGAAACCCAAATTTCTTCCAACTTGTCCTTATTGCGTTCACACTGAAAAAATATTGAATAATTCCTTAGTTATTGCTTAGCTTAATTATCTGCTTTAAGCTTTTTAGATTGTTCAGGCCAAGAGGGGACTTGGATTTTTGTAGACCTGGTGTTCGTGTCCATGCCATTCAAATATATTCTTTGATAGTATTTATGCCTACATTACAAAAATGCATGAGACCTGCAATCGCTAGAACGTCTGCTTCGGCAATACCCGTTATGTTTGCCAGCTCCGGTATCCCACTCAGAGTAAGGGTGTCTCCATTCCCTACTCTATCTAGTTTACTTTTACCTCTATCACTAGTTTTGATTTGATCTACTATTTCTTACCATCGCTGTCTCGCTATTACGATTCAAGTTGATCTACACTTCACTTCAGATTAAAATATGGTGGTGCATATGCCAAACAGGTCATGGAGACTACACCTTGGGCACGCTACTCGTCCCTGGATAATACAATTAGTAGTATGCTACTGTTCAAGGACTCTTAATCTCAGGCACTGAGGCTGCAGTCTTTGTCTGTCCGAACGGAACTAACTTTATGTGAAGTTCCATTATTCGATTTAGTGGGGTTAGTTCTATGAGAACTTCCATGGCTACAGTGATACAGGAGCCACATGGCACTTGTTGCGATTATGCAAGCCGTCCACTGTAGCTTATGCAACTTTTCCGAGGTTTTAAGCTTTGTCTAACAGATATACTTCTACATGCAAACAATGCTCATATGCATTTGTCTACCGCGTTTTTGAGTGCGTCCTACTGTCATCTTAGTTAAATAAGTATAGTTCTTCCATTATTCGAATTTAGTCAATTATATAGTCAATCTATTATATAGAGGTCCGATATTAAAAAAATTTAAAGGAGGTACGTTTATTACGTTACAACTTTGATTGACACTGATACCCTTTATGCAAAAAACTTTCGTTTGTTTGGCATCAACACCAATTGTAAAGATAAATACTTGAAATATTTTTGGTGTATAGAGTGTATTAATAATAAGGTTGAATATTAATTTTATTGTTATCACTTTTATAATTACGGAGATAATTGAAAATTTGTGGTTTGATTTTTCGTTAATGTTAAATTTTCGATCGCAACCAAATTTTCAGAAAATTTTCAACTTCAAATCAATTAAACTTAATTACTCTTTAGTCTAATAGTCATTTATTTATCACTTTGTTTCTTTGTAAATTTCCGTCACTATAATTAATAATAAGCCACTGAATATAAATGGTAAAAATAGTTTAAGATAGGTTAATAATCAGATTGTAACTAATATTTATAAGTTGCCCTAGGGGTAATACAAATAAATATAAAACTTATATCTGTCCGTCTGTCTGTGTAAACGCACTCTAGCTATTATAAAAGCTAAAGTTACCAAATTTGACAGGAAGACTCCTGTGTACTATAAGCTGATCAAGTTTATTTCAAAAATTTTATTGTTGAACTCAATTTGTAAGCGCTGTATAAAAATTACAATTTTCTGGCTTTAACATATACTGCAAATTACAATCCGATCGGACAATAAACACAGAAGGTTTTTAAAAAAGTTACCATTGGTTCTACCCCACCCCTCGTTAAAATGATCAGCAAAAGTAAACATGCATCAAATGGCAAAACGATCGTCGCAATTGGTGCCAATAAAAGCATCTATGAATCCTGGCATAACAACCAAAAATGATAGACATATGTACATATGTAAATACCGCATCACGTAATAAAATAAAAGCCATAAAAGCTTCAGTTTGAACCCAGCAATCGAACAGCTTACAACTTGATTTATACACGTAGGGACGTAGTTCTCCTCTATATAACCAGAGCAACTCCATTCATAGAGCATAGCTTATAGTGGTCCACACGTAGCCGATTCTCCCATTTTGTATTTACAATTCGAGCGCGATCTTTCGAGAATAATTTCCCAGCAAGTGCATATGCATATGTATGTATAGTACATACATACGAACATAGGCCAAACGGTATCCGAATGGCGCCTGTCGCACGACTTTTGCTTGTTTTACTGTTTTTTGTGTTCTTATATATACATAAATACCTTTAACTAGTAATGGTTTTTTATTTCATTTTATTTCTTACGTGAATGTTAATTTCGGCTCGGCTTATCTCTGTTAAACTCAATAATTTTCGTAGGAAATGGTTGTTTTCTCGTAATACGATGGTTTTTATCAGCAATTTTTTGTACAATAAAATTTTTTTAGGAAAATGGAAAAGTCACGATCGATATATACTCGTAGATCGATATGAGCAGTATAGCTTGGAAAAAAATCGATATTAATGTGGGATCGATTCGCAACACTAGAAGTGAACGAAAAATGTGTTGCAAGTTGCAACTCTGCAATAAGATCTTTAAAATTTTAAGGCAACGTGGCGAATATTCTGGAAATCAAATCTCAGAAAAGCGGCGTGACATTGTAAAATTCACTGGAAATGGCGAGTCGTTAAAAATGTTTGTTCGGACTGTCGCCAGTTGCTAGATGTCTGCAGTGAGCTAGAGCGAGACGACTAGTGTGTATTCTGTCGTAACACATAGCGAACGACAAGTGCAAATTGGCTTGGCAAAGGCTGAAAGCGAAGGTTTGAATAGAGTTCGAGTACACCGGAGCAAACAATTTGCATGGAGGCTGAGTTGCAGTGAAAAAATCATAGAGGGTGATATCAAGCAAAGCGGAGCGACCAATTTATCAGCTGCAGTGTTCTACATACAGGGCTGCAGTGCAACAACCGTGAGGTAACTGTAGGTTATTGAGCCTATTTTAAATTAAATATTGTGTAAATTTATAAACAAAGGGTTTAAAGTTGCAAAATATGTAAACAATTTAATTGTATTTACCACCAAGAAAAGAATATTCTGTTTTAAAAATATACAAAATAAAAATACTTGTAAAGCACGAGCAACAACAGTAGCAACATGAACAAAGACGAAATCTTACCATTACGGGTTAGAGAATTGCGAGAAAAGTTGGTAGAACCTACCACAGCACACTGGACGGAATGCCCGATTTTTTGGCATAAATTCAAAATTTTCATTGAAAGCTTTTCTTGTTTTGATTTTATATATTGTAAGTAGATAGTCTAACATCATTTATGCGATAAGTAAAAATTGTATAGTGGCAACCCTGGTTTTGTACCAGGGCGTCAAAGTCAAACATGTGATCAACGCTTTGTTTACATTTGCAACAATTGGAAATTTCGTAAAGTTTAAATCTCTATATCTATTGAAAATAAATAGTATCTATTATAATTTTTAATGGAAAATCAAGAGCCAGGTATGTTTAATATAAATTCTATGTTAGAATTGTTTAATATATGTTAAATGTTTTATGTGCACAGGCAGAAAGCAAACATTGCAAGATCGATTGCTTAAAAGTTTTGGATTGCAAGTTGATGAAACTGATGATGACGCTTCGGTGATAGCTAACTCTACAGTTCCAGAAACACTTTCAATATTTACGTTGAGGGATGTTGAAGATTCACTGTCTTAGTTTAGTGGATCAGGGCAGTCATCAGTTGAACAATGGGTTCAAGAATTTAAAGATAACGCGAAAGCAGTTCATTGGAACAACCTTCAAAAGTTTATATATTCAAAGCAATTGCTAAAAGGTGCAGCAAAAATATTCATGCTCAGCCAAAACGGAATTTCTGACTGGAATTCATTTATACAAGTATTGTTGGCAGAGTTTGGAGCATCAATTTCGTCAATTAAAGTCCATCGTATGTTACGAAATGGGCGCAAACGTGTAGGTGAGGACTACAGAGAATTTATATAGTCTCATGGAAATAGGAAAGTCAGTTAGTTTAGACAAGAAAATCTTAATAGAGTACTTTATTTAAGGTATTCCCGATTCAAAAGGTAATAAGAGTAATTTGTATCAAGGTAGGACAGTATCGTACAAGAGATGAAAGAGCGTTTGAATTTACGAAAAGATTCGTAGCAGTCGCCATCAAACTCATAGCGGAAAAGATGAAGGATATAAAGACAAGAAAGTCGACGCTGAAAAAACGGACGCTAAGAAAACTAGGGAATACTTTAAATGTGGTGATCCATCACATTTGGCAAAGGATTGTAAAGCAAGCAGTAAAATGCTTTAGGTGCAGTCAAACAGGTCATAAAGCAGCAGATTGTGTTAGTTCAAATTTAATTAAGCAAGCAGTAACCTCTGGTGGAAAATGTATTTTCAAAAATTTTACCAGCAAGAACGTTTCATTTCCAGCTTTAATCGATACAGGCTGTGATCTTTGTTTGATTAGATCAGATGTGTTTAAGAAATTAGGCAACATTGAGTTAAACCAGGAAAAGCATTATCTTGTTGGAATATGCAACAGTGAGCTTCATACGGTAGGTAGTTTTCTAGCTAAAATTTATATTGACGGACATTACTTTGATATCACGTTCCATGTAGTTGACCACAACAATACATATAAAATATGTATTCAGCTTTTATTGGAAATACAGTTTTTGATGTTGTTGATCTGATTGTTTTTGAGCAATTTTGCCCTAAGGCAAAGGAAGAGTATGAAACTATTGCAAATACTACCGTGGAGATCGACCCAAAATTAGAATTGTTTAAAGAGCTTGGTGATATTTGCATGCTTTCAACAACAAACGAATCAGATATTTATTTGTCACACACTGCTGTGTCAGTAGAGAACCTGATAAGCGAGTATTCACCAGGAATAAAAAAAAAAAGTCCCATTCTGATGAAAATGTTGTTAAATGACGAGTATCCAATTTTTGAACGTCAAAGTCGCGTATCGTATGCAGAAAAAGGTGTTGCCGATACTCAAATTGCAAAGTGGTTAGATGAAAATATAATTCAGACCAGTATTGATCTTGATCTTGAAAACGGTTTCTTCCATGTGCCACTCGAACCAGGTTCCAGAAAATTTACTTCGTTTGTCACACACGCAGGGCAGTTTGAATTCCTTTTTGTCCCATTTGGAATATCTAATTCCCCAGCAGTATTTTCTTCATTCATTCATGCAATTTTTGTCGATTTGGTTCGTTACAAACTTTTGACCATTTTAAAAGTTATAATGAATTACAATATATAATCTATGTATGTTTCGTTCAAAAAACATTAAGCCCAGCCCTATGGACAGTACTGCTTACTTTGGTTGTTATCAGCTCTGAATTGGGCGGGGAAGCAGTGCGATTTCAACTCTTGCTTAATCCACTCCTCATTCAGCAACATCTTATTGCCGCATTAATATAAATCATTTTATATTATTATTATTATTATTGATATGAATATATTAGATCTAATTGTATTTATGTTTTGTACAATTGAATTTGTGTCTAATGTTGGTCTCATCTGTCGTATACTTAATATAGGTAACCCGAACACTGCTTGGCAAGCAGTGCAAGAATGCAACCGACGAGTCGCTTGTCTCTCTCTCGGTCGCATTGCGCATCTGCGAATCCGTCGACTACTTGCTCTGTTCTGCTAGAAAACATCGCTGCTGGCGTTGGCGTCGCCAGCGCTGTCCACGCTACGTCTACGCAAAGCCGACGTCACCTACACACACGCGAACGAGAAAAACACACGCACACACACACGGGTACAAACGCACAAAAGCTGCGGAGTGTCCTGTGCTGAGTCGTGTCAGTTTTGGACAAACACTCCGAGAGGCACGTCAGGGCCCCAGCGTGCGCGCTTCTCGTCTCGATCCACTGTGTGTGTTGTGCCTGTGCCTGTGTTTGTGTCTCTGCCAGTGCCAGTGCCAGTGCCTGTGTCTTTGTCTTTGTGTGTGTGCCTGTCTGTAGAAAGCCAGAAAAGGCAGCAAATTCCCGTTCTGTGGCAAATTTGTGCTGTAATCGGCGGTACATTGTGCAAAAAGTAGTGAAATTACAAATACAAGAACAAGAACAACAGCAGCAGTATCAACACCAACAACAGCAACAGCAGCAAGAACAGCAACAAACTCTCCGTGGGCCAAGGATGTGCGGGGCAGCTCCATTTCAACTGTCAAAAGTTAGTTAGATACTTGCGCTGAGTGCTTTCTTTTGCTCACTCGCCTCCGCTGGCAATTTCAGCTCTTCTTTTTTTGCCCGCTTACTCGAGTCACGGTGCCAAAAGGCGTGGCGTGGGCGGCAGGCAGCTGTTCTAAAATATGTACAACTCATACCTCCAATACACTTATCTAAGCAAGCGACTGCCGCACTAGGTTGGATTTTGCAACATCTTAAATCCGCCGCCACTCTTGTTGTTCCTTTACAAAATTCGCTCCGTGCTGTGTGCTAGACAAAAAGCGATTACCGAATCTTAAATCGGAATTGCAAGTTTGCCAGGCATCATCGGACACGGCGAGGTGGTGCACATGACATTACCGACGTGCTGTGTCATGACATTACTCATACGCCGTGTGACGGGCTTCACATTAACCAAAAAAATTAACAACAACAGCAGCACGCTGCAAACCGAATTCTATGTGAATGAAATCATCCGAAATACATAGAAACACACACACACATGCAGACACGTGCACACCCGCCAAGTGTTGTGTGTGCGTGTCTCTGTGCGAGGGTGTGTGTACTCAAAAAATGTGAAACGCGTTCAACTCCCGCTTTAGCAAAAAAAAGAACAACAACAAAAACAAACCTAGTTCTGCTAATGTTGAAAATGACCAGCGTTTAGAGTCACGCAAAGTTACAATAACAACAGGAGTGCTCGAACAGAATATACATATAGCCAGCTAATGGGTGTCATGTGGACAACGGAATACTTGGAATATATATATATATATACATATGTATAGAGTCCTATGGCAAAAGCTCTTGCCTAGAACAACTGCAGTTTGTTTGTACATGCCATGCATATAGCGTAGATCCAAAATACACAGCTAACTTATGAAGATAGCCTTACTTATTGTTTCTGATTTGAATAGAAACTTCAAGATTCGAGGAACACTGCTTAATTCAAATAAATTCATTCAATTTCCCCAAATGGTGTTCTATATAAACAATATATTTGAAGAGGTTTTGTTACAACACTTTAATACTCTGGCTTTTAACTCCTATACAATTTCATTGGGAATGCAGTGTGCTGTAGGGGGATTCGTTAAACTTGAACAGATTAAAGGAGTCGCAACATCAATGCGTTGCCATAATAAATCATGCACATCTCCTTTCTTTCGGTTCGTTTCGCTTTTTTATGCCTTGCTCAGTGTAGGAAAATGCAAATAAATTGAAAAATAATAAAATGCCTTGGCAAAAGGCAACAACGGCAACAATAACAACGGTAGCAACAACAAACAACAATAAGTAGCAGCAACAACAAGAGCTATGGCAACAACATAGTGCACGCCGCACAAAATGTGTAGCATAAATAATTCCACCCACAAAAAGATTACACAGTCACTAGGGCGACACACTATAGAAAGTCACAGCCTGACGCTGGCTGTGCCGCCGACGTTGACGCCGACGTTGATGTTGACGTCGACGTTGGCATCTGCGTCGCTGCTGGCATTCGCCCTCAGTCAGACTGTGCACGCTGCGCTCTCGGCCCAAGGCTCTCTCGGCTCCCACGGCTCTCTCTCTCTCTCGTCAAACTAACCTACATCAACAGCTGTAAAATGCGGCGCCCACGCAAGCCGCAAGCTGTGATAATTGCTGCCCCGCTCGTTGCTAATGTTCCTTTTGTTGCTCTTGCATTCTTTCAGTGATAAGGCCAACAAAAACAACAACGGCAACATTGGAGAGCTAAACAACAAGGCACGTGTGGACAATATAATGCGAGTTCTAGTGTTGCCCACGCGGAGAGTTAAGAAGAAACTATAATCCAAAATCGCCTCATTCAACACAAATGAAGACGCTGGCGAGCGTCTTCCTCTCGCCGTCTGACTGACACTGTCATTCTGTCGCTCACTCTGTCTCGCTCTCGCTGTCGCTCTCTCTTTCTCTGTCCTCCGCTCGTTCTCGTATTCGTACTCGTATTCTGTCTCACACTCCGTTTCCATTAGTCTGCTTCGTGCTGTCTCGGTCTCGCTCACAGCCCTACATGCTCTCTCCGCTCGCACAGCCCCACACGCGTGCTTCCTCTCTCTCGTGTGCCACGAGGGGGGTGTGAGCAGTGGTTGCTCGAACAGCTGTTTATCCGGTCTCCTACTGCGTCGGCGCGCGTGTACATAACCTCAATCGAATCCGAAGCTCGTGCCGCGTCCGAAGCTCGTGGTCGCGTTCGTGGTCGTGCTGCATGTTGCGGTAGGCAGCAGCAGCAGCAGCCGCAGCAGCAGAGCAACGCCTGCCAACGCTGCCAACGCAACGTCGCCGTCTGCGTCAACGTCGACTTTGACGTGAGCTGCAAGCGTACAGCTTTGTCTATCGCTCTTACACCCACACTCACTCAGTCTCTCTGTTGTTCTCTCGAAACTGAAAACTTGCAACGACAACGTCTACCCCAGAGCAACTGTCGGGCCCAGCCGCAGGCTTTGGTGGCTGGCGCGGGTGGTGACTGCGCTGCAGCTGCTGCTGCGACGCCAACGTCGGCGCGGGTAAGAAGAGCGAAGGCAACAACAAGGACGGTTACTAGAATAATAACAACAACGAGAACAGCAACAACAGCAACAACGAGAACAACAACAGCAGCAGCAGTGGCAGCAGTGGCAGCAGCAACAGCAGCAGCAGCAGTGGCAGCAGCAACAATCAGCAGCAACATCAGCGCCCTGTGTGCACCGACAATAATATGAGGAGTGGCAGTTCGGAATTACTACTCGAGCAGCAACAACAAGAGCTACGGTTACGTAAAATCCGAGAACTGGCTCCAAAAAAGAAAAATGGCAATCGGCGCTTTCGTTCGTGGCGGGAACGTGCGCGTTTCTATGGCACCTCAACACTCGCCTTCTTCTCGGTGACAGCCGGGGCGTCGCTGCTGTTCCTGGTGCCGCTCTACGTAGACCCAGCGATATCGACGCTCAGTCACGATTTTGTGGAGCATCCAACGCTGTGCACGACGACGCGACGCGAGGATCTCGTCGGCATATTCAACTGCTCGTGGAGCTCGTGTCGCGAGGGCTGCACCTCCGATCTGTATCGCTGTGTGCACATTTATGTGACGTTTATCGAGGCGAACATAACTATACCGGAGAACATGACCGACTATAGCAACTACACTGAAAACTGGGAGCAGTCCAACGAGGCCACGCTGCTGGTCAACATTAAGGGCTGTGGGTATCCGCCCACAGTGACGTGTAAAGACTTCAATCTGTACTATGGCGTCGAGGGCGCCATCTATCCGTGTTTCTATTCGCGCAAAAACAAGACCGTCGTACTCACCTCCTACAACCACGACGACCAGGTCTCCATGATAATTCATTTTTTTGTGGTGCCTTTTGTGATAACGGTCATCTCATCCATCGCCCTGTGTATCATGCACTGCGATTGCCGATGTAAAAAGGATCGCAGCCATCGCCGCAATCGGCCGCAATGCCGCAGGCCACGCATCGAGAATCTCAGGTGAGTAATGAAATTATACAATAATACATAAAGTGATTGATTAATTTGCTATCTGATTGATTCGTCGATGGACTAATTTTAATTAACTAAATGATTAGTTAAGTGAGGGACGACTGATTGAAAGAGTGGCTATTAGATTTACTTTCTGATTGATTGACTGATTGATCGACTGGATGGTTGACTACCTGATTGACTGACTGACTGATGACTGTGAAACTGAGTTATAGTAGAACAAAAGTGATCGAAGTCTGGGTGATTATTAATGACAAACATAAAATTGACTGATTGATCACTGATTGCTCAGAGGCAGACGCTAGGCTGATGACTGGCTAATGATTGATTAATGTCGAGTGGTGAATATTTGTCAACAGACTGAGTTCATCAGCTTAAAGCTGATTGATGACAACTGAGTAATGAACTTATTCCATGGATAATTGACTAATTGGTTTAGCAATCAACTGACTCACTGTCTCTCTACTTTCTAATGGATTTCTTCATGAGAGCCTAATTGATAACTAACTGATTGATCAATCACCTGTCTGATAAAGTGAAGTAGCCTCAATACCACAAAACACTGATTTAATTGCAAGAAATAACTGCAATTGACCAAGACTTCGTCTTCTTCGGCCTGTTTTAACATTTACACAGAGTTAGTATGCCGTTTTTGACTTTCCTTATGTACTATGGGTATACATGTGCACAGCCTATTTCAATTTACCTTACGCTGCAATCAAACTTATATTGTCTGGGTCCCACTACTTCATCATTTATTTTTTTCTTAAACTTGGCACTGAAGGCGACCTAACTTGTGCGACCTTAGTTAATTTGCATGCATCGTCGGCTTCAGTTTCAGTTGACTTCCAATTGCAAACTCATTTAAATTGATGAAGTTTACAAAACTTTGCCGAACTTGTATTCACTTCTGAGTCGCGCTACGTTGCCCGCGCAGTCGAGCTGCGGTTGCAGGTGCTGCAAACCTGCTTACTTCGGAGAACAGTACATATTGGTATAAACAATAGTTCACTTGGTGTAGATTTAAATAATTTCACAACGATTAAGTTGGAAACGTATGTTTCGAATAGCTGAGGGGTAACATTATTGTTCTTTTGGGGCAATAAGTGATATGTGTATTATTTATAAGGGTAGGTGTCACATGCGTGCAGACTGTATGAGTGTGTGTGTATGTGACAAACCGCACACATATGAACAGACAACACGCCCCATGCTCAAACATTAGCTGCCATCGAGGCACGCACATAGCACGCACCACGCTGCGTATGATTGATTTGTTGAGCTGTTGACAATCGAACTTTCGATTGAGTTTCAGCCCGGACTCCTGTGCCTTGATACTTGGTATTCGGTATACAATATATGGCATTCGGTATTTGGCGTAAGGTATTCAGTGCGATCACGGCGTTTTTTGACTTTCAAGTGCGACAATAACAATTACATTTATCATGTATTATAAGTCCCAAACAAAAGCCAAAAATACACAAGGCATCCTAATTGTTCCCCAATTATCGTTCTTTTGTATGTGTATTTATCGCTAATGTGTCCTTTGTGTCATTCATTGAGTTGCTTCTCTCGTATCGGTCCTTTGGCGATGCAGTCTGATTACGGTCCAGTGTCGGTTTTGTCAGATGGTCCTTGTGATAATTTTGCATTTGCAATTTGCGAGCCTCGAAACGACTTAATCGATACTGAATTGGCCTGCTTGGCATTTTCAGGCCCGACCGTATGCACGTGCATTTGCATTATTCAATTGACTCGACGTGTCTGACCCAGTGTCAGTTTCCCATGCTCGGGAATAGCCAAGTGGCCCGCTCGAAGGACTCCTTTATTTTTTGTTCAATTTCTGAATATTGTTTCTGGAGCAAGGACCTCGTACCCTATCAATTTATAGCCGAGTGCGTTCTGCACTGATTTACATCAGGGATTTTCGCATTTTGGCAATGCGTAGTGCAAACAATGCATTTTATTTTCATTCACAGTTCCATCGATATGTACGAATACAAATATGAATATATGAATATATGAATATCCATAATGATAATGCAGTTGACAGTTGACAGAAATGACAGACGTTATTCGAACAAATCGAAAAAGCAAAGCCACATGTTATGAATATGATGAACTTAATTGAAAAACAAAAGATAAGATATATTTATTGTACATAAGAAACAACTAAGCTTAAATTACTTTCAAATGCATCTGTTCACTGAAACACAGTATGACATATACAAATATGTTAATTTCTTACTTAATTTTCAAACTGGAGATAAAAACCTCCTTTTAAAATCTGGCTTAAATATCATGACTAAGAGCAGGTGCTCATTGCATATGAAATGAAGTCACAACTTTCTTTGGGCTCATATGGATTTCAAGAATCTCTTGCAAGCCAGAAGTTTATGCCAGGTAAACTCAGCTCACAGGATGCCAAAAAAGGAATACGCATAATTTTGCTTGTTTTCAACGGAAATCACTAATAAAAACAGTTGAAAAAGAGCTGTTGAAAAGTTGCAAAACAAAATGGCGTCAGGCTGTTCCATTTTTTAATGCCATCTACCTCCCACACACTCGTGAGCATTCACACATCTGCTGTAACCATGCGATTGTATGAACTCGTGTGTGTGTCCGTGTGTTTTGTATACCTTACATAATCAGCTTACCGTTTGTCGCAGTTATTCGGGTGTTGAAAATGAAAATAATTTCAGTTACTTCTGTCGGGGATTTTCCAGCATATCATGTCTCTCGCAGTCCTGTAAATAAATAGACAAATACAGACTTAGAAAAGTGAATGGAAACAGGATATCAACACGCTTCCACGTTTCGTTGGACCAAAAAAGAAAAGCAAGCAACAGCGCAATTTTCGCCTATTGATTTAATTTCTGCCAAGCTTAACTAAATCATTGGCCCTTCGCGAAACCAAATTGTTGCCAATGAGCCAACTTGGCTGCTCAAGCTATAGAACTCTTAACAAAGCATCACGAGAAGCATCTTGAAGTGCTGCCATAGCAGAAATGGGTGAAGAGCTGCTTCTTGCCAACTAAAGTGGCATACTTAGCCGGGCTGACTGCTACGGCGGCGGTTAGCTCTGCGGCTGCTGCGGCTGCTACTGTGGCGGCTGCTCTTGCATGCCCCAAACCCCCAGCCACACGCTAGCAGTGTGTGAATGCGCGTACATGCAACAAACATTTCATTCTTTTGCATACAAAAAAATCAATTTACTTCCAACGAACAGAGGCTGTATTGAAGATTACACATTCATTAAGTCATTCTTTTCGAAAATTTACATACATTTATTATGACTAATATTTATTATGGAAATTGTTTTTTAAATTTATGTATTTAAACTTAATGCATTTTGCAAATCAGTTAATAAACGAAATTCTTTTATTTATGTATTATAGAAGCTAAATAAAAGAAGCTTTAAGAACATTGCATTCAGAAGTTCGACCTTCTTTATTCTGGTTATCTTCTTTGAGCTTACTGTTATCTTATCTTATTGATTATAATCAATCAATCATCCGAATATGATTTTCTTAGAAATGTCATTAGGATTAGTACAGGCAGCGGACAAACTGCACCTTCAACTCTTAGTTTATTGACTATATCACGTATTCGTTCTTTGTGCATTCCAAAACAATGAAAGTATAAAAATGTAGCGGTGAAAAAGCGACAAAGGGATGGGACAAAATTTGCCTTTGTTATTTTTATCAGCGCGTAGAAGAAACTCAGTGTGCCAAGTAAGCTTATGTTGGTGCTGAGCTAGTGTGTGTGCTATATCTCAATCGTGTGCGAAGGACCAACATCAGCCTAGTTCACATCGCAGTCCCGCCCCCTAATCGATATTAATAATGCGCAGCATATCAACGCTGTTCAATAAATTCCCGTTTTTCTTCCAACGTTCCAATTGCAATCGCCAAAGCAATTCCAAATCATTCAGACCCGAAGCTGGATAATGCTGTGAAACGAGTATATATGTGTATACATGTGTGTGCAAATACCTTTCTATGCATAGGTCGACTGGCATAAGTCCTGATTGAAAACAGAAGTCATGCAAAGGCGCAGAAACCGAAGCTTGGCTGAATAAACTAGCTGCAGGGCTGGTAAATGGCGAATGGCGAATGGCGCTCCACTCCATTTAAGTAAATCCCCACAAAATCCTTAGAGATGGCAAAAAACGTCCGCTAAGTCACTCGGCAGTCTCAGTCAGCCAGACGCTTCATTAATAACGCACACAGACACACCCAAAAGATGCTGAGGGAGAGAGCGACAGAAGAAAAATATAGTGGGATAAGGAGGGGGTGTATTCCAACAGAAACTACGAACAATAGTCGAAGTAAGTAATGCTATATTATGGCCCTAAAGACGGACATCGTAATTGCTTAGAGAAAATGACGCAAGGAAGCAGGCCATATAGTTAAGACCAATAAATCTTGCATATAAGAGTTAAAGTTAGAAACGTTGCTTTCTAGTTTACGTTCATAAAACAATAAAGATTTTTAGCATGGCGATAAACACAAATAATAATATAGTTTGATTTCATTTTGAAAACAAAATATGATATGTACAATTGAATACTGTGGATGCAAAGAAAATTTTATAATTTGTATAGTAACTGTTCATCTTAAATCGTTATCTTTATTTTCATACCCTTTAATTTGGCCAGAAGTTTGCAACGCACTTATGGAAACATCCTCTGAACCTATAAAATATATATATTCTAAATCATGATAAACAGAGGAGTCGAACTAGTACCGTGTGTTCGTCTGTTGCAACAGAAAACTTATCTCTCATTTTAAGAGTAATATTGAAAAAACTTTCCACATATGATCTTATTGCTCCACGCTTTAAATAAGTCGAAACAAGTCGGACCAGCAAACTAAGAGTATTATAACATTGTGTCAATTGGTAATGTATGTTTTTTTAAATATTGTTGCGATAGGATAATTATAATATAAAGTATTTCCGAAATTTTAAATATGCACTGAATTTGAAGATTTTGAAGACCTTTCCTGAAAGTATGCAATACAAAAAACTCAAAAAAAGGATGTTACATATTTAAGAAATTGTTATAGTCAGGTGTTAGCGGGTATATCACACCAATCGGACAAACAGGCAGACATGGTTAAATTGACTATTGTTGATGGCCATATACATGTGAATACTTTGTACGCCTCCGTCTGCCTTAGACATATCTGTATACATTTGCAATAATTAGTGTACCCTTTTTCAAACCTTTTGAATATGTATAAAAAACTTAACTCTAGAGCGTATTAACCTTCGGAGTAAACTTATTTTCAATTGGAATTTGCGAACAGGCTACTAATAATTGGTATCTTAAGTCTCTGCTGAACAGATTGCGAAAAATATAAATGGATATGTATGCTTTTATTGAAGCCGACGATAGCTTCTTTTGTCAGTTCAAACATTTGAACAACTTTATTATATCATTTTTCACTTATTTCCATAGCTGCAGGCAACGTGAGTGATAAAGAATGAGAAAGGAGCAAGATAAGTGCTTGGCAAAAAAAAAAAAAAAAAAAAAAAGAAAGCGTCTACAGAATGTGTCGCCCTAGACAATTTACTGAAACTCATAACTCAACAATGTTCCAACCACCAGACACTGCAATTCCATCGAGAATTGTTGCTTGTGCTCCGTAGGCAACATATAACACTGTACAACAAGATTTGTAGCATGAATTTCTAATGAAAGCAATTAATGAAAATATTGTAATAAATGTTCAATGATTTAATAATATATGATATTTATGTTATATGCATTGTAAATTTACTGAATCTAATAGCTTTCTATTATATTTTGGTTGTTTGGGGCTTACGCTCAGACACATTTTGTTGGCTAGTGTATGTATGCATCCTTATGTATATTTTACCCAGATATTATCTAAATTTGAGTATGTTATTAAAGGGAATTTATGGCCAGGTGGCTTATACCTTTAGCGCTTTCATAATAAATAAGAGCAATACACATACGCACACATACTTATGACTGGCCGAATTATACTCAATGTAGCATGGGTATGTTTGTTTTAATGGCTGCTACAATATGCCAAAATATACCTTTACTAAGGGTTGCCGAAGGGTTGAAAGAAGGTAAAGAAGATAAGTAAATAGCCAATTTAAGCATAGGAAGTAAGCAAGGAACGAAGCTTGCATTCGCTTTTACAAGTAACGAAAACTACAGTCAAACGCATTCGAGAGTAAAATACCTCTCAATAGCCGTTGTAAACTCTCTAAGCGTTGCCAACATTGCAAGCTCTGCTGCTTGGATCAAAAAGTTGTCAACGATAACTTCTTAGTCAGATCAGATTGCATTTAATAGGATATGTGGCTAGAAATTATAGTTAGGTTAGCAAATTGAGTTAAAAAATGTTATTATCGATTAGCGTAGACCTTTGGCGTTTTTGAAATGAACCCTGTCTGTGCAAGATAGAACAGAAACCATTATGCCAAATTTGGTCTCTATAGCTTTTATAATAACTGAAATCTCTGCGTTCAAACAAACAAAGAGAAAGATAAACAGACGGACATGACCTAATCGACTCAGCCATTAATTTTGATCAGTGTAAGTATACCCGCTTTTGACCATTTTAAATGGTCGTAGGGTATAGTTGTAGTCTAAACAGTGAAAATCACTCTGTATATAAGCACATACTTATATAAAGTACGCATTGCTTTGAAATCTCCACTTCGCTCTGTTCAAATGTAAGTCGCAAATTAACAGCGCTTTGCTTGGCTAAAAGCACGTTTCACTTACCTGTTTGCATTTGGCTTAATTTAAAAAACAATTATGCTTAAATGTGCACGTGAATTTGCTTAAATGAAGCGCAACAGCAACGCGCAACGGGAGGCGTATGAGTAATGCGGGCACGAGAAGGAGCATAGGTACTGAGCAAAGAGGAAGGCCCACCCAGCGCATGTTTATTCGTATTCTTGTTCGTCCGTGTGTCTGTTTGTTCGCATGTTTGTTTCTTTGTGCATATAAAGCAGGCAAACAGAGCTTTTATTCAAAGCAATTCACGTACATAAAACATTTATCTTTATGGCCGTCTTCAAGTATTTTGTGTGTGTGTGCGTTGGCTTCTCGCATGTTGTTTGTGCCATACAGGGACACATGTCTGGGCGTGCAGTGCAGTGTGACATTGCTTGTCTAATTTGCAAAAATTGAATTTCAAGCACGCTGCCTGCCAAAGGCGGCTCTCAACTTAAAGTGCTTCGACTCCTTCCAGTTATACAAATTTAATTACTGCCGCATGTCCTTTTGCCAGCCAGCTGGTGCGAGGCAAACCGGCAGCTGCAGTCACTTCAAAATGAAGTGCCACAATCCAAAAAAAAAAATAACAAAAAAAAAACAAATAACTAAAGAAAGCAGCAAACAGCAACCTTAGAAAGAAGACTAAACTAACTACGACAACGGCAACAAGAAGCCGAGAGAGCTTACTGCAAAACAATTTTGTTGACAATCAAGTGCAGTAGCGTCGTGCAAGGACATTGCCAAGCATCCTGAACAAGGGGCGACCCACAGCATAATGCAACAAATTTCAATAAGGAGAGGTCGAGGCATCAACCATCAGCTGCAGCCACCTGCCATCTGCCTCATGGCGCTTGCTGCCTGCTGGCTGTTGCCAGCTGAAGGGGAAGGTCTTTGCCTAATACTGCTTGCCGACCCACTTGGTACTTGGTGGTTAGAGCCAGTGCGGTGCCTGTGGTGCGGCCTCGGCCGGGACACGTTGCTGCTGTTGCCAATGCCAGCATCCGTATCCGTCAATGCCACACTGCCGCACAGTCGGCAGGAGCTCATTGGCAGCACGAGTGCATTATGGCCGCACACTCGCACTCAGTGGATCCTCCCGCCAATGCCCCAAGGACGATCGGTGGCTTGTGTGCCATAAGCAACGGCCCGCCCTATCAATTTGTCTATGCCAGAGCATCCATTCATTTATTTTGGACAGTCCATCATGCAGCTGTCGCAGTTTTAATTTCGTAATTACAATTCCTTTTTGCCGATGCCTCCTTTTGCGGTCGGATTTTCCTGGCCATGTGCCAAAAGGCATTAAACTTGTATTTGCCTGTTTTTCAGCTTTTCACTTTTTCAATTTACCAATTTTTTCTGCAACGATTTCTGACAGCAGCAGCTGCACCTGCCCAGGGTAATTACCAGTCGATGCCTGCAGTTTAATTACAAAACGAAACAGAAGAATTTGCAATTTCTGAGCTCTGCCCACAAAAACAAATGCAACTGACGAGATTGTAATTCCGGAAAGGTCATAGCAATTGTCTATTGCAAATTTCTTTCCTGTAATTTCATCAAATTCTCCCCTAGCTTCTCTTGACCTAAAAACATTCTTGCCCAAATTTCATTTTCTCTTCAATTGCTAAAATCAAAATCCCAGAATGCCGATCTAAACCGATTTCGTTTAACAAAAAGTTGTTCGAACAATATATCGGCATTTGTGAATTGTGTTATTTCTTTTTACAATTTTGGTTTGCTATTTCAGTTTCAGGTCACACAATGTGACATGCTACCGTTGTCCGGGTCGGGCCGTATATTTTTATTAAAACTCCACAATTATATAAGCCGCTTTTGTTGTGCGAGTTCCTTTGTTTAGTCATGTCCTGCTTGGCATAACTTATATGGGAGGGAGACAGAGAGAAACACAAGGAACAACAACATCGTCTGAAGTTTTCATGTACTTTACCTATAGAACATTTGTATATTTCACAATTTCCGTTTGTTTTCCGGAACGTTTTCGTTGCCGCTGTTCGTGTCACATATTTAGGCCATGGATTTTAAAAAAATTCATGGACTATTGTGTTTGTCGGAACGGAAATGTGCGTAACAGGCAGAAGGAGGCATCTCCGACCCCATAAACTATATATATTATGAATCAGTATCAGTAGCCGAGTCGATTGTGCCATGTCTGTCTGTCCGTCTGTCCGTCTGTCCGTCTGTCCGTCTGTCCGTCTGTCTGTCTGTCCGTCTGTCCGTCCGAATGAACACCTGGATCTCGGAAACTATAAGAGCTAGAGTCATGAAATTTTGTGACAACATACGTATATATTGCAGTGTCTCAAAGTTTTTTTGAAATTTGGACACGCCCCTTCCCGCCTTAGAAAATCAGTAATAACTATAACAACTATATATACTATGATAACACAACCCCACAAACAACAAAGTTTGTCATGATCTGGGTATGCGGCATATGCAGTTATATGTATTTTGGGTCGCTGAATCCGAATCCGGGGTCAGAAATTCTCCATCACGTCTGGATTTCGACCTAACCTCAAAAAACTGAAAAACCTTTGGATATCCCCCAAAAGATATAGAATCGTGATCTGGGCATACGATATATGTTTTAACATGTATTTTGTCCTTCTTAGTCCGAATCCGAAGTCCAAATTTGCATAGCACGTCTGAGTTTCGACTTAACCTCAAAAAACTCGAAAAATTTTTGAAGGCCCAAAAAATAATGGGGGGTCATGATCGGGTCATGCGATATATGTTTCTATATGTTTTTGGACCTTCCGAATCCGAATCCGAATCCGAATCATGCCCAGATCACGATTCTATATCTGTTGGGGGATATCCAAAGGTTTTTCGGTTTTTTGAGGTTAGGTCGAAATCCAGACGTGATGGAGAATTTCTGACCCCGGATTCGGATTCAGCGACCCAAAATACATATAAGTGCATATGCCGCATACCCAGATCATGACAACCTTTTTTTTTGTGGGGTTGTGTAATCCATGGCCTTATACAGTCAGCTCCTGACTGTAGCGTTTGTATTTTTTTATTTTCCATTGTTCTTGATGCTGGCACTAGTGTTGGTATTGCTGTTACTGTTGTTGTTCTCGCTGTTCTGGTTGTTTGTGTTTCGCTGGCCTTTTTAGCACGGCAATCCAAATGGGGCATTCGGGACCTTTCAACGCAATTCGGTGCCCTGCTTTCGGCCTCCCTCACAATTTAAATTGTTTGTCTGCGGCGGTTTGGTCAGCCTTCGCTCTCGTTCCGAGTGCAACACGCCGGAAACTCAACCCTAAAGCACCAACAGTATGGCAGCAACAACAACTGAATCGAGAGTAGTCTCGCTCTTGTGTAAAGCTGGAAATTGTCACCGTTTTGTTTTCTTACGCATCCTTCTGCTTGTTTGCGTTGCCAGCTAAGAAAAAAGAAACTACTGAGATAACCCGATAGGTCTCAACCCACTGCTAAACCTTATGAGTTTGAGACGTGAAACCCTGTAGAGTAACTAGTTCAAATAAAATCAGGGCTCATAAGATAGAAAACCCGGTTTTGGGGATAACAAAATCGAATGAAATGTTGAACCTTTGCTCACAGGGTATCTGGCTGTGTGATCAGTCTTCTGTGTTTCACCTCCTTTGTCTAGGCTTTGTTTTCACTGCGCCTTCCTTGCGGCACGGCGCATGATTTATGGAGGCAGAGTTGGTGGCTTTTAATTTGCCACCGAATCCTTGTTAAACATTTGCTGCACGTCTCGTCCTCGTCTGGCAGGCAGCCCGAACTTTTGTTTATTTTTTCTTATTTTTTCTACTGCTCGTCTTCTGCTTAACTTCTTTTTCTCGAACAAAGCATTTTGTAATTTATTTAATTTAACTTTTCTGCCGTTTTCAAAACACAAAAGTTTCCGGCGCGACCTTTCAAAGTTGACCTAAATTACAAATTGTAAAGGACAAAGTGAAGAACCCTGACAAGGACCTGGCTGAAAATATTTGGGCTGTCTTGAACAATAACAATAAGTCGAGTTCGTAATATAATTAAAGAAATATAATTACTATATCAATAATTAAACAAGTATAAAATATCAAAGCAAACTTTTGTGAACATTTCAATTATCCATGTTTTCCCAAACATTTATATATTCTTGACAGACGTTTTATGTATAAAATAAATACGAAATGAACGAATTCAAACAATTTGCACTAACAATTGTTACTTTTCTCCATTTGAGGCAGATCTAAGGAAATCGTTGAGTGCAAACAATGCCTGCCAGGGAAGGCATCAAGGAAAACCAGCATCTTTTCAGGATTATGAAAAATGTTGTTTGACAATTTGTCTAATTTGTTACCAGTCTAAGGAAGGAAACCAACTTTGAAATAGTATGAAAACTGTTTGTGTGAACATTGATTTTGTGTGGGGTTCAATGAGTGAACGGCAACAATAGAAACTGTATACAGCAGAGCCTAACAGTGGTCAGCTGGGGAGAGGAGGTGGGAGACGACACAACAGCAATACGGATTCTGATTTGAATTCGAAATCGAAATCGGTTTTCTGGCACAAAGCGGGACTGCACGGAACTGGCCCCTGGGAAGTAATTTCACCCGTTTTATGTGGCCAATAAATGCTTTATCTGCGTATCCAAATTGACGCCAGCTGGCGTGCATGCGTGCCGATAAGCTCGCTTCGGCTTTAGATCCAGCTCCAGCTACAGCTACAGACACAGCCACAGTTTCAGTTCCAGATCCACCACAGTCATAAGACCACCGCCACCACACAAATGCGACTCAGCCCACACTGCACTGGCATTTGATGGTCTGACTGGGTTGCTCGCCATGCAGGAGGCAGGCAAATCGATTTATTGGCCCATTAAATCGTGGCATTTGCCTCTAATATTTCGACCCAGTTGCATTTAACATTTGCCTTTCATTTTCGCTTTGGGGTTTCTCGGCCTATATCATTGTCTCCATGATGCCATGATGCCTTTGTGTGTTCGTCATTCCTTTTTATTTCAAAAACGACTACAAATTGCCTATTAAATTACAAACATTCTCTTTGTCCTATTGCCTCAGGCAATTGCAATAGCTCTTCACGGACAGTGTTTTAATTTCGCTTATAACAACTGGCAAGCCCGCAATGAAATCAAGCATTTTGAGTGCCATTTGTAATGTTTGAAATTCATTTATAAATTGCAGCTATGAAATTTAAATGATGTTTGTGGCAATTCCTTATTAATAATGCATTTCGTTTTGCACATCAATGACTTGAATTTACAAAATTGGATATTGCGCATACGCAGTGTGCGCTACTAAATTACATAAATAAGCTGACTTGCAACATAACTGCCTTTCATCTTGATATTTAAACCCGAAAGTGAACAAACAAACGTGCTTATTTTGTAATTAGATATACATAGTAGCGCCAATCAACATAGAATTCGCTTAATTAATCAAGAAGTTGCAATTATTTAATATTATTTTAGTCAGGCTTCTATGCAGCATGCGAAATACTTCTCAAATAGTGCTTGACATAGCTCAGTGAGACACTAATCAGTCGTACTTTAGGAGGGCTCAGCTCCCCATTTGATGTATTCTTGAAAGGAAAAACCGCTCATCAATTATAACGTCTGCTCATCGAATTATAATTGAAGCATCATCGAGTTGCACATGACAATGACGAGAGAGCGAGAAAGAGATTGAAAGCGGGAGGGAGAGCGGAGACCAGCAACAGTCAACGCAAATTGAGCGTAATCAAATAAAGCAATCGAATCGACAATTCTGTGGGGAATTGGAGCCGGGGATTTAATTGGAGTATACGTGAACCCTCCCCGACTGCACAACAACTTTTAATCTCTTCACGCACACAATTAATTGAAGTGAATGAAGAATAATAAAATTAACCTTCCTTGACTGCAGTCAGCCTTAACTCGCATTGAATTGAGTGAATGCATTGGCGATGTGATTTAATAAATTTCGCCGCCTGCTGTGGTATCATTCAGATGGATTACGCGTATTACCGCACACAAATCGAATTTAATCCCTCTGCACTTTTCACTTAGCAACCGTCTCAGCGTGTCCATGAATATCTAAACACGGTGTGTAAAATATCTATGTGTTTTTGTTCGACTCCACAGCTCCCATCGAATTAATCCATTCGTATGGCACGTGTCAAAACCACATGAATTCACAATTCGGATTTGTCGGCACTCCGGTGACCCGTTTGATCCCCATCGTCCGCGTCATGGCCGTCCTAAGCCGCTAAGTAGCTTTGCCAATGCATTTGGTCAGTTCTCAGCTTTCACCTTATCTCCCCAACGAGTGATGGTTTATAATTTATAAGTCGAGTCGAGTAAGTATTGTCAAAAAGGGGTTGGAGAAAAATAAGTGAAGAGATGTACAGCGAATGGCTGAAAACAAAATGAAGTGGCATCCTTAACTCGTCGAGGGTCCTTATAAATAAACATAAATAATTAAAAGCTTTCCGCGAACTGTCGATTTCTCTTTTCATTCAATCGATAAACGCCAATTGAATATTAATCCCTGAACCAATATTGCTTCGATGCGCAGAATTAATTTTTGGTATCGTTCCACAAATATTTAATTTCCACCAGATCGATGGTGTTTAAATTTACAAAAATAAATTGTGTGATTCACAATTTCAGTTTCTTCCAAGGCAAAAATTTAACTTCATAAGCTCAGCGCATAGCTTACCTAACATACCTTGTCTATCGCTGTCATGCCTCCATCTCATGTGGATTAGGATTAATTATTTTTTTTGTGCTGTCAGACCAAAGGCTTAGTTCGCCTTTTAAAATTGACACCTGCCTCCAAACATCCGTACCTAAATAGAACAACGAAACTTAACTTACTTTGGGGCTTTCGTATTTTCAAGGATATTCTAAGCTGGTTGAATCTATTCACTTATTATTGCTATTAGCTATCTGATTATGACTTTATTTTGTGACTAACACTTTAATTTATAATGTTGGGAATTCTCGTCAATAAATAATAAAAATAATAACAATTAAAGATTTAAAAATAATGTTATAACCATCTTATGGGCCAAAAGAGATCAAAGATACAATGCATATATTTAAAGTGAATTAAAATATATTTATAATATACTAAAAGATTAATGCCAAATTTTGTGGGTCCAGCTTTTAAAATAACTAAGATATATGAAGACAGGCAGACAGCAGGAAATAGCTAAATCGACAAGGCTAGGGATCCTATTCCAGAGAACATATGTAGGTATTGTCTTTTGCCGCCTATTGCTTTCTCATTCAAACAAGCTACATGGAACTTTGGGCACTTCAAAGACTCAAATAAGTTCTGCGCTTATCGTCCGAACGGATTGAAATTTGAAGGAGAGAAAGCTATTTAAATAAAGTTAAAAAAAATGTGGTATATTTTATACGACTTGAAAAATTAACTTATTGATTTGTGGGGCTGTGGGCGTGGTATATCACATTTGAAATAAACTTGATCTGTTCAGAATATACAAATTTGGAGACCTAGACGTTCGAATGGACGGACAAACATACAGACATACAGACAGGAAAATGGACATACAGACATGGCTCGATTGCCTTGGCTAGTGATCCTGAGTAAGAATATATAAACTTTGTGCCACCACGCCACCTCCTGCCTGTTACATACATACATTTCCACAATGTTAGTTCATACTATTTTAACCATTTTCAATGGTCGAAGAGTATAATTATGTTATTAGTAGAACCGACTTTAACATACACAAAGTCAATAAAAGTAGATTTCAATTCGATTTTATTCATTAAAGCTGCATCCATTGTGTAATATAGCAAAAACTTCAAATTGGCGTTAGTGTTTACAGTGTTTTAACAATGCCTAAATTAAACAGAGTAATAGAGTGGGATATAGAGAGTAAGTTGTATGTAGAACAATCATCTTGATTGCCCCGTAAGTGACAACGATAAGTTAAATGTCCCTCAGTGAGGTTGCTGCCAAAAGAAAGTTAGTTGATTAGGAAATCGAACTAAATTGCTCATGGCAAGCTGTCAGTTTCACTTCACTTAGCTGAAAACTTTGGACAATTAATGGCATCATTGAGTTTTCAGTTGACTTTTTCAGCTGTACTTGACTTGGCACTGCCAAAACGAACGAACTCAACTGTAAGTAAAAGGAAATGTGCTCAAACATCGAAAATTAACTTGTCGTCCAAATATGTGTGTCCGTGTAGGTGGACAGGTGTATGAGCGAGAATGTGGGTGTAGGTGTAAGAGGTGTGAGAAAATCAATTTGGGAAAGCATATCGACAGCAAAAGCCACGACGTTAATTTCAGGAACAATGTGGGCAGTTGTTGACCTGGTCACTTTGGTCGGCTACTTAGGCCAGTAAATCGTAAAGCTTTACACGATTTGCCTCGGCTCGTTTGCTCGCATTGTTGTGGGGCTACTGTTTTGCTATTGTCCCAATGAATCGCTGGACTTTGCTGACGCCCATCAAGCCGACCGAGTCACTTCAACTGAACTCGTTATGGTCGCATGTGCAGGGAAGCTCACCCCTTGTTCCTCTACTCGGCATGTCAATGAAGAATTAATTCATATGTGCACTCAGTGTAGCCACGCCTTCTTTTGTGACAGATTTATTCGCTTCGCGTAACTTTTTAATGTTCAGTTTTCTGCTAACTGTTTACAGTTTTATTTTTAGATCAGAAAGTTTTTCACTCCACTCCTGCACTGCTGTCTGCAAACTTCTCATTTTCTTGGCTCTTTCTAGTCCTCCATCACTGGGACAGAGGAGTCGGGCATTAAAACGAAATTGTTGTACAATATTTGTTTTTTATAATACATTTTCCTGTTTTTGCTGCCTTCTGCGACAGTTGTTGTTGTCATCTCTGGCTTGTCCCTTTTGTTGTCCTTATAAATTTCACATAATTTATGCAGATCGACGCTACGTGCAGCCGTCGGCGAGGAGCCAGCCAGCAGAACTTTTTAGTACGAGCTGGAATGGAAAGGGAGGGATGATGATATGAGGGGGACGGGACATTACGTGAGTGGGAGGGGTTCATTGTGTGGGCAGTGGAGCATTTAACATAGAAATAACAATAACAATTTAACAAATTGTCGCCACCGTTCGTTCGCTCTCTATCGCACGCACATACTAGCATCTCTTTCTCTCTCACGCCTTCTTTCTACACACACGCATCGTGCAGGACAAACCGTCTAGCGAAGCAACAATAGAAATTTACTTGCAATATATGTATTTTTACATGGCTTCCTGCGCTGTATATGTGCATACACTCACAAACACATGTATTGTATGTTCGCTTACTCGTGTGTGTATGTATTTCATTTGTGAATTATTTCGCTGGCTGATGTCTATGTGTGTTTTGTGTGAGTGTGCGTGGAGCAGCGGAAGTGCCAGCATAGTACAGTAGCTGGGGGCGTCAGGCGGTGGGCGTCGAACGGACCCACGCGACTGCCTCGGCGTTCGACCCTTGGCACAAAAGCTGGTTAGTCAGTCAGTCATCGCGCTTGTGGGTGTTTAAGGACACCCGCAAATACAATCACATACCCGCACACACACACACGGACGCACGGACACTTCTGCTGAGTAGCCAAAGGCAACAGCAACGCACACACGCACACTCTCACATAAAAAGCGATGAACTCATAAAAAACTTATGAAACTAATTTTGTTTTGCTTGGCTTTGCTTTTGCTTTTACTTTTGGCCGTTGCCGTTATTGTTGTTTTTGCTCTGCTGCTGCTCTTGCTTGCCAACCCACTCACAAAAAGTCGCGACACACATACACACACACACCCATTTATACAAACACCGAAACGGCTGCCGTTTTATTGCTTGACTTGAAATTCCATGTTTGCAGCGAGTCGCCGTTGTCCTTTGAATATTATGACTAGTCCGCAGACACTCGCTACACGTGTGATTGTGTGTGTGTGTGTGAAAGGGTGGGATCGTAACTTTCTGTGTGTGTGTGCCTTATCTTGTGCGCCTGTGTGTTGGCTCATCGTGTACGTTTGCACGGCATAGCCAGGTCCAAGTCTGCGCTCGTGTGCGTTGGCCAGTCCGCGCGACAATCAACAATCGACAAAAATAGGCATTAAAGCGAATAACAACAACAACAACAAAAGTAACAGCAACAGTAAAATAGAAGTCCAATGCGTGCTCTGGCTAATTTTCATTTGGCATTTAGTTGGGTCGTTGCCGTTCGCGTTGCCTTTGCCGTCGCCATTGTTGCTCGGACTTTGGCAGGCAATAAAACAGAGAATGAAAAATCAATAGCATTGCATTTGGCTCGTTCCGCTGCCACACACGCAGACCACCATCTCGTTACATACCTCCTTCTCTGTCGTTGGTTGGATGCCATATCCTTTGCAATTAGTTGACGACCTATGCACGCTGCATACCAAGTGAGATGCCACGCCAGCTTCTGCTTGCGGACTTGTAGCGGAGATATTGTCATACGCTGCGAATGAGTAATGCGTAATTTAAAACGTATTTCTGCGCAATATTGACGATTTATTTCCACGCACTCACAATGCATAACAAGTTGTTGAGCCATTGGCATGAGTGTTGTTGTTGCTCAACATGTAAATTGCATTTGCACAATTATTTTTCAATCGCTGAAGGTCAACTGAATGTCATTTGCGTTTGACATGCCGACAATACAAGCAATTCTTGAGCAAATGAAAGCGATGTTCGATTGTTCGAATCTCTTGTTTCTCCTTTGTCCTGACGAGGGTCACTTTAAGCCTTACCAATTCGTGTGCTCATTACATTTTCATTGCTTTTGTTTTACCAACTTTCTAATTAGTAAAACCCCAATTAAGATGCTAACGGTATATAACAAGTATTATCTCCACATAACGCTGCTTTCTCTTTTGCCTGCCTTACTGCCCGCCTGCCTGCCTGACCGCCAAATATTTCTCAATTTCATGATTGGATTAAAAAGGCGGAATTGAATTAAGTTACCGCATTAGCAGCAACTTTTGCCCAAGCCCAATGCCTTCACATTAACGCAGCTGCTCTCTGTTTTCAGGCAACCAACTCCGAATCAGATTAAAAATACGTCTAAGCCCCCACGTTCTTTAGCTACCGACAATGTCGACTCGAATCGATATCATTTTTGTGGAAACCAGAGTGGTTAATTATTTCATCTTCTACTTTTGTCGATAATTGGATTCCAAATTCGAGAGAGGGAAAGCTTTTCATGCTACTCGCGAAACTTGAATTCCGGCCGATCAATTTCCTTAAACTCCACTGGAAAACTTTTTGTTTAGATGGAAGATATGAAAATTTCACACCAATATGCGAAGCAGCGGCAGAAGTAGAGACAAACACAGGATACGACGGCGACGTCGGCTGCTTTTAAGCACTTTTATGCTGATGCTGTGATTTTTTACAGCTGCCGTTTCGATGAGGCAACGTAGGCTGGGCTGCTTGTACGGGTGTGGGGGTAGGTATCTTTTAGCTACTGGCAGCTGTGCGTGAGGCAACAGAGTACGTTCCTTGGTCCTTGCATCTTCAAGAGACTGTCGACAGTTGGTCGTTAGGCAAACGAGACGAGTGTGCCAAATGATGTTTGTCTACGGCAGCAGCCGCCTCCGACAACTAAGAGTACATAATATGCATATACATATATATATTCTTTTATATATATTGAATTTTGTGGTAATTACAAGTAACTCGCTTCAGCTCATTGACAACATTTCATGCAGTGCTGACAGCTGGGTTTTTTCCCGTCAAATGTAGCGGGTTTCAATGTATAGCCAAAGTGAACGCGAAATGTAGCTATTTAGGTATAACTAATTGCAAAGGACCCGCGTTTTATTAATAAAATGGTTGTCCATTGTCCAATCATTAGGACATTATTATATGTATTCCGATATGCTGCTGTTTGATGATATATCTCCCTGCTAAGGAAACGATGACAATTCCTTTTTTTTTGTTCATGCTTAGGTTATTGTTGCATTAGGTTTTGCAACATTGGATCGTTCCATGGGATTGCACTTCGATGCTAGCTTACTAAACACTCTTAGCGAAAAATCAA
Source organism: Zaprionus capensis (assembly GCA_018903675.1). Classification (NCBI taxonomy): domain Eukaryota; kingdom Metazoa; phylum Arthropoda; class Insecta; order Diptera; family Drosophilidae; genus Zaprionus; species Zaprionus capensis. The sequence continues at coordinate 6,873,839 of JAEIFN010000011.1, forward strand.
GAAGTAATTCTTATTTGATTTTTAATTGTGCCAAATTTACAAGGGGTTTGTTTAATAAAATTCCAAGTTAGGCCTGAAGAAGGCTACAATACTGTAAAAAATGTATTTAATTTAAAAAAAACGTTAGAAAATGTCTCTGGCTACGCCCGGCTGGCCGCTATTTGTATCCATATCCGAACCATTGAACATTTGCAAGATCGCTAGTAATACTGTTGTTTTCGCTATACAGAATGCGGAAAGCACCTGAAAAGTCGAACATAAAATAATAATTTGTTAATGTCAGCTTCTTTTTAGCTTTTATTTCTGATATGTGGCAACACTCATGTTATGCCTGTGCACGATATTTTGGGGGCAGTTTCTGTATGTATCTTTGCATACTTTTTGGCGCACAACCTGCTGACGCAGTTTGTTGACTCTGCTCTGTTGGCTGGTTTGTAATTGGCAACGCTGAGTTTTGTTGGCAACGCTTTCCAGTGCTAGTTGCAGGCTATGAAACACTCTTCACATACAGTAGGTACAGTATATAGTATACACCAATTGGAGTTGCCAGACAATGCCAGCAAAGCAAGCACTTTGGATTAACGATAATGGCTGCATATTTCGAAAGTTGTTTGTTAGTATTTGCAGTCTCAGCAGGAAGCAAGAGTGGGACAGACCTACTTCTGCCACTCACTCAAAACTTCAACGATTTACAGTTATTTTACAAGTTTTAATGGAACTAGCTACTTAGAAATAAAACTTAAGTTGAACTAAACCTGACTATTGCTTAAATCATTTAGAGACCCAGGCCAATATTCGACTCCAGCTGCAAAGTGCTTTTCGCAGCCGACATAACTGAATAAGTTTACCACAGCTAAATGGGTATTCTAAATAGCTGTGTGAGTTCTATTCAAGTATCTATTTAATTGTACAGAATATACATGATTACCACAGATCTTGCAGTCGAAAGCAATTTAATCTATTTTCATGCCTGGAATTCCTTACATTGTTTCAATGTGTTAAATTGCTTACATCAAAGTCAAATTAAGAGAAGCTGCAAGTTTTAATCCTTCAGGATGCCGCAAAATGTGCGCACACACACACAACAAACACCCAGGCAACTGAGGTGCGACAGAGAGGAAAAGAGAGAGAGAGAGAGAGAGAGAGAGAGAGAGAGATTCAAGTAGTTGAAAGCAGTAAGCTGCAATAATTGAGATAAAAATGTGCAATTAGTGACTTTGCGGTCGCTGTGACTTAGGTCTTTGCTGCAGCGCGGATTACATGCAATTTACGCGAAAGCCAATTCCATAAATGGAACTTTCCCAACAAGGAGCAGTCCGCATGAGGGCAAGCGAGAGAATGAGTTGCTCAGGGAATATGACTTGACTAGCTTGCAGCCTTTTAAGTTAGCCATTGTTATGAGCTCAGCCACAGTAGTTGGTTTCGTCAAAATTGCCAGCTGCGTGAGCAGCGCTGCAAAACATGTAATGCTTAGCTAGCAATGCAAAAACACAGTAAAAATAATAACAGCTACTCAAAAAAGTAGCAATTCTGCTATTTAACTTAAATAGTAATAAGCAGGTCGACAAGAGTTCAGACACTTTACAAATTTTAATTGCACTTACAATCGTAAGTTTTGTAACCTTAAAAGAATAATTTCAGTTAACAAAAAAAGCACAAAAGGAACTTACCTGACCAAAACGATTACATAAATATATAACTTCTATGTTTTACTTATTTTGTGTTGTATACTTTGGGGAGCTAATTCGTAAGCGGCTTCGAAATAACGAATTCTTAAATAACTTCTTTGTAATTAATCCGATCGCAACCAAATTTATTGGGCGTTGATAGTTTTTGTGTTTCCCGAAAACGAATTGTCCTGCATTAAAATTACGCTTGAAAATCTTTTTTTTTTATTTACGGGGGCGGCAAGCGGCGTGGACAAACCTAAAAAAAAATTGACACAAAATTTGCTTACTCTAGCTATAAATGTCTCTGAGATCGAGGTTCTTATACGGAAGGTTATACCGACAGACTGTCATGGCTTTATCGACTCGGGTGTTAATGCTGATTAGAAACATAGACATATAGTTTGTAGGGTCCTTCACACCTCAATCTGCCTTATACATATATTTTCCGTTGGCACAAGGTTATAAAACCCTTCTAGCCTATGGGTACCGGGTTCTCATAATAATAAACGCAAAGAAACTAAAATATGATTCTAGAAAATATGCATTGATCCTTGTCTTGTAATACTGACTGCTTACTGGGTATACCATAGTCGATTAGATTCCACTGTGAGTCGATCCGACTTGTGCTTAAGTGCAGTGCAGCAAATCGTAAAATTCGCTTTAACCCCAACACGCACCCAGTAGATGCGAAGGAACTAAACGCCGTGCCTCAATTGGTTTTTCTACCCAACTAAAGTCAAGCACAGCTACCTCTCACCACCACCATTCCCGGGTCACCCCATGGTTTGTAAAGTGAAAACGGTTCTGCGAAATGCTTTTTATTTATTTACCGCTTGGTAAAGTCTCGTACGCAGCAGCTCACCAATTTACAAAAAACGAAAACAAACAACAAAATAAGTAAACAAGTAACACTGCATCGGGCTTCAAAATGGCGCTATGAGAGCGAATTTTTAGGTACAAATTTACAACGTATTTATTGTGGTCACACATATGTAAATACCTCCAACAGTTTGCTTGTTTTTTATTTTTATTAATTGTTAATATTTAATATTTTTCTTCATTCATTTAGCGCACTTTGAAAGTATTATTAATTTACACCCTTGATATCAGAATTTAATTTACAAAATACGCGAAGAATTCGAGCAGATTGTAATGGTTGAACAAATATTTCTAAAATATGTATATTGATATATATTCATATATATATGTACATATATATATATATATTGTATACATATATATATATATATAGATTGAATATACTATAATAAGAGATTGAACATCCCAGAGTTAGATACATGAAATTATAGCCGTTATATTTAATTTAATTTTTAATTTTAATTTTTCACGTGTATGCAATTGTAAAAGTTTATACCATAGCAAAGTATATGGTTTGATATTTTTACTCGAAATACTTCATATCTCAATGTACATATATTTCTTGGCAATCCCGTGTCAATTGAAAATAATGGGCGTGTTGAACATTTCATAACATACTATATACGTCACTTTGATATACACACAACACTAAGACTAACAATTAAATGAAGGGACAAGCATTGATTTTATCACACAACTATCAAAACAACGAAATTGGTAACCCGACACCCGAAATCAATGCAGTGCCAAATAAATCATGCAACCGTGCGACCTTTTAACAAACATGGCCAAAATGAAATTTGCCATGAACCGCAAACACGGTCGGCAAATGGAAATGGAATTGGGATTGGGTTTGGCAATTCAGTTTGGACATGAGCTGACTTGCAGAACTTCCGGATACTTCAACACAGCATCTGCTGGTAGAGCTGATTTTTCTGCTGTGTCGTGTCGTGTCCAGTGGAAATATCATGATATTCGAAAAAGCGAAAAATATGCGTACAAATTGTCGCCACTAAAAAGAGCAAAAAACGAATACGTGATGATTGAGTTGTAAGCGGAAATTAATGAACGGAAACTAAATATCTGAATGCTGCTGTTGGTGTAGGCATATATGATTTTCTGTCACACTCCCCCTTTATCGGCCTCATCGGCATTGTGTGCCAATACAAACGAATATTTGTTTGCTCACAAATCTTTTCCTTGGCACGGACTAAATTTTGGAAATGTCTCAGGCGCTGTGGGTCGATCGGGTTATTTATGAGGCGCGCTGCACTGGGACAATCAGCAATCACGTAGACCGTTTGCTTTGATTAATGGCCGCCAGGCAACCGCGTCTTCGATTTTTATTCCCGCTTCAGGGCGTTGCGGACAAGAATACACGCCTCGTATACTTGAGTGGGCAAAGCAAACAGCGACAAACTTTTCACAACATTTGCCAAAATTTCAATAAAAACTTATCGACGGCCTGGTCAGTGGTACTTAGTAGTATCGCGCCCATGTTGACGTTCGGGCGAGGCCGAGGCGGAAGCCTTGTTTGACTTTACTGCAAGTTGGCAATTGAATTGGCAACGCCCTCGCACGGCACACAATAACGGAAAGTTACGCCTCTCTCGTTCGTTGGACAAATGTTGAGAATTTAAAATTTGTTTAAGCGCCTTTTACAGCACAGATTCGAAATGTCAGCATAGGGTGGGCAGAGGGGCAAGAGGTGGCTTGCTAGAAGCTGTCATTGAATTTTTCAAGGCAGCTCGTTGATTTTGGTGTGAGTGCGAGTGTGTGTCTCATGGGCTCTGCTCAAGTTGCAGGCTCTGCTCAACAAGTATTTGTATCTGCTGCACTTGCGAGTCGACTCAACGCGACGCCTTGACACAGAAAAAGCTCAACCGCAGCGAGAGCGCGTGAGACATTGTGCGTCGCAAAAGCCTAACCGAATATGCATGCTAGCTTAGAGCTTTATGCAAATTTAGCTAACATTAGAGGTCCCCAGGCATACGAAAACACATACACACACATTTCGCCCACAGTCACCCACACACACACCCAGTGACAACAACGGAAAACACTTTGCGAAATGTAAGCGACCTCGACGCACCGTCACCGGACGGGGACGACTTTCATTTGCATTTAAAGTGCTGCCATATGGCCAACAACGTTATGTGCTATTGCCCCAGGGCGTGCAACCATACGAAGTGTTATCAAAAAAAAGGTTTCGGCATTATGGAAAAATGTTTGAGAAATCTTCGAATAATGTTCGATATTTATATCTACGAGACGCAAATAAAGAGCAATAAATCGTTATAAAATTCGACAGCTTAAACGAAACTTTACCTTACAAAAGTAAGTCATTAACCGAAAAGTTTAAACTATCAGACCAAACCCTAAAGTTTTCATGGTTAACAAAATCCATTTCATTAAACTTTTACATGCAAAAGAAAATTTGTTAATCGCATTTTAAACCTTTTTTAATTACTCAAGAATTTTATCTGATTGCTAATAACGTCATATTCTTCAGTTGATCGTCAAGATTCAACATTCAAAAGTTTATACAACTTTAATCGAGCTTGTGTAGTTCTTTACCCGTGTTATTGCGATATTATAAACACAAAATAGGCTAAACAAAAAACAAGCGGACTGCCTATGATAACAAGGAAACAGTCAACTTTTCCTTGGGAGTACTGAAAACATCGAATGTTAATGCCTCTGGCGAAATTACCCACTCGGAACGAAGCCCTTACTTAGTTGGAACACTCGAACAGTGGAAAGAATATACTTAAATTTTGCTATAACTCAGCTGAACACTATAGCAAACAAGTGTCTCTTAGGTGTATTATAATTAATCATTTTATATTTAATTTTACCCTCAAACTATGTATGTATAGTCTTAATCAGAATCAGCAGCCGAGTCGATATATAATGGAATTTCTATCATTTTTTAAGTAAGGATATTCAAGTTAACTTACTTAATAAATCCAAATTATAATTTTTTAATAAAACCATACAAAATGAAGAGATTAGTCTATCTATAAGAATGTTTCAAATTAATAGAAAACAATTGTGAATAGACTTAAAAGTTATTTATTCTGTGAATCGATTTCAATAATTTGTTTTTTATCCTTAAACGGGCTATTTGCCCGTTAGAATAATATTAAAGTCGAATTTCGAAATTTTATATTTTCAAGTTGCAATCAAACTTTCTTTGAATTCTGTAAAAACAAAAAAAGAAACTCTATTCCGGCGCGAGTTTAACCTTAGTCGTCCCACTGTCAGCCGGTCAGGTGTGGGGAGCAGATGGTGCGCAAAACTTTTACACTATGTATTTAATTTGGAAATGCGACAGTTACTACATTGCGACACTGAATACTTCGTGTAAATTAAATTACATGCGCGACGATGTCGGCTGGGCCATCCCTTCTCTTGGAACTGGCACATTAAATTTTCATTCAACCAAAAGTCCCAACGGTTAAAAACAGGCTGCAGCTGTAGCAGCCATTTGTCCGTTGACCGCATCCCAAGCGCCTAAACCGAATACGATGTACCAACAAAAATTCGTCCGTTAAGGTCAGAAAAGTGTGTAAAATTGTGGTAGACCCTTAACGCCTGAAAATTAATGCAGCAAGATGACACATACTTAAAGTAGCCGCTGTAAAATCGGAATACTAATAAGTTCTTTTGCTATAGATAAAGTTGATTTCTTATGATTTAAGAACACTTTGAACATAGTGCTATATTAGGTACATAAATCAATAACAGCTAACCTATATTATGAACTGTATTCAACTATAGAATTCGAAATTAAAACTTACGATCATAACATTTCACGATAAATTTATTTATTTCAATAGCAAATATTTCCTATAAATAGTGAAGCAATTTCATCATTTCACTATCAAATTCATCAAACGCTTATTATTCGATTTTATCAGCATATTAGTTCTAATAGTAAAAATTTAATTTATTTCCAGTCAATGCCAAAATATACCAAATCTAGTTGGGGAAAAATATTTAATTAGATAAAAATCAGAATTTTATTGATCACCAGCCCATGAAATTCTTTGCATTTATGAAAATTTTATATTTAGAACTAACGTTGCTAGTTTCAGACAAACTGTTAAACGCACTTAAAATAGTTTTGCATTTGCATTTTTAATGCTGCGCGTGCTTTGTTTCAACAAATTGGCAACAATTTACAAATTTTCAATGGCTTTTAATGTGTTTTCATTTTGTGTGCTTCAGTTCTCAATTTAATTACACTTGACTGCAGCACTTCAAAAATCAAATGGACTACCTGCGGCTGCGGCCTGTCGACTGATAGAACCCCACCCTTTCCCCAACACTTCTTTCAGCCACTTGGAGGCTTAGCTGGAGCTGGCGTGTCTGCCGAGCGGCACGGTCAAGTGTTAATTGGTGAACCGTTTAGCTTTTTAGTCACACTGTAACCCCGCTGAGCTAAGACAGCAATGAATATACACATCACTCATAGCGCAAACATATTTGCTGGTTATCGTAGCAAATGGACTAAGTGCGCTGGGAGTATTTGTAATTATTATCTTAACTCTTAACTTTTGTTTTATGTTATTCACTACCGAATATAGAATACTACTGTAATAATCCCTTTTCGTACCTCTTTCGTGCATTTTATTGATAGAGAAAAATATAACAAAGAACAATAACTTCCGCTATAGAAAGCGAGATGTCTATTTAATTCAATACATGCTACTAATGCAGAGAATTGGCAGCGAGCGGTAGTCGAGGAGGATATGGGATGCGGAATAAATAAAACTCAAATAAAATGCCAATAAAGAGAACCAATAGAGCGCTTACACCCAACAATATACGCGCACATATGTATGTATATATGTACATACGAGTATGCATTAGTTTGCAAATATTCGAGTATATGTTACACAGAAATAGGAAGCGGAAATGCGATTTTGGTTTTGTTTTGCGCATGGCGCATTGCGATCCGAAATCCCCTAAATACAATAAATTGTACATTTCATTTAATTCCATTTCATTTACAAAGCGAAACCGAATCCGAACAACAAATAAAAAGGCGCCATTGTGGGTGCTGGCAAAATGGCGGCCAGCTGAAGTGGAAGAAGCTCAGACGGAGAAGAAAGGGACATGCAATATAGAAAGAGAGAAAGAGAAAACATATAATAAATAAATATAACAATTGAGCCAAAGTGAATGAAATGAAATAAAGCTCATGTGCTGCCATCATATTGAATAGTTGAAGCTATGTTCAAGTCAGGGACTTGGCGCATTGAATGGAAGTCCCAAGAGCAGAGCAGCTGCTGCGAATGTATTCCTGCTGCTTGCTTTACATTTGTCGAGACATCTTGGTTTACCGATGCTACATTCATTTTTCATTCACAGCATCCAGGACTGCCTTCTTCTTCCTCTCATTCTCTATCTATTTCTTTTAACACGCTTTCCCTCGAATTCTTCAGCTGTCCCATTTTTTATGCAATGAATTTGTAGCACATGTCGGAAAAGCGCACCGATTTGCAGCTAGTCAAAGTTTATTTAAGTTGATGCTCTGCCGAAATCCTTTTGACCCCGCACATTTCCTTATAGCGTCTTTATTTTGCAGGGTTGATAGTATTTCCCATCGTTTGGAATAGTTTCCGCCTGCCTGCCCGACTGCAGTGCCTGCAGCTGCCACGAGAAAGTTTTTCGTGTTTCCTTTCCGTTTTATGCACTTTTAGCTGCCACACTCAATGGCCAAATATTAAACAGTCGCCGTCGTCTTTGATGTGTTTCACAACTTGGCACACTCGCCCAACTTTACAATTGAAAACAAAGTTATGGAAATTCTGTTCTGCAAAACTTTTAGCATAATTCAATCATTCCGCTGTATACTTTGTAGCCGCTTCACTTCGATGCAATGCGATTTCCGAGTATATTTATTTCGCATTTTTGTGAGTGAAAGGAAATCGAAAATAGTAAAAATCAATTGCAAAAGATAAAAATACACCAGTATAAATGCAAATGAAATCAATAATTACAAGTTCAAAAGCAAACTGAACGGCAATAAATGTATTTTTCAAATAAATTCTATACATTCTATGCATTCAAAAATACATTTCTAACTTTATACCCTAATCTTCCTCTTTAACAGTGATACATCGATATCAACACGCGTGGATATGCTTACGCCTGCTATTGAAGTCTACAAGCCGCCGCTCTGACACAAAGATGACACTGTGGAGAGCAATTTAGGGAATCCATCGACGAGTAGCGATTTCTAGCAGAAGCTAATCACCACTGCAGAACTAACTACGGATAATCTATTTGTTCTTCCATCATAGTGTCAATCAGGTCTAGAAATCTGAAAACCAAACGGAGCAGGCAACAACTTTTCGCCGCAACTGGAAACCACACTAAAAAGTTGAAACAACAACACAATACACTAAACAATCAAACACCGATACCCACACCCACACACCCATTTACAGAACACACAGAATCAAGGAGAAGGAGTGAACAACCACAGAGAATAATAATAATAATAATTGATCCAACTGAATAATTCCTAAGATTGATTACATTTAGTTACTTTTTAGCGTAAATGATTTTTAAACCTGGCCCAGTGGTGGCCCCAAAAATGCTGCGTAGTGAAAGCAGAAAAACAAATGGAACATAGTTGTAAGTATAGGGTATTCAATATGTATGTGTAACGTGTAACGGTGATGGCGAGAAACATCGCATATTTTCATATAGACGCGATGCCCAGATAAGAATTTTGTTTGTATCTGCAACAAATTTGACAAGTAGTTCGTGTATATTTAAACGAGAGAATTGTTTTCAATGTGTATCGAAAATGTAAATTTAGTTATATAAATGAAGAAAACAACAAACATGGAACAAAAACGAACAACAAAAAAGGTTAACGCAAAGAATAATTTTTGTACTGCTGAAAAGACATAACAAACAAATAAAACATAATAAACGAATGAAAAACCTAACATTAGATGTAAAATTTTGCATAGATTATAGAGATTACTTTTTAATATGTTTCCAACGCCGAAAAATGCAAAACTTTAGGTGAAATTCGAAAAGTTTATGCAATAGAAAATTCGCAATGTACATTTGATTTTCAACCAAATTTTTGCGCTTCGACTAATGCGCAGGATATATTTGACATCCGGCCTTTATACTGCACAGACAAAGATATAACATACACCCTTGCAGAGGGTTTTAGGTTTTATGGTATAGAGAATATATAAACACATATATATAGTACATATAGACTTAATATCGTTGATCATGGATTCGCTTGAATATTGGACCTCTATATCATATAGTAGCTGTCATAGTTATTAAATGTTCTGGAAGGGTTATGAACCTTCGGTTACCGAAGATAATATTTTTTCAATATTGTAAATTTTAAAATTCGTCATTGCCGAAAACAGTGCTGATGAGCCCTCACAAAGTGCCCCAAGATGTTTGAAATGTTTCTAATTTGTTTCATTTGATAAATCGCAATCATCTGGTTTATAAACACTCACAAACAATTGCACTATTTATGATTAATGTACGAATTGCGATCGATCGGAACCCCTTTTGTATATATATATTAAAATAGTGTATAATAAAATGTTTTCAGGCATAGTTAATTAATGTTTTCGACTGTGATCACATTAATTATGCTCGTGTTCGTATAGTAAATGTAAAAAAAATTGTTGCATTGTTACTGTTTTGAAATACATATTTGAAAACATTAAGTCAACCAAAAGCAATCGAGTTCACAGTCGTGCGTCAATATTAAATATATGGTACATAGATACTGAGTTTATAAACAGTTAACTTTGGTTAATGCTCAGTTGTTCCTACTCAATGATTTTTGCAAATCAAAAAATTATACAAAAATAAATGCAGATTCAATAAATAGTGCTATATTTTCTTGCTTCTTCTGTTGATGTGTGCAATACATTTATAATTGTGCTTGACAATATCATTTCTCGAAAACACTTAGGAAAACTTTTGGTTTTGCTTATCGTATTTTATTGTTCTCGTGATTATCATAGTTTAATTTCTTTGTTTATGATTTTCATACATACATTCTTCTGCTCATAGAACCACTGCGCCCAGACCACTGTCGTTGATAATGCCGATTAGTTACATCTTATGTTTTGCCTGAGCCTAAGCGATATCGCTGTCAATACAGTGCGGCGGCACAGGATTGGTTGAAATTTGGCAATCGCATAGATTGTTTTTATAAATATGGTGTATATCATGCTGGTGAAATATACCACAGTCATAACACAACTAAATGATACTGATAATATCAAAATGTTCATAGTTAAGCGACAACAATAATACGAAAATAAATATAAATACTGTAAATAAGTTGAGAAGATTTGATTGAATGTACACTCATACATAACTGCACATAGGATATACTTGTATCATTTGGATAGTTAAGGTAATCAAAATCATTTTCTAAGATACGAAAGGAGATATTCGAAAATAAGAACGACGCAAGAAGAAGAATAAATAAGTCATAAGTAAACTAATCAGCGCATAGCAAACGATTATGCGTCGAGGAAGAATAATTAAATATGAATCGCATTATAGTAAATAATATCCATTTTATACACACGCTTCATGTTGAACATGCTCGTTAAATGTTTCGTTGTTACATTAATACACACACATATATATGCAATCAAGGTATGAATAATTAAAGATAACAAATTGAAAACTTGCACACTTTTTTACAATTGGCTTGATGAGACTATGGTTTAAAAAAGAATGGGAGATTAGTTGACAAGCAATTTGAATACAAATGAAAATAAGTACGAATAAAACTGAGAAAAACTGCATAAAGCATCGTGAAAAATATTTAAATTGAGTAAATAATGCCGAAACAAAAAGGCATTATAAAAATGGCAAACATTGATATGAACACGCAATGAACAATAAAATTTATTTATATATAATGATGAGAGAAATAATCGAAACACATAATAATAGAACTAGGCGCATATTGAAAAATAAAGGAGAAATATTATTGACAGAAAAAAAATAATTATTTGTTCAATATTCTACTTTGTTCCAATATCCTACTTTTAGCACGTACACACTGGCTGAAAACTGAACTTGGTGTTGACCTTATATCGAGCTTATTAGGGAGCACCGCACATTGACAACTTATTCTATTTTCTAATTTGTTCCTATACATACATCCATGCTATAATGCGTGAGAAACAGCGTTGAGAAGAAAAATAGGATTCACAGAATCGTAGAGTCAATTACACAAATCCTATGACGGTACCAACAAAAAACAAGCACGAAAGCCATATGGGAGTGTGCTTGACTGCGATATACCCGCTATCCACCTGACTAAAACGAGTTTTTAAATATTTTTGTTTATTTTGTGTATGCACTCTAGCGGTTTGGAAATCAGTAACCTTTAAAATTATTTCTTTAATAACTTCTATATTATAATTGGATAATCATAACCAAATTTTCAAATTGGACAAAAATGATTATCAATTTCCGGTGGCGAAAAGGGTCGTGGTCAAATTCTAAAACAAACTTAATCTGCGGATAATTATAACACATATTGACAACAAATTTGGTAGCCCTAACTATTATAGTATCTAAGATATAGGTTTTATAAGGACGGGCAGAAAGACAGACGGACAAGCGAACATGGCTATATCGATTCGGCTGTTGATGCTGATTCAGAATGTACATATAGCGGGGTCTACCACGCCTTATTCTGCCTTGTACATACATTTTCGGTTGCCACAAATTTATAATACCATTCTATCCTTTAGGTAACGGGTATAATTAGTAAATGAATGCATATACTCGTACATAAGTTGCTTTGCGATTCCGTCCGCATTTCCGGACCGTTGATTTTCTTCGAAGTGGGCATCAGCGATGTGTAGCATGAGCCACCCCATATAACCGATGTCTGCCACAAGGGAGCGTCGCAGTCGCGGGCTGCTGTTGCTGCTATTCCCTCGACAACGAAATGAAATGAAGTGAAATAAAATCAAAGGCATCCATCGGCGTCAGAAAGCAACGCATGGAAATCGATGTGCTCGCTGGGTAAGCATAACATTCTATACCAAGCCATACCACATAGGAGAGCCAGTCATTCCTGCCAGCAGTTCCGGCCCACGCCAATGATGATGTTTACAGTTGAGCTGCAACGCGAGACATAACGAAAGAACCTCCCGCAGCACCGCGCACCCACCTACTGAACTAACTAGTTTATGTGCCATGCGTTCATGTGTGCACACTTCCACCTTTTCATAGCCATCCATACCCATACCTTCTCCACACGATGCGCGGACAGGATTTTTGTGCTAAGCGCCAAAGTTGTTTGCTTGTCGTCCCCATTGAAATCCGAAAGTGAATTTTCCTGACTAGATAGTGCGGTTATGGTTAGTGCGGCAGTCGATGAAGCTCAACCAGGAAGTTGGGAATTTGGCACAAATATGCCATAACTGTGGCAACAAACTTAACTGATACAATTGAGAGGGACCCCAATTTCATAAATTTGTTCGTGTAAGAGGCCCTACATAAAAGTAATGTTCATCAAACAAGTCTATGGCCCTGGAAATCCTTAACACCACATGGATTATTAGGTATTCATAAGTATGCAAGTATGTATATACATTTAGTTAAAAATGAGCTTCCAATGATTTTCTAAATAAGTAAATACGTAATCAAAAGTTACGTCTTATTTAATCAAATTAGGGAGTTGCAAATAGATTGCTTAAAGTTGATCTCCATGTATCTTTTATTTAATAACTAACTTTCACTTTAATTAAATGGTATTATGAGAATATTTTGGCTGTTGATAACATAATAGAATTTGTTTATTCAAATTCAAATACCCTCTTAATTGACCTCACAATACAAAAAGTCTCCCATTGCATCGCATTACAAAGCAAATATCTTACTGTAAATTGTGGCTTTCCCAAATTCCCGTGAACATGTTTTCTTTTGTCTTCTCTTTTCTTGCCGAACAATGCTACTTTTAACAGGAGCAGGTCTTTTTCGGAATTGCGTTCTCCAGGCCAGGCCAGACCTGCCCTAGTAATCGTACAAATCATGCTGAACACGACGGCAAAGCTGCCTGCTGTTCGTGCAAATCGAAAAGTGCCCCCAGGTGCGGTGCCACACTTCTCAACAGGTACCCAAATTCACCCACTCGCACTCGTCTGTCGACTTGGGATGGCCATGCAGTTGCCAAACGGTCGGTTGGGATTGAGCCTGAGATTGGGGCTGGTGGGAAGTGATGAGATGGAAGCTGGTGTTGGTCTTGTCGATGGAGCTGAGGCTGGTGTGGTGGGTCAGAGCAGAGCTGATTGGAGTGAAGCGCCACTAAAGGGCGCAATTGAGAGAACAACAAGCTTAACAAGTTGCCGTTTGCCGTGAGCGCTCTTTGTTTTACCGACCTCATGTAGCATTTCCCACGATTATTTGGGAATATGTGTGTATGTGTGAGTGAGTGTAAGTGGGTGTGGGCGCCTAACGCAGATACACGTCAATTGAGAACCATAATGTGTCACTTTTGGCGGCTTAGGCTGCGGCTTTAATTGTGCATGTTAATCATAAATCAACAGTTGAATAATTCCGTAGTAAATAATGACAGCCACGCCCTCCTTGCCCCTAGGCATACCTCTTGCTGCGTTCTAAATTGGTAGCGAGTTATTATCGATTAGCTTGGAAGCCTTGAAAACGTTGCTTTAATAAAAAAATTCCCTCACCACAGCTGACCTGAGGGGTGGAGTGGGCGAGGGATGTCAAAACCCAAAACCATTCATCGGCTGTCAAACTCAAGTGGAGGCGCCGCAAAACTACGCCCAACTCCTGGACTCGCTTTAAATTTATGAACTTGACTTTCGCTTAGCTCCAACTGCCGTCAGTTGCCTTGCCCCACACATCGCGTTACCTCGTTTACCCGCGTCTCATATCCTGCGTCCCATGGCTCCCTCGATCAGACACGAAACGTAGCGCTAAAGGTTTGCATGACTACGGGAAATTACCATAATTTCAATTTAAGAAATTAAACGAATTTTGTTGAAGCAAAAAGAGCCTCGCAGTGGTCCCAACTTGGCATGCCAAGAACAGCAGTAATAACAACAACTCCCACGGATAGCCAAGGCTTTAATAATAGAATTGATTCTTAAGCCCAACTGTCCAAACTAGGCGTGGATTTGATTACATCCATGGTCGAAATAAAAGGTGAGTAGAAGGAGTACTCATTTCTGTCAAAAAAACATTGCATATTTGCTACTGCTAATTTAATTTTATGTTATTTAAAATAATGTATCTGTACATACGGGGCAAACCTTTGCAAGCACTGTATATTTTGTATAAATGTATGTACACAATTTCAATTTTATATTATAATTGATAGAGCTTGACAATAAGCGAACATAGTTGGCAAGTCCAGAAATGACCAAAAAGTCCAGAAAGTCTTCTTCTTTTACGCATAGAACATTAATCGATAATAAAGGAAGAAAGGCTATCTTCGGCGTGCCGAAAGTGTTATACCCTTTCAGGTTCTTATCTCCTCCGATCGTTCAAATACTAGTTATATATAATGGTGCAGAATTAAATGGTATTGTTAATTGACAATATTATGTCTATTTTTGATTGGCACTGATAAGTTTAGTTATTTCAAATTTCTTGTCTTCATACAAAAATCTTAATTTTGACAGATTGTTCCTATGGTAGCTAAATAATTTTAATGATATTTTATATGTATATTATCTATATAGAAAAAGTGCGATGAAGTAAATTTGTATGCAATATCTTGACAAATAACAAAAATCTGCTTGCTTGGCAACAGACGCACATACGGACAGACAGACAGGGCTGTTCGATTAGCCTAGTGATATCTATTCAGAGTACATATAGGGTTTGAGATGTCTACTAAGTAACGTTACAATTTCCTGGCCAGAATTTATATACCCTCTGAAAGGGTATAATGATGACATATGTAGTTGTAAGTAAGTTGACCCTGACAATCAGGGTAGTATTTCTACGCCAAACGTCAAAAAACTGCAATGATTACTTCTCATGTTTTATAACACTGTTCGATACCACGTGGTGCCCTTTTGGACTCACATACACATTTTCATTACTCCGAGCCCCTCAACAACAGCCCAGCCAGTGTAAAACGAACAACATGAACTTACATCAGAACGATCCTCTTCTGCAGATTACGAAATGCGAGATGTGCCCAAAGAATGTGACCAACTTCGTGTTTGGTCTTTGCGAACGTTGTGTTACCATTTGGGCGAACAAGCGCAGCATGGAGACTTTGCACATTACCATCGACCACGTAAAGGCCGCCATTGTCAGTATGAGCCAGAACAAAATCAATCATCAGAGCATGCATGGAGCCTTCCGCTGCGTTATCGAGGAGGAACAACGTAGGCGCAAGCACAAAGTCGAAGTGTTCCAGAAACTACGAGAGAAATTCCAAGACGGTGTAATTATACACGCAAACGAAGAATACTGTGCTGCAACTAACCTAAGATATGAGGTAGAGGAGAACTTTTACGACGTGCCCCTGCCGAGTACGGAGCTAGGTCAAGTTTTAGAAGACTGCCAAGCTTACTCAACAGGGAAACGGAATTAAAAAGCTTCTATTATATTGTATATTTGAATTAAAACTTAAAGAAATAATAATCTATTCGCTTATAGCAATACCACTTTGCAGCTTTTCGGGCCAGATATTTGGCGATAAATTACAGGGCAAAATCAAAGTCAGCGGGGGGATATCCCATCAAAAATCAATTGATGTAAAGTGATTGCATTCGCTATTGTGCAGCAGAAGACGCAGCCATAGCATGTTGAAGTCTCCGAAGGGTTTTCCACATCTGTGTTCTACACACAATGTTCATTGAATATGTTTATTCAAATTTACGTCATTGCCCGTGTTTATCACAAATAAATATCAATCTACATAAATAAGTGCTGCCAACTGCACACACGAACTATAAATATGTACATACAAACATGTGTAGGACTTGTCATTGTCCGGCAATTTGTTTAATGACCAAACCAATAAATCAAATGCCCAGTCCATACATTACTTTCAATTTAGTCAAAGCTGACGTCAAAGCTCGATTATGGATAGAAATGGAATTAAAGTGATAAGTGCGCTTAAAGCTTACTGGCACGAACAAGCAAGAACCAAACAATAGATCGATTACATAATCGATTCTCTGTGATCCAGTTGCCGCACTTTAACTATACGTTTTAATTCGGACTTAGCTCTTATATAAAAGGAATTTTTAAGGTAAGTCCAAGAGTAAACTCATGCTAATTATAAACATTAGCCTTTGGGGATTACCCGTGATCCCAAATCAGATCCCTCAAGTAAATAATAAAAGTGAATTTGTTTGTATACATACATATATCAAATTTCATCAAAGTAAATACATCATATTGTTATTTTTATGACTGGATGTCATAAATGGTCTGAAATACAATAAACGTTGTAGGTATGCAGTGTTGGCAACAATATCGGACAACTATAACATTTAGTTATCTGCCGAAATAACAGTTTTTGTATAAAGACCAATTCGTTTAAAAAAAAAGTCAACTTAACTCTATACTCTTTCCATTTTATCAAAGTCGGACAATTATATCCTATAGACAGAAATACAGATTATTAAAATTTTGTTTATGGTATGTTCAGACAATAGACTCATAAGAGCGTTTAACAAACTACCATTATATGTAACTAGTCTATGAACAATAAGAAGTAATTGATGCAAAACCTACAAATATATTAAACCTTCGGCATGCCGAATGTAGCCTTTTTCATTGTTTTGGTAGTCCTAGTGTAGTCTCGGAGATCGATATTTTTTATACGGAAAGTCATGGCTATATCGACTCGGCTGTTGATACTGATTAAGAATAAATATAATTTGAAAATATATTATTAATACTGCCTTTTTTATACAATTTCGGTTGGCACAATGTTATGATATAGCTTATAGAGAAAAACTGGCAGTATCCTTAATCCTGTAGAAAAATCGACTACAGTGACTTACATACATATATACAAGTGCATACATGTACATAGTCCAGAAGGTAGTTAATAAATTAAGTTCAACTGCAATGTCTCCGCCCTCGAACGAGAGGTCATTGAGTTATTTCTGTGTAGCTTAGGCAATGCCGTGTGCTCTGTAAATGGGTCTTTCAGATGGTCATTAATTGATGCATGCAGCAAGTGGAAACAATGCAAAATGACCGTAAAAACGGCGCGACACAGCAGCTGGGATAATTAAAGCGAACTTGTGAGCTAACGAAGAGGAATGTTGCAACAATGCACTGTGGGCAGAAGGCTCGAAATTTTTGCAGAAAGTCTTTTTTTTCATATTTTTAAATCACAAAATTTAATGTGTTTTCTAAATATGAATACTCTAGATTAAATAAAACTATTTTTAAAAAATTTTAAAGCTCACGGTTTAAAATTGCCGCGCTAACAAAGTCAGCTGATTAAATGCATGATCGACTGATCGAAATGCACTCGTAAATATTAATTAATTTGGAGCGCAAGTTCTGGCTGTTTTGTTAGAGTGAAAATAATTTGTTAATATGGAAAATAATCGTACAGGTATTTATTTTCAAGGTTTTATGTCAGTTTTTATGTGTCTGTATATTTCGCCGTGTATTGTCCAATGTTGTTGATTTGTTTTTGCAGCTAAAATCTAACATATTTAATTGTGTTTCGTGGAGTATAACTTTTTTGGCGCCTGTAGGAGCGTTCTACTAAAATTGGTTTTTTTTTGCGTTGAAGTGTATAGATTATAGTGGTAATAA
Source organism: Zaprionus capensis (assembly GCA_018903675.1). Lineage (NCBI taxonomy): Eukaryota > Metazoa > Arthropoda > Insecta > Diptera > Drosophilidae > Zaprionus > Zaprionus capensis. The sequence goes on from JAEIFN010000011.1 coordinate 6,892,204, forward strand.
TATCTTTTGCCCGTTTTTGCCCCTTTTTGAAAAAAATGACATGTTGCAGCCGAATATCAGTTTCCACATTTTACGCTGCTATGGTGATGCAAAATACTGAAGCACATGAGAACTTGTCAATTGACAAAACATGCCTTGAAGAACTAATCCAAAACAATATTATTGCCAAGTTCCAAGAGTCTACATCAACTAGAAATACTTTTGGCGATTATCCCACACAGAACGACGCACGCGCGGGTACGGTAATGTGGGCGGATAAATTTAAGGCATGGGTATATTAAAGAAAATTCCGAAATTCAATAATAATTCTTCAGATATGTGTGCCAAATTTGAATGCTTTAACTTTAAAATTGGAGTTTATGTAAAAATTTCGGGATTTTTGCCCATAGTGCAATGAAAACAAACAAACAAACAGGAAACAACTGCGATTGTGGCAGCTGCAGACATTATTTTCTCTCTTTTTCTCTTTATTCCTCTCACTCTCTCTATCTCTGTTGCTCACTTGACTTTTATTTGAACTTGCATTGATATGTGTGTGCATAGAGAGCAATATGGAGGCACACTCAAATGTTGGGCCGGGGTAGGGCAGGTGGAGGGGCTGGGGTCAAAACTCACAGACTGCAGTTGTGCGGGGCCTCTTCTTACCTTTTCGAAAGTTTTTTGTGTGCATTTTGTTGTCGGGGCAAACTGCCAAATTGGCCTAATGGCGTTAATGCGAATACGAGTCCCGAGTAAACCAGCAACAGTAGCTGCAGCTGCAACCAGCCGACATCAGAGATCATTACAGAGGGCATCAGTGAATGCAGTTGCCAAGCAATGGTTGAGAAATTTCGGGCAACACTATTGCAAGCAACTCTGTTGACAAATGCAAATTTAAGAACTTCGAAATCTGGCCAGATTGGCAAAAGGCAGACAGCATCGGGTGAAGCTGAAAATGGTAATGCAATTATCGATTCGAATTTTTAAAGTGACAACGCTAACCATAAACATTGACAAACTGGAAAGCAAAATATTACATGACATTTCTTTCTTTTGATTTCTTGCGTTAACCAACACCTTTCATATGTCATTCTCTAAGTAGATTGTGCACTGACACTATGGCCCCGTTTTCAACTTGTACACAATGTACGGCAAGAACCCGCAAGGTAGTCAAAGATCCCAAGACATTGAAGGATATATATCTATGCCCGGTAAGCATTGTGTAAATTATCTATAGGTTCCGCAATACAATTTTAATTTCGAATACCAGAAATGTTGCAAAGCAAAGGCAGAAGGGCCCAAACAACTTGTAAATGTAGAGGACTGCAAAGAAGCTGGGAAGACTCAAATGCAACAGGCAGTGATTCAGCCTGAACTGCCCCCAAAACTACCCGTAATCCCGTCGCCCGTAAAGTTGCCAATTACTCAGGTTGAAGCTGAAAGGTCATTTCAAACTACCCCACCCATAATGCAAATTGTCGTGATCAATGGACGCAAATATATTGCTATCAGTGCTACAGCTCCAGACAATTAGGCACCAAGAATACATACATATGTGATATTAGAATATATTCTATAATATATTATATTATGATAATATATACAATTAAATATCTTTATGTTCTTATCATGTAAAAGAGACTGAAAAAAGATTATCCCTGTATTTAAATTATATCCCAAAATAAATGACATTCAGGAACATGAACCTAAACTAACCCAATATAATATACGTAGATAACATATACACATGAATGACATTTATCATCCACCCTGCAGCTCAGGAATAACATGTTTTTAATTAAACTACTAAGCCAGCCCCTAATTTGCATAAATTAATTGGACGCATTGCGTGACGCGCAAAAATAGCAACAACGGTAAACAATAAACAAAAAGTTTGCTCGCAGAAATTTTGTGTTTGCGAATTTGACGGCATGCATCAACATGTTTATTTTCAAACTTGTCGTTGCATTTCGCAACATCTGTTGTTGTTGCTGTTGTAGCTGCAGCTGTTAGTGCAGCTGCTGTTGGCGAGGAATGTGCGTGTTACCGCGGTATTTATTTACGTCACATTTCCGCTTCCGTTTTGGGGTGCAGCTGCACTTCGCACCATCTACCACGCCCCAACTAACTCGATTTCCGCCCCACTTTAGCGGTCTGCGTGATTCTCCAACATTTTCCATGCCCATAAAACTTTTAATGGAATTCCCATAATCAGATTTCAAGTTGTAGAACCGCCGCATAATCCCAGTCACTTTTCTAAACCCGATTCGCAAGCCAAAACGTACGTTGAACGCAAACATTTGACGGGAAACGATGAGGGAATCAGAATATAATAATGGTTATGCTCTTGCACTCCCTATAAAAACAACCTCGAATCATATTCAGACTTGAACAAGCAAATAAGCTAGAGTCGAGTGTGCTAGACTGTAATATACTCACTAACCATCTAATCGTCCACCAAAATGATTCATAAATATGTTAAGCGGTACTGTATATTGCATACTTCGAAATCTGTACGCCTACTAAAGTTATTTCTTTAATAACTTATATGTCAACTATGGTAAATGGGTTAATTTAGAGAATGATAATAATTGTGCCTACTAAAAATCTCTAATATGGAAAGATATGGAATATCTGAGATCTAGATTTCAATATAGCGAACGGACATGTCTATTGCGATAAAGAATACTTATGTTTTGTAGGGTCGAAGACATTTCCTTCTGCTTGTTACAAAAATAAATCTTTTGCCAGAATGTTATAATACCCTATGGTTAGGTAGAGCTTGCTGTTTAAGAGTTAAGACTCTTTTAAATTTCATAGAACTTTATTTTTTTCCCAGTGATTTCTCTTAGCAACACTGTCTTCTGTCGATTCTGCCAAACTTTCCAAACTTCGAGAGTCCTTCAAAGTTGAAATGCCAATGCCTGTCTGTGTAAGTGTACGTGAGTGTATGTGAGTGTAAAGAAAACAAAACATTTCACCCACAAACGGAGTATGCACAACCATTGTCAGAATCAAAATCAATGTTAGGACCTTGTAACCTTCGTCAGCTCTTGCGGAGGGTACGCGGCACATGGGCTCTGAGATATGACATTCGATTTTTGGACGAACGACCTACAAAGTTGAATGTCTGAAACTATGCACCGAATACGGATCGAGTGCACCTGCCAGGCCAAAAAACGCGCTGAGGCCAATCAAGCAACATGCAAGCAAGGCCCTTAGATTGCTGCCTAGCGACAATTAAGGTCGTACACAGACCCCAACCCAGCCCCAACCCACTGAACAGGGAGCTCTTTGACCCTAGTGTTGCCTCAGCTGTCGCGGGAGCTTTTATTGTCGTAGTTGTTGTTGGGGTTGTCTTTGTTGTCATTGTCATTGTTTTTCATGTTTTGACTACTTTATTAAATTTAAGGCACGCGATATGGCCGGGCACAGTTGAGGCAGTAATCGAACTGACCGAGTACACCCGGCACAGGGTATTTGCGGCAGCAGATTTTGTACTAAATGCAAACTCACGTGTCAACCTTATGGCCCATTTGCCGTAATTGAAGTGCTTCACTCGAATTAAGTAGTCCCGTGGACAGGCAAGGCTTATGTTTCACTGGCCCGCCTATGTTGTCTCTCAATTGTCAATTCCAGGCCCAGACCTAGTCCCAGTCCCACTTCCAGTCCGAAAGGCAGCTGCTTAAACATCCATTGGCCATTTGGCGTCTGCAGATTGCATGCTCATTAGAGCCAACACCAGCATTGTTTTTTGTTGTTGTTTGCTGATATTGGCCATGGCCAGAAGGAGGGAAGTGTCGAATATACCCTAAGTTTCAGCTAAGCGGGCAATCGGACTCACTGTGCTTTGCCATGACATATCGATTTAAAACTATAAATTCTCTATACGTATATTCTATTTGTTTTCTATAGCACTATTATGTATTTTAACTTACTGCAGGGTATCACGCATTCGAATATTCCCCTCTCTCCCCTTCTCTCTCTATCACTTTCTCTCTCTCAGTATTTATTTCAGCCCGTACCTCTTCTAGTTCATTCTGCTGCTCTTGCTCGCTGTACCATGAATGATAATGACGTACGCATCCTTTTGGCACGCCCGCCAAATGGCCGGACGAGTGGCCCGAGTACTGGCCATATGTTCCATGGAGCGCCCGCACCCGCAACAGCACCCCATACCACCCCGTTGCGTCGGGTGACCTAAATAATAATTTCGTCTAATTGCTTCGTAATTATGCCGCGCACATGCTTTTCTCGATTTGCCCACTGTCGGCTCTTGGCGTTTGCCACTTGCCACTTGGCTCCTGCCTCATGCCTCATGCCTCCTGCCCCTCCCCTGACTCTTGGCTGTTGACTGTTGGTAATTCATTCGGCCAGCTCCTCGGAGAGTTCTATTCTCCCTCCTGCTTGAGCACCCACAAAGACACGGACATCGCGTAAAAAGAGTGCGTGTTAGACTGTTGACCAGCCAAGCAACCAGCCTGGCCCATTGTCGGCCCAACTCGTCGGCCATTTTGCTATTACTATTTGTCTCTTTTGTTTTGCGCAATTTTTCGTCATTTGCTTCATTTTCTGTCATTAGAAGCATTTAACTTTTTGCCGTTTGCCGATTCGCCTCCATTATTCATGCGGCTGCCACTCGCAATTTGGGGCTGTTCAGTAAATTACTCGAAAACTCTGCGATTACCGTTTCTGAAGTTTCTTCCAGTGCAATGACCGGAGTACAGAGAGGATTTTCGAATCGGCTTTAAGAGAAAAGTGTGAATTTGTGGGAACCATTTTAGACCATAAACCTGTTGAGTAATCCTGAATGTAAATGGGACTTACACTACAAGAGCATCTGTGTTGAGTTGTAACTACATAAGCATCTTAAGTTTCCTTGAATTCGCACGTCATATGTTACTACACATTCAGAGAAGTTTCTTGCCAATCCGCGTTGAGTGTAACTAAAAAGCGTATCATCAATCGAGACACACAGACAGACATGTGTGTCAATAGGTTACTTTCTGGTTAAGAGGGAACACACGACACACGTGTCACATACGACACACACATAGAAAGACACAGGCACACTAAATAGCTTCTTCTCCCATTCGTGTCATGGCAAACTCATTTAGATATATCGCACACATTCTTAATGACAACTAAATACGAATGTCATTTGGGTTTGCGAATACCAAGAGTACCCGGTACACTGTACACTGTACCCAATAAATTGCATGTACACTGTACATACGAGTGCCGTGCATGTCCCGCAGATGACGCCGGGTAGGTGTGGTCGCATCATCAACGTGTCTCGGCGCGGCACAAGTTTGTCTAATACGCAAACTTTTAATTGAGTTTAAAATTGTATGAGTGAAGCATGAGAAGAATCGTTGCAGAGATGGTGGGAGAGAAGGCGATGAGGGGCTGCCTACCCAGTAGGGGTAACTGGGAACTGCGGCCACATTTATGCGGCAGCATGGAATGAAGAATGAATGAATCCCAGTGCCGAAGTGTCAATATATACATACATACATACGTAGGAGTGTTGGTGTCTGTGTGTGTGTGTGCGGAAAGTACTTACTCACATGCATACACGTGTGTGTGTGGGTATGTGTGTGCGGGGTACGCAATTTTTGAAGTGTGTCGGTTTCAATCCTGGCAAATTGCCCATGAAATATTAAATTTACCATAATGAGACGCCATTTTTATACCTCGTAATTTGGCAAACTTTACGTGTGTATTTGTGTGGTATATGTGTGGGATGTTGTGCTTATTAACGCCTCTTTCACGCACTCCTCCCTCTGAACCCCCTTTCCTGCAGGGTACAAATGGCATCTAACGCAACCACGCAATATGCAAAATAATTTAGAGAAACTTCATACCATTTATTGAGGTTCGACTGTTGTCGAGTTACCTTCGACAGGCACGGGGTCTGCCAAAAATGATGCCCTTTTTATGGCCATGACAGCTCGTTTTATGCTTTTAGTGCACCATCCTTAAAAAGCACACAACGTGATACACGCTAAAAAAGGGAACTTATTTCAGTAAATAAAAACTGCAAACACTTACGTGTTAATGCTCATTAAGTTTATATTTCAAATTCATATTTACAAGTTAATTAGCGTAGGGATATGTTTACTCGAAGATGAGATATTTTTGTGATATCGTATGTACCAAACCATTTTACTTACTTAGGTCGCAGGATGCTTTCATAGTCACAATTTATATTTACACATTATACAGAATAGGCTGGATAATTTGCTTCTGAACTTTGTTATTATTCTTGCAGAGGGTACATTCATTTTGACTGAAAGTTTGGAACGCATCTTAGAAGACATCTACGACCTTATAAATTATATATTCTCCATCAGCATCAACAGAAGAGTCGAAATAGCCATGTCTTTTATAACGCTGTCTACTCTCTCAGATTTAGAGATGAAACTTTTTATACACATATTTTCTATTTCTGCACCCTGTAAATAAGTCTAATCGAACCGAATCGGCGCAATATATCGTATGATAGTCATACAACCTATGGGTCAATTTTTTTATTTATGAAGATGTTGCAACAAAATTTACGAAATGTGCTTACAAAATTAAATCGAACTAGGACCACTATAGCATCATACGGGTCATTGTATAATCTTCGTATTGTTTCTTAAATTGATTTAACTTATCGGTGCAAATCAAATATAATTTTATATAAGCAATTAATTATACATATTGAAGGGTATCATACAGTTAGATACTCTTTACGGCAATTTGATACTCTTTACAGAAACATAAGGTCAAAGGGTATCCTACTGTCGACTGCGCTCCACTGTTGCTCTTCTTTTCGTTTTAATAAAACTGAAGAACTGAAGAGTACAGTATTACATAGTAAGCGGTAGTTTTTATACCCTTGCAAGTTTTGGTTTCTATCCCCTCCGACTCAAGAACAGCTATGTTACATGCATATAATAACTGCATTTGCAATACATATACAAATTGTAACATAGCTGTTCTTGAGTCGGAGGGGATAGAAACCAAAACTTGCAAGGGTATAAAAACTACCGCTTACTATGTAATACTGTACTCTTCTAATCGATTTAAATGAAACACAACAAATTGAAACTCTTAAAGCTATTCGTTGTTCCTCTCCGAAATTGGAAATGGATATTGGTCAATATTTAATATATTTAAAAAGAATAAAAAGGATGTAGATATCTGTATGTAATTATGTTTTATATAATATATACAACACCATGAGCAAATCGACCTTCCCAAGAGTTCCTACACTTGCTATACTAATTTGTATAACGCAGTACATGTCTATACACTTGCTATACTAATTTGTATAACGCAGTACATGTCTATATAGTAGTATAGTACAGTACTAATTCGATCCATTAAATTTGTGTGGTCAACACCAACGTCCTACGCTTTTATTTCCGCCATCGTGTGTGTTCACTTATTTCTCATTCACCAGAAAATCCACAATTGTGTTTATGTAAATACACATAAGCACTCACGCACACTCACACAAACGTATCCATATGCGCTAATGGGTGACCTACACCCGCCTCAGAGGTGTCGCATCAATGTTGCAAACAAAAGTAAAAGTTTCCCTTCATAATTTTATGCATTTAATGTAAACACCAGCAAACACAGACTGGACACACGTAACACAAATATACATACACATCTCGGGCATGTAGCTATGTGAGTGCGAGTGTGTGTCCGAGTATGTGTGCATTGGTATTTGTTTAAGTACACATAATTGCAGAGGTGGAAATGCTAATACGGATCGTTAATACGCACTTAGTCAAATACTGGCACACACTCACATCCACACACACACTCACACACAAATGGTAACAACACGTGTATGTGGGTGCAGATGTTCCATGTTCCTTTTGGACAAACATTTCGATTGGCCAATCGTACAAGTTGGCAACGAAAGTGTGACAGATTGGGGCCAAAAAAACACCTCTTGGTCGGCTCCCTGGCTCCCTGGCTGGCATTGTCGCTGTCCATTAATTTTCAGCTGGAAATGAAAAATGACTCAATTTGCAATCGCTTGCACTTTACCTGGCTCTTCCTCTCCTTCTCACCTCACATCCCCTCCCGAGCTACCTGTTCTGTCCCTTTAGATTTTAATATGAAATAATTCTCTGCGTCGTATAGTTACTGAAAGTGACTTTGCTTACTGGGAACGTCTTGCAATACCGCATCGACAAATGACTTTGGGCTTCGGGGCACGTACTCCGACAACAGCAACAACAACAACAAGGAAAGCAGGCGCCCACCGGAATAGGACGCAACACGGCAGCATTGTGAAATACGCTTTGCAGCGGCGCCTCGGCAACAACAAAAAAAAGTAAGACAACAAACACACACACATACATAGTATGTACATAAATAAATAAAACGAGGAGGCAAAACTGCACGATGCGCGTTTAATGTCATTTAAAGCTGCAATTACTCAGCACGCTCTCTAGTTCTCTTTCTGTCTGCACGGAACCCAGTCACAGTTCACAGTCGCAGGCACAGGCACAATGACTCGCCCCATTCCCTTCCCTGTTGTGTATCTTACCAACTGGCAACTTCCGAGTGCGGCTCTCAACTCCCCACTAGTAGCCTGTGGCTTCGCTTTAATGTCATTGTATGGCCGCAATTATTCTGCATTTGACCCGGGCCATTGTCGCTGCTGCATGCGATCCGTATGCAAATGCAGAGCCAACACTGGCTGGGCGACTCCTTCCGGTGCCATAAATCGGCCCATACGAGCCTTATATTCTATAATTAAGTAGCCCGGCGCAAGGCATTAGAGAAAGTGTCCAAGCACGTGCAACGCAAGAGGATCACGTTTGCACACGAGTCAAGTCAAGTCATACTGCAATATGTAACATAAATAATGATGGACTTTTGCCACAATAAGCGGAACAAGAGATGAACGCGAGGCCATTAGAGCGCAAGAAAATGAGTGAAAAGAAAATTCACAGAGCAAGTGTTCGTGTGTTTTGTGCAATTCAATCTGCTTTCATCTCTTTAGGTTTAAAAACTATAAGAAATATAATTACCGCATTAAAAATAAAAAATAAATGAAAAAAAATAATTGCCGGGCTCAACCGGGATTTGAACCCGGGACCTCTCGCACCCAAAGCGAGAATCATACCCCTAGACCATTGAGCCATCTGTTAGAACGCTTGCTAAAAAACGTACATGAACAGATTCTCTAAGTAGTCAAATAACAACATCTGTAGCAATCAGCTTTGCAGTATAAGCAAACTCCAGGCAATTGAATGGAAAATTCACAATTTACAATACAAATTTTTAATGGATCCCTGTATTGCCATTATTTTAAGCTTTAGTGCGCAGCAATGCAATTTGTTGACATGTATTATTCGGTTTTTTAATCCAAATAAAGGTGTGAACTACAATACATTTTCAAACAAATTAATCGATTCCTTAGTTGAACTATTCGATATATGGCTATCGCACTTATTGCACGATTGGCGTGCAGAGTGGGTATGCGTTTCCCGCCAAAACGAGGTGTTTGGCACAATTTGGCACAGCTGCAGAATCAGTATCAATTGCAGAATAACAAACTCTGCGTGCAGTAAGAAACAGAGTTATAAAACAAATTTGTAATCAAGAAAAACACATTACATACAGAAGAAATGGTAAATATTCGTATTAATTATTGTTTATTTGCAATTTTATTAAATTCTTTTGGTTAGGACAATCCGAGCTCACCGCCGCCAAACACGCCAAGCGACGCCGTAGAGCGTCAGGACTTGCGCGCAGCAATGACATCTCCAGTGGGCGACTTTGAGCCTTTCGAAAACGAGGATGAGATTCTTGGTGACCAGACAGTACGAAACGAAGATGAGGAAGACGGCGAGGAACTGTTCGGCGACAACATGGAGAACGGTATGCGACGAAGAACCAGTGCTAATATAGGCATGTAATACTATATATATCGCATACGTTATTTAGATTACCGACCAATGCCTGAGCTGGATCACTATGATCCCGCCATGCTTGACGACGAAGAAGACTTCTCAGAGATGTCGCAAGGCGACCGCTTTGCCGCCGAGGCAGATATGCGTCGTCGTGATCGTGCAGCTGGCATTCATCGGGACGATCGTGATCTTGGCTTTGGCCAATCGGACGACGAGGATGATGTTGGTCCTCGTGCCAAGCGACGAGCGGGCGAAAAAGCAGCCATGGGAGAAGTTGAGGATACAGAAATGATCGAGTCCATTGAGAACTTGGAGGACACGAAGGGACACTCAACTAAAGAGTGGGTAAGCATGCTAGGTCCTCGAACGGAAATCGCCAATCGCTTCCAGTCCTTCCTGCGTACATTTGTGGATGATAGAGGTGCCTACACGTATCGTGATCGCATTCGCCGGATGTGCGAGCAAAACAAATCTTCTTTTGTGGTGTCCTACACGGATCTGGCTAACAAGGAGCATGTGCTGGCCTACTTCCTGCCCGAGGCGCCATTTCAAATGCTCGAAATCTTCGACAAGGTGGCCAAAGACATGGTTCTGTCCATATTCCCCACGTACGAGCGTGTTACCACAGAGATTCACGTGCGAATTTCTGAGCTACCGTTGATTGAGGAGCTTCGTACCTTCAGGAAACTGCATCTTAATCAGCTTGTGCGCACATTGGGAGTGGTCACAGCAACCACTGGTGTGCTGCCCCAGCTGTCGGTGATAAAGTACGACTGCGTTAAGTGCGGTTACGTTTTGGGTCCATTTGTGCAGTCGCAAAACACAGAGGTCAAGCCGGGATCTTGTCCAGAGTGTCAGAGTACTGGGCCCTTCTCTATCAACATGGAGCAAACCCTGTACCGAAATTACCAAAAGATTACGTTGCAAGAGTCCCCAGGACGCATTCCAGCCGGTCGCATACCGCGCAGCAAAGATGTCATACTGCTTGCCGATCTCTGCGACCAATGCAAGCCTGGCGACGAACTCGAAGTCACTGGAATCTACACCAACAACTACGACGGCTCGCTTAATACAGATCAAGGTTTCCCCGTTTTCGCTACCGTCATCATAGCAAATCATGTGGTGGTCAAGGACTCGAAGCAGGTGGTACAATCACTAACGGACGAGGACATCGCCACCATACAGAAGCTGAGCAAAGACCCTCGTATTGCCGAGCGCGTTGTGGCTTCCATGGCTCCATCCATCTATGGTCATGATTACATCAAACGCGCCCTGGCACTGGCTCTATTCGGTGGCGAATCTAAGAACCCAGGCGAGAAGCACAAGGTGCGTGGCGACATCAATATGCTGATCTGCGGAGATCCGGGTACAGCAAAGTCCCAGTTCCTCAAGTACACAGAGAAAATTGCTCCGCGCGCTGTGTTCACTACTGGACAAGGTGCCAGTGCTGTAGGTTTGACCGCCTATGTACGTCGTAATCCCGTGTCCAAGGAGTGGACTCTAGAGGCTGGTGCCTTGGTTTTGGCCGATCAGGGCGTTTGTCTAATTGACGAGTTCGACAAGATGAACGATCAGGATCGAACTTCCATTCACGAGGCCATGGAGCAACAGTCTATATCCATATCGAAAGCAGGTATTGTGACGTCCCTACAGGCACGCTGCACTGTCATTGCCGCAGCCAATCCTATCGGTGGTCGTTACGATCCCTCGATGACGTTTTCAGAGAATGTGAATCTCTCGGAGCCGATTCTGTCGCGTTTCGACATACTTTGTGTGGTTAAAGATGAATTTGATCCCATGCAAGATCAGCAGCTAGCTAAGTTCGTGGTGCATTCGCATATGAAGCATCACCCCAGCAAAGAGGAACAGCCAGAACTGGAGGAACCTCAGCTAAAATCCGTCGAAGAGATACCACAGGACCTGCTGCGTCAATACATCGTATATGCCAAGGAGAATATACGACCTAAGCTAACGGTATGTAGGTTGAGATATTCCCATTAATTGATCCACTAACAAACTTTTACCTTGAACAGAACATTGATGAGGACAAGATTGCAAAAATGTACGCTCAGTTGCGTCAGGAATCGTTTGCGACTGGATCGCTTCCGATAACAGTGCGTCACATAGAAAGCGTCATCCGCATGGCTGAGGCCCACGCGCGTCTGCATCTACGCGAGAATGTTTTGGAAGCTGACGTCAGCATGGCCATTCGCATGATGCTGGAGAGCTTCATCGAGGCACAGAAGTTCAGCGTTATGAAGAAGATGCGTGCCACATTCCAGAAGTATTTGGCCTTCCAGAAGGATCACTCCGAACTACTGTTCTTCATACTTCGCCAACTCACACTCGACCAGCTGGCCTACATCCGCTGCAAGGATGGACCTAGCGCCACAAACGTGGAGATCATGGAGCGGGATCTCATTGAGCGTGCCAAGCAGCTGGATATCAGCAACTTGAAGCCCTTCTACGATTCCGAACTGTTTCGCAGCAATGGATTCTCGTACGATCCCAAGAGACGGACCATTCTGCAGATCGTGGTGGATGGCGCAGTTTAGTTGCTAATTTAGAATTGATAATTCATCATTCGTCTCATTTCATTTAAACCTCATCCAAATCGTTTTGTTTCCCATTTTTTATATATATGTTTGCCCAATAAAGATTTAATTTTGTAAGGAAAATGTATTGAATAAATCTTGGCAATATTTAATGGTTTTCATATGATTAAATTGGATAGCCTCATTTGATTAGTTTCTTATTTCTTAATGAGATTTCCCTTAAAAACACCTTTCCTAACACATCCTTAAATTCCTGCGGATAGTCTGGATCAGCAATCATTTCATCGTATGCCATTTCGAAATCCTTTGTAGAGAACTCACATGTGAAGTTTTCTCCCGATTCGTTAAAAGTGCCGTTCAAATCGCCGCATGCTATGAAAGGAACCAATCGTCGATTAACTTCTGAGCCCGTTTTGAGTGACAGCGCCCTGATATCCTCACTCGTCGAGCTGATAATCTGTGGAATATAGCCAGTGGGCAGCTGGAAACCGCTACAAACGACGAACGATTCTAAGCTCGAAGAGCGCGAACTCGGCGGCTTGAAGATTTGAAATTGCTTGAAGAACGTTAGCATCTGGGATTCGAGAAGGCTGTTTGCGTTGCCCTTGAAGATTTTAGCGACGAATTTGCCGCCGGGCTCGAGCACAAACGTTGCAATGCTGAGGGCCGAGACAATCAACTGGTTTTGCATATACTCGTCCATCTCATGCACACCGGTAACGTCGGGTGCGCCATCGCATACAACCAATTGGGCCTTTTGATCGCCGTCGTTGTCGAAGTGTGCGATAATGTCCTTTACTGTGCTCTCCTTGGTAATGTCGCCCTGCAACTGCACCACTCCGCGGATAGGTGCCATCGCTTGCAGATCCACCGCAATGATTTTCACGGCTATTTTCTCGTCGTCCGTGAGGCAGCTATCAAAAAGCTTACGGGACAGTACCTGAGACCAGCTACCAGGTGCCGCACACAGATCTACAACTCTTCGAACATCTGTTAGGATTATGCAGAGGAAACTCGCGTTTAAAAACATCAATGTTCCTAATAAGGTTAATTAAAGAATTTTTACCCCGGAATATATGAAAAGCGTCATCAATGTGAATCAGTTTGAAAGCACTGCGAGCTCGCCAACCTTCCTCCTTGGCCCGGCGATAATAAACATCTCGTTTGTCCTTTGATGTCTTCCCCATTTCTCTGCAGTTCCACAACGGATCTACAAAGACTGCACGGATGCAAATATAATTTGATTGATAAAGATTTTGATTCAAGGCAGTTTCCGTATAAAACCTCTTCTTATCAATGCTCGATTATCGATAAAAACGTGTGGCTAACATGCGACAGTGATTTACAAAATGCCTACAAATGGGTCACTTCACCAATTCTGCATTTATTCTTTCTGTAGGTAAAAAACTGTTTATACCTGCGAATGACAGAAAAATCCTATTAAATTAATTCAAATTCAATACGTAGAAGATGTTAAGCATTGGCCAGTGCAAAAATCTATGGAATTTACTTAATATATTGATCTGAAAGTTTAAGATAGTCAGAAAATCTGTTTAGGATAAAAAATATAATATCCAGGGAAGCGTACCTTCAGAGCCTTTTTTTGAAAATTACACATTCCCTACACATGAGACATATAAATCAGTTGGCCGTAACAAAACTATCAGCACTAAGCAATGAACATTGCTTAGTGCTATCAGAATCTCATACAGTCACAGTTTTAAAAGTCACAGTTCCTAGCTAACGCCCATCTCTCATGATTGCAATCGCATGCCTGGTTATCGATAGTTAGCTATTAAAAATCATATGAGAAAAAGTAAATGACTTGTTAAAGGGTAGTAAATTGTAAGTAATTGAGTTTAAAACGGAATAGTTTATTGAATTAATAATATTATTTCATTTATCTCTAAAAGTATTCATATTGAAATGTTTTGGAGGATGTTCTCTACGATAATTGTGGTACTAAGTTTAGTTGCCAACGGATGGAGCTTCTTGGAGCATGATAGTTGGATCTCAATTGAGCTGCACCATTCCCTGTCAGCTTCAAAGCCAGATGTCTTTTCCAGACGAGGACGTATTTCCATAGCTAGCCTGAATTCGGGCCTGGCGAAGGTCGAACAAACCGAATTAACAGACAGTGAATTGGAGGATGTCAAGACCATTGCGAAGCATGATGGATTCTACCGGTTGAGGGCAACGGTCACTTATCCGAACGGCAGTAGTCAGAGCTTCCTTACGTCCAGCAAGGCCTGCAGCTTGTTGATGTCACAGTTCAACGATGTTTTTTGGATATCGCTGGATGCTCAAGGATTTGTGACAGGCATCACAGGATCGCAGGATCCGACACCCAACAGTGCGGGATGCTCGACAGAGAACATACAACAAATAGGGGAGAAAAGCTTCCGTACAGATGTTATAATAAGGCACGCCGAGCTGGCTCCTGTTCCCGATACTGGTAGCTTCATCCAAAAGTACGAGCGTGAGCGTGAGGCCAGGGAGCGCGGTGAGGTGCGCGACACCAGGGGATTCTTTGCCAAATACTGGATGTACATTGTGCCCGTTGTACTATTAGTCTTTATTTCTGGCGCAACAAATCAGGACGGAGCCAAATAAATGTCTTGAACCAAATTTATACTGAATGTTAATTTTGATTTGTGAACTATTTAATCGCTCTGTTTTTAGCGGCATTAGTCCCCTAGATAAATTAAATAAAAAATTTAAAAATTGCCGTAGTCGAATCTGCAATAAATAAAATGTATTTGAAGGATTCACATCCAATAAAGTAACTTGTTCCTTTGTTATTTACAACACTTTATTCAAACATTGCCTAATCGTCGTTTGCAATTCCCATTTCCTTGTCATAGTCTTCCTCGCTGATTTTGTTCTTTTTGAGTCGCTTGAAGACTCGTATGTCGTTGGCCAGTTCATCCAGATCTTCCTGGGAGTACTGTTGCCTGCGCTTGCGTTGCGATCCACCTTCTCCCGCAGCCGCTTTACGCTTGCGTTCTTTTTTGGCCTTTCGCAGCTCCTTCTTCG
Organism: Zaprionus capensis; assembly: GCA_018903675.1. Taxonomy (NCBI): domain Eukaryota; kingdom Metazoa; phylum Arthropoda; class Insecta; order Diptera; family Drosophilidae; genus Zaprionus; species Zaprionus capensis. The sequence continues at coordinate 6,907,706 of JAEIFN010000011.1, forward strand.
ACTTTGCATCTAGCTTGGCTTTTTTGGTTTGGTCCCAGGACTCGGTTCTTTTCATGTGCTGCTTTTGGCGACCTGGCCAGCTGCCAGTCTCTTCGTATGTTTGCATCTTCTGTTTTCGGACCTGTTCCTTCTGTGCATTTTTGTACGTCAACTTGGTAAGATCACATTCAAAGCTGGGTGTGATGAATCCATTGCCTTGGTAGTTCTTTAGCTCCGGCATGCGTGGTAATTGCAGCAGTCCGTACGCTGTGGCCATTTTGCCCAGATCAAGATCTTTGAGGCGCAATATAGCGCTGCACTCGTGCTTGGTGTACGCACGCACATGGGACACAAATGCCCGCATTCCCTTGTCGTAGACTCCTTTGTCGGCCACTTGAATTCGATGCAGTAATTCTAACGTGGATTTTAACTCGGCTTCCGACTGTGTATCGATTTCACCAGATAGTTCGCTTAGTTCCACCTTCTGATTGAGTTTCAGAAACTTCACATAGGCGTCCTCGCTAGGGAGCAGAAACACAAGAGCATTTCCCTCGTTGCCCTGTCGAGCTGTGCGCCCCACACGATGTACAAAACTCGCTGCGTTTGATGGCGGATCCCACTGCACTACCCAGTCAATTTCAGGTACATCAAGGCCACGTGCCAAGACATCTGTGCAGAGTAGAACAGACTGAGGTTCGTTTCGGAATCGCTCTACGACGCTGGCACGTTTGGTCTTCATCTTGCCGTGAATGCCAAGAACACATCGTTCCTTCAACAACGGAGGCAACGCTTCGGCCCAGTACTCAACGCAAGCGCAGGTGGGAAAGAAGACCATAACCTTGCCAGAGCTGGTAGAAGGGGAGCGGAGAAACTTTAATAAAGCCAGGAATTTATACTCTGGCTCAATAATTTTGTAGAAGTTCTGGAGACGCGCTGGCGTGTTGACGGAAGCCTTTTCTTTGACCGAGACTAATACGGGATTACGTAGTCCAGCACGTATCAGGTCAGTCACTTCAGTTGTCTGTGTGGCCGAGAAGAGTCCAGTGCGACGCTGCCGTGGCAGATATCCAAGTATGTTATTCACACTTGTTTTGAAGCCCAGATCTAGCAGACGATCAGCCTCGTCGAGCACCAGAAACTCCAGACTCTTGACACGTCCCGCTAAATTCAAATCATCGCCCTTGCGCTGAAAGAGATCCTCAAGGCGCCCAGGCGTGCATACCAATATACAGGGTGTCTGCTGTTTCAGGGCAACAATGTCTTCCTCAATGCTGTTGCCTCCAACAATGAGCTGCTGATTTAGATGCTCCAGTTCATCGTGTGCTAGAAACTGCGCTAGTACGTCTGATATTTGGCGTGCCAACTCTCGCGTGGGTGAAATGATGAGTGCTCCAATTTCCTTTGCTCCCCACGGTGTTTCTCTGTGTCGTCGTTGCAAGATCTCCAACAAAGGCACCAGGAATGCCAAAGTTTTACCACTGCCAGTAACAGCCTCGGCGGAGACGTCTTTACGTGCCAACAGAAGTGGAATTGCTGCTGTTTGCACTGGAGTCATCGTCTGGAAGCCCATGCCTTCTATTACTTCCAGCATAGGCTTGGAAATCGGCGGTTTGTCCAGAGAACTCCATGTTTTGCGTGACATTTTTGTAAACAAACACACGTGCTGCGTGGTTGCCACCTGACACATACAGCGAACATCGATTGGTGCACGTTATCGATAGTAATCGATAAAAACAAAGTTGCTGCAAATGACCAAAACCACATCTCCAAGTGTCTAGTGTTGCGATTATTTTGAAAATTGAAATTTAGACAAAATTCGGTTAAAATTGAATCAATTGATACCCCAATAAAAGAACGTTTACTTCGAGCTTTTAATGTTTAATTTAAAATACTGTAAAATATATATGCAGTTATGTAAATACACATTTAAATAGATTTTCTTTAGACACTAAATACAACTTGCCTTTTTCTTTTTTCCGTATTACACATTTACTTAATTAGTTGAAAAACACATACATATGTATGTACATGTAGCGCATTTGTACATATCCATATGCACATGCACGTACACGTACATATTTTTATTAGTACATACATATGTACGTTTTAAACCTTCACATACAAGCTGGCGGTAAATGGGCGATTAAACAAAATCCACATGCATTAAAGGTGTATGTAAAATAAATCTGTCGACATGTATAATTATTCTTTTTTATAACCATACAATTTTGGACGTAGTTCTTATTAAAAGTTTTGCAAAAATAGAATAGAATTTTCTCACGAGTAATAATTTTGGGTCTGTCGATCGGTTTAGATAGACACACGGATAATTTGATTATTTTTGCATTTGTTCCTTTTGTTTCGTTTCGCATCATTCAAAATGATCTTATTTTCCCGTTCCATTTGGCTTAGCACCAAGGCTCTTGTACGGCTTTCCTCCGTTCCGCTCCCACTCGCGGTTGAACTCGTGGTCAAGAATTTCGGCACCGCGTTTGCGCGTCAGGCCCGTCTCCTCCAGACTCAGCTCACACATTTGCATGTCATCTGTACCGGCAACCAGCAAAATAGGCGGCTTATCGGCATGCAACTCCATTTGCCGGGCAATCCACTGGCCATCGAAGTGAGCATACCACAAACCGCGCTTAGCTAAAGTTGAAGATCAAAGAGTTACATATAAACACAGAGTTCCCATTGCTGCACTTAATCCACTTACTGTTATCGGGAGCATTTGCCCGCATAAAGGGTATGCGGAAGTAACGGTGCTGAGCAGTGACAATTTCCTGTATGGGTTGCACAATGGGTGGCTGTTTAAAAGCTGAGGGATTGGAATAGTTAATGATAATTGTATGTTCATTGGCACGCTGCACATACCAGCCTCCATAACGCTTCGAGGCGCACGTTCGTTCTCATCCATGGTGGTGCGCTTGCGGTTCTTTGCCTTCCAGGCGTGGTACACCTTCAAGCGGCGATGGAATTCTTGGCGACAAGCCTACGGAAAGAAAGTTAATTAGCGAGGTTACTTGGGTTAAGAAATACCAATACTGCTCACCTCGAGAAGTTCAATATCACAGGACGTATTGATAGCATCGCGCAGTTCCGAGTACTTCCATTTGGACAAGTCATATTTCTGTTTACCCAGAGCTTGTTGCTGGGCGCGTACGTTTTCCGATCTAGTGATTTTGATATCAGATTAATTAAAGTTCGAAATTGAGATTCAGACTTGAAGATGCGTACGCAAAGTGAGTTATTGATGGGATTTAATGCTCATTATATACGGGTAAAGTCAAAACAGCTTCATAAAGCTCTACAGTTAAGGGAAGGTTCTCTACTTTTTGGTCATGTTTATAAGAAATATTGTGAAACAATGAAAAGACATTTCACTTTCAGGTTTTAAGGGCTAAATTTCATTTGTATAAGAACTTAGAAAAAATTGTAATTTGTATAAAATTCAATATGATGGCTTTGAGATAAAGGCGCGAACACAAAGTGTCCAAAATAAGAAGCTTCTTGTAGTAAACCGAAAGGACGTCGCAAACCTTTATTAAAATTAAATGAATCTATGAATCCATGATGAACATTTTTTGACTTTGGAAGACATTTCAAAATACTTTGAATGAAGTTAATCGTGTCAGTATATTAGACCCATGGTTTAAAATTGTGTCGGGAAACATCGTTCCGCGATAAACTCGTTGTAATGTATGAATTTGCTTTGATTAGAAAACTATTCTACAAATACATATGTATATATTGTAGCTTGGATTGTCTAAAAAATAACTCTTTTTTGCCATTACAAGCAATGAGAACCTGCCCTTAATTGATAATTCGAAATATAATTGTATTACGAACGCTTAATTAGTGTCAATGATAATTGTAAGTATACATTAAATAGGTGTGTTAGTAACGTTAGTAATTTTGGTAAATATAAAAAGTTTTCAAAACCAGCACCAACTCACTTATTTAAATATCGCGAAGCAATGTTTGACACAACTTGTGAAAAACTTGTTCATAGAATGTATAGAAAGTTAAATTAGAAGTAAAGATATTGTTTTGATTTTTATGTTTTAGTTTTTGAAGATTTATATACAGTCCAATTAGTTGTGTAAGAGCATTTATAGAAAGCAAGAAATATCAATTTTAATAATTTACAAATACAAATAAATTAAATTAAAAAGCGTGCTATACCTGATCAGTTTGTTGGAACCCATAGGAGACGCGTCATTGACACCACTGTGTTTGTTGGTTGTTGGATTGGTTTGGTTTTTTGAGTGTGGTTGGGGTGTGGATTGTATTGAAAAGAATACGTGAAAGGGATGGGAAAAAGATTGTGAGTTTTTTGTTTACTTATTAAATATAAAAGTATATGTATAAAAATAACGAAATTAATTGTTATATATGTATGTACACTATTATCTATACTCTTGATATGACATAATATGATTATGCTTACATACAATATATGTATAATATTTGTACATTTACAAAATTAAGTATCGTTTTTGCCAGCTTCTTCTTGATATCAAAATAATATGTAAATCCCACATTTCCCATATACCGCCCCCAGGGGTAACTATTTTTCATAACCGTAAGCCTACTCTTGGTCAATTTATACCTTATACAAAAAACATACTTGCGTATTACAGGTGGACTATCTTCCACCTGGCCGTTAGATTCGTTTGCTAAACGGAGAGCCAATTCATGATCCCGACGTTCCTGCTCCAGCTGTTGACGATATTTGGCATCGTCCTTGGCTTCTTTTTCCAACTGTGCCTGCAATGAAAGAGCGGCGCGACGATCCTCCTCCTCTTGTTTTAAACGCTGAACCTCGGCAGCCTTGCGCCTGGTTTCCATCTCTGCTTTTCTACAAATATATACCATAAACAATATGTTAATCGAATTGTTACAAATTGTGACATTAAAATACTAACAGTCGCTTGTTTTCGACTTCTTCGCGCAGACGTTGCTCTTCTTCCTCCTTAGCACGACGTTCAGCCTCCAGGGCTTCTTGTATTCTTCGCAGTCGCTCTTGCTCTTCAGCCTGCTGCTGTTCCTTCAGTTTTCCGTTCAGATCAACAGTCATTTTATTCATGTTCGCCATAACTACAGTGTACATAGAGTCGATTTCGCGTTGGGTAATGCGACTGTTTTGCTGTAGGAAGTTACAATATTACATCAGTTTTGAATCATTAATAATATTAACAACAAGTAAGACGCACCTTTATCTTATTTATGGCATCGTCGATTTGCCTATAAATATCATTTACACCGCCGACAATCTCATCACGACCGAGCTTAAGGCCATTAGCAATTTCGATGGTCTTCAGGGCGTTACTACGTATCTTGTTGATTTTTGTAATGCCCTGGTAGCGTGGACGATGATGCTTGCGAGCCAAAAAGCCGCGGGCAATACGCTGTGCAGTCAAGACGCACTTGTTGCGATAGATGATGCGATTACGTACTAAAAAGTTCAAGATAAAGGTTACTGAGATGCATGTACGACAGATGTATGATATCTTACGTTTTATTACGCAAAGTGCTCCAAGTGCCGACTTGACCCATCGGGAGCGTATTAGCCACTTCTTTACCTTGGCCACAATGGCCAACATGTTCTCTGGATCGGAACGCATAATGCGGTCAAACTCCACAAACTTTCCGGGGCGAAAGAAGACCTTGGTAATGCCAAACTTGAAGTCCTTGGCGCTCAGATTAAGTGACTGAAACATGGCCTCGCAAAAGGTACGTGCAGGCAGAGAAACAAGCTCTGGCGGCAGCACTGACTTGTACATGTTGTAGAGATCAGCAAAGAGAACGCGTGATGGATATCCATGCTCCATCAATTCCAGTACTGAAATGGTGCCGGAACATTTAAGTTGCGCCAACGCCAGAGAACCTTCAAACTGGCGATCAACCATTTTGCTGTTCGGCTTAATGCAGCGAATGAAATTGGTACCCTGCAACAAATGGAATTAAATAGATTGGGAGCTCTATTCAAACATAATTCTGTAACGTACATTCTGCTCGAGCTTTTCCATGAGCTCGCCCAGCTGCGTCTTGAACTTGGAGCCGACGGATATAAAGTTGAGTTTGCCACGTACAGACGTATTGCTGCCCGAAGGGAAAAGCTGTTTCAGTAGTGGATTCTCACACTCCTGTACTAAGCCCTCCAGCGAGGCATGCAAAGCGTCATTGTTTTTTTCAATGAACTGTTCCGTATTGTAGCAAACGGCGCCAGCGAAATGACGAACTAAGAAACCTTCCTCATCGCGGAGTGTGCGGTGTGCTTTGAGACGCGATGATCGCGGCAATCCAAGACGATAATGATTATGCCAGGACTTGTGCACTTCGGCGGTAAAATGCGATGGCGATGGTTTGGGCAACTTGGACTCTTCGTCCAATAGCGTGAAGATGCCATTCGATTTGGCCTCAATTAGCTCAATGATATCTTGATTGTCCGTGAAGCTTATCTCGGGCACATTTAGCCCTTCCCGCTTGTACAGCTCCTGTTCGTTCTTTAGAATGTTGTCGTTAAAGAACTTCTGCAGCTTCTCATTGCAGTAGTTGATGCAGAACTGCTCGAAAGAGTTAACAGTGAAGTACTCGAAGCCTGCTATATCCAGCACACCAATGTAGAAATTGGATGCTTGGAAGGGAATGCTCTGATTAATCAAAGCCACAATGCGATCAAACAGACGGCTGTAAATAGCTTTGGCCAAAGCGTCACGAGCATTGCTTGCCTCGTAGATCTTCAAAGGAACCCTAGATTTGAAAACAGATTGGCAAATGTTAGCTGCGCTACCTAATGGGCATATACGGGCGTAACCTTACATGATAACCGTGCCCTTGAAGCCACCGCCTTTGCTCTGCATGACGCGTGACACCAACGCCGTGCGCAGCTCATTTTGATCCACACCCAGTAGGCCGCTTGTGATAGTCAGCGAGTGCTCCGATGCCTCCGATACTTGACAGCCGCCACGCACATCGTCGGGTATTTCCTCGAAGGCAATGTTTCCCAAATGCAACACGGCCGCCACCAGAGCGTAAATGCCCATCTTTTCATCGTTTGACATACCCAAACGTCCCAATGCCTTGTCTAAATTTTGGAAATGTTGATAGTCATCAATTATGGGGTCCTTGAGGGGACCCTTCTTCTGGTGACTTGCGGACTTCTGGGTGCCAGGTATCAGCTGTTCCGTCTTGGCATTAGCAAAGTACTGCGTACAACCTGAAAGGTACTGTGGGCAGATAAAAGGAAACCTTATAAAATGATAACACAAACGATTGTCAAAGTACTTACCCGATAATCATCGGGCTTGCCCAAACTAAGCTTATCCCGTAACTGCTGCGGAGCGCCAGCAAGAAGCATGTAGAATACATGGTAGTTTCTTTCCTCGGCACCCTGGGTGCAAATACGACTTTTCTCTAGCAAATAATGCGAGATATAGCCGCCAACGACTTGGCACTTGCCATCGTAGTGCACCTCGATGAACTTGCCGAAACGGGAAGAGTTGTTGTTGCGAGTGGTCTTGGCATTGCCGAAGGCCTCCAACACGGGATTGGCTAGGGAAATACAATAATAAATAATGTTTAGCCCAACAAGGAGACTTGTTTATTTAGCAGGTTTCTCCACATACCATCCAATATCTTGGTCTCTATGGGACCGGCACTGTCATGCGAGTAGCAAAGGTATTTGAGCAAGTACTTGGTGGACTCCGTTTTTCCAGCACCTGACTCGCCGGAGACAATGATGGACTGCGACAGCTTGTATACGCGCATGTCGCGAATGGCCTTGTCCGCTATTTGAACATAGTGAAGAGATTATAGCAACATTAAATCATCACTGGGTCAATTCGTCCACTTACCAATGGCAAACACATGCGGAGGCAGTTCTCCTAAAGAGCGACCATTGTACTTCTTAATGGTATCGGGCGCATACAGCTCTTTGATCTCACGGTACGGATTCACGGCAATGAGAATGTTCGCCACATAGGTCTGTCGGAAGAATTTACTTGAACAATAACCAGAAGTTCGTTAACCGATTTGGGTACTCACGTAGATCTTGTCTTTGTAATAGCGTGTTTTCAGGTTATCCAGAAATGTGGCCTCATTGAGTAGCATAAGTTCACCTGGAAATTGGAGTGAGTACTCGGGTTATTCTTGTACCATTTACTTGCATTAAATTGTTTGTTTTATGGTGCAATTTAACTTTCACCCGGGTCGGGGGTTATGTTTAAGTGCTTTACCGCTCAAATGTTTCACGCAAGCGTAGCCAACGATCGCGACAAGGGTTTAATGCTCTTGCAGAGGTTTACGATGTTGTCCAAAACTGGAGCGCGGAACACGTGAGATGGGATAGTTGAAAGTTGTATTACGGGTATAACCATTAAAGAAGATCTTCTCATATCTTTAGACTTAGGTTTCTCTTGAAACAGTTCGGTTTTTCTGGTTCCGCTCTGAAATACTTTGTTCTTTCTACCAAGTATTTGGAACTGCACTATTCCTATATTATCTTCAAACACATTGCAATCAAACATTTCTTTGATAAGATTCAGGTTAAGATAAAATTCTGTCGCAACATTGCGATATATCTCAGCGAATTTTATTCATTCATTCATTGAAAATATCCGAACTCTGGTGTGCCTACTTTATATAACGGCATTCTATACACAGACACACTTAACTGAATAGATAAAACACCCGATAGAAAAATACAACCCAATACAAGTAGAAACACACACGCACCCCCACACATGAAACAAATACGATTTACTAAACTTTACGATTACTTACAGTTATCATCATGGTCCTGTGGTCCATCACATGAGGAGTGTATGTCATCGTAGTGACACGTGCGTTTCGCGAATTTTCGATCAATGGGCGTCACTTCAAACTCCTTGCTGCCAATTTCCGTAATACGACCTTGTATGTACCCATCCGCAGGATCCCGAACCCAAACAAGTTGGGTGTCCTCTAACATTTTGCGCACTGTAACAGTGAATGGAATAACGAATGATTATAGCTTGGTATTTTGGTAAAAATTTGTGTGTAATTAGTTGGGGATTTACTAAAGCTATCGAAATAAAAAATCTTATCAATTGCCACCGTCACTAACACGAATAAACAGCAACAGGTAACAGGCCAACGACGTTCGTTCTGAGTGTGAGCCGCGTCGTCAGAGTTCACAAAAGCAACTGAGCAAACGAACAGCCGTTCGCAGCCAGGTGAGCTTCGAAGGCTAGTGATGAGCGCGTGAGAACCACTCGCTAAACTGAGTGTAGCAACTCCGAATAAAAGTTGAGCTTAGCTTACAAGCGGATATAATGTTTACGAATATAACATACACTGTACAACATATACACTGTCTTTTAATTACTTGTAGTAAATGTGTTTATACTTGTAATTTTTGATCACACAAGTAAGTCTCGTGTCACGCATAGGTCCATCCCTAATAACCAGTGATCGTTTATTATTGCTCTCTTCTGCGCTTGCGCTCTCTCTCTCTTTTTCTCACTCTCTCGCGAGTTACAGTCATTAAGGCCGGGTCGGGCCGGTGTTTTATGGCAGTTCGCGGCGAGCATTTCTACCTTACCTGTTCCGCCTCCGCCTCTCCAACAACCCTGCTTGTATCTTTTTCTCTCTCTCTCTCTGTCTTTCTTTTTTGTCACTGTCGGCTATTGTTCTTTCGTTCGCTGACGTTTTCGTGTTTGTGGCAATTTCTGTTTCTTTGAGTACACGTCTTTTTGTCTATTTCCCAGTTACCTTTCTTGGTCATGCGTTGACTCACGGGCGTCGCACTGTTGATAAGCAGGGCTCCGCCATCCGTGTAGGTGTCGACAATGCCAGAGTCAAAGAGAATATAGGAAAGAGAGAGAGGAGAGAGAGGAAGAGAGAAGGAGAGAGAGAGAGAGCGGGGTTCATAACAAAGTCGACCTTGTTGTGGGGCCCACTTGAATGTCACAATTCGAATTCGCATACTATATAAAGACTATATTCATACAGTCGAGTTGATTTTTGTAAACGCGTTTTCGCATTTGAAACCGCAAGCTCTCGATTACAGCCCCTGCTCCCATCGGCCCTCTGTCCCTCATTATGCCTATGTCTACCTTCAGCCCAGCTGGGGTAACCAAGACAATGACGTTGATAATTGTTTTCAGCGACGGCGTCAAGGTGAAATTCATTTATTTAGTTCGCTGGGTTAATGGTGCATAGCTCGGTTCAGTTTGTATGCTCTGGGTTCGACCTGGCTCGGCTCTGCTTGATTCGGGTCTCCAGCTTTAGGTGGGCAGTTGAGGGGGAGGGGGGCAGAACAATGCAAACAGTATGATTTTCGAGCGCGAAACAATAGGCAACAACGGCTGTTTCCACTTCCCGCATAAATTAAGTTGAAATTTGCGAAAGTGCTAAATTATTAAATGATCGTTAAACGTGTTTTGTATTCTCCATCTGATGAATAAGCTCGTTCTGTTTTGCTTGGAGACAATTGTGGGAGTAATTGACAAGCGTAATTGTTACTTTTCGTTAGAGACTTTGCGCTTAACTACTTGCCATTTAAAGTTATATACATTCGTGATTTCTTTCCGATTTTATTGTTTCTTTATTACATGAGATTCTCAGTATTTTTGTTCTACTTTCAGACAAGTCACGAAAGTATAGGTCGAAAGCGAGTAATGTGCTGATTATCATATTATTTGATGACACATACAGTTGTTACGTATTTACATACTTATGCTTTGTCGACTTCCCTGTTCTTTACCCAAATTTTCATCGATTTCCACACAGTTCCAAAAGTTCTTATCAATAAATGGGGTTTGGCTATTCAAACATAATGTATGTATGTTTCTGTTGCCTCACAAATGCCTCAATGACATTTTGGATTCTTCACTATTAGCATTAAGATACTATCGACTGTGCAGACACGATTTGTTTTCCAATGTCTTGGGTGCACTAGAAAAGCTTCCACGATGATATCTTGCAATTAATCGAGCCCCACCATTAGCTACAATGTACGTATCTATCATAATTAGCCCATTTCTTGAAAAGAAAGTGGAACTTGCTCTATGCATATGGCTGAAATCGCTTTATAATGTGCACCGCGCAAATTAGCAACAATTTTTCAGACAATTTAACATAATCTTGATTATGCAGAGACCAAGAAAGAAGACAATTGCACTATGCATTTACCCGATACCCTGTATCTAATGTAATACAGAGTCCATTGGGGCTAGAAATCATAGTAAACTAAATTTTACTCATGAAGTATCTGTTGCAGTTCATTTTTAATTTCTGCCACTAATACAGGGTATTTTCTTAGTCGCAAGCAGTCTGCTACTGTTGCCCTGACTTGTTTTTGCATGCATGTCAGCAATGACGATGACGCCGCGTCGTCCGGGAGGAGAAGTCGCCGCCGTGCCTACAATTTGTCTGGCACTTGAATCTCTACGCTCCTCTGCATGAGACGTCGGCATAAATTACAAATTGCGGAATAACAAAAAATAAATGAAGTTGCCTACGAGCAGCACAGGGAGAGTGTTAAGCGAACCACGTGTGTGTATGTGTGCATCTGTGCATGTGGAGTGTGGTGTGTGAGATGAATGCCACATTTGATGGCCGTTTACAGAGAGACGACGATGGAGAAGTTGCCTGGCTGCATTCTGGCAGATTGCATTGCAATGGAAATGGGAGATCTCCGTGCATGTCTTCAAGTCTCCCGAGTCTCAGGCCAGGCAGCCAAGTGTGGCAGCAGCAAGAAAAAGCATAAATGACTTGATGACGGAGGAAGTGCTTCAGGGCGACATTGACAATGGGCAAAGCAGAATCAGCAGCAGCAAGCGGCGAAAGGTGTGCAAAGTCAAGAATAGACTCTTGGGCTGAGGGAGAGACCGAGGCAGAGGCTTCTCTTTATGCTGCCTGAGAATCGACCAAGTCATTTTAAAACGGCTTATGAAACGTGAAGCCTCGGCCTTTGTGCTATGCTCAGTAAATGACTGGCACCTCCAACCTGTCAGCCAAAGCACTTTGAGCAGCCCTAACAGGCTTATTTTGGCACGCCTGGCCTGGTCAGGGCTGGGCTGGGCTGAGCTCGACTGGTCTCTTAACCAGTCGATGGCGCTGGCGAAACCGGAGCACGTGCATTGACACTTTTCGACCGGCCAGCCACAGGTCCAATTAGCCAAGCCGGAAAGTAGACGCGTCGCCGTGATTTACTGTCCGGCGGTAAAAGCAGCACACACGAATAGTCAGGTTGGTACGTAGTGGGGGCGGTGATATCATCGCAAATGTTTATCATGGCGCCCTTTCCCACAGCTCATGGCCTATGGTAAGTGAATCAGCACAGGTTGCGTGCCCCGTCTGCCTCTTCTTATTACTGTAATTGAAGGCAGGCACTTCTGCTGCGTAGGAAATCATAATCTCCAGAAAATATATTCACATTACCAATTTTAGGTTTCTTAAGTCGTAATTTAAGTTATTAACTTGTTTCGATGCCTAACTTATCGGTTATTATGCAGTTTCTAGACGCTCTGAGACGTTGAACTTTGTGATTTATTTCGCATTTTTTATAAAGCACCTGAACAACATTGCAATCTGTCATTGCCTTTTCATGGAGATACCGCATGAAAGATTGTCTCAACTGGAGTATGGCAAGTAAAGATATAAATTCGAGTTTGGTGTTAATGATAAGTATTTATTATAAAATATAAATATCGTATCGTTTACGACGTATCGCTTTCGCCAGACTTTGGCTTTAGTTGGAAATGTGTGATTCGATAATGCGTATCTGATCATTATTAGAGCTATAAATATACCGTGTGTTTGCCTTTCTTTTACGAAACGCAAGTGAGTTGCAGCAAACATACGAGTGTATTATGGTCAATTTAGTGTAGATTAGATTATGCTTTATGAAAGTTGGACCAATTAATGGCGAAATTAATTGAACTCACCGGAGGATCGATCGTGCTGCTCTTTGTTGTTGGCATAGAAGTCCATTTTGTTGGGGTATCTCAGGGTCGAGTGTCTTAATGAGTTAATAGCAGTGCAATGCACCAGGACTGAGGGTTGAGTCTAGAACTGTGTGAAGTCAAGGCTGCAATTGTCAGCCTGGGGTGGCGCTGCAGTTGACTGCACTTTGAACTAAGCAAGTTTTCGAGGGGGTTGACCTGGGTCTGAAACCATTCAGTGTGTGTGTGTGTGTGTGCAAAGATGTTTGTTTTGTTTCTGTTGATATTATGATAGTTTGTCGATGTCGTAGTTGCCTTGTTTGTAATTCACTATCGATTAAACATTTCCTCTCACTTGCAGCGCATTTGGCTTACACTTTCGCACATTTACCCCGATGCCGGACAATTTCACTGCTATTCGTTTTCGATTTTCGCATTGAGTTTTCCAGACGTTAATTGAATTTTCATTGCACACGGAAAAGTGAGAAGCTTTATCGCACACTTTGCGGCAGTTGCTGACCTACATTACGCGGCAGCAAATCATCGACAATGGATGATTTACAAACTATGAAATGGAGATTTCCTATGCCATATGCCACAAGATGCCAGGCCAATACGCAGCAGCGTCTATCTGTATCTGGGGAATCGACGTTCGTATGCGCCTCGATTGCAATCGCTGTACATACATATATATTTTGTTTAGTTGTTGTTGTGCAGTTTTCACCCAGTAACCGAGTTCTGTGACGACCCGCCCCGAACTGATGACCCGAAGATGAGTCACGTGCGCGCTGCTGCGACTGCAATCGTCGACCTCACGAATTGCACTGATGCGATTGCGGATTCTGTGCCTCAGTGCAAACCAGGATGTTCGTTTGGGTTTGTGTTGTTTCTTTTTGGGGTTGCATATCGCATATCGTAAACGATATTCAAGCGACGCTTACTGCGCCGAATCCGCACTAAGTGTGTGTGTGTGTGTGGGTGGCACAGTAATGACTCCATTTGTGCGCCCCGTTTCAGCTCATTCGCCACTGTCTCCCCTCGCATTCTGTTTATGCTCCAATTCGAGTCCAAACAATGGCAAAAATTGTAACACTTTGCTCGAGTGCAGCCACCAGGAAGCAATGCCAGCGGCAACTGCAACCAGAGACGCACAATGGCCACGCACCAACAACAAAGCAATGACAGTGCAGATTGGCATGACCCAACGACTTCCGGTATAATTTACGCGGCTCCGCCGGCTTTCCCCAGTCTTCATCTATTTTAACTGCTTAAATTGAGTTATTCACAGGCGCAACAGCTGCCCAAGACCTGCCACGCGGGGGTGGATGGTTGTGGCACACAGGCCCGATAGCCTCTTCAAGTGGGTGCCCCCTGTGAACTTTCGCTTGCGAGCTTTCCTCTGTGCGCCTTATTGCAATCATAGCCCACAGCTCGCATGCAAATCTCAAAGCATCCGAGTATCTGATGCAGCTGATTGTCAAAGCTTGCGATAAGCTTTTTGTGCAGAAGCAGCGAACCTGCGAGGACAGGGGGACGGAGGGGATGGCAACGCGCTGAAGTGTGACACGCGTACATGAATACTTATGTATGTCTGTAAGAATGTACATGCACACACATGCAAATTGTTTGCATGTGACGAGAGGGTTGGCTGCTGTTGAGGGAGAGAGCAAGCAAGAGGGCGAAAGCGAGCATTGTATGCTCATCAGCTCTCTGCTTGCTATAGTGCCTTGTTGTTGTTTTTTCAGAATAAACAAAAAACTTGCAAATATAAAAATAACTAATGCCTGAATCCACTGGCGAATTGAGAGAAATAGAGAGGGAGAAAAAGAGAGTGCGAAAGAGGGGAGAATAAATGGTTTATCTTTAAATTGAGAATAGAATTCTCAAAATTACACATAGCATATAAAATACAATTGAATACGAATACACATTCACATAAACACATGCTCACACCCCGCATTAACTGTAAATGTATGTTCTCATGCATACATACATACAAACAAACACCCCTCTCTAGGCATGCGAGAATCGTATACCTGAAAAATGACAGATAATGAAAGCAACGTTGCTTATGTAGCACATTTGTTCAGCCTCGTTCAACAAGTCAGGTTGGCCGAGCGGTCTAAGGCGCCAGATTTAAGCTCTGGTTCTCGAGAGAGAGCGTGGGTTCGAACCCCACACCTGACAATTCGGAATAGTTCCTTTTTTTTTTAAATGAATACAAAATAAACAATTTTTTTCTCTACTCCACTTTAGATGGGAATTAAAAGTGGCAAAATTAAACAATATAGTGTACATATATATATTTTTCTTGTATTTGTCGAATTCCTTTTGGTATAGCCCTGTGAAGGTGAATAATAACTAATCATTTATTGCTTGGCTGCCATTGCAGTGATTGTTATTATGCAGATAGAGTGAGAAACGATTCTTAATGTTGCCTGTTCTACGGCACGCTGCACAATCTTCCGGTTGACCAAAGGAAGAGCCCGTAACGAACAACAAGACCCGCTTTTTAGCCCGCACCTGAGTGCCACAAAGGGCCAACAAGTGCCGTTGACTCTGAATAATTATTAATCGTTGCGCTGTTCGTTATGTGCCTATTGTCTTGGAGTGCGCTTTGTTATGTATTCTGTTGCATTGCGCAACATTTGTAGCCCCAGCAAGGGGCAACAAAACACACGAATCCAAAGATCCATAACTGTTTAATTGTCGTCGCGTCAGTCTAGAGATCAGGAAATCAATTTGTCAAGCGTAAATCTGGGTAAACTTTTGAATTTTAGATTTGGATTGAGCTTTGAAGTTATTGATTTAACATTCATCTTGAAACTGTGACTGATGATACAGATACAATAGTGTGTTTGTTTAGTTATCATGCAACGTGCAACGAACTCATTGTTATTGAGTGAATTGATTTGTTTGATTGCAATTAGTTTGAGAGAGGAGTCATAAACAGAAGATGACATTGTCATTATTCGGATTTTTAAAATGGTTTGAAACAATTTAATTTGATTGCAATCCATTTCATTTATATTATTTTTCAGCATGAAAACATATTCGATTTTCTTTAACACGTGACTTTTGTTGTGAAACTGGCATTTTCCTTCTTATTGTATTTTTTTGCTTTGGTCTATTTTCACTGTTACCCTACTTATATGAAATTATGTATGTGAATATATTTCAGTTCGCGACACTTCCCTGTACCAATGTATGTATGTACATATGTATGTTTGTTTGAGTATATGAAGACAAAAGAGATTGCATGGACAGAAAAAAAAGCCACACAATTGCCATAATTTCATAACCCAGAGCAAAGCAAGCTCGTTTTCCATTCTTTGACTGTGGAAAAACAATTTGAATTGCTTGTGGCATACGAAAATGCGAAAGAGAAGCAAGAGAAGACAACAGACGAAAATTGTGTAATAATTGCGACATTTTCTCTAGTTAAGAGCCGTGAAGTTGGGGCTCAAAGTGGTTATGCGAGATGCCCAAAGGTAAACAGAAGATAACTTCGTGAAAAGAACTTGAAGCTGGGAACTTGGATATTAGCAGTTAGCAAATAAAAGAGAGAATTTCATTGGAATTTTATTAAAACGTTTGCACAGAAGGCGAGAGAAGCGCTTTGGGCCGTGCCAAAAGAAACGAGAACTTCTTCTTCGACCAAGAATGGAAATAGCAAAGGAACGAGACTGAATTGAAACCCGTTTCGTGATGATCAGTTCTGCTGGCCGCGCGTTTCAATATCAAGTTCAACCAGTCAAATGCAGCAGGCCCAGGCTCGGACTCGGACCTGGGCACGGGCATAGGTAACAGAGTCCACGAACATTGCTAACGGTCTCCATGTCCATGTGGCTGCAACGACAGGTTCGTGTATCGAACGCGGGGGACCACAGCAAGAATCCAGATGCATCTGCGAGTGGCAGTTGCACGGATTTGCAATGGCAGCAAGTGAACAACAACCAGTTGAACTTGTTTTGCAGCCGATTCGCAGCTGCACAGGCTCATGGATGGACAATAAAACAACAGCAGCAACGGCAACAATCGAAACTAACACAAGAACTATACGCGCTGCTGTCCGCTTCGATGAGTCATGCGGATAACTAACTAACTAACCGAAGTTTCGGCATGAAAAAACTGACAAAAGAAAAACTCAAAGGCCAGAGGAAATGCTCGGAAAGCAATTACATTTGCAACAATAGAGCTGACTCCGCTGCAGCTGAAAATTTATGGCTCAAACGTAACAGGAACATGACTCTAGCTTTAGGCCAACATAGAGGGAGGGCGGGGGTAAGCGGACTAGGTTCACTGTACCGTAAAGCGGCAAACAAAACGCTGCGCATGCGCAAAGCTCAGCGACCAAAACGAGTTCGCTATTGCGCGTGTATCTGGAGTTTTGGGGTTCAGCTCTGAGTTTAGATTAGGCTTCGCCCCCCCCGCACACACACACATTCCCGTTTCAGTTGCCTTTAGAGTTCGAAAACCAATGCAGGGCGAATGCAAGAAAGGTGCATCTAGTGCATGTGGCAACCAAACTATCCTGTGTTCATCGAACGAGTTCAACGACTTGCAGACTGAAATAGCTTCAGTGAGTTTTGAAGAAAATAGCGCAGATTGCTGTTTTCATTGCTGTCGATAGTTAAACGTCGCGCAAGTGGAACCAATTAATGCAGACATTGGGCATAAAAATTAAAAACAGGAAAAGCCAGCCAGCCAGCTAGTCAGCCAGTCAGCAACAGCAACAATTGGAAAACAGAAACCGAAAACGAAAACAATTATCGCTCGGCATTTCCTGCACTGCTCTCCCATTTGCAGTTGCAGGAGCAGGCGTTGAGAGATTTTCCATCGAACCGCAGCCTGAGATCCAATAACATTTCCCAGTGGGGGTTCCCCCTCGTCAAATGTTGATGGATGGGGAGTCGTCGCCTCTTTCCCTTCCACTTCTTTGAACAACTTTTGTGTTTTTGCCGAACACATGTTCACAGATCTTCTATATGTTTTGCAGCCTTCACACTACCTCCTCCTTCCACCCCACTGGCCACATATCATGTGCGTGTGTGTGGAAAACGTGACGCGTTTGTCTGTCGACTGGTTCGCCTTTCCGTTCAGACATTACCGAGTGCACTTGTGGACACAACACGCTGGGTATGAAAATAAACAAATGATCCCAATGGCTTTTTATAGCGAGCTCCAGCTTGCTCGCAGATGACGAAAGTTGAGTGCGAATTGATCAGGACCGGAGCTAGACGTGTGCAGGTTGTGCAGCACAAGGGCCACTGCCTGAGTGGCGTCTGCCACGCCTTCTTATGCCTTTATAATACCCTTCTACCTTATAGGTAAGGGGTACCTGCATAATCGTGGTAGAATGATTCAATGGATTGACAATATCACTAAACGAAATTAAGACAGAAAGAGAATAATAGATCCCGAAGAATAACGATTTTATGATTTTACTAATACAAAATCGAGAAAAAAATCGATTGTAATGAGTGAGTTTCTTCATTTTCTTTCTTTTATGAAGTAAATAAAAACTATACATATATTGAATCAAGCCAATTATCAACGGGCCCCCGATAAGTTTCGCACAAGGAACCTTCGCTACGGCCCTGGAATTGACGTAGCAAAGTACGTAGCTTACAAAAACATATATGTACTTTTTAACGTTATTTTGTAGAATTCATAGCAATTGGAACAACTTTTCAGGCGTCCTTTTGATTGCTTTTGTCGAATAAGCTATGCAGTTCTCTTTTATCACTTCTTGTGGCCACAGCTAATCTTATCTGCTTATCTATCGCACTGCAGCTGTGACAGTCAGTTTCAGGTAGACCAAATAAAGATACTGACATTTATTAACACTAAATGTGGCCAAGTATGGCAGATTTAACAATGGTGAAAGAGAAAAAAGCTGGAAACAAGTTCAGATTCTGTATTCATTCCATGACAAACTTTTTTGACTCATTCGTGGATCCATAGTTCGAGCAAAAATCCCACTCATATTTCAAATGGTTCCGTTATAATTTGTGAAATAACACATCCAGTTAACCGAGATAAAATGGAATTGCTGATATACGAAGGCAAAACCTGATAAGCTAAATCCATTTCGGAAGCTAGTTGTGTGGCAACATTTCGCTTGATGCGATCACCACAAACGAAACGAGGAAGATGCAAAACCTGAAGAAAACCAAAAAGAAAACAACCTATGCTAATCTTACAGTCTAGAAAACAAAGGCAGCAATTAATCCACTGACTTTCTCTGTAGCCGGCGCAGCTGTTTCACTTTTATTATATGCAAATTTTCCAACGCACCTCACTTTAAACGAGGTTCGTGCCCAATTGAGCCAACAGATCGGGGCGGCTGGGCGTCGGGCTAACAAGCCTCTCGCTCACATAACTCCATTGTTGTCTGACCAAAATTTCGGACAAATCCGTAGGAGCTGCCTGCTGCCTGTCTGTACAGAGAGGAAGTTGGACAGCTGTCGCCTGTCGCTTGTCGGTTGACACGACAAAGGATGTGTATCAACAATCGTCGATCGCACCGAAAACGAATCCCGCTGTCAGCTGTGGCGCGTGCAGCGGTCCCTTGCTCGACGAGACGGGGCAGGCGGGTGATCAGAGAGGGTGACGGACAACAATGAACTTCGCCAAATAGACGGAGCAAAAACAATTCTGCTGTGCCGCTAAACCCGTTAATTGGCTTTCAAATAAGAATATCTTTTCCAAAATATATATATTTATGTATGTACATACATATGTATGCATGTGTGCAGAGATGTTTAAGAGAGTGTACTTCAAGTACGCTTCCCTACGACGCATGGGCTAGGAGCTTGTCACGTCGTCGTCGTTCTAGGAAACGCAATTAAACGAAATGTGCCTCGCATCGTTAAGCGAGGCTCGGCTGGACATTTGCTCCTTCTTCCCGAAGCGGACGAGTCAACTGTTCGCTCATTTCCGCACTCAATTAAAATGACCATGGGGCAAGGTTTAATGTTTATACCCTGCGACCATTGAAGGGTATATAAGCTTGTGCGAGTGTATGTAACAGGCAGAAGGAGGAAGCTAGAGGCACTAAATTAGGCATGTAGGTTTCTGAAATCTGTACACAGATCAAGTTCATTTTATGATGACACGCCCACCGTCTAGGCAAATCCCTATTTCGACATATATATAGATGAATATGATCTGTATCCTCCAAATTTCATAATGATCGTATAATAAACATTGAAGTTATTCAAGTTAGTTAGCATTTCCTGAGAAGAAGGGTATCTTAGTGTTGGGTACGCCCTGTTAGTTTGTTCTGGTTGTGCTCTGCGCCTGCGTTAACATCAACTCACAAATCTATCTTCGAGTTGCGAGCCTTGTTCTTCTTCTTGTCTGCTTTCAACTTTGCTGCTATAAATAGCGCGGTGTGTGTGTTTGGCAGTGTGTGCGGGTGACACAGCTGCCTCGATGGTGGTGACTTTGTCTCTTGTTGAAATTTGCTGGTTGGGGGTGAACACGAGGATGCGCGACTGCGCACCCCTCTTCGTTCCGTTCCCGATTCATGGTCACGTTTTGAGCAAGTCTTTTTATCGATTGCTTTGGCCTATCGCACCCATGTGTGGACTTAACGATTCGCCAACGCATCAAAAAACGCGCCAGAGAAAACGAGAAACGAAAACAAAAACAAATATAAATCCGAACCGAACAAAACAGAACCGAACAGAACGAAGCAAACAAAACCTTAGGTTGGTTACCTGTCTGGAAGGGCAAATAATGAGAGATGCGCTTACCTGT
Organism: Zaprionus capensis; assembly: GCA_018903675.1. Lineage (NCBI taxonomy): Eukaryota > Metazoa > Arthropoda > Insecta > Diptera > Drosophilidae > Zaprionus > Zaprionus capensis. The sequence continues at coordinate 6,928,381 of JAEIFN010000011.1, forward strand.
TGCCGCTTCCGCTGCTGTTGTTGCTGCTGCGGCGAGTGATTAGCCGGTGTTGTTTATGCCTCGATTTTTAGTGTAAAATGTTCAGTTTCGGGCTCGCACGCCTTCCGTTTTGGCAAGTGAAAACACAATAGTCCGAATGTAATAAAATGTCTATATAAAACATGCACTAAATCGCGCCAATTTCCGTACTTAGTAATTTTCTTAAACGCTTGCCACTTGCCGAGGGCGAAACTGTCCTCGAACACAAATGTCTTGTTGACGTATTTCAAAAGAGTGTTTTGTTTATATTTTAATACATTTCATCTGATCTCGTGTTAATTGCGCTGAGTGCGCGCACCGACCGAAGCGTTCGATGTTTTTCATTCGACTGCCCGCGATGTCCAATTCGAAATATCGGGTAATCGGCTTGCTTACTCAAAATGGCACGTAAACATATCGATGTATCGATAGTGCTAGGCAACACTGAGTTGTGTTGAATAAGTCTTTACGTGTTGCTCAACATTTCATCAACATGTTGAGAAGTCAAATGTATTCACAGCTCGCAATGTCGCTGGCAACAATGAAAATGTTGGCAAGCAGTGTACTTCAAGCAGTTTATTTCAAGTAGTTTATTTCAAGCAGTGGCGTGAAAATATCTAACCAAATCGGAAAAATACTGTATCTTTGGCAGAAAACTAACGATTTCTTTCTTTGGTTCCAGATAACAAATGTCAATGGTATGGTTGAAGAAGTGTATTTATATCTCAGCTTTGAAAAAAAAAAAAAAGGTTTTTTTTTAATGTACTGGGGTTCCCCTACTACGGCCCAACGAGAGGGGCCCAAAAGTTGAATATCGCATTTGTACCCACGCTTAAACAAATATTTACAATAATTGTGAACAAAATTACTATGTGATCTATTTTGTGTTTAAATAATTAGAAACGGATGGCGCTTTTATAGTATTGAGTGTTATTTATTATCATTTTTAATATTTCACTTGAATGTGAATCTTAAGAAACAAAGAGAATACTTAGACAATATAGAAATGAAGATATTAGTATGATATGAAATAATATTCCACAAATGAAACTAAATTGAACCAGACATCTATTTCATTATCTTCGATCACTTTTGTGTGATTTATTCTAAGAGTAAATATAACATATAATACTTGTGTAGTACATGTGTACTTAAGTTTACGGACCAGTTGATCCGAAAACTGACATCGTAAATTAAAAGTTCAGATTACCTGTTAAGACGCAGTAAGCGGTTTACAAATAAATTGACAGAAATAAAGCAAACAGATCAATAAAGCGGTTAATTGCGGTTTCAGCATCTCCAGGTCTTTCTTTCCTCCGACAACCTGTCACATTTCGCTTTTTTTTGATCCGCCCCTGCGCTTCGCCCTGGAATCAGGTTTGCCCGTCTAATTGAGCCTAATTGAACTGCTCGGATCTGGAATTGAACATACGATTTCTCTGCCAATTGATTTTCCGCAAATCAATAATTGATTCCCATTGAAGAGCGCAACAATCGAAGTTAAATGAACTTTGCGTATCTCGGCTGCTCCAGTAAACCGAAACCTGAAATGCCTGAAACTCGAACTTCCATTTTTTTATCGCAGTGCAGACTACACGAATGTCTGAAAATGTAATCAATGGAAGGACTACTAGTTACTTCGTAATACCACAAAAGGAATAGAAACTGAAAATGTTTACGGAATTACTAACTGAATAAACAAGTATGCGATGGAGATGTGCTTTTACTTATATGTAATGTTAATATGGTATTATACTAGAGCCAAGCCCGAATTGAAGTATTGCTTGCAAAATAGAGAGGTTATATTAAAATATATAGTCTAATACAATATTATAAATGTATTTCTGAGTATGCAATGGTAATATACCAATATAATAAATAGCAGAAAACTTGTTTATAAAATAGAGAGATAATGTTATAATATATATAGACTAATACAATATTATATATGTATATCGAGAGATAATGATATAATATATATAGACCAATACAATATTATATATGTATTTATTTATAAAATTAATTAAAGTAAATCTGTTTTATTTCAATGCTCTGAATTATAAATTGAAAGAGTCATTTTCCTCTGTTAAATACCCACAGAGTAAACCCCACGTACTTCACTTAAGGCAGGGTGCTTCAAATATAATTAAGAATGTGTTTATTACACTATATTTTCTTTATGTCAGCAAGGCGAATTTGAAAACTTTCAATCGACTCGGTTAACTTCTCGTTCACATTGAGATCCGAAATTGGCTCCCCAATGTGAACATACCTTATACTTTTAAGCTAATGACGGGGTATGCATGTATGTAAGTGAAATCGCTTAGTCTTGAAAACAAGTGGCAAGTGTTTTGACGGGCTATTTGCCTTACAGTCCCACCTACTGTCCAAATAGAGCAACGATATACGACCGATATATAAACATGCGATAAATGCATACCTTCCATATGGCACATGCATATGAACTACGTCAGCAGGGGAAGGGATTAGGGGTGAGTGAGGAGGGGAGAGCCTCAGTTGGTCGGACCAACAATGAGTCAGTTCGAAACCCTCGGGGTTGCGTTCAGTTGTCGACGAGGGCATGAAGCATAAAGCCACGCATATCGGGACCGCTCTCTAATTGCTGGAAACTATTTGGCCGATACAAACAGAGAGCAAAGAGATACAGAGAGGGAGAGAGAGAGAGTGTGTGTGTAAAAGACAGCGAGGGAGAGCACGCTTAGCGTGACGGAGAGAGCGCAAGACGGTGACCAGCTGGCAGTGTCATATCTTCGGAGCACATGATGGATACTCGTTCGCTTGGCTATACATATATTCCACTGCCGGCGGAAGGTATCGCAAATATCGCAGGCATATTGCCTCAGTCTTCGGTCGGCCTTCAATCGAACGGTTTGCTTCCACTCGGGTTGCCCAGGTAAAGCATATGCGGGCATATGCCTTTTCCATTTGCCACTTGCCACCTTCTTTCGTGCGAGCCTCATTGCGAATTTGTGAAATTCGGACTGAATTTCGGAATTTAGACTGTATTCTGATTGAATCAGATCCCGCCGGCTTGGGTCGGTAAGGCGGCAACACGTGTTGCCCTGCGTCGGCAATTATCGCGAACGGAAGAGCAGCTTTTCGCAAGCCGCTTGCCCGGTGCTCGCCGTCGCGACAGTAGACCGCAGGTGACTGTTCTCTCTCTCTCTCTCTCTGTCTCTCTCACTCTCTGCTACGAACGGAGCAAAGTACACGTCAGCGTCATTGCAGCCCGCGTCCGCTCGCATCACGAGATACGCATTCTGAGAAAGCACATTAGCGAAAAGCAACAACAAAACAACCAAACAACACAACAACCACAACAATAAGAACAACAACAACAACAACTAAGCAAAGAAACACAGGCACATTCGCCAGTGATTCACCGGCAAGTGGAAACGCGACGTCGTGCCACCGGACACTCCGCAGTCGCCGCAACACTCGGAGCATTCGGAACCCTCACGACAGTCGCTCGTGCTCCGCCGGCCGAAACAGACGCACAAGCGCACGCGAACATGGGCTACGATGAGGTTATTGTACAGCTGGGCGATTTCGGACGCTACCAGAAGATAATATTTCTGCTGATCGGGCTCACATCCATTCCGGTTGCCTTTCACAAGCTCGCCGGCGTCTTTCTGCTGGTCCAGCCGGACTTCCGCTGTGCTCTGCCCTCTGACCCGGCGAACGGCAGCTTCGAGCTATCGGCACAGCTGAAGCAGCTCGCTTACCCGCCGGACCACAGATGCGAGTATTACGATGTGCAGGTGGACAGCAATGGTAGCTATCAACGGGTTAGCGAGGCGACGCATACCTGTGCTCGGTACATCTACGATCGGTCCAAGTACGAGGACAGCGCCGTCACCGAATTCAACTTGGTCTGCGGTCGCCAGTTCCTTAGAGCCACCAGCGAATCCATGTTCATGCTGGGTGTCCTGATGGGCAGCATCGTCTTCGGCCACCTGAGCGACAAGTACGGGCGCAAGCCAATCTTCTTCGCCTCGCTGGTCATCCAGGTGATCTTCGGCGTGGCAGCCGGTGTGGCCCCCGAATACTTCAGCTACACCCTGGCCCGCTTCATGGTGGGCGCCACCACGTCAGGCGTCTTCCTGGTGGCCTATGTGATAGCCATGGAGATGGTGGGCCCGACTAAACGACTCTATGCTGGCATCTTCGTGATGATGTTCTTCTCGGTGGGCTACATGCTCACGGCGCCATTCGCCTACTACATCCACCACTGGCGCTGGCTGCAGATTGCGCTGACGCTGCCCGGGCTGATCTTCATGTGCTACTACTGGATCATTCCCGAGTCGGTGCGTTGGCTGTTGTCCAAGGGGCGCAAGGAGAAAGCCCTGAAGGTCATTCAGAAGGCCGCTCGCTTCAATCGGGTGGAGATTACGAACGAGGCCTTGCTGGTGCTTCTAGACGAGGATGGCAGCTGCAAGCAAGACCAGAATCTGGAACAGAAGATGGAACTTAAGCAGGAACAGGCGGACGAGAAGCCGCCTTCGATGTGGGATCTCCTGCGCTATCCAAACCTGCGTCGCAAGACTCTGGTCATCTTCTACGACTGGCTGGTTTGCACTGGCGTCTACTACGGCCTCTCGTGGGGCACCAGCAAGCTGGGTGGGAATGTGCTCACCACCTATGTCATCTCCGGCGCCGTTGAGCTGCCCGCCTACTGCCTGCTGTTGCTGACGCTCAACCGATGGGGGCGTCGCACGATTCTCTGCGGCTGCATGCTGGTCTCCGGCATCAGCCTCCTGCTAACCACCCTTGTGCCCACGGATAGCAACTGGCTGATAATCGTCTGCGCCATGGTCGCTAAGCTGGCCATCACAGGCTCCTATGGCACCATCTACCTGTTCTCCAGCGAGCAGTTCCCCACAGTGGTGCGCAACGTGGGCATGGGCGTTGCCTCCATGGTATCCCGACTGACGGGCATGCTGGCTCCTTATGTGAACGACTTAGACAGGATCTGGCCACCACTGCCGCTGGTCGTGTACGGCACGCTGGCCCTGTCTGCCGGCATCCTGTCGTTACTGCTGCCTGAGACGCTGAACCAGCCGACGCTGGAGACGATCGCGGACGGCGAAAGGTTTGGCAAGAAGCAGCGGGCTGACGTGTATCTGGAGACGGGTCGAGAGCTGCACGAAACGCCGGAGAGCCGGCCACTGAACGGGGTCGGGGCCAAAGGCAATGGGCACAAATTCTAGGAAAAAGCACATGAGGAACAATCAGAACACAAAAAATGCTCTCAAACTTGCTTTGGCATTCGGTTGGCTCGACTGGCGAATGGCCTGCGCGGGAACATAGGTAGTTACACTTCTCTATATTGTAGTACTCTTTAATCTACATATAATCTATTCGTAGCGGGGCGGGGTCACTGCACGCACCCGTGTTTAGCGGCACGTTTTCCTATATTTAGTTCCATGATGAAAGACAAAGTATTATATTTCAGAAATCTCAAATGAAAACCACAGCATTTAGCTGGGCACAGTAGCATAGAAAAGAGGGGAGGGGGTGCCAAAGGGGGTAAGCCTCTGCTGTACTAATTAACCGACTTTTGGAACCTCACACATTTGTGATCCGCTCTTTATGTCACTCTTTCTCTCTTGAGTTGTTGTCATACACTGTGTATACTCGTACTTAATGATAGAAATGAAATCTTACGAATTTGGTAGAAAAGACAACTAGCGTACTTATCTCTACGTACTTATTTTCGAAATCCCACATTGTATTTTGTATTCGCCTGAACCAAAGTAAATGAATAAATTCAAATAAAAATAAATCAATGAATAAACTTTACTTTACTTATGCGACCTTTCTACGACTTTGCTTCTCAACTGATTTGGAAACTTGAAATAAAACTGAACCGATTCTCAATTCCATATTGCGTTTGTCGTGTTTCGTTATCACGAGCCGAACACGAGACGAGACGCGACACGACATGACAAGTTAATTTAGAAAATAGCTTGTCGGCAAATACACTGAGAGAAAAGGCGCGGCACTTGAGCAAGTCTGGAGCCACTCACATTCATTTATTTCCATTTCATTGATCGCTAATGTGACACAGTGGATTATTCAAATTATTCAATATGCACTAGTTGTCTCGGGGCTTGTCTATTTGCATTTGGTTTATTATATCAGAGGGTCGCGTGTTGTTGGCCTAGACAATGTTGCAAACAGAGAGCGTCGAGATAAGCGTTTCCATTCCGAGACTGTTGATAAGAGAGAGCGAAGCGAGAGAGGGAAGCAAGAGAGTCAGAGAATCTACTTATTCTGCAGCATGTTGTGTGGAAAATTGCCAATTGAGCGTGTTGTTGATACCCTTCGATATACCCCGTGTTCCCTGCACTCCCAGGGTTATTCTATGTCGAAATGCACCCCGAACTGAGGCGCGAAAATTGCGCGCATCCCCTGCTCGGCTGCCTCGGCGATCGCCAAGCTACCTGAGATGCAATTGAGATTCTACGGTTTTTCACGTCGTCTGATACAGGGTGGAAATGCGGAGAGCGACGCGTTAGACGTTGACGTTGTTACTGACGCTGCCGCTGGCGCTGGCGCTGACGATGGCGTTGGCAGATATGGACTCTGTTCTTGAGAAGTCGCTGCAGAGCGCTCTTAGTCGCGCACAGGCATAGATCGCGAGCGGTTGGCTTAAGCGGGAGTAAGACGAAGCACGCATTATATATATACACATATACATATACACCCGCTGATATATGTAAATACTTATATATTAAGCAAGACGTAAAGAGGTATTTACAAAGCCGAGCCGGGCGATTGCTTAATCAAACTAGCTTTAACTGGCACACGCGGCGTATGCGCAACGGCCTACGCAAATTCGATCGAGAACGAGTTGCGCCTCGTCACCTGGGCCATCAACTGCTGAGACTGGGGCGAGCATTGAACCTCGCGCCCAATCATACGACCGTAGCAAGCACACGTTGCCGTGATTAGTAATCCGTATCGGTATCCATATCACCTCCTCCACTATCTCCGATCGGCAATGGGGTACGACGACGTCATCACACACCTGGGCGAGTTTGGGCGTTATCAGAAGCGCATCTACTTTCTACTCTGCCTGCCGGCGATAGTTTGCGCCTTTCACAAGCTCGCCGGCGTCTTCCTGCTTGCCCGCCCTGAGTTCCGTTGCTTGCTGCCAAACGAGGATGCAGCCACGGCGCGGTTCGAGTCGCTGCCGCGCGACAAATGGTTGCTGGCCTACCCCAACGACAGTGTGACTAACCAGGCGGACACTTGTGAGTACTTCGACGTGGACTACAGCGACCAGTATCTCAATGGCAACCTCACGGCCAGTCACAATGGGACTCTGCGCTGCCGGAGCTACCTCTACGATCAGTCAAAGTACCTAAGCAGCGCCGTTACGGAGTGGGACATGGTCTGCAGTCGCAGCTTGCTGAGTGCCACCAGCGACGCGCTGTTCATGGTGGGCGTGCTGCTCGGCAGCTTCATCTTCGGCCAGATGTCCGACAAGTTGGGTCGCAAGCCCACGTTCTTTGCCTCGCTGGTCATTCAGCTTATCTTTGGTGTGTTCGCCGGCGTGGCCCCCGAATACTTTAGCTACACCATATCGCGGCTCATTGTGGGTGCCACCACGTCGGGTGTCTTCCTGGTGGCGTATGTGATAGCCATGGAAATGGTCGGGGCATCGTATCGTCTCTTTGCCGGCGTTGTCGTGCAAATGTTCTTCTCGGTGGGCTTCATGCTGACGGCGGGCTTTGCATACTTTATCCACGACTGGCGCTGGCTGCAGATCGCGCTAACCCTGCCAGGACTGCTCTTTATGTGCTACTATTGGATCATACCCGAGTCGGCACGTTGGCTCCTGTCCAAGGGACGCAAAGAGGAGGCGTTTGTGATCATCAAGAAAGCGGCAAAAGAAAATAAGGTGGAGATCCCGAGCGAAGTCTTCGAGCAGCTGATCGAGGAGGTCGCTGAGAAGAAGAAGGCCGACGAACTAGCTGCCTCGCAGCCCCAGGCTTCCGTGTTTGACCTGCTACGCTATCCCAATCTTCGCCGCAAGACGCTCCTCATCTTTTTCGATTGGTTCGTTAACAGCGGCGTCTACTACGGCCTATCGTGGAACACCAACAACTTAGGAGGCAATCAACTTGTGAACTTTGTGATCTCCGGTGCCGTCGAGATTCCCGGCTACTCTCTGCTGCTCTTCACCCTCAATAGGTGGGGTCGCCGTGCTACGCTGTGTGCCACCATGATGGTTGCGGGCATAAGTCTGCTGCTCTCCATGTTGGTGCCGAGCGACATGAACTGGCTGATCATCACCTGCGCCATGATCGGCAAGTTGGCCATCACCTCGTCGTATGGAACTGTTTACATCTTCACTGCAGAACAGTTCCCCACAGTGGTTCGCAACGTTGGCCTGGGCGCCTCCTCCATGGTAGCACGTATGGGTGGCATCCTGGCACCTTACCTGAAGCTGCTGGGTGAGATCTGGCGTCCGTTGCCATTGGTCATTTGTGGTGCGCTGTCTCTTACTGCCGGCTTGCTGTCGCTCCTCCTGCCCGAAACACTAAACAAACCGATGTTAGAGACTATTCAGGATGGCGAAAACTTTGGCAAGCGGCGGCGACCTTCACTAGAAGAGGAGGAGTTAAGCGAGATGTTCAATGGCAAAGGCAATGTCAGCCCCAAAGCGAACAGCTGATGGTGCAGGCGACACAATTCTGCCAGCAATTTCAATGAATTTAGGCAATTAGCATTTATTTATACGACAAGAAGAACGTTGATAAATTAATGCAATTCACTCAGCGCCACGATTTTATTTACATTTATTGTCTATTAAAACAAAACACGAAAATAACTTAGCACGCCTGGTGCGCCTGGAAAGTAATGAACTCCGGATCAGTTTGTCTCTTGTTATTTCTATATTAAAGATAAGCCGTAGGCCTTACGGAATTAGGTCTTTAGGTGGAGGAATACTACGTTAGATCAGCGGGTCGACGCCTCATGCGTGATAGCGATAAGAAGGCGAGTGCAACACCGTCGGCTTTGCACTGTTCAACAAAATGTAGCATGTAAATTAAACTCAAAATAAATACATTATTCATTATTATCATAACTTAACGTTTGCTTATCGAAGTTTATAACCCTTTAAGCTTGATAACATTTTTGAATATTTCAAGTGATTCACTTTAATTACTGAAACGTGCATTAGGAACTGAGTTCGCTAGTGTACTCATGATTCTCAATGGGAATGTTTCATTTATGAGACGCCACTATGAATTGCGACAAAGTACAATTAATGAATCTATAAATAAACATGGAGATGTAGAGCAAATAGACAGACAGACAGAGAAGCTTATTACATAATACAATATTATATGCTACGCATACATAGACTTTATAAGTCAGACAAGGTCGAATTGATAGTCACAAATTTTGTAGTACATTCCTTCTTGGTAGCACAATCTGTTTGAATTACATTGATAAGTAGCTCATATTTGCATACGGAACCACTATTGACTTATTTTACAACAGGCAACAATTGAAATTGTTAATAATAATTGAAGCCTTTATTTATTGAGCTCTGCGTCCAACATTAACTTCAATTTGCCGATCACATCGTCTATCTGATTGCATATCATGACTTAAAGGATAACCTCGTGTTTAGTTATTGAAAAGATTTTAGAAAAAAAGGTCATAAGAAATGATGTAATTAATTTGTATTATATCAGTAAAAAGTTCTGAGGATAACTGCATTAGAGTTCTGTAATATCATTAGTATTAAATAAATAAATTTGTTGTCTTTCAGTGATTTTTAGAGGCGGAAAGAGTCATCCAATTCATAAACATAGTTGACCTTTATATTGTCACTAAATTTGGTAATCTTACTTAAAATACACGAACAGACAGGCGAACATGTGGATATTGCTATAAGCGATCAATTTGCCATTTACTAACGCTTTGCGGGATAAGCGCTAAAACAGCATGCAGCACTATCTAATTTTTTTAAAAACTGAAATTCTATGTATTTTGTGTTGCACACATTGCAAATCAGTAACTTTTTAAAATTATTCCTTAAAAAACTTTTATGTTTAATATCCGGTCGTCATCATTTCATTTTTGCCGTTGAGCAGTATTGTGTTTATCAAAAATGAACTGTGCTGCTAAAATTTCGATTGAATTCGGGTTTTATATCAAAGAAACTTGATTGATAAACTTGCAGAATTTAGAGATGTTTTCATATTTTTTTGGTAGTGCTAGCTCTTATAGTCTCTGAGATTTAGATTTTCATACAGACGGACTGACAGATATATTGTACATTTTTGGTTGGCACAACGTGATAACACCCTTCCACCCTATAAATAAAATAAAACGCAAGTGATCCGAGACACATTCGGAACACAGATGTGATCGTTTCCTGACAGAAATGGGATTGTGTCTTGGGAAAGCATTGAAATGGAAGCAGTTTATTGCTTACCTGATGCAGTCATCCGAGACACAAACGGGATCGTGTCTTGGGAAACAGAACTCTGCCAAAAACAAACAGTTTTTCACTTGGAATAAAAAATAAAGGAGGTGTTTTTCGTTTTACAATTTTATTGCAAGTCTGCGAAAAATAATAACTCCACCTTTTTCAGAAAAAATCAAGAAGTAGACCATTTGAGAAACTTTTACTCTCTTGCGGGTTGCACAACAAACAAAAATACAAAATGTGGTGGCACCACATTTTTTTTTAATATTTTGAATATCGAAACCCCTATTAAGGACAGCATACACAGATGTGTTCATGTAATAAACTAAACAAATTAAAGAGCACTTGCCTTTGCTTTCAAAACATTTAAGTAGAGTATGTCTTTATATCATACGTCTTTTAATGGACTTACCTTTTGGCAGTGAAATACCAAAATTAGATGTACTCATCGTGGGCGCTGGCCTGTCGGGCCTAACGTCTGGCGTCAAGTTGCTGGAGAAAGAAAAATCGCTGAAGTTCAAGATTATCGATGAGGGTTTACCTGGCGGACTGATTCGTGGTGCTAATTATCGATCAGTTGGCGATGAGCAAACGGAAATGATAAGCTTTATGAACCAGCTAAATATAAGTTTGAACAAGGCAGATGTACATAAAGATGAATCGCTTAACCGTTGCTGGGATCTGGATCGATGTTCGTTCTCTGCTCCGATCAAGTTCGAACTGGAACGATACATAAACATGATTGAACTCCGTATGGAGAAGTTCAGGCCGCAACGAATACAGTTAGTATGAGCTCTCGTTTAGCAATGAACAACCGATCCCACATGTATTTTTGTTCACTTTAGGTATCGGGATCGAGCGCCATCTATGCAGCGTCACATTTGTTACCACCTCTTCTTCGGACAGTCTCGTCAGTTCATGTTTAACTTGGTGGAATTAGCAACGGGGGTGGCGCCCAGCGATATCACATACGACGAGTTCATGGGCATGTGCAGTGGCTGTGGTGGTCTCTCTGTGATCATCAACATGTAGGTTTGTTTGTATTAACGCTTTCGCAACTCTACCACGCCCCTCTCGCAGGTACTTCAGACAGTCAAATTCCTCGATGGTCGTCTCCTGCGAACGTCTACTTGACGCATTGCTTGAAAAGTTGAAGTCCATTGAGATTTCGACTAATGAGAAAGTTTTGAAGATCAATCACTTTAAGGACTATGTGCAAGTGGTCACCACGCAAAGTGAGCCATACACTGCACAGGCAGTTATCCTGGCTATACCATGGGACAAAATTTGCAAGCTAGAATTTAATCCACCAATTCCAAAACCGTACGCAAACAAACTAAGATGCGCCAAGGGTAAGAAGAGAGTGTTAACCCAGTATCTCATGCATTATAACAAGTCCTACTGGGAGACTTGCGGCTTCTCCGGCGAGTTCATGAACACTATGCCAATGGTGGTGGGCAACGTGTACCGACCGGGTGAGTACGGCGGTTACATTCTGCACTCCAAGGACGAAAGTAACGTGAAGCAGATCGTGACTGGTTTGCTTTCGGAAAATTTTGGTCAGGAAATGATGGAACCGCGGGATTTCCAGCAAGAGATCATTCAAATTAATGGGTTGCTGGGCCAGCCGCAGACAGAGCCCTGGCTCCGAGTGATCTGGTCTAGCTCGTCTGTCGGTGCAACCAACAATCGTAATCTCATGGGAGGCGCTGTTGAGAGCGGCCTGCGGGCTGCAGTCAATGCGTTATACTTAGTGCGGCCGCAGGTTGTAAGCTGGCGGGATCTTAAGAGTGTTAGCGAAAGACCATCAAACGCATCTTACTCTTCAAGTATTCTGCCGACTTTCTTTAGCCGTCTTAACCTGTACAATTGTACGTTTTATAGCTTCGTTGTAATCGGCCTAGTAGCTGTACTTAACTACGGGTACTGCCCGCCCTAGATGATTCGCGAATAGTTTTATTGCTTTTTATGTGACTCATAGTCCGACGATCTAATTCTTTTGACATTGTCAACGCCAGGGGACACTTCACCTATTCCATCTCGCTCTCTATAGAATATTCACACCGTGTTTTACTATAGAATTACAGATATAATACCCTCAGTTCATTCCACATCGGACCAGCTGAGTACGATAATTTTTGCATAATTCTAAGCTCGTTTCTTGGGTAATCATTCACTTAAGCGGCGCGTCGCGAACCGACGTAATAAAATACGCCACCTACGCCACACTAAAAAATTAGGTTTCATCAATTTCCATAATTTCCAGAGCATCACTAGGGATGGACATTTCGGCCATTTGAGCCCATCGTCTATATCTAAAGCGTATATATCGGTTTATATTACAATTTGGCAACATATAATTATATAAAATTAAATAAAAAAGAGCAAGTGTATTCGCACTTCGACTTTCCGAATAATTATTTTGTGTTGTGTTCATTTAATTTTATACTCATTCGGTTTATTCGGAATATTTTTTCTCTTGTTTCCTGTAAAATAAAATACTTGACAGATCTTAAAGATTTTATCAAGAGCAATTATTTTAATTCCTTTTTTTGTGTATGTGCACTTTTGCATGAACAAACAATCGAGGCCGATATTTAAACGTATTTTTGTATTGTATCTCTTGTGATCAATTCTCAGGCCTGGGTTTTCCGTGAATAAGCTAGATCGAAAAAAGGTGTATCCTATACTCCATCTTAACTATCGTTCCAGAAAGGACTGATGACTAAGACTTAAAAAAAATAAATATTATTTAAAGATCGTTACAGAAAGTTTTATCGTTGTATCGCAATCTTGGTAAGGCAACGAATTACGGAACGAGCTGGCAAGGGCAGGGCCGTCATCTTTATGGATTGGTCCCAAACCATTTTGAAGTTGCGAACAATCATTGATAGAATGACAGAAGTCTGCTGGCTTCAAGGATGCGGCAGGCGAAATAGCTAAACAGTCCCTTCACTAAACCAAATACTGTTTTGCTCTCTAGGATTGATCTTTATCTCCACATTGGCTACCTCAGTGATAACCATAACTTGAATTGTAATCGTCAGACTGCAAAGATGATGACGAAACTACCAATAACATTCTTTGCGGATGTTCAGCCTGAGATTAGGAATCTGTACACGGAAACTACAGTTCCGCGCAGATTTTTAATTCATTGACGAAAATCTGCTAGGTTTTTTAAAGGAAGCGGAATAGCATTTTTTTAAACTAGAGATGCAGAGTGCCATCTTTTTCTCCACCGGCAGACTCTTTCTTAATAATAATTTATCATATATATTCAGCTCATCACTAATTTACTACGTCTTGGTGGCAATTTAAGCTCTGTCTAGATATTTAAGTTTTTTATTTATATGTTATTTGCATACAAATCAGATTTTGTATTTATTTTGACAATTTAACTTTGATTGAATTAAATCTGTTTTATTAGATTGGGGTAGCAAAATAAGTAATATGAGTTTGGGTCAGTTAAGCGTGGAACTTTCAACACTTACGTGCCTTGGATGTACGATCTATGTAACGGTAATTGAGGGGCGAGCGGGTTCAAGTGACGCGGTACTGCGTCATGCAGTTCTCTTTGTAGTCAAAAAATAAACAACAATAGCTGCACGTGCGTCGCCAACAAACAACAACAACAAAACCAAGACCCACCCACCATCCAAATATAATCAATGTCAATGAGACACGCCCATGTGCATCACGATTTGAATGAAAATACGGCAAAAGACCAGGCAGCCAACCCGAAACCCAATAGAATATCTCTAATTGCAGCCTCCTAGGCGGATCGCCATCCGCCTGTATGTTCGTCAAGTTTATTGTCTTCGTTGGGTTTTTGTTTCATAGTTTTAAACCGTTACAATGTGCCGTTAGACGCGTGATAGTTCTATGCATTTTTCACAGTTGAATGAAAAGCAAATGTAGGATGATTACATGCATGTGAAAAACTGAAAGGCAATTAAAGTGAAATATTTCATAAAATATATGTGGGTATTTAGAATGTCGCCCACTGGATACCCTGGAGTCGTTGCACGTTGAGTTAAGGCTGTGCTTACGTGCATTATTTGCTTTTATTGTCTTCGCGTTATCGGTCGATCGATCGATCGATTGACGTACATACGATTTGCTGGTCTCAATTGAGCTTGGCCAGAGTTGAGAGCTCTCGAGAACCACTCGAATATGTTCTAACCGTTAATACATTTAACCTCAATCGGAATCCCTCAGTTGGGGTCAATGTTTAGAAATCTGGTTCCAGTTCTGATATCTCGCTCGATTAAGGTTGACGATCTCGTCATCATCAAACGATCGAAGGTTCAGATATGAATAGTTCTCATCGATAACGATAGCATACATATTTATATACACTCCAGAGTTAGTCGAGCGAAGATAATTTACTCATAGATTACAGAGATTATCATAAGAATTCAATGTTCGCATTGTTTTCAGGAAACCCGCTACAAGCAAACTGCATGCAAGCAAAATCGTAAAATATGATGTAAATTGAACATTCCATTCATATTACTCGTATACAGAGCGAATTCATTCAGTTTTCTTTAAACAATGGTTTTTGCTCTTTAGCTTGTCTAAGAAAGAGAACTTTACAAAGTGAGAACATAAAATATTATGCTCTTGCATATTCATGAAAATATAAGAAACGTACATATACTCTGACTAACGGAATAAAAGAAATCGAAAATGTAAACAAAACTGGCGTTCTATCCATACATATGTATGTAAAATGTAATTAGAAAAGTAGACAGTATGTAAATTTTATTAATTACACTTTAACCTAACGTGAGGCACATTCGAATCCAAGTGTGTTTTGTATTTTACGTCCATTGAAAATCTTCCGAATCCCAAAAAGGTTTCAGCTGCTACTGTGTACAGAGAAAAAGACATAGGTAAAGATCCATTTACATAGTCCGAGAACAGGGATGTTGTTACATGACGTACTTTTAAATTCGCCGTTCACACTGCAACAAAATTCATACAAATCAGATTTTACTGCCAAATACACAACATATGTACATACATTCTTATGTAACTGTAAATGCATTAGAATTGGCGCCCATTCCTAGATCATTTGCAAATAATAGGACAGAAACAGTAATAGTACAGAGTCTTACAACATGGTTTATATATTCGTTAACAGGTATACGATAATAGATCTATGAAACCTATACATAGGTCAGATTTCAATGAAATGGAAAAGCATACATACACTTTGATTGCTACTGATAACTTGAGTTATTTCAATAAAATAAACTGATCATCATTAAAACCCATATCACAGCAGATTGTTCCTATATTATTTCCATTGAAAATTTACCATGTACTTAGTATTGTGCTAATATCGAAAACAACTAACTAAGAATGACCTATATTAGAAGTAAATTAATAACTTTTGTTCTAAATATCAATGAAAGCAAAGATAAAATAATCGGGTAGAACTCAATCGGTGATTCTGCTCAGTGCTAGAAAGGTCGTGTTCCTGAACTTCGTAGACAACGTAGCGAATTTATACAGAATCGGCAAAACCGTCGTCAATCAACTTCCGCTTTTCGTGTGATTTATCAGCTCGGCTCAGGCAATCGATCGTAGATACATGGTATGTATGTATATGCTTCCCCCAAAATTGTAGAGTGCTATTGTCATTTGGAAATAATCTCTCATCGAGCGAGCCGTGGCTTCCGAAACTCTCCAGCGAATCCCAAGCATAAGTAATTGGAACGGGAAGAGCCGAAGCCGAACGATCCCGAAGCGATTCAGACCCGGAGACGATGACGGAGACAGCGATAGAGACAGAGGCAGAGCAAGTGAGGCGCACTCGCAATCGTAATGAGTGTGTGTATGTATGTATGTAGTACGAGTACTATGCGAGTTTTGGTGTGTTTGTGTGCCTGTCTGCTTGGCTGTCGGTCGGTCTGCCTGCCTGCTCTCCGTCTGGCGGTCCGTCTGCGCGTCTGTCTGCCCGCTAGTACAAAACGTTGCGATCGACCTCCCGTGGGCTTAGTTTGTGAGACGCCTCCGAAGCGGCAAGTAGTTGGTAGCACTGCAATCGATTGCATCGAGCACAAAGCAGACGCGTCCGAGAGTTCATTCAAATTTAGAAACATTGGCGCGCAGCTGTCGAAAAAGACAACAAAAAGAAAGAAGAGAACTGAGAAATTCAATTCAATTTTCATTTTATGTTTATTTTAACATTTAAGAAAATTTTGACAAGCGCATAAGAAAAACAAACGTGTTGTTGTTTTTTCTGAACCGAGCCGAAAAACAAAAGCAAAGGAACTGAGAAACTAGAAAATAGAACGAATAGATAACCACAAAGACCGCGCGCAGACGAAAGAACGTGAAAGTGAAAGTAAAAATAAAAATAAACAATAATAACAAAAACAACAAGAATATCAAGATCGAAAAAAAAACACCTTTGCAGTTGCTTTCATTGTCACTTATCGCCAATCGCCTTTTGCGGTTGCATTTGGTAGATCGAGCTCCGTGCTTAGGTCCGTTTGCTGCGTGTTATCAGTCTGGATAAGGAGAAGCCGAAACTGCGACATAAGACGGAGACAGTGTCAGTGGTCGGGTCAGTGTCAGTGTCAGAGGCTGTGCGTCGTGTTAATGCACCCGTGATCATCGTCTTTGTGCATCGTCCGACAATTGACAGCATATGAACATATGTATATAGTATATAAACATACATTCGTGTGGGCTCACATTCAAAAGGCAAATCTAAATCGCGACTTTTGAAATTTTAATATCAATTGAACGATTAATTGGCGCTGATTATAAATAGATTGGCACACAGCCTCCGTTTTCAAAACCAAGTTCAGTGTCATTCCCCATTGAGTGGAATCGTATTTATAGAATCGTTCAGATTGTCTGTCTGTTATTAAAAGCAAATAAGTCGAGTCCTGTGAAGGCTGTGCTTATTCTAACAAAAGCAACTGTGATAAAGTGCAATGGGTAAAATGAAGGATAACCCTGAGAAATCGAAGGAGCTGATCAGCGAGCAGGGAATGAAGGATCTACTTACCAAGCAGCTGGAGATTGTCGGCAGTGGCGGCGCATTTGTATGGTATGTTTTCAAGGTGCAGCTGCATTTATAATTGCTCGAAAGTAGTTCGAGTGGGAAGTGAAAGTGATTCTCTAGTGCGATTTGACCTATTCTGTAATGAATGCAAGCGTCGGCCGAAAAGGTCACTTTTGCGACTAAAAATGCGTGCTACTAAAGCTTGATCTACTCAGAACTTAACTGAGTCAACAGATCTGCAGATTCGCACATTGCACCTCAATGCGATACCCGACACGTTGAAGTAATTTCAATCAAAATAAGATAATTTATTTTACGGCCCATGGTTGGGGTAACGATTCCCAATATTGTTCTATTCTGGTCACATGCATAATTAACACGCGACTTGTTTGCGATGAATGTCTGTAGATCGTACATCAGACGGACTAGGCGTTCTCATTTTAATTATAGACAAATCGGCGACCTGGCGACCTGATGATCGCACTGTAACGAGAATCGCGTTAATCTACAAAAACCCGTTCCAATTAACCAACCCAGTCAGATAAGAGCCTGATAGGGTACTCGCACGAGCTGATCGGGGGCGGTGAATCCGGAAGCACGTCACTAAGTCGTTCAACTGCCGCCTCGGAATCTTCAAAACCACGAGCAGTGCTTTGAATTTTGATGATCTTCGCTTAGAATTGGCCGCTTGGATCGTAAATATGTCAAATATGTAAATATTGCGCATTGCGTTCCGGTTGCCCGATTTGATTAACGATTAGTGACGTTGCCCGTTTACATTGAAAACACTTTCGATATATGAATGTATATACATACATATGAGCATTCATCAGTACATATGTATATGAAATGCTTATGTATGCTGCATATATAATAACGCATCATGTGCTGAATTCTCAATGGCCAAAAATGTGAGCCTAGCTCCGCTCCATGTTTGCGTTTCGGAATGTGTCACTAACCTTCACAACTTTTTGTTTTCGCAATTATCAGATGGCGTTAATATTTCGATCACAGATGAGGGATCCGGATTCGAGTACCCGACTTGGGAGAACGGGATGGGGGGTTGTTGTTATTGTTATTAATATAATTTGCATTTTTAAAAAATAAAACGTTGCCCTAACAAGCAAATGGTTCCGAAAGCTATTCGTGTTAATGTGTGAAAGATTGAAGTTGCGTGTCGAAAACAAGATAATGACAAAACTATAGATTAAATATCTGTTATAGATCTAAAACGTTGCAATTAGCGCCAGCTACAAACTTTGTCATGTAAATTTCCTCGAATCTGTTGTTGTTGATCTTAACAATTTGAGCCTGAAAATGTATTTACTCCTCGTTTCCTTTTGCAGGGCCATCTTCTTTCTCTGCGTCACCCCCAACATACTGAACGGTTTCCATGTCTCCTCCTACACACTGCTCGGCCATCTGCCCGACGATCAGTGGTGCGGCATAGCAGATCTGAGTGTTACAAACTGGACTTTGGCACAGAAGCGCAGCATAGCGGAGCACGAACTGAACTCGGGAGGCTGCACTGTCTGGGACTGGGACTACAAGCACCTTAGTCACATGAGCTACGAGGAGGCACTCAACTACACCAGCCACATGGCGCAGATAAACCAGCCCGCTGTTGTCTCCTGCAAGGCCAAGGGCAACTACGAGTACGAGCATCCGGAGACTACTTTTGTGGCCGACTGGGAATTGACCTGTGAGCGCAGCATTCAACGGACCTCTGCTCAAGTTTCGATTTCGTTGGGAAAGTTCTGCGGATCCTTCTCATTTGGCATTTTAGCTGACAAGTAAGTTGCCATTATCTATTAAGTCTGATAATTTGAATATACCAATAACGTCGTTGCAGATTTGGTCGCAAGACATCGTTTTCACTGGGTGCTGCCTTCTTCATTTTGGGCAGTATCTTTTGCAGCTTCTCACCCTGGTACAGTCTCTTTTTGGCCGGTCGTTTCGCCTTAGGCGCTGCCTCCTCGGGTCTATTCTATCCTGCATTTACCATGAGTAAGTAGTTTCACCAAGCTTTCTGATTTTACATATGTATATTATATAAATCTTTATTACCGTAGTTGTGGAGAACATTTGCCTCAAGCATCGCTCCTGGATGTCCATTGCCTTCTCTGCCTCATATCCAGTGGGCATGATCCTGCTGGCTATAGCGGGCTACCTCATACAGCCGTGGCGTTATCTGCAACTTACCCTAACCATACCCTCGATACTGCTAATCCTAAACTGCTAGTAGGTTGAAAAGTTCTAGTCTCTCTCTAGTCTAATCTTAACTAATACATTTTTACATTCAATTTAATTGCAGTTTGATGAATGAGTCACCGCGATGGCTGATCACAAAACAGCGATACGATCACGTCTACAAAATTCTCTTCAAGCAGCCCAGCCACTACGAGGTGCAGCCCGCAGTAATGCCATCTAACGAAATTATAAGCGATAAGAAATCCGTGAGTTAAAAATTCCCAATTGGTTGCCAAGCGCAAGTTTTTAAATGTTCTTATTTTAGTTGGAACCTGCGTCGAATACTTCCCTGAGCCAAAAATTAATGAATGGGCCTCTTAAGTCCATCATTGAGCTATTCGCCAATCCCAAGGTGCGCAAGCTTATATTCACATCATATTTCATGTTCTGCGTAACCTCGCTCAGTTACTATGTGACAGGTATGTTGCCCTGGTGTTGTCTGGTTAACAGGAAGCCCTTAATCCTAATCTTGTCCACTCATCTCTCCACATAGCCTTAAACGCCGCCAACCTTTCAGTGAGTCGGTATCTCTACATTATAGCCACAGGAGTGGTGGATATACCCTCGTATCTGGTGCCCGTGATCATGTTGCGTTTTACGGGTCGACGCATCACCACAATGTTTCTGTTTATGTGGACTGGAATATCGCTACTCTTGGTGCTTTCAGTGCCCGCTGGCAGTACCACGTGGATTGTCTCGTTTGCAATGCTGGGTCGATTTGGCATCAGCGCCACCTATTCGGTTGTCACACTATACACGGCAGAACTCTACCCCACCGAGATTCGCAACTCAGCACTAGGCACCTGTTCTACTTGGGCACATGTGGGTTCCATCTCGGCACCCTACGTGGTCGATGTGCTGGGCGCATTGGGCTGGTACATTCCAACAACGATTTGCGGCTGCTGCGTTCTAGTAGCAGGACTGCTGACGCTAACATTGCCCGAAACGAGTACGGCAAATCTTTCCGACAAGGTTGAAGATGCTTCCAGCCCTAGTGCCGGACAGATCGAGAAGCCTGAAAAGCTGTAAGATTGAACCAAACGCAGCTTATCACGCCGATTGGTTCTCATAGACTAGTTAGAATAAGGCCACTCATGCTACCTATGTACTACATTGTGTGTATACCATAATCGTAATGCTACCCAGTACTCTAGGCCTAAGTTCTCCATATGTAATTGTTGTTAATTTTACTATTCCTTGCATTGTCGTAGCATATATGTATGTATATTCGTACATGTTTTTGTTTGATATCGTATAATAAACGCATTATACTCAGTATACTCTCATGTTACCGTTATATCTTCTGTACGAGTAGCTGCACCCAGTCGTAGTAGGGTCGCGTCACCGTGTAAATGCTCGGCATTCCCTTGATGCCACAGGTGAGACCATGCGAGACCAGGCCGTAGATGTACTCGCGCCCTGCACTACCATATCGACATATCAATGGACCTCCGGAATCACCTTGGCAGGAATCTTGATTGTTTCCCAGCGCGCATACGGTATTCGCCCCATTCTTTGGTGCCCAGATGTGGCCGATAATATTCCGACATTGTTGGTTACTTATAACACGCACCTCTGCCTCGAAGAGCTGCTTCTGGGATGGTCCAGCGTGACGTGTGGCTCCATAGCCAATGATACGACAGGATTCTGAAATGTTATACTGTACAATAGAGATGGAAACATACAGTATACCATATAGAATGCGAACCATTGTAATTGGGTTGCATGCCATGTGGCGGAAGTTTAGCGAACTGCAAAGCTTCGTTCAATTGGTTTCTAAATGGTCTATTCAAATAGAGAAGGGCTATATCATTGCGGTAGTTGGACCTGCGGAAAGATTAGGTGGTAATAATCAAATAAATAAATAAATATCCTACATAGACATTATACACTCCATGTTAATCATCAAATAAATAAATAAATATCCTACATAGACATTATGCACTCAATCTTAAATAAATTAAGTTATTTTGCATTGGTTTGCATTGGCGAGGATGACCCCAAAAATCTATATAGGCGTGGCACCCAACATTTGAAAAAAAACTTAATCCTTTATGCCCAATTTGGTGTCTCTAGCTTTTATAATATCTGTGATCTGTGCGTATATCTAGTCAGACGGACATCCGGACAAACTCAATCGACTTGGCTAGTGATCCTAAGTGAGAATATATATTCTGCCACGCCTCCTTCTGCCTGTTACATACATTTGCACAAAGTTACCCTTTTTTAACCATTATCAATGATTGTATGGTATACGAATTGTAAATTTCAAGCTGAAATGCCTCTAAAATGGAAATACTTATGATACATGTAAAATTATATTATTGTCTCTTATATTTATAATGCTCTGCCCGCTTTATATTACTTACGGTTGAAAGTAAATATACTCAGCTCTCTCAATGCCATAAGGCTCTAGATAATTCACATTTTCAATGCTCTCGTGGCCAATAAACGCAACAATTTGTTCAATTTTCCTGTCAATACAATAAGTATTATGAAATTTGAATTTATTTCCTTTAAATCGTATACCCACTTTCTCCAGACACAATGAGCAGCACTCAGTATCCACCGGTCGCTGATTAGACTTCCACCACAAAAGTGCTGGTAGCTCCTCCTAAGATTGCGACTAATATTACGTCTCTGTTTGAGGGAAACATCTTGTAATGAAACCATAAAGGGATACTGAGCTGTACCTGTAATATGGTTGCACTTCAGTCAGATTCCTATACAAGCATTTCTGGAGAGCAATACTACCCTTGCTAGAAACAACGCGGCCGCCAACGATGGGGACCCCGCGGCAAAACGGGAGAACGATGAAAATAATAGACATAACAATCACGACACATATTGAAACGTTACTAAAACCAGCCTTCATGCTGGAACTTTGAAAATAAACTAAGCATTTCCAATAGAGCAACAACAGTTTTCGAATTCATAATTCACAAATAAACGTAGTCGCTCACAAATGAAAAAGCTGTGCAAATAATTCAAGTGAATGTGCTGGTAGATTGTTTTGAAATCTCAACAATGGGCCAACACGGGGTGTCAGCAAACTTTTCTAATGTCAAGGGCTTTATGCGTGTAGAAATAATACAAATTTAAATGATATAATCAAAATGTACTGTGTTTTTTGATGTCCCGATTATTTACTTTCAATTTATTTAACAACTTTTTAAGCGATTTAATTCTAACTTTCTGGCAACGCCAGAAACGGCGTATACCTCTGCCACTGTGAATGAAAAGATTATTCTGGTCACACTGTTTGAAGCACAGCTGATTGAATGTACACGAAACCTGTGAATGGTCAGACGCCATTGTGTTCACGTTACGTCCGTTGCAAATTGTAAGTGTAAAATATATATTAAATTAACTTTTTTCGTTTATTGGACCATCTTAAAGCATGCATTGTCGAACTACTATTTTGCGGAGCTTCGTGTGTTATGTGTTGTTTACAATTAAAGACGTTATGAAACTGGAATCAATCACATATTGAATGGTTGTTTTTGTGTTTCCAATTATTTTGTTTTGCTCGTTTAAATATGTATTTCGATCAACTGGCAGTGACAAACCTATCTAAACATAAAATAGTACTATCAGATCAACCTAAATCACTCTCTAACATTTCCCTGTAAAAGGCGACAACTCATCCTGAGCAGTGACCCCGCCCATATAAAATTTTTAGTTTGGACTACATGTGTGTTGTGTGAAAAATAGTTTTACAAAATGCATACCATTAGCCAAATGTATTGTACTCTGCACATCGGTTTTATTAATGGATTATGGAATCTTTACAGAAGTACAATGTCACAGGGCGGTGGTACTCCATCGGCAAGCAATCCAACCAACCTACACGGTGGCAAGGTCTTCATACAGCGTGACTACAGTGACGGCACCTCAGTTAAATTCCATACAAGGCTTCCCCCAGAACTTGAAGGCATGGTAAGTGTTGATAGGGAAGTCTGCAACAAATTTAATATATTCCATTGATTTTGACTTCCTGTTTGTAGATCGAACGTCATGTCTTTGAGGGTACCATTAACAGGCTTAATGAGTTTTATGCCGAGGCCGAGGAAGGATCGTGTGGCACCTATTGCGAGGGCTGCATTGGTTGTATAACGGCGTATTTGATATACATGTGCTCCGAGACACATTATGAAAAGGTAAGTGATGGCGGATAACTTAACAAAATAAACAAATCAAATTATTCAATTATTTGTTTACTTTTTGTCTAGACGCTTCGCAAGATATCCAAATTTGTTGCTTCCCAGAACGAGCGCATTTACAATCCAAAGGGTCTGCAATTGATCGATCCAACATATCGCGGGCTTCGTGTCATAGAAATTACCATATTCGATCGTCCAGGGCGAACGTGACTTCCGCTTTCTCATTCAGCCAATGAGTTTTTCATGTGAGACGACAGCGATACCACAAACTAATAATTGTTTCAACAATCTGTGCAACAAGTCAAAGCCATTTTGTGTGTGTTCCCCGAAAACCCACATCAGTGCAGTCAGCAAAAGCTTTATCAAGGCGTCGATGCGTCCAAACATGCATCCACGCATGAGTGTGTGCCCATTAGATCAATATTACTAAGGGTTCATCTCTATCATTCAGTGCAGCGACCCTTGGAGTATGTGCAGTAGTCATAAGTATACAATAATGATGTCTCCGTTGCAGTCATAAGCGAAACGTTCAACAGTACAACAGTTTGTAGTCGTTAGCCAATGCTGAGTATACCCTTACCGTGTTAGTTAGTGCGCGTATTTATGCGTTATAAAGCAGCGTTACTAAGTGTTAGTTAAATAAGAGGAAAGCTACTGAAACTGCATTTGAGCTAAACAATAATTACACCCGTACATATTCTTATACATACATAAATACTTACATCCCTGCGTTAACAGGTACACATACATACACGTGCATATTTTATTGCTTTTACTAACTAAACAAACTTTACTGTATTTGTTAAAGTAATGTTAACAACCATGTATTGATTTAAGTTTATAATTCATAACTCAGATTTGAGCTAAATATTGAACATTCTGTTTTAGTGTTATTGTAGCACATTCACATACATACATACATGCATACACTGGAATAGTAAAAGTACATAAGCAAACAGTTTTATATACAAAATAAGTCTTGAAAGATTTCAAATAGCGCCAAATGAACTTAAATATAACATTTAACCAAGTGAAAACTGTTCAAATTTAATAAAAATCTACAAGAGTGCAATGCATTCGTTCATAATCTTATCTTTAATATTTTGCTATAATCATGCAGCAAAAAATGTCGATTGACTTGTACAGTATGAGTAATTGGTTAACATTGAAATTGCTGCAGATTGCCGAAAAGTCTTTATCAACGTAGAATTTGATTGACCTCTATCAGTGTGTCTGAACCCAAACGTCTTAGTTATTACGAGTATAAAAGCTAGAAAACCATCTCAGGCATATCCCTTCCTCTTGAGTTAGTATATAATTTCTGGATTTTGGAAAGGTTATAAAACTCTCGATATGCTCACTCATCCTAATTTTATTTAATCTTATCCATCATTGAAATTAAGAGAAACAACGAGAACTTTACTTTTACGGCTGCGTCTTATGTTTAATATGTATGTACGTCTTTATATACATATATAAATTTATTTAGAATTTCTTAAAGCAAAATAATAATTTTTCTGTCTTTTTTTCTCTAGTTCATGTCAGTTTTGCTGCAGATGTACTTTAGCTTCTAGACAAACCCAGGATATCCGCACGTTGAATCCCAAAGTCGTCGGGAAAGATTATTGTTTTACTTTCCGGCATCGTTCATGTTCTTGGGTAAACTGAGCAGCGAGTTAATCAGCTCTGAGTTTCGCTTCGGCAGTCGTATATTCGTGCCCAGAGAGTTTCCCAGATAGTATGGATACTTGCAGGGACTACTGTTCGCCTGTAGTGGCGTATATCGAGCAGCATTGTTGAACCAGTCGTACAGGTCCCGGTTGTATTCTTTTCCCATGTAGCGCTCCTCGTCGGGCGTGGCCAGAACCGTGGAGCAGGTAAATGAGGTGGCCATCATCAGCAGAGCCATTGCCAGAGCGTAGTTAGCCATTGATTGAGGAATGCAAAAAAGGAGCTTGGATCAACAGGACCAAAGCGGCTGGGACTTGTGAATGATTGAAATGTAGTCGCTGCACTGATTTATATACACGGCCGGGGTAGCATTTGAGTTAACTACGGAATTAGGTAAATCACAGCAGGAAACCGCACGCGTACCCAACGCATCAGTGTCAGTTTCACGGCAAATATGCCAGGCACAGGCAAATAAACCGGGCTGGCTGGGAGTCTCCTCAGGGCTAATATTTGGTTATGCAGTGTTTTATGTGCGTGGCACAACAACAACGCAACGGAAAAAACAGCAACAGCATCTGTTTTTGTGATATTTGCATTAAGAGGTGGAGTCCTGCGAGAGGATTGGTGACGACAATCACATTGTGCACATATAACTCGGATAACCTCGACTGATTAATTTACGACTAAGTACCATAAAATAGAATACTGCTCTAAACATACTCTCAGTTTTTATGACTGTATCCAGAAAAAGCCGCCACGCGAATAGCAGTAACACATGAACATCGAAAGACTATGCAAACACAGCTATTTGTCTAGAACAGCGCTTATCAAATATTGGCACAAAAAAATAGAAACGCAATTAATTCTTGGATGAGGTATAATATTTCTTTCAGCTTTAACACGATATTTTTTTTAAATATATTGAATAATTTCTTATTTTTGAATATTATAATAACTGGAAAACTCATTGCTTAAGTTCACAGGGCTGTACTATTACGATATAGTGACGAGACAAGATAACTGTCTTCTTTATCTGATCATATTTAATTGAAAAGTCATGTGTTTTCATAACCAGAAACAGAAGGAAATTTCAAAACCCTGGGTACACCATAATTCTATACGATTAGGTAAACTACTAAGCTTTAATATGTATACAATAACAAAATCTGCTGTTTAAAGAGTTCTGCTTTGGTAATTCCTTTTAGAATATAATTTGCACATCTTGTGGTAAAAAAAAAATGGAAAAATTGCAAATATGTATTGATTAAGATATTTGGGAACAACTGTTCAAATTTGCAAAAATGTGGCAAATTCATTAGTAAATAGATGCGAAAACCTATAAAAACCATGCGACACGCCAAATATAAATATTAATTCCTTACGAATGGTATTGAGAGTTGAGTAATAATGAGAATCTCAACGTGTCTTTTGGGCTGCGTCCTGTTGGCTTTCTGCGTGATAGAAGACACCGAAGCTGTAGCCTGCACATCGCTGGACCCACCCTCGCCAGATCCATGTACCGATTGTAGCGATCCCGATAATGCAACCAACGACGACTGTACAACCACGAGTTCAACAACTACAACAACGACATCGTCACCAACAACTTCAACTAGTACAAATTCCAAGCGTAATCGGAAACACTTTCGTATGAATATTAATTATGTAGCCTACAGGCGCGTAAAGGTGTCTAGAAATACTAAAAATACCAATACACTTGCTAGGACCAAGAACGCCAACAATGCTCGCGTCGTGGGTGTGATTGTTGGTTAGGCTTTATTTATCCCCGTGTCACTAAAATAAACTCGCAAAACTGAATATAATTTTCAGCTTTTAAATCGGAAATAGGAACTAGTTTTGGTAGTTAGTGGTATATTCATATACATATATTGCCAAAGGTAAGTATTATATCCTTTCAGCTTTTGAAGGAAGTCTCCACCGATTGTTGCTATTCCAATTATGTGTTCATCAAGTGCATTAGGAATTCTAATTGCTCTACATTCATACTATACACAATTTTTTCCTGAAATTCAATTGTCCGACAAAACAACTAGACCTATTTTTATTTTCTAATTTACAGCTAATTTATACACGTATACAAATGAACATACTTTAAACATACTTTAAAATTATTCTCGCGCTCGCCTGTCTCCTTCATTAACTAACATAAAATATTAAGCTTATACATTCTTGAATAACTGTGTTCGATCGGATTGAAATTTCAAGAATACGCAGATATAACATTTAGCTTATTATATTTTAAAGTCAGAAAGTTATATATTTTTTATGTCGTTTAAAAATCGAGCTAACTTATTGATTTGCGAGGGCGCTGAGCGTGGCATCCAAAATTTGAAATAAACTTGATCTGCGCAGAGTATATAGGAACCTTCATTCCAATTCGGTGTATCTACCGCTTCTATCAGCTGAGATCTGTATGTTCATCTGTTCAGATAGACATCCGGACTGGCAGACGGACATGGCTCAATCGACTCGGCTAATGATCTTGAGCAAAAATTTATACACTTTGTGTATGTTTGCACAAAGTTAGTATACCCTTTTTTGATAGTCGCAGGGTATAAACAGGCAAATGAACCTGCAACGGTTTCCCAAAATCTGTGCTTCTTATGTTTTTGTGACAGGCCGAACTTGATATGTACACAATTTTAGTGGTAGTATGATGGTTACAATTATGATTAAAATACAATCAATGATTGCAATGGTTTAGTATAGGAAAGTACAAAAACGAACAGAATTCCGCACAATACATTGACAGGAATTAGACTATTTTTACGTTTAGTCCATAAAAGAAAAGGAAAGAATGTCTGGAAGATGGTTGACATGGTAATCTGATCTAAATATTATAACAGATTAAATGATGAAATTATTCTCTATTGTGTGCCTCAATAATAACGATGTTTAGTGAACATTTTTATAAAACAAAGACAATTTTTATGAATTTTCAATGGTGTGATTTATTTTTGATTTAATTGCATTTTCTATTATAAATAGTTACACAAAGCAATGAAATGTTCATTTATACCTGGCAGCCGAAGGAATCGAACTAAATTTTAAATTTATAATTTTTGAATTTTTCTTCTGCTATATTAATTTCAGCTTCAAATCAAAACAGATTATGTATTATAATAACTTCATATACTTCAATGACAAAACAGGTTCACAATTGTCCAAATCAAATTCGATTAGTAATGCTTAGTCCTTTGAATATTCTTGAAGAATTTTGTTTTTCAAATGATTATTAACATTCATAACACAATAGTCAAGAAACTTAATGATCATTATTGTTGATAAAGTTAATTGGATTTTTAATCTCAATGGCTCGAATAACTAGAAAAATAGTGGGATTTAATTTTCATTGTGTTGCTGAAAATAAAGCGGTGCCTACAAATTATCCAAGCAATAGTATTCGGACTTGTATATATATAAATGTAATCCGGGTAATATCTATCGACTCGTACACATATAAAGTAAGTTTGTTTTAGTCAATTTCGCTCAACATTTAGAGAGAATGAGATACCTACTATTGCGCATATTTTCCGTTTTAAGCTATAGTAAACTGTTGTTGAGTTTGTGCTACAAGAAGTACATAGTCAATATGTACAAGTACATGTTGTACATTGGTAAGTATTCGCATTATGTACTTTTAGTTTGAGTTGAATTCAAAAATTGACAAAATTCACGCGCAATGCTTTCTATAAGTAGTTACGTTTACAATTAAACTGCCAATTATCGGAACAATTTACTTCTAGTTATATTACATAGTTCGGAGTAAATTAAATTATGTTTTACATTTACGTGTGCGTTGTCCAATTTACGGCCTAATATATATTCAAATCTTGTGCTGTGTTTACGAATGTCAAAATCTACACTGTCTTTTGATAAAATATATTTTAGTAGTATTTCGTTAAATTGTATTTTAGCTATTCTAGAAATATCATAATATTGCTATAGTTTTTATATTTCACAAATTCTTGTACGAGTATGTATATGCGTGTTGCGTTTCTTATAACACCTATCGAGTGCCTGGTAACATACATATGGTATAATTTTAGGTTATGCCATCTAGATTTGAAGAGTTCTAACCACAATTACAATAGGAGTACGAGTACAACACGTGTATAGGTATCACATGCGGACTAGTTGTGATAATTGGGATACGTCAACCTCGAAAGCAGTTGCGGATAAATGTGCCATAGCCTCAGGAGTTGCTTAAACCTTTACAAAACTACGTATATACGTTTTAAAGAGAGATATACATACATTCTATGTATGTTATTACACATTTATAAATAAGTAGTTGCTATGTCGAATATAAGTATACTTGTTATCCTAGACGTTTTTGACTAGCACGGTTCGGTTGCGAAGAGACTATTTAACACATTATTAATGATAATCTACTTGTTTCTCGATACATATGTAGGTAGTAAATAGTTTGGTTTTGGTTTTTGTTGCAAGTGACTACAGACACATAAGAGCTTAGAGGTAAGTTCAGATTCAAAGAGAGTATACCAAAAGGCCAGATGCGCGGGCGCTTCAACCTTCAGGACCTTAAATAGATCACATGATTTGACATTCACTTAGGTGTAATATTGCAAGTGTGTTTGCTGGATGGGTGTGGGCGTGTGCGTGTGCGTGTACGTGTGTGTAGGGGTGGGTGTGTGTTTTTCTCTACTTATAGGCATATACACGTAGAGTAGGCACCCAAGTTCACTGGGCCAACAAAAACTAGTCAATTCGAAGTCGAAGTCGAATTTCACATAGTTAGATACATAACGTAGATATACATATATTGGATTATAGAATCTGTAGGATTGCTGGCTAACATGTTGTGCTTAGCACACTCCGTCCAGCCCGTCCGGTTTAGCTAATTAGAAGTCGGTCAGCCCCCCTCCGCTCTTGTCAGTCTCACTGCCAGCAGCACTGGAGGGGGTCACCAAACTCTAATTAGACGGCTTTCGTCATAAGAGCGCGCACAGCTTGGAACGCTTCTTGCTCTTGTCCACGGTGCCGGCGGACGAGGTGGACGATGAGGCGGACATCCGTCCCACACTGCCGGCATGTGGCTGTGACGGACTGGTCGGACTCTTGTCGTCCATATCCTCGCTGACATGCGACTCGAGCAGCTTGAGGGATGTCTTTGGCTTCGACCCGTCCATGCTATTGTACAGCGTCTTTGATAGTTTTGAACGCACCACCTTGCCAAGGGCACCTGTCTTCTTGATGCTGAGACGAGAACCGCTGCGCTGGTGCTCCGGAGTGTGGCTATCGTCGCCACCGTGCTGCGACTGCTGATTACAGTTGAGAGTTGTCACCGTGAACTCGATGTCCTTGATTTCCTCATCGGCACAGCCGGCAAACTCTTCTACAGGCTTGTCGATGGTGTCGTGATCAATCCAGGTGAGGCCCATTTCAACCTTCTCAGCGAGATCCTGCCAGTTGCGACGATTCTCCAGTGTGCCCTCGTACAATGGCGTTATCCAAGGGAATGTGTCGCATAGAACTCGGTATAGTGGCAGACATATGACGTCGATGAAGCCCACCTGCATCTTGGGTAGCTCATCTTTGCGTTCCCTGTGGTTTCAGAGTGAAATTAGATATGTAGTTTTATATAACTGATCTACTACACTTACCTGTCCATCATGGCCACTGGCTGCGTGTTGAGCTGTAGCTTTTCTAAATCGCCCTGATCGAAGAACTCGTCGGCGACCAACTTAGCAACACGATGCTGCACTTCCCACGGCTTCGCTATGGCGCTAACATCACAGGCCGTCATCATCATGCCGCAAAGTACTGTGGGTGAATTCAAGGCTATTAAGTGACAGCCAGATAATCCTCAATATCGGTTATGTACTTACAATCTTTTTTCTCCTCGCCTTGCCAGTCAAACTCGCCATTCTCCACCAACTCGAGAAAGGCGTTACGTTTCTTGAAATACATTGCCAAGTCGGTGGACAGGATGGCGCTCTCCACAGTTTTCATAACAGATCGATAATCTTCCGGTGAAAGTGCCTGGCGGGAGTAAAATAATAACAATGATTTTACCTATTTTTGTAATTTTCTATTCTTAAACTTACTTGGAAAATGTTGTTGCCCTCGGAGTTGAGTATCATCACACACTGATCGAAGTGATGATGCTCCATTGTGCTCGTCGTGTAGAGTATGGCCAGGGGAGACTCGGTTTTGGTCTGGAATGCGTTGTTAGTACCACGATGATCCAGATCGTGACACAAACAAGCAACAAGCAGACCAAGTATTTCAAGATCCGTCATAAAACGTTCCATTTTGCCCGTCTTTAGCATTGCAAACATTGTTTGGGCCACGTTGAGTGCATGTCGCCAGTTGTGGTACTTAACCGGGCGATAGTTCTTGCGGACGCTTAGCACCCAGCGACAAAGAACCTAAAGAAGAAGTTCAGCAAAGTGAACCACCATTTTGTTCTTCAACTCACCTCGTAGGGAATGTGAAACTGTGAGACCAGGTTGCACTGCATGAACATGCGCAGCACGGCACGAGAAGTGTCGTCATCCACCAGATCAAAGTCTGGATTGCATTTAATAAAAATATTAAAAAGTGATCCAAAGAAACAAATATATTAGTGTTGCTTACCCGTAAAAGTAAAGCTGTACAGATTGTACGCATCGGCCTCGGCAATCTCATCCTGAATCAGCTTCTCCGTCTGATCCTGGCTAGCCGTGGCATGATAGCTCAAGCACTCCAGGGCAACCTTTTGTTTGGCCATTAGCTTGCAGGCGTTTTCGTACATCTGTGTGTTGTGTATGCCCAGGCCGCAAAATATGGCGAAGGCCTCAAAGATGGACGCATCTGACTCGGTGAAGGGCACCCCGTTTGCCTACATAGAAACATCAGTTGAACCTGTTCAACCAGTTCGTTCCGGTTGCTTACCTTGTTTATCAGCTGTGCCACGCCTATCACCGTCTTCTGGGCATTCACAATTGGCATGCAGAGTATGGCGTGCGTACTATCGATCTCACTCTCGGCCCGTATCTGATTGTGATCCCTGACCCACTCGTGGACATCGCAAATGTTCACTGTCTGTCCGGTGGTGGCCACAAACTGAGCAATCTGCGCCAGCGTCGAATGGCTGAGCTCGTTGATGGATGGCCGGGAGACATTGGCCGCATGATACTCACCGCCCAGCTCGAAGAGCACTGTGAAACGATTGCGCATCTTTTGCTGCAATTGGCAATTTTGTTGATTGTGATTTGAGTATCCGCAAATTGTCGGAATATGAGTGCTCTAATTGCTCACTGGCTTACCTTCTCCTCGAAGCTATCGCCGCCTTTGATGGCACGCGTGGTACGCTGCTCCTGCTGGTGCGGCTTCTCGATTATCTTCTCCAAATGGCTCTGCAAAGCGGCATGGAAAGTAACATACATGAGCATTAAGTGACTGCCACAAATGGGGCATCAAGCAGCGCGTTGGGGAGACAAATTGCCACGACGCACACCCACCCAAACTCATTAGCACTCACGCATCCTATGGCACATAATTAAACAGATATGTTGCCCAGACTGTCCTTAGGGTACAACGGAGTCTAGGTTACTTTGTACAGACACGAACTGTTGCTGGCTGTTGAAACTCGGATAATTGCCAATTTGTGGGTAATCGAAATCGAGTGAAAGAACCGCTTTGAATGAATAATCAACGGCAATCGGCATTTTACTCAGAACGGCCATCAAAATTGCCCGGCAAAATAAATTGCTTACAATTAATAACGAAATTATCATAATTAATTAATGGTCACACGGCTGACCCAGTTTATTATAATTGGTTGAATTCTCCCCTCATTTCGATCAACTGCTGAGGGAACGCAGGTCATAAATTTCAATTGTTGCAACATGACAGCTCTTGTTGGCTTGCCCCGTAATGGTGCAATGCATACAATGTGTCAAAAAATACTACATACGATACATATATGTTCAATATGGTTTAAAAGTATGGTAGGTAGGTACATATGTATATATGTATATCACATTCTGCATTTTACAAAGAACAAGAGAATTTTATGTTGTCACTAATAAATTCGAGCACCTTAATGAGACCTGCTAAGTGAAATTTCGTGTAAGACCGAGAGATATTTTTGTCGCCCGCTAGCAGCTGCCGGCAGCACGAGTGTTCTCGACCCACTACCCAACTGATTTAAACTGTTTATTAAATGAAGAACATTTCCTTTTATCGTATTTTGTGTTGCATACTTTTGGGAGCGGTTTAGAAATCAGTAGTATATCACAAATAAATAAATAAACCGACCGCAACCAAATTAGAAATCAATCGGCTGTTGAAAGTTGTGAACTGTTCTACAGTAAAATTACTCTTAAAATTAATTTTTATCGATTTACAAAGCGGAAAGGGGCGTTTTCGAATTCTAAAATAAACTTGATCTGCATACATTAATAACACATATTCACAAATTTAGTAGACCTACCTATTATAGTCTCTGAGTGCTAGTTTTTCATACAGACCGACAGACACTTACAGTTAATACCATTCTACCATCAATGCTTAGTGCTTCTACCTTATGGGTACCGGGTATTAAAATTTACACCAGAGTTTGGTCCTTTTGCCAAAACTAATGTGAGGCAGTGCTTAGTTTTATATTCTCTTGATTCAATCGGAACTGTTCAAAGTCCAAAATTTAATATCAAACATATGTACATATATACACATATTTAATTTGGCAAATATCAATATTAAATTGTGTTATTTATACTTATGAGGAATTCAAACGAAAATAAAGTACGCACAGAACCAGTTTGGTTTCACAACGTTCTCATGAGGCTGGTAATAATATTTGATGAAGTACACTAACATATTAAATTAACGCAGTTTATTCAAGTTTATCGGGAAAACCCAACCATAGTATGTACTTCTTAAATTTAAAAGTCTGAGTTGTTTTTGTTATTGCTGCTTATTTACACAATTGTTATGTGTTGGACCGTGACTTGGGCAGGTGAACAGGTGCCAGTTGTGGTGGCGCGTGGAATTAAATGAGAGAGGCGCCAAAAATGTTACTTAATTTTCAGGTATTACATAATGATAAAACAGAAAATAAACAATGCGACTCAATGGGAATTGCCTGGCTTGCGTTGTTCTACCTTCGCAGTTCGTTTGTTCTCTCCAGGTTCCCACATCGAATAACAGAGAAATATATTAAACACAAAAACGCAATGTAAATGGCGCATTTTAATTTCCTTGGGGTGCGCTCACAATAAAGTTGACAAACAGACAAACAAAATGGCCGCTCTGGCGTTTAAAGCATTTTCGTTTTAATGAAACTGACAGCGACACTCAGCCACAACCATGGACACCGCAGAGCCATGGCTGACGCCACGCCCAGTGGGCGGACAGTTGAACTGAGGCATACGAAAGCTTTTCATTTCATTCATGTGCTTCATGTACTTGGGTAAACGACAACAACAGCACAACAAGGCAACAACAACAACAGCAACAAGCAGAGAAGCAACAGAAATCATTTGCCTGCCGGCACAATTTGCTGGAAAATGTCGCCAAATTAATTTGCAATTGATGAATTCGAAATCAGACAGAGAAAGAGAAACAGAATCAGAAACAAGGGGGAGGGGGGAAGAATGGAAAGAGACTGAACACAAGATGTTATGGCATCATTAAGCACTTAGATTTGGGAGGGGGCAAAGGTTTGGGAGGGAGAACGGCTTACCTCCTCGCAGCAGTCGAGATCCACCAGGAAAACCGAGCAGCGTTCACATTTAAGAAGTTCCCGTGCCTCCGTCATGATTTTGGTGACAAGACACTCGAGATTGTTCTGCTCCTCGAAGATGCTGCGCGCCAAATTCAACAGGATTTGATTGCGTCTATACTCCTGGACGGACATTTCAAAGAGCTGCGCATTCTGTATACCAATGCCGCAAAAAGTCAAATATCTGCGAAAGATTTCCACATCATGCTCATCGAACTCCATGCAGCCTGTAGGATAAAATGAATTATTGACTGTGGACTGAACGGGTTTGTATTAAAAGCCGGACACTTACCATTCGTTTTATTGATGATTTGAGCCACACCTATGATGTCGCCCTCGTAGTTGCAAATGGGCATGCAAAGGATCGCGTTGGTCTTGTAGCCGGTCTTCAGATCGATTTCGCAATTGAATCGTGCATCCTGGTATGCCTCCTTTATGTTAATCATCTCCTTTGTCTGGGCCACCATGCCGGCAATACCAATGCCGAATGGAATGATAATTTCCTCAGCGCGGGCTCGCGTCACTGCATCCTTCAGGGCTGCCGAAATCAAGAAGAAACCCAATGAAACGATATGAGGCGGGGCGAGATGCATAAATCATTAAGAGGCCGCGCACATGCGCGCACACATCTAAATAAATATTAAATTTATAGACAAAATATTCACTCTGCCGTGCGGAAGATACATCCAGACAAGGCTAAAAGCAAAAAATGTCGGCCCACAATCTAAGCTAAAGCCGAATCTGCCAAAAGTCAAATGTGGCTCGTGGTGCGCAGCTCGAAACTCCCAGCTGAATTTGCATGGCAGCCGTTACACATGTGTTTGTTTTCCTGAGTGTGAGTGTGAGTGTAAGTGTGACTGTGTGTGTGCATTAATGCCACCAAGTGAGCCTTGGTTATGGGCTAGCTCTAATCTTTTTTTTTTTCAACATTTTCCATCTGAATTATGTAGCGGAAGCGTTGGCTTTAACGCACGAAAAAGACACCGAGATTCATTGCGAAATTCAAACTGAATATGTATGCGTGTGTGTATACATGTATGTGTGTGAGCCTAAACACGTTTCAGCCAGCATCTATTTTTCATTTGATAGCAACCTTTTGAGTTTTATGGCCAGACCCATCGAAAACTTTTAATGCCTGCTTCCGCTTAGGCTTAATTTGCTAATGCCTTTCTCGCTCCATTTCCCCCCAACTGCCCCTCAGGGCAGGGTGTGCATTGAAGTGTTTTGAGCGGTTGCCCCAGTCGCTAATGAGCACCAATTGGCTCTGGCTAACGAGTCGATTATTCGGCAGGCTAACTTGCCGTAATGTACGAGTATATTTTCCATCGGACAAGACACTTCATATCATTGTATGGATTGAGCTAACTGCTGGTTAAACTCAGAGTTATAATTACTAATCCAAATCAAATATATAACTAATTCTATTACATTTTAGAATAACTAACAAATTGGCTAACTAAGACAGTCTCGGATATCATAAATACTAAACTTGTTTTTTGCGAAATTATTGTCAGTGGATTTCCACATATACTAAACTTATCATGTCGGGAAGTACCCATTTCGTCGTTATAGTATAATTATTCTGTTATCAATGGATGTTGATACAATGAATGTATAGTAAAGTGTTCAAGCTGATAATTGGTATCCCAGATCGCTGACAGTGCGATGTTCACCTACTGCCAGAGAGGCACTGTCGCATAACGTACGACTCGAAACGCAAGCGGCTGGGAGCATATAATAGAATAAAGTATAAAACAGGGGTTTCAAGTAAATTTTGTCTAATTTATCTATATGTAAGACAGGACAGGACAGGACGTCTCGTGCAGGGAATAGTCCTACCTTCAATACGAAGGAGTTAGTTGTGGAAAGTTACGACTTAGTCTACACACAGGGACAGAGTAGTGTAACCGGCAAACAAGGTCAACACTGTCAATGTCCGTTTGTACTGAGTTATTTACGGTTAGCTAAGGAAGGTAAATTGAGTAACTAAAGTCTACTTTTATAAGTAAGAAGTCTTGAGTTTACATCCCAGTTAAGGTTACAGATTCAGTGCTGTCTTTATGAACTGTGTATTGATTTAATTAAAATTCATTTAATTTAATTTAAAATTCATTTAAATTTTATATAATTCTATAATTAACATTTCACTAGAAATGTTAACAGGAATATAGAAAAATGATTTTACTGCACTCTTTGCGACTACCCTTGAGTGTGTTTTGAGTTTGCTTTGTTCCGTTGCTGGGCAACATATTGGACAATGGCTGCAAATCGAAATCGACAGTGGACAACATTTACATTCACATTTGCTTGCTCACCTGTCTTTTGTGTGACGTCAAAGAGCTTGGCCACCAAATACCTGTTGTTTGGAGTGCCCTTGGCCAGGAACAGCGAGCCGCGATCCGCATGGGTTAGCAGGCCGACGTTGACCAATATCTTGTGGCAGAGCACATCAATGTCCAGTTCATTGGCCACGTCGCGTATTAGCTCCATAAAGAGCTCACCCTCATCCAGGTCCATCAGATGGCGTCGACTCTCGGGCAGCGCTTGTACCGACGAATTGGAGAGCTTGCGCGGCGACTTCTAAAAGAAACGAGCAGAGTAGACAGAGCACATGAACAATAATAGTTAATGAAAGGCTTAGATTATGTACACGAGTAGCAGGTACTGCTTGTACGTAGACACCAAGTGGGGGAGGTCACTCGAGCAGGGGAGCTCAGGAGGAAATAATTGAATTTTGCGGCCGTGGGAGGCATTTAATTAACTGCTGTAATTGCTCAGGCCGTTAGAGTTTGTATTAATAGAACGATAAACCTGCATTATTACGGCCGTCTCCAAATACCGTATATACTATGTACATATGTGGGATATGTATACTATAAGTACATACATTATGTATCTGAGTATTTCCAAACGAATTTCAATTCCGGCGGCCACTTAACCTATGAGGCTTGTCATCTGGCCAACGTTCAATTCGAAATGAAACTGAGTTCGCTCTGGCCAAAGGTGGCCATTAGCAGTTGGCTTTAGGCCGCCAAGGGGTAATTGAATACCGCCTGCTCGTGGGTTGCGTGCAAGGGGCCAATTACGACGGGGGCGTATCTAAGGCCTGAACTGTTGTTGCGTGCTGTGCGTTCTTACAAGGACATTATACGGCGCCTATAGCGATCCAGGACTTTGGCCATGTTTTAGCCTTTGTCACTGCTCACGAGGCTCACTTGTTGTGGAACAATTTTGCCAAATTAAGGCAATTTGTTATTGTTTTTGTTGCTCGAAACATATTCGTGTCGCACCAAAATATCGATAATTACATGTGAAAACTAAAAATGCAGTATGTGTGGAAAATGAATGTTGCTGTTAAATTCGAAAATGATAAACAGTTTTGTATAAATAAAATAAGTTAAGTCATTATAAATTTGAAGGGATTGGGAATGTCTTGTACATAAAATGGATATGTATAGTATTACTTAGGTATCGATTCGAGTATCGATTTTTCCCTCTATAAAATCTTACGAAACTTATTTCTGGCAGTTGATGAATCATAAATATATAGAAAGCTTGATACATATTTCATAACTAGACATCACGTGGCCTTCCGTTGCCTTCCCAGTATTGAAGCCAAGCACAAAATCTTTTAGTTTCTTTGCCATTTTCAGCTATAAATAAAGGAATCCTTTGTGACTGCAATTCTCGAGCGAAAAGAATACAGCAAACAACGTGCAGAGTTAATAAAATACTGGCGTGGAACGGGAAAGGAAGGTGGAAGTACAGGGGACGGGTGCGGCTGTTTCGACTGTATTGTTGTCCCTGCACCTTTAGTACTTAAGGACCTTTCAAGTAATCAAACCGAAACCACTCGGCTTGAACTTTTGCTGGGAAAAAACATGCGGAGAACGTTTTGCCTCTATGGAATAACAACAATAAGTACAACAGCTACACGCGCACACTCGACAAAGTTTTTGAAGCCTTTCTGTCGGATAAATAAATGGAAACTGAAGGGAGAGAGAGCTCGAGAGATAGGGAGAGTGAAAACAAAACAAAAAGACACACACACACACATACAACCAAAAGAGAATTGACTTTTAATGGGATTTGCTTTTGCTCGACTGCAAATTAAAAGGAATCCCCAGCTTGCTTGTTGATGAAATGGGGGCCAAAGCTCCAGTTAAACCAGTCAATAAAACAACTGTCGGGCTTCGTCAGATCCACTGTCTGACCGACGACTGTCGGCCGCTTGCATTATATAACATGCACTTACACAAATTGACAATATCGACGGCGCAACGCGCAACACCTGCCACCAGGTGAGACGCCTCTCAGCCAACAGATTTTGGATTCTTACTGTTGCGACTGAATGTGGAAGCATTGTGGGTCGTCTAACTTGGCAGCCTTTAAAAATGTTATGTCTTTAGCACCTTTGTTATCGCCTCCCTCACCTATCTGCCACACCCCCTCTTGTTGTCTCACTCTTTTTCCATTGCCGCCAGTAGACAATTGTCAGTTGGCAGAAAGAGCACATTTCCGCCTGCCTTTCAACTTCCGTTCTCGCACACGTACAGAGAATCCTTGAGCTCGCATTAAGTTTGATTTGGCAGGTTCACGATGAGTATGCGTATGCATGTGTGTGTGTGTGTGTGTGTGTGTGTGTGTGAAAGTGCCTGTGTGCTTCGGCTGAAGGACGTTTGTTTATTTGCCCAACTTGTCTAGCTCCCACCAAGCGAGAATAAGACCAATCCGATCCAAGCCAAACACAATCAAAGGAGAAGGGGAAAGCCGATCATATTTTCTTAGTAGTACTTTTTATTATAGGAAAAACATTTAAGCATATTTTTCCATCCTTCCCAAACTTCTTTCGATTAAATGTGTTTTTGTTTGTTTAAATCTGTTTTTGTTTCATATGGTAAGTACTTATTTAAATTGGTATGTTGTACATTCAATATATTTATCACAATTTAGTTGGAACTGAAATGTTATTTCTAAAGTGAGAACTGGTCTTCATACAAAAATCTTCATTTCGGCTTATTGATTCTATGACAGCTATATCATGTAGTGGTCCAATTTTTAAGAAAATTATATACATATTATATATATAGAAAGTCCGATGTAGTAAATTTGGTATCAATATCTTGACAAATAACAAAAGTCGACCGAAAGCTTGTATGACAGCTATACGAAACGCTGTTGTACAGCATACAACAATAAAAAGCATGTATACCAAGTCTCATTAAGATAGCTTAAAAACCGAGACACTATATGACAATATGAAAAGAGATTTTCTTAAAATACCGTGAAACCAAAGCCTAAAATGCTGCTAAGTTTTGCGACCACATACATACACACACATACAAATGCCGCGTGTTCTTGATATAATAAACTTTTTTGACTTGTGTCCAATTGTTGTTTTAAAAACAATTGATCAAATAAACATAATAAGAATTACAACAATGGCTGACGCAAATGCCTCCAGATGCTCGAGCAAGTAAACGCGAATGCTCCAAATCACAAATAAATTATTTGCTAGAAAGGCTTCTCAATTTAGTTTTCGCAGCTGTGCAAATCTGCAAGAACTGAGATCAGAAGAATCTGCAAGACGAAAATTGCTATAAAAAGAGCTGGAATTGGCTAGAGGTTATCATTCAGTTAGTTCAACTGTTCCCAGTATGAGAATCCAAACAGTTATCCTCGGCTGTGCCATTTTGGTAGCTTGCTTCATTCGAAGCGGCGAAGCGGCCTGTGCGGCAACCACTTGCACGGCTGCGGAATGTGCGGAAGAGGCCAATTATACGGAGGCGTCTTGCACCACAACCGTAGCGGACACTTCAACAGAAGCAGCAACTACAGAATCAGCAACAACAGAATCAGCAACTACTGCATCCGACACAGCAACCACCACTACCACCGCCTCCAGCTCCAGCAGTAGCTCCACCAGCTCTGACTCTGCAGCACTCGCACTACTCGCAGCAGAACTAGCAGCAGAGCAAAAGAAAGCTAGAAGACAAAGACTCCGATTGCTACGATTGAGGAGACGAGCAGCACGCCAACGCAGGCAAGCGAGAAGAAACAGACAAAGATTATTAAACAGACTTCGCAACAGAAGAAGCAACAATAGACGCAGAAATCGCAGCAATAGCCGCAGTACCCGCAACTCCAACAGAAGGTCCCGTCGAGGTTAAATGCTGTTTAACATCCTTGTAATCAGTTTTAAATTCGAATAAATGATCGAAATGCATTTTAAAATTCATCTAAGCTGGCATCTGGGATAGGAAAACAAGTCTGAACAAGTTATGAAAACGACAGTCTAGAGATTCCAAGAATACAATATCTTGTTTCGTTTTTGTTTTAAAAGCCTTTACAAATCCGCTAACAATTAACAGCAACAAAATTGTATGCGGCCTATGACCTTGTCTCTCTCACACACATGTGCGAAAGATGCAATTTTAAAATAAGGCAAGGCTCACTTCTTTAATTATTATCTGAACGGGTTGAAAGGATTGGAGAATGGATATTTACTTATCTATGTGATTTTCAAAGATACAAGTTTTAATTTGAAAACTCTGCTTATTAACTGCCAATGTCACTTGCATGAGCGGTAGGCGTGGTATCTTAAATTTAAAATCACCTTTATCTGTTTACGGTACCCAGGCAGCTCAATGCAAAGTTTGGGCATTCCAGGGTCTATGAATGCCGAGACCTGCGCGTTCATACCGACAGACGGGCAAATGGACATAGTAATCCTGACCAAGAAACTATATATTTTTTGTGGATCTGTCCGGTTTGTTGCCGGATAAGCAATTTGTGGATAGACGCAGTCAATAGCGTTAAAAGATAAGTTTCTTTGAGTGAGAATTCTCTAGGTTTTTTATTTGCAACATGCAACTTTTTCGCAGTTACCCGAAAGTATGCAACGGGTTTTAAAGCTTTCCACTTGTACATTTACATGGCCTTCATTTACCTGCTGCACTGTGGGCGATGCCATCCATTGCTGAAACAAATCGGATGTGACCGAGGGTCGTTTATGTGGCTTCCGACTTTCAATGAACTCGTGAAGGCGACTCAGAGCCTCGGGCGGGGCACGTTCCGTTAGCCATTTCTCGAAAGCTTCTGGTTTCTCCTCGAAGAGGCGTGCCACCTCGTCGACATCTTGCTGTGTTGCCACAGACTTGCCGGCGCACTTGGCGGCTGCTGAAGGGGAGGAACTGCTGCTGGTACCGGCAACGGCACTCGTATTGGCCTTAGCACTGGCACTGGCACCTGCGGCGGCCGCAGGTGAGCTTGCGTCATTGTCAGAGAATACTGTCGGCTTGGCCAGCACCGGTGGAGGCGTCTGGGCGGCTGCATGTTGATTGTTGTTGCTCTGCAAGTGACGATCCAATTTGGCCTGATTGCTTGTGGTTGCGGGTGTGGATGTTGATGTTGCCATTGCTCGTAGTGGCGACTGCTTGCCACCGTTGGTAAGCGGTCTTGAAATCGTTGTACTAGTTGCAGCAGTCGCAGCATCATCTGGCGTCTCGGGAGGTGTTCGAGTGCGTTCGCAGGTATTTGCACTCGCGCCGGCGCCAGCAGATGACGGAGACACATCCGCCATGACTATTAGTCAATTAGCAATTGGATACTGATCAGGATACGCTGCGAGACTGAGTTCTTCCAAAAACACATTGCACCAGCAACTGTTTACA
This sequence comes from Zaprionus capensis, assembly GCA_018903675.1. Taxonomy (NCBI): domain Eukaryota; kingdom Metazoa; phylum Arthropoda; class Insecta; order Diptera; family Drosophilidae; genus Zaprionus; species Zaprionus capensis. The sequence goes on from JAEIFN010000011.1 coordinate 6,971,411, forward strand.
CAGGCGACATCCTTTCTTGTTAGCAACGGGCTCTTCCACGAAGATAATTCTTTCGTTCTTGAGCTAAGCCTCGACTTGACTCCGGCAACTCCTGCTACGTGCGCTGATTAAGTCACGTAGACGCCCACTACTGTATAGCTTCGAACGGATGTGGGGCCTTGAGCGATAAAGGCTTCTTAGACCACCTGTTGTCCGCAGCCTGCTTGATGGCTTGGCTCCTAATGGGTAGCGACGCCAAGCAGGTGCCTTCTGGAAGGGGTAATTGACGGGCCTGACTCAGACTGTTTCGCGAAATGGTAACGGGAGTGTGTCATCTTTCGTCCTTGTAACTGCAACATCTAAAGTGTCCGTTGTATTAGCCTTCAGATTTCCTTTTGAACACGTTCGCTTGCTATGGCGTCAGATTAGATTTGTCCTCTTTCAATAGCCACTGGCAAATGGGTCAGAGCTCATACCTAATCCTTGGCAGCTATTTAACAGTTCATTTCTATTTGATTTGCTGCCACGTGCTCTGTCAAGTTGACTTAATTTAAGTTGCCTGTAGAATATAACAAAGATGATACAGCATTAGTTTTTTATTGAATAAATGAATAATAACTAATAGCATATTAGAAGAAAAAAATTATTAGAGAGAGAGAGAGAGAGAAAAGAATTAAAACGAAAGAAAAATATACAAGACAGAAATATTAGCCGACATTAACTATCGCCAAGTTGCAGACTGACCAAATCAACGGAGAGGGCTAGTTAAACCCCTTTGTTGATTCTGATTCAGAATATATTGACTTTATAATGTTGAAGATGTCTTCGAAGGTGCGTTGCAAATTTTAAGCCATAATTAATGTACCCTCTTAAAGAAAATAATGAATGAAATAGGTGAGCTGACCGACTATTTGTCTCTTCCTCAAACAAACTTAATGTCATTGTAATGTCCATCTTTTGATTTCCTGAAATTGGAACCCGTTACGAAATATAAATCTTAGAATAGATGTAATAATAATCGATTGTTGGAGTCAATGGGGGAAGTCGTCAAGAAGTTCACAAAGTTGTGAAGAAAGTCGAAAGCTGAAGCCGAATACAGCAGCATTTATATTAAGTTGTCAAATTATCTAAAACTAAACTATTGAAATAAAAGTTTTATGATATAAAGTACATCTTAAATCTTGCATACATGCTAATAGAAATCTTCTTTACTGTGGGCCCACGAAGCAAATAAATTCTTTGGCTACTCAATTTATCCACATCTATGTGACTTATCAATTATTTAGATGCCTCTATCTCACTCTCCCGTGGGCTTTGAAATGTCAATTGTTTTCCATGAAGGAAAATGAATTTGAAAAGCAATAGAAAATCCACAATAAATGCGCAACGTATAATTTATTAGCAGGCAATAAATTTATTTGTTTCGCTAGCATAAAAAACATCTCGAAAATCTGGACAATGCGAAACGAAAATATTTAAATCCTTCAATGGAGCAAAAGGAAAATTTATGATCAGAAGGTGCGTTGCAAGACGACGGGGTGCGAGCAAGACGACTAGTTGAAGAAATCAAGGAAGAAGGCAGAAAGAGTGAAAGAGAGAGAGAGAGAAAGAGAGCGGTGAGTTCGTTTTCACTGACGTCAAATGCAAATGGCAAAGAGTCGCGTCGAGGGGTCGAGAAGAACACCCACTTGAAAGGCAGACAGAATATATTGCCATCGAAATGGGATGTGGACTTTGTGGGGCTGGAAAGGAAGCTGACTGTGGGCGTGTCCGTCGTAAGCGGAGTCAGAGTTTTGGCCATTTAGACGCATTTGCATTAAAATGGCTTTTGGCATTTGCATAGAAACGCTTTCGGCATTTGCCACGTGCGCTGCACTTGCAGCATCACCTTGACTTGAGGCTTAACTAACATTCCAGCTACAAAGTCTTCATCCAACCTATATCAACTGATATTTGCCAGCCAGCTAGCCTTCCACCTTGATTTCAGCTCCCCCTCTTCGGGCCAGGTATATGGATTGGCTTGTGAATGTTTACGGTCCGCACGTTGCTTTCCATTATCGAATTCTGTTTGCCCACGAGCTCGCTTCTCCCTACTGAGTCCTGCTCTGGCTGTCCACCTTGACTTGGCTAACCAGGACTTGACTTGCATTTGCATCACATGCCACGTCGAGTGCTCTTCTTGCTGTTCTTTCCGTTTGTCATAAACAACCTTGTTTTGAATAAAACACAATAGCAAACAACAAGCCAAGGAGTCTCAGTAATCTTGATAGACGTTGCTATACCCTCCACATACGCAGTATAATTGTCGCTATTGAAGCTTACACTCTCATGCTTCTGATAGACCCTTTTGGGTCTATATGGCACTGGGCAGGGAGTATGCAAACAACAATGACAAAAGCAACAACAACAACTAGCTCGAGGTTTATCACGCACTCGTTTGCAATTTCAAATTGGGTAATAAATTCTTGAACTCTGTTCTGCAAGGGGACACTCTAGCTCGCCCGCTCTGTCCCTCTCACGCTCTCTTCATCTCTCTCTCTCTCTCTATTTATATATGTGTGGGACGCTTTGCCATTCATGAGCGTGTGAAATTGCTTTGTTCTCGCTAGAGTTTTATGGGCGGTTGTGTTAATGTTCCGAGCATGGGCGTGGCTATATCGCATGACATTTTGCTCGTTGGATCATTGTGTTTTTAAATTTAATGTCAACACTAAAGATTGAGATTTTAATACGTTTCTGTTTAACAAATTCTTTATAGTGCTGACTTAACCCGAAAATGAAAAAATATGTATAAAGTAGATTAGTTGCAAACAACACTGTATGGTTATTTTATAGGTCAACAAAAGCTTTTCGTTGCGCTCGAAGTACTTTAAATACTTGCGTAATGTTTATGAAACATTCAAATGATATAGTTTTATTTATATTGAATATAATCAGTGTAAAACCCTTATGGAGTGACATTATGTAACAAGTTGTCCCATGATTGCATTGAATTGACATGATTACAAAGTAAAATTGATCAGATTGTTCGTGCTCAAGCGAGCGTCAAAATGTTGGCAAATTTACTCAATTAAGGATATGCAAATGTGCTCGAGATCCGGTATATGACAAGCCGAGTCCGTTGCGAGTGCGGATGTCTCGTATCGTCTGGTGTCTGCCCCGTGTCACCGGTTCTTGTCATTGTCCTTCGGCAGACAGTCAGCGAGACAAGGCTCAGCAAATTTGCATAACTTGGCCACGATGCTCGACGAGGCCAACTAGCGCTGCAACGGCGACGGTAACAACGATGCCAATGGATTTTGGGATGGGCCGCAATTAGTGTGCCACAAATATGGGTAAATTATGCGAAGGTTGCAACAACAGAAGCAACAACAACACATTGATGAAGTTTTGCCGGAAATGAGCAACGGATATCGCACGCATCGCAGCATACAAATGTGGCTGCTGGATAACAAAATAATGCCAAACAAATCGATTCATTTTGTTCGTCCTTTTGGTTATTAGTCCGAACGTGGCTGGGATGCATGCCACCACACACACATATATATATACAGAAAGTTGGTAAATTTGCTTACAATATTCCACGGTAAGCCGCAGTAAGCTAACACAAACACACACAGACACACATAGAGACACACACAGACACAGGTTGCGAGCGTGCTCATATTTCCGTTAATTAAAAATGTTTTTGCAGTTATTTTTAATTAAAACGCAGAGCAGACATGTCGGCGAGCGTGGACTCGTCATTAGTTGCAGCTGCAGGTGCATGTAAATGCCACACCTGGTTGCTTGGTTGCCAGGTTGCCTGGTTGCCTCCTGCATGCGACACAAATGGCGGCCATAAATAGATGGCAATGCAAGAGCGCTGCCTCTCGTCTGGGGCGCGCTTTGTAGTTGCTCATGTTCACTTGGTCGGCACGTTTGAAATTAGAGAATTAGTAGCCACATTGTTGCTGCCGCGTGCTGGCGCCATTTTGCAACCGGAAGTGCCCATTACGAGTAAATGGCGTGCGTGTGATGGCAATGAGCGCTGCCTAGGTGCACGACCTGTTTGAGACGCGGAGATCATGGAGAGGGCGAGGTTGGGCGTTGCACTCACTTTAGCGTAAATTAACTTTGCGGCCACTTTGTAAATCCGGCCCGGAGCCTAACGCAGGCGGCTTTTTCGGGGCTGTCAGCTTGTTTTCATTTTCGTGTTTTCAATTTGCCAAATTGCAACACTGCAGTTTGGACTTTCTCTTGGTGCGGACTGCGGTAAGCCCGACGCATTGGCAGCACAGTCACGTCGCTGGCAGACACACACACTAATACAAATGATGCACTTTATAAGCTTTCATCATCTAGAGCTGCCGTTGGCTGTGGCTGCCTTTTTGGCTACAAAGTGGAAAACGCGTCCAAAGGGAGTGAAGGTTGTGCGGCATGTACAACAACGACGATGACATGCACTAGTCACCATCCACAAGTAACCCACCACAGCACTTCCCTAGCCAAGCTACCTCTCGTCATCCATCTATTTTATGCCATCCCGCAGACAGTGGAATGTTTGCCTGCGGTTTTGCACTGTTGCAGTAATTCTAATTATGAAGGAATTCCCACAGCGATTTCTTGTAGCATCCACCTACACTCTCACACACACTCACGTGGGCTCATGAGTAAGCATGCATGGGAAGAAAACCCCTTGGCAATTTCTTAGACAATACTTGTTGCATAATAATTGCGAAGATTCTTAAGTTTCCCAAAGTTGACACACAGACTTAATATTCAGTTGGATAAGTGAACGTGCGGAGAAGAGAGTGAATGAAATATTGACTAACCACATTATATAAGTAGTAGTAGTAGTAGTACAATATTGTATGCTATAGTAAGCAAGCTTCAAAGCTTCTTTTAATGCAAGGAAACACTTTGAGAGGATTTTTTAACAACACATTAAAAGGTATGCGTAAAATATTCTCAGTGGGAAACTAACAACTCCATATTAAATCTCATAATTGGCATTTCAATCCTTGCTCTGACACTCTTAATCCAAACACGTCTTTTCTACACTTTGTATTATTTGTGAACAAGTGATTGATCAGATAACTTCGGTTTATTTAAACAGTTTTCGCATTCATGGGTTTGTTTTTGCTCTTGCAATGTTTGCATTCATTCTGTATTTGTTTTCAAATTTCCACTATGGATGTTAAATATTTACTGAACATTACTCGAATTGCTCGCAGTTCAAGGCTTTATTTACCGTTTACCGCACACAAATACAAAATAAATTCACCATTTCCTATGAATGTGAATTTTGCGAACATTTAAAATTGTATGCTAAAGTTTTGTGCAGGGTCATGTGAACGTTGTTGGTGAATGAATACATTGAATACCATATTAAATTCCTTTGTTGAACTCTTGTTAAATTCAAACTAAATTACAGGCAGCTCAATGTTGCATCACGTAGCATGCAGAATCCTTTCTGTTATAAAACTTCTGGATTAGTTTTAATTAATATAAATATATTTGTAAGAGTTGCAGCATTCTAATTAGAATTCACTGACTTGTCAGCTCAACTACTAAAGAATTTCTGAAATTTGAATGCAGTCAAGTGCAGAACTTATTGAATAATCAACATGACAGTTGCAGCTTAACTTAAAGCCATACAACTGAAATTCAATTAGCCCCATTCAGCTGCTGCACCACAGCCAGCGGACCAAGCGGATCCTCTTACGTCCAAGATGAGGGCCAACTAAAACACGATTAATATTTGTCTTCGCGCAAATTTGCACTTTGTATAATGAAAAACGATGTGGCTGCTGAGAACTTGTCAAAGCAAAATAATTGAAAAACTTTGCCAGCAAAAGCCGAAGCAAAGATACAACCAAGAACAGAGTGCTGTAGGCATTGCATTAATTAAAACATTGTCCGACAGAGACGACAGATCCAGCCACGGATATGGATAAGGAGCAGAGAACACAACCCGCACTGCTTATAATCTTCATTAATGCCGCGCAATAACCAATTTTCTACTCAACTTTCAGTATGCGCATTTTCAGATTACAGTGCAGACGCTCCCCGGGTAATGACCATGACAGCGCCAAGAGCCCACAGGAAGCAGCGAGCTGGAGAGCAGAGCACCCTGTGACTTGTGACCTCCGCTTGCCGCAACAAAAGCGACGGCGAGGTGCATAAATGTCAACAAAGTTGACTGCGAATAGTTGCTGCCTGACATAATAATGCGCCAGGGGCTCAGGCGCTCAGAGTCGCAGAAAACTGAATGCGACAGGCTACTCTCGGGATGCTGCACACATCCTGTTCAGGATGCAGAATACAGAATGCAGGCTGCTGGCATTACAGACTTTTAGCGGGCTATGTGCTGCACGCCACATGTGTGTAAGAGGCACTTCAGTGCCGTAATTTTCCCCACGAGTGTGAAGTACATGGCATACAAAATGGTGCAATGACAGGGGCAACTGAATCGTTATACTCTTCTTAAAGACATTAGAAGTAGCTGAAATCGTCTTCTTTCACATCTGCAATTGCTGGAAAATAACATTTATGTAATCACAAGTTAAAAATAGAGATAAGGTTCATCTTTGAATAGTGATAAAAAGTTTCAGCCAGTCTCTTTAAAGTCTCGTTGTCGCTTGTGTTGATGTGAAGATTTCTGAAATCACTTTCGTTTCTATTTAGCCAATTTACATATGCTGACATTTTATGTGAGATTTCAGCAAATATGTGTGGGTGTGTGTATGTTTGTATTTGTCTGCATGCGCGTGTGAGTTCTGGTTGAGGCTGCGGCTTCAGCCGGCCCTAAGGGCCAATTGAATTCCAATTTATGCGTTGAGGATGTGCGACGTTACGACGTTTGTTATTAAATTTACCATCAAAAACATATTTCTATGCCGGGAAACAAGCGACAATAATAACATTCGAGCATAATTTCATAAGAGCAAGTTGTCGATGTCAAAGTCAAAGTCGCTAGCGATAAAGAAGAAGAAGAAAATGAAGACGACGTCGAAGAAGATGTCTTGTCTTGACTGGCTGATGGCGTTGAGATTGTCGCCTGTCTATTTGCACACGCTTAAGTGGCATTGGCATTGAAAATGTCTTTGCCACCGCCACTGGCACAGGCACAGGGGCAGGCAAGTCTCAACCCCCCCAATCCCCCGCCACTGCCAACGACGCGTATATTGTATTGTATTGTGCTCCTTTGAGTTGTATTCTGTTGTGGTGTATGGCCCACGGCAAATAGAGCGTAGCCCCGGCGTTGCAGCTGTTTCCGTTTCCGCCAACCATTGTCGAAGAATGACGAGCCAGCCTTTGCCGAGGCTTTTGTCTCCCTATCTTCTCGCATCGCCCTATTGACAGTTGTTGTTAATGGCATCACAATATTTAGCTCGGGCTTTGTTTTAAGACAATTTATGTCTGATTGCATTGATTGATTAGCCGCACTTGTTGTTCAGTCTGCCACTTTCATTGTGTGCGTGCTTGGCTGAATTCTTCTCGTCAAGTTGAGTTCGCTGGCTCGTGGGTCTGTGGCCCGACAAGAAAGTTCGCTTACCATAAATATTTGCACTTTAATTAGACCTTTTGTTGTGAAAATGAGAACTGAATTGAATACTTAAACAGAAGCTTTTCAATTGCAACTCAGAAAATGTTTGCAAATTCTAACTAATCGCATGGTGTATTTTATATGCAGGCAAGGGACTTGAAAGCATGACTTATTTTTATAAAACTTTAATTAAAACTTTCAACAAGCAACTAACATTGAATAAAATATTGTTTTTGTTTTCATTCAAATTGTTTGTTTTTGGCTCAAGTTAAAAGTTTTACTTTGAGTAAAGTTTTGCTTTAACAAAATTGAATTTCACGTCTTTGATTTTGGTTTATTAAAAGCCTGTAGTTTACACTTCAGACTTTGAAAGGCCATTGAACACACACAGCACAAAAGCACAGCAGCCAAGAAAAACCTCTGTTAAAAGCCATTTAAGGGAATCAATGGTCGACGGTGCCGACAAATCGCAAAGTGTAACAGCTTATACATACATCATCGCCAGCGATACCAAAATGAAACTGGCGACTACAAAGGGCAGACTCGAAAAGGTCAAAGCATCGCATACAGCTTGAGTGGTGCGTGGGGAGTCGCGAACATGGAGAACATTCGCTGTTTAACTTAAGCCCCCAAGTATGACAAACATAAAGCACATTAATTGCCCGACTCTGACTCGGAGCAAAATGTACGAAGAGAAAACTTTATATCAGTGCGTGTAATGTGCATGGATTTATGTGGGGCTACATGTGACATGCCCTGGTCCCAAAACCATATCAAGTAACTGGAGCTGTGGCTGTAGTTGTCGCTCATTACTATGCGACCCACACATGAAGGAATACATGTCGAACAATATGTATGAATTTTCGAAGGACCTCCCCAGCAAGGAAAATCACAACGTCAGTTGTCATTATTCACATAAAGCGAACAGTTCGCTTTGCCTTTTTACTTAATGCGAGTATTTTATTTTGAGCTTTGTTTTATTTTCATACTCCGTAGTCGGTTGACAAAGGGGCGTAATAAATAAAACGATGACGCGTTGACACGAGCGTACCACATTCCATATAATATCCGATAATAAGCGCTTTCAGCGACAGTTCAATTTACTTGTTTGCATATTTACGATATATATATATTTATAGAAAAGCTGCACATAATTCTTAGAGCAGCTCGATTCTATAGAGTGTCCCAGTAGTTGGGCAGGCCCTTACATCTTTATTTTCCCATATTTGTGGCAGTTCTGCAAATAATTCAGGGCTTTTAAGCGACACACTGAGTCAGCGCAAATAAAAGCCACAGTTGATTTTCGGCCTTTTTTTTTACTTTAACAGTGACTTCAATTTATGTATGTACAAAATTCTGCTGTCATGTATTTAAGCCGCCAATGACATCAGCTTTGCTTCACAATTCAGTTGATAAGCCCAAAGAATGCTATGGGAAGAGATTGACACAAAGCTCAGCGAGGGAATTACATAAATTTCAACTTGATTCGATTGTCTAATTAAGACTTTATTCACTGCAATGCTCTGATTGACAGTTTGAATCAGAATTAAAGACTGATGCAGTGTTGCTACAAAGTAGAAAAACATAGAAGCCAGTGCCAGAGATCTGATTACAAATGTGCAGCCAGGTGGAATATGTGTGCTTAATTGAGAGAGCTCACTTCTGGATCAACCTCGTGACTAGTCACGACCTCAGCAGGTGCAGTTGCATTTGGCACAGATGACTTGAGACCAATTTCTGCTTTATGCCAGTCACTCAACGACCTGCACCAATTGCTTTGTCTGTATATAGGTTGCGGGAGGAAACCATTCGATATGCAGGTGTAATATATAGGTTTGCTTGCATAGATTATTGCGTTGACAGTGACCCGCTCATCAATGTTGCAGCTCGTGTGACCACTGCTAGCTGCAAGCTGCAAGCTGCATCCATCACTCAGTCAATCATTGCTGCAATCGCTCACATACAGAACACTAAAATGCCATTAGCATTAGTTCACGCTGCGTGGGTCAACCGCAACAACCGAACCACGACGAATGTGCACGGCGCAGCAGGGCAAAAACATAACGGATGACAAAAGAGACCGCCGCAGGATGACCGCAGCCCACGACAAGCATGTTCGGTTCTGTAGCCTGCTCCGGTGTTGTGCACAACTGGCGGACCATTTGACCGCAGTGGCAAAAAGTAATTAAGGTCCTCTTCCTATGCTTCACACCGCAGGCCGCAGGCGTGTAAGAGTAATAAAACATGAGCCGATTTGATTGCTGATAAATTGCAGCTCTCAGCTACTCTTCGATCGTTGGCAACTGCTAACCGTAGCTCATTCTCCATATTAAAAGGGACTTCATACTATTTGCAGTTCAAGATAACCACTTGTTGTTTATTTATTTAAAGATTTTGTGTGTCCTAATGGAGCTTTACAAAATGGCGTTGAAGAATAGTCAGGTACAATACATTTACATTAATATAATGCAAGCAACATATTAAAACAATTCAAAATTTTTAATCCTTTGTTTAGCATATCAAAAAAAGTGAATTGGGGAATGTAGATAAAGGTTCCCTTTAAGAAACAATAAGTCTAAAATGGAAGTCTTATTTTGTATATGCTTCTAGAACGCTCTTATCATACTATGTATAGAAATTATTTGGGTTGCTTTGGTTCTTATCCTTCATTGTAGAAACAATTCAGTGGTTATTTTATCTTTGTCATATACTAGTATATAAGTAACATTGAATGGAATGCAAAGCTTTCCATCACAACATTTTCTTCATTGTTTCCCAAATTGTTTGCCCTTATTTGCGACTTACTCGTTGAAGGAAGCAAATTCTGATAAAAGGTCGAATTGGAAAGTTTTAAAAGCTTTTTGCACCTGAGCTACTTACGTAAGCTTGTAAACGCTCTATGTCGTCGACTCGGAAAACTTTTGTATGTCTTTTCCCAACGGAAAAGTGGCTGTAGATGTTTATTAATTAAACACTTGGGAGTCTACGTTGTCGTGAATTTGTAGTGGAGCTCTTTACAGTTTTTCTGTATACTGGGGACAACACATGTATGTATCTACATATGTATTTGGTCTGTTTGTTTACTTTATCAGCTTAGTCTGCAATTTGCAGCTCCATCTCACAAGTGGCTGAAGTGCAATTGACGCTGCTTGGCCAAATTCAAGTGCAAAATGAATTGTTAATGGCGACCTAGATAGAGAGTCGAGATGACTCTGCACCCTGCTCTTAAGCCTCATTAAGGTACTCTAATTGAATATTAACTCTTCATACACTTAATCCGTAATGACGGAAAATGGTCGTTATAATGCGCCTAATGTGCTCAATATAACAGCGAGTCCTATCAGCAGCGGGAACATTAAACTGTTTACTCTGTAAATTTGGGAGCAGTGACCCGAGGTGGAGAGAGGAAATTCGAGAGATACTTGTTGGAAGTTATATGCTCATGTGTAGCCAGATAAGCCGCTTGCTATAATCGTATTTGATGAAACTTTTTATTACTTCCTGTCGTTCCTCAGATCAAAATGATATTCTAAATCGTTTTTGATTGGCAACAGTTAACGTTACTCATGTGAATTGCAAAGGGGATAATTCCTCTTATACTCATATCTGTTTTCATTTTCACGGTACAAACAGCAGAATTTAAAAGATTTAAGGCTGACAACGTTTGAGATCACTTGCACACTCCAAATGAATTAAATACTCTGCGTACTACTGCATACTAGTGTGCACAACAACGACCTGCCAGATGCAGCCGCACCGGGAACTGTTGGAAAAAATGTTGAAGCCCTTTTTTTAAGGGTGGAGCAAATGGTCCCGCCAACAGCTGCTGTATGAGAGTACGTGTGTTTTATTTTATGCGATTGTACAAGTTATGGTTGCTAGAAAAACAGTAGCATGTGTCGCATACAGCCCAGCTCAGTGCTATCCAGTTTCAACTAGCATGTGCTCTCAGACATATGTACATTTATATGTGTTACCCATGTGTACGTGTGCTGCTGCCTTACAAGGATATCAGTCCCTCGCACATAAGTGATAAGCATAACTGTTTTCACAAAAGAGTTTTTCACACAGTAGCAGCAGCAGCAACATAGCATTAAACGATCCACACACACCCAACACACAGAAAAATAGCAAATTAATTAATTAATTAAACGTTACCAAAGTCCCATGTTTGGGTGTCGCAGCTGCCGCATTTGAAACTCATTAATGTCACGTGGATGTGCCTGTGTCTGTACAAATTGTATTAAAGACATATACAAAACATATATACATATACATAATGAGAAAAAAATGCCAATTGACAGCTGTGATTTATGCCTGCAGGCTGCTCACCCTGCCAACTAGTTGATATGTATATTTGCAATAAGAGTAAATATCGTATATCTATTTCCTATTTCTATTCCGTTTTGCATCCCAGTCAACAAGACACCAAGCTCCATCCCTCTTGACAGCTTCAGGCTTAAAAAAGTCAGAGAAAACCCTGTGCGAAGTGAATGCCACCGGTCAAACAATTTGCATGAAAGCTAGCAGGTTTAAATGCAACTACTTTATTTGGGCTTTAATGTTTCAGCTTCTTGCGAAAAGAGAACTCTATATTTAAAACTGTACCACACACAAAAACAGACTGCCTGTTAGTTTAAGCAGTCTTCACAAAAATAAGCAAAGTTATCAAATTCTTGGTCTGAAATAATGCAGCTCTAAAGATTAAGTCTCACTGAAATACAATTTAAATCTATGACTTATTCAACTGATAAATAATATATATTCCCCGAGGTTTTATAAAGCTAACTCAAAACTGCAGAGAAGTCAGCTTGACAAATTGAAACGAGCAGGCGAAGGCCAATAAAAGCAAAGCGCAACAGATTAACCAAAAGACCGCAAAATGCTGGCTTGCCAGTCAAGCCGAACGAAGTCGGCAACGAAAAATACAATAAAAGCCAAGTTAGGGAACGACCGCCAAGAAGAACAGCAATAGAAATGAACAAGAACAAATGCAGTGCGCATGCGACGGCAGTTTCATTAAACATTAAACATTAATTTTCATTGAGATTAATAGCTAAGTAAATGCTAAAGATTATTATAGCAGTTGGCTGGGCCATTAGCCGAAGGAATCGTGCCCTCGGACTATGGAAAATTATCCAGCCGTGTTTCGGTGTTAATTTTATTTCGTGCCAAGCTGAGCTGAATTGTCCTGCTGGGTAACTGGGGCAATTGCCGCAGTTGCTGATTTTCTTCTTGTGGTCAATGCAATTTGCTGGCCAAACAATTTACTGGCCAATTAATTGTCTTAGTTAACATAAATCAGCCGAGTGCAAATATCAGCCATATATATACACACGTACAAGCACAAATACACACGGAATTGGCTCACGTGCGCATAAACAATTGCGTAATTGCATATTTGACCAATTGGCATTTGAAATTGATGTCTGGGGCGGCCCGCCAGGAGCACAGACAAAAACTCATATTAACTAGGGGCAACCCAACTGTGTACACACGCCATGTAATGGTGTGTGTGTGTATGCATGTGTATCGGTCCGTCATTCACTTGGGCTCTCAAAGGAACTTTGACCTAAACATAAACCAACAACGGACGCAGAAGTGAGCCACGCATCGCTCGTTCGTTCGCTTGTTGGGTCGGACTGTCTGTCTATTTGTTTGTTAGTTTGTCTGTTTGCCTTGGCGTTATTTATCATGCGACAAATACGCGTTTATCATCGCACCAAGGCAAATGGGACGATGGGCGTGGCATTGCTCCCACAGCGCATTAGCTGTGGCAACTTAATGCTCTTTGCCCCAAGCAACGAAACAATTTTTGCGTACATAAATTTCATTTATGAAAATCATTTACACACACATAAACACACGCACACGCACGCGGACACACACACGCGCGCACTTATTTAAATATACACACAGTTTGGTGGCCCCTAAAAGTATCATACAATATTGGGTGCGCTGACAACAGTGCGTATGACTGCTGAGTGTTGAGCTTGGAGCGCCGTTTGGCCAACTATTTATGCATGCATGTGTGTGTTGCGTGCTGTGTGTGATGTGTATGTGACGCACATGATTGATGTTTGCCAGCGCCCGATTGCGCCTTCGGCGTTTATTTTTATGTCGCCAGTTTCGGCAGGCAACCAACCAACCACCGAGACAACGAGCACAATGAAAATGTTGTTGATTTTTTTACGATTCCAATCAAGTCAAGTGGATTTGCATCATTGTTCAAGTTTTCATGGGTGCGCAACGCGTCACGAATCGCCGCCCCGCTACTTATCGCCTTTATGGTCCTCTCGACCCTCGTCGTTGTTTTACATTCCCGTCTCTGTCTGTCTCGCAACCGTTCTCACTCTAATAGTCACAATGCGGTAGCCCTAATCAAGTAGCACGCATCTATATAGGTCAGCAGCAACAATGCCAGCACTTGACCAAAACTGTCGCCTCCCTAAGGGAGACGCGCGCACGCTCGCGTTCTTAATTTGCCTCTGGAGTTGGCCACGTTACATGACCAAGTTAAGTCAAGAGCAGAGGCAAGCGCCAAGCCAAGAACTTGTTACCAATAATTAGAATTAGGTCGGACGTCACAGTCGCTTAATGATAACGACATTAACTTGATCTCATTGAGCTGAAAACTGTGAGTTGACGTTTTTATCGTTGTCAATTTATGAAAGAGTTAAATGCGTATTTAATAACCCTTTGGAAAATAAGGGTTGCAGGTCGATATGCAAATATAGGATGTACGTATAAATATAATAAGGTAGATATTTAAGCTTATTCATGATATGTAAATGCAGTGCAAGCAGAACTGAAATAAAATTCGAAATCGGAAACACTTAAATTGAGGCCTCTCGTGCATGTTCATTGAAATATACTGCACATTCATTCATCACATGAGATGGGCATAATAAAATTCAGCTTAAGTCGACAGCAGTTTTCATGCCTGTGCAGCGCCCTCTGACGTACGCTTTTAACATTCATTCGCACTCGAAGCCAGTTAATTGAGTCGCAAAGGAGGTTCAACAAGCCACCCTTCCCCAACCAACCCTCTTCCCATGTCAGGAGGTCTCTTAATTGCAGTCAATTTGCAAACGTTTTTTCTGTGCAGTTTTATTCGTTTAACTCGTTGGCGTCGTCGAACCAAGTGAACCTCGAATCTCCACACAAGGGTGTCGCGAGTCGGAAGTCAACTGACTAAACGACATTTATAGATGAAATGAAATGAAGTTATTTGATCATTTGTATATTAAGGAGATTTAGTTATCATCTTCAATACCTTAACCACAATATTTGTAATAGTGTCGTATAGTTTCAAGTTGAAACGGATGTTCTATGGTACAATTTGCATAGCATACTTATTATGTTAGTTATTCCAGGTTATTATAAAAAGACATAAGCTACAACTAAAGTCTAAAAAAATAATTTGACAGAAAGTATCTCTTGTACTACTTATCTTAGGCACCTTTAGAACTTTTGTTGCCACTGCAAACTTTTTGATTCACATGATTCGGAATATATGAATACAACTGACATAAAAGTTTTACATTGATAACGAACACAGCAGCTGTTACCTTGACTAAGTACTACAGCAGGCCTCAGTCCGGAGACTCACAGGCAGGGGAGGCATAAAATGTTTGTAGTTCTGTTGCGCCGTATGAGTTGTTTGTTGGTTCATGGATGGGCTAACTTGGTCTACTCACTCTCCTCAGCTTGCATTAAGCGACATAACAAATTTAATAAACGGAAAACACATTTCACCAGAACAGTTGCACACGGCAGCTTTACTTGTTGATGTTGATGGATGTTCTGTGGTCCACCTCGCACTTCACCTGCTGCTCTTTCTCTTACAGTGCGCACTACTCTGCCAGCTGTTCCTTTTGCACTTAATGTTGCCCTGGTTACGGTTGCAAGCCTCTTAGCTGTGGCTTGGATATATCCCTTTTCCGCCTGTTGCCTTCCAACTTGCTCGTTTATTGAAATTGTAAAGAGATAACAAGCCCCGAGTAGACCGTCTACTCCTTGATCGTTTGCTTTGCACAGGCTTTCAATTTGAAATGTCAGTCTGGATATTCAAATATGTAATTAAAGCAATGGAAACTTATAAATCAAGATCTTTTTTCTGTCGTTGTAGAAGTAGTTATCTAATTCGTATTTAAACAGGAGGAACTATATAGTTTAAACGCAAGTATCGTTTAGGGCTCCAATTGATCACGTTTCTTAAGCCTGTTCAATCTAAAATTAAACCGAGTTGGTTGTAAAATGCAATCAAGTTTACTCCGTCCACAGCTGACAGACAGACTGACAGTCAGAAGTTTCAGGTATTCTCGACTGTGTTGCAAGCAATGTCAATAACACTTGTTTATTTGTGCAACATTTCAGTTGCTGCTGCTCGAAAAAAGTCAACACGTAGAATTACATGCTTTAACGTATGTTTGTGTGTGTATGCGTGTGTACTTGCGTGTGCAGCACTTTGGCCTGTATTTCCGTTCGGTTTGAACTGTTCTGGTTTTGAATATGACAAATATTCGTTTGCTTTAGAGCACTACCCAGCTACCCTCAAGCTGTGCCATACCCCAAGAGCAGTTGCACAGAGGATGTTGCCAAGAGGATGTACTTACGATACACATATGAACGCACACACAGAGAGGCATCGAAATAAAATCCGAAAATGCTGCGCACTTAAGGGGTAAATTAAGCCGAAAATGAAATGGCAGCAGGAAACGGAGGCGTCGGCTTCAGCAAGCCCGTTGGTGTCGGTGCAATGCTTGCATTATATTTCAGCGACGGCAAATAAAAAAGTGACTCACACACAGTCACTTCGTTTTATACGGCTATCATGAGGCAAGGATCAGCGGAGAATACTCAGCAGGCAGCAGAACGGGCTGGCGACTCTGACTTTCCGTTGCGTCCTGCACATGCCGGATATTTTCCGAGTTCCGGCCGCCTCGTCGTTTTATTGCTCTGTGCGGGGGAGGAAAGCCGCTCGTTAAATTTGAACACTGATGTGTTAATAGCCCAATCCCCAAGTGCTCGGACGCCCAGTGCAGCACATCAAGTTGTGAACGGGCACGGGGTGAGGAGTGTGGTGCATGCAACACAAACAGCAAGAGCGGAAACAACACGCGTTACCAACAGCCTGTCCAAATTTGTTTGAGGCATTGCCAAACATCAAAGCAATTTGTGCCCGACAGTGCAAACAAGCAAACGACTGACGGATGGAATGACTGACTGACTAACTGACAGAGTGCTTGGGAAATAAATTGCCAAAAATGTCACAGAAATAAAATATTTCAAAACGCTTTCAAGCGCGGGGCGAGGTTCGTAGGAAGATGGAGCACACAAAAGTGCTTCAGCTGCTTCAGTCGTTGAAAAATTGACAGAGCAGCAGCAATTGCAGTAAGCCATAAATGCGACATATATACACATGTGTGTTCGTGTGTGTGTGTGTGTGTGCGGAAAACGCTAACGAGAAGGTGGTAAATTCCACTTTAACATATTTTATGCACTTACGAATGCCAGTCAGGTTCGTTTGTTTGCATGAAAACGCCATACTGAGTTCCGTTCCCGAACAAACACATTCTGTTAAAGCGAAAGAAAAGTTGGGGAAAACATTTATTTGCCGAAAAGTGCATTCTTCATCAGTTATTCAATGTTATAAAAATACGCAATAAAAAGTTCTTGCATATTGCAAGCACCTTAAGTAGACTCAGTTGATTTTGTTGAGCTCCATACAGAAATAGTAACTCTGCTTAGTCGATTCCCATGAGCTGTGGTTAGGTCAATAAAAGTACGTATACGCTCGGTATTTGCTTAGTTCATACAATAATATAGCGTATACTATTGACGTTACTCGTTTTGGATTTGATTGACATTCTCGTGTGACTGTGACAGAGAATAAGAACGAGGGAAAGAGCTGTTGATGGTGACGGGAGAGGGAGTATGTGATGTGCAAGCTAGAACTCCTATCAGCAACAAACACACTCACATGGCGAATTTGTAAAAGGCGAATTTGCCATTTTTTGGACTGGTCAAATAGAATAAGCTAACTAATTTGGCGTCTCATTTGACAGACGCAACAACTTTTTCTGCTTCCTCTTCATAACACTCACTATGAATTAATTTTCCATTGACACATAATTTTCAACAGACTTGGCGCTCTTTCAAGTGTTGACCCTGCGACTTTGATGTGCAAAGTGGCTCAGTCTACTCTTTAAGTGTATTTACATGAGCCAGTTTAATGTGGACGTATGTACATATTTGCAGTTCTGCTTCAGCCTCATGCCGCAACATCGTCGTCCTTTACATCGCCCTGTTCCGGTTCTATTCATATTTGATACATCCTGTTGCAGACTACGCACAAGCAGACAAACACTTGTACACTCTCTCACGCACGCATATCAATCACATGCCAGATGTCTGTCACTCTTCTGTCATGTTGTGTGGGGGCGTGTGAGAATTCTGTGGTTACCCGAGCAGCATCGCTTGCTCTGAGATATTTTCCCCCATTTTCCGCTGCCATTTGAAGAATATGAAACGTTCGCGTTTTGCATATTTATATTGCAGAACTTGGCTTTCTCTGGGCATCCCTTATCTCAGCACTGTCCGGCAGTCAGTCAATCATGTCATATCGGAATTCTAAACGCGTCTTGATAACAAAAATTCAATTTAAATGCGTTACGTGTTGTAAATGAGTTGGGAAAGTTTTGAATTGATTGCGACATAAAGTACACGAACATTAAAAGATTTCAAGGTGAACCTTATAAATTTATATTTACCATAAGAACAATTCAAATTTAATAGTTATTTTTCGTTATTATGTAATATATTTGCAATCATTCTTAATTTTGGGAAACACATATAATATATTTCTCCTCTTAAAACCCATGCGTGGGTATTCAATTGCAATCTGAATTGTCCCCCATATGAATTAAAATTCCTTTTCAAATTTATAGGTTGGCTTTCATAGCAAAAAGTCAAAAGAACTGAAACACACGAGCACACATGCACACACTCATATATTTAAATTGTAGGCACGATACGGTTTTGGCCTTGTCCCTGTCTTTCGTTCACATGTGTGCACACAAGTTATGAGTATTCGTATGACCGCTTTAGCAAGCGACTGCAGGCTGACCCACCGACCGCAACGGCAACTATTTATGAGTATGTGCATGTAGATGCGGCGGCTGTGACTGCAACAATGACTGTGGCTGAGACTGCGGACACTGCTGCCTCTTAGGGGAGTGGATTTTGCAGCAGAATCATTGCTCTGGGAAAAGGCGGCACAGTCATAACGAGGGATCCGTATCAATGATGGTCTTAAATACCCTTTAAATTGCTTTTTTACTTGTAGCGAGTGGATTCAGTATTTACATTCGGCAGACTGACCTTAAAGTATCGCTTGTGATTGGTCACCTTTTGACCATTGAAAACCTAAGAAGATATCTCCGGCCGGGCAATCGAACTACCATGTGCGTAGGTCAGTTTGTCCGTCAGTCTATTTGTCCGTCTTTGTGTCGGTCTTTCTGTTGCAACGAAAACTAATCTCTTTTATAAAAAATCTTCGTGCTTTAATTTTACATTTGTTAGAGAAAATGTTTTTTTTCCAGAACGTAATCACAGCGCATATTAGACAAGGCCGAGAATGTTTGGCATTCAGATAGCTCCAAGGAGGAAAATGGCATGCCAGTATGCAGACATACACACATATACATGCATATGCATATAGATTTACGTACACGGGCAGAATTCTCGTCTAAGCGGCTAAACAACTGGGACCCGCCCCAGCTGCGCCGCCTACGCACATTCTGGTTAAATATTTGCTGCTATCCATCCCATTTGTTGGCTCACTTAGTGGCCCACGGCATGTAAATTTACTTATCAGGAATCTATTAGCATCTAATAGATTAATATTTTGTTTGGTTTGCTAGGCAAACGACCAAATTGTAGCTGCAGGTGGGTAAAATTTGCATAGGATGAGCAATGACAGTTAAAAAGCCCTTTGTCAGAGCCTACAAGCCCAAGCCGAAAATCAAACATTAGCACAGTATGCATAAGCCACGTGTGCTCTTCCAATTTGATGCCACCAACAACAGCTGGAGAAACTGCAATACACGAATAAGGTAGGGGGCTCAGCCAAAAAAGAAAGCTGGAATCAATATGGGAAGTGCTGGCGTGCAAAATTCCTTGGGCAGGCGGCAAGAACGATTGATTGAATCCAGAAGTGGCAATAAGAAGCGCAAAGTGAAATGGTAAATGCAAAAGCAAACAGCTGAAAGCGAGTAAGAATACTTGTTGTTGTTGGTAGCCAGCAGGACGAAACGGCAGCGTGGCACGTTAAGAAGAAGAAAGTATATATACACACACACAAACATACATAAACACAACTTGTTCAGATGGCACACGCACATGCGTGTTATTCAAATGTTGGCTGACGCCATTTCAGCATTTCAAATTTATACACACGGTTATTGCTGCTTACATTGCGTGCGCGTGTGTGCGTGCACGCCTTTGAGTGTACTGAGTGTGCGTGTGTTAGCAAATTCTCGTCAAGCAGAAATGAATTTTCTTTCGTTAGTTTGCTTATACCGCAAGGCTATTCACACCGCTTCACTTATTTCTTGAACTCGTACACGGTTTAATTTTGGCAAAAAACTTAAAGCATACATTGAGGCGACCCTTATCAGGCCCACATTCACATACACATACACTGACGATTATGTATGAACGGGTGTAATATATGCAAATCAACTACAGTGGGTTGCTCTTTACTCTTCACCCTTTCATCCAGCTCGACTGCCCTGCGGCGCTCAGGTAATTAATTTCATTTTTATTGCATGTCCTATTTCTGACTCACTCTCCTGCGGTACGATATCTCCGCCCCCAGCTCCCCGCCTATTATTCATCTTTTTCTCTGGTCCATTTTTATGCTACCACAAATCGTTTTTCTTGCGCACTGAGCCCATAAAACCTGTAATTAAACACGAAAACTAGTGTCACATAGCGTACACGTGTCGTGGGCTGCGTTCTCGCTTAATTGCTGCCTCACATTGCGTATACCCAACGTGTGCCGCATCAGACAATTGAAGCGCGTGCTCAAAAACTACTCTTAGCGACAATCAAATAAAGCAATTCTAATTGACTTTGTCTCGCTAACTCATTCAAGCTTCAATTCAATTGAAAAACGAAAAAACCTTACGAATTTTTTCATTGTGTTCCCACGTGTTTGCAGTTATGATATTAATTTTGACTTAGTAAAAACACAATTGTTCAAATACACATAAAGAAAGGTCTAACAGTCTAAAGGTCTAGCGGTCTAAGTCAGACGTAAGCAGACGGAACACAAATAGAATTGTTGCTAAAAATATCGCTAATTCTAGGATAAAGCAATCACAGCTGTGCAAATTTGCTTAAACTTGAAATCAAAAGAGTTTGCCCTACTGAAATCGCTATAAAAGAACACGACTTGACGAGTGACTATCATTGAGGCTGTTGAACTGGTCCAAGCATGAGAGTACAAGCGCTTGCGCTTGGCTGTGCAGTTTTGGTAGCTTGCTTCATGAACAGAAGCGGGGTGACATCGACAGCTACAACAACAACGGAAGCAACAACTTCATCTTTTGACCCAACAAACAGCGATACCACCTCCAGCACTGTTACGTCATCAACAACCAGTTCATCCTACGATCTTGAATTAGTAGCAATAGATGAAATGTATAGTCCAAGAAAAAGGGTTATGCGCCGAACGCAAAACCAGAGGAGACAGAAAAGAAGATTGGCTAAGCGGCCCGGCAATAATCTATAAGCAAAATTTAATAAGCATTGAAAAAGGATGAAAAAGGACGACTTATCCAATCAAATTTCAATAAAACCCTGATCCGACTTAACCTGTAAGCTGTATGTACGTAAGTAGGTAGGTATTTGTTTTAAAATAATAATATTACTTGCGAAACCATTATGAACAAGAACAAGGACACAACAAAATGTGAATTTAATTTTGATCCTATACATTAATCGAATTAGAGATAATTCCAAATTGGTGGCCAATGAGTTCAAACTTTTTTCTTTTTCGTTCCCTCAATTGCACCAAATTTTTTTTTAGCTGTACGCAAGAATTCAATAAAGGTATGAATTACAGTCAATATAAAACTATTCCAACAAACAAATAAAATGCTGACAACTTTATCTACAACAAACTTTTATATTGGCCAACAACAATCAAGCAGATTGTGACCTTAAATTGTTTACCTCAAAATGCGTTTAGCCGACAACATTGTTAGTTAGGAATTAACTCAATTTAATTATGGCTGCTGGCTGCCATTAATTAGTTTTGACGCTTGTTACTGCATTTTGCAGCTATTGTCGGGAGTGCTGTGTGATGTGCTCGGAACATGGAAAGTTCGCCAGGCAGCCAGACGGACGAGCAGGCTGAAAGTTGCGGTACAAACTGAGTTGCAGAGCCTGTTGAGCTGGCAAGGATTAGTGGCCTAACAAGCCGTGGAGTCAAGAGTCCTGACGTGACAGCTCAGCTCAGGAATAATTACACGGGCACTGTGGAAGCTGTTGCTGGTAAAATGTTTATGGTTTTTAGCCATTATGTATGAGCTCTGAGGACCGAGTTAGGACTCGGCCGTAACTAAATGCCAGCTATGAAACAACTGTAACTGTCTGTGAGTCCATCTGTCTGTCTATCTGTCTGCTCGTTTGGCAACCTCAAGCGCTCTTCAGTCGCACACAATGTCGAGCAGAGCACGGCGCAACACACAAAAGCGCAGTGGCAGCAGCAACGGCCCTTAAAACAAATAAAATACATACATATGTATGTGAAAACTCAACAGCAACAGAAGGAACAACAACAACTACATCAACTGTGGCGGTTAAAGCTAACGAACTAATGTAACATAGATTTTTATATGGCATAAGGAGCAGGAATCGTTTATGACTTGCACAGATACAAAAACACTCACGCGACTCACATACACACACACACACACATACGCATATAGACATTAAGATGGCAGATAGGGAAACAGGCAGCGTTTGAGTTGAGCTCGGGCACTTAAGCAACCACCAGAGCAGCAGCAACAGCCGCCGCTCACGACGACTGCACCACGACCGAGTGGGGGCTTCAGGCTCGGCTCTTGCCTCTTGTCTCTTAGAACTGAGAAGCTACATCTTGAATTGCAAAACCGCAAAATACACACGAGTAGCAAGAGAGAGTGAGAGAGGACACGCAGACATCCACGCAGTCACAAACCGACAGACAGACAGACAGGCTGACACTTTACATATGTCCTTTTTGCAGATTTCACTCCGTATGTGCGCGTAATGGCCCAGTTGAACCCCGTTATATGTGTTATATGAAAACCAAAATAGAAATATACTTATGTCATTGAGTTTTCAAGTGAAATTATAAGGAAACTTTATAAAAGCTTAACGGATTCTATGCAAAGCACGCATTATTGCCAAATACATAAATGTAATTACTTCCGATTGAATCCTTAACGATAAATGTCTTGGTACTTTGCTTAGCTTAATGGCGCACCTGGTTCATTAGGAAGCAGACTGGCATGATATCAAGTCCAATTGGGTCAGTCATTTCAAGTACCGAGTGACAGTTAAAGGGGATGTCGGATGTCGCTTATGTATATATTTAGTTACATCTTTCATATAAAATATTCATACATTCGTGAGCATTTACTTAGAATGTGTGTACTTCTGGCTCGCACTGTTGCTTCGTACGCACGCACACACACTCTTTCACAGTCACACAGCAGCCGAAAAGTTACTAAAAGCCGGAAATTTGCATGCTGCGACTGTTGTGCAGCATTTTCATTCTTATGCCCAACCTGGTGTGGGTAAATTTTGCTTGCGTATGCTCAAAATTTCATGCCAACCGAATTTTTACGGCTGCCCTATACGTGTTTTTGCCAAAAGTTTGCACAGTCTACTAGCCAGTTACCCAACAGCAACTGCCAGCCACAGTTTTCCCAAATTGCCTGCATGTTATTTCAAGCGGGGAAAAAAAGCTAACAAAAATGTGAATAAAATAAACGAGAGACTCTTTAAATTTCAGCAAAAGGTTTCGCTTTTGTTCTCTCAAACATGTTTAATTCTTCCGACTTTTTGGGTAACACCAAAACACTTGCAGTCAAACTGAGAAATTTAATGCATTCAGTTTAAGAAAATTTAAACTTCCGTTGTCAACGTTTGCTGACAGCTCTGTCTATTTTTCGGTATATTCAATATATCTGGCGAATAATAATTAAGCCGTGACATTTTGATTGACATTTCGGGTATCATGAAAAGCAATTTACGATTGACATTTTATCATCATATTTCGAGTACGAGACCAATATTAATAATTTAAATTTAAAAAATTTAACTTTAAGATTAAAAAATAAACATGAAATCGCATTTGCAACTTAACTGTGATGTTAAGAATTTAAAATTCCCTATTAAAATAATATTCCATTTTGTTACATTGACTAAGAACTTAATTTAATTTGACTCGTAACCTTCAATAGATATTATTTAATTTGTGTAACTTTCAATCAAGTTAGCAGATCGGGTTAAACATTTATATTGTTGACATGACAAAGTCTACCGCAAAAAATAAAATGAACAGAAAACACTTTCGCCTTGTTAACTAAATGAATTTCGTGCTGCAATCCCAAATTGAAAAACGACGAACACAAAAGGGAGAAAAAAACATCATGTGAAATAAATTGCCATTTATGTGAAATTAATTTGAATATAAAGCAAATGAAACCGGGAGTATACAAATCAAATTATGCTAATTAAATGCACACGAAAGAGGCAACAACCAAGCAACCAACTCAGCTGAAATTTTTGGCCAAGTGGTTGACTCTTTATTGCCGCACGATTTAACGAACAGTGTTGGTAACTGTTGAGTGCAGTTGGTCGACGAGGAGGGGAGAAGTCAGGTAAATGTTATTATTTTTAAGCTTGAGTCCTTGTAGAGTGAAGAGGGCAGGAAAGGCAATCCTTTCATTAATGCTTGCCTGTGACATTCCCTTGCCGGTAGGACGATAAGGACGACAATAGCGCCAGCAGGAGAAAAAGCAAAAGCGTAAACGCTGGTGTTTCAACTCAGTCGCAAATTGTCACAAATTAACTCGATGAGTGGCCCTTGTGCCAGCGACAATTCTCCCGAAATAATTTTATTATGGAAGCAAGTTGCAATGGCAACGTGGCTACAAGGCATTCATTCTTCTAGCTGCTACCTTTTAGCGGAATGCCTCCACCTCCACACTGTCTATACTCAAGTGACACACTTCGACGCTCACACTGCGTATGCGTAATGTAATTATCAGTTATGCGATATAACGTACCGTGGATGGGAAAATAGACTCGTAATTACATACCATGTCCACGTGGCGCTGACGCTCATTGATGATTACATAATCGATATTAAAACCCGATACTTTCCGGCAGCCCCATGCAAAACCGAGCGAATTCCGTTAATTGAAACCTTTTCTGCGCGTATAGTTTGTTTTGCTTCTTGTTTCCTCTTGTTTCTCACAACTTTGTTTTGTTAAATTTTTCCTCGACTTGTTTTTCTCACAGTCACTGAGACAAGGGTCAACTTCGTGGCCAAATTACATAGCACACAAAAACAAAAAAACAGCGACAGAAATAAATGTTGACTACTAAAAATAGAAGCAAGGAATCATCATCAGCAAGACGAGCAACGACCAAAAACTAAACCAATTCAAGCAGAGCGTAAAACGGACACCGCATGTGTGCAAATAGGAAGCAATAGCGAAAAAATAAAATCCCGTGCAGGGCAATTTATGCGCTGGGCAGTAAAGCAAGACAACCCCAATAACTTTTTTATAAGCATCATTTGAGTCCTGTCGGGCTTTTGCATATAGTTGGGGTTGTAAAAGCCAAGGATTGAATCGAAATACATACACCCATGTTTAAATTTTCCTTGGCTCCTTGTGCGTTTTAAACTTGGTTAACTTTATACTACCACTATACTACCATAGAGATCTAAGCTGCATAGCTCAACTTTTTGCTTTCCTCGAGGCGGACTCTTTTCTTCAACTTTAGAAAGACTTTTAAACAGATTTCAGACTTTATCTAGAGAAAATACACAAACAAATCTTTCTATGTAGCTATAAGTCAATTGTTAGAATTCCTTAAATTGTCCAGGTATAATATAGTCGAGCGCTTGATATTTATGGCTGTTTTTTCTGCAGCTTTCCCTCTCCACCTACTTCTGGGCAACTCAATGGAAACAACTGATAGTCTTTTGGGGCCACACTGCAACAACGCAAAGCCAAGAAAATGTTGCCCAAGCTTTTCTTTTGAAAAATATCGACTAGGGGCGAGAAAAATACGGCTAAAAACGGGTAAGATGGATAAGCGTCTTACAAAACGGGTAAAGCCAAAGTTTTTCACGTTGCTTTCAATGGCGTCTGAAGCCAAGTGAAATAACTTGAATCAAAAGGAGAGAGAGAGAGAGAGAGAGAGAAAATAAAGAAAACAACAGTCAAGTGCGACAGACAGTAAGATACCCTTAGTCCTGTTTTGAGAACCCGTTACTTATCTTTTCTTTCGCAATCACGTGCGTCATAGCTACTGCATACGATACCAGCATGCAGGCAGCTCGCAGAGCGCTTCCAGGAACTTTGGAGACCTTAGTCTCTTATTGCAACGATTGGAATGTGTAGAAAATTTAGATACATGTGAAGCATAATATTGTATCTTTTACACATTGATAACTGAAATTGATTTATCGACTTGTGAGTGTGGAGGGAGTTGGAAGGAAAACCTACATTTGAAATTGTATGTGTTTATAGTTTGTACATGACTTAATCGACTCGGCTAGACACCCTGATCGGGGTTTACAACGTCTTCTTCTACATTAGCACAAAATGAGAATACCCTTATTTTATCATTTAGAAGAGTATAAAAATGTACCAACGGTTGCTGCTAACCAGAACAGACCAAGCACAACGCAGGTTGTATCCAGAACATGGACTGGCAGTGGTAATGGCGACGGCAACTGTTATGGCGTATTACATTTTCAACTATCGCGGGACAAAAAAGTTTTGCTTGAGTCTTCAATCAATATTAACAGTGTCCTTTTCCTTAAGGTGAAAAGTAATTTTTTTCTTCTTCTAACATTTTGTGAGCACAATTTTCGATAGAAGTTTTGAATTGAGTGCCTGTTAAAGTGGCAAGCGTCGCGTATACGCAATCCATAAATTTTTTATTTGAAACTTACCAATTCCCTTAATAGTTGAGATCGTTCGATTTAATAGAGTTGCGTGATGTTTGTACACGACTTTTGCAGTTAAGTTTTTGATCTGTAAAACAGGAATACTCATATCAAATATAATTGCAATTTGCCATAAGAGATTTTTGTTAACCAAAGGGAATTCAGATTTATCTGTGCCAGTTGCCAAGTGTGTGAATTACCGTTCACTTTATCAGCATGCTTTGTGCTAACTGAATCAATAGAGCTGAAGTGAAACACTTCAAGGAAATTTAAAGTAGGCGAGAGAGAAGGAGAGAGATCTCAAGAACACACATCAAAGACGTCGAGGCGTTTTAATAAATGAATTGCTGATTAAATGAAGTTCGCAAAAGCAAGAAAAAAAGCGGAAAAAGCGAAATAGATGAAACTGGGCCAAACGGTAACAAATGCCAGTAGCTACAAGCGGAGCAAAGACTGCTTAAGAAATTGGGGAACAAAATAAAATTGCAAAAATGTGTTATGTCTGGACAGAAATGGGAGCTGGCAGAGCACGGTGCTCGCCATAAAAGCACGTTGGGCAAGGTTAAACCAGGCGAAGCCTGTCACAGATGGGAACGCGAACAGCAAAATGTGCGCAGAGACACCATTTTATGGCCGATGACGATGTGCCAGCTCCAGAGCATGAGGGCGGGGCAGAGTGGAGTTAAAGAAAACACCAGAAAAATAGACAGAGGAAGCGCAAGTCATGGCAAATGGCGGTGAGACAAAGGAACAATAACAAAAACAAATATCCGCCGACGAACCGCACAAAGCCAATCAAGTCTCAGAGACAGGAACGCGAGCCTGAGACAAACTAAGCAAGAGAGGAAGTTTTGATAAATGTGTGCTAAATGTTGGTCCCTCACTGAAGTACGACTTGAAAGAATCCCAAACTATTAAACCAAGGAGTTTTGAGTATTCTTTCAAAGCCTTCATTATGAAATAGTAAGCTATGGCATTTAATTCAGTTCAACTATTAACCATGAAGTTTTGAGTCGACGAAATGGTAAACTAGAGAGTTCAATGCAAAAACTAATCTGCCTATGAAATAATTAGTTCAGTAAAATTGTAGCTTTAAACAGAGCTAAAGATTCGACAAATGAAAATAAATAAATAATAATGTCAAATATTCTAAAAACCGCAAGAAAAGTCCAAACAAAATAAACTGAGAGATTTGCGCAGGGTAGACGTAGTCAACGGAGCTCTGTTAATAAAAAGAAAACAAAAACTTAATGGATTTGACTAACGGACTAACTTGAACCGTCACCGTCAGTATTGTGGATGAGGAAGGGAAGGAGATGGGCATGGAAAAGGGGCTGGCGATGACTGCGACTGTTTGGCGGGTCTCCAAAAGGGCAACGGGAAAATTGCGCGCGCGAGAAAAGCAAAGGAAATGCGTGAAAAACAATTTCTAAAGTAATTTGCGTTACACGTCAGACACAAAACACAAAAAAAAAGTTTCACGTTGTCGCTTTTTATTTATTTTTATGAAATTCGAGGCGAAGCAAAATGGTTAAACAGTAAAGTGCTCTCGAGCAGTGCGCTTTGCTCTGCGACCCAGAACCCTAGTAATACTAACTTGCAGCATTCTCATTCGAGGGCAAAATATTGTATTTTTCACATTGGGACTCGGTTTGCTTTGCTCTACTAATTTGTGTGTGTTTTTGTGTGTTGTTTTTCGTCTGGTTTGTGTTGTTTACACAGCACACAGCACCAGCAGCAGCAGCAGAGGCTTTGGCTTCGGTGCCAGCTGAGCTACAGATAAATGCAAACACAGGCAATCGCACACTAGCATAGGCATAACAAAAGCAACTCACCTAAAGCACAAACACATGTGTGACCGTTTCGGCGTCGGCGTCGGCGTCTAATTCAAATGCAGTCACATTACGCCTTCGATTTGCTGCTGCTTTCAGCTCTGCTTTCTTTGTCTCTTTCGCGCACTGTTATTGTTATTATTTTTTGTTATTGTTATCGTTGTTGTTTTTGTATTCCCTTCTGCCTGTCTGATAACACGCGAGTGAGCGTTACTCTGGCTACGATTTGCTGCGGTTGATTGTGAATTAGGAAGAGGCGACAAATCGCAATACGCTACACTTGACAAGCATTTGTTGTTGTTTTGCGTATATGTATTTTGTGTGCTTCTCTTTTTAACACGTTCACAAAACTGTTGATTAGGTTAATACAGAGTCCGCTGGTGCTACTTTTTTGTGATGTTTATTTTGATTCTATTTGCCATACATATTATGCAAAACTATTTGCTCTGCTCTGTTTTACAACCGGCGGCAATTCCGAGTACGGCAGCAGCAGCAGCTTGAGGTCCGAGCAGATGGCAGACGGTGGGTGGACGAGCGCTGGCGCAGATCTGCCCGCTTTGCGGAACGACTTTTTCACAGCACGACGTCAAGTAGAGCACTAAGCGCTGTCGCCACAGAAAATTCTGTGCGGGCCTTGCTAAATTACAATGTACCCAAATGAGCACTCTCTCTCACTCTCTCTTTCTCTCTCTCTCCCTCACACTACCTGGCATGCTGTGGCATTCGCACTCATGCATGGGGTATCTCCCTCTCGCTTTAGTTCGCACTCTCGGCGAGGTACTCTCTCGTATCTGCCGCGCAGAGCTCTCAGCTCTCAGCTTTGCTATTGTCGCGTTTTCGTTGCTCCAGTTCGCTTTGGCGCCAGACATCAACTGATAGGGCAATGCGTAACCAACACCAGAAGCAGCCGCTCCAGCGCCACCAGCAGCGGCAGCTTTGACGCTTACGCTGGCGTCGGCGTAGCATGTGCCACGCTTTGTTTACTGTTATTTACCACACTCTGCCGCTGCTCCAGTTTGCTCTTACTCGAAGCTGCTCTCCGCTCTTCCATGGCGACTGTGGGTTGTGGGAGTCAAGGCAACAGTGCTTTGAATACTCATGAAACTCACAGTTTCCACATTATGAAATATTGGAAGACAATATATGTATATTTAAAATTCAAATTTAGAAATATTTAAATACGCGAGACAAGATTAAGGGTATAGAAAAAGAAATCATCAAATCAGCATTATTTTCACAATACCAGCACTCAATAGCATCTCTATGTTACACTCAGAAATATTTCGCATAAATCAAATCAACAACACACCACTGTTCTCCAATACTGTAAACCAAACTCTCTCTTAAACAACGTTTTCAGCGCAGGCGCCATTTTTTTCACTTTGCGTCATCAGCAGATGAGCTTGAAAAACAATTCTTGCTCTTTATTAAGAGAGGAACATCATGATATAATACAACTGTGATCTCCGATCTGACTACGACTCACTCATTTGTGCTGGTTAAACTTTTAATATATTCAACTTCAATGATACATTTATTTATATAAATTAATGTATATTAATAAGTACCTATATATTAATATATTTTAGTTATTATTAACTTTTTGTATTCGTTGAATACTTTTAGGCACTTTAATTAAATAATCGTATTATAAATTAGACCTTTAGTACATTACAAGATGGGGATTTTTTTCAATCTTCACAATCCTCAACCAAATGGATGTGTTTAAGTTTGTGGCCTTAAAGATTTGGTCAGCTAATAGTATTAAATATGCCTAATAAGAGGAGGCCATAATTGGCACTCACTTAGATGAGCTCACTGTCGCTGGTTGCGTCGACATCCGGAACACTGGCAGCTTTTTCCTCCTTGCCCTCATTGGCAACTTCGGCCGCCGCTGTGTCCTGCGTGCCCTGTGTGTCCTCGGCTTCCGGTTCCGCTTCACGCACACCATCCTCGCAGACCATCAATGGCTTGCGCTCCAGCAGTGGCCGCGGTGTGCGCCCCAAGAATGTGTTGCAGACAGTCACAATGGACTCGCACTCCCCGGGTGCCTTGGTTACCACAAACACGCAACTCTGGATGACGTCATGCGGGGTATTGTCCATCAGCTGGAACACAATGTGCTGCTCCTCGATGTCGCCATGCGTGACAAGCTTGCCGTGCAAGCTGCAGTCATCGCCATTGAAATAAAACGAAGCTTTACAGATGATGTCGTTAGAGCTTTGTTCCGTTAGCAAACTTACCCTAGCGGTTCCCCGGTTATTTTCATTTTTAGATCCGCATATTTCGATAACACATAACTGAAGCGTTCCTTGGCATTGCTGTAATCCATCTGGACACAAATTGTATTAGATCAAGGAACTTTTAGAACAAGAGACTCTTTTACTTACGTCCTCAATGCAGTGATTGGGCGGTATGCAAATGGAATGCTTTGAGAGGGGTTAGGAGTACATTGTATCAATTTTAAAAGCACGAAATATAAACTTACCGTGCTCTGTAGACAAAACACGCAAATCACAATTATACAATTTTTATATTCCATGGCTCAACCACTCGGCGATCGGCTCAAACTTCAACTGAAATGAGAAAAATTAAGCCATAACCGCAGCATTGTTTTAGCCACTTTGTAACGATGCGTTACCTGACGTCATCATAATTAAAACTGTTGAGAACAAAAGCTCAGTCGTTTGAAACTCTCACCTCTAAAATTATTAGCTAAAACGCAAAGTTTATTTTGTTTTTGTCCGGTATAAAATGTATAATGTAATAATTGATTGTTATATTTATAGCCTTGCAGAAGGTATTTTAGAATTTGCAACGCACATTAAGAGGTATAACATATGTATACAGGGGTCTATGAAGAATACACTCACAGGGCTCGTTCTGGCCATTTCTGCCTGCCCGTCCGTCCGTTTGTCCGCCTGATTATTGCAACACGAGAGCAACAGCCCTCAATAGTGGGATACCATTAGACCTAAGTTGCCATAAACAGCATCTAACTAGATAATACTCTCTACTTTTGTCAAAGTCAGATAGTTTTACCTATTAAACATCACATACAAATAGAAATGAAACCAGTAAGAAAAGCAACAGTCGCGCAGCACGCGACAGTGGGATAACCATCGACCTATGTTTTCGTGTAGTTTAATTTAATCAATTCATACACATATGTATATGCACATGCTTTACAATTATTCCTCTCTTGTTAGCTGACAGAAGCCTTTAGTTTTATGCTCATACTTTCTTAAATAACTTCTGTAATTATTTTCCGATCGAATTGCAATTTGGAGAATACATAGATAATTAATTCAGCTTAGTATATGCTAAGGTCAGAAAGTTGTAACTTTTATACAGCGCTTGCAAATTGAGTTCAAAAATTAAATTTTTGATTTACGGGGGCGGTGGGCGTGGCACCTAACGTTTGAAATAAACTTGATCAGCTTATAGTACCTACCAAATTTGGTAACTCAAGCTTTTATAATAGCTGCGATCTGTGCGTTCCCACAGACATATAGACGGACAGACAGACAGACATGGCTCAATCGACTCGACTTGTGATCCTGAGCAAGAATATGTATACTTTATGGGGTCTTCCACGCCTCCTTCTGCCTGTTACATACATTTGCACAAAGTTAGTATACCCTTTTTTGACCATTTTCAATGGCATCCAGGATTTTAAATAAATTTAATTTGGAGATTTTAACGTTCAAACCGGAGTACGGACGGACATATTGACTGACAGACATAGGTCAATTGACTTGGTTAGCAGGATCACTAACCAAGAATATAAGAATATATGTATATACTTTGTGGGGTCTGCTAGGCCTCCTTCTTTTCGTCTTCTTACATACATTTGCACAATCTTAATATACCATTTTTTGACGATTTTCAATTTACCTTGATACTTAATATGCCTCTTCCTGCCTGACGCTTACACTTTCGGTGGCCATAAAGTTGTCCTACCCTTCTACGCTATTGGCAACGCACTACAAATGCATTGTCAAAGCTTTAATTTTCAAAAACTTTAATAAAAAAGGACCAGTTAAATTATTTTTTTTTCACTTTATATCATGGTTCAACAAATAAATTAATATCTATCCGACGCGGACGCGAACGTTGCGGTTGCTTCGGTTTCCTCTTCGGTTGTTACGAGTGGAACTGGAGCTAGAGCTAGTAGTACCTCCTCTATTGACCCGAACACGGCGCACAGCAGTGTATTGAAGATTAGAAATGCGCACAATCTTCTTGTTGGGTTTCAGAGTAACGGTACTCTCAGTTGTAGTTGTTGTTGTTGTTGTAGTGCAGTCAGCGGCCTCAGCATTTGCTGTAAGGGAACAATCCGTACAATCCGTTGTTACGGTTGTTGAACAGGCTACCGCATCGCAGGTCCTAATAAAGCAAATGGCCAATACGGCAATGCTAATGAATATTGTATAAGCTCTCATTTTTTAACACCTTTTCAAGACGGTCTTTAGACTTATGATATTATTTACCTTTCGCTGATGGTTTTTATAGTCGAAAATTGCTGGGATAACTAAAATTTCACAAAACCTTGAGGAAATATTTGTTTGCGTATACAGCTGGTTATGTTTTGTGTGCCGTATAATATTAACAAATCTTTGAAAGATAATGAACTCATGAAAGCGGGTCAAAATATTGCAATGACTGTTTACAATTTTTCATTTTATTTTGGTAGTTTTTTCTATTATAGTCGCTGAAATATAGGGTTTTATACGAACAGACAGATGAACATGGCTATATCGACTCGATTGTTGATGCTGTTTGTGGAGTCAGTCACGCCTGTTACATAACACACATGTTCGGCTGGAATAAATAACATCGTGATAATATCATATAAATGATATCGTAATCTCTTGTGAAATTCAAAAATATTGACAATTATTATAAATAGACAATTAATCCCGTTTTTAGTTATCGTAAACTAACTAACTAAGCGAACAATAAATAAGTTATCTCATTTCAAACGTAAGCAGTCAGTAATTACAGTCAGACCATCGTCATGCATCAAATCTGGTCGGTGTGACCATTCTGGTAATTTCTGCTAAGAATTTGAATGGAAAATCATAATTATCATAATTATACGTGAATTTATTTGAATAACCATAAAGCCATAAGCAAATTATCAGAAACTTACTTATATTAGAAGTAAACAAGTGTTTTAATTTTTAATATATTTTTAATAAATGTATTAACCGGTACTCAGATGTATAGGCATGAAGTGATCAACCTGAATCATATCAAATAATATGCGAAGAAGAAATCTAAGGTCACTCCGTCTCGTGGTCGCTATGATATTGTTCAGGCTTAAGTGTATAAACTTGACTTATAACAATAAAATTAACAAAAAAAAATAGCACCTTATTTATTTATAACATAAACTCTTTATTTAATTTAAAATAAACTAAGGCCTACAAAACATAAAACCAACATCATTGGTTAAAGTCAACTAAGGCTTACCGCTAAAAAAATAAAAATACTCAAGTTTATTTGGAAAGTTCAAGCAAATTGTCTTGAAACAATAATATGCAAACAGCTGCACCGTTTGCAAATAATTTACCAAGGCTAAAAACTATATTTGATATTTTGTGTAAGCTATCTTTTAATATAAAAAGCAGCGTTATAAACGAATCTACATCATAAATTTTACTTCGTGTTGAAAAACAAACTTAACATGAGAGCTTATACAATATTCTTAACCTGCATCGTTTTGGCAATGTTCCTTGTCAGGACCACTAATGCTGTAGCTTGTTCAACGACCGTAACAACGGATTGTACGGATTGTTCCCTTGCAGCAAATGCTGAGGCCGCTGACTGCACTACAACAACAACAACAACAACAACTGAGAGTACCGTTACCCTGAAACCCAACAAGAAGATTGTGCGCATTTCTAATCTTCAATACACTGCTGTGCGCCGTGTTCGGGTCAATAGAGGAGGTACTAACTCTAGCTCCACGAGCTCCAGTTCCACTCGTAATAACCGAAGAGGAAACCGAAGCAACCGCAACGTTCGCGTCCGCGTCGGATAGATATTATTTATTTGTTGATTTTTTAAACCATGATATAAAGTCAAAAAAAAAAATTTTACCTGTGCCTTTTTATTAACGTTTTCAAAAAGTCTTGAAAATTTAGGCTTTGATTATGTATTTTTGGTGTCATGTCAATAGCATAGAAGGCTAGGACAACTTTATGGCCACCGAAAGTGTAAGCGTCAACCAGGAAGAGGCACTTAACAACAAACAAGACAAGCATACATGTTTAAAGATTTGTATACCCTTCGACCATAGAAAATGTTAAAAAAAGGGTATATTAAGTTTGTGCAAATGAATGTAACGGACAAAAGAAGGCTTTGCAGACCCCACAAAGTGTATATATTCTTGCTCAGGATCACTATCCAAGTTGTTAGAGCCATGTCTGTCCGTACGTCTGTTTGAACGTTAAGACCTAAGCTATTTTAAAACTTAAGGACTCCAAACTTGGTAGATCAATGGAAATGCAAATGATTTATTTTGGGAAGTAATAAAAAAAATGTAGTTAAAAGTTAAAAAGTCCCAGCAGAGATCGTAAAATCAAAAAGATGTGATAAGACAGAAAAAAAAGCCTGCCCATCTTAAAATAAGCGTACCATTCACTATTGGGTTAATGACATTCCGAATTCTGGCAAAATAGTAAAGGCAATAGGAATGAAATGGCATACAGGAACCTTCATAGCATGAATGAGCCATGAGTTTCCGGCGTTCAAATGTATATTGACATGGCTAAATCAACTCAAGAGGAATATAACAAATATACATAACAGATGTACACTTTGTATTTACAACCAGAGGGAAAAACTACAGTCGAGCGCACTCAACAGTGGGATACCATTTGACCTATGTTAAAACGGTGAAAGGTGTACTTTACTGTACGACAGTAACAGATCACGTGAAACTTGCGCTCGCCTACCTCCATTGCTTGATGACACAAGCACTCATTGTTATGCTTATACTTTCTTAAATAACTACTGTGTGAAATTCGGTGGATACATAGATATCGTATTAAAGTTACCCATACTTAGGTCCAAGTAAAAAAGTTGCACCTTTTATACATCTCTAACTAACCGATTTGAAAATTTTAATATTCCCTGTGCGTAGCATCTTATTTCTCATTTGCAAGTGTCGAAGGTCCCAAGAAGTGGAGTACAGTTCGCAGTTGTGAGGAAACCAAACATTTTAAATTATTTCATTCGATTGGATAAGAATAAATTAAATAATTTTATGGTGATCAGATTGGTATCACAAAAATAACAAGCTTTTTTCGAATACTAAAATAATAAAATAAAATAATAATAATAATAAAATGAAATATATATAACAGACAGATAAAAGCGTGGCAGACCCCACAAACATTATATTATTTATAAGGATCACAAGTTGACTCGATTTAGCCGTGTCTGTCTGTGAAAATACAGATTTAAACTATTTTTTACAATAGCTGGAAACATCAAGCTTGGCATGCATATATATCACACCAAGTTTATTTCAAAAGGTGGGCACCATGAGGACTGTCCCTCCAAATCTATGTAGTTGGAATTGATGTATACGTAACGGTAAAAAAAAAAATGGTATATGGTATTTTACACTCGTCCGTTAACATGTTTAACTTGTTTATTTTATTAAAAAAACGTTGTTCTTTGGTTGGATACAATAATTTAAAAGCTACTAACTATCCCAATCGAACATTACGCCCCCTGCGGCTATTACGAGAGGTGGAGCTTGTACCATTGATCCGAACACGACGAGTCGCCGTGAATTCAAGGTTGGAAATGCGGACCACTTTCTTGTTGGGTTTCAGAGTAACGGTACTCTCAGTTGTAGTCGTTGTTGTTGTTGTAGTGCAGTCAGCGTCCTCAGCATTTGCGGCAAGGGAACAATCCGTACAATCAGTTGTGACAGTTGTCGAACAGGCTACTGCATCGGCGGTCCTGACAAAGAACATGCCCAAAACGGCGAAACTAACGAAGATTGTATAAGCTCTCATTTCTTAACAGCTTTCGCAAGATGACTTCTCGTCTTTTGATATGGCTAACCTCATGCCGGCAGCTTTTTATAGTCGAAAATAGTTTGTTTGGATAACTTATATATTTCACAAAACCTTGAGGAATTATTTGCAGGCGTGTACAGCTGGTTCTTTATTGTATACTGAAGAATATTGACTGAACTTGAAAGAACCCTGAAGTTTGCAGATTTTTTTAAGTGCGTCAAATAATGAACTTTTCTTTATTCTCAATTATCTAACCTTAACCATATTTATTTATTTAAAAGTTGGTTTTAGTAGTGGACTTATTCGAATTTGAAAATTTTACAATTAATTTAACAAGTATTTATCAACACAAAAATTATTTTACATTATTTATGAGTTAAATTAGATAATAATAGATATATTTTTATAAATTTAATTTGGGATAAACAAGAATTGGCGTATCCAAAATTTGTTACAAAGGATAGGGATAAGGGTATATTAGTTTTGGCCAGGGGCTTGCAACGCAACTTAGAAGACATCTCGGCGAAAATCTAAAATAAACTTGATTTGCTGCAATAGCATGCATTGACACCAAATATGGTAACCCTATTATAATCTCTAAATTCTAGGTTTTTATACAGATGGACAGACATGCGAACAGACGGACATAGCTATATCGACTCGGCTGTTGATGCTGATGCCCATTTTTGGACAACTTAATTTAATCTGTATCAACTTTAAACGATTCTTAATATCTAGGTTATTTACAAAAACCTAGGAGTGTTATATGAAATGAAATTATATTACTTCTTTTAAAGATTTTATGTCAAGTCCGGTAACTGGCAAATCTTCGGGCTGGGATGCTAAGTCGCCGAGCTGGATATTGGGATGAGGTTCTAGTCTCTCGGAGTACTTTTTCGTTGTAATCGGTCTCCAATTTTTGGAACTTTCAGGTCGGGTTCAATATCTCTGGTCCTCATGTACCAAGGAGCGCCAGTGATCTTCCACAGAGTTTTTGCTTGGAGAACCCGAATTCATGTGCGTTTTGGCAGCGATTTCATATAGTACACCTGTATGACATAGAATAGCTTTTGCTTTTAGCTTTTGCATTTTTGTTAGGACAGCGGTGTCGTCAGCATATGACGCAATCAGCACGTCTTTGCGATCTAAGTCCGTGACTGCTGACATATACTACGCTGAGTAAAATATCCCAGTATCCCCTAAATTTAAATTTGATCAGACAATAAACACAGAAGTAATTCAAATAAGTGCTGATGTCAGCTAACAAGTGTTTGTGTCGCCATCTGTCAAGAATTATTTCGAAGCATGCACATGTATGTATGAATATATAAAACTACAGCGGAGCATAGGTCGAAGGGTATCCCACTCTCGCGTGCCGCTGGACTGTATCTCTCGTTGATTTTGTCAACTACAGACAGAAGAAGACGTCTCCGACCCCACAGGTATATACGAGTATGTTATATTCTTAATCAGCATCATCAGCCAAATCGATATAGCCATGTCTGCCCGTCTATATGTCTGTTTTTCTGCATAAAAATGAAGATCTCAAAGACTATAGGAGCAATGACTCCCAAAAAAATGTAAAAAAATGTCTCAATACTGCGCGCAGATCATTTTTGTTTCAAATTTTAGCACAATCCTTGCCTTTAAAGTTGAAAAAACGTTCCTTTCCGCACATGTAATTCGATAAAAACCAAATACCGAGCGGAATTGTAATAAAGAACAAATGATTTCTGAAAATTTTACCACGATCGGATCATTAAGAACTCATTATTTGCTAGCCGCTCCCGAATCAGCTCCCCAAAGTATGCAACACTAACTATAGAAGTTTTATGTTTTAAAAAACGTTTTAGTCAGGTGGGTAGTGGGTATATCATAGTCGAGCACACTCGACTGTAGATTTTCGTTGTTGTTTGACGACTTTTAATAATCGAAGGGTATTTTTAACGGTTTTTAATAATATGGTCACTTATTTACTTTATTAAAAAAACGTTGTTCTTTGGTTGGATACAATAATTTAAAAGCTACTAACTATCCCAATCGAACATTACGCCCCCTGCGGCTATTACGAGAGGTGGAGCTTGTACCATTGATCCGAACACGACGAGTCGCCGTGAATTCAAGGTTGGAAATGCGGACCACTTTCTTGTTGGGTTTCAGAGTAACGGTACTCTCAGTTGTAGTCGTTGTTGTTGTTGTAGTGCAGTCAGCGTCCTCAGCATTTGCGGCAAGGGAACAATCCGTACAATCCGTTGTGACAGTTGTCGAACAGGCTACTGCATCGGCGGTCCTGACAAAGAACATGCCCAAAACGGCGAAGCTAACGAAGATTGTATAAACTCTCATTTTTTAACAGCTTTCGCAAGATGACTTCTCGTCTTTTGATATGGCTAACCTCATGCCGGCAGCTTTTTAGGCCATGGATTTTAAAAAAATTCATGGACTATTGTGTTTGTCGGAACGGAAATGTGCGTAACAGGCAGAAGGAGGCATCTCCGACCCCATAAACTATATATATTATGAATCAGTATCAGTAGCCGAGTCGATTGAGCCATGTCTGTCTGTCCGTCTGTCCGTCTGTCCGTCCGAATGAACACCTGGATCTCGGAAACTATAAGAGCTAGAGTCATGAAATTTTGTGACAACATACGTATATATTGCAGTGTCTCAAAGTTTTTTTGAAATTTGGACACGCCCCTTCCCGCCTTAGAAAATCAGTAATAACTATTTAAAAACTACAATATTAGCTCAACAACCAAAGTTGTATATCTTACATGACAAATACCCTGCCACGGACGTTATGTGAAAATTTCATTTAAATCGGACTATAAATAAGTGAGATATGATACGAATTAAACTCACTTACAAATCTAGCGTCAGACACACAGCATTTTATAAAACTTTTTGTTTGCATTGTATGGTAACAGAATTGGTTCACAATGCAACTTTGCCGATGGGCCAAGGAGTGAGGCAATAGCCGAGTGGTTAGAGTGGCGGACGGCTGCGAGAGAGTGCGTGAGTTCAACTCCCGGTTGAGGCAATTTTTTTTTTTATTATTAATTGTTTTGTGTTTATTTTATTTTATTTTTTTTTTTTTTTATTTTATTCTAATAAACTAAAAGAAAAGTTACTGTCAAACAAATTATTTAATTATTTAATTAAATTTCATTTGTAATGGCCTCCCCGTGGTGTTCCCTGGGTTCTGATTATATTTGATAATCGGTAGCAAATTCGAGCGGCGATTCCATATCGTTAAAATTTTTATTACGGTATAATATGATAATCCATGGCCTTGTACAGTCAGCACCTGACTGTAGCGTTCGACTGGTTATAGTCGAAAATAGTTTGTTTGGATAACTTATATATTTCACAAAAACCTTGAGGAATTATTTGCAGGCATGTACAGCTGGTTCTTTATTGTATACTGAAGAATATTGACTGAACTTGAAAGAACCCTGAACTTTGCAGATTTTTTTTAAGTGAGTCAAATAATGAACTTTTCTTTATTCTCAATTGTCTAACCTTAACCATATTTATTTATTTAAAAGTTAGTTTTAGTACTGGACTAATTCGATTTTGAAAATTTTACAATTAATTTAACAAGTATTTAACAACACAAAAATAAATTTATATATTTTTTATGAGTTAAATTCGATTATATGAGTAATATTTTTATAAATTTAATTTGGGATAAACAAGAATTGGCGTATTCAAAATTTGTTGCAAAGGATTGGGATAAAGGTATATTAGTTTTGGCCAGGAATTGCAACGCATCATAGGAGACATCTCGAATCATACAAGCCATTTCTGTCTGTTCGTCCTTCCGTTCGTCGGTCTTTGAAACTAATCCCTCAGTTTTAGTGCTGTCTTAATGAAAATTAGCATACATGATTCTTAGTCAGAAGAAGCCGGTTGGGATCAATATATCCCATAGCTGCAATATAAACTATCGGCTGATTTCCTTACTTGCATTTAAAATTTCATCAAAGCCGGGCCATTAGGAACAGTTGCCCGAAATGAAGATTTTTTGTATGATGTTTTGATTGTAGGAGTAACTTAACTTATAAGTGCCAGCCAAACTAAAACATAATATTAATTATAAACAATAATTTTCAATTCTGCACTATTATATTTAACTGTCATAGAACCGATCGGAAGTTATAAGAGCCCGCAAGAGTGGAACCTTTGGCATGCCGAAGCCTTTCTTAAACGGAAAATAGAACAGGTTTTCTGAGAATAAAGTCTTATTTCTTCATAGGTGGGAAACAAATTTGAATTTTAAGGACGCTACAAAGTTTATCACAAAGTTTGCAACGCGCATAATAATCCGCCTTATACAACTAAATAGGTGGAATGCGCATTGGGCTTATTACAAATCAAACTTTATCTGCCCACTGAATTGAGACATTTTTATACCCTTGCAAGGATATATAAATTTTTGGCCGAATAGTATTGGAATGATCGCAGAATAAGAACCTGCAATGGTATACAACATTCGTCATGCCGAAAGTACCATTCGTTCTCGTTTCATATTTTTTGTTTTGGTAGTTATAGCTCTTATAGTTTCTGAGATCTTGATTTGCAGAAGGATATGGCAATATTGATTCAGCTGTTGATGCTGATTAAGAATCTTAATACTTCTGGTTATCTAAACAGATAGACATGTCAATTTTAAAATTAGAGTACTGTATTCTACTGTAAGCATAGTATCACAGTATCTGAAAAAGTTGAAGCAAGGAACCTTTATAGAAAATTTGGATCTAGGTTGCAAAAAAGCTAATTTCCCGACGTTCAAATGTATAGAAAGGCAGAAAGACGGACAGATAGACATGGCGAAATCAACTCCAGAAGAATACAACATATATGCACTTAACATATAAGCATTTAAGTTATTTAATTTCATGATTTTGATGGTCCATAACAGTCAAGCACACTCGGCGGCTGCTTTTTTTTTATCACAGTATTTGGAAAAAGAAATATACCAACTTTGTGCAAATATATGTAATAGACAGTTTAATGCATGGCAGACCCCACAAAGTGTATATTTACACAGTTATATTCTTAGCCGTGTCAATCTGTGGACTCACAGATTTCAACTAAATTTTATAAAAGCTGGAGACATCAAATATCCAATGCATTTATAGCACAGCAAGTTTATTTCAAAGGGTGGGTACCATGACGACTGCCCCCAATCACGTTGGAAATTGTTGTATTCTTAAAGGTTTTTTAATAATATGGTAAAGGATATTTTACACGCAGCTATTAACTTGTTTAACTTAAGTTGGATACAATAATTCAAAAACTAATAACTATCCCAATCGAACTTTACGCCCTCTGCGGCTATTACGAGAGCTGGAGCTTGTACCATTGATCCGAACACGACGAGTCGCCGTGAATTGAAGGTCAGAAATGCGCACCACTTTCTTGTTGGGTTTCAAAGTAACGGTACTCTCAGTTGTAGTCGTTGTTGTTGTTGTTGTGCAGTCAGCGTCCTCAGCATTTGCGGCAAGGGAACAATCCGTACAATCTGTTGTGACAGTTGTCGAACAGGCTACTGCATCGGCGGTCCTGACAAAGAACATGCCCAAAACGGCGAAACTAACGAAGATTGTATAAGCTCTCATTTCTTAACAGCTTTCGCAAGATGACTTTTCTTCTTTTGATATGGCTAACCTCATGCCGGCAGCTTTTTATAGTCGAAAATAGTTTGTTTGGATAACTTATATATTTCACAAAACCTTGAGGAATTATTTGCAGGCGTGTACAGCTGGTTCTTTATTGTATACTGAAGAATATTGACTGAACTTCAAAGAACCCTGAACTTTGCAGATTTTTTTTTAAGTGCGTCAAATAATGAACTTTTCTTTATTCTCAATTGTCTTACCTTAACCATATTTATTTATCTAAAAGTTGGTGTTAATATTGGACTAATTCGAATTTGAAAATTTTACAATTAATTAGGCTATGGATTTTAAAAAAATTCATGGACTATTGTGTCATAAACTATATATATTCTTGCTCAGGATCACACGCCGAGTCGATTGAGCCATGTCTGTCTGTCTGTCTGTCCGTCTGTCTGTCTGTATGAACACCTGGATCTCGGAAACTATAAGAGCTAGAGTCATCAAATTTTTTGACAACATACGTATATATTGCAGTGTCTCAAAGTTTTTTTGAAATTTGGACACACCCGTTCCCGCCTCAGAAAATCAGTAATAACTATTTAAAAACTACAATATTAGCTCAACAACCAAAGTTGTATATCTTACATAACAAATACCTTGCCACGGACGTTATGTGAAAATTTCATTTAAATCGGACTGTAAATAAGTGAGATATGATACGAATTAAACTCACTTTGAACATACATACTTAAGCATACCTAATTTACGCAAGCATACCGAAGTTCAAATCTAGCACCAGACACACAGCATTTTTTAAGTCTGGGATAGACAAGAATTAACAGATTTACAATCGTTACAGAGGATGAAACTTGGCACATACACTCCTTATTGCTGTACACTGTAAATAAGACGGCACAAGTTAAATTGGACCGATATATCGTATTACTGCCCTACAAACTATCGGCCGATTTTGTTATTCGAAAGATATTGCTAATGAATTTACAATATCGGTATTTTTTATACATTTAAAATACATTTAAAATTTTATAAAAATCGGAACATTATAACATATAGCTGCAATAGGATCAACCGCCGAAATGCCTTGTTTTAGACTCTTCTAGCTTAACTTATCGGTGCCAATGAAAGTGGCACATACTCGTAATATTGAACACACACAATAGCATTCATCACTCCACCATTAAATAACTATTACAACTAGCATTGAACGATCGGAGGTGATAAGAAGCTGCAAGGTTCGGCATGCCGAAGTTAGCATTTATTTCTGGTCTTTCATGTTTTTATACCCTTGCATAGGGTATATTAATTTCTGCCAGAAGATTGCAAAGCGCCGTAGAAGACTTATTTAAGTACATATATTTTGTATCAGAGAGCTATGCAATCATGTCTGCCTGCACGTCCGTCCGTCTGTCCATCTGTCTGTTACAACGCAAACTCGTCTCTCAGTTTTACAGCTATTTTAGGAAACACATTCTTCTTATTGCTTCACTTGCTAAGTCGGTACGAGCTTATCGGCTAATTTTAGTTATTTATAAATATTTTGCAACAAAAATCTGTTTGGCGGTTTGGCCTCACCTTTTGAATGATATGATTGGTCAGTTGTTTCTGGATCGTAAGCATAAATCCAAGATTCATCGCCAGTAATAATTTGTTTGTATACGCCTTGATAGTCAGAAAGTATTACTTCACATGCGTAATAGCACTTCATTGCTCAACAAAATTGGACATCGCACAAATCGCCGAATGCACTTTTTGTTGTACTTGACATTTGGCACAGATAGCACTAGCAGTCCTACCAACTTAAGAAAAAAAAAGTTTGCCTGAATCGGTTAACGCGCAAAGTTTAAATTCTATAGATGTCCGATTTTACTAAAATGGAAAAATT
Source organism: Zaprionus capensis (assembly GCA_018903675.1). Classification (NCBI taxonomy): domain Eukaryota; kingdom Metazoa; phylum Arthropoda; class Insecta; order Diptera; family Drosophilidae; genus Zaprionus; species Zaprionus capensis. Next base: position 7,015,571 of record JAEIFN010000011.1, read on the forward strand.
AAAATTCGATTAAAATTAAATTAAAACGCATGATATTAAAAATTTGTTGCAATATCTTGTAAAATTTATCGTACCGATCCGGCTCGCCTTATTTACAGCGTGCAGCTATAATCATTAATATAGCACCAAAACTGACAGACTAGGGGAAACATTTTTGGGGAAACATGATCTTTACCTTTTAGAATTATTTTAGAATTTGGCGACACCATCTTCCGCCCCTTTAATGTTAAAACTTTGATTTTTGGTTGGATTTTTTCACATAGTTTTTGTTTCCAAATCATTTCTGACTTTTGTTGCGAGGTGACAGTTAACACAGAAATTATTTACAACATAATTTTAGGGGCGTAATGATTTTCAACGCGCGCTAGCAAGTATGCAATATAAAATATAGTTAATATAAAAGTTGCATATTTCAGACGGTATGATAGATCTTTCGATTATATCTTTCAAAATTCTAAGTTAAGCGATGTTCAAATATCGTCATTGACGACAAAGAGATAACAAATTTGCATTAAGTTTATTTAAAATTTTGTATGACAAGTGCACCGCCCCCGGAAATTGGTATTTTGCAATTACTAAGACATTAGTTTCTGCTTCAACATATCTATAGATTGTATTCACACAACCCCTCAATTTTAATCTAATTAGATAATATAACATACACAGAAGGTATTTAAATTTTTTCTATAGGTCACAGCAGCGCTGCCTGGTCGCTACTGCTTATCGGCGACATCGACGTCGCGATGCATGTCTTGTGTTCTTATATGTATGTATGTGTGAGTGCGAGAAAGCAATGGGTAGCACAAGAATTTGCGCACAATTTATTGTTGGGAATATGCCTCTCTTTTCTTTCTGACATGCTCAGGAGATAATTATAAACTAAATATTTTTTTTGCTGATCGATGTTTGGGTTGTACTCGTATTTTGAAATTCGTTTATATTTTCTCGGCTTTAGTGAAAATGGTTTTCTTAGAACTCATCATTAAGGTTGGATTGTTTTAAATTAAATATACATATATTTATTGGATGCCATGGCCACGAAAGTTAGACTTGAACCGCATAGTTTGGGTGTTATAGTTAAGTCACATTAAATTTTGAAATATCTGATACAAAAATACTCGACGCACCTTCAACATCTGATTACATATCGAATGTGTTAACTTAAATAAAATACACATGTGTGCTCATTTCCACAGTTGATTACATATACGGCAAATATGAATAAATGTAGAATCAGTATAAAAAGAAGAACTTCTGATGTAGCTCAAGAGTCAACCACTACTATCAAAGGTAACATGAGGATCCAAACAATTTCCTTAATCTGCGCCATGTTGGTCGTTTGTTTTGTTAAGCAAGGCAATGCGGTGGCCTGTTCGACCACAGTTACCACCAATTGTACTAATTGTACCGTTGTCGCGAATGCTTTAGACGCTGATTGTCTCAGCACAACAAAAGTCACCGCAACAACTACCGTGTCTCCTTCGCGAAGACGTCTGCTACGTCGCATTGCAGCGCTTCAAAATAGCCTAGCTCAGTGCAGAAAGAATGCAGGAGCATTAAAGAAGAAGATTCAAAGCCTTACAACCGGTTCCAACATCAACTCGTTCAAGGATAAATTTTTTGGTTAAAAAACGACAAGATTGACCCGACTTTTTTACATACATTAAAATAAATTGTTCTTAGTGTTAATATCAATGTACTTGTATTCTATACGCAGATTAACATTAGTTTTTATATTAAATGGCACATCCACTGCACATGCAAATTAGATATACAATTTTTGTTACTTTTTAAAGCGAAGATAGGAAAGCTGATCAATACATATTTATCATCCATATTGCGGTCAGATCAATGCAACATAGATAACGAGAGTAACAGTCGCGCAAAACGCGACAGTGCGATACCCTTCGACCTATGTTCCCGTGTAGTTGAATTTGTTAAATTCATACACATATGCATATGCATACATATGCTTTGAAATTAATCCCGACAGATGGCGCTCGCGCTTCGCGCTCGCCCGCCTTCCTTGTTAGCTGACAGAAGCACTTGGTTTTATGCTCATACTTTCTTAAATAACTTCTGTGATTATTGTCCGATCGGATTGTAATTTGGAGACTACGTAGATATTTCATTCAGCTTAGTATAAAGTCAGAAAGTTGTATCTTTTAAACAGCGCTTACAAATTGAGTTCAAAACTTAAATTATTGATTTGTGGGGGCGGTGGGCGTGGCAAATAACATTTGAAATAAACTTAATCTTCGCCGAGTATATAGGAACCTTAATTTCAAATTTTAGCTCTTATAATAGCTGAGATCTGTGTGTTCATCTGGACATCCAGACATCCGGACATCCAGACAGACCGACATGGCTCAATCGACTCGGCTAGTGATCCTGAGCAGGATATATATATTTTGTGGGGTCTGCCACGCCTCCTTCTGCCTGTTACATACATTTGCACAAAGTTAGTATACCCTTTCTTGACCATTTTCAATGGTCGAAGGGTATAAAAACGCACAATTGTATTGTAGAAAACTTCTATCACAGTTTTTAGCCGATGCAAGTGTCTTGTGAAGTTTTTGATGTTAGAGTGAAAAAGCCTTAGTCGAAGGGTGTCTTACTGAGAGCGTTCGAATGTAGCTTTTCTCACTTTTTAAGATAATGCGTCATACAAATGTCACAGAGTAATCGCCTAGAGATAACAATTGAGATGCCGAGTAATGCAATCACTTTGGTGAATGTTACGCGTTCAGAGCGTACATTAGTTTTGCAACACTCCTAAGGAGATGAAGTACATATATAATAAATTTTCAAGCACCTAATTACCAATTAAGAATTATTGTTTACCATGTCGGTCTGTCTGTCCGACGTCTGTTCGTCCGGCTTTCCGTCCGTTAGTCTGTTCCTTTGCAGTCTCTCAGTTTTTATACCCTTCGACCATTGAAAATGGTCAAAAAAGGGTATACTAACTTTGTGCAAATGTATGTAACAGGCAGAAGGAGGCGTGGCAGACCCCAAGTATATATATTCTTGCTCAGGATCACTAGCCGAGTTGATTGAGCCATGTCTGTCTGTCTGGATGTCCGGATGTCTGGATGTCCGGATGACCAGATGAACACACAGATCTCAGCTATTATAAATGCTAGAGACACCAAATTTGGAATGAAGGTTCCTATGTACTCGGCGCAGATCAAGTTTTATTTCAAATGTTAGGTGCCACGCCCACCGCCCCACAAATCAATAATTTAATTTTTGAACTCAATTTGTAAGCGCTGTATAAAAGATACAACTTTCTGACTTTAACATATACTAAGCTGAATAAAATATCTACGTAGTCTCCAAATTACAATCCGATCGGACAATAATCACAGAAGTTATTTAAGAAAGTATGAGCATAAAACCAAGTGCTTCTGTCAGCTAACAAGAGAGGCGCGCGAGCGCGAAGCGCGAGCCCCATCTGTCGGGATTAATTTCAAAGCATGTGCATATGCATATGTGTATGAATTTAACAAATTAAACTACACGGGAACATAGGTCGAAGGGTATCCCACTGTCGCGTTTTGCGCGACTGTTGCTTTTCTTACTGGTTTGATGTTATCTCGGTGAAACTTGGCAGACATGCTTCTTACCGCTAGTTATTCTTATAAAAATAAGAAGGAACTAGCGGTATCAAACCAATATGTCGAATAGCTATGAATGAAACTATCAAACTATCAACTTACCACACCTTAACATTGTTTTAACATGGGAAAACTCGCCCCAAAATGAAAGCCCATAATAACGCATCAGTACAAATTGTCGTTATACATTAGCTCGTAAAACATATTAAATGTCTACACGAGCTTGGTTTTCTTAGCGCTTAGGCAGTATATAAACAATTTTTGGCCTCATTTTTTGGACACAGAAATTGTATGTCAATAGAATTCTCTCAGCAAACTTCTGAAGATCACCTCGATCGATTTCAAGGTTAATCCAAATATTTGAAGAGCAGTCAACCCATTAAGCAACTCATTGTAACAGCTGAACAGTTTTACAAAATGTAATAATAGAAAGTATGCTAGATCTAGATAGCTATAAAAGCAGTCAACATTTATCATACAGCATACAATCAGAGAACTATTCTCAAAGCGCGATGAGAATCCAAACGGTGATCTTAGGTTGTACCTTATTGGTAGTCTGCTTCATCTCTAGCGAGGCGGCTTCCACAGACGACACCACTTCTACGGAGGTTACAACAACGACTGACGCCACAACTACAACAACTGTCTCCAGTTCTACAACTACCTCCTCTTCAACTTCCTCCAGCTCAAGCTCCACCGACACTGCAGAGATAATTCGCCGGCTGAGGCGTTTAAGACGTCGCTTGCTGATATTGAGAAGGAGAGAAATTGCTCGCAGAAGGGCAGCTGCACGAAGGAGATTGATCCTTAGACTAAGGAACAGAAATAGGAGGAGGAGGCCGGTTTTGGCCTAAATAATTATTTAAATGCACTGAAAAAATTTCAAATTATATTACAAGCTGAACATTGAAACATAAAAAAATACAAACGCTACAGTCAGGAGCTGACTGTATAAGGCCATGGATTACACAACCCCTAAAATTCAGACGTGATTGGCTGATTTTGACATTGGATTCGGATTCGGAAGGTCCAAAAACATATAGAAACATATATTGCATGACCCGCTCAAGACCCCCCATTATTTTTTGGGCCTTCAAAAATTTTTCGAGTTTTTTGAGGTTAAGTCGAATTCGGACTTAGAAGGACAAAATACATGTTAAAACATATATCGCATGCCCAGATCACGATTCTATATCTTTTGGGGGATATCCAAAGGTTTTTCAGTTTTTTGAGGTTAGGTCGAAATTCAGACGTGATGGAGAATTTCTGACCCCGGATTCGGATTCAGCGACCCAAAATACATATAACTGCATATGCCGCATACCCAGATCATGACAAACTTTTTTTTTGTGGGGTTGTGTTATCATAGTGTATATAGTTTTTATAGTTATTACTCATTTTCAGAGGCGGGAAGGGGCGTGTCCAAATTTTAAAAAAACTTTGAGACACTGCAATATATACGTATGTTGTCACAAGATTTGATGACTCTAGCTCTTATAGTTTCCGAGATCCAGGTGTTCATACAGACAGACAGACAGACAGACAGACAGACAGACAGACAGACAGACGGACAGACAGACATGGCTCAATCGACTCGGCTACTGATACTGATTCATAATATATATAGTTTATAGGGTCGGAGATGCCTCCTTCTGCCTGTTACGCACATTTCCGTTCCGACAAACACAATAGACCATGAATTTTTTTAAAATCCATGGCCTAAACATATAGACAGGCAGACAGACAGACGGACGGACAGACAGACAGATGTATGGATGGAAAGTCATGGCTCCATCCACTTCCCTGTTGATAGTGATTCAGAAAATATTGTATATACTTAAAAGAGTTGGTGTTTGCCAATTTGTGGGCAACCGAGTCGATTTAGACAGGTTCGTCTTTTTGTCTGTCAATGTAATGTATGTACGGACTGTGCAAATTCGATTGGACCCTTTTGTTTTGTCATTACTGAGTATTGAATAGATTTAATAATTGAAAAAGGATTTAATAATTGAAAAATTTGTCTTCATTATTAATAGATTTTAAAGAAGAGAGGGTTGTTTTTATGTTTCAATGTTCAGCTTGTAATATAATTTGAAATTTTTTCAGTGCATTTAAATAATTATTTAGGCCAAAACCGGCCTCCTCCTCCTATTTCTGTTCCTTAGTCTAAGGATCAATCTCCTTCGTGCAGCTGCCCTTCTGCGAGCAATTTCTCTCCTTCTCAATATCAGCAAGCGACGTCTTAAACGCCTCAGCCGGCGAATTATCTCTGCAGTGTCGGTGGAGCTTGAGCTGGAGGAAGTTGAAGAGGAGGTAGTTGTAGAACTGGAGACAGTTGTTGTAGTTGTGGCGTCAGTCGTTGTTGTAACCTCCGTAGAAGTGGTGTCGTCTGTGGAAGCCGCCTCGCTAGAGATGAAGCAGACTACCAATAAGGTACAACCTAAGATCACCGTTTGGATTCTCATCGCGCTTTGAGAATAGTTCTCTGATTGTATGCTGTATGATAAATGTTGACTGCTTTTATAGCTATCTAGATCTAGCATACTTTCTATTATTACATTTTGTAAACTGTTCAGCTGTTACAATGAGTTGCTTAATGGGTTGACTGCTCTTCAAATATTTGGATTAACCTTGAAATCGATCGAGGTGATCTTCAGAAGTTTGCTGAGAGAATTCTATTGACATACAATTTCTGTGTCCAAAAAATGAGGCCAAAAATTGTTTATATACTGCCTAAGCGCTAAGAAAACCAAGCTCGTGTAGACATTTAATATGTTTTACGAGCTAATGTATAACGACAATTTGTACTGATGCGTTATTATGGGCTTTCATTTTGGGGCGAGTTTTCCCATGTTAAAACAATGTTAAGGTGTGGTAAGTTGATAGTTTGATAGTTTCATTCATAGCTATTCGACATATTGGTTTGATACCGCTAGTTCCTTCTTATTTTTATAAGAATAACTAGCGGTAAGAAGCATGTCTGCCAAGTTTCACCGAGATAACATCAAACCAGTAAGAAAAGCAACAGTCGCGCAAAACGCGACAGTGGGATACCCTTCGACCTATGTTCCCGTGTAGTTTAATTTGTTAAATTCATACACATATGCATATGCACATGCTTTGAAATTAATCCCGACAGATGGGGCTCGCGCTTCGCGCTCGCGCGCCTCTCTTGTTAGCTGACAGAAGCACTTGGTTTTATGCTCATACTTTCTTAAATAACTTCTGTGATTATTGTCCGATCGGATTGTAATTTGGAGACTACGTAGATATTTCATTCAGCTTAGTATATGTTAAAGTCAGAAAGTTGTATCTTTTATACAGCGCTTACAAATTGAGTTCAAAAATTAAATTATTGATTTGTGGGGCGGTGGGCGTGGCACCTAACATTTGAAATAAAACTTGATCTGCGCCGAGTACATAGGAACCTTCATTCCAAATTTGGTGTCTCTAGCATTTATAATAGCTGAGATCTGTGTGTTCATCTGGTCATCCGGACATCCAGACATCCGGACATCCAGACAGACAGACATGGCTCAATCAACTCGGCTAGTGATCCTGAGCAAGAATATATATACTTGGGGTCTGCCACGCCTCCTTCTGCCTGTTACATACATTTGCACAAAGTTAGTATACCCTTTTTTGACCATTTTCAATGGTCGAAGGGTCTCAGTAAGACACCCTTCGACTAAGGCTTTTTCACTCTAACATCAAAAACTTCACAAGACACTTGCATCGGCTAAAAACTGTGATAGAAGTTTTCTACAATACAATTGTGCGTTTTTATACCCTTCGACCATTGAAAATGGTCAAGAAAGGGTATACTAACTTTGTGCAAATGTATGTAACAGGCAGAAGGAGGCGTGGCAGACCCCAAGTATATATATTCTTGCTCAGGATCACTAGCCGAGTTGATTGAGCCATGTCTGTCTGTCTGGATGTCCGGATGTCTGGATGTCCGGATGACCAGATGAACACACAGATCTCAGCTATTATAAATGCTAGAGACACCAAATTTGGAATGAAGGTTCCTATGTACTCGGCGCAGATCAAGTTTTATTTCAAATGTTAGGTGCCACGCCCACCGCCCCACAAATCAATAATTTAATTTTTGAACTCAATTTGTAAGCGCTGTATAAAAGATACAACTTTCTGACTTTAACATATACTAAGCTGAATGAAATATCTACGTAGTCTCCAAATTACAATCCGATCGGACAATAATCACAGAAGTTATTTAAGAAAGTATGAGCATAAAACCAAGTGCTTCTGTCAGCTAACAAGGAAGGCGGGCGAGCGCGAAGCGCGAGCGCCATCTGTCGGGATTAATTTCAAAGCATATGTATGCATATGCATATGTGTATGAATTTAACAAATTCAACTACACGGGAACATAGGTCGAAGGGTATCGCACTGTCGCGTTTTGCGCGACTGTTACTCTCGTTATCTATGTTGCATTGATCTGACCGCAATATGGATGATAAATATGTATTGATCAGCTTTCCTATCTTCGCTTTAAAAAGTAACAAAAATTGTATATCTAATTTGCATGTGCAGTGGATGTGCCATTTAATATAAAAACTAATGTTAATCTGCGTATAGAATACAAGTACATTGATATTAACACTAAGAACAATTTATTTTAATGTATGTAAAAAAGTCGGGTCAATCTTGTCGTTTTTTAACCAAAAAATTTATCCTTGAACGAGTTGATGTTGGAACCGGTTGTAAGGCTTTGAATCTTCTTCTTTAATGCTCCTGCATTCTTTCTGCACTGAGCTAGGCTATTTTGAAGCGCTGCAATGCGACGTAGCAGACGTCTTCGCGAAGGAGACACGGTAGTTGTTGCGGTGACTTTTGTTGTGCTGAGACAATCAGCGTCTAAAGCATTCGCGACAACGGTACAATTAGTACAATTGGTGGTAACTGTGGTCGAACAGGCCACCGCATTGCCTTGCTTAACAAAACAAACGACCAACATGGCGCAGATTAAGGAAATTGTTTGGATCCTCATGTTACCTTTGATAGTAGTGGTTGACTCTTGAGCTACATCAGAAGTTCTTCTTTTTATACTGATTCTACATTTATTCATATTTGCCGTATATGTAATCAACTGTGGAAATGAGCACACATGTGTATTGATCTTTTATTTAAGTTAACACATTCGATATGTAATCAGATGTTGAAGGTGCGTCGAGTATTTTTGTATCAGATATTTCAAAATTTAATGTGACTTAACTATAACACCCAAACTATGCGGTTCAAGTCTAACTTTCGTGGCCATGGCATCCAATAAATATATGTATATTTAATTTAAAACAATCCAACCGTAATGATGAGTTCTAAGAAAACCATTTTCACTAAAGCCGAGAAAATATAAACGAATTTCAAAATACGAGTACAACCCAAACATCGATCAGCAAAAAAAATATTTAGTTTATAATTATCTCCTGAGCATGTCAGAAAGAAAAGAGAGGCATATTCCCAACAATAAATTGTGCGCAAATTCTTGTGCTACCCATTGCTTTCTCGCACTCACACATACATACATATAAGAACACAAGACATGCATCGCGACGTCGATGTCGCCGATAAGCAGTAGCGACCAGGCAGCGCTGCTGTGACCTATAGAAAAATTTAAATACCTTCTGTGTATGTTATATTATCTAATTAGATTAAAATTGAGGGGTTGTGTGAATACAATCTATAGATATGTTGAAGCAGAAACTAATGTCTTAGTAATTGCAAAATACCAATTTCCGGGGGCGGTGCACTTGTCATACAAAATTTTAAATAAACTTAATGCAAATTTGTTATCTCTTTGTCGTCAATGACGATATTTGAACATCGCTTAACTTAGAATTTTGAAAGATATAATCGAAAGATCTATCATACCGTCTGAAATATGCAACTTTTATATTAACTATATTTTATATTGCATACTTGCAAGCGCGCGTTGAAAATCATTACGCCCCTAAAATTATGTTGTAAATAATTTCTGTGTTAACTGTCACCTCGCAACAAAAGTCAGAAATGATTTGGAAACAAAAACTATGTGAAAAAATCCAACCAAAAATCAAAGTTTTAACATTAAAGGGGCGGAAGATGGTGTCGCCAAATTCTAAAATAATTCTAAAAGGTAAAGATCATGTTTCCCCAAAAATGTTTCCCCTAGTCTGTCAGTTTTGGTGCTATATTAATGATTATAGCTGCACGCTGTAAATAAGGCGAGCCGGATCGGTACGATAAATTTTACAAGATATTGCAACAAATTTTTAATATCATGCGTTTTAATTTAATTTTAATCGAATTTTAATTTTTCCATTTTAGTAAAATCGGACATCTATAGAATTTAAACTTTGCGCGTTAACCGATTCAGGCAAACTTTTTTTTTCTTAAGTTGGTAGGACTGCTAGTGCTATCTGTGCCAAATGTCAAGTACAACAAAAAGTGCATTCGGCGATTTGTGCGATGTCCAATTTTGTTGAGCAATGAAGTGCTATTACGCATGTGAAGTAATACTTTCTGACTATCAAGGCGTATACAAACAAATTATTACTGGCGATGAATCTTGGATTTATGCTTACGATCCAGAAACAACTGACCAATCATATCATTCAAAAGGTGAGGCCAAACCGCCAAACAGATTTTTGTTGCAAAATATTTATAAATAACTAAAATTAGCCGATAAGCTCGTACCGACTTAGCAAGTGAAGCAATAAGAAGAATGTGTTTCCTAAAATAGCTGTAAAACTGAGAGACGAGTTTGCGTTGTAACAGACAGATGGACAGACGGACGGACGTGCAGGCAGACATGATTGCATAGCTCTCTGATACAAAATATATGTACTTAAATAAGTCTTCTACGGCGCTTTGCAATCTTCTGGCAGAAATTAATATACCCTATGCAAGGGTATAAAAACATGAAAGACCAGAAATAAATGCTAACTTCGGCATGCCGAACCTTGCAGCTTCTTATCACCTCCGATCGTTCAATGCTAGTTGTAATAGTTATTTAATGGTGGAGTGATGAATGCTATTGTGTGTGTTCAATATTACGAGTATGTGCCACTTTCATTGGCACCGATAAGTTAAGCTAGAAGAGTCTAAAACAAGGCATTTCGGCGGTTGATCCTATTGCAGCTATATGTTATAATGTTCCGATTTTTATAAAATTTTAAATGTATTTTAAATGTATAAAAAATACCGATATTGTAAATTCATTAGCAATATCTTTCGAATAACAAAATCGGCCGATAGTTTGTAGGGCAGTAATACGATATATCGGTCCAATTTAACTTGTGCCGTCTTATTTACAGTGTACAGCAATAAGGAGTGTATGTGCCAAGTTTCATCCTCTGTAACGATTGTAAATCTGTTAATTCTTGTCTATCCCAGACTTAAAAAATGCTGTGTGTCTGGTGCTAGATTTGAACTTCGGTATGCTTGCGTAAATTAGGTATGCTTAAGTATGTATGTTCAAAGTGAGTTTAATTCGTATCATATCTCACTTATTTACAGTCCGATTTAAATGAAATTTTCACATAACGTCCGTGGCAAGGTATTTGTTATGTAAGATATACAACTTTGGTTGTTGAGCTAATATTGTAGTTTTTAAATAGTTATTACTGATTTTCTGAGGCGGGAACGGGTGTGTCCAAATTTCAAAAAAACTTTGAGACACTGCAATATATACGTATGTTGTCAAAAAATTTGATGACTCTAGCTCTTATAGTTTCCGAGATCCAGGTGTTCATACAGACAGACAGACGGACAGACAGACAGACAGACATGGCTCAATCGACTCGGCGTGTGATCCTGAGCAAGAATATATATAGTTTATGACACAATAGTCCATGAATTTTTTTAAAATCCATAGCCTAATTAATTGTAAAATTTTCAAATTCGAATTAGTCCAATATTAACACCAACTTTTAGATAAATAAATATGGTTAAGGTAAGACAATTGAGAATAAAGAAAAGTTCATTATTTGACGCACTTAAAAAAAAATCTGCAAAGTTCAGGGTTCTTTGAAGTTCAGTCAATATTCTTCAGTATACAATAAAGAACCAGCTGTACACGCCTGCAAATAATTCCTCAAGGTTTTGTGAAATATATAAGTTATCCAAACAAACTATTTTCGACTATAAAAAGCTGCCGGCATGAGGTTAGCCATATCAAAAGACGAGAAGTCATCTTGCGAAAGCTGTTAAGAAATGAGAGCTTATACAATCTTCGTTAGTTTCGCCGTTTTGGGCATGTTCTTTGTCAGGACCGCCGATGCAGTAGCCTGTTCGACAACTGTCACAACAGATTGTACGGATTGTTCCCTTGCCGCAAATGCTGAGGACGCTGACTGCACAACAACAACAACAACGACTACAACTGAGAGTACCGTTACTTTGAAACCCAACAAGAAAGTGGTGCGCATTTCTGACCTTCAATTCACGGCGACTCGTCGTGTTCGGATCAATGGTACAAGCTCCAGCTCTCGTAATAGCCGCAGAGGGCGTAAAGTTCGATTGGGATAGTTATTAGTTTTTGAATTATTGTATCCAACTTAAGTTAAACAAGTTAATAGCTGCGTGTAAAATATCCTTTACCATATTATTAAAAAACCTTTAAGAATACAACAATTTCCAACGTGATTGGGGGCAGTCGTCATGGTACCCACCCTTTGAAATAAACTTGCTGTGCTATAAATGCATTGGATATTTGATGTCTCCAGCTTTTATAAAATTTAGTTGAAATCTGTGAGTCCACAGATTGACACGGCTAAGAATATAACTGTGTAAATATACACTTTGTGGGGTCTGCCATGCATTAAACTGTCTATTACATATATTTGCACAAAGTTGGTATATTTCTTTTTCCAAATACTGTGATAAAAAAAAAGCAGCCGCCGAGTGTGCTTGACTGTTATGGACCATCAAAATCATGAAATTAAATAACTTAAATGCTTATATGTTAAGTGCATATATGTTGTATTCTTCTGGAGTTGATTTCGCCATGTCTATCTGTCCGTCTTTCTGCCTTTCTATACATTTGAACGTCGGGAAATTAGCTTTTTTGCAACCTAGATCCAAATTTTCTATAAAGGTTCCTTGCTTCAACTTTTTCAGATACTGTGATACTATGCTTACAGTAGAATACAGTACTCTAATTTTAAAATTGACATGTCTATCTGTTTAGATAACCAGAAGTATTAAGATTCTTAATCAGCATCAACAGCTGAATCAATATTGCCATATCCTTCTGCAAATCAAGATCTCAGAAACTATAAGAGCTATAACTACCAAAACAAAAAATATGAAACGAGAACGAATGGTACTTTCGGCATGACGAATGTTGTATACCATTGCAGGTTCTTATTCTGCGATCATTCCAATACTATTCGGCCAAAAATGTATATATCCTTGCAAGGGTATAAAAATGTCTCAATTCAGTGGGCAGATAAAGTTTGATTTGTAATAAGCCCAATGCGCATTCCACCTATTTAGTTGTATAAGGCGGATTATTATGCGCGTTGCAAACTTTGTGATAAACTTTGTAGCGTCCTTAAAATTCAAATTTGTTTCCCACCTATGAAGAAATAAGACTTTATTCTCAGAAAACCTGTTCTATTTTCCGTTTAAGAAAGGCTTCGGCATGCCAAAGGTTCCACTCTTGCGGGCTCTTATAACTTCCGATCGGTTCTATGACAGTTAAATATAATAGTGCAGAATTGAAAATTATTGTTTATAATTAATATTATGTTTTAGTTTGGCTGGCACTTATAAGTTAAGTTACTCCTACAATCAAAACATCATACAAAAAATCTTCATTTCGGGCAACTGTTCCTAATGGCCCGGCTTTGATGAAATTTTAAATGCAAGTAAGGAAATCAGCCGATAGTTTATATTGCAGCTATGGGATATATTGATCCCAACCGGCTTCTTCTGACTAAGAATCATGTATGCTAATTTTCATTAAGACAGCACTAAAACTGAGGGATTAGTTTCAAAGACCGACGAACGGAAGGACGAACAGACAGAAATGGCTTGTATGATTCGAGATGTCTCCTATGATGCGTTGCAATTCCTGGCCAAAACTAATATACCTTTATCCCAATCCTTTGCAACAAATTTTGAATACGCCAATTCTTGTTTATCCCAAATTAAATTTATAAAAATATTACTCATATAATCGAATTTAACTCATAAAAATATATAAATTTATTTTTGTGTTGTTAAATACTTGTTAAATTAATTGTAAAATTTTCAAAATCGAATTAGTCCAGTACTAAAACTAACTTTTAAATAAATAAATATGGTTAAGGTTAGACAATTGAGAATAAAGAAAAGTTCATTATTTGACTCACTTAAAAAAAATCTGCAAAGTTCAGGGTTCTTTCAAGTTCAGTCAATATTCTTCAGTATAATAAAGAACCAGCTGTACATGCCTGCAAATAATTCCTCAAGGTTTTTGTGAAATATATAAGTTATCCAAACAAACTATTTTCGACTATAACCAGTCGAACGCTACAGTCAGGTGCTGACTGTACAAGGCCATGGATTATCATATTATACCGTAATAAAAATTTTAACGATATGGAATCGCCGCTCGAATTTGCTACCGATTATCAAATATAATCAGAACCCAGGGAACACCACGGGGAGGCCATTACAAATGAAATTTAATTAAATAATTAAATAATTTAATTTGTTTGACAGTAACTTTTCTTTTAGTTTATTAGAATAAAATAAAAAAAAAAAAACAAAATAAAATAAAATAAACACAAAACAATTAATAAAAAAAAAAATTGCCTCAACCGGGAGTTGAACTCACGCACTCTCTCGCAGCCGTCCGCCACTCTAACCACTCGGCTATTGCCTCACTCCTTGGCCCATCGGCAAAGTTGCATTGTGAACCAATTCTGTTACCATACAATGCAAACAAAAAGTTTTATAAAATGCTGTGTGTCTGACGCTAGATTTGTAAGTGAGTTTAATTCGTATCATATCTCACTTATTTATAGTCCGATTTAAATGAAATTTTCACATAACGTCCGTGGCAGGGTATTTGTCATGTAAGATATACAACTTTGGTTGTTGAGCTAATATTGTAGTTTTTAAATAGTTATTACTGATTTTCTAAGGCGGGAAGGGGCGTGTCCAAATTTCAAAAAAACTTTGAGACACTGCAATATATACGTATGTTGTCACAAAATTTCATGACTCTAGCTCTTATAGTTTCCGAGATCCAGGTGTTCATTCGGACGGACAGACGGACAGACGGACAGACGGACAGACGGACAGACAGACATGGCTCAATCGACTCGGCTACTGATACTGATTCATAATATATATAGTTTATGGGGTCGGAGATGCCTCCTTCTGCCTGTTACGCACATTTCCGTTCCGACAAACACAATAGTCCATGAATTTTTTTAAAATCCATGGCCTAAACAACCCTCTCTTCTTTAAAATCTATTAATAATGAAGACAAATTTTTCAATTATTAAATCCTTTTTCAATTATTAAATCTATTCAATACTCAGTAATGACAAAACAAAAGGGTCCAATCGAATTTGCACAGTCCGTACATACATTACATTGACAGACAAAAAGACGAACCTGTCTAAATCGACTCGGTTGCCCACAAATTGGCAAACTCCAACTCTTTTAAGTATATACAATATTTTCTGAATCACTATCAACAGGGAAGTGGATGGAGCCATGACTTTCCATCCATACATCTGTCTGTCTGTCCGTCCGTCTGTCTGTCTGCCTGTCTATATGTTTAGGCCATGGATTTTAAAAAAATTCATGGTCTATTGTGTTTGTCGGAACGGAAATGTGCGTAACAGGCAGAAGGAGGCATCTCCGACCCTATAAACTATATATATTATGAATCAGTATCAGTAGCCGAGTCGATTGAGCCATGTCTGTCTGTCCGTCTGTCTGTCTGTCTGTCTGTCTGTCTGTCTGTCTGTCTGTCTGTATGAACACCTGGATCTCGGAAACTATAAGAGCTAGAGTCATCAAATCTTGTGACAACATACGTATATATTGCAGTGTCTCAAAGTTTTTTTAAAATTTGGACACGCCCCTTCCCGCCTCTGAAAATGAGTAATAGCTATAAAAACTATATACACTATGATAACACAACCCCCAAAAAAAAAGTTTGTCATGATCTGGGTATGCGGCATATGCAGTTATATGTATTTTGGGTCGCTGAATCCGAATCCGGGGTCAGAAATTCTCCATCACGTCTGAATTTCGACCTAACCTCAAAAAACTGAAAAACCTTTGGATATCCCCCAAAAGATATAGAATCGTGATCTGGGCATGCGATATATGTTTTAACATGTATTTTGTCCTTCTAAGTCCGAATTCGAAGTCCAAATTTACATAGCACGTCTGAGTTTCGACTTAACCTCAAAAAACTCGAAAAATTTTTGAAGGCCCAAAAAATAATGGGGGGTCATGAGCGGGTCATGCAATATATGTTTCTATATGTTTTTGGACCTTCCGAATCCGAATCCAATGTCAAAATCAGCCAATCACGTCTGAATTTTAGGGGTTGTGTAATCCATGGCCTTATACAGTCAGCTCCTGACTGTAGCGTTTGTATTTTTTAACGCATATTAGTCCCACGGCATTACCCACATGACCAAATCGATTCTTTAAATATATAACTTCTTTGTTTAGTTACAAACTTTACAGGGAGCGGCTGGAAATCAGTATCTCTCTAAATTTATTTCTGACGCTTGGAGTTCGGTTTTTAACGATTTATGGGAGCGCAAGGGGCGTGGCCGAAATCTAAAATAAACTTGATCTGTATGCTTAATTCGGATGCTTTTTAATTTAATTTTTTTTTTTGTATTCCTAGCTCATGTAGTCTCTGAATATTGCCAATATCGGCTCGGTTTAGGCCACGACATAATAACGACGAAAATACGTAATGTATATGGACAATGTAGACAATTATGCAGTTTATAATCAGCTGATTATGTTAGGTATGATTATTTCACAAAAAATCGATAAGGACTGCTGATTTTAATTCGCATCGTTTACATCTCATTGGAGCATAGAAAAAGAGGGTTATTCGAATTTTTTGTTTATAAGTTTATTATTTGATGATATTGATTTTAAAATTTAACATTTTACGTGCAACACATAAAATCTAAATGTTGAATTATTTAAGACACATTTTCGGTTGGCACAAAGTTATAATGCCTTTCTAGCGGCTAAAAATATAACGGCAATTTTGTAACAAATATTTTTATAATAACAAAAACCACACGATGAATTATACAGACAGCATTATAAGAACAGGAGAACTGACTCTTAATGCAGATCAAGAATAAGTGTAGATATGTATGCATCTTTATTCACATAGGTCGAAAATATCTCCTAAGGTGCTATAGAAACATGTGGGAAAAAAAAACATATCCGCAGCAAGGGCATACAAATGGAAAGTGTGTATGATGTTTCGTAATCACATCAGATCAGATGTTTCCTAATTTATCCCGGAAATGATACAACACGTAAGTATTACATTGAATGTGTTGTGAAGTAGTTCATATTAAATCCGTCCTTGAACCATTAATATTATATCAGCTGAACAATTTTATAATGTAAAAAAATTTACACGAAGTCGCTATAAAAGAATTGGCCGTTCTGATAAACACCAATCTGACAACCACTTTGAAAGCACAATGAGAACCCTAACCGTGATCTTAGGTTGTATCCTGATAATATGCTACTTGATCCCCAGCGAGGCGACTACTACTACAACGGAGGCTACAACAACAACAGCTACTACTACTACTGTCTCCAGCTCCACAACCACCTCTAGCACCAGCGCAACCAACGCGAAGATACTTCGCCTTACACGACTTTTAAAACGTCGCTTGCGGATCCAGAGAAGAAAAGAACTGGCACTGGAAAGGGAAGCCGCAAGGAGGAGGCTCATTCTCCAAAATAGAAATAGGAGGCGAAGACAGGGATAGACATCCGATAAGAAACAAAATTTCTTTAAATAAAATGACATGATGAACATTCCAAAAATGAATCTTACTATCTTACATTTTTAACATTTGTTGAATCTTTTCAATTATCAACAAGATTGCCATTTCCCAATTTTGAAGAGCTTATAATTCCCAACAGCAAACTCTACAATAATTATTTTTATACCCTTCGACAATTGAAAATGAAAGAGAGCAATACTCGAGCGGCACTCGACAGTGGGATTCACTTCCACCAATGTTTAAACGTAAAGAGTACATAATTGTACGATACTACTTCTTATTAGGAATAACGTAACGTAAGCCTTCCCATGCATATTCATGTAGCATTTCATTAGAAACCCTTATTTGATGTCTTTAGCTTTTGAAAAGCTGAGATCGGTGCGTTCATCCAGACAGACGGATAGACTGACAGACTGACGTACATGTCTCAATCAACTCAGCTAGTGATCCTGAGCAAGAATATAAATTATATACTTAATAGGGTCTCTCAAACCTCCTTCTGTCTTTTACATACATTTGCGAAGTTAGTATACCCTTTTTGACCACTTTCAATGGTCAATAAAAATGGGTATAGTAAGTTTACCTATTACTGTCTTATTTCATACACATAGGCAGATTCGCACGCAAATACAAATTCGACTTAAACGTCAACAAACCGAACAAGCACTCAAGTAAAACTTCTGGAAACTATAAAGAACATTAACAAGAATAACACTTATGTTTATTTGAAGAACAGATAATACGTCGCAGGTGTCTCTAGTATATCCTCTGCAATATATAAATAAAAATTATATATAACCAGTAAGGAAAGCAACAGTCGCGGCACGCGACAGTGGGATACCCTTCGACCTATGTTCCTATGTATGTAGGCAAATATACAGACAGACAGACAGACATGGCTCAATCGACTCGGGTTGTGATCCTGAGCAAGAATATATATACTTTATGGGGTCTCCCACGCCTCCTTCTGCCTGTTACATACATTTGCACAAAGACTATTTTCCATGGTCGAAGGGTAGAAAAATTATAAATTAGATAAATTAATTATAAGTACGATGAAAATACTTCAATTAATACCAGAAATGCTACAGCACATTGTATAAGCATTACGTTAAAAGTTTTCTAAAGTATTTGTCCTTGAAAAATTAGTATTATATCAGCTGAGAAACTTGAAAATGTAAAAAATTTAAATAAACATCTACGAGATCACGGTATAAAAGCTGTGGGCCTATCTGCAAAACACTAATCAGAAAACCATTCTAAAAGCACAATGAGAATCCTAACCGTGATCTTAGGTTGTACCGTGCTAATATGCTACTTGATGCCCAGCAATGCGACTACTACTACAACGGAGGCTACAACAACAACAGCAACAACCACTGTCTCTAGCTCTAGCTCTACAACCAGCTCCAGCACTAGCACCACTAACACGAAGTTACTTCGTCGTCTGAGACGTTTGAGACGTCGTTTGCGGATTCAGAGAAGGAGAATACTTGCTCTGGAGAAGGTTAATTCTCAGGAACAGAAACAGAAGGAGGGCACAGGGTTAGATAACTCAAGCCAATAACACTGCAACATTGTCAACGGAATATTAAATTGAACTTTTCATAAATAAATATTATCATATTTTAGTGAAAATATTTATGTTTTAATCATTACAAAAATAGAGGATATACCTTAAAATGAAGCTTTCCTTATACCTTCAATACTGCCTAGGAATATGCAACTCACATTCTTACATGATGCTTAATCAGCATCAGCGTGGTAAACGAACTACTTAGCTGTGTCGGTTTACCTATTGCTGCACAAGCTTAATTCTCAGCTTAAAACCTATCTCCAACAATGTTGGCACACACTCTTGTTAATGCTGCTCGCTGTAAATATCGGATGTAAATATTAAATGTTATACAATATTTCTTAAAGGTATTGTAACATATCTACCCTACCAATATTGTAAATGATTGGGTATAACTTAGCGTCAATACATTGTGATACTTTGTCATAATAAATATAAATATACAAATACCCAAAAGACCACCAACAACTACATAAGCATTCCAGCGCCCAAGTAAAACGATCTAACGCTTATACATAAGCCGATCGCGGAGCGTGAGAATACTGCGCATGCACTTTGCATCTCAAGTACATATGCATGCTACACATAACATATGCATGCCTTCTGCCATATGTATATTTATATATGTATTTAAGAATACATAGATATAAGCATTGTATGTGCGGGTTAGCTGAACCCAACATCAGCACACATTGAGCATTCAAATAAAGAACCTCAATCAGAGCAGAAGCTCTTCTCTCTTTAACAACTAAATACATTTTTATCAACTAACACTCGTTACATGGCGACCGTGACAGTGTTCACTAGTTCACAGTGATTGTGTTGTGCTAATAATTACAGTCGACTGACCTTAGTTCGACTATAAACTAATTAAATAACTAAATAAATAACAGAACGGCTGTGACAATATAAAAAAAAAAACAATAATTCATGGCAGAGGAGCCACAATTCTTGACGGCTGTGCCCACCAAACAGAGGGACTTGCCAACGCTGCAAGAGGCCTTGCAGGAAAATCCAGCCGATGGACCCTGCTCTATCGAAATAACTGAGTACCGGGCCAGACAGGAGAAAAAGGCGCCTAAAAAACACAAGAGGAGTGGACAACGGGTAAAACTACTACAGCAACGGCGACTGGTCAAGGAGATGACCCAGTTAGCAAAGGACGAGGCATCCCGACAACGCTACAAAGAGCGTCTTGAAGAAATAGAAAAAAAGCTTCGCAAAGGTGCGAAACAACGCAAACGGGCTGCATAAATGCAAATGCACCAATTTGCCTAAATCTCAAGGAGAAGACCCAGTCAGCAAAGGACAAGGCATCCCGACAACGCTACAAAGAGCGTCTTGAAGACATATGAAACAAGCTTTGCAAAGGTGCGCAACAACGCAAACGGGCTGCATAAATGCCAATGCCCCAATTTGCCTTAATTTTAATTTCTAAAATCCAAGCCGAGGCGGGAAACCGCCGCTTGGAAAACACTAATATCTGTTAGGCTTTTTACTAACAACGCGGTTGGACAATTTTTTTTTAATTGTAATCAAATATGTGAGCCAACCACATTTATTAACAATTATACATACTTACTTATACTCAATTCGATCGCTTCCTTCTTGTGTATCAATGTCACTATCGGATTCAGCGTCGCTTGATTGAATAGATTCGTCTAGTTCTTTGAACTGGTCGGGATCGAATTCCACCAATTGACTTAGACTTTCTGGCACGTTAATCAGAATATGTCTTCTTTTTCTGATATTAGTAAATCTTGTGTTTAGGGATTTTATTACCCGTAAACATTTGATACAGTGCTCAGGTGTGAATCTATTTTTATAGCTATTTACTAAGGTAACTATATTATTGTATTCTCTTATTACTATCTCTGTATGGTTTTTCAACGTTTCTGATTTCATTTCTACATTTTTATTTATGCATTTATATGATTTGTCAAACTTGTAGCGAAATTCGTCTATACGTTTCGCTATTTCACTCCATTCCATTCTTGTATTGGAATTTCTTAAAAAAAATTTTTGTTTTTTATGAAGCTTTCTTCTTTCTTCTTATTGTAAAACTAAAACTATTGTTATGATCAATAATAAGATCCACAACGAATTTATATCGTCCCTATGATCTATTATTTTGACATTATTCACTACGTTGGCAGTATTAACTTTTGCCTCGCTAGAATCGCTAAACCATCCCATTATGTGGTTTTATATATAATCAATGAAACGTTTCATTTAAGAAAACGTCTGATCAACCAAAAAAAAAACCGAAAACCCAAAAAAAATATTCTTCTAAGAAAGTTAAACATAATACAAAACATATCGTTATTCAATATACAAAAAAAAAAAAAAAAAAAATGTTTTTGTCATTACACACAAATGCTTTTTAGACAAAACCATTGCTAATAATTAAGTATATTACATAATAAGAAACAAATCAATATCATTTAAAAAATATATATATATTTTGTAACACACTATATTAACACTAAAACTAAATGACTACATGTATTACGTTATTTCTTTAAAAAGGGAGGTGTAGCATATCTACCCTACCAATATAGTAAATGATTGGGTATAACTTAGCGTCAATACATTGTGACACTTTGTCATAATAAATATAAATATACAAATAACCAAAAGACCACCAACAACTACATAAGCATTCCAGCGCCCAAGTAATACGATCTAACGCTTATACATAAGCCGATCGCGGACCGTGAGAATGCTAAGCATGCACTTTGCAGCTCAAGTGGTCAAGCTACACATAACATATGCATGCCTTTTGCATACATATGTATATGTATATATGTAATTAAGAATACATAGATATAAGCATTGTATAGTATGTGCGGGTTAGCTGAACCCAACATCAGCACACATTGAGCATTCAAATAAAGAACCTCAATCAGAGCAGAAGCTCTTCTCTCTTTAACAACTAAATACATTTTTATCAACTAACACTCGTTACGGTATAAAGGAATGGAATAGAAGCAGTGTTAAATTGATATAGTTTTTCCCAAGGCCATTAATTAATCTTCCAATTTTCAAGTATAGGTACATATGTAATTAACATGAAGTTTCTTAATTATCTGTTGGGAATATAAAAATGAAGTGCTGTACATCGTCAGATTTATTCCTATTTTATCATTTATGGTACATTCACTATACTTGGGTTAATAAGGTAATACTTGGTGGCGTCATGAAAAAAAACCGGCTTGTTTATTTATAAATTGCATGTTTTATTTTCTTGTTTTGCAGTACAACAGCCTGAAAAACAGCTTAGGTTTCTAAGCACTGTGCTTCTTCACTATCTTTCCATCAGGGCAATTGAAGGTCACCTGGATGCCGTTATCGAGCCAAGGCTGCGACCATATCTCGACATTGCACTTCTTTGTCTTTTCACCCTCAATGAGTTCCACTTCAAAGACGTATTTGCTGCCCGAAACAACTTGGCGAGTGGCAGAAATTATTTTGCCCAATCTATGGAAAGTATTATTTTAAGTAAATAAATTAATACCTTGTGGTTTTTTGGTTTTACTTATAACTAGGGACATCAGGATCACTGGCTAATGTGTTCAAGGAGGTGTTTAGAACGGTCTCAGCTTCTTTCAGGTCATCGCCAGAGAGAGACGTTATTCCACCGAGAATACCGGACCGAGACGAAACAGCAGTGAGGGCCAAGCCAAAAACCAAAACAACTTTAATCCAGAACATCTTTTTAAATTTCTTCTTAACAGCTCAAATCACGATCGTCGACTGATTGACTCGTATGCTGTACTACGTTTTATAGAGAATAATATCTATAGCGCATTTGCTTTATTGTTTAAATTATATGTTAATGTGTTTGTGAATATTAAGAGAGTTTGCAAATATTTACCCATAATTTCAATGCTAAAAAACTGAGCAAAAATAAGTTTACTGTTCAATATCTCTTTATAATTCGTTTCAAAAAACCAAGTGGAATACTTTTAGGGGTTCTTAACAAAAAATAGTTTATATAATTTTTAAAGAAACTTGCGTTTTTATTATAAATGTATATATTTGGCACAGTACATATAAATGAACATCTACAATATTGACTTTAATTAGTAGCTCTGTCGTAAATGTCATTTGATAAGAAAAAAACAAACAAATAACCATTATAGCAGGCCTAACGAATCCTAAGGCCACAGTCTGTATATACATACGTTGATGTTAATTTGTATGTTAATGACAGTATCAAACACTCTGACTACACTAGTTTTGTTTCAATGAATTCAAGAAAAATAAATAAAACAAAATTAAGTTTAAATAAGTTGGAAAACTATTCTTTTATTTTTCTGACTCATGACAAAAAACAGTATAATCTATGTAAGAATTTTTAGATGCTGTGTTTCTTCACAACCTTGCCATCGGGACAGTTGAAAGTCACCTCGATACCATTTTCTAGCCAGGGCTGGGACCAGATCTCCACATTGCACTTCTTTGTGTTATCGCCTTCAATGAGTTCCGCTTCGTAAACATATTTGTTTCCCGCAACAACTTGGCGAGTGACCGAAATTATTTTCCCCAATCTATATCAACAATAGTATTTAAGTCCTTTTTTTATTTTAACTTCATTTATTTGAACTTACTTGTAACTGGGTCCATCACCACTGGCCAATTTGGTTAGAGAACCATTTAAAATTTTCTCAGCATCTTCTAAGTCATCGCCCGTAAGGGTGGTAATATCTCCAACTGCAGGCTAGGAATAAAGAGTGATTTTAAATACATACATGTACATTCGTATTTGCTAGATATACTATATTATGTGAGACTTTGTCTCTAACCTCCTCAGGTGTAGAATCAGAATCACATGCTACAGCCACGACTAAGCCGAAATATAAAATTAATTTAATTGAGAGCATCTTCAAAAGTTTCTTCTTGACGATACGAACTACGATAAGTAACTAAACCAACCAAGTAAATCGGGTGGCTTTTAAAGTTTTTTATACCATGCATTTTGAATGAGTATTAGTTGGCTAGACTTCCCCAAAGCTCTTAGACTCAATACAGTCACATAGTAAAGAAAAAGATTTGTAGTTTTATGTGTATAACTTAAATCTTGTATAAGGTAATAGCTTAGTGGTATAGGTCGTAAGTATAAGAGTAAAAGAAGAGAGAAGAGCATGTTTATTTTCATGTAAATTTTAATATTTTTATTTATTTATTTGAACATTTAGATTCAACCGGTTCAGCTTATGTTACCTTCATCAGCATAAGAAAAAACAAGTTTAATAATTCAAGTCTATGCAAATATTCTATAAAAGAAGGCGTGCTACTTTTTTATGAGAGCATGAATATCCTATTCGTACTATCCATCTTTTTAACTCGATGTTGTTGAATGCTAAAAGCCCAGTAGCCAACAGTTTGAGACACATAATTTACCGGTTCAGTAATATTATAGGTTTAAAGAATTAAAATACAAGTCTCTTCATAGTTCACATTTATCAAAAACACGTACACTGTATATTCTCGTCATAAGTTAAACAGTCGCTTTAGTTACAATTTACGTTATTTACATAATTGGGAATCAAATTTTGGTTTCTAGGCACTGTGTTTCTTCACAACCTTGCCATCGGGGCATTTGAAAGTGACCTGGATACCGTTTTCCAACCAGGGCTGCGACCATATCTCGACATTGCACTTCTTTGTGTTGTTGCCATCAACAAGTTCTACCTCGTAGATGTACTTACTTCCGGAAACCACTTGTCGAGTGGCTGAAATAATTTTTCCTAATCTGTAAAAAAAATAATTGCATATAAATGGCAATCTAGTTATATTTCATTGGTTAAGATTTACTTGTAGCTTGGTCCATCCCCACTAGCTAATTTAATCAACGAGTTGTTAAGAACTCCCTCAGCCTCTTTCAAGTCATCGCCAGAGAGGTTTTTCACTCCACCAACCAGCTAGTTGCAAAAAAATATAGATTTTTATATGATATAAAGATATATCTAGCACCATCTTTACTCACCTGTTCAGAAGCAACAGTTAGAGCCAAGCCCAAAACAAGAATTACTTTTATTGACATCATTTTTACAAATCTCTTCTCTACTATTCGTAGTACGATCATTGACTGAGTGAACTCTATCGCTATGCCGACTTTTATAGTCACCCGAACGTTTTGAGTGTTTTGCTTATCGCTTCCATGTATGCCTGAGTAGATGTGAGTGTTTGTGTTGCGCTCTCGCTCAATACGAATAAACACATTCGAACAAACTCAAATAGTCGTTAAATAAAGTAAATGTGAAAATAGTAGAAGGGGATTTTCATAGAAAGCTGCTATAAACTATTGTTTATTCTTAAATATCAAAATGTAGATATGTAACTTGATCTTTTGGGTCACACTAGAAAAACAATACCTCGAAAGAAATGAATTAACATTTTTATGAGTATAAGAGATTTGCAAACAAAAAAAGATTAATCTCACAACATGATAATTTGTAATGTAAATTTAATCATGACTTGAATTGTTCAAAAGGTTTCTGAACAGATTGAAACCGTTGAAACAATGAAAAAAAAAATCATTTTACTAACTGAACATAGTAGAACATACTATAGAACATACCATATAATTAACACAGCAACAATCTGCGAATTGTTTTCATACATATCTGTATGTATTTTAAATCAATATATTGTAGATGGAACGCCTTTTTTAATGTACTTTAAACTTTACGACACATATTTTTAGCCGCAGCATAATAAATAAAGCATTCTTTGGAACTAATCAACCAAATTTGTGTAATTTGTTATTTCATTATATATTTTTTCTCAATTAGATACACAACTATCGTATTTTAAAATCATAGTTTTTAGGCGCTGTGCTTCCTGACAACCTTTCCATCGGGACAGTCGAAGGTAACTTCAACGCCGTTCTCAAGCCAGGGCTGCGACCAGATCTGCACATTGCACTTCTTTGTGGCGCTGCCCTCAACAAGTTCCACCTCGTAACGGTAAAGGCTACCCGAAACCACCTGATGACTGGCCGAAATTATTTTGCCCAATCTGCAGAAAACCTTGTTAGAAAAATGGATAAGCTTTGTAATTTGTAAATCTCACTTGTAGCTAGGACCGTCAGAACCACTGGCTATTTTAGTCAAGGAAGTGTTTAAAACTCCCTCAGCCTCTTTGAGGCCATCACCAGAGAGAGGAGATATTCCACCGGGAACACCGGACTGAACCGAAACAACAGTGAGGGCCAAGCCCAGAACGAAAACGATTTTCATAGACAGCATATTCAGCAAATTCTTCTATTCAACTCGGAGTATGATCTCTGACTGAAGAAGCCTCTCTGGTGCAGCAATTTTTATAGGCGCACGAAGAAAGATCCGTCATCGGATCGACCTACGAAAGTGTGTTTCGGCTCTGCCGTTTCCATTGAACTCTGTTGAGTGAAAACTGTGAGACAAAACTGTCAAATAAACGAACTGAAGAACTCGTTGACTGAATCTAATCACGTCTATTATGTAAATTCTACTTTAAAAATGTATGATGGAAATATTTTCAGGGGGTTTTTGGCATTATTAGTTCTGTTTTATCATGTTTTAACATTCAATTAGAATCTTTTTTGTAATTGCTATTTGTTTCAAATCAACTTAACAAAGCAAATCCGTAAATTAAACACTTATACATGTATAAGAGAACTCTATTTGATTTTGTACTTCCACATGGCTCATATCGCTAATTGCATAAGTTCCACTCACACACAAACTTTGCAATATCTACCACATTTACACTATATATATGTATGTGTATTATATCAATAATTAGCTAGTTTTGTAACAGCTTTGGCCTAACGTCCGAGAGAGAAATATAATATCAGAGAATAAAATAGAAATAAGCGAAAAGTTAGGTTTATATCGCGATTGCTGCTGAAACCGTGCCTATCTTTTTATACGATTTTTACTATACGTGTATTATTTACTAAGTTTAATCATTAAGAACATAGAGTTTTAGCTAATTTTGGGAAATTGTAAGTTAAAAAATTTTTGGTGATTTTTGGTATAGAGCTCAGATTTCTCTTTGTTGTCTGTAACATGAAACAAACAATTGTACTACTCCGTACCGAGTTCAAAACATACGAAACAATTTAATTTTCGCAGATAAGAGTACGTGTCTATACATATGTACACAACATATGTTAATGCTATAAGTAAATACAAATATATTTTGCTCTATATAAAGAATAATAAATTATGAAGAAGGCTGATAATTAAATATTTTCGCATTTTAATTCATAACACAATCATGTTTTGAATAGCAAATAAAAGAAATTATTTTTGTAGCCTGTCACTAATATGGAACCCGTAAAATGGACTTATCGTCAGTTTATATATACTTATTATAAAAATGAGATAGGAAATTAAGGATTGTAAAAATTAAAATATCATTATACGAAATGCAATTAGTACTTAAAAATTGATATATATGTCACAATCTTTTTTTAATGTTTACAATCTTTTTAAGTTTAATAAATAATTTATATTATAATTAAACGTTATAAAAGCAAACTATTAAAATTAATTTTAAGATGTTAAGAGTAATTGTTATTTAGATGCAATGATTTTTTATAGATAGAGATCTCTATTATTCAAGTTATTTGTATTTTATGAACAAGGTGACACACATAAATATATAAGCAGGTATAATTGTAAGGTACCCAGTTGACAAAAGATTCATGGCATGTCAATAACTCTACAGAAGAATATGTGATTAGAAGAATCGTCTTAAAATGGAATATAGCTTCAACATTTGTCTTTGTTTTCTAGCGCAAAATAAACGTAGATTAGGTCACAGCTGGAGAGTGCAGTGACCACATAGAGATACTGGTGTCAGGCAACATGAACAATTCCAAGGCCGGGAAATGCCAATGCACTCAACTGCCAATCTAAATTATAGTATATAGAACAGTCTAAATAAAAATATGCAAGTTTCTTCCTATCGTTCAACAACTTTTAATTTTTGGAATCTTTTAAACATGTTTTTTAATTAGACTGTTAAAGGCTTGTTTTAATTTGCAACCGAAAAAACTTTTCACATTCTAATACAACTAACGTATTCACCAGTTCCTGTGATATAAGGCTCTGTGCTCTATTTTTAAGATCAGCTTCAGATACATTTTTAGATTGATTTATTATTATTATTATTAGTTTATTATTACTTTTTAATTAAACTTTTGAAATTTGTTGTGATTTACCATCTCAAGTATAAAGGATCTAAAATTACCCATTTAGATTTTGTAAAGCAACCCCTTATTTTTAGTATGAGAAAACAATCAAACTTATATTTTTTATATTTATATTAATACATATTTAAGATTTTTATTATAATTGATTGGGAAACAAAAAAGTATTATAAAAATTGATGTTCAAATATTTGCAGTAGGAAAATGTGGTTAAGATTCAATGGGTGCTTGTGATGCCGATTTTGTTCAAATTAAAAAACCAGAAGCGACCGGCAACAAATTCGATTACCTAATTTATGATAATTAAATCCCATCAGTAAAAAATAATTTGTATACAGTCGGCACCAAATTTAGTATCACATAAACTAAACAGTTTGTTCGACCTCAGTTTTGCTTCCCTCGCACTTGATGACAATGTGCGAATTGTTTTCGATGATACTGACGGAACAATTTCTTGTTTGCTTTGAGGCGTGAGTCAATTCCACTTGGTAGTTATATTCAAGTCCCGTTATGTATTCGCCCTTTATACTGATCACTTTGACAGATCTTAAGAAACAAACTTAAGAGAAAAATTCTACACAGAACTTAGCACGCTTACTTGTAAATAGATTCATCCTCATTGGGTAGTTTACTAAGTGTTTGGTTTAAAACATCAACCGCAATTTCCCGTTGCCCTTCGTATAAGTCCTGTAAGCCATCATCAGGAACATTGTTGTTGGCAGCTGCATTTTTAATGTAACTTACTAGAATAAGCAAACAGAGGAACCCAACACAACCCATGTTCGACTAGGAAATAATACCGGTGGCATGAAGTGTGCCTTTTATATGCATTTTAAATTGGGTTTCAAAGAGATTGCAGCGATAACACAGAACTACGTTAAACTAATTTAATACATGCACAAATACTTTACATCAGAGTTACTTAAAAAGTAGCCTCTATTTCGGTATCATCGCCCTCGCAGTCGATTCTGATTTTGGTTGCACCCTCCTGGATCCAGAGCTGAGCTTTCATCACAATTATGCAGTGTTTCGTAACGTTTTCAGCGATCAGTTCTACTGTGTACAAATATATTACACCTGAAACTACCTGACTTGTCACACTGGTTACTTTACCACTTCTGTAAATATTGGAAAAATATGTAAATTCAATTCAAAAGGTTTCCTTCTTTTATATACATATAGCCGGATTCAGCACCATCAGCGAGCTTAACCAGCATTTCATCTAAGTACTCTATAGCCGATATAAGCTTGAGTCCACTCAGCTCGTATGGACCATCAAAATATGGAACACTCTCGGCTTTGATGACTGTTGAACAGCCTACTGCCACGATACCCATTAAATACAAAAACCGAATGTGCATTGTAACTAGAAACTGGTTTTTTGCCGAACGTTGTCAGCTTTATATATACATCAACATAGGAAAAAAGTTAGTTAAAACAGAATTAAAATATATAAATGAATATATAACGAATAATCCGCTTTTAACTGTTTAATTTAATGTGTTTTTTACACGCACGGATTCTATTCAAGTGATTTATCTATGGAGGGCTCTATTTTCTCTAGTCGGACATTGGGCTGAGGGCGCATTTCGGTTAGTCCCAATTCCTCATAAACTGACTCATTGGTTTCCAAGCCATAATCCCCATGATTATATTCCATTCTGCAATTAAATAGGACGATAATAAACTCCTTTCTCTCGAAATTTTGATCGAGGAGATTTCACTTACTGATAATTGAAATCATTTGCTGCTAGAGGCATCTCCTCTGCTTAAATAAAAATATGACTAGTAAGATCAAGAACAAATTTTTGAAATAATCAGAGATACCTTGAGCAATGGTCGGATTCTCGCTACTGAAATTAAAAAACATGTATCAAAGAATATTTCATTGAATGTACACTCAATATACTCATTTCCTTCTTCATCAGTGAGACCAAATAAGGCTGCCTGATGGGCTACTCTCAACTCGCTGGCACCATCGAGAACCGAATAACTCTCAACAATTACGACTGTAATTGTAGCCACAAAATAGACAAGCCGAATACTTAACATTTTAGCCTGTAAACTGATTTACCAACCAAGCAGAGTTTGCTTTTTATACACATAGTGAAGTATATCTACAGGGTATATTCAATTAATCAACATCGTAAAAAATTTGTATTCATAATAATATTAATTTGTTGTTCACACGCCATTAGTAGTTTAGTTAGAATGTTTTCTCGATGGTTTGTTCATCACCGTCCAAATTGATTTTAATGTTGATGCCGTTTTCTTGCAGCCACGGACGGTACCAGATCTGTACATAGCTCTCCTTGATACTATCTCCCTGAGAAAGTTGCACCTTAAGGTGGTATAGTGTGCCGGCAACTACCTGCGACGTGACGGACTTTACTTTGACAACTCTGCAGAAAGAGAAAGGAAAGAACGACATGAATATTGAGTTTCGTTAACAGCAAATATTATAGCTAACTTAAATTCGGGTCCATCGCCGCTGGCTAAATTGGCCAAAGACTTTTCCAGCAGATTGAGGGCTTCCTGCAAATGTTCACCCTGCAGTTCCTCCGAAATGCCTCCACAGATAGGGCCGCGTTGGTCGCTCATGTTCTCTGGAAAACAAACTAGTAAAATTAACTGATAACACATAACAGATATGCAGTTACATATGTTGATTTGCTTCCAGGTGTGGAAAATACCTGATATGCGTGTAGGAACAAGAAAATAATAACAAGAAACACTTGGAAACAACAACTTTTATACTTTAATATCGCTTTGTTTTGTAATGCGGCGATGACTGAGCGCACTGAAACAGCTTGTACAGTCGACTGGCTATGTGTGCGTCCGTTCGCCTTCCTTGTGTGCGTGTGCTGACTGACACAAACGCACACACACACACACACACACGAACAATGAGACCGAGAGATTTTGAGTGGTATTCTCTCTGAGAGAGCGAGATACTATGTAGTCACAACAAAGCAAGCAGATATGGGTGCACTCCCCTCACATACATACGTAAAGCAACACGAACATACATTTGTATCTGTATCTGGAAATGTATCGTACTTCCAGAGCTGACTCATATCGTATTGTTGTTGAATTGAGTACAAACTACTCGTTGTCATATGGCAAATAATGGAAATTATCATCATCGAGTGTCGGAACTGTTCGCTTATAATCACAGCGAAGCAACTATATAGATCGATAGCGTCATGTTGAGCGTATTCGAAATAAGTACATATTACACTGAAGTTCAAGATCGTTCAAATGATTTCAATGCAAATTACAACAGCATACACACATCACACACTGTTATCATATGCTGTAATCATTTATTGTCAGCAAATCAATCAATATTGTCTTTTCACACGCATTGCAAAGAAATGAGTTTCAGCTTAAATGAAAAACCACTTTGGATTTATTTACTTCAGCATACCAATTCTTCAAAACAAGTGAGGTACAAATTTAAAAAGCCTTAAAGCTATGCTCTTTACGCAGTTTAAATAACGCATTATTCAACGATCTTTCGATGTTTCTATGGTACAGTTAGTGTGTTTTATACATCCATATATATACATATAACTACATATATATGCACACATACATATGATTATTAGTCGACCCGCATAACAATTTACTCAATTTGCAATTGAATTCTCTAAGTAAATATTTCAAAAAATACGGCTGTCCCTGCAAGAGAGAAACTTAAGAACAACTTACTGATAAGTTTATTGTTTTTTGTTTAAGTTTTAGTAAAGTATTTTCATCTGTGGGGGAAAACTAACAAGCTCTACAGAACAGTTCCAATAATAAGTCCCTCTCCATTTGATAGTTCCTTTCAGATGTGTATATGCACATGCTCCAGCAGCTGAGCGCGGTCCGGAAAGTTGGCGGAACACATTTCGCACTCAAAACATCGCGTCCTGCGCTCAGATTTGTTGGCCGCTGCCGCTTTGGCTGCGGCATCGGCTGCATCTGCTGCGGATACAACCTCGGAGATGGAGAAGAATCCGGAGCTTACATCCGATGAGTTGGCGTTCGTACCGCTACTAACGTTGTACGAGTCGACGCCGTAGTTGAGATACGAGCTGGCTTTACTGGCTGTAACAGCGGTCGAAGAGGACAATGCTGACTTTTTGGAGCTGGAGGGGGAAACGGTTTTGCTGCTGTTACTGCTGCTGCCGCGCTTTGTTGTCGCCCGAAAACTGGAGTTGGCAGTGAGCTGACGCAGGTGCCGTGATGTGCGGGCTGACGATGATGAAGTGGTAGATGCGGCTCCATGTCCTGCGGATGTTACACGCTGCTGGCTCTCAACCATTTCACGCAAATCCGGTGACGTGGGCTCGATTTTTATCAGATTCTGTTCCTCCTCGGGCAAAAATTGTGGTGTTGTCGATGATTCGCTGGTGAAACGCAGCCGAGCGTTGCGATCGTGCTTGAGCGGACTACGCAGAATCTCCTCTAGATCATTGACTATGCTGGGATTAAACTTCTCGTAGGTCTTCTCACGCAATAGTCCTGCATCAATCAACAGATGCGTATCATCGTACATGAGCTGCACGCGCTGCTGTTGTTCCTGCTCCTGTTTTATATGCAATGGACTGGAACTTATCTGATTGGGGGGCTGTAAGGCAGGTGAAATTATCTCATAGTCATCCACAATTCGGGAACTGGCGACGCTGCTCGACTTAACCAGACCCAGCTGGCTGGTCTCGTTGGTGCTCGTGCGCGTTACATAACCACGGCCTCGGCCGACCTTTTTCGAAGCATTTTCCTGTGGCACACGTGACTTTTCCGTGTGTATCATGCGTGGGCGTGCACTACTGCTGCTGTTGGAAGCTGAGGCGGTTGTTCCCAAGCTCTTGCCCGCCTTGCCATTCTTCTTTCTGCTGCTGCTGCGACTGTTTGTTGAAATTGAGGTAGCATTCGACTTGCTGCAGTCGTCACCACGAGGTGACGCTGTTCTGGCTGCTGATGACGTTCCTGCTTCCGCCGTTATTGACTTGTTGCTATTGTTCGCCTGCATCAATGTCTGTGCCGACTGTTTGCCACTGCGTCGCGTCTTCGACGTGTTGGTACTGCTGGATGAGCTAACGGGTTGCAACGTTGTATCATTTACAACCAGCAGCGAATCAATTTGATAGAACCCTTTATATGCTTCATCACAGACCTGACCATTAACATCGCCAGTCGCGTTGCCATTTGACTGCGAAAATTTCTCATCCCACAGACGATCTGGATTGTTGTTTGCTTGTTTAACTGTAGAGGCCGTGCTATGCTCATGTCCGCCAACGCCATTTGCCACTGCCTTCGCATGGCTGGGAGCGCTCCGTTTGCGCTTTTCCTTTTTGGGTGGCGGGGCTTCAGCTCCGTCAAAGAGATCGTCCACATTCTCTACATCCAGGTCGCAGAGATCCATGTCACTGGCATATTCGTCGCCATCCTTGTTCTCGGCACGCATGTGTGCAATTTCATGTGGTTGCAGTTTCCTTCGTCGCTTGTACTTGCGCGGACCAGTCTGAAATTAGAGACAATTCGAGAATTAGATTGAATCTATGAGATTTCAAGTGTTACTCACAATTGGCTGTCGCTGTTTGGCTGTGTTTGTGTCGCTGTGCTGAATGAGATGCTGTATAAGCTCATTGGATGAGGATAAGTCGGCCGTGCAAACTGTGCAGTGGTACGTTCCGCGCACTGTATCAAGCCCCGAGTGATGTGAGCGTATATGTTCACGCAGCACAACACGTTGATTGAAAGCTCGCGGACACACGCTACAGGCATAAGGCTTCTCGCCCGTATGAATCCGCTCATGCTTGCGCAGTGTACCGCCATCTGCGAAAGCCTTCCAGCAGTACCGGCATCCATACGGACGTTCTCCCGTATGAATGCGCACATGAATTTGCTGCGAGCTACGAGAGCCGAAGGTCTTGCCGCACTCGTGGCAGGGAAACAGTTTCCCCGGTGAGGTTGTGCTGTGCGAATGACGATGATTGGAAAGGGTGCGCCCATCGGGAAACTCTTCGTGGCACACCTCGCACACCACCGACTTGTCGCGATGCGAAGCCATATGGCGCTTCAGGCGGGCTTTGTTGTGAAAATTCTTACCACACTTCGAGCACGAATGACACTTCTCACGCGAATGATCCCAGGCGTGTTTGATCAGGGCTTTGCGATCGCGACACTCCTTGCCGCACAGCACGCATGAGTTTGGCTTAAGCTCGTGTGGGTGGCGAGTGTGCAGATGGCGTTTGATGGCCTGTTCCTCGTAGAAGCTGATACCACACAAGACACACCTGCAAGTCGTCAAACATTATTTTACATCCTATTGCATATATTACTTTATGGCATACTTGAATGGTGGAAAGCGTGCGTGGATCTCCGCGTGGGCAAGTAGTTCCAATGCACTGGGAAATGATTTACCGCAGGTGTGACAACAGTGCGCGTCATCTTTGGCATTATCAGCCTCCGCAGCGGCACTGCCCTCCACATCGGCTGCATGATGAGCAGCCGCAACACTGCCCGCGTTGCTCAGCTTATGCTGTTGCTTAGCATGTCGGCGCAACAGATCTTGTCGATGAAACGAAATACCACATTCGCTGCAGTAGAAGTCACCGTAAAGCTGATCTGGCTCCGATTCACTGGCACTTTCTTCACCCGCCGAAGGTGGATCGTACTCTGAACTGCTCTCCTCGAACTGATGTGTTTTCTGATGCTCCTGCAGGCTGTGGTTATCCCAAAACATCTCCTGGCACTGATTGCATTCGAAAGGAGAGTCCATCCGATGATTCTATTAGAAAGAAAGGTTTATCACATCTTTCAGAGCCAGTGGATTGCCAAACTAGACCTTACCTTAATGTGCGAGACAAGCGCCTTCTCGCGAGCAAATGCCAATCCGCACTGTTGACAAACAAAGGGTTTGCTGTCGTCCAACACGGGAAAGCGTGAGGCGTCTTCAGCTTCAACTGCTTGGCTGCTGTCCATGGTGTGCATCGCATCGCTGGACGTAGCACCGTCAGCCAGGGGTGGTTGCAGTTCATCGCAATTTATATACTGTTGCAAATCGTCTGCAGCCTGCTTGTCAATCACAATGTACTGTGTCGTCTCCTCCTTGGGTTTCAGACGACTTATGCGTCCCCGCGCTGCTGTCGGAGCTTGCACTGAGCTGACGGAAGCATAGCTGGCCTCTTGTACAACTTGACTGGCTACTGATAAATGCTCGTGCTCCAGTTGCTGTCCTTGGTCCTGTATTTGCTCGTGGTCCTGCTCCTGATACATTGGCCATTCCTGTTCGTAGAAGTGATCATCCACTTGTCGATGTTGCTGCTGTTGCGGCTCAAATTTAATTGAAGCTGCTGCCGCGGCCTCCGCGTCTGCTGCATCCTGCGCTTCAGCATGCGCCTTAAAATGACTGATTAGTTCGGCCCGACGTGAAAATCGCGCCCCGCACAGTTTACACAGATGCGGACGGTCGTTTTGATGGGCCAACATATGATTGTTAAGGCTGGCTTTCTTACGGAAACGTCGACTACAGAAGTCACACGGATAGGGGCGTAATGCTGTGTACTCATCCTGTTCCATATCTAGCAACTCCAGCGAATTTGAGTTTCCAGCTATCTGCTCAGCAGCGATTTCCACACTACAGGTAGGGAAAAACCTTTATCCAACATTTTGAAAAATATTGGCATGAACAACTCACCGTTCGGCGCCTTGATGCTGCACCCAATCATCGGTTATGATCTCCTCGGTTACCA
The DNA here is from genome assembly GCA_018903675.1 of Zaprionus capensis. Taxonomy (NCBI): domain Eukaryota; kingdom Metazoa; phylum Arthropoda; class Insecta; order Diptera; family Drosophilidae; genus Zaprionus; species Zaprionus capensis. Next base: position 7,051,729 of record JAEIFN010000011.1, read on the forward strand.
CCTGTGCATCATCGTCAAATGACTCTGCATACACAGTGCCGTTGTCTGTGATTAGGACTGTGCCGCCACCGGCTTCGTTGGCAGCTATAATTTCACTGAGCTGACCGTCGCGCGCCATGAAGATAAGATTCTCGGCCGCCATTTGATCGAGATCCTCGTCGGTTGCATTGCCATTTACCAGATAGGCGGCAGTCACCTCACTGTCGGGTGCGCCGCTTTCCAACATATCAACCTCTGACTCGACCGCAGATGCGTGCTGCTGTATCCATCGGATGCCGCCATAATCCTGATTGTTCATAGCTCAACTTCCCTGTGCCTGTGCTCTGAAAATCAAATAATTGTTATTGTTTATGCACAAACAAATCAAAATCGCTTACAACTTGTTAGCTTGAGCAACAATTGGCCCTGGCACATGTGCTCTAGGAAAAATACTTCAGGAGAGTGAGAGAGGGCCACAGCGTTGCCAGAGTGTCGGCAGAGAAAATAATTTTATGTTTACTTTTTACCAAACAGCGCATTGCACGATAAGCACAAAGTAATTTTGAAAATAGTTTCACACAATGTTAATAACAAATTTAATTGTTTTTTTATTTGTAAAAATTTAACACTAGCAAAACTGCAATTCACTGTTTATTAGACTGGCAACCCGGCAGAGCTTCCAGGCAGCATATATAAGCCGTCCTGCTCACACGCACGTGCCGCCCAAACCGTTGGCATTAATACTGTTGAATAGCCGAGTCGTCGTCTCATAAGATTTTACCCAACTAATAAGTCTGTGTTTTATTTATATTCCAGAATGCTGCACATAACCTCAAGTTCAAACACAATAATAAACAAACCGCACCGGCAACCCGAGCTCTATTTTTGCACAAAACTGCCGAGTACAAATGCGCACATTTGACATTTAGGGGCAATAGATGGCGCAGTCGTGGCACTCACACTTGCGCGATTACATCACGCCCAAAAAATCTCATTAATTTATTTAATTTTATTATTTTTGTGGAAAGCTAGTCCAAGCGCCACACTTTCGCGTGATTTACCTTGAATTTCAACTTTACATTGATGTCATTATTTATTTGTGGCGCGGCAGTATTTAAATGCCGATAATTGGTTTTTAAACTAAAACTGAAAATACGTACGAAGTGAAAGAATTTTTGCAGCAAAACCACAGACATAGTTTCCTCTTCCAACAGCTGTTGCTGCCCCGCACATGTGTGCGTGAGTACTCATCTATCTGTTACTGTTAATGTTAATCCACACACAAAGTTAACATTTCTGTAGGCGGTTGTTGACCAACTGTTAATTACTTTACTCGATAAATACCAGTTCGTTGTTGAATTTATGCATGTTTATTTATATTGATATTCTATTTTTTATTTAAGATTCAACTAATTTCTTAAAAAGGTATCTTTTCTTGAATAACGAGTCACAGATATTTTTCAGTGATTTAAGTTCCATTTACTTTCTAACACTCCGTTTTAGTGTTGCAAAACGAAAAACACTACGCTCGTGCCGTTAAAATTAAAGCAATTAATTTGAAGAAATGATATAAATAACAAATAATAAATAAATATGCAATTACTTATGATTATTATATTTAATAAAATTTGTCTCGAACTTTCTTCGAAAACTGTTAAAAAAAGGAACTGACAGCCCAATTGGGAATTATAGGGACATTGTTTTCCTTATTTGATGGAGAGAGATTCTTAGTCAGGTTTTCATGTTCGAAATACGTTTATTCACAAACACTTCTACATTACACTAACCCACGCAATACACGTTTCTCTTTCGCCCGGAGCTTTGCTCTTCACACCAAAGAGAAATGCAAATGATGAGCGACGCGCGTCGCCCAAAGCGCGCCAAACTTTTTCTCAGTGCGCCTTTGCTCTGCTTTTATTTTTATTGCTCTGTGCGGTTTGTTGTGCTGGGGCTGTGCGACTCTGTGGCAGCATTAGCCCAGCGACTATTTAATTTTCGTTTTGCTTTGGAACCGTTTGGCGGGCCGTGAGCGACGTGCGCCTACCGAATATATGGAAAATGTCGAGTAAAATCGGTCCGTGATTGAATTTTGATCTATCCGTCTTTCAGTGTGTTTCTTTCTTTCTGTGTATTTTCTGGCATACTTCTGTTAACACGTACTTTTGTATGTACATATATACAAATGTACCCATTTTTGTTTGTACAAATAAATCAGACTGTGTCGCCATCTAGTGTCGGAATTTGCGCACTTCGCCAACTCATTGCTGTGCTTGTGTTTGTTATTGTTATTACTAGTAAGTACTATGTATGGGCTAAAATTAGGCGGCAAGATAAAGAAAACAAAAACAAAGCAACGAAATCAACGAAAACAAATACAGCGAAAACCCGCCTTCCTTTGGCAGGCAGCGACGACATCAAATGTCAAACCGTCGATCAACATCAAGGCGAAATATGCAAGATGCGTGTCTTAACTGCAAAGAGGGCGCAAAATACTCTGGCATATGTGTGTATGTGTGTGTCTGAGTGTGAATGCACATTTTTGCAGGCATTTTCCTTTATGTAATGCCTGCTCCACACACAAACACACACACAGTCAAATCACACTCTCGCTATCCTCCTCCATCTCCTGCCATTACTCCTCTTAATCTTGGCGCTGATCTCGCTTTCGCCTACGCGTTTTGCATGTCGAGGCTCTGCCGGCCAATCGGAATGATCGGGTGGGCAGGCGGTTGGCCGATTTAACCCTTCTCTGGAATGCGTTTAATTCGAATTTGAATTTCATCGTTTGCCTGCTCTTTTTATTGGAGTCTGTTTTTATACTCTTGTAGAGGGTATATTCAATTTGGCCAGGTGTTTGTAACGCAGCTTAGGAGATATTTCCGACCCTATAAAGTATATATATTCTAAATCAGCAGGAAAAGGGGAGTTGATGAAGCCATGTCTGTCTGTCTATATTTTGCAGATGTTAGTTCTAATTCTCTGATTACTATTATTCTCAAGATACGAGTATGCAACCAAATGAGCTGCATCCCTAGTTGTACATAAATAATATGATTGTCAAATTTAATCAAAATCTGACCACTAATAATATTTAACTATTGTAAGTAGTATAGGAACAATCGGTTGAGCCAAAATCAAAAATCTGCAAGGGTATAAAACCTTCGGCATAGCTTTTCTTTCTAGTTCTTTTCTGTTTTTTGTATTTGGATACGCGCGTTTGTCTTTACATCGCAAAACACTTGTTGCGACTGTGTGTGGATTGTCCAAAGGGAAGAAATCAAACTAAGCGCAAACTTTAATTAATATTCCACGCACTCCTACACGTAAACACACAATCTATCTCCCTCTCTTTGTCTCTCTCTCTCCCTCTCTCTTTCTCTTCTCTATCTCCCTGTCTCTCTCTGCCTTCTTTGTTGCTTCTTTCCGCTCTCTCGCACTGGAACAATGTTGTTATTGTTGTTCGATTTGCTCGTTATTGTCGTTGTTTGTTGTGCTTCGTTTCGTTTTGGCTGCTGGAATTCGACATCGATTGAATTTTGCGCATGCCCAACGCATTCTCTGCTTAACGATCGTGGCACACGCTCCCCTTAACAAGTAAAAGTCAACGGTATATGGTCCGGAATTTTCGATGCACTCACGGATTACAAATGTAGTGTCCCTATAATAATGTCATGTTATCATTTATTACCTGCAAGAAAATTATTTGTTATTTATATTTATTCTAGTTGAATTACTTTTCTTGATCTGATTAGCTTTTTCTGGGTTTCCCCAATCCTCTGAAACAAATGTTGGAGCGGCTGGTTCTTTATTATCCCAGATAAAAAAATAAAAACTAATTTTGAATTCATATATATTGTTTTATTTTATTGTACTTTTAATTAAAATTAAATTATGTATCAATATATTTTAGTTGACTGATTTTAGTCGACATTGTATATATAAATTGTGTGTAAATTCATTTTTTTTAAATGCTAAGGAAAATCGAAAAATCAATACATATCGTACGTATCTTATAAAGAATTTTCTTACTCAAATCTCAAAAAAAAAAAACGAGAACGTAGGCTACCTTCGGCATTACGAAGATTCTATACCCTTGCAAGTTTATATATCCTCCGATCGTTTCTATGCTAGTGATATATAATAGTGCAGATTATTGTGTATAACTTTGATTGGCAGTGATATGATCAGTTATTTCTAAAATTAAAAGTGGTCTTTATACAAAAACCTCAATTAGGCCGATTGTTCGTATGGCAGATATATCTTATAGGGCCTTATGCCTATTATATAAATAGAAAAAGTTTGATGTAGTAATTTTGGTGGCTATACGATATACCGGTCCGATCCGGCTCGATCCGATTTATATAAAACATGCAGCATTAAAAAGTATGTATACCAAGTTTAAATAAGATAGCTTAAAACTGAGAGACTAGTTTGCGTTGCAACAGACGGACGGACAGACAGACGGACAGGGCTAGTTGGATTCCCCTGTCTATGATGATTCCAGAATACATGTATATACTTTATGGGGGCGGAGATGTCTCCTAAGGTGCGTTGCAAACTCCTGGCCAAAATTAATATACCCTCTGGAAGGGTCTAATAATTTTTTTTATTTTTTTTATTTAATTAATTTAAAGTCGACTAAATACAGTCGACTGAATTAGATACAACAAATTATTTAAAAACTCAATTTAAAATAATTAAGCATTAGGTTTTAGTTTACAAAATTTTAAGGTAATTAAATTTAAAATTAATTTTATTTGTTTAATTTAATTTAATAAAGCAGTTTGGTTACGATTATCTTTATTTCGATCGTTGTATTCATAAGTTGAACAAAGGATAGAACTGGAAGTTTTGAGTAAGGTATTTTTCACAAATTGTTAATTATTTGTATTATCATTATTTTGATACGATTGGGTTTTTCTGGGTTTTCCCCAATCCTCTGCAACAAATGTTGGCTCGGCTTTTTTTTATCCCAGTTTATACACAATACACAGATAATAAAGATTATTTAATTATTTTTCGAAAAAATTGCATTAAACAATTTGATTGGCAAACAATTAATAAATGCTATGCAGAAATGTAAAAGTCTTCTTGTTCGACTGTGACGAGATGCTACACGATGTTGACAACTAAGAATTACATTTTAATTGTTGGCCATTTGCATAGGAATTGTCGAAACGATCTAGTTGCTGTCGCTAGACCTAGAAAGTTGACGATCTCATTGATGGTTTTATGCGCTTGTCGACAATTATTTATATATTCATACACAATGTGGCGAGTAGGGGGCACAACTCGAAGAACGTGCCACGGTGCCATGTCGCACTGTGGTGCACCCACATAAAACATTTTTTGTTTTGGCACACATACCGAACACGTTGAATTCGGTCGCGACAAGAGCATGTGAAAGTCTGTGGAAATTGACACAAATGTCAGCTTGGCACTTGCAGAAAATCGAAGAGTGGACGGGACGGGACGGGACGGTTCGGTAAACTGTCTTTCTCGCGATCTATGAGAATTGCAAACGACAAAGAAATTTCTCACGAAAAATGAGCAAAGTCTGGTGCATGATTAATTATGTTTTAAATGAAACACAACACAAATAAGAATGCAAGGCAGACAGGCAAGTGGGCGACGCGACGACGAGTTACGCCTCGTACAACGTTGCGTATGCGTGCTGTTTACTTGGCAGCTGTTGCGATATGTTACGCTATCTCGCTCTCGTCGCTGTTGTGTGTATGTGTATCACGATGTGACGATCAGCTGATTGGTGTGCTATATTTTTGCTAGTCCCCCTCATTCTCTTTCTCTCTTTATTTTCCACTCTTTGCAATTGCTCCAATTTTCCCAGCAAAATAAAAAAATCGCATGCTTACACAAATTCATTATAAATAAATTAGCAAAAGCTGGTTCTCTTTGTACATACTTTTGCTCTCCCATTTTCTCTCTCTCTTCTGCCTCTCTTTCTCTCTCTCTCTTTATGTATTTTACGCTCTTTGAAAGTCAATATAAATTGTGCTTCAGCATTTCGATTGATAGCAAATTATTTTAATTGTTTACAAACGAATCGTTTGTTGCGTCGCACAAAACTTGACTGTCCGATAATTTCGTGTATCGTTTCTATTGTTTTCGATCGTATTTATTATTAGTTTTATGACAACCACTTGCAAACACGCATCGCGATTTCAGTTATTCAATAAACTTGTAATGGCCGTTTGACAAATTCGAGAACGCCTCAATTGATTTATTTGATTTTGTTCTGCTTGATTGCAAAACATTTTATTGCCATTGAGTTCCAAGTTTATGTGTGTGTATGTGTGGCAAACGTGCAATGAAACGATCTAATAAATCGTAACAATATCGTAAATTTTCTGTGAAACGCTTCGATTGCATTTTTGGCGACTTATAAGTGCGAAATCAATACGATTTTTACGTGGCATATGGTCGATTATGGGATCTCTTTATAGTTTGTTCTTCAGAGTAAATAAATGCGTCATAGACCCCACACAAAGTGAGTCAAATCGTGCAGGGGAACGAAGAAAGTGCATTATTCATCATTGCCTATTACAAGTTAGATATATATTGAATACGAAAAAATTAAGGAATCCTAGTTTATTTTTATTTATTTCTATGTTTCTAAATCGATTGCGAAACCTCTTTTTTTTGGAATCGAAAATATTTGGTCTCTATTGACATATACATATACACTGCAGATATATTTTGAATTGTCTATTAATAGATCGATTTTCCATTAAAAATACTTTTCCAGCGATTTGTTTACCTCTTTCAGCGCAATGAAATTTATTGGCAACTAAATACGCTTTCACAGACATATATGTACATATGTATTTGCTCTCACGTAGACATCTACAGATGCCCCTTAAATCGATCACAATGATTCAGATCCTCATTCAGATTAAATTCTATATAGTGTTTTAAAGTATTTGCCGATCGGACGAGTGTTTGGCGCTTAACAGAAAGATCGCCAGACTGATTTTGTTGTTGTTGGTGCAGTTTTTTGGACAGGCCTCCATACCACTTCGATCCCGTGCCACACTACCCCATCCCCTCTTCCCCCTGAGGACCCCCTCTTCCAAGCTGCACGTCAATTGCGCGTTGGGCCTGCATGTTCCACTTGATCTTGTCGTTGTCGCTGTCGCCAGGGGTAGACATTAATCCCGTTTCGTGCCGTCGTGGATGTGAATTTCGCTGTGGATGTTGTTGCTACTCTTGTTGTTCTGGTTCTCGTTGTTGTTGTTGCAGTCAACGGCGCATTTACCTAAATTGGAATTTCCGGTAAACCGTAATGAAAATCGTAGCAATCAAACCGAAAAAACACACTGAGCGAAAAGCATAAAAAAGTGTACAGACAAATCGGTAAAAGAGGAACATCTCGAATAAAGAATACTCACAGCAAAAGCTGAAAAGAACTTTAATTTTTATGGTTATATTATTTTATTTGTTTTTAAGAAACTATTTATGGTACACTAACCTGAAGAAATCTAAAAATGGCACTCATATTTCAGAGAAATCACATTACTCCCAATTTTCAATTGATCAATTATAACTGTATAAAGAAGCATTGCTTGGGATATATGGCATAAACGATCAGAATAATATAGTGCTAACTTCTGTATAAATACCCTTCTTTAACACACACTATTCTTCTACGGAATACTACATTGTGTTGTTAAAAATTCATTAAATAAAATTTTACAAAAATAATTATTATCAATACACATCGCAAAACAGGAATATAGTAATCAGTTTTGAACTGTACATACCTTTATACTTTTATTATTTACTATTAATATATAAAAGTACCTGATATCATTATGTTTTCAGCAGCCATGGGTCAGTTATGCCTGTTGAAATAAAGTGTTGTTTTGCCATTACTTAAAAAAAAATATTCCTACTATCAAATTTGAATACATGGAGAGGGCGAACCACTCACAATACACACACACACACGCGTAGTCTTAAATACCCTCAACCGCCACATTGATATGCAAATGAATGTCACCATCTTAAATGAAATAATCGTCTTAAACGACGCTGCGCCAGTCGTCTCGCAAAATCGTTCGTCTTAATTGCTTTTCCCAGTGCTCGGAGAACAAGGGATAGCTACATATGTGTGTTTATTGTTAGAAAGGAGAGAGAGAGAGAGAGAGAGAGAGAGAGAGAGAGAGAAAACAAATCGTGAAAGAGACGACAGGAGAAATTCATGTGCTTTTTTACGAGGCTCTTTAATGACTTATTTACTTAATAATTTTTATTGCTTATCAAAAAATGTCTTTGCAGCCTTTCAATGTCATGATTTTATCCTTCAAACATTAAATGAAATTCTTAGATTCCTCTCTAAATTTAGATACTTAAATGTAAACAATAAAATCGAAAACAAAACCACAGCAGAAAGATCTTCTCTATAACTCTATAAACAGTTTTTCATGTCGAAATTGGGTTACAATGTTGTAAACAATTAATCGGGAGAACTTTTTGTGTTTATACAATATAAGCATAAGTTCGTGAACTTTCAGCCTTTGATATTTGGAAATAGCAAAGGTAAAAAAGATATTAACTTAACTTATTTGCAGGAATCGAATAAATCAATCCATTTGCGTTTCATTGATATCAAATCGACATATCACAGAAAAATAATGAACAGATTTTTGACTTGCGTAAAGAACATCAAAATTTCGACACAGCCGAGAAACTGAGTTGTTAATCCTTACGAGTTGCACATATGCATATATGTATGTATATATGTGTATATATATTTATAGAGAACCGATAGGTGTTGATATATGGATGCCAAGCGATTGCGAAACCATCGCTCGCCCGAGCTACCAAATAGAAATCAGAATCACTTTGCGGCTTGCCATGCGCAGCGAATATTAATTGACTTATAAAAAGAACAAGAAATATGCCAATAAAAATATTCCAGGCATTTCTGAGCCCAATCAGGCGGGCGGGCAGGCGCCAAAGCAGGCAACCATGTGCCAACTATAGACAAATACAATGCTGACGACCATTAAAATTTTATTGCTTTGTACTTATTAATTTAATGTACTAATTGCGGTTTCTGTGGCAAGTGCGGCAAATTGCTGTCATCGTTTAAACGGGAACTGTCAGGGCGGGGAAGCCATTCGGGTGAGAGGTGAGGTGGGAATGGGCAATTGGTTGGCGTCTATGCTTGTGCCCCAAGGAAGTTATAAATGGTACGGTGGGTTACGCAGCTCATGTGCATACATATAATTATGACTTTTTGGGCTACCCCTCTCCTGAATCCCCCTTACCTACTTGGGGGAAGTTGCAACGTTTCCGGCCACAATATCCGTGCTTGCATCCGAAAGTCGGGGGAAAACATAATGTTGGGAAAACTCTTTGCTTCCGTTAGAAATTTGTCGAGAGTTTTCTGCTTTGTATGCAGAGTACCGTTAGGCATAAGTCGAACCTGCCAGGTGCTCACTTTGTACTTTAGTTTTAATTCTCTCTTCCCTTTTTGGCCCACACATAATATACTGTATTCATTATTGTGGTAGTTTCTGGCTTGCCATGCGCATAGCTAATTAACATTTTAATAATTGTTATGCTTTCCCATTTTCTATGTTTTGCAGGTTTTTGATTGTGTGTCCAAAACTTTGACTGGCCATATCCGCCGGAAGCACCTTAAGCGGGCATAACAAGTGCAAAGCCCCTGAACTGGCCTCTACTTGGTACCATTGACAGCCCCCCTTCTCCTACGCCCTATGGCGGCTCAAGTGGCAAACTAAACAGTCGGAACATTGGGCGTAACTCTGAGGCAATTATCAATATGTCATTGGGTGAGTAGCGAACGATCAAGCCAGACACCCTGTATCCATTAAAATGTGGACAATTGTCGAGGTATTGTTAACAACTCTCAACTTAGTCAACTACTGAGGCAACTGATCTTACGATCTTAGTTTTTTATTTACTTGTAAACCAAGATAAGTTCTGGAGTTGCTGAAGAGAGTTTGACAGGAGATCTCAATAAAGATCTTTCTCCTTCAAAAACAGTCAATACTTAACTATTATTATAATCATTCTAGATCAAATTAAGATTTGAAAGGTTCACCTTTATTTTACACACATACTATATATATCTGTCCTCTATATAACTATAGTTAAGCTATCTAGACCCCAACGATGCATGTCCAGTGCATGACATAAACATGACAATTCAGTTCACGCCTCGACATAATTTGACACCGCATTGAGCGGTCTAAGTGGTTCTTCTGCCCCTTTTATCTATCTAGAAGAGACAGCGTGTGTGTGTGTGTGTGTGAGGGAGAGGGCGAGTCTGCGTGAGTAGAGTGAAAGTGCACGACAACTGGAACACGGGCATTAGCAATTTCCCAGAACGCCAACGCATTTATCTCATGGACTCGCAGTACCGATTGCTATGCTGTAGACGCACCAGCGATTAGTCCAAGCAAGCCTTGGGGCGCAGCCTACAGTAGCTGCAGCAGCAACAATAACAGCAACAAACAAACAAACAAACGATTTGAACATGCAAAGATCGTGTACTAGGCACGCCTCGAAGTTGGGAGTTGCCACGGCACCTAAAAAGCGCAAAGTGCGGCATTTTCCCAGCGCTGCTAATGATGCGTGGCTGCTGCAGCGAGACGCCAGCACTGACTCCTGGGAAAACAGCAAACTGCACTGTGTGCCACTTATTCAATATGCAGATACGCACTCTTCACTCTGGAGATGCAGACGCTATCAATTCTGACACACGAGGTCATCTATCAATTTACGGCAGCAGACAACAATGCAGTATTCGGGCCATAAAAACAATAACAATAACAGAACAACAAGTATAACATACAAATAATAATAACAGCAGTACGCAATGCGCGATAATAAATAACAAATCAAATGTCAAGCAGCTAATTAGTCAGATTTGTGGCTGCCCCTTCAGCATCAGCTCGTTCTCCCTCTATCTGCCGGCTTCAGCATCGATTGTATGCACAGTTGCCTTAGTTTTTGTTTTCTTGTTGTTTGTTTTTTGTTTTATTTTTATTTATGTTGAATAGAACAAATAATCACAGCGTTGATATGGGAAATGGCGCAATTAAAGCACAAAACTTGTGCGTCGCACGCAGTCAGCCAGACGCACAGATACAGATACAAATCCAGCTAGAGATACAAATACAGCTGCATATAAGTCCACAGCTGCATACACAGCGATTAGTACAACAACAACTACAGTTTCAACTAAAGCCACAGATACAGATTCAAATACAGCTGCAGATACAACTGAAGCTTCGGCCATGTATAAGCCTAGTGCACTGGCTATTTGGTGCGGAGCCGGCACTCGTCCATGCCATGTCCGTCTGGCAGACAGTCTGTTGTGCTGCTGCAGCCCCTTCCTCTTCTGATATTTAAAAATAGTTTGTCGTCATTGCAGAGAAAATCATTCATTAAATCTGCATTGAATTTCATTCATTCGCGCCTTTTAATTGCACTCGCAACGGACTATTTTTATGCACTGTATATGTGGTGCATTCATAAAAAACATTCATATTATAGTTCATTCAGAGGTCGAAATTCAACTTAGGGAAATGCAATACTACTCAGAAGCCACTTAAGCAATGCTTGGCCTGGAATTCGCGGCGCATGTTGACTGTGAAAACAAATTTCTCTCACGAACTTTACGCAAATACCAGAATACATATGCGGGTATATATGGTATGCACAATATGGATATATCTGGCTAAGTGAGTCAGGTTTCTGCGTAACGCACAGGCACACCTGAAATATTAATTAAATGTTTTGTAAATATTGACGCAAATTAATTTCTGCCTCTGCGTGCAGCAGCTGCAAGTGGAATTGTGCCTTTGTTTTGCACAAACGCCGACAAAAGGAAAAACAGAGAGAGAGAGAGAGAGAGAAGGCAGGAAGGAGGGTAGGAGTAAGAGAAATCGCCGATAAGTACGCGCTGCAATTGGAACAATCGAAGTGGCAACCTCGTAACCCCAGCCCCTTTCTCCTCTCGGGTGCTCAATTGGCAGCTGCTTCCCAATTGCATCGAGTCGGGAGTAGATCTGTGGCACCAATTGAATTCAGTGACGTCACAATCAGTAGGGAATGTGCTATCAATTTGTAAACGAAAGGAAAGTCGTAAAGACACGATTACACATATTTGTCGCAGTTGATGTCTTTCTTGTTCTACGAAAAATTAGCAATTATGGCTACATTTCCATTTGGCCAAATGCGACGAGGCGGCATAAATCAAGAACTATCGCAGGGCACAGACCCGAGGTCTCGAGCTCACTATCTGTCGAGTTCTCGAGTTGTCCGTCTATAAATACATTCAGCCTGGCACTGGCCTGGCCCGCCACAGACATTAGATGCTCTCATCTTCTGCAAATGATTCTTCATAATTGAATTACATGGCCTGCGACAAGAGCGTAAAAATTTTAATTACACACCTCATAATCATTTGCTTGAGTGGGAGAGTCTGGAGTTGGAGGGTTTCATATGGGAGACTGCGTAGGATTCCGCCAAGCAGGCGTTGTTGGAGGGACTGTCTCGGGATCTAGACGATCCTGAAAACTTGATCAGGTTTCGTAAATGAAACTCAACGACGCATGCCGCATGTGTGGGTTGAGCAACTATGGATCAAGAACTGCGTCACATTCTTTTCAAATCACGCACAAAGGAACATTTATTTCGACAGACACAAGGAAATGTTGCACAGTCTGTGCAAATGTAAATATTTTCGCAAAAGTTCACAACACACGTGAACTCTGTGAAAAGATCGCGTACAAAAATCTAAATTATAGGGAGATGCAGATTGAGTTCATTATTCGATTTAGGAACACATGTATGGTATGGTACTTATAGCAACTATAGAGAACTGATCTGTTTCACTAGGAATCGTCACTAGGTACTGGGCAACCAGCAAGTGTGACTGTGTGTCCCCCTCCCCTGCAGCATATCGCATTACAAGTGCAGTCAAAGCTAAATAAATCAAATTTGAAGTGTGATCTTTTCTGTAGAGCCCAGGAAAAAGAAAATAAGGGAATGGGAAGAAGCAAAGAACTTGACGCTAAGTGCAGAGCGTAACAAGATCAACAACATCATCATTAGAAGCATCATCGTAGCCGGGACGGGGAGGCATGGTGGGAATTCGGGAATGGATCCGGATCGGAGAGTCTGTAATTAATGCGCCACTGATCCTCTGGGGTATGCCAATTGACATTTAACATCAACCTGTGGTTTGCAGCACATGCTGCATGAAGATACTCATAGACACAAGGACAAAGTCACGGAGAGAGGGACGAATGGGCAGAGGACAGGGGGACAAGCTGAGGCACTCGCGCATTTTACTTATAATTTACAACAAAGTCGCGACGTGTTGCAGCAACTGCGCAGAAAGTGCCTGCCTGTTCCAGGCTCCTCTTCCTCTCTCCCGACTTGTAGAACAAGCGATAAAAATATGCCCAAAAAAGACACGCGCTTCACAGGGGATGCGACAGGGTCGAGGGGATCGAGAGCCGCCGACGAGCACGGGCGCAGCCTCAACCGTCGGCTGCTTTTTTTAGGCTTACACGGAAGACGCACGTTGGTGTTGTCTATTTTTTGTGTCATGTGCTGCTGCTTTTCCATTAAGAAAATAATTAACATTTGTTGTTGTTCGGTGCGAATGAGCGAGTGAGTGCGCGAGTGACTTGCCCGGCATCTGAAATCTGTTGAGCAGATGTCTTGCGGCTGCTGCTCGCTCGAGGCCAGTGCGTTGGATCTGCCAAGTCCTGTTTTCCAAATCGTAGATTTATGAATGCATTTTATGCATTTTCCAACACCTTTTTGGGCTACTTACCCAAAAATATCAGGGAAATGGCGATTTCCAATGGATATTTGGGGAATCATGTCAACCGCAGCATATAGATACAAACAAACATTATATTAAAACAACAAGAAAGGCTTCTCTAGGCATGACGAAGATCTAATACCCTTGCAGGTCTTGGGATTAACTTTTTTTTGGTATTCTATAACAGATATAATATCATAAATATAATGGAAATTTTTTCTTTACACTTATATTAAAGGATAAAGTTACAGATATTATTAGTATTCTAGTAATTGTTATTTAAAATGAGAACGAAGGGACTATTCCCTCTTCTAGTGATATATAATAGTGCAGAATATTATGTCTAACGTTGATTGATACTACAATATATGTATATAAAAAAGGCAGATTTGTTTGCAATATCTTGACAAATAACAAAAATAACAGACGAACACACGGACGGCTGGACATGGCTAGTTCGATTCTTCTGTTAATGATGATTCGAATATATATAAGAGTATAATATCTTAAAGGGCGCAAGATGTCACCAAAGGTGCGTTACAAGCTCTGCCGAAAATTAATATACCCTCTGCCAGGGTATAATGAATATCATCCCGATGAGATCGTAAAAGTGTTTATTTGATTCTAGACACACAACAAGCAACCGCTGACGACTACGCCCCCGTCCATGCCCCTGCCCTCGCCCACGCACGAACACAATCTAATCTCAAGATCAGGTAGTAAAAATCGTTTTCACACTTACACAATACAGAGAGAGAGTGAGAGAGAAAGGGAGTGAGAACTCTCACCTTTGTCACCTTGGTCCGTTCGCGCATCTCTTGATGTTTCTTCTGTTTTCTTGTAATTTCTTTTTTGGCATTTCCGTTGTGGATTTTTCTCGAGTGCCCCTAATTATTACATGGCGCACACGTACCATGCGGAAGTCATGTGCTCCTGCTTTCCTTCTTCTTCTTCTTCTCATCCTTGGCCACATCCTGATTGTGTATTGGTACGGAGTGCCGCCTACTTTTCGCAACTTGTTTTCATTGCCAACGATCCTTAAGAGTGCGTCGAGTGGTTCGGTTCGTCTCGGCTCGTTTTGCACTTCTACCAGAGCTCTAGAAGAACTATACAGATTGTTTTTATAGCAATGGGTGTTGGAACATCCGCTCTTCACTCTTCGAGGTTGGTGCCGTGCAGGCGGAACTCTAAAAATCTTCCTATTTTAATGGGTTTTTGTTTTCCTTTCGGCCAACTAAAATAACACTTTCGTAGGCTTGAGTTTTAATGAGTTTTAAAGCATCCGACTTACGGTGTCCGTTTTATGGGCTACGTAAAAATAACTCAAAATTAATACCAGAAAAATACCAAATGATTGTATTGTGTGGTCCCCTCCCCTTTTGCATGGGATGCAAATGAATTTGCCTCTTTGCTTCCTCTCCTTCTCCCACTTCGATTCCGAGGAAATCTCCAAGCACCTGCACAATGTCCAATAACTTTTGCTTAGGCAAATCAAAAATAATAATTATAATTATGCTCCCTCAACAGTTGCCGTCGCCAAACTTCCGGGCAGACTGACGTAGCGTTTGTTTTATTTTATATGTATGCTCGGTTCGCCTCAGTTAGAGATGTTTCCCTTCCCCTGTTGCCTGCATGCAGACGTTGGGGTTAAATCATAAAAAGTCGAAAATAATAAACAAAATTTTCAATTGAACGTGAAGGAAAACTCGTAGCGTGCATAAAATGACTCAAAATACGAAAGACGTTGAGTGTGCAGGGGCTGCGTGGTGGACGGGGATGGGGGATAGGACTAGATGGTCGGAGTGGGGTGGGGAAAGGGTAACGGGGCAATTCCTCGAAAAATCTCTGAGTAAATATGAGTGCAGTATGTTAGCTGGCGTAAGACTAAAAATTGAATGGAAAATTATTAAAAAAATAAATAAATAAAGAAAACATTTCCAGCGATTTTCCATTTAAGACGACGCCAACTGGAGCCAGGGAGTATTTGTTCATGTCTCAATGCTTCTGGCCAAACAAATAGCAGCAAACAGAGCTAATCTTCAGCAAAAGCAAAAGCAACAACTTAGCAAAATGATTCCGAGTACGCGAAGACCCCTTCCTCTTTTCTCTCTTTCCTTTTGCAGCTGCAGTTGAAGTTGGTTAGAGTTTATTTGTGTGTGTTCGTTTAGGTTGCCTTATATGTGTGTGCATTATTGCTATATAATCGTTTGTTAACAATAATTAAATGTGTGCCAGGAAATCGTGGAATTCAAACAAGCGAAAGAAAGAAAGTTGAAGTCGCTCGTATTCCTATAAATAGCTTGGTTATGGCAACTTCCCCTTGAGAGAATGTCTTATTGTCTCGTACTGTTGCTTCCGACTCAAGGTGAATCACTTCATCAGTGCACCCAAACTGACCCCAGAGCCGAGTGGGTGCACAAAGAGCCCATCAAAGTGATTAACCTGTCAACGCCATAGAACCATCAGCGAGTGCTGCAAATGGCGCCCAAAGGAGTGCAACGGAACGGGAAGGGTTGTAGTCGTTGTAGGTTAGGGAGGGGATGCTGCAGAGCCAGCAATTCGGGCTGGTCGATTGCCTGAGCGTCTACAGATTTACGACGAGCGCGTAGACCCGCTGCCAAACGAACTAGCTCCCGAGACGCAGCCAGAGTGCGTGCAGGCGTAGACAACGACTTGACATTTATGTGTGCAGGCAAATACACTTTCGTAAG
This sequence comes from Zaprionus capensis, assembly GCA_018903675.1. Taxonomy (NCBI): domain Eukaryota; kingdom Metazoa; phylum Arthropoda; class Insecta; order Diptera; family Drosophilidae; genus Zaprionus; species Zaprionus capensis. Next base: position 7,068,253 of record JAEIFN010000011.1, read on the forward strand.
TGCAAGTAGTGCAAGTACATACATACTATGTGCATTTCAAGATCATTTGCATCCACGAGCGGCTGCTGTGGCACACGTTCATGTTGCACACACTCACACACAGACAAACACCCGAGCACACTTGCCCCTGGAGAGGCGCAACGATTTACGCCGAGTACGCACTCAAGGAGGTACCCTCTTCACCTCGAGCGGGGTCTTCCTCTCCATGCTTGGCTCTCTCTTTCTCCTCTCTTTCTATCAGTCTCTTTCTGCTTCTACATTTTATGAACTACGAAATGTGCAATTTCTACACTGCGATCGACTTTTTACGAGTTTTCCATAGGTCCCAATGTGCCTGGCATCTGCCACAAGCGTTGGCCCATTCTCAGTTGCAGTCGCATCCCAGTCCACTTCAGAAATTCCACAGTCTGACACATGGAGTCGCTCTGTAGTCACAATTATTGTGGTCGATCTGTGCTTCGCTGTGTTCCCTCCTCATGGACACATTCACTATGTAACCGTCTAACGCATTTTTAATGTACATACCTCAGTTTTAGGTCTTTGATGATAATGCCCAACTTTGGCTTTCCCTGTTGCTTCACTGAACAATCCGTCCTGCATCTGCAGCGACAATCTGAATGTGTCGTTTTTCCCTGCGGTTTATTGCAACTTTCTATGACATGGAAAATGTGAACGGAATGGTCCGAATATCTCGCTGTTTCGCGACACGAGGTTTGATATGAGCTATAGTTATAGAAAAGTATTGAGCGAACATCAGTTTTATTCAAAATATTAGAAATGAAATTTTATTAACACTTTATTGCATTAAGAATTGCAGAATTTAACTTTAATCTTTCCGTTTACCGATTGATTCTATACAAGTTATATAAAATAGTGCAGACTATATTAACTTAAATATACTTGAACTATATAAACTTAATATGTATATAATACTTGTTCAATTGCTACTGATAGTCAAGTTACTTCGAGAGCCAATACTGGTCTTCACACAAAATCTTATTTTTGGCTTATTGCACCTATGACACCTATATTATGTGTATGTTATAAAAGCCAGAAACGGCTTTCAACAAACTTTCCTCGAACACCTTTTTATTTTATCTATCTGCATGCTCGCGTCTTCTTTTCGCGGTTTTAAGTCGAACTTTTGCGACAGTGCCTCTCGGTTGGTTGGGTGGGAGGTAGACTGAATTTTATTTGGGATACGCGCATAACAAGCATCGACTAGGTACCAAATAGGGACCACATTTTATGCATGAATATTCACTTACCGGAGATGCCTCCTAAGTTCCGTTGCAATTTTCTGACCAAAATGAATATTTCAACTGAAAGGGTGTAAATATAGTGCCCTCATTTAATGATACAATTGTATATTCATTTCAGCCTGAAGTTAGCAACGCACCTTAGAATACATCTGAAACCTTTAAAATCAGCAAAAACAGGGCAGTTTATCAAAAATATATGTCCGTCCGTCCGTCTGTCTTTACTGCTCATCTGTCTAACTATACAAACTAGTGTCTCAGTTTTAGAGCTTTCTTACTGAAACTTGCCACACATGCTTCTTTGGAATAACCGAATCGTATGGATGCCAACCAACCTATCGGACGATTATTGTAAATATTCAATATAAAGGATCCAAATAAACTACATAACATATTTTATTATTCTTCTTAGTGTTCTTCTTCATAATATCTCAACTTATCAGAGCCACTTAATTCTATAGTGACATTTATATGTTTATTTTTTCCATTTAATTAAATCTGACAACTATAGCCTGTAACTTTCAAATGAACAACGAGTGAGAAATAAAAGATTTTAATGCAAAAATTGTATATGTTCTTAGATTGGAGTTCTTATACAGCAATTAATTATGTAGCAATTAACGAATACATGAATAATGTTATAACACATTTAAGAGCAGTTGGCGGAGATAAAAGCTACAACCGGCAAGGATATTAAACCTTCGGCATAGCGAAGAAACTTCTTCTTTCTGCTTACCTTTTCACTTCGATATGAACATTTGTTGAGAAAATTTCAACTGCAACATGAAGGGATGTACTCCCCGTACTTAAATTATAATCACTCCCACTGTAAGTATAATTATTATCATTTGCTTTGCCTGTGAGTAAAACAAATTGAAAATCATGATCAGGTTTCATAGGGAATGGGGATCGAGTCGAGTCGCAGACGGCGGACAAATTCAAACTTTGACACTGATAAGACACCACGAATACAAAACTCAGTATTGCCGCAGCACTGATGCATGTTGCTGCTGCTGTTGTTGTTTTCGATGTTGTTGTTGCTGCTCTTACCTATCGGAACTCATCAAATATGCGCGACGGGCACAAGACAAAACGTTCCCTGCATGTTTGGGATGGCACTGAGGACTGAGGGTTGGGGACTGGGCACTCGGGACTGCGGACTGAGGACGAGGGATCGGCATGGGAATCGGAATCGTACATAGAAGACGACAGTATTTTGATCATGCGAAAAACGCACGCAAAAGAAAAACATGCGCAGGTACAACAACAATGTTGCTGGAAAACTCAGCTCGCCGCATAGAGAGTTTTTCCTGACAAGCGACGCACAGCGTCGAGTGGCCAAGCAGAGGTAGAGGCAGCAGCAGCAGCGGTGGTGACTGCGGCAGCGGCAGAGACAGAGGCAGTGAGTGGGTGCAATATGGTAACCATATTTAAACACTGATCCCGCATGTGTATGTGATTGCGTTGAGTGTGCGTATGTGTGTGCGTATGCATGTGTATGTGTGTGTGTGCAGTGCGTGTGCGTGTGCGAGTGCGAGGGAGAGTGAATGCTTGAGGGCTGTGCAGCAGAAGAAGTGCGCAGGGAACACAACATAAAATAACCAAAGCGTCGCGACGCTGAGGGATTCTCTATGCCTTCAACTGCGCCAGCAGCGACGACGACTGCGCGGTCCGCAGCGGAGCGACTCAAGTGTTTTGTTCTCGTTGAAGTTTTAGAATTTATTCCGTTTCGGGATTTCAATGCAGACGCACGCGCACCGCGTTGGACAACCAACAACCACGAGAGACTTTGCCCGTTACAATTTGAATTGATTTGCCGCGCATTCAAATTGAAATCAATCAAACTGACATTGAGCACAATTCACGAAGTGAAATCAAAAGGTTTTTCGCTTACCATTTTTGGCACCACTCACGAGTGTCTGCCTGAGTGTTTTCGAGTGCATTCGTGTCTCTCTCTTTGTGTGTGGGAGTGCGTCGTTTGTTTATTCATTTTGGCGCGTGCGCATGCACCACCAGTGAAAGTGCAGCAGGAGAAATGTATCATAAATTGCAATTGTGAATAGTCACAGACAAGACAATCGTGCTCGGATTGTGCAAGTTATCGAATATCTAATACAACACGGTTACTGAAGATTATACGAAACGGCCAAAGCCTAAAGGATCTCAACATGTTTGTCACAATGGATAATACGAACGCCTTCTTCTCAGGTAAATTGGCGTGAAAGAGGGAAGATACTTTGAATTTGAAGAGTTGAATTAGTATATGAAGTATGAATTGGAGAGATTGAAGTGCTATCTCCATAAGGTTCAAGATAGTTACTATTGATAGATCTGTATTTTGGGTATATCCTCTTCAAAGCAAACCTCACATTCATTTCTTGCAGATAATCCCTGCTATTTCTGCAATGACACCAAGTCGCCTCGCACCCCGGACTCGCAGTCGTCGGGCAAGCGCTTCTCGATATTCACACGCCGCAACTCAAAGGGCAGCAGTCCCCGCCCGCTGAACCCCAACCCGGAACAGACGCGTCTCATCACATCGGCCAATCTGGATACGACGGCAACGATGGCCTTCGGCAGCCCGCGCGGCAGCTTCAACTCGCTTGGCGGTTTCTCACAAGTGCGTATCTCACATCCCCATAAAACTCGAATTTATCATATCCGATCTGGCGAGCTTCCTGTTTCTCTAATAACTCCCCCCTGCCAGCGCCCTTCCTAATGTTGCGTCTTTCCCCTTCACAGCATTCGTTTGAACTGCAGCCGCTGATGTATCACCAGCGCTCGTCCAATTCGCATTCGGAATCGTTTCGCGAACGACTCGGCTCCTGCAACGAGACGCACAGCTCGCAGTGTCCGGGCGGAGGGGCGGAGCACGACGATGTGTTCAATGCAAGGTGAGTGATCTGGGGTGTGCCCTCGCTGGCTTGTTGACAGGATGCAGCTGTTGACAGTTTGCCAAACTTCCCCATCTCAGTGGCACTGCCACTCCCAACTGCATTCCCTAATATCTCATTGCCTCGATCGACTGTGCTAATCGTGCGCATTGCGTTGCCTTCTCATCTCCAGCAAATCCCAGCGCCATCACACGCTGCCAAGCGGCGGCACACGTCGTCACTCGTTCGGCAACTGGGCACAGCAGCAGCGGCAGCTCAACACATCCGCTTCAACGTGCACATCGCCATCGATTGGCCCGAGTTCGCCGGATGAGGTGCCCAGCATGTTGGCGCCGCGACCGCCCGTGCTGTCGCCCAACAAGTGTCGCGGCACATCGTATCGCAGAAGAGGTGAGTGAAAGTCACAAATATTATCTATAAAAGGGTTCAACATGCCCTACAACATGAACATACCAGTTGCGATCGCTTAATCAGAGGATTGATTTATAAAGCGAAGTTAAAAAGGTCTAAGGACAAAGTCAAGATGGTTAATTATGATATTTATTATGTTGTACTTATATAGTTAACTAAATTCTAGGCACACAATGAAACACTTTAAAGATAAATCGTTATATTATTCTTTCAAGTTTCAAAATCAGATGAGTCTTCTAAATACTATAGCAGTTTTCTTTAGTTATAGTATTGTCTTACAACAGGCCCGTAGCTAGGAATGTGCAGGGTGTGCGGTGCACAGGGGACCAAACTATCAGGGGCCTCCAGCTACCAACAAAAAATAGTTTTATAATAGGCATTTATATGAACAATTCAATTCCTTTAGTAAAAACAAATATATTTATTTAAAAACTTTAGACTTTAAGTTAAGCAAAGTAATAAAACTAGCGGCCCCGACAAGTTTTGCACAAGGGCCTCCGAGACTGTGTCTTACAATCAACTGCAATCAACATATCACTATCAGTCTGTCTCAGTCTTAGTCTAGTTGTCTTTGTGCAGTCTAAAGGGATAAATATAATACAGCCCCCTTATAAAATGCAATAACTATTTATGCATAGCAATAAGAGAGAGAACAACTTGTCGGCAGAGTTGAATAAATGTGTAACAAGCGCGTATTAAGAATTCCATTCGGTGGCCTCGTTTCGCGTTCGCATTTTTGCACTTTGGCAGCTGTCAAGCTGACAGGCCGATCCCGAGAAACGCGCACGCTCTGACGCTGTGCATCACGTTTGCATATTAAGTGAACAGCTCCCAGGAACAGCAAGCCAAGCCGATTCCCGCGCGCATCCTCTCCTGCTCGGCCCGCTGGTGGTTCCCTGCTGTTTGCTTAGCAGGCGCCAGGGGTCTGTGCCTGGTCTCCGGCACTTTTGCATTTAACAACATTTAAATGTTTACGCAAGTGATAATTGTATTTGTTGCTGTTGTTGCTGATATTGCTGCTTCGTCGCCACTTTGTCGCCAGAGTTGGCATTGTTTTGCGCCGTAATGAGTCCCAACTGACATTTGTAGCCCGCTTGACATTGACAGTCACCGTCGTCGCCAGGCGCTGCTGCTGGTGCTGGTGATATATGCCCCAGAACTGGGTAGCTGCATGTCTGATTGCTGCAGCACTCGAATCTCCCGATGACGAACTGCAGCTTAAAGTCACAACTTGATGGTTTATGATGCGCTCAGGACATCGCTGTGTCGTGATTATTTATAGTCCAAGGCAGGCAGGCATTACCCATCATTTCAAGGTACTCAATCGATAGCCCACTTGAAACACACTTGTGTGTTATCAGACAGACAGGGAGATAGAGAAGGAGATGAAGGGATAGATAGAGATGGAAAGAAAGATCTCTTAGGTGGATGGAAGTATATAAAGTAGTTGTCATAAGGTACATGCAATCTTCCCAATCAAAGAATGTTCATAACCCATAGAGAGAAACTGCATTATAAATTATTAATATTATTTTATTATTCCATAGTTTATACTTTAAAAGAAAAATTAAAACAATACCCCTTAATTTATCGTAGTAAGACTTCACTATTTCACATTACCCAACCCCCGCGCGAATCAGCATAGGTCGGCACACTTTACCCAAGCCCACACTTGGTCTACTAATGGCCTCTGACCATTTGGGAGACAGATGTGTACGTGGCAACGGGACAGTTGCAATTTCAATTCCACTTTGTCGCAATGAGCGCACTCACGGCAATTGACACACTTTCGCACGCAGCGGCAACTTCAATTTTAACACCTAAATTTATGGCAAAAAGTGCAAAACAAAAACAAAAACAACAACAACATTATCTATTTCCCCTTTGGCAGACCATATTTGTGCAGGCAGTTCGAATTCAGAAACGAGTTCATAATTTTCAAATGCTCAACCATCAAACGGCAATATGCAAATTAGATAAACATTGCCACAAGTATGCATCTGTGTGTGTGTGTGTGTGTGTGCGTGCGTGTGTGGGGCCACACATTTCCGGCAGCTGAAGTTGCATTTCCACGGCGAGTCTGTAATTGTCGGTCTCTGTTGACGGGGCAACATGGCGGATGCGCAACCTTACTGCCTGCCTGCCTGGCTACCAGCAGAAGCGGAAAAGGCAAACAAAACAAGAAAATGACAAAAGTCAATAAACGAATCGATTCGTATCGACTGCCTGCCTGCCTGCCTGGTGGGTGTGGCCACCATGACAAGCAGAAACATAAATTGAAAATTTGCACAATTGTTTAAGAGGAGCTCGTTTGGTAGGGGAGGGGCTAGGTGAGGGGGCCTGGCCGCAGTTGGAGTTGGTGGTAGGAACTTTGCATAATTGATAGCACAGACCGTTGACTGCTGGGCTGTTTGTTTGGCTTGTTTGGCTCTCGAGCTGGGGCTGCTCAAACGTGTTAATGGCACGGAAGCAGAAACTCTCCACATGCTGCACTCGCACTCGCAGCCAAAGTGTTTTGCATATGGCGCGTGCCATGGAAGCGTTTGGCCAAATTTGGCAGCACACTTTGGGCCAATTGTGCATGCAAATGTTGTTGTGCACAGCACATCACATGGTAGTGGGCGGAGTGGGAGGCGTGGAAGGTGGGGGAAGTACAGTAGGCAGACTACTGCGGGCAATGTGCCATATATCAATCCATATATGCATCTGTACTTCCCGATCTGTGGCAGGTGATTTCGGGTCAAACGTCAGCATCGCTTTGCGTTGCACTTGTTTACGCGTAAGAAGCCGCTGCTTGCCAGAACATCTGCTCATCAGATTACAAGCGGGCACATACGTATGTTATGTATGTGTATGCACACAAAGAGGAGCCGCCACGATCCTCCCCAACTCGGGCGGAGTTCAATACACTGGCCCAGCCATAACCCTGTGTGCTGTGCTGCTTGTGCCCCGCATAACAAACAGCGCAGGGGCATCTTATGGAAGAAGGAAAATGTTGTCTCTGCTTGTGAATTTCCTTGACCGCCAGCCATAAGCAGTAGCAGCTCCCATCCCTCCACCCCCTCTTGTGTGTATTCCCACTGCCAACACCTGTTGCATTCATAAATATTATTCAAACTTTCTGTCTCAGTCGAAATTTACATAATTTTGGGATAACGTAGGATAACACAGGAGACTTCTGCCTGCTTGCAGTTTGCTCACGTTCCAGCTGAAGTTTCCTTTTTTTACTTCTCGCATTTCTCTTTCGCCTGTTTATAGGTTTTCTCAGTTGTCTTCGGGCAGTAGAAGCAGAGGCAGAATGAAAGCAAACGTTTTACGAATATTGTGGGATGTTTGTCTGGGAAACTCGTACACTCTCTGTCCCACTCACTCTGTATATCTGGCTCGCTTCCTCTCTACGCCTCTGCGCACTCCATGTCCATCATATTCAGCCTGAATTTATATGCTAAAAAATATATTTCTGGGCACACACGAAATTTATTGCATTTATAGCGACAGTTGGCCGGTGTTGGCGTTGCCCTTGTCTGCAGTTTCTGTCGCTGCCATTTAAATCAAAATATTTATTTATTTATACACAACGTACGCAATGTGTCTGTCCGTCTGGAGTTGTTTCTGGCGAATTCTAACTGTAAGGCGAATCTTGCGAAAATAGAAGAAGCCAGCGCAAATTGGCGCTGTTGGCCACTTAAAATGCCATAATTCCGTTTATAGCCGGGCTGCGACTCCGACTTGGGCTCCGATTCCGACTCGAGCTGCATGGGCTGCTCGCCGGGTTGCCTTGCTTAAAATGGACAGCGCGTTGATTAAACGTCACGGGCACGTACAACAACAACAACAACAGCAACTAAAACGGGGAACAACAACATGAGCTCGGCGCGCTGACTTTTATTATTTTATAATCTTTTTACTGCATTATTTATCGAAAGACATCGAGCTACAGTTGGCAAGGCAAGAGAGAGAGCGAGAGAGAGAATGAGAGAGAGAGAGTAGTCAAGAGAGTCTCTCTCACATTGGTAGCTCATTATTATTCTTGGCATTCAAATCGATTTGGAGGCCCAAGCTGCGCCGAGTCAAGCCGACAGCTTTAGCCAGCCACCGTCCGCCAGTTGATGTTGAAGGACTGTGGCAAGTTGACGTCAAAGTGCGATCGTTGCGCATGCGCAGCCAACCCAGAGCCAAGCGCCAGTTAAACAGACTCTCAGTGTGTGTACTTGTGTATGTGTGTGTGCGATGTGTCTATGAACAGTAGAAAGAGTTCTTATTGCTTCTGTTGTGCATGCAGTTCTAGTTCGCAGTCGTCAAAATGGTGCTCAAAATCGAAGACATTGAAATGGAGACGTTCTGTTGCGGTGAGTTGCGACCCCACGTAAAGTGTTCTATGCCACAAAGAGAATAAAAAACAAAAAGAAAAACATATCGAGAGCACTTGCCTCTGAAGTGCCCCGAAACCAATTAAGAACCCCCTGTACAGGTTTCCAATACAAAACTCTTCAAGTCGAATTCGAAAAACACTTGGAAATGCAGTCGATGTAGGAGAATCAAAGGAAAGTGCCGTGTCGCTTAGGTAAAGAAAAGGGTTCCTGCTTTTCTTTTTATTTGAGCTGACAAGCTTCTCTTTTTTGGGGCCTCTCGAGTAGTTAAAGGATTCTAATTTCCGCTCAATTGACACGCCTAGCATGCGTTCAATTTCCGTGTACGTGCGATTACGGGAAATCTGTTGCTCAATTTTCCCTTATAATCCTGCCATACAATACCATTAGCAACCAGCACAGAGCACGTGTGCGTGTGCGTGAGTGTGAGTGTGTATGCGTGTGCGTAGCTGATACACCCTGCCAGACTGAGGCTTCGAATGTGATGGGGGAGCAGCGCTCAAAAATAGAGCACAGATTGAATTTCCGCTGAAGCTGCACCATTTAAATCGTCTAGACTAGGTTTTTGTTTTTTAATTAATAACGAAAATAAAGAAGAAGCAGGAAGAACAACAAAAACGAACAGAAAATACACAAAAACGAAGCCAGACATTTAAGCAGGGCAGCATCCAGCATCCTTTGCAGTAGCAAGCACCGAGGGGGGCGCATGCCGCGCGGCAGCTGCCCCAAAACAGATGTGCAACAGCAGAGGCAGCTAGAAGAAGCAGCAGTATTATAGCGCGTGCTCTTCACTAGGCTTCAAAATCTTCATATTTTTCCCATTGCTTGTTGTTGTTTTCGTTTTTTTTTTGTTATTTTCGTTGCCGTTTGTGACGACCGCGTGCCGACGTCAAAGCAAAATAGATGGATAAAAATAGCGAAAGGCAGGCAGCGATTTTAATTGAAAGGGCTGTGCGTGATGCAAATGCTGAGCAAGCAATGAGGGGGCTGATGGTTACAGGGGCGTGGGGTGTATGGAGGGTGCCATAGCTCGTGAGAAGGGGCCACAGCGCGTCTTCTTCAGGCGCAGGCGCAACGTCTGGCAACGCGCAAATGTGGCAGGTGCTGTTCAATGCAGCGCAATATGAACAAACATAAACATGCACATGTATGTATGAGTGAATGTATGTATGTATGTGCATGCAACATATGCAGACAACAATAACAACAGCGTGTAACGTACAATTTGCAGTTGCAGCGACGCCAACAGCGACGCACGCACCGGAAATCGTTCATAGAAGGCAGCCGATGTCGCAGCGGAGAAAGCATAACTGCCACTGTATGTGTGTGTGTGCGTCTGTGTGTCTGCTGTCAAAGTTTGCACTAGATATGAGCGTAGCTTGTGCGCCCGCACACAGAACTTCCAAGTTTCTGTTAATTTCTGTCACAATCAAACGAACTTCGCCTGAAAGTAAATACAAATCTGTCCGCTCTAACTGATTGGCTATTGATGAAAGCGATCTCGTGCTTTGCCTATCGATTGTTACACACGCACCCATCTCTAACGTGCAGCATAAATTGCACGCAGGAAACGCCACGCATCAGACGCACCATCTCTTTCTCTCTTACTCTCTCACGTTCCTTCTCTTTAACTCACAGTCAAACTTATATATACGCAGCATCGTTCTTTCTCTGTCTCTCTCGCGCGCTTGCTCTCTCTCTCTGCGCTGTTCTGCTGCCGTGCTCTGCTTTAATAAACGGAAATGAAAAATTTGAGTTGATTATTGTCAAGTTTGTTTGTTGTCGCTGGTTCTTGTTTTATTATTTTTGTGCCTCCGAATAAAAAACAAAAACTAAATGAAAAAATAAAAATCATGATAATCAAATTTGAATGCGACACTGCTGCGCCGACTACTTACTTACAAGAAGCAGCGAAAACTGCGGGCTCTTTACATATTTTATGTTCGAGTGCCAAGAGCTCGATTAACGAAACTTGGTTTACTCACGCCAATTAACCTTGGAAAGAGCGGACTTCAGATTCCAGCACTCAATATTCATCTCTGGATTGAAAAATAAAATCCCTTTCTTGAGTTATATAATAGTTATCTTATCTGGTAAAAGTTCCCATAAAGTACCAACTCAAATGATGTGTGAGACATTGCCTTAAATTGTCCAACGGAATATTTACGAGACTCCAATATCAGCCTGCGCAGCGCCTTGCCCCCACTCCCCCAATGCTCCCCGACTTGCTCTGAGAAGTGATGTTTGTTTGGCTGACATGTCGCTTTAAAATTTATGAAGACATTTATTAGCATACAGCGCGCATAGATCTGTGAAACGGCTGCCAAAGTGACACAAATGCATTCCGTGTTCCTTTCTCTGCGATTCTCAAATGCATTTCCGTAACAGCAAAACATCAAATAAATAACCAAAAATAATGAAAAAACAAAATAAAAACGACTTCACACACACCTTAGAGTGGAAGCGCATTTGAGATGTTTGATGAAGTGTTTGACAAAGTTGTCGGCTTCCCCCTAAAAAAATACAATAACGAAATGCCACCACCAAAGCGGGGGCGGTATTAATCAACAGACCACTGCGATAGGGTGGAAGATGAGAGATGGGAGATGAGAGGGAGCTCGTGCTAAGACCACAAACGTTGAATTTTACACGATCATTTTGAGTTTTTTAATAATGACAATTTCCTCTCGTCAGCATTGTTGGTGCTAGAGTAGGGAATGACATTTGACACCTGCTGCACAATTACTCAGCGCTCCAAACTAATACCGGGAATCTACTTTTGAAAATAGATCGCTGACTAAAAATAGATGGTAAAAAGAGTTGCCTGTTGCTTTGTTGCCCGAAGAAATGCAGACTGAGAACACGAGATAAACATGTGGGATTCCGTATATCGTATTTTGTATGCATGTGTGGCAGCCCGATTCTGTCTGTCTGGCAGTCGCCCAACCCTCGCCATGTCTAGGCCCGAGCCCCAGTGCCTGCCCCAGCCCCAGCCCCAGCCCCAGCCCTTTTATGACAGCGACAGCAATAACAACAAAAAATAACAAAACATTAATGTCAAAAACATCAAAAAAATAACATTCAAAGACAGGAGAGGGGTAGCTCAACTTCCAGCTGGATTCCGAATCGGAGTTGCAGTCGCTGTCGCCGTCCAAGTCGATGTCGAAGTCAAAGTCAATTGCTTGGCAGCGGACAGACCTCCAAACAGCAAAAAGAACTGCATTAAAATGCAGCTCGCATGAGCTACGAGCTGGAGTCTTACAGTTCCTAGACTATATCGGCTAAATCACATTTTGAACAGACTTCGAATCTTTGGAATGGACTCTCTCTCTCTCCGACTATGTTTTATGAACTCGCTACTGCACGCATTGTTTTGCCTCGTTCTGTCTATGGGAATGTTTCACATGCCGCTATAAAATTTATAACTTGCCCAGGCATCTGGTAGGAAGAACTTGTCGGTAAAATGAACTCCTGAACTCACACTCCCGAGATTTTCGTGCTTGCCGAGGAAAATATTCCATGCATCATTTTCTTATTGTGCGCACATGAGTTGGAAAACTTGTTGTTTATGTTTGCTTTCAGTTGGGGAGAATCGTTTCGAGCGAAATTCCCGATATGCAGCCGATTTTATGATGTGTTTTTAAATGTTTTCATTATTAGCCGTTTCACTAAGCAAATAAATTTTCTCATTAACTGGGTCAAATTGTTCAGTTCGGTTTCAGCACATTTTCCTCAACTTAGATAAGCTGCATTTAGGAATAAACCCGACACGTTGCTAGAACATTCAGTGCATAAGTCAATCAATGCTGCGCTCCAGATCGGTCGGGCTGTCCTCGCTGCCAAATCCGGAACAAAGTACGCACTGATTGAAAACACAAGTCGCGATGCAGGCGCATTCATCGCCGGCCAAATCGAATGCAATGTCATTTGTAATCGTTGTGGCCGATTTGAGTGCCCGTAGTGTCCGTCTCCCTGAGGGCTGGCCGATGTCCAGCACAATTGTTAATTCTAACAGTCTGAGATAGACAGAGAATGAGAGACAGAGAGAGACAGTGCACAATTTACAATTTAATGGACGACAAACACTGCGGCCGAAGGGTAAATTGAACCGTTAGACAACTGGTGGGCGGAAGCTAAAGCAAATGAGTTGTAGGCGTTGTAGGGGACTGGAGCTGATGCCCCTAACCGAAACAATTTCAATTGTTGCAGTACGAGCAACTATTGCTGACTAACTAGATCAGCCTCACAGCAGTTGCCCGTGTGAAAGTGGAGCACAAGCTGTAACCGATTAATATTCATATATGCATATATATTCATGTGCATGTCCGTGCTAACGCGTGCTTAATTGCCCATTGGAATTCAAAAATCTGATGCGGAAATCAACAATTAACCGAGCAAACCAAAAAACAGAAACAGTTTTAATCAAGTGGCCCCAAATTAAAAGATGCGCTCGTAATTAAGTTACAGTTGACATAATTAAATGATAATTGTTATGCTCGCACAAACAGCGAGTGAGAGAGAGGGATATAGAGAGACAGAGTAGGCAGCACATTGTTTGTTTTTGTAAGCACGTTTGAGTTTTATCTGAATGAATACATGAATGTATCTTTTACCCAATGGGGAGGGTTAATTTGTGTATCGTCCGGTTGGACTCGTCCGCGGGACGGCTCCACTGCCCCGATCCGCCTCGTGGCCGCAGTCCATTTAATCCCGCATCATTTGTTCATTTTTCGTTGATTTATGTCTTGCTAAAATGTCACACAGCGCGCGGGCATTTATTCAAATTGTCCACAGAAATCATCGAAAATGAAGCGCTGAAAAAAGGAAACAGAGAACTTGGTAGAGGAATGCCGATTGGAGGACTCAAAAATGGAGAATACAAAAGTATCTTTTCATAGAATTAGCTCCATGAATTATATGCGCTTTTAAAATTTGTCATAAATTTAGTTTCTCAGTAAAATGGAATAACTTTTGCTTGAAAAATAAGAAATATGTGCTGCCAAGAATGTCTTCTACCCTTTACTTGTCTCTCTCGCTTTCCGCCTCAGCCTGATTCCCGCCAGTTTCAGCTCATACCATAGCCACAGCACTCTTCTCGCCGCATGGCTCCTTCAATCTCTAGCTGAAACTAAACTGAACCCGTTCCCAGTCCGCCCACTAACTCGCGTCGAGCGCGCTATTTTAATCAATTAATTAAAGCTCGCCGTAGTCCTCGACTAACCCCAAGCCCCCAGCACATGGTGGAGGGCTATGGCGAGTGCTGGCGACGCAGTCGCTGCCAGTTCCAATCGAAATGCTGAAACGACAATTAGCGCTCATTCGCATAGTCTCGCGCCGCACGAGCACAATTAAAATTGCAAATTTTTGTCAATCGAAACTTGATATTTGTAATTGAACCGAATTCGAAGGGAAATGGCTGCCAGGAGAAGTTGCAGACTCTTCGGTGGCTGCATGTTGCGACGCAATGCGGACGAAAGTAGCTACGAGTACGTGGACATGAGTAAGTCGGGGAGGAAGCGGAGGCAGCGCAAGCAGATACAGTTGCATTTGGGCACCATTAAAGAAGCATCGATCAAAGACCCGAAAAAAAAGAATAAACAATCGCGAAATTTTTGCAAATTGCTGCGGCACACACACATGAATAAGTGCATGTATGTGTGTGAATAAGTGCATGTGTGTGTGAGTGTAAAAAGAGGAGAGAAAACAAAGACTGTGCGCCAAGAAACAAAGGGACGCATTTTTCTTGCAATTGCCCTGGCGACTGCTTAACAATTACCAGATGGTGGCGTAGACTCTTCGCTGAAATATTGCCCACATTACGCCGGAGACTGGCAAGCGAAGGATAGAGAGAGAGAGAGAGAGAGACTGGGAGAAGAAGGGATCGCATCTGATTCAATGTCAGTTGGCAGACTGTCATGTAAAATTGAGTGATAAATTTCAATGCAAATTTCCAGCTGGCCCAAAACAAAAAGGCCATTAAAAGCCGCTAAAACGAGCCAAAAAGATTTCGGCTTGCAGCCACGCCCATTAATCATATAAAAAGCATTGTCTGTTTTCAAGCTAATTATCTTGTCATGCGTTTAGAAAACGAATGAAGAACGACAATTTGTGCTTATTTTCTTTTGCTTTTTCTTTGCACTCCCTCCACTTGTCACAGTCCTTTACTTATAATAATAATAATAAGAATAAGAATAAAAGGCAGCATCTGCCTCGGCTCCCTGGGCTCCATCAACATAATGAGCAGCAGCTGCCGCATGCAACAGGAAGGAGAGTGAAGGGAGCCAAGTCAGAGGAGACACAGCCTGGCGACGCGAGACATCTGAGAGACGGGCAAAGTCTTCTGGTTGTTGTTGTTGTTGTTGTGTCGCCATTTGTGGGTGTCGAGAAGTTCAGCATTGCGCAGAGCGACAAATGCAACAGTAAATATCGGTTTGGCCAGGAGATAACATCGCTTCGCTTCGCAGCGCGTCGCATCGCATCACCTTGAATCGTTTTTGTGATGATCTAGAGAAAAGAAATTCGGTTCGATTTGAGATTTATTTAAATGCTGGAAACGTGACTAAATTTATGATGGCCGAAGGCATCACAAGTTGATTAGTCCTAATCGGGCAATTAATTAAGTCTCTAGTGTCTCCCTCTCCGATTGCGTCTATTTGAAATTTATGTTGTTTTATTTAGCTTAAGTCCTAAGGCAGCCCGCCAGGCCTTCTCTGTCTGCCAAACCGAAAACAGTCGTGTCTGAATAGTCGCCGCGAACTGTTTAGAGTTGTGAAAAAGTGTTGGATGAATCACAAAATATACAATATATTTCAGAGCGTGAAAAGCAAAACGTAAGAAATTCTAAAAATTACAAAATGCAAAATAAAGACAGAGAAAGAGAGAACGAATTGTTTCCTAACGTTTTGGAAAATCAAAAGAAGCTCATTATCAGTATATCAGCTGAACAGGTTCAGGTTAGATTAGGACTCGTGTGACACAGTGCCACATAAATTCTCAATTGACAATTTCTGTTTGTGATCTGCCAACAAACATTATCACACATGAAAAATGCGGTGCTCGTGAGGCGCTTTCCCAAACAAAAAGGAAAACAAACCTTTTTCTTTTGGAAAAACTCAAACATGGGCTATTTGGGTAGTCAGTCGTAGCCAAGGGTCATAAATCGCTAAAGTCAAATCCTAAGTATACACATTATTTATCAGATACACAGGCATGCCAACACAAACACACACATACACACATAGACGCTCTCTGATTTTGGGGTCGCTCGGGGCAGTTCTTTATCAGTTGCATGTGCATTTCTTGCTGCACTTTTCGCTCATCGTGACTAACGTCTTCGTCTTTGATTCCATTTTGCAGACAACTGCGGCAACGCGAACAACACAAACGGAGCCTCAGCAACTGGCTACGGCTTCGGTCAGCCCGGCTACAACATGGACGACATACTCATCATCACAGCCAAGCACAGCGAACGCGCCTATCTGCGCGCCACTTTCCTGAAGAACCATTTCGACAAGATCACCAAGCAGCGCGGACGCAAACCATTCAAGTGAGTAGAGAACAACAAGATTAATCTTAATGGGGGAAGATTTCTAAATTCTGCCTGCCATCTAGATCATTCTCGATTTTAGTCTGCCAAACCGATAACTCATTAAACATTTTAATTCTATATTTCTTCCTCAGTTTTCTGCACATCAAAATTGACGATGGCCCCTTCAGCGAAGAGATCGCACAAAAGTATCAGAACACCGCGCTGCAGATCGTCATCCTGTGCCCAGCACTCCTGGCGCTCCCACACAGCTTCCTCATGGCACAGCTCACGTCGATTATTCGTGTGGAGAAGGTGCTGGCCATATTGCTGGATGTGAGCGAGGAGAAGGTCAAGGAGATGCACAAGACGGCGCTGCCCAGCTACTACAAGTGGCGCCGCTGCGTGGTGCGTGACAACGATCAGGCGCAGATCAGCAACATCCTGGGCATTGCCACTGATATACTCGGTCGTGCGCTGTGCCAGCGTCCGCCGTGCCAGGACAGCAGTAGCAGCAACAACAGCAGCAACATTTCCCGCAGCTTGTCCAGCTGCTCTGAGGGCTTCACTGTGTTTCCCAAGAAAGTGAAGCAGGGTCAAAACAAGGTCCTGGCCATGTTGACGGAACCACTTAAGCCGAACGATGCTTTGAAAGTGCTCGTGGAGAAGTCGGGAGAGCTCCTAGAGATTCGGAATTTCAAGTGCCGTAATCCGTACACTGTGCAGTTTGCCATTCCCGAGTCCTGCATGGAGATCTCCACCATGATCGAGATACGCATCGAGAAGAACAACAAGAGCCTCGGAGCTCGTCCCATCAAATGCGAGAGTCGGCTGCGCGAACTGGAGCAGCTGCTGCGCGTCGAGGACTCGCCCATTGAGTTCATGTGCCATGCCCTGGGCGTGGGGCCATTGGAGCGCGACACTCTAGACCAGCATCTGCTGCAGTGCTTCCAGCGAAACATGCCACCCAATTTCCATCTGCTGAACGGACCCTACGAGCGCCAGCCACACTTCTTCACACGCCTTGAGTCCAGTCCCGAGGAGTTCCCCACGCTGCTGCACTTCGCGGCCCGTTGCGGCTTCAATCGGCTCTGCTTGCAACTGATGGAGTGTCCCGGTGGCGACACAGCTTGTGGTGTGCGCAACTGCTCTGGCCGCACACCTGCCGAGCTCGCCGAGCAAGAAGGTCATCACAAGCTGGCCCAGAATATTGTCAGCTTCTCGGAGTTCCACAACCTCACTATGGTGTATCACTACTTCAAGGGCGTGGACAATCCGAGCAGTGGCGCCAGCAGTCCGGGTGCGCAGACCAAGCCGAATGGTGTGAAGAGTGCACAGGTTGTGGTCATAGGAGCGGTGCCCACATCCCCCAGAAGCAGCAAGCCAGCCAAGGAGCTGCCAACGCCTGCTGAGTACATGGAGATGTCCAGTGGCTCGGAGCGTGAGAACACCCCAGAGGTGCGGGCCAAGACTGAGACAATGGCCATATCGAATCTCAACTACATAAGCGTGGAGACTGAGGATGAGAACCTGCAGAGCTGCTCGACAGAGAAGCATCTGGAGACGAGCAAAGTGCTGGAGGCACCAACTGGACCGGAGCAAACCACCAACGAGCTGCGCATCAATGAACCGCCATATTACCACTCCAAGGATCAGAACAAATCGCAGGATGTTGTCGATGGAGTATCCAACTATCAGGCTACAGACAAGTTCAGTCAGGAGTGCTCGCAGCTGCTGGAGAATCAAGCCTTAGCTGGCAACGACTACGTGATGCAACCCTCCAACATACCCGTGACTAAGGCCGCTGTCCCTGCTACTGCCACTGTCGATGATGGAAACTATTTGTTCCAGCCCTCCAACCGACCGGTTGAGGAGCCACTACGACAGAGTCGCTCCACCACAAGACTCGCCCAGCCCAGTCCAGGCTATGGTACATTGAAACGCAGTGCCAGCGACGCCTCGAGCAGCACGCGTGGCAATGCCGACGACGAGCTGGCGGAAATTATGCACGACTTTAAGAACAACGTGCTGTCCATACGTGACGTGGAGCTGTTGGTGGAGAAGTGGAAGCATCGCAACGATGTGCAGCAGAGCTTCCGCGAGAAACAGGATCAGATAGATCAGCTGCGTCGCGAATACGAGAGAATCAATGACCATGTCAAGTCACAGCTGAAGCGAGAAACGCCTCTCGAGCGCATCAAGAAGTTCTTCTCGCGGCAGAAGCCGGATGCTGTGGCGGACAAGCCCAACAGCAGCTGTGCCGACAGCCTGCTCGACGAGACAAAGAGTTCCATTGCGACCAGCTGTAGCTTGAAGTCGTCGGCACGTCCCATCAGCTCACTGAGCCTGCAGAGCGTTTCCAGCTCCAACTCATCGTCGGGTCGCCTTAGCACTGGCAGCAATTGCAGCGGCGCCTCTCTCGGTGATTCGGGCACGCATTCGGATCATGAGGAACGTCGTCAGTTTGGCTGCCGCCTGGGCACAGCTGGCTCATTAATGGACAACTATCTGGTACCACCGCCACCGCGACCAGTCTTCACCCCCGTCTCAACGCCAGGTGATGAGCGCCATCAGATTGTCTTTCCCTCTCCCATGTCAAGTTGTCAGCGCCTGCACACGCCCACCAGCCCCACTGGATCGGATCATTACCAGATGTTCCCCTCGAACATACCCGTCTATGGAGCTGGTAGCCAGCAGCTGTCGACATCGCAGAGCAGCAGCTACCTGAACACCATCATGGAGGCAAAGGAACAGGACACGCAGCACAGCTACCAGAACGGTGTCACCCTCCAGCCCATTAAGCTGAACGAACGCTCCAACATTATCTACGGCAAGCTGACCAAGAGTCACTCCAGCAGCGGCTGCAGCTCCTTCAAGCCCAAGCAGGTGGCTTGTCCGCAGGTGGGCAGTATCGAGGTGCAGGCCGAGGTCTATCAGAATGTGGGCCCCACCCCGGAGGAGGCAACAACAGTGGCAGTCTCAGAGGCCGCTGGCAAAGAGCAGTCCACCGAAGCGCCCAACTACATGAACTGCTAGGCGCTCCCATGTATATCTCGTAGCTGCATAAGAATTCATATCATATCATACATACTCCCCCTAACATATAAGCATATCTACTATATATCTCTCTATATATACAAATAATACTTCGATATTACTGGAATGAGTATAAACTAGTTAAACAAGGGCTTCTTCTCGCGCCCAAACATATTATAGTCTTAATTCTCGACTACATTTAGCAGACTAACCAAGTACTGTATAATCAATATGTTCTTCATCGTATTATCTTTAGTTCATCGTTCTCGATCTTTAAAATGTACATTTTTTTGAAACGATTGCAAGCAACCAAAACAACATATCTTTAGATCTAAGCACAGGTCTCGCACCAACGAATGTGTATGTGTACGTAATTCTAGACTTAAGTATTTTACCCCCACGCCCACTCCATCAATTTCCTTATAAGACCCCTAGCCATGCAGCTGAAGCATGAAAAACCCGTTTGACACCAAGTTAAATGCAATAAATTTAATTCTTTAAGCAATGCGCACACGTTTCATAGGGGGCGTGCATAGGGGCGGGGAGGGGATTAGTGTTGCTGCTGAAGCACACAGGAAATCATGCGGAAGCCCACTACACGCAAAATGGGATTGCAACTGCCAACGTATATTTCAGTGGAGGACATTAAAAAACAAAAACAGACGACTTCCCTCCAGGTGTCGAAGATCAAATACTCTAAAGTACATCGAAATGCAGGATATTATAATCGGAAATTAGATTAATATAAAGAATATTTTTGAAATTGCTTGATAAATGTGCAATGTTACTTAGGTCAAGGATTTCTTTGAGCAGAGAACCTTAAGCAATTCTGAGTTATCCATATCCATAAGGTTAGGAATTCATCAGGTACTGTTCTTAATTGTTTAATTAATATAAAAGCCTTTCGCATGCTAGGATATAATGCAGGTCTTCGACTTGGAGGGCTTTACCTTACTATTCGTCATTTCATTGATTCATAAGTACATTAATGATTCCATTTAATTTTCCGGAGGTAAAACGATTCATTTTTCCTTATGACATTAACTTTTCCGGATTCCACATATGGAAAAACTTTAAAACTTAAACAGATTTCCACCAAAATAAACATTATCGTAGCAATGTGTGTGTGTAGGATAAGTATGGGTTATATTTTAACAACAGACCGGCAGAGTTGCATTAAGCCTGTGACTCTTAATTCACATTCGCACTCTTCTCACTGTCGTATTCGACACAGCTTGAAGGTCGCAATTATTGCGTATGCGGCATAGTATTTTTCCCAGCTGAGTACACTGAGCGCTAAGCCGCCATTTTCCATTTGCGTTACATGTTACGGGGGGAACAGAACTTGAAAGCGGCTCGCTCTTCACCACCCACAACATCCGGTTCCGCCACACAGCTGACGATGCCAAGCAGTTAGTTGTGTAGTAATTCTAATGGTGAATGTGTGTGTGTGAGCAGTTTTTAACGAGCCGAGAGAAAGATAGAAAGAGAGCGACGGAGGCCGTGAGAGAGAGTTGCTGTTGTCGCCCATAAGTAGGCAAACCTTTATGCATGCTGCAAAGAGAGACACAGCGTGATTCAGGAGATTTGTTAGAACATGAAAGCACTTTCAAATGTTTCCAAATTTGTTTAAAAACATTTATAATATGCCGAAAAGAAACAGATATTTTAATTCATTTAATATCTGTTTTAATTTTTCACCCTGTGTACCCTGTGCCGAAAGCTTTTCCAATGCCGCCAGTCAAAACAAAAATAAAGCGCCTGAGCGTCGTTTGGGGTAAGAGAGAGTAACTGCCAGAGAATGAGAGAGCAACAGCACCGAACCCGAAAGCTTTTGCCTCTTGGCCAGCCGAAAGCGAACAAGTGTGTATAAAAAGGACATTTCCTTCAGTCGACTCTGTTAATTAAGCGCAACTGCGACGCAAATTTACGCCACAAACATTTGATGCACATACGAAAAATTCTCAGACGGCTAAAATAAAACCACATGAGTAAACAGTGTTAAAAATTCACAAAATACAAACAATCTAGACAAAGGAGTCTTAAGTTCGGAAAATAAACATACAGACAGGCAGGCAGACCGACTGTTACACAGTGCGTACGAAGACAATTCGACAACGGCAGCGCATCCTTTCGGTTGCCCCTGAGTGCTGCTGCACTCTCGTGGAAAAACAAAAACACTGAGGCAAAAATTCAACTCAACTTAACTGCGTAGAATCCAAGGCAAATCCTGAGTTGACATGCTTTAAATATTTCAAGTCAACGGAAATTAAACAGGACGCATCCGTACCGCACTGGACTGCAACAGCCCGAGAAGGACCTTTACTGACCTGAGGACCGCAAGGAACAGCCACCACGTATAAATAATTGAAGGTAGGCCACGTTGTCAGCTAGCTCGTTAAATTTATGAGAGATTTTCTTGTCCTTGCTCCCTGGCGCCGCTTTCATTTCATGGCTTTTCCCCAGTAGTTGTAGCATTGGCGGGTTTTATTTGTCTTTCAATTAATTCGTGTTCTTCCCTCCGGTGCATTCAAAGTTAAATTAAAACGTTGGCATATGAAATCGCGAGCACTTCAAAGTTTTAACTGAGCGAGCCATTTTTAATGATGCACTAATCGTTGATTCAAACGAGGAGTGGCAAGTGTGGGAGGGGTGTACAAAGTTAAGCCTCTTTGAACTTGGTCCTTGCGTCGATGAGAGGTTCTTAAACAGTTCGCAAATGTTTCAGGGTTGTTTGAAATGCAACCTGGTAAAAGTGGTTAAAATACTAAGGCAAGAGCAGGTGCACCAGTTATGGATAATTCCTACATGACACCATACTATAATTATAATATTAATAATAATTATCGATTGTTGTTGTCGTTTTGTATATTCAAGGACAACACAATTGTATCACTTCCATTCAATTTCTTTACATTGCTGAGATAATTAAACCTGACTAAAGGATACCCTGACTAAGTTATTTGAACGCAAAGACTACGAGGACTTTTTTATGCTTTTATATTCCATAACGTATCCCCTATTATGGCAGAAAGGGTATTCGTTGCCTGTCATCATCCTTTCACCAATTCAAAGGAACATTTCCAAAGTGAAAAAAGTCATTGAAAGCCGTGCTTATTCGCTTTTGTTTACGGCTTGTCATTTCTTTTGACTTTGCTGCGATACTTGCAACTATTTCAGGTAAGCACTGCAACAACAACAACAAAATACACACACATACGCACACGTGCGAAGACTGCATTTGTTGTGCGAATTGTATGGCACACTTAGACAAAAGCAAACGCATTCAGCTGCAGCGTTTAGCTGAGGGAGAGCTGGTCGTGCCACAATTTACCGTGCTTTTCTGTGTCAGGCAGGCAGCCAGAGGGATGGGGCGGGTGGTAGACAGACGGGCAGGTCCCATAGCCAGGACGAAGCTGCCTGTGCAGTTGGTATAATTTTAATTACCACTCGAGCGACTCGACTCGAGTCGGCGACAGCAAGTGGATGTGAAAAATGCATCTGCTTGCCACAAAAAGTGCTTGCCACATACATATTATATATGCTCACATACGTATTCACACACTATTATGGTCACAATAT
Organism: Zaprionus capensis; assembly: GCA_018903675.1. Lineage (NCBI taxonomy): Eukaryota > Metazoa > Arthropoda > Insecta > Diptera > Drosophilidae > Zaprionus > Zaprionus capensis. Next base: position 7,091,330 of record JAEIFN010000011.1, read on the forward strand.
GTATATGTATACATGCAGATTAAATACAAAGCATTGACAATGTGAAGCGCGCCAACAATGGGTGATTCTCTTTTAGTTTCCATTGTCAGCAGCTTAAATCGAAAGAAAATCCCACATTTACAGCAAATATGCACAAACATATTCGTGCATAACATAACATGGAACTAGCAATATAGCGCATACGCCGCATTAGCCTGGCAAAGGTATTTCCTGCGAAATACTGCCCATAATTGCGCATTTGCCGCTTCGCTGAGTAAGCAAACCACAGGCCCATCCGCACCTTTGGCTCAGTTATTGGCCCTTTCATCCGACCATCGATTTTGGGTCACTCTAATATTCTACACCCCAATAAATATGCCAAAATGTGTGTACATATTTTATAGCATATCCTAATCATATTCTAATTTTAGCGTAAGTTACAATAGTAAAATATTCAAAAGGTTCAATTGCCAATTAGCAATCAATGGTATTAAGCAGTTTCAGTTCAACTTTTTCTACTGAATTCGTTCTTAAAATGTACAGCAGTCTTCCCGAGAAGCTTCATATATAAGTACTATGAAAACAATATTTATTTATAAGTTATAAAAGATATTTACAGACGAAAAACAACCTGTTTCAATTCAAATGGTCTTCAGCCCCATATTTAAATTAAGGCATTATTTTCTGAGTGTCCCTTGCTGTGTGTCGCTTGGCCCGGGTTCAAAGTTCAGTAATAACACACAACGATATCATTACAATTTTTGGGCAATCAAACGGGGACCATCAAATCAAATAGTCCGCATCGCCACATGAAACGGGAGCACCACAAGCCAGAGATGCCATAATAGTTTTCAAAGTCGTTTTGATGGACAACATAAATTGATTTTTATGGAAATGTACCATATGACATTTATCGGCAAAGGGATGAATATTGGACGGCAAGAGGAAGAGAGGAAGAAAAGTGGAGGGATAGAGAAAGGGAGAACTGTCTATCCATACTGATTCCCGAAAGTTATTGTCCCCTACGTGGAATGTTGTAATGAAAACTGACCAAGGGCAATGTTGGTTTTCAGATTATTTAACCAGGTTTTGGCAACAGTTAAGCGACTGCCACGCCCCTGGGCCATATTTTCGTTTTGTTTTGGCCACTGTGCGCCATTTGGCAACACAAACCCGCAACGTTGCAAACGTCGTCGCCAAAGCTTTTTCCCGACTTCCTTTTTCCCTATGAATTATTCGCTTTCAAAGAGGGCTGCATTCTTTTTCTATTTCTCCTATAACTGTGACCGACATGTGACCCCGACACACACACACACCACTAGCAGATTTAACTTTATGCCTGGCTACATTCGAAAGGGTTGTGCAATAATTCATCAATTTGAGTAGCTGCAACCGACGTTAGAAACTCAATTCGCCGTCGGGAATATTAATTATGCAGACCATTTTGCTGTGCCACACGCAACTACTCGTTCTTCCTCTTTTGTTAACCCTCTCCCCTTAGAATAAGATCTTCAATTTGCCATTGTTTGTCTGAGAAAAGTGACAGCTGTGGGCAAAAGCTTTTTAAACAAAACTCCTTGAAGAGTTGCAAAGTAAGTTTTACTAGATGTTATTGGGACAGGCTCATGTCAAGTCAAAGTACATTATCATGAATATTCTTTAAAGGGTTTTTTAAATGAAGCTCCAAAATTAAACCGTTTTGGATAACAATGAAACATTATTTAAGAAAGTTACACAGAGTCATACATAATATATATTTTTATTATATATTTTAGGTTTCGTGTACTCGAGTCTAGGTGCAGAATCTTCCAAGTCTTTCTCGAGTGTGCCTGTAATAAATGAATTGTCTCGTGATAGGGGAATGCAATTGCAATCCCGATTTCAAAGTCTAACCATAAAAAGTCAATCAAAAATCCATTTAAAGCCCGAAAAATAATGAGATTTAGTAAGTTGGTCATGATATAAATGATTCTATATGTTTTGTTCACTTATCTAATCAAAAGTCTTGGTTTTCTGTTAATTTATTGAAGCATATTAATACATATGAAAACACAAATTGTATATTGCTTACCCAGATCAGGGTTATATAATCTTAAGGAAATTTCAAAGGTTTTTCTGTTCTTGAGGTTAGTGCGACATTGTTGTCTTTGAATACCCAACTATACGTGATGATTTTTTTTGTCGCAAATTTAAAGTAATTACAAAGCAACCTCAAATAAATTTACATTAATATTTAAGCATGTTTCTCTCTATGAGTTGAGCCCAAACTTATATCCCAAGTAGGTTTAATATTCATGCAAAATGTCAAAAAAGTCTGGCCAAGTGTTGAGTGCTTGGCAAAGTGAACACCGAACTCAAACGCCCGACGGCAGTTGCAAACAAGTTTTGGAGACACACTCATACTTACACACAGACACAAAGCACACATACACGTACTTGATTGCATGACAGTCACGGCCGAACTAGCGGGCCAGACAAGTCTGACATTTGAAAATGCCAAAGGAAATATCAACAGGACCAACAACAAAGAGACACCAAGAAAAAAGTATCCGTAAAGGAAAAAGGATCATCCAACAAATAAACAAATCGCAGACAATTGAGTGACTGACGTGCTGTTTGCAAAACTGTAATTGACACATGCCCAGTGAGAGAGCGAGAGAGGAATAACGGGAGCAAGACAAAAAGCAATTAGAATTCAATACGTTCGTCCGAACGACATGTAATTAAGTGTAATTTACCAGATGGCGGACGGACGAGGGCCTTAAATTGATAGACGACTCTTGTAGAGCAGACGGAGCAGTGCTCAGTTTGACAGGCGGTAATATAATGGTATGAGTTATGAACGTGGCAGAGAGGCAAACCAATGAATGTGCCATAAATTCAACTACAAAATATATTCTGCAGTGCCAGAGCACAGAGCAATAAAGTAAATCAAAGGATTCCAAGGGAAGTCCTTGACAGTGTGCGGCAAAAGGACCTAGCATGAGTGTGCCGTGACAAAGACCATAGAGAGCTACCCGGCTTTTCGTGTATGTGTGTGTGTGTAACTTTCAATTATTGAATGAACCGACAGGCGACGACACACACACACACATATAAAACAAGCCGGCTACAAATATTTACAGCATACCCGAAGGCGTTTCAGACAAACGCCGCATGTCGAGCTCCAATTAAACCCAAAAACGTAAACAATTTCCTGCATTTCCATTTCACACTAGTTACGAGTAACAATAAGAGCGCCGTGTGTAGCAACAGCACAAAAGACTCACATATGCGCCGTTAAAGTACCCTATAAAGTCAATAGGTATACTTATAAGAATATAAAGCCGTATTAGAAATGCACTTTATGCGAAATTTAGTTTAAAAAGATTTTTTCACATCTTCCTTAGTATTTTCTTACTCAGCATACTCTTCCCAACTCTTTTAGTGGGTATTCATACGTTTGCGTGCTCTGTTCCGTTAACGCTATTCAACTTGTTGGCAATTTTCCCCCGCTGCGGTCCGCCCCCTCTCGCTCTTTGATTTCGCTTTTTGCTGCAGACTTTCTCAATATATCTGTGTGGCCTCGTCTGCGGTGCTTGCGGAATCTTTGAGCAGAAAGTGAATGTTAGCGAGTGCATATACTACTATAAAGATATATATATCGTGTGTATGCATGTATGTGTGTGAGTTTTTGCTACTGCATGAGAAAAGGAAGGCCGCATTTATCTTGTGGCTTCAAAATTAGCATTTGGCATTTGGAAATTTTGCTGTTGGGCAAAGCTTTGCAACATTCCTTTAATATAACTTTGCCTACCCCAATAAGGTCACAGGAAGCGTAATCCAATTAGGGATTAGTATCGCATCAGATTGGATTGTTTCGTAGCACTCGCTCGATATTTCACAGTAAATGCTCGCTCGGCATTTGGTTCTTATTCAATTATGCATTAAGAGAAGTTCGTCAATATAGCGCTTATTATAGCTCTTAGGCTATATAACATGAGCTATAGGTTTACTATATTAAAGAAGAAGCAATCAATATACCATATATTGCTGTCGAATAATAAATATTTAGCTTTTTCTCAAGGACAAATCTTAATCATTTTATTTATTTATTTAACAAAGTAAATCTAGAATTTGAAATAAACCTAGCATGAGTTACAGGTGACTTCAGCTGTACTTTATAATTTTTTTTATATATACTCTATGCATAATTAATATTGTAATTTCTTTCATTTTTTCAGGCAATCCTTTGAAAATGCAAGATTCATTTGCTTAGAAGACACCAGAAATTCGCTTGGAAAAACATTAAAGTTTTCAAGGAATCATGTCAAATGTAAATATAACACCTAACGAAATCTACATATAACCACTAAGCAATGAAAAGTGCTTAGTGATATAACCTTCCACCCAACACTGATCTTCTGTTACCCGTTGATAGCCAACACTGATAAATGTGAGAATTCTCTAAAATCGAAAAAATTTGAAGGAACATTAACAATTAGGAGAAATATAATTGACAAATAAATTTAAAGTCGGAGAGCATGTTAAAGTTTGCATTGTAACCAAACTATAAGTTAAAATCACAAAGAAACTTAAATTTCAACGAAAATGAGTGTTGGAAGTCAACGGTAATGAGACACAACCTTTGACATTATCAAAAGCATTGATGTACTTACTTACTGAACAACTGTTTGCAGCTTCTTCACATGGACAAGTCCAACGGCAACGGTGTCTTTGCATCGAGCAGTTGCCACACGGATAATGCAGCAGCAACAACCACAGCAGCAGCATTAAGTGCAGCGAATAACATCAGCATAATGAATGGTGCTGCTGCCGTTGCAGCTGCTGCAGCAGCAGCCGCCACGCTGCCGGCATCTGCCTCTAGTGAGGATCTCAGCCAGAGCCTGTCCGAGTACACTGACGCCGACGAGAGCATATCCGCGCCCACAGAATTCCTCGCCGAGGTGAGAGCTAAGGCTGAAGTTGTATGCAAATGTGAATTGTGAATGGTGAATTGCACTCGAAAGCGAAATTGCGAACTGAAAGTCGGGAGGCAAATCTAATTTGAAATCCTTTCATGAGGATTACTGAGAGTTGGCAGACTAACTCGACACTGCTTGGTTGGCTTTTGTGCGCCGGCTTATTGATTGCTTATAAATTGTTTTCGAACGCATTTAACTTTAAGCCCGAGCAACTTTTGCCATTCTATTCAAAGTGGGCCAATGGGTCGAGCGCCGTAGAGTATTGTTGTTCGGGCCGATAAGTTTGTATGCTGCGGCATGGGCAGATTTCTAAAGGATTCTCTGTGTTATCTCTCCATTGCAGTTCCTGTCGGCCGTCATGCTCAAGGACTACAAGAAGGCGCTGAAATACTGCAAATTGAGTGAGTGAGCAGGCAGATATAATTTCTCTACTATATCTAATACACCATCTCTTCTGACTAACATTCTGATACAGTTCTGCAGTACGAACCCAACAATGCCACGGCCAAAGAGTTCTATCCGCTGATAATTGAAAAGCTGCGGGGTGAGTTTATCCTTAGTTCAGCCATATCGGATTAATTTATCGATATTTTACAGTGGCTTCATCGAGTGACAGCGACGAGAACTATAATAAATCATCCTCACCCGAGCTGGCTCTAGATCTGGAACCGCCGTGCGAGGACAGTGTCAGCAGCCGGAGTAACAGTCACAGCAACAGCAGCAGCAGTCGCAACAATTGCTCCGACGAGGAAAACGACGACGATGTGGAGGACGATGACGAGGACGACGATGATGATGATGATAACGACGACGACATCGATGTAGTCGATGTGGAGGAAGAGAGTAGCAGCGGCGACGACTATGATTTGCCCATTGACGAGCAACAGGACGTAGCCGCAGTAGACAGTCTGGGGGGTCACGCATCCCACTCGCATTCGCATTCCCACTCGCAGAACGATTCGGGCTCGTCACGCAACTCGTCGAGTGGCGGAGGAGGACGCAGCGACAACACGACGCATTCATACTCCAGCCTGTTGCTGGAGGAGGAGGACGACATTGTACCAGCAAGCCTCCAATTTGGCAACAAGACAGCTATTGCAACCGACCTGGATGTGAGTAATGGTAAGCAAATCATAAGATCCAAGATGCGATAGGTATTTTACGACATCTCTACTATCACTTCTCGATCACAGGCAACAAGGTGACCTCGGCTTCCTGCAGCGATTCAGAGTCCCCGACCGAACCTTTGACCCAACGACTGGCGGCCATTTTGCGCTCCAAATGCGGCGTTTCGGCTAGAAACAATGAGGACGAGCCCTATTGAGGCGAAACTTTTATCAGATATTTATATATACACCCATATTTACTCTTTATACATAAAACAATATTCTTGTACTTAAGCGCCAGCTCGATGCGAAAAAAAGTCTACACTTCCTTTGCCCAACTAGTTGCCGCCAGTGTGATTCGCTTTACGAACCTAGAAACCGTCCCTATTAGCATACAAGTATTTCCTCGTATCAAACTCGTACTCGACCTATAGCAACTTTTTTTCGAAACCGATTCCCTAGACAAACATATCGTACAAACTTAATAGGTGTACTTATAGCAGTCATACGAGTATTATGTATGTAAACATATTTTGCCTAGCTCGAATACGTAGGCATCATTTGTTACAGAATGAGAATAATAATAACATAATAACAATAATATTACTCTGGATATTGATGCAAAAACTATTACGTACATATACATACATATATATACACATATACTACTTATACATACATACATATTACGAATAGTGTAACGGAATATATATTTTACTAAGCCACCATGCAATGCGCACACAACTCGTCAGAAAAATATTGTTGGAAAACTTTACACGTTAACATTTTATAGAGGTCGAGATTTTTTTCCAGACAATTTTATAAAATACTAGTATTAATTTAGTAAGCAGTAAAGTTCGGATAAGTCTGATAAGGAAGGAAATAAAAAAACGAGGAAAGCAGGAAGTAAAACAACTGAAATGGTCCAAGTCCTTAAAAAATGTAGAATGAAACCACGCAAAGAAATTATTTTCGAACTCACAACTTGATCTTTTGCTACACGTATAAAACGAGAGATGAGCCCTACGCATACATTCTATATATTATTACACACATACACTAACTATTATTCATGTGTATGCGTTTGCGGAAGATTGAAAAGATATAATCCAATAAATGTACAGTAGTAGTCTTACAAAGAGTTTTGAACTAATTTATGTTTTCACCTTATTAATCATATTGTATTCGAAATATATTGTACGTCTAAAGGTATCCATCATTAGAAATTGTAATAAAGAAAGAAGGCGGAAAATGTTTGATCTTTTATTTATCTATCAGATATATCTGAAAAAGGTAAGATAGTAAGTTAGCTGCGAAAAAATTTAATAAGATCAACTGTTGCCAGCAAACGAAATTACTTAGTGAATGACCCAATATATGTTGTATATATTCTTGCGCAGGATCACTAGCCGATTTGATTGAGCTAAGACTGTGTGTCTGCCTCCGTTTATCCGTCTTGGTGACCGCGCCGATCTTAGTTATCATAAAAGCTATAGCCACCAAATTTGGCATGGCGTTCCGAAATACCAAACGCAGATTAAGTTTATTTCCAATTTTGGGTGCCACATCCGCTGCCCACGCAAATTGGTAATTAACAATTATTACACAACATACATATTTAAGTCGCAACGTTATGTTTCGACAGATTAATAGAATTATATCCACACGTTCCCCAAATTTCATCTGATCGGATAATAAACATAGAAGTTATCCAAGTTAACACTTCCTAATATTCCAAGCACCGCTGCCTGCTCGCTGTTTGTATGTTTACAATTGTTTACAATAATTGTAGACCAATTCTTACCTTTAGTACACCAGTTCAGATTCCAATATACATAAATTCCCAAGAATCAAGTATTTAGCAATTCATAAATTTTATAGAATTTTTAATGTCAGTGAATTTATTATGTACATTTCTTGCTGTCAGCGGTACAAAAGTCTATATGGTTAATATATTAAATATAAAAACGTTGTTCATAAATTGATGTTTTTAAAACATTTTTGCTTAATGATTCGTGGTTGATCGATATACTTTTTATCTGCGCTGATCTGTTAAATACATATGTATGCAAGTATTTTGCTGTATCCATGTGAACGTAAGTTGGACTGCTTGTATATCTGTATAAAAAGACATCTGAAAATTGCTCATACAAATCTTCTCAAATTTGCCTTTCCTTATTACGACTATTTGAGTGCAGAGTATCATCCATTTCTATTCCATTTCCATCCTATCCATAGCCATCTGATATGTAACAAACTACTCTCATACTCGATTTATTGTTTTGATTGCGATCTGAATTGAATACTGTTTGCATGTTTCTTAAAACTTAATATTCAATCACCTCTTAATTATTGTTTCTATTTATTTGCAGCACCATCAACATAATTAAAAAAAAACTGTAACAAAATTATCTCTATTGTTGCTTATTAAATGATGTTTGTAAGTTGCTCAGAATTAAAATCAGGTAATCAAGCTTTGTTTGTTTCGTAAATTGCACGTTTTTGATTTTGTTTATGTTGTTTCTTTGCTAAAGCATAATGTATGCATGTCGAAATATATTTTTTATCGTGGTTTTAATTCGAATCCATTATGAAGCATAAAAAATATAAATAAACTAGACTAAGCTTCTCGAATATTGATATCAGTTTCCTTACCTTAATTTAAACATACACAATTAATCGATTATATGCGAACTCTTGCAACTTTAAATCCTTATCAATGTGTGTCTGTCCCATTTTTTAACGGCCCAATATCCAATTGTGTATTCAAAATTGTTTCCATTCTAATTGTCTCCAAGACTTGCAATATGTACACGATTGTGTGGAAGTAACAATATTTAACATATCTAATCGAACTCGATTTACTTACTGCTAATGCTGTTGATAAGTCGCGCTCTAGCTTAGGTGTTTATGTGTTTTCTAATTGTGTGTATGTGAGTATATCGTAGCATATGTTGTATACGCGCTTAATTATTATATTCATAAAAAAGAAACTTTCTTTTGAAAACTTCAGGTGTTTCTTGTACTCTGCAGTAGAATTACATTTATGTTAATACAATATAAAGGTTTTGTATGCTGGTGTGTTATTTTAACTCTCAAGTGCGCATACGTAAGGTGATAACACATAGATAAACAGAAGATAACGAAATGAAAAGCGAATTTCAAATTAAATCTTATAAAACTCATTAAAGTATTTATTTTAAATACAACATCAAGGCACACATTATACAAATTCATGTGCATAGAACTTAAAAACGGTACGGGTACATCAAAGGAATTAAAATAGACTTTAACTTAAAACTTAAGGTGCGCCAGAGAAACGCTTGTCTACGCTTAAATAAACAGATTATCAACATGAATGGCTGGGCTTGGCAAATAACTCAACAGTGGTATGAAAACTAAAATTTCAAGGTAATAGTTAAATGAGCTACAATAAAAACAATTACATTTAAATATGTATGCATATAGGTATCAGTCAATGAAGTTAATGTGAAATGAACTACAAACAAAGATGATCACTATGGATTAACGTGTTTATGTACTGCGTGTGAATGAATGTCTAAAGAATTTCTTCATAATTTCAAAAACTTCAAATCTCTCTAGGATTTATGTGTGCATTGTTTTTTGTTCATTATTTAGCCTGCAGCTTAGCTAATGACTAAGACAGCTCGGTTAAGAACCGAGAGGGGTGACGTGCGTATTATGGATGAAGTCATGAAGATTGATTGTGGCACAATACATTTTAAAAACTGTACGCGCGTATGTGTTTTTTAAAAGCTGACTATGAACAATACTAATGTTAAACTTAATAATTGTGTTTAAAATTAAACAGAAGCTGCCTTCGAGCTCTTAAATCACAGCATATGGGGTTATAGCTGTGATTTAGTACCGCTTCTATAAGCAATTTGTGGTGTCTTTTGCATCCTCGATGTTAGTGTGATTCTTAATGAGAAGCTTTGTCGGATACTTGTTGAGTTGCGCGAAACGCTCCATGACACAGGAGGAGCTGAGACGTGCCTCGGCATCATGGTCCCAGCACTCCTCCATAGTATCGCAAAATATACTGAGGCCCTGTTTGAAAATGTGATTGATTGATTAAATTACAAAATAGTTCACAAATTTCCAATTTCTTACCGAATGCGAGCGCCAGGTATTCAGCAAACGTGGACGTAACTTTTTCATAACAACGCTCTCCTGCACCTCATCCAGTGTGGGACGCTGACCAAGTTCTGCTTCGAAAGGCAGTTGAAACTCGCCAACGGGTCCGACGACATCACAACGTGAGACCATTTCCCATAGCACGAGGCCACACGCATATACGTCGATGCGCAAGAAAGCATCGCGATTGAAATTTATGGCACCTTCCAGCACTTCCGGCGCCATGTAACGACGTGTGCCCACCTGGCCGTGTGACTCGCCGCATGGCTTACCCGGCTGGAATATCATTGCCAGGCCAAAATCAGCAATGCATGCTGTCAAATCTCCCTTAAGCAATACATTTTTCGACTTAAAGTCCCGATGCGCTATTGAGGGTTTCAATCCGTCCGTCTTTGTGCCCAATATTTCCTCGTGCAAATGCGCCAACCCATTGGCCATGGATTCGGCAATGCGACACAGCTCTAGCCAGGTAATCGTGTGTGACTTAAGATAGTCGCAGAGCGAGCCATTATGTTGATATGTTGAAATTAGCCAGTATTCGGGCTTGTCCAAATGTTTCTCAACACCCAAGAACTCCAAAATGTTTGGGTGTCGCATGCGTGGCAACTTGTAGATCTCATTTTCCGTCGTCCATGACTCTTTCTCCTGCATGCGAAAGATTTTCACGGCTACATCCTGGCCGTGCAGCTTAGCCTGCCAAACATCTCCGAAGCGCCCGCTCGCCTTTTGCTCCAGCAGCTGAATGGGACGATTGCTGAGCAGAGGCGATGAATTTGTGATCTCCGCTTCGTGCTGTAAACGCAAAATTGTAAAACATTTATGTTGATGTACATATTTAAATATAAAAAGACCAAGCTTACCGTTGGTATTTCGTTAAAGTGCGCTTGCTTGCGACGGCGATAAAAGGCCAGACTAAAGATTAAAACGACCACCAGAACGGCAAACAACGACGAACCGATAATGTAGTAAATCACATTGTTGTTCACTTCCGTCTTCTCCTTGGGCACTGTAAGACAAAATTCGCATTCATTAGTTTATTTTATAGAAATATTTATGTAATTTCCTATAATTATCGTGTTGTCACAATTAGCGTGTGATATCACGAAATGTCAACGCATAAACATTATATACGCTTGCGTGTAAGCTCTTAGAGCGCTCGCTACAGGTGAACAACTTCTCAAGTGGCACCTGTAGTTAGCAGGGTTGACTCTAGACTGCGCCCGCACAATGCAAAACGAAAAAACGAAAGTTCGCCCCCAATTTCGCATCCTTTTATATACACGTTTATGTACATATGTATATATGCATATGTATATCTCTGAGATAAAAAGCAGCTCCAAGCATTAAACATAAAACAAAAACAAAATAGAAGAAAGAAGAGTGCAAAAAGCAAAGGCACCCTAACTGAAAAAACATGTAATAAAAGCTGCAATCGAGCACACCCAGCCGTATTATACCCTTTGCTCAATTTCGAAAACCGTTGCAAAAACTTTACCATACTAATAATTTGCAACAACCAAGTCCAAACAATTCCAACCCAAGGTAACACAAGGTACATAAAAGTCAAGGGTCGTAGTCCAGCGGAACTGTCTCAGTCGTTGAGGCGAAAGACTTTTGTGTTTATTGTCTAATATCGCATTAATAATTGACATGCGCCATGAAAAAATCGTACATTAAATACGTCCTTTACAAATCGAATAACGGACGTTCGGAAAGTTCCTTTAAGGAACTAAATTATTAATTTGATCCATCTGCAAATGTACTCCATCAAAGCAAATGACAGTGGCACAGATAGACATGCCAATTCACATGTCAAGAATTATGATGCTCACCAGGAAAATATACTGGGATGAATAGTCCTACGCCCACAATTTCTTCAACCTGTCACATACGTTTGCATAAAGTTGGTTTACCCCTTTTTGACAATTTTCAAAGGTCGAAGGGTACAAAAAAGAAACAACAAAAAGAACGTGTGCTTGCGAGGCAGGAGCAGGGCACAGGCAAATTGCAACATACGAAGCAGCTGCTTTGAGTTACCGTGGCAACTCCACTTCATATAGAGAGTTCGTTAACACGAATAAACGTTGCAAGGGTCGCGATTTGTTGACGGTTTGGGGTAACGCCGTGTGGATGCTCGGTTGTCGTTCCACCCCGCAACATGAAGATGCAAAAAAAAAGGCAACGAATAAAATAAATATGCTGTGCCGAAATTGGGGTAAACAGAGAAAGAAAGAAACACAAAGACCGAGAGAGAGAAAGGGAGAGATGCTGAACCCAGTATCCCAGTATCCAGCACCCAGCACAGGGTCCCAGTTGCCATAACCCATTCGCACCTTGTGTTGTTGCCTCTGTTGTCGTCAGTATCCATTGCTGTTCCTCATTGCACAGCGAGCCCTTGCAGCAGCAGAAGTGTATGCCGCCCTGACGCGGCGGAACCCGTGCAACGCATTCGGTTTGGTTGCACTCATGCATGTCCGTGAAACAGCCTTTCATCTTGATTGTCTTAGCGCCTACAGCAACCGAAATACAGTAGAGAAATTAAACAAAATCAAAAATGATTGTCGAGGATTATTTCCGAGGATTATGCACTACTCACCCGTATTTGGGTCCGCGGTCCATAGGGCATAACAACTTGGCGTCTTGTCGGATTCCATCGGGCAGGGTTTAATTGTGGTGGCGCAATCATTATGCGCATTGCATTCCTTCTCATCGAAATGCTCGCATTTAATATTATGGCCCTCGGGCAGGATTGCACCGCCGGCAAGCTCCAACAACTGGCAGCCTGTTGAAAAGAGAGACGAAATCAGTCAGGGAGTGTGATATGCATGTGAGTGTATATCTTGTAGTATCCATATTAAAATGGGTAAATAGTAAATAAGTAAATAAAAGAGGCCCTTTGTAGGCATATCATGTATCTACCACACAAACCAACCACCGAGGGACTCTGGACCTACGAGGACCAACGACCCTAATCGCCGTCCCCAATCCCGGTGGGCATTGTGCTGAGCATAGTTAAAGAGCCACGCCGGATCGGGGAGTGCTCAATGAGTGTTGCCATTGAAAGCCAAATGCAGAACATGCAACACAGCAACGCAGCAACTGTGCGCAACCCCAATTCAGGCAGAGGACCATACAAAATTAGCTGCACTGGCCAACCGAGCCTTTGAGTGGGCCCTAACCCCAATACAACTGCAACCGCTACTCGGTGCCCCTGTGCTTGTGGGTGCAATGGTTTATCTGTGTGCACGAAATTCGCGCGCAAATCCACGTGTGAGTATGCATTCTCGGCAAAGCACAGTGGAAAAAGTTTAATTAAAAATGGTTAATGGATCCGAATTAAAAGACGATTTTACTTTTTTTGAAATATCTACATATGTATATGTAAGCATATACACAGATATATATATATCATTATTAAACTTATTAGTAATACAGTGTTGAAAAAAAAAATAGAAACAGCACTTGCACCTGGACGAAAAACTTAATTGTTCATTATGTACAAACACTATATGACTTTTGATACTTTGGGAATCTTGCTATAAAAGGGAATGACCCCGTGTTTGAGCTGAAAAAATAATAGAAACAAGCCACAATCCTGCAAATAGTTTGCTTTTTTTTCAGTGACTTCTAAAAAAGCCATGCATTAAATACTTTCAGGTGAGTTTAGCTAAAAATGACCAAATGTGTGAAAAAATTCTGTGCACTTCACCTGTAACATAAAAAAAGGACACGGAGGTCATTGTCCAATTTTATAGCGAATTATTGTCAAAGTTCTTCTTTATATTTGCATTTCCAATGCCTCCAATTCCTTTCTTTTAATACTCCTCACAAGTGCTAAAACAAATTTAAGTATGGGAATAGGTCAATCCGCTGCAATTTATTAAGATTTTTGATTTTGCACCCATTTCCAAAGCATATTCGAGGCATGTACATATATGCCTCATTTATCCAACACTGTATATGTAGATTTCTTGGAAAGAACAACGTAATGAAGCAACAATTTTGTAGACTTATCAATTCAATTTTAACCTTCATATTATGAACATCTTATTAACATAGCCGTATGAACTTTAACTGAATAGACTCTGTCCCACTGTACCCGGGTAATCGGATCTACATAAGTGTGCGCATATGTATACTCATGTGTACTTGGGTGTGTGTGTAATCATGCTTTATAGTAAAGTAGATACATAAGCATGCACATTATGCAGATTGAAAGGGGATGAGTTTAAAGTGGCGCTTGTTGTAGGAAAAAGAATCAACAACAACAAAAGGCGCAGTAAGCGAGAGAAGGGGAGAGAGCGAAAGAGAGAGAGCGCATGAGTTCGTTGCAAGCAAAGGGGATTTTCCCCCACGCGCACGAAGCGAACATGCAACAACAAGTTTCTAATGCAACGTCATCCATTCAAAGAAATCATTGCACACACCCACACACCAACCCAACCACATTCATACACACACACCCATACACACGAAGGATTGTGGAAAAAGTGGTATAACGTGAAAGAATAACTACACTAAGAACAACTACAACGTAGGCGCCAAGCTTTTCGATCGTAATGGAATTGGCGGTAAGGGGGTTGAATGTAAATAAGTATAATCGACGGCGTCTGTAGTTGAGTCGGCACACAATCATTCACACTCAATTAGAAAAGCGATATTTACATATCTACATATTGTACATACATACATATGTAGATTTACATATAAATGTATAAGGTTCTCGCCCGAACCCACAGAATATGCACATACATATGATCATGTTTATAGATATACCTACATATATACATGCATACATATAACAATAACATACATACCTAATATAAGCTGTGCCACAAGATAAAGCACAAAGTCGTATTTGGACATTGTTTCTGCGTTATCACCGTAACTTGTTTACAATACAAAATGTATACGTAACTAAACACGCGCGTTACGTTGGTTAGAGAATTTCTGATTTATTTTGGCACATTAATTTTGCTTTTTGGATTGGCAATCCACATCAATAAATGGAAAGACTTAAATGCTTCCTGGTTAACTATCTATGATGCACTTGTCTATAAACTCTAGAACTTAATATTTGAGGCTTCGTATGCACATATATTATTATGTATACACATGCATCTGAACATACATACAAATGTTTGTATGTATGCAATTTATTTTCCGCTTCCACACTCGCAGCCGCAGCGCTGACCACACGTTTTTTCCATACACATTGTCACGTTCTATGTTAGTTAAATCCTTTTTTCAAGTATTGCATTTGCTTTGCGGCACTTTAAAAAGTTTTTAATCCGACAATTGAACGGAGTCTTCGATTTATAATGTGTCTTTAGTTGCCCGTTTCTTCTCACAATCACGGTTTACACAATTGGTACAAATGTACCTAATCTGAATGTACACTTTGCAACACTTTTTTCAAAGTGGCAACTCTGTGGGCGTTTAAGGAAAGTAAATATATTTAACAAATTTATCTGGTCACACTTAAATTTAAACTACTTTTAAGTTATCGATTATCTATTTGGCTAAACAATGTAAATTGTTTAGTTTATTAATGAGCAGTAAACTTAAGAATATACCAAGTTGTAATTTATTTGAAATATAGTACAATAAAATACAGATATTTCAAATATCATATTTGTATAATATATATCTTCTTTGTTTTGAATATTAACGTTTGTAATGATAACAACTTCAATTGCATATGCACATCAGTTTATGTGCAAAATGACGGATAACTTTGAACGTGTTGACCCTTCAGTACGTTAATGTATCCGGGAAAGCTCACGACAGAATATTTATACAATTTTTATGGACATTCATAACAAGATGTTATTTATGATTTCCCAAGAAAATGTATGATTCATCACATAGAAGGGTCGTAGAAAGTCACGTTCTTGATAATTGTATTTATCATGGTGATGATTAGATAACGCCCTGTACGTGACTATAATAATACAAATACAATGTAAATTTAAAAATATTATATACATTTAAACCATATTAAGATAAACTAGCATCACTTCGTCCCATCAAGCTTGGTCAAGCCGTCGGCGTACTGAAATTCTGGGCTGTTCTCATACTCGCACATGTCCAGGGCGATGACGCAGCTCTCCTTCACAACACGCTTGTCGTCATCTGCATAGCGGTTCAGAATCTGTATGCATTCCTCGGTGGCAATGGCTCCCAGCGCTTCGGCGCACTCATGACGCACCATCTCGTTTTCAAGTCGATCCTCAAGATTTTCTTGCAAATATGGTATGCTGCACGGTTCTTGTAACTGACCTAGAACAAAAGCAACCTCATGACGGAACAGTGCTGATTTGTCCTTTAGTCCTTCGGCAATGGCCAACACGCTATCTTCGGAGCGCAAGTTGCGGAGGCTAAACATTGCTCGGTAGCGATCGAAAAGACTTTGATTGGCATCCAGATATATAGCCTTCAGTTCGACCACACTCTTTTTCCCTGTTGTCGGTGGAGATGGATCAACTGATGCGTATGGGTTGTTATCATCCACTTTCTGGCCACTCTGCAACCAACGCACACGGTCGAGCGCAATGGCGCAAGTTTCGGACACTTCGACGACTGGATCCGATTTGTATTCTTCGAGTATGGGAAGAACGTCTGGGTCACCAATAGCACCTAGTGCCTCGGCAGCCTCATGACGCACCATGGGCTCTTGAGTCGTATCTTTTAACACTTTCGTTAGGATTTGGACGGCTTGGGTATCCTGCATCTGTCCCAAACAGTAGGCCAATTCATGTTTCAGCAAAGCTGAATCGTCGTCAAATGCTTTGCTTATTGCTTCGATGGCCGTGCCACCACCGATGTTCTTTAATGTAAAGAGTGCCCGGAATCGTTCTTTCAATGGGCGCTCCTTATTATTAAGCACACTTCCAATAGCCTTGATTTGTTCCTGTGATACCATCTCTACTTATTGTTGATGTATTACAAAAGTAAATAAAAGGCTAGCACTAGTTGCCTGCCTCGTGGAAATTTATATTGTAACGATAACAATTTTCAATTAATCGGCTTACCGCCACTAGAAAGGCAACACTTTTTCAACACTGACAAAAAAGCCGCCATAATTGGTGTCTGTGCAACACTTGGCATCAAGAAGAAAATAGTCCAGTTGTTGAGTTACGTTTATCTTTGGCTTCGGTAGAAAACATAAAAAAGTGCAAAAAATAACGTTTTTTATAAAAAAAAATAGTGAAACCCCAAGTATAACACATATTAGTGCCAAACCCGATAAGAAAAAAAGTTAATTTTTGTTCGAAAAAAGTTAAAATTGCATTTAAAAAATTTGCGCGTTCACGGTACGTTCAGCGTGGCGTGTGTATGTACATATGTGTGCGTAATATACCTGCTAGTTGCGAGAGCCTTGAATCGCTGTCCCAGTGTAAACGAACAGTGAAGAGTAAAACGAAACTCGCTACTTTGAAGTGAAGCGTTGCAACTGAAAACATTGCAAAATACAATATATTTTGTATTTTGTAAGCAAGTATATTTCACCATCGATTGTAAAATGTCTGACGAAACAAGCATACAGAAACCAGAAGCAGAGGCGACTGCGGCGTCCAAAGCTAACAATGAAGACGATCCAGAGCTTCTACCGGCGGCCGATGAGAAAAAGACACCCGTAAGTGCTCAAATTTGTATAATTGTATATACTTCGACATAGTCACAATTAGCACCGGGGGTCGTGCGATAAGAGCACAGTGCACAGTAACGTACAGAATTATCTGGAAGAGAGCGCGCATTATAGATATATGTACATATGTGAGCACACAAATGTAACTGTGTTGAAGCACGCAGTATTTTTCCAAAATCTTACAAATACATGCATACAAACATATTTTGAAATTCGTAGTGCATTTTGTGTATGCTATTTACACCGTTTCGTGTTGATGTTAATTTGTTGCCCTCGTGTGCGCGCGCTTTTCCCAACATCCCCTGTGTGTGTGTATACGTATACATATACAAGGCTGTACATGTATAGTTGTTTTGTATTTGTATGCGCGCGTGGTACACTCGCTGCAAGTAATCGGTAGTCTCTTTTGTGCACGTTTTTCCACTGCGCGCGCGTCTGTCTCGTTCTCGTTTGTTTTTATTTTTCTTGTTCTGTTTTCGACTTTTTGTTGTTTGCTGTACTTTGTCATACATAGAACGCACATGTATGCATGTGTGTATATGTTTGTGTGTGTTCAAGCAAAGCATGCATACGTTGCGCCCAATATTGGGCTTGTGTTTACCGTAATATGTAATCTTGCTGGATGAATGGATTAATAGGTCTTTCGTTGAAATTCCCCCTTTCAACTGATGTCATTTAAACCTTTTGCTTTGTGTTATGGCGCAATGATTTAATTTGTATGTAAACAATCTTTGCAGAAACGCACACCCAAGCGACGCTCGTTTATTGAGCGAGCTCAGCGCGAAAGCGAAGAGCTAGTACGGACCATGGGTGGTAGTCTGGAATTGGATGGTGGTCGGCGCACTAGGTCCAGTACACGTGGAACACCTACGCGTGCTGCTGATGCTGTTACACCTCCACCCAGCAAAAAGGCGCGCAATTCACCTGCAACAACTAAGAGTGGAGGACGGGCACGTGGGGCTCGCAAATTGGATGTTGGAGGAGGTGAAGAATCCGATAAAGAGCCTGCGAAATCCAAGCCAGCAGTAGAAGAGAAGACGCCAGAGCTTAAAAAGGCAAACGTAAGTTAATTGAATAGATCAACGGAAAACATTCTGATTAATTATTGCTTTAGGTGTCAGCAAAGAAAAATAAGAAAGAAGACAAGGCCGAGACGCCCAAGAAAGCTGCTGTCAAAGCTAAGGAAAACGCCAAGGCTTCAGAGATTTCTGAATCTAAGGTCGAAGAATCAAAAGAAACAACACCTAAGGAAGCAGAATCTAGTGATCAACCGGATTCTGCTGCTGAGCTGGATGCAGCACCGGCTGAGGAACAAAATCACGTAAATCATGAAAAAGAAAACACAAAAGAGCCTGAAGTGAAGGAAGAAACAGCAGAAAAGTTGGAAAAATCAGATAAACCAGATACAACCGCAAAACCCGAAAGCAAAGATACCGCCTCTGAAGCTGTCTCAGCCATGGAAGTGGATGAAGTAAAGGAACCAAGTGACGAAAAGCCCAATGCTGAGACAAGCTCCGCGAACACTTCCCTACCTGACATTGCCACAGAAAGTGCTGAGAAAAAGAAAGAATCTGAGAAACCACAGGAGAAGGTCATTGTCGAAGAACCAAAAACCGAAGCCGAACCCGCCATACAAAAATCTGAGCCCATGGAAGTAGATGGGAGTGCGACAATCAGTTCCAAAACTGTTGAGACCATATCATCCGGGAAAGATGCTGCGCCCAGTGAGTCGGAAGCAGCACAGATTGAAACAAGCAATAAGGAACCCATTAAATTGGCAGCTGACGTTAAGGGAGACAAAGAAAAACAAACGGTTTCTAGCGAAAGTGTTGAAAGTACATCAGCGACTGTCAAAATCACATCCGCGCCTGTCGAAAGCACATCAGCAGCTGTCGAAAGTTCCTCAGAGGATGTTGAAGCCGTTAAAAGTACATCAGATGCTGCCGAAAGCCCATCAGCGGCAGAGGTTGACGAAAGCAAGCCAGCAGTTGCGGAGAGCACATCAGCAGCTGTCGAGAAGACGTTAGCGGAAAATAGCACACCTGTTGTTGATGAAACTCCTGCCAGCAATGACGTAAGCAAGCAGGCGCCAGAGGCCGCAGCTGATACCGTTTCGGCAGAACCTCCAGTGGAAGCCGCAGCAGCCGTTAAGGAGCCACAAGTCAATTGTGAAAACAAGTCGGAGCATACTGACAACGGTGAGTGGGGGTTAAATCATCTCATTTGATTAATTTTAATCGATTATTATTTTCATATTATTACAGGCGAACCCAAGATAGTTAACAATGCCGCAGAGGATGGTGAAAACCATGTAACGCCGCAGGCCTGCAATTAAGCAGTAATATTCATAAAATAATGATGAAAACAATTGTAACATTAGAATGTGCCGAAAGTGTACAAACGCAATTTCGACTCGATCAGACAAGATGCCGCCAACAATCAGCAAACAATTTGAATTTCCTAATCTGGGGCGCCTCATGGAACCTACGTCTAACTTTATTGAAATTGACAATTCTTTATAAATATTTAAACCACAAAATGGTTTGATTGCAATTCACTCAGCGTCTTCCAGTCTTGGGCATGTATGAGAAACGTCTTTGACTGTGAACGATGCTACACTTTCATAGTTTAACCCGCCTGCAATTTCCCCCCACACACCCACATACACACATTGTTGAAAGCATCAAATTATAAATAATATGTACGTGTACATTTAATTAAATTGGATACAACAAAACCAGAAATACATTATAAAAAAATGTATGTAAAATAGATGTTTTTAAATTATAAGACATAATCTTTAATACAAGTCTAATTTTAAAAACCGATTTGAAAACTCAAAAACCAAGAAAAGATTTTTATCAACTGATGCGTCTTTCAATAAATTTCAAGTTTATATTAGCAGCAAGTTTGTCAATGTCATTCAATTTTTTCAGACTAAACAATAACTTTAAGGTACATTTTTGTTTATCTTAAAAACTGCTCGCACGAAGATTTTAATTTAGTTTTCAAAGTTCTATCGAATGTTCATCAACTGATAATATATGAAGTAAAACGCATCATGCAAAAAATCTTTTCCAGACGATCTTAACTAATTTACAAGTAGCAATGTAATATTTTTCAATGAAAAGTTCTAATAATCGAGAGCATCAATCCGCTGGAACTCTTTTTATTAAAAACTGAACTAATCAGTCAGGCCGTTTTTGTATGGATACTTTCTGTGTAAGAAATTCTTCATTTCAATATTCTTTTGTAAATAAATCTTAGAAATACAAAAGAGAGATGATAACAAAGTGTTATGACTTCGTCTATTTGTACTGTACATTTTAGGTATATCTATTTTTTGTTATTCGCCAGCCTCCTTTTCCTTCTCAGCCTGTGCCGGTGAACCTTTCAGTGGCAGCTCCTCGAGTTCCACGACGGGATCTGGGACCTCTAGTAGCTTGCGCACAAAAGGAGAATAGAGCTTTGGATTCTGCTTTTCGTTCTTGTCGATTGGCCAGACAAAGCTCATGGGCACCGCCCAAACAAATATGAGAAGAACGCCCAACACCTTGTACCAATAGAAGGAGATGTCGTAGATAGAAAACTCGCGATTACTGCCTAAGGCGGTTGTAATATTTGTTGGAGTTGGCGTAGTTGTTGGTGTTGTTGTTGTTGTCACGTTGCTTCTATAAAATAACCAAAAATAAGTTCGTGTAGACTCCAAGCAGAGATTTATTATACTTACATTGCATTTAGAATGTTGTACAGGCCTCTTTCTTCGCACTGATCTAAGGAGTTGGGTAGCACATCGTACTTAACAAGACCTGCTTTAAGATTCAATTGTGCATTGATAATGATCCAAAGCATGACGAGCACACTGAATATAATACTAGTCATAGCGACCTTCCCATTTACCCGAGGTACAAACATGCCCAGCAAAAAGACTCCGACTACGGCACCCGTGTTGATGCCCTGCACTGTCCACATGGTCTGCAAGATGGACTTGAACCTCTGCACCATGATGCCGCCTAGAATGCAGTAGGCACCCATTATGACAATCACCATTTTCATGATTCCATTTGCCCTGGCCTCAGTGTGGCGAATGTGCGGCTTGATGTAGTCGAAGTAAACTACGCCGGCGAGCGAGTTGAGATGAGCGGACAAAGAACTTAGCGAAGCGCTAAACACACATGAGATAAATAGTCCAGGCATGCCAGACAAATTGCCCATTATGTCCTGTATAAAGAAGGGCATCATCTTGTCCGGCTTGCTGACCAACTGTTGGAGTGTTGAGAATATATTTTTCTGTAAACTATATAAAAAGATCGACTTACGCCTGCCAACATAGGATCGCATCCATAATAGTGAGCAAACATTATAATCCCGGCAAAAGCATTAAAGAACATGACGATCAGGAATCCAATGCCCGCAACATATAGAGATCTGTGCAAACACGTAAAGCTTAATTTAAGAACAGGAAATGTTAACTTTCCACTCACTTTTTGGCATGACTGTACGATGGTAGAGAGACAATGCGTTGTACGCAACTCTGATCAAGTCCAATTTTTCCGGTCCAAAGGATCAAACCGCTACCGAGACTATTCCAGACGGTTGCTCTTAGTCGAGGATCAAGTCCAAAACTGATGGAAATTCAAATTAGATATACCCACAAGGAACTAGGAAACACTTACTCAAAATTTAAGCGACCCCCAGCAGAGGCATTTTCGAGTACAGAGCTCAATCCACCAGTACGCATTGTTCCCAGAACTCCCACCATCACTACGGAGAGCAACATGACACCCGCTTGCACTACATCCGTCCAAACAACGGCCTTAATTCCACCCAACATTGTGTAAAACACGCAAATCGACGAGACAATCGTATTAATTAGGTGAATATTTATGCCAGTGACTGTATTGAAAAAATAATAATTTAGGAATCGTAGGATTGAAATAGAGTTCCGTATTAAATATTCTTACCCTGTGAGAATGCGAGAGAAGGGATGAACATGTAGACCGGCAGCATCAAGAACTGATTTAAAATGAAGGTTATGGTAACAAATTGACGCGTGCGTTTATTGAAGCGCATCTCAAGATACTTTGCAAGTAGATAGATAGATACATAACATTACTTTGCTGGTAAATTGCACCAAGTTAAATATCTGTACAAACCTCATAACAATTTACAATGTTGGTATCATAGAAGGTGGGTACGATGACATAAATTAGAATAGGAATTGTCGGGATCATGGCAAGCACTGCAAATATGAAGTTGAATCCGAAACTGTAGTTCTCGGCGGGAACCGACATAATGGCGACTCCAGAAAGTTGACTGACATGGAAGTAGATTTCATTGAATTCAATAAATATATATTTTTAAACAGTTGTGTTTTAAAATTTAATTAAGTGTGATATTTGAAAAAAAGATATTAAGTTATTTTAATATATTATTTTGGTGACTACTACTACTTAATAAAGTATATAATTACAAATATGTTAGGATACTTTCATTCTTTTCAATTGACGTGAAATAATATTTAGATTACTTTCAAAAGCAATTTATTATTATTAATTTATTATTAATTTTATTAAATGAAGTATTAATTGATGCAGTTTTAATACTATATGATCGTTCCAACTACAGCAAAAAAATTATAGATATTTTCTGGACATCTTACAAAAAAAACAAAAAATCGATGTAGTAGCTACTACAGAAGGTATACGATATATCGGTCCAATCAAACTACAATATTTACAGCTTACATATGCATTGCGTACACCCAAAAGAAACATGTGATTCTCCTCATAAAAAAGGGTAGAGTAAGATTAATCAAACGGATGGACAAAAAAATTGCGTAATCGAAATAGTCAGTATAAACCAATTTTTCCGAAATATTTGTTTCTTGGCTTTGTTTCTTTTTTTATGATTGAAAATCGAAATAGAAATCATCGATTTTAAGATAATTTTAAATCATGTGAAAAATTTGTTTTAGTGTATGTATGTAAACAATGAAAAAACAGAACAGATTTTCACACAGTAAAATTTAGAGATTTATTCAGGGTAGACACAAGAATAAAAGGACAGATCTGTCAGGGAAAAGGATACCCAATGGTATAAAGAATATCTAGAATAAAATTGTCATGGGAAATTCCCATAATGAAGAAACTGTCTATTAATATTGTGTTTCGCAATTAGCAGATGAAAAGATTACTAAAAGTATCTCAAAATTATTATTATGTGCTGCTGTTGTTGAGTAAAGATAAGTAAAGATAACAGATAGAGCCTTCAAACGCAATTTTGACAAGATTGACAAGATAAACACCTCGTGGGACGCTTCAGTACAAGATCATGTAATGCACATACGATGTGCGTAATTGTATTTCTATACCCGTCTAACTTTGTGTAACGCTTTCATATTCATTTGTTACATATCGATTGCATTTGTACCATCTGATCAGATCGCTAAATATAATAGTAAATAATAAAATTAAAAGATTAACAAACCTGGAGACCAACGATATGGCTATAGGTAGTGCCTGCATCTTTTTGCCTCCTCGTAAATATTCGTCAGTAGTGTTTTTGGCCTTAGAGAAAAATCCAAAGTACACACCAATGCCGGCAGAAACACTCAACATGAGTACGAAGACGGTGTAATCGGTTATTCCAAACTTAAGATCCTCAATTTGGGATATGCCAGCAGCTGAAGTGCTGGGCAACGTTGTGGAAGTACCCGACATCCTGACAATCCTATAATTAGTAGTTTGCACTTCGGTTGATTATATATCAAGTACGAATTTCTATAAACACGCAACTGAAGGTCGTAGAGGTGTGGATGCTGCCGGCAGACTTGTGGATAATTCTATCTGACTGCACGCTTAAATAGGAGTGATAAGTAGCTTATCAGCTTATCGCAAATGGTTGGTAGACAATGTGGTAAAAGTTTATGTTGAACCATAAATTTGAGGCGCCACATATGTACTAACGTTTATTATTTCATATAAAACACGTATTTTCTCTACTATTCAATCGTGTTCAGCTACTCTCATAACGATTTTCCAATATTTAATACAGATTCTAAACGACCTACAGGAAGTCAACATAAAGTTAAGAATGAGTTCAGCGATGAAATTGAATTGTCAGCTATGTCATCTTTTGGGGGCTGGTACTGAGTGTTAATTACGATAATGTTACCTCTTTCCATATACAAATTTTTCTCACGTAAAGCATACAAAATTTGTATGAAATCTTTAAAGATAAACGCAATTAAGACCAAATCTAATCTCAATCTAATCCTTTGACATACAAGACAGGTCTGCAGACCAGCCCTCATATGACTCAGACTTATCTCCTACCCCCGCGTCATTTCAATAAAATACGAGAAAAAACAAGTAACAAAATCAACAGACGAGCAAGCACGACTATAAGATTCCTTTGCCCAATTTTTAATAATTTTATATTTCACAACAGCAAATGCAAACCAGTAAGAAAAGCAACAGTCGCGCGGCACGCGACAGTGGGATACCCTTCGACCTATGTTCCTATGTATGTACACATATACATATGCGTATATTTTATTTATTATCACAGTCTTTTTTAAATAGATGCACAGTGATACTTTTACCCACTTAGACCCTCCAAAAAATTTCTGGCGCAGAACTCCTTAAAATTGATACTTACAAAGGTTTAAACTTCTTACTTCATGAAATGTTATATTTGCCCAGCACAACTCCAAGCTTTGGCGATAAAAAGCGAGGAAGGAAGGCTCCTCGAAAGTTGTATGAAGGTTCTTATATTCTCCGATCGGTCCATTACTAGTTATATATAATGCTGACAAATTGAATGGTAACTGTATAAAATTGGCAGCCTAGATATTTATAGCTGTAAATTATGGAAAGAGTCCCAATTAACAATGTCCAACGCCATTTTTGTTTGACTAGGCTTTTTGCCCTTCAAATAATTTATGAACGTATGATATTAAAAATGTTAATTTTTACAAAAGCACTAACATTCACATAATTTAGTTTACATTTAATAAATAAATAAAATATAATAAATCGAGTATACTACAACAATTAAAAAATAATAATAAAATAATAATAATAGTGATAATAAATAATATATCCGCATATTGATTACTCTTTATACGTAACAATGTGAAGGCAATTTTTTAAACAATCACTTCTTCTGTGATTTACAATTGTTTACATGTGCAATAAAAACATAAAATTTTAAAAACGTGATTGTTTAAGGTGTAATTCCTCCAACTGGATTACTTTTGGTAAATTTATGTATTTTCGAATGAACGGAGTGTATAGTTTGGGGTCTTGGGATTCGTTTTTGTCCGTCTTGAAAATGTAGCTCATTGGAATGCCCCAGCTCAGAGTCAGAAGAATGCCGAGCACCTTATACCAGTAAAATGATATTTCAAAAATTGAGAAGTCACGATTGCTTCCAAAGGCAGTAGTGACCAGTGCTGGCGTGTCCAGAGACCTGGGTTCAGTTACTGGACTGGTAAGGTTGTTGTACCTGTAAAATATAAATCGTTTTAATAGTATTTCATAACATACCATATCTAGCTCATTCCTTACATTGCTTTAGAAATCAATTCAAATTGCCGTGACTCACATTGGTCTAAGGAATTAGGTAGCATATCGTATTTCATAATCCCCGTCTTAAAGTTCATCTGACTTTTGACAATTAGACAGAACATGCAAACCACACTGAAAATAATGCTCGACACGGCCGCCCTGCGATTTGCACGCGGAATGAGCATGCCCAAGAAGAAGACACCCACCACTGCGCCCGTATTAATGCCGGTGATGGTGATTACCGACTGGATAATCGAATTGAAGTTCACCACAACAAAACCGCCAACGATACAGTAGACTCCCATTACAACGATTATCAGTTTCATTGTGGAATTGGCGCGTGCCTCCGTGTGCCGAATGTACGGCTTTATGTAGTCGAAGTAGACAACACCAGCCAGGGAGTTCAGATTAGCAGAGAGTGTGCTAAGTGCTGCACTGAAGACGCACGATATGAACAGTCCTGGCATGCCCATTAAGTTCCCCATTATGTCCTGAATGAAGAAGGGCATCAGTTTATCCGGCTTGCTAACAATCTACGGAGAGTTAAAATTACAGTCAACTCTCTTATCTGAACAGTCAATTAACTTACCCCAGCCAATATGGGATCGCATCCATAATATCGGGAAAACATAATGATACCGGTAAAACAATTCATGCCCATTATAATAAAAAATCCCACACCAGCAATTATTAATGATCTGTTATATGTATAATCAAAATATAGTTTATCTAAAGTCATATAAGAAGACGGAAAAAAATACCTTTTCGCATGGCCATATGAGGGCAATGAAACAATCCGCTGAACGCAGCTCTGATTGAGACCAATGTATCCTGACCACAGAAAAAGACCGCCAAGAAAAGCATTCCAAACTGTTATACGAATGCGAGGATCTAGTTGAAAGCTATAACGCCAATTCACACATTTATTTTGATAACTCATACTTCATGACAAAACTTACTTCAGTTGCAGACGGCCTCCTGCACTGGCATTTTCGATCACCGTAGCCAATCCCCCCGCCTGTGCTGTGCCCAAAATACCCACTAGGACCACCGAGATTAACATGATACCTCCTTGTACCACATCAGTCCAGACGACGGCCTTGATACCACCCAACATTGTGTAAAAAACGCAAATCGAGGAAACAATTGTGTTGATCAGGTGAATATTCATTCCAGTAACTGAGAAAGGAAAGACAACCTTCAGTGTCGAATTTTGAGTAAAAAGGAAAAATATCAGACCTTGAGAAAACGCCAAAGAGGGAACGAACATAAAGACGGGTAACATGAGACACGAGTTCATTACAAAGGTTGCCGTTATCACCTGTCGCGTAAACTTGCTAAAGCGTAACTCCAGATACTATGAAAGGATCGATTAATGTAAATATGAACATCATTTAGTAGTCACATACATACCTCGTAGCAATTGGATATGTTGTTTTCATAGAACACGGGCACGATTACATACAGCAAAATGGGCACAACGGCAACCATTGAGACCACGAGGAAGAAGTAGTTGATACCGAACGAGTAGATCTCAGCGGGAACCGTTATAACGGACAACGCAGATAGCTGACTAAAAATCATATAAACTATTGTAAGTCCATAGCTGACACAAGCACTTGGTTTTAAGACTTCTTTATAACCCACTATACCCTTACATTTTCTTATATCCTCCGATCGTTCGAATACTATTTATGTAAAATGGTGCAGAATTAAATGGTATTGTATGATATGTATTCAATATTGTGTCTCACATTGATTGCCACTGATAAGTTATTTCAAAAATCAGAAGTAGCCTTAAAACAAAAACCTTAATTTCGGAAGATTGTTCCTATGGCAGCTATATGATGTATTGGTCCGATTCTAATGAAATTTATATTAAATAAATAGAAAAGTCCGATGTAGTCAATTTGCTAGCAATATCTTGACAAATAACAAAAATCGGCCGATAGTTTCTATGACAGCTATACTTTATATCGGTTCGATCCGGCTAGTTCTGACTTACTTACTTAAATACAGCGTGCAGCAATAAGAAGCATGTGTACCAAGTCATGATAGCTTTAAAACTGAGAATCTAGTTCGCGTTGCAAAAGACGGACACACGGACAGATGGACAGGTAAAGTTCGGTTCCTCTGTTGATGCTGATTCTGAATATTTGAACTTTCCTAAGGTGCATTGCAAACATACCTGGCAATCAGTGAGATGGCTATGGGTAGTGTCTGCATCTTTTTTCCACCTCGCAAGTATTCTTCGGTCGTGTTCTTGGCTTTGGAGAAGAAGCCAAAGTAGATACCAATTAATGCAGATGCGCTTAACATAAGTGTGAAGACCACATAGTCTGTTATGCCAAATCTCATATCATCGCCCAAGGGCGCTGCCATAGTGGGGGACGAAGTGGTACTCGACATGGTTTCTCTTATTTTATTTTTTTGATTATTAACATAATTTTGTACAAAGCTATTTTCCGGTGAGATGTCGAAAGTGCACTGAGGCCCAGTCCGTTAAACTCCTTCTATGTTGACAGATCTATTACTGTACTCTGCCCATAGACAGATCCAAAGATCTTCTGCTGTTACCATGCCACTTCAATTTAGAGGAGCAGTAATGGGTGATGTGTGGGAGAGTACTGCAACAGTTATATTTGCTTCGGTAATGCAAAGTGCTATTTATACCCTTACCAAGATTACATTAATATTGTCCAGAAGTTTGCAACGCACTTTTCGATACATCTCCGACCCAATAAAGTATTTACATAAATGCAAACATATAGTATAGTATATTCTAAAAACAACATGCTAGTCGAACTAGCCGTGTCTGTCTGTCCGTCCGCTCATTGCTACCCAAGCTAGTCTCTCAGTTTTAGAGCTACATATCTTGATGAAACCTGTCAAAACTTTTATTTATTGCTGCACGCTATACAAAAGTCGGAACTATCCGTATCGGACCGATATATCATATAGCCACCATACAACATAACGTTCGATTTATGTCTGACTTTTGCATATAAATAATATGCTTACAAAATTGTATCAAAGTCATATAGGTGCCATAGGAACAATCGGGTTTACTGGCTTAAAAATGATTAATTTTAACAGTGATAATCAACGATATATCGTAACCAACGTACCAACTCTCTTTCTATTTCCAGCTGTTAACGAACGAATGAACAATGTTAGACAGCTATGTACCTTTTTAAATGAATATG
Organism: Zaprionus capensis; assembly: GCA_018903675.1. NCBI lineage: Eukaryota > Metazoa > Arthropoda > Insecta > Diptera > Drosophilidae > Zaprionus > Zaprionus capensis. Next base: position 7,120,967 of record JAEIFN010000011.1, read on the forward strand.
GGGGCAATCAGAGAAAGGAAGGTCATAGTAACCTGCAAGGGTATTCAACTTTCAGCATGCCGAAGTTTCTTTTAGTTGTAATTTCTTTTAAATTTTCCTAATTTGTATTGTCTTTTTTTCTTTTTGAGTGCCTTAGCTTCTCTCGCCTGCACTTTCTCTCTCTCTATCTTTATTAGCTGCTATTGCAGTTTGCTTCAGCTCCTACATTTACATAGTTAACTTCCTTTTAGTGTATGTGTGCTTAACGCTTACTCACTCTCACAAATTGTTGTAATAGCTGTAACATATAGTACAGTAGTATTGTGCGTGCGCAAATATTTCTCTTTAACGCTCTCTTTCTATTGTATATTCTCTTTATACCCTTCGACCATTAAAAATGTTCAAAAAAGGGTATACTAGTTTTTTGCAAATGTATGTAACAGGCAGAAGGAGGCGGCCGTAGAAGTTTCCGATTATTAAACAAAGTACCTATGTCATAACCTTCTGCTACGATATACATATATACAAGTTATACAAATTCTATAGCCTTTTAAAACATTTTTACTAAGTAAAGTTTTTTTATTATACCCTTCGACCATTGAAAATGGTCAAAAAAGGGTATACTAACTTTGTGCAAATGTATGTAACAGGCAGAAGGAGGCGTCGGAGACCCCATAAAGTATATATATTCTTGCTCAGGATCACAAGCCGAGTCGATTGAGCCATGTCTGTCTGTCTGTCTGTCTGTCTGCCCGTCTGTCTGTGTGAACGCACAGATCTCAGCTATTATAAAAGTTAGAGTTACCAAATTTGGCAGGAAGACTCCTGTGTACTATAAGCTGATCAAGTTTATTTCAAATGTTAGGTGCCACGCCCACCGCCTCCACAAATCAATAATTTTTTGAACTCAATATGTAAGCGCTGTATAAAATAAAATATACAACTTTCTGACTTCAACATATACTAAGCTGCATGAAATATCCACGTAGTCTCCAAATTACAATCCGATCGGACAATAATCACAGAAGTTATTTAAGAAAGTATGAGCATAAAACCAAGTGCTTCTGTCAGCTAACAAGGGAGACGAGCGAGCGCGAAGCGCGATCGCCATCTGTCGGGATTAATTTCAAAGCATGTGCATATGCATATGTGTTTGAATTTAACAAATTAAACTACACGGGAACATAGGTCGAAGGGTATCCCACTGTCTCGTTTTGTGCGACGGTTGCTCTCGTTTACTTATACCATATGCTTGCGTCTTCTTCTCGCAATTCCGAGTCGTACGTTATAAGCCAATTTTTCACGGTCGGTTGGGTGGAGGAAGAACTTCGTTTTCGGCGTGTAAAAAACATCTGCTTGGTATTGCATGGATCACTTGATTGTGTTTACATTCATTGTACCAAAATCCATACATGATCCGGATCCCTTTCAAGTCAATTAAGTCATATCCGTCTGTCTGTTGAACAAAGAATCTTATCTATTTGTTTTTAGCTAAGTATCAAACTCTGGCATGATGGTTGCTGAATCTTTCGCAGATTAAGTTTTTGTTAAATATTGTCTACCACGTGCACGCAATTCGATAATTCATCCACTTCAATGTGTTACAGAGCAGAAAATGAGTAGATGGCAAAACAATTTCTCCAAAATTGAGCTTATAGTATCTTAGCGTCGGGCTCAATCAAGATTTATTTTGATACTTGTATATAGGTAATGAATTCATATAAAATTCATGTTTGGTGTAACAGGCAAAAATAGACATCTGTGGCCCGCTAAACTATGTTTATTCTATTCAATATCAACATACGAGTCTAGCATTTACTTAAAAACGTTCGAATCCGGAAATTATATATTTGTACATTTGAATGGTTGCAGGTTAATAAAGCCGAACAATAATACATGTAATAATATATCGTACAATAACACATAATACATGTACAATGAAAATGCATGGCCTTATGCAGTCAAAGTTTGACAATTGCCGTTCATTACCTACAATCTACTACTATACTCGTACTATCAACTATCAATTAACATGCCTTTTAACATAGTTGAGGTAAATAAATAATCTCAAAATACCAAAAAGAGTTCTATTCATTTTGAGTATCTGAAAATAATTTATTTAATTTTACTTTTCACATATTTTTTGGTCATAACATTGACAATCTAAATAGATATTACTCGTCTTGTCTCTTACAATCATTCTCAGTTGTAATATCAATTTTTAATTCAGAATCCTTGAATCGGGATGGCTTAAGGGGTAATTCCTCCAACTGGATTACTTTTGGTGAATTAATGTATTTTCGAATGAACGGAGTGTATAGTTTGGGGTCTTGGGATTCGTTTGTGTCCGTCTTGAAAATGTAGCTCATTGGAATGCCCCAGCTCAGAGTCAGAAGAATGCCGAGCACCTTATACCAGTAAAAGGATATTTCAAAAATTGAGAAGTCACGATTGCTTCCAAAGGCAGTAGTGACCAGTGCTGGCGTGTCCACAGAGTTGGGTTCAGTTACTAAACTCGTAAGGTTGTTGTACCTGTAAAGTATAAATCGTTTAAATAGTATTTCATAACATATCTAGCTCATTCCTTACATTGCTTTAGAAATCAATTCAAATTGCGGTGACTCGCATTGGTCTAAGGAATTAGGTAGCATATCGTATTTCATAATCCCCGTCTTAAAGTTCATCTGACTTTTGACAATTAGACAGAACATGCAAACCACACTGAAAATAATGCTCGACACGGCCGCCCTGCGATTTGCACGCGGAATGAGCATGCCCAAGAAGAAGACACCCACCACTGCGCCCGTATTAATGCCGGTGATGGTGATTACCGACTGGATAATCGAATTGAAGTTCACCACAACAAAACCGCCAACGATACAGTAGACTCCCATTACAACGATTATCAGTTTCATTGTGGCATTGGCGCGTGCCTCCGTGTGCCGAATGTACGGCTTTATGTAGTCGAAGTAGACAACACCAGCCAGGGAGTTCAGATTAGCAGAGAGTGTGCTAAGTGCTGCACTGAAGACGCACGATATGAACAGTCCTGGCATGCCCATTAAGTTCCCCATTATGTCCTGAATGAAGAAGGGCATCAGTTTATCCGGCTTGCTAACAATCTACGGAGAGTTAGAATTACAGTCAACTCTCTCATCTGAACAGTCAATTAACTTACCCCAGCCAATACGGGATCGCATCCATAATATCGGGCAAACATAATGATACCGGTAAAACAATTGATGCCCATTATAATAAAGAATCCTACACCGGCAATTATCAGCGATCTGTAATATATGTAACTCAAATATTATTAATAAATAACCGTGGAAGGAAGAAAATACTTTTTCGCATGGCTGTACGAGGGCAGTGAGACAATCCGCTGAACACAACTCTGGTTGAGACCAATGTGACCTGTCCACATGAAGAGACCGCCAAGAAAAGCATTCCAAACTGTTATACGAATGCGAGGATCTAGTTGAAAACTGTAACGCCAATTCACACATTTATTTTGATAACTCATACTTCATGACAAAACTTACTTCAGTTGCAGACGACCTCCTGCACTGGCATTTTCGATCACTGTAGCCAATCCCCCCGCCTGCGCTGTGCCCAAAATACCCACTAGGACCACCGAGATTAACATGATACCTCCTTGTACCACATCAGACCAGACGACGGCCTTGATACCACCCAACATTGTGTAAAAAACGCAAATCGAGGAGACAATTGAGTTGATCAGGTGAATATTCATTCCAGTAACTGAGAAAGGAAAGACAACCTTCAGTGTCGAATTTTGAGTAAAAAGGAAAAATATCAGACCTTGAGAAAACGCCAAAGAGGGAACGAACATAAAGACGGGTAACATGAGACACGAGTTCATTACAAAGGTTGCCGTTATCAACTGTCGTGTAAACTTGCTAAAGCGTAACTCCAGATACTGTGGGTAAATGAAAGGACCGATTAATGTAAATATGAACCTCGTTTAATAGTCACTTACATACCTCGTAGCAATTGGATATGTTGTTTTCATAGAACACGGGCACGATTACATACAGCAAAATGGGCACAACGGCAACCATTGAGACCACGAGGAAGAAGTAGTTAAAACCGAACGAGTAGTTCTCAGCGGGAACCGACATAATAGCCAAACCAGATAGCTGGCTAAGAAGTGAAAAAACTTTAGTTAGTCCATGATAAAATATCACCCCAGAAGAAGATTAAGAATCGCTTCCTTCAACTTCAATTAATATAGTTAAATTCAAATTTGTATTTAAGTAGCCTTGAATAATTTTAATAGGATACGCAAAGAGTCTATTACACTCACATAAAAAAACGAAAGCAATAGTCGAGCAGCACACGACAGTGGGATACCCTTTGACCTATATTCCGGTATAGTTTCATTTCTTAAATTCATACATATGTATGTTACATGTGCATGCTTCCAACTCGATTGAAGGCGCTAGCGCTTCAAAATGCTTTTATAATAACTGAGATCTGTGTGTTCACACAGACTGACAGACATACAGATAGACATAGCTCAATCGACTCGGCCAATAATCTTGAGCAAGAATATATATACTTTATAGGGTCTCCCACATTTGCACAGAGTTAGTACATTCTTTTTTGACTATTTTCAATGGTTAAAGGGTATAATTAGAACGAAAGCTGCCGAAGGTTCTATACTTTTATAGGTTCTAATATTCTCCGATCATTCGAATACTAGTTATATAAAAGGCTGCAGAATTGATAAAAAATCAGAATTGATAAAAAATCACATTGATTCAAAATCAGAACTAGCCTTAAAACAAAAACCTTAATTTAGGACGATTGTTCCTATGACAGGTATATGATATGATGGTCCGAATCTAATGAAATTTTATAGGCATATTAAAAAAAAATGGAAAGGGTCCGAATTAGTATACTTGGTTGTAATATCTTGACAAATAACAAAAATCGGCCGATAGTTTGTATGGCAGCTATATTTTATATATCGGTCCGATCCGCCTCGCTCTGATTTATATACAGCGTGCAGCAATAAGAAACATGTGTACCAAGAGTTATTAGGATGGCATTAAAACTGAGAGACTAGTTTGCGTTGCAACAGACGGACAAACGGACAGACGTACACACGGCCAGACGGACAGAGTTAGTTCGATTCCTCGTTGATACTAAATATTTATACTTTATGAAGTCGGAGATGTTTCCTAACATACCTGGCCACCAATGAGATGGCTATGGGTAGTGTCTGCATCTTCTTTCCACCTCGCAAGTATTCTTCGGTCGTGTTCTTGGCCTTGGAGAAGAAGCCAAAGTAGATGCCAATTAATGCAGATGCGCTCAACATAAGTGTGAAGACCACATAGTCTGTTATGCCAAATCTCATATCATCGCCCAAGGGTGCTGCCATAGTGGGGGACGAAGTGGTACTCGACATAGTTTCTGTTATTTTAATTTTTTATTTTTACATTATTTTGTACAAAGCAATTTTCTGGTTGGATGCTGAATGTGTACTGAGGCCCAGTCTACACAATATCTTTCTTTTACACTCCTTCCAGGTTATCTTATCTAAGGCTTTATACTCATAGACAGACCCTGAGATCTTCTGTTGGCTACCATGACACTTCAATTTACAGGTGCAGTAAAGGGAACACTGTGGGGAGTGTGCCACGGTTTGCTTCGATAAAGAGTGTTTTAAAATAGCGTTGATAACCTGATAATACAATATCATTGAAATATAAAGATGTAAATTTAAGGCAAATATTGAAACTCTAGAATTGTTGTGCAAATATTTTAAAACTCGATTACAGGGTATTTTGATGCATGATGCTTGTTTCACTGTGCAGAAAGAAGGGGCACTTCTCGGTATCTAAATGATGCACAATATATGATGCGTATAAATTTAATTGAGCCTAAGTTAAGCCGTTCATTAAGATATGGCTCTAGGCCAACATCAAGTGAATTTATTTTTATTCTAAAATATTTTAAAATATTTCAAGTCGTCTTTAAAATTTAAAATACCTTTTTTAAATCTAGGCTAAATTTGTTCTTTCAGTTTCTCGATCTTCAGCTCGGGAAGTTCTTCGCCTGGAGTCTGTTCGTAGGGGACGAATGTATGTATAACTGGCGATAAAAGTTTGCGATCGAACTTGGCATCTTCGCCGGGACTCAGTAGATAGCTGAGGATTAAACCAACGAACCATGTGATCAGAAAGCCAATAGCTGTATACCAATTGAAAGATAGGTCCAGAATATTGAATCCCTCATCCAACTTAGACTCGGTTGTTTCATTCATTGGCAGAAGCGACGGGACTGTCGTGGATGCATTCAGACCAGGACAATTCTCCGTGCTGGTCACTAGGGTGTCGTAATGATTGCGTCCCCAGCTTCCAACTACAATGTAAGTCATGCAAGCAATGCTCGTGATGACGCCACAAAGAGCAGCCTGTGCGCAGAGTAGAAATTATGATGAGGTGTTGAAACAGAGATGCAATGAGTGTACTGACCCGACCATGTGCTCTGGGCACCAGCATACCGAGCAAGAAGACGCCAGTTACCGAGCCGAAACTAACGCCGCCAATGGAGTAGACGATCTGCAAAATGGAACTGAACTTCTCGACGGCAATGCCGCCAAAGATACAATAGATGCCGGAGAAGAAGACGAACAGCTTCATAATCAGGTTTGCCTTGTGCTCCGTGTGGTGGATGTGCGGCTTGATGTAGTCGAAGTAGACGATGCCACTCAGTGCATTGATGCTGGCTGAAAGCGTGCTGAGAGCAGCGCTAAATACGCACGAGATGAACACGCCTGGCATGCCGCTGAGATGACCCATGATGTCCTCCACGAAATAGGGTACCATTTTGTCAAGCTTGCTGACGTGACCAATGCTGATTGGGTCGCAGTCGTGATAACGAGCATACATAACGATGCCTGTAAAGCAGTTGAACGTCATAATGAGCACGAAACCGAGACCGAAAAGCACCAACGCTCTAGGGGAAGTACTCATTAAGTTAAGGCGAAATCTTATGATTCTCATTTCAACAATTACCTGCGGGCATGTGCCAATGACGGTAAGGAAACTATGCGTTGTACACAGCTCTGATTGAGGCCCACATAACCGGACCAGGTGACAATTGCTGAGAAGAATATGTTCCAGAAAGTAACCCTCGTCTTCATATCGAACGTGTAGCTGCAAAGAATGTTGCCAAATTATTCAACAACCTATGGCACCCTCGGGGTACTCACTTCACATCAAGTCGTCCGCCTTCGCCCGCAATGCGCATCACTTCACCTAGTCCGCCAATGCGATGGGCACCCATTAGACCCACCAGCACCACCGATATGACCATAATTCCCGCCTGCACTACGTCTGTCCAGACAACAGCTTTGATCCCGCCCTGAAATGTTACTTGAGCTAAGAGCGATTCCTCGACACTATCTACTGATTGTTTGTGCTTACGATCATAGTGTAGAAGACGCAGATGCTGCAGACGACCGTGTTGATAATGTGCACATTGAAACCCGTCACTAAGGAAAACAAGTTATGCCATTATCTTTCATTAGATGTGTATGATAGTACACCCACTCACCCTGCGCAAAGGCCAGTGAAGGCAGAAATATGAAGATCGGCAACATGAAGAAGAGGGTCAGGACAAACAGGAAAGTTTGAAGTTTACGTGTGGCGCGATTGAAGCGTAGTTCCAGATACTGCAAATCGAAATGTATATCGGTAATTTATATATGTATGTAAAATTCTTATTTCAGAATTTTTAACCTCCCACCTCATAGCAATTGGTTAAATTGTTGTTATAGAAGACGGGAATGATGACGTAGTTTAGTAGAGGTATCACTACCACCATGCAGACCACATTGAAGAACCAATTAATTCCGAAGGCGTACATTTCAGCAGGAATAGTCATTATGGAGATGGCTGACAGCTGACTGGCCACCAGAGAAATGGCAATGGGAAACGTCTTCATGCGCTTCCCACCCATCAGGTATTCGTCCGTCGTGTCGGCACTTTTGTCGAAGAATCCGAAATATACTCCAATTGCTGCCGATATGCTTAGCATGAAAACGAAGACTATATAGTCCGTCGATTGGAATGTAAACTGAGTATCAGCCAGGGTGGCGACCGTGGCATTCAGAACACCCGACATTGTTGGCGAAGTACTCCTCACTCGTCGTCTCTAGAAACTTGAACTGATCTTCCGCGATTTTCTGCTCCCCTTTATAAGGTTTTTTAGAATTTAATCTGGCAAAGATAAATTGTAATGCGGTATCGACGTTTCACATGTGCTGACTATAAAAGACTATGCTATCTATATAGAGGGAGTTACCCTTTACGATCTTCGGATCTCATATTAGCACTGGGAATTCTGATAAGATTTGACAGTAACGAACCGAAAATAGGCTTATCGGGTGTAAAGTCACCTAGTTAATTCATTCACCTCAAAGTATCTTGGCTTTTATTATGAATATTGCAAGTCATCAGCAAGATGGCAAAGTTCTACTGGTTATCTGAGAATGTTCTGATTACTTTTATCGGACTGAGAGGTGATGCTGTAATAACTTTACAGAATGAGGTAGAAAACCCTTTCCATACCCTTTAAATCGTTTTATGTCTGGCACTTTTTAAGAAAATTGGTTTTTAAAAGCACCTTGTTTTCGCAATAATCTTTCCTGATCCATTCTAGTTTTCATAGATATTTCTATAATTTGATCTAGTAGTCTGTAATTTTGAAGGTTAAGTTTGGCACGGTAATTTATTTATTTTATTTTTATTATCCTAGCGTCAAGACATATCTTATGTGTACCAAATACTCTACAATTTGTATATTTCGTGCTAAAATGAAAGTATTCTCAAACACATCAACCGACAAGGCACCAGAAGAATCCCAGAACTTAAGATAAGATTATCATGATTATCATCAGAAATGGTTATAAGAGTTGTCAGCTAACTCGCAATGTGCAGTTACTGCTGTTGTCGGAAACATCACCAACCTCTCCCCTTCCCCCAACGACAGCAACCTCCGCAGGTAGCGGCAATGTTGCCACATTTGGCATCAAATTGAAAATTACTAATGATGCTGCATGTTGCTTGAGTGGCTGCATTGTTGTTGTTGTTGCTCGTAATTGTTAATGGTCAGTTAGCCCCCGTCCCCGTCCGCTGCAATGTGGCCCAATCGGCATCTCAACCAGCTGCTGCAACTGTCGACATCGTCGCGTAATGAGTTGGGGCTTGAGCGCCACTTGACGCTTCTCCGTTTCGGATGCTCGTCAAGTGCTCCACAAGTCAGGGCTACCAGCTCACCAGGTGCTTGCGTCGTCTTCGAGCCAAAATTATACAAAAAGTGAAAGGATTTTTAGAGGCAGCTCAGGCAAGTTTTGTGCTCGTTACGCGATTTCGGTCTAAGCTCACGTAACATCTGTGTGAATTTCGGTTTTGTCGAATATCGCAGACGCAGACGAAGTGGAGCAAGTAAAGCTCGATTGCATTTCCAGTTGGAGTTGTAAATGCCAAGATTCTAGATCAGTTGACAGCTGAATAAAAGTAATCAAATATAGTGTTTATTGAAAACCCCTTTCAAATAGGCCTGAATGATGTCACAGCATTCTCAAAATGAAATATTGGTATTATAACATGCAATATTATATTGTATAGTATCCCAATAGTATCCCATTACCCTTTTGGATATTAAAAAGCGAGTGTAATTTAACGGTGACAAAATTTACTATTTTTTTTATTATTTTCATATTTTTTTTGTTGTTTCTTTGTTTGTTTCATAAAAATAAAAACACTTACAGGCTAATAATGCGTTATAACACGGTTCTGGAGTGTTGTTTGTCTTGTGTGTTTGTGTTTCTACTCCGTTTTTGTTGTTCTTGTTGTTGTTGAGAAAAACTATTTACAAAAAACAAAAACGAAGAATTTCGCCCCAAAATCGGGAAACTCAAATGCCGGGCGAAATAGCATTTCGAGTTTAGAATAGAAGGATAGATTACAGAAAATTACAGTCGCTGAGTTTCGGATCTTATGGGGAGAAAGAGGAGGCTGGGCAGGAAAGCACGAAATATGGTGATAAAGATGGGTTTTTGGATGAGGCAGAATGTAACGACCGATCGGGGCGGGCGTTCTCTCTACAACTCAAGTCGAACTACGTTTTCACTCAGCAGGCGTCGCACGGGGGGCGTGGGTGGTCCTCTTCCTCTTTCATTGATGTTGTTGCTATTGTTGTACCCATTATTTCCGGTGTCGATAGATGCGGATTTCAGTGATTGCTGTTGTTGTCGTTCTTTTTGATCTTCATCTTCTTTTCGTTCTTTCTGTTGGGTCTTGTTGTCGTCGGGTCTGGTCAGGCTGTGTCATAAAATTGTCGTCCTTTCCGTCGTTTTTCATTTTTGGCAGCGAAAATTTTGTTTGGGCATTGTGCATCATTTGGCTTAGAAGGGCGCGCCGTAGCTGCCGCTGGGCCTTGAGGGAGCACCATACGAACCGGATGGGGCACTGGGATAGCCACCACCACCGCCGCCGCCAGCCTGAGTGCTTTGCTGCGCGAACTGAGCCACCTGGATGGCCTGGCGCACGCCCTCAAGATCGATGCCAACCACACGGCCGCCGCCGCCACCACCGGGAGCACCATAGCTGCTCGAGGGTACACCATAGCTGGAGGATGGTGGACCACTTGGGTATCCACCACCACCGCCGCCACCACCGCCGCCGCCGCCTTGTTTGCTCTCCTCGTTCAACAGAATCTGGCGCACCTGCTCCAGCAGCTGTGGGTCGACATTCTGACCCTCCGATGTCTGGAAGCCACCGCTGACGGCCTGGAATCCACCGCCGCCGCCACCGAACGAGGAGCCACCACCGAAGCCTCCGCCAAATCCGCCGCCACCGCCGCCGCCGCCACCGCGTGGATAATTATACCCAGATGGGGGCTCTGCCGCGGCCAGAGCAGCCAGAGCGAACACTAAGAACTGTACACAAAGATGAGTGTTAGGGTAATCCGACCGCAGGGTTAATCCAAAAGGGGGTAATCCATTCATCCCCGGCTGTACTTACCACTGAGAAGGAGTTCATAGCGATGAGTTTTGTAGTGTTGTGTGGGGGAGAGAAGTAAAATTAAATTATAAGGTGAATTTAGTTGCTTTCGAGTGGGGAGCCAGCGACTGAATGCATTCCAAATGCCACGCAGGCCCTCTTTATACTCCTCAGTTCGACGCCAAACGACGCTACGCGACGCCGGCGTCTTCATCGCACGCTGAGACAACGCCACCCTGCACTTCCTCCTCCCCCTCGCACTGTGTCTTGGTCGAAGCAACATCATTATCGGCAACTTCGTCTTCTTCGTGATCGCTAGTCGTCCCCTAGTCCCCAAGTCGTTGAACGGTAACGATCATTAAAACACACACACAAACACAAGCCCCGATATAGAGACTGACACAAGCACACAGACACACACACTGCCTCGGCTCATACCTTCATCTTCAGTTGCGACTTGTTTTGGCATCCGACCTGCGGCCAGCTCCATCTTCAACTCCAGCGCCCTCTCCAGCTCCAACTTCGGCGACTGTGATTCCCGCATCGCGTTTCCCACAATAAAGCAAAACAGCGCACAGTCGACGCCAAATGAGAGTGAGTGAGAGGGAGAAAAAATCGAAAAACAAAAACGAGAAAACTGAAATGAACAAAATAAAATGTCGCTAATAATTTCAGCTGCATTGGAAATTTCTTTGCCACTTTCCTCGTCTTTCGACATTTTCGCTCGGACAGCGAACATCGCCAGCGACATCTCCTCCAGACTGCGACCAGGAAGTCGTTGCCCAGGAAACTTAACGTTGGGCAACGAGTCGATGCTCGATAGTTGTCGCACCTTAATCCGAACCTCACTTTCCCCCAGACCAGCGGTTCTTCATTCTACTGCTCTATCTGGGCGGCCTCTCTCTGGTAATAAAAGTAAACAAATCGCACCTTGAGTGCGAAGATTACGAAATGCTTGAGGTTGGCCTGGGAAAGAGCCAAGTACTATCTTGATGTGGACTAGTGGGGCTGTGTGTGCAATTAAAGTTGGCCGATTTCCCAAGGAGTTTAACTGCAGACACATTTAAATTAACATACAACAGCAACCACAGAGGTGCGAGAGGCAAGAGAAGCAGGTGATAAAGCCAAAAGATAATAATAATGATACATCTGATACATATATTTGCACGTAATTCGAGACATTTGATTCACTTCACGTTCGCACTCTCGATACGCTTTATGCCCCAAAATGATATAACGTGCCGTGGCGAATCGGACAATGAGTCAGGGCTTTAAATGGTAACGGTAAAGTGTGTAGACATGCACAGAAATTTGTATATATGCATGTATGTATGTATGTATAGCATCCATTTCGGAACGAGCAAGTTCTGGCCTACAATACGTATACGTAATTTGGTCAAGACTTCCCCCTTTATGTCGACATCGGGGCTTGAGAGCGCTCTCAAGACAATCAAACAAAATAAGAAAAGCAAGTTGCAAAGAAAGAGATAAATGTGAGGCGAACGTACGAAACCGCAGCCCAATCAGGGTGCCCATAATTGTGGTTTATTTACCATGATACATAAGTACATAAATAGATACCCTTCATATGTATAGGTCCGTCTTGCTGATGTTTTCCAGCTCTCATCTGACTTTCGCAAAGTGCAACAGTTTTTTCTTTCGGTTTTGGGTATCGGGTTGCAATGCGCATGCTATTAGGGCTTATTGGAAACCTTCACGCTTCAAAGTGAAGGACTTTGTGCGGCGTCTGCGTGCGGCGTTGCGTGGCAGCGCCAGCAATGACAACAGCGGCACGACTCGGCGTCCGACTCTGCAGTTTGGGGGCAACAAGATGAAAGTCAACACTTAACACTCCACACCGAAGAAGGTGCCGAGGTATGAGGAGAAGCGGCAGCAGCGGATAGTGGAGGCATTTCGGTTCAACTCGTTCGAGCTCGAGCCCGAGACTTCAATGACAATGCGCTAAATCATTTTTTGTTTCTCGTTGTCTGCTTAAATTATTTTTATCAGCTCCGCTTGTTATTATTGTTGTTGTTGATGTTGTTGGTGGTGCGCGGCTGCTGCTGCCACTGTCACTTTGGATTTCAATTCGGTTTATTGTGGATTGTATATGACGCTGTCTTGAGATGCCTAGCGAAGGTCTCTCTGTGCGTTTCGTAATTGTCTTTTGACCAAGTGCGCACTGTAATTGGAGTAGAGACCGGAGTCCCCTTCATTATGTTGTTTGCTGTTTTCTGGCTCTCGGGGTGTCATTCTGAGCGAGAGCCCAGCTGCAGCCTGGCATTGGTTTCTTTGTGGACCGGCCTGGCCTGTATTTTTGCAGTTTTGTTTTGTCTGCCGCTTTCGGTGGCTCAGTTTGTTTTTAAACGCTTTTTTGCAACTTTAATAAAACGCTTTTTGCACGCCACAGCACACACAATTCATGTGTGTGTGTGTGTTTGTATGTGGCTGTTTTATGTATCTGGCCAAATCCATCATTAACACGTCCACTAGGTCAACGTGGACGAGAGCCGCCGCAGCGCCGCATCATGACTTACATTTCATGATTTGGTCGCTTTTGTCTTTTTTCATTGCTTGGTGTCGGCGGCCTAAGTAGATGTTCATTATCTCGCACAAGTGTGAGTGCGTGCATGTGTGTGTGCGTGTGTGTGTGCAGTGCGTAATTGTTATGACACACTAATTGGGGCAACCAACAACAATAACAACAAGACTGTTTGGTAGTTTGAACAACTTGGCAGACGCGCGCAGATCGTCGATTGTCATTTGCCAAACGATCGATAAATCGATAAGGCATTTGTCGCAGTATTGTGAAACGCATAAAAGCATCAAAACTAACCTCGTTCAATTTCCACTATGGGCAATGTACTTATTTTAAAAAGGCAAAAAGTCGATAAAAATTGAAAGCCGCAAAGCCAACGCAGACATTAATTTCTCGAAGGCAAATCAAATTTTAATTTTACCAATTTCATTACATGTAATTATCTTATCTTCAGCTCATTTAACAAATGTGACATGCAGCTTAAACCGACGATCGTTAGCAAAATCTGCACATATGCGATGTCTTCTGCAAAAAAGCAAAACCATGATTAACGGCAAAGAAAAACCAATTTTTCATCGCGACTAAGGGGAGAGTAAAAACTAAATTTTCCAGCGCATAGATGACAGTAGCGGAAAATGCAGTGACAAATGCCGAGAATATCGCAAGCTGCGGCTATAATGGCCGCTGATGAAGATGAATGTGCCGAAACGGCGGGCCACTGCAGCCCGACTGAGTTTCGGCATAAGCCAAGTACAGTAATACATACATATGTATCTATGTATGTACATACAAGTCGCAGTTACATAAGGCGCCAACGCAGAAGAGCCCCTTGAGCTCTGATGGCAGTAGCAACAACCTCGATGCCTCGATGTCTTCTGTCGTTTCCTCAAAAAGACAAAACAAGTTTGGTTTGTCCGACACAACGTCTTGAGCCGTGCTCCTAGCTTTATGTAAGTCAAGCGTGGAGACTAACACAGCCGAGACAGCTAAGGCAGCAGCAGCAACTGCAACTGCAACAGCAACAACTACAACCACAGCAGCAACTGCAACCGGCATGAAGGCAGATGAGTTGTCCATGTCGGTTGCAATTGCAGGCAGTGCAACCAGAAAACGTGTGGAGACGGTCCGGGAGACGGCGGAGCGGGGCGAGGCGAGGCGCGGGAATACCTAGGCTATGCAAGTGAAATTGCATATGCAATGCGAACCGAAACTAGGCAAAAAATAAAAAAGAAAAGATGCTGTGAAAACCAAACGTGCATAGAAAAGCTGAAATTGTTTGGGAAATTGCCGCGACACGTTTTGCCATGTCTGCGATGCCGATGGGATGGTTGGTTGGTAGGCTGACTGGCTAGTTGGCTCGCCTGGCGGTTGCTTGGCGGATGGCTTTAACAACAACTGGATTTTCCATCTACCAATATCTTGTCCACTCTCGCCTCGGCGATCCGTTGCAGGTTCTGCGCGCACAAACTTTAGCCTTTGGGTGCTAACATTTGATCGGCTTATGCAAAATTAGCAGCTGCCGCGGTGGATTCGCACTTGCGCAATCGACTATGTCGTCTCTGTTGTCTCATCTGACCGCCAGCGCAGATTCTCAAAGCGGCAGTCCAAAAGTAAAAGTGCCAAGACACGTATATACATATGAACATATGTACATATATATACATAAGTATGTACATAGGTATTAATCGGTTACCCATCAGGTGAATCACAAGTCAGTAATCGAATGCCGACATCGACTCCCTGCTGGGCACAGCGTGGATCGTTTTGTTTTCGCGTGATTTGGCGTGATTTTACAATGCGTTAATTATGCCCTGACTTGGACAGGCGCAAGCATGCAGACCTTCAGCGAGGGATGTGCCTCAGGTTATTATTATTTTTATGTTATTTTTAGACAAAGCTACAGAGATCAGAAGTTGGTACACATTTTTGTATCACCTTAGTACAGTTCATTTGATCTCATGGGGAAAACTATCCACCGAGGTGTAAATAATACTAATTAATAAGACCAAGAAACAAATATTAATGAGATCTTGCCTTAATTTGCTTAATTTGGATTCAATAAACTCTATTCTTGAAGACGTGTGCATCACAAATTGCAGAAGTCTTCGATAAATGAATATATTTTTATTATTTTGTACTCTTACAACCTTATTTTAAGACAACATATTAAATATACGATGTAGTAAAAGTAAGATGTGATACGCACTTAGGAGAGGATAGATATTTTAATCAGCTTAATATACGTCAAAGACCGAAAGTAATATCTTTTATACGTCGCTTACAAATCGAATTAAAAATGCAATTAAAATTCGTGGCAACATTTAGAATAAAATTATAATATAAAGGAACCTTCATGCCAAATTGAGTGTCTCTAGCTCTTATAATAGCTGAGCTCTGTGTGTTCATCTGGTCAGACGGAAAGACGGAGAGACGGACAGACAGATAGACTCGGCTTAATAAACTCGGCTATAATATACATACATACAGCTTATGCTTCTGCCGCATACCCTTTTTTCACCATTTTCAATGGTCGAAGGGTATAAAAAAGTTTGTCACACTTTGGTAAGAAATAAGATTTGAGACCTGCTTGAATGCATTCAAAAGTGAAAATGAACAGTACTGAACAGGTTCAAAAAAAGTTTATTAATTTGTACACTATTTTATGAGAACTCATAAATGAGTTGAGTGCTGGTACACTCTCACACCGGCAATCTTAAATATGTATGTTCTCTTCCTTTATGAATTTGTCTCAATATTGTGTTGTTGATTCAGTATTGGAGCTTTATTGACGCTTCTAGAAAGTTGTTATTGATTTACAGAGGCGGAGAGGGGCTAGGCCAACATTTTTTAAAATTTACATACATATCGACTCGGCTGTTGTGCTGTTTATGAGGAAAATATATATACAGTTGTCCCTATTTTAAACGCGTATCCTTTTTATTCTTGTTTTTGTGCTGGTAACACTTGTTGATATTTACAATTGCTCTAAAACTGTAGACTTTGCATATTTACAAATTGGCTTGCATACTTTTGCGCTTAATTGACTTAAGTCTGTACAGTAAATGTTAAAAAACATTATTGCCGCCCCAACGCCCCCTGCACGAATTGAGGCATTTTTCAAACAACTGTTTTTTAAAAAAGTAAGAAAAATTGAAAAGACTGGCAAAAACTTTATAGCCTTCCGCTAGGCGTGTCTTGCACTTTTCGAACTTCGAACTATGTGTTTTGCTAAAAGAAGATAAAATGAACACATTAAAAAAACACAGGTCGCTTTCTTTTTAAGTTTTGCCGCAATTTCGAATTGAAAATGCAAAAACAAATAAAAAAAACTGCTTCTTTTTTGCTAACAGAGCTCGATCCCCAAGACACGATCCCATATGTGTCCCAGATGTAGACTATTCACGCACCCTTCATTACCAACAGTGGTATTCTGAAAAATCGAGATCTATCGACTATCGGCATCGGAAATTATCAATGGCGGCAAACAAAAATTTTGGTTTTGATGTTCTCAGCTCCTTTTTATTTGAAATTATTGTAAATGTTTGTTTTATCATGCTTAATATGTTTCTCGCATTTTTGCGAAAGTATCGTTTTTGATTTTAATGCAGAATTGTTAGGAAACCGTTGCTACAGATAATAAAACCTTATTCGAAATATTTTATTCGAAATCTGCTCACTCTGGTTAATTTAGCTAAGAATTTGTATGGAAAACCAGGACTTAGAATTTCAAGTGCTTACTCAAGCAATATTATCACTAAGCAATGTAATTACTAAGTAATATTATCGATGGAACAAAAACTATCGATAGTTGTCGTAAAACGGCCCCTATCGATATAATTATCGATTTATTTAAGGCGCTATTAAGACGTAGCTAATTTATGAAGTGAAATAACCAATTACTCTTGTTTCGCGATTTTCTTTTATAATTTGAAGTTATAGAATCGTGTTTTAATTAACAATAAAACATCACTCAAGACAAATTCTACTTCAAAACAGTCTCGGGCACACTTTTTGGCGAACAGCTGATTACGCATTAACCTGTGAATGGTCAGACGCCATTACGTTACGTGCTGACGAGTAGTGTACGTGTACAATGAAAACAGGAGAAAGAAAAACGAAAATATATATAAGATACTGAGAGGGGATAGTCAAAATTAATTGTGTCGATGTCGGTACAAACACAAAATAATATAAGTACGAAAAATTACTAAAATATTTATGGTGTCTGACGTCAATCGCAAAAGGCTATAGAAAAACTCAAAATTAACATCTTTCTTGAGTCGATCAGCCAATTGGCTGGCATTGCAACAAACTGCGACAATATGCAGCTTCTAATTTCAAGTGTTTGCATGGCGCTGACCAGCGCCGTTATTGGCAACGCCTACTACCAGAAGCAGCAGTTCTATCCAGCCGTCGTCTACATCACCAAATCCAATGCATCTATGGCAGTAAGAATTTCATAAATCAGAATCCAAGTCCCGAACATAAATTTTAAAATGATTTTAACATTTCAGGTAATCTACATACAATTCTTTGTTATAGTATTTATGTTTGGTAAGCTGCTGCGCAAGGTATGTTTAAATTTAAAACATATAGTTTTATTCCATTTCTTACTGACCATTATTATTTGCAGATATTCTTGGGTACACTACGCGCTGCCGAGTTTGAACATCTGCTCGAGCGATTTTGGTACGCACTGACAGAAACATGCTTGGCCTTCACAGTGTTTCGAGACGACTTCAATCCTCGATTCGTTGCCCTCTTTACGGTGCTTCTATTTCTCAAATCATTCCATTGGTTGGCTGAGGAACGCGTAGATTTTGTAAGCAGGAAATGGGATAGTTATGGAATTAAACTAATTATTCAGTTATTTACAGATGGAGCGATCTCCTGTACTTGGTTGGTTATTCCACATCCGTGTCGGCAGCTTACTGACCATGCTTGGAGTCTTAGACTATGTGCTCCTCATGCACGCCTATAACTCGACTCTTGTACGTGGTCCCACAGTGCAGCTTGTGTTTGGATTCGAGTATGCCATACTGCTAACAGTAATCGCCAGTACGGCTATAAAGTATGTTCTCCATGCTGCTGAAATGCGCACCGATACACCCTGGGAGAATAAGGCGGTATTTTTGCTCTACACTGAGCTTGCAATTGGTTTCATTAAGCTGGTCCTCTATCTGCTGTTTGTGGTCATCATGGCAAAGATTTACGCGCTGCCCATGTTCGTTTTTCGACCCATGTTCTTTACCATACGCAATTTCCGTAAGGCCTTAAACGATGTAATCATGTCGCGACGCGCCATTCGTAACATGAACACCTTATATCCTGATGCAACTCCCGAAGAGCTTCGCCAGTCTGACAACATTTGCATCATTTGCCGCGAGGATATGGTTAATCACTCGAAGAAACTGCCTTGCGGGCATATTTTTCATACGACTTGCTTGCGTTCCTGGTTCCAGCGACAGCAGACCTGTCCCACGTGTCGCTTAAATATTCTGCGCACTCCTACAGTTAATTCGACAGCAATGCCAAGACCCGCTGATGACGCCGCCAATGCAGCTGGAGCAGCTGCAGCTCAGGCGCCAGCTGCCGCCAATGGAACGGGTAATGTTGTACAGGGCGCAACAGTTGGCGCAGCCGCTGGGCCAGGTCTGCCACATTCGAGCACAGCGGGACGCGGTGCAGCTCCACCGAATTTCGCAGAACTGTTCGGCGATGCAAGTAAGTTAAGGGGAAGTCTATTCAAGAATAAAAACTTAGTTATTGTTTCAATTGGCGGCATTTTAGGCGGCATTCCCAACCTTACAGCAATGCCACCGCCGCCCCCGATGCTATCGCCGTTCATGATGCAGCCACCATTTGCTTACTTTACGCCGCCAATTGGCCCTCCACCGCCCATGCCTCTGGATCTTACCAAGTTCAGCGACGAGGAACTGCTGGCAATGGAAGGCACCCAACGCAAGCACATTGAGGAGCGCTTGAAGGTAAGCAAAAAAAATGTGTTAAGACTCAAGTAATTAAGAGTTTATCATGTAACCATTTACAGATGCTGCGCAATACTATGCTAATGCTGGACTCGGCCAGTATTCTGATGCAGCAGTATCAAGGAATAATGGCGCGCATTCCTCAGCCGACAGCGGCTGCACAATGCACACAAGCATCGGAAACATCTGCTACATCAGTTGCTGCTGACGTTCCGAATATTGTGACACCAGCATCTGTGAGTAGTCAGCCAGCAGTCTACGACAATCCCAGTACATCAAGAGCAGCCGCAGCTGCTGCTGTTGCAACAGCTGCAGAAGCCAAGCCGAACCCGCAGGAGACACAGCAAAAGGAAATTGCGAAGACAACTCCACTTGTAAACGTTACAGAAAAAGTTACTATTGAAGATCTTGGGGCTGAGGAGGAGGATGTAAACTCTACGCATACAGCGTCTATGCAGCTAGAATTCGAGGACAACTCTGAATTAAGTGAGTTACGAAAGCGACGTTTGAAATTCCTTGAGGAGCACAATAAATCATCAACTGGCGGTGACACAACGGATTAAAAACCGAGGAACTGATTTTAATCAGCAGCTGCAGCAACACCAGACTTTACACCCACCATCACCTCGCCCTCACACGCACATTCGTGCTTTCATAATTTCGATGTGTATTCTATGAATGGATGTTGAAAATTGTTTCTTTATCTTTTATAAAAACATTTGACTTTGTTATGTAGGCTTGGTTTGCATTATGGGAAATGCTGATGTCCATTTGAAATGTGTAGATTTTGTCCAAGGCTCACGGCTCACATACATTATTCGCAATGTGAAGGATCTGATATTGTACGGCCTGCGAATTCAATATAGATATATATATATATATGATGAATCCATTTGTATGCATATATATATTATGTAAAAAATAATTTAGAGAAGGGAAACTGATGATGATTTGTATTTAATAATATTATGTGTATAATTAATGTGAGTTATATATATTATAATTAAAATGAAAAGACGAAGTGAATAATGAAATATAAGTATACATAGTATAAACTAATCAGAAATAATTTAAGCACGTAAACTACACATAGATAACAACTGTGGAACGCCGAGCTCCTCGTGCATGAAATATCTCCATTTGAACTTTGCCGGATCAAATGCGCGACTCAAGTTCGCGAAACTCGCCAGGATCTGTAAAGCGCACAGTCAAAATGTAGAACAGTGAAGGGAACGGAACCAGACATAATAACGCATAGTGGTAATTTAAGGAGGATATACCGAATGCGAGCAGAAGCCAGTGAACAGCTGCAAAGGATTGATTTGATTAAAATAGGGTATATCAGAGATACGACAACCAACTTACAAATAATGACGACGTTTTTCATTTCCCACACAGACGAAAGTAGCAAAGCCTTTTGGGTTTGATCGAGCTTTAAGGCATAATGAATTGCAGTGGCAACCATCGACATGGCTATGCTCAGATAGGGAAACGAATAATCTGAAACAAACAGTTTTTTATCGAAGCTTCAGACATAGTCGTATAACTTACAAATTAAGCCGCAGCAGGTACCGTGTATTAATGTGAGCAGAGGCAAGAAGTAAAGGGCTGAGTAAATGGGGGCTTTGCCTCGCACATCTAACATAGAACTGATCATTGGCCGTATGAGAAACATGTTGATTAAACACAAGAAGTAATACACCAAAACTATCGTTTGCCTAGTTTGGACGGGAAAAAACATGACTTGAACATGTAATTTGTTTAATGGCGTTTATAGTCTACATACAACGGATAGACAGCTTCCTGTGTGCAATGATACGTGGACTCGTAATTGGGATTGGGATTGTAGAACAATGTATACCAGTCCGTGAGCTTGCGCACTTGGCACGCATATAGACGGAGTTCCCACATGGGCTCCATAAAAAGAGTAGCCAATATGGCCGCTAAAGCCACCTCAACAAACGCGCTGGCAGTGAGAATTAGTTGCTTTCGGGAAAACTTCCGATCTTTGGCATCCATATCGATGAAGAAACAGTGCATCATCAGTGGCAACATTGTCATAAAGCCCAGATAAAGCCAGGAATAGGTACTCAGTTCATCCCGACAGGGCATACATGCATAGCTTGCGTTTACCTGTGGCCAAACAATTCAACTATGTATGTAAGTAACCAAAACAAATTATAAACAAACTTACCCGTGATCCTCGGGGACAAACTCCGCAGATACCCCAAGTGCCATTGTCGAGCAGCGAACGACCACAATAAATACCAGGACAGCGATCCAAATAATTGTACATGTTTATGCCACAGCGGTATTCATTATTGTTATTGAGTAAAGATAATTTTGGTGCATAAAATAACCAACTGATATCGACTGCAATAACAACAATGTGTGGCGGTCGGTCGATAAAAACTAGGGTTGCAAGTGGTTCTTTTTTGCATCGATATGTGCCTAGACTGAGTGTTAATTGTCAATCGGCCGGCTACCACAATCTATAGGCCGTATACACAAGTAAATTCCTTAATTATATCCAATGTTAGTACTTAGCAAAGAATTATGAAGTAAAAATACGTATTTTAATACATAGGGCAATACGTCAGAACTATAAGAACAAACGGCACAGTTGCCAATTTTGACCATCACCAACGGAGACGCCATTTTGGCTATCGGCCGGCTGATTTGTAAAGCTTAGGAGAGCCAGCCAGCAAAAATTGCAAAAAAAAGATACATAATTAGTTTTTAATAATTTGTGCTACGACTATGAAACTTTAGCAGCCAAGCCTAGACAGAGTGTGTGTGCATACATCGTGGCAAATACGTGAAACAGTGTAAATTAATGCGTACATTAACAAAAACGCACAGTGTTTTAGGGCGGATGCACAAAATGGTGAGTTGTGCAAAAGCAAAACGATTGCTGACTACATTTGTGTGTGTAGATGTGTATGTTAGTCAGTCGCGTACGTGTGTATATTGGATAGGAAAAATGTAGCAAAAAAATGTATAAAACGTCGTCCTGCTATTCAAAGTGGCATTTCATCAAATCAAAACTTGATTTAGATTTTCAGTTCTTATTCTTATATCCGTTATTATATATGTCAATTCCAGCTCGATTCTAAGTTCGTCTGTACGCCGTTGCACTTGTGCGGGTCCATGCCCTCCCCCTACCCTTAGTCTTCACTGCAAAGCTTATGCATTTGTATGTAAATAAAATGTACGTACATACATATGTACGTAAGTTCGTGCGTACATATGTATGCAGTGTTGACAACGAATAATTGCTCAAATAATAAGTTTATACGTCAGATGTCACGATTGTTGAAATTAAAAGTTTCGACCTTCTTTGACGGACGGGTGCGAGAAAGTAAAACGGAAAAGAAAGAAACCGACGGCTGACGCCCGCAGGACTAGAATTAATTGTCGATAAAAGTGAATATAATTTTCGCGAAAAGTTAGTGGTTGCTGTTTTGCAGTTTTCCCATCTCCCGTTGGTCATGCTTGTGCCGGGCTGGGGTTGGGAAAAGCTGATCCACAGATCCAGAACGCAGTGTCGGCAGTGATGTAATTTTGGCAAAAAAGAAAAATCTTCTTTGTTTGCCGAAAACAATAACAAATTAATAAATATAAGCATGAAAAGAACAACGTAAAACGACTACGGCAACAACAACAACAACAATATATAAAATTCACACTCTTGGGAGTGTGTGCGAGAGAGTTTATACTGTGTGCTCGTTTGTATGCGAGTATTCATATTCATTTGGCCACTGTCACTCGGCTCGGCACTGTGGCTCCTCCGCGCCGCTTCGACCCTCGTCCGTCGTCTATTAAATAATATTGATTTTTCATATTCAAACCCCACTCTCGGCACTCTCTGCCATAATTTGCTCGCTCGCTCGCTCTTTTCGTTCGTTTGTGCGTGCGCCTGACTCTGTGTGTGTGTGTTGTATGTGACTGTTAGTATGTGTATGTGTGTGTTTGGGTGCGAGTGTGTTTTTTCGGCCTCCTTTGTGCGCTCGTATTCATTTGCTCATTGCTCATTCTTCTTTTTCTTGCTTCGTTGCAGTTTATAGATTTTTGCAATTGTGCCCGTTGAGAAGAAATATGTAAACTAAACGCAGCGCGCCGCAAACAGCAGCAGTGCATGCACAAAACAACAACAATACAACCGAAAAACTAACACCAACAATTCTTATTGGCATCGCAATAAGAAAAAAGTCTAACAAGGAGCCAACAAGAAGCTCGAAAAGGTTTTCGAACGTCGTCGACGACGGCGACGTAGACGACGACGCCGACCAACAGTGCCTATGTACATTGGTTACAACTAACATTATTCATTCATTTGATAACTTACATCAAGCGAGAAGCAACAACAATAACAACCAAGCAAGAACGACAGGTGGAAACGCAAGTATACTCTCTGTCTCTATCTTTCTGGAACCAGGACTGCCATAGCCATAGTCAATAGTCAAAGCCAAAGCCGCCCAGCGTAGACTTCTGTAGAATTACGATAAACACATAATATATCACGCAGACACACACACACACACACATCTGATAAACCCACACCCCCATATACACACAACAACAAACGACGACGGCGGTACGCATTCGGGGAGCTCGTGCAGCCAAAAGGCGCCACAATGACATTCGATACGCGCCGACAAGGCACAGGAACTGGCCAAGCCACGACCAACAGCACCGGCAGCAGCACCACTGGAATTCCGAGCACAGCTCAGAGCGCTGGCAGTGGCACGGGTACGGGTACGGGCAATGGGACTGGCTCTGTCACTGGCACGGGTTCGGGCACAACAGCAGTTACAACATCGAACTTGCCGAGCAGTGGAGGTGATTCCAATAACAGCAACACGAACAGCCAGGAGCACTTGCAGGCTGTCCAAATTACGGATGCACCCCCTGCAGCTGAGATCTCCGTGACCGTTGTGTAAGTATAAATATTTCTATGAAATTATTCAGTTTGGCATTTATATAAAAAGCTGCTTCAATTATTTAAAAAAAAGAACGCAAACAAAAAGTTGTATCCACATGAAAATATTAGAAAACATAGTCTGCTTACCAACTTGGTATGTTAAGTTTAAATTGAAATGAATTAAAGCGTAGCTTTCAAGTCTACTTAGGACACCAACCTAATCTTTGTTAGCACTTGTTGACAGGTGGAGAAACTAACTTCTGTCTCATAAAATCATTGCAATATTCAAATCACGAGTTTCCATTCACAACACATGTGCAAAATGCGGTTGTGCGTGCTAGTCGTGTTTAAGGTATGAGGCTAGATTGACAAATCCAAATAATAAATACGAAAAGCAACGATAATGACAAAACAAAGAACAATTATCGCTTATCTACTTAGAGGCAAACGTGAATCATACATGCCTTGATAAGCAAAATACTCGTAAACAGACGCCAAAAATAGTAACGAAGCTTATAATGTGTAATTTACGTAGATCACCTGAGAAGCTGATAGCATCATTTCCAACCGCTAAGTTGCGATCCCTTACACAGAAGATATCTAATCCACGATGGGTGGTGCCAGTTTTGCCCGAACAGGAGCTGGAAGTGCTGCTGAATGCCGCTATCGAATTGGCTCAGGCTGGTAAGTAATCCTTAAGCATATATGTATAAAGCGTAATTCGTTATCTTCCTTGTTTCCAGGTGTCGACCATGACTGTGAACCTTGTGTGGAGTTTTATCGGAATGGCTTAACAACATCCTTTGCTAAAATTCTTACCGATGAAGCAGTCAATTCATGGAAGTATAATATACATCACTGCATTCTGGTGTCCTGTGGCAAGCTGTTGAATTTAATTGCAATACACATGCAACGCGATAATCCTTACCTTCTCGATCTGCTAGCCATTGTGTTCGATCCAGACAATAAATTCAACACTTTCAATGTGGCTCGTCAGCCAGAATGCTTTGCTGCCCCCGAGTGCATTTGGGGAGTACTGGACAGTAACAAGATGTTTGCAAAGCCACCGCCAGAGCCAAAGAATCCTCGTGGTTGGCTTGTCGATCTCATTAATCGTTTTGGCCAGCTAGGCGGATTCGACAATTTGCTCGAGCGTTTTAATAGTGGACTAGAATTGTTGAAGCGAAACCAAAACAATAGTAAGTCATCTATCAGCGGATCAACATCAGTGGGAGTCAAGAGTATTGGATCCAGCGAGAGTGGAGTAGATGGTTCAGGACAGGACAATCGGCTGACATTGGCGTTAATTCACAGTCTGCTGCGACCTTTTGGTCAGTGCTATGAGCTTCTAACACCTGCTACCATTTCCAAATACTTTATGCCCACGTGGAATGTTGTGTTGGATCTGCTCGATAGTTTCACCGATGAAGAATTGAAACGTGAAGTAAAGCCCGAGGGCCGCAATGACTATATTAATGGCATTGTAAAATCAGCGCGTTTTCTGGCCAGTCGGTTGACCGGCCAGGAAGAACTGATACGCGATCTTGAGATGTTTCGCCTTAAAATGATATTACGCCTTCTGCAGGTGTCTAGCTTTAATGGCAAAATGAATGCCCTTAACGAGATAAACAAGGTGCTATCGTCAGTAGCATACTACTCACATCGCTCCCAACCGCTGCCCCACTGTATGCCTGACGATGAAATGGACTGGCTAACAGCGGAGCGCATGGCTCAGTGGATCAAGTCGTCTGATGTGCTTGGTATCGTGCTCAAAGACTCACTACATCAGCCTCAATATGTGGAGAAGCTGGAAAAGATCATTCGCTTCTTAATTAAAGAACAAGCTCTTACTCTGGACGATCTGGACGCCGTCTGGCGCGCTCAGGCAGGCAAACATGAAGCTATTGTTAAAAACATGCACGATCTGTTGGCCAAGCTTGCGTGGGACTTCACCCCTGAACAGCTCGATCATCTTTTCGAGGCGTTTCAAGTAAGTTAAACTTAGCATAGGTTAACATAAATATTTGCACATAGTAACTTAAGATGTTACATTTTAAGTTATTAAGGTGTTCGATAAGAGGCTTATCAATTTCCTTTTGCTTTATTGCAGGCCAGCATGACGACCGCCAATAAGCGTCAACGCGAGCGGCTTCTTGAGCTTATACGACGTCTGGCTGAGGACGATAAAAATGGCGTAATGGCCCAAAAGGTGCTAAAACTTTTCTGGACATTGGCCCATAGTCAAGAGGTGCCGCCGGAAGTGCTTGACCAGGCGCTTGGAGCGCACGTCAAAATTCTCGATTACAGCTGCTCCCAGGAGCGTGATGCTCAAAAGACCATCTGGCTGGATAAGTGTGTAGGCGAGCTGAAAGCCGGTGACTCGTGGGTGTTGCCCGCGTTGCGACTTATCCGCGATATCTGTTGTCTATACGACACGACACCCAACCACGCCCCGCGTACACAAACTAGCATAAATCGGCAGCAGGTGATTGAGCGTCTGCAGAATGACTACTCTCTGGTCATTCTGGTCACAAACAGTCTGACTGCCTACATGGATAAGGTGCGCTCTTTAGTCAATGAAACGCCAAGTCTAGATGCGGCAACCATTTTGATTGATGGTCGATTTCCGCATCATGCTCAGATCGCAGAGCGCTTAGAGTTTTTGAAATTCTTGCTTAAAGATGGTCAACTTTGGCTGTGTGCTGATCAGGTACGTGTCTCATATGATTTCGTACTTATTAGATAATACAGGAATCTTTTCTTTCCCATCCACAGGCCAAGCAAATCTGGCATTGTCTGGCTGTGAACGCCGTTTTTGCGGCAGACCGTGAGGAATGTTTCCGCTGGTTCGGTAAACTAATGGGCGAAGAGCCCGATCTCGATCCTGGTATAAATAAGGACTTCTTTGAGAACAATATCCTGCAACTGGATCCACATCTGTTGACTGAAAGCGGCATAAAATGCTTTGAGCGATTCTTTAAGGCTGTTAATTCAAAGGAAGATAAACTGAAGGCTATACATCGCGGCTATATACTCGACAATGAAGATCTTATTGGCAAGGACTATTTGTGGCGTGTAATCACTACCGGAGGCGAGGAAATTGCCAATAAGGCTATCGATCTGCTGAAGGAAGTATCAACAGCACTCGGCCCAAGACTGCAGGAGCACATTACTGAGTTCCATGAGATGTTCATTGGGGAGTGTTGTTCCCGTTTGCGGACTCATTATAGCAACATTTTGATACTGGGAAAAACAATGCTGGAGGATGCCGATAACCAGGACACAACTAACGATGAATCCAAAGATACAAAGATGCGATTTATCGAGGCAGAAAAAATGTGCCGCATTCTAAAGGTGCTTCAGGAGTACATCAAGGAATGTGACCGCTCCTTTAGCGGCGATCGCATCCACCTACCACTCAGCCGAGTCACACGCGGAAAGAATACTAGTCTCTACATACGTTTCCAAACAACCGGAAGGCCAATTGACGACATTGAAATTGTG
The DNA here is from genome assembly GCA_018903675.1 of Zaprionus capensis. Taxonomy (NCBI): domain Eukaryota; kingdom Metazoa; phylum Arthropoda; class Insecta; order Diptera; family Drosophilidae; genus Zaprionus; species Zaprionus capensis. Next base: position 7,148,942 of record JAEIFN010000011.1, read on the forward strand.
ACGCATAGCAATGAAACAATGGCAGCCTTCAAACGCAACTTGTTAAAGCGCATCAAGGGAAACTCCACGTCCAACAGCAATATAAAAGTCGACTTGTTTTATACCAACGGAGAGCTCATCGAGGTCTACGATGAGATCAATCCTCTTTACCAGTACACAATACGTGATAAAATGATATTGACGGCGAAATTGACCCCAGTCGGCATTGGACTAGCAAGCAGTCCTGATTCCTCCAGCGACTCGAGTACAGGTTCACCACCCAGACCCTGTCCTGATATGCAACGCGTCGAGTCAGAAAGCACGCTGCCTGGCGTAATCATCTCTCAAAACTATCAGTACACGGAGTTCTTTTTGAAGCTTCATCAATTGGGGAGCGACTTGGAGCATGGACGCTTGCGCGACAGTGCCAAAGTGCTGCTCCATCTGCTGCCATGCGATCGCCACACAATGCGAATGCTGCAAATTATGTGTCGCGTGCCCAAGTCGCCTGCCGGCGATGGCCCGAAGGACGAGGATGCGTTGACTGGAAGTGGACAAAACTCAAGCGACTCGGTAAGTTTACATACATAAACATATAATATTATAGTAAAATCATTATAAAAAATGAATTTATTTAGCTCAACTCGGAGGATTGCACCGCTGAGCAAATGTTCCTACATCCTTCACCGGCCCAGGTCCTGTATAATCTGAGCGTGTTGCATGGACTGTTAATACCCGCATTGGATCCTCTGGGGGAGTCCGCTCTGCAGGTGCAATCGGCTTGGATGCATTCGGGTTGCGCGCATTTCGTACTCGAATTGTTGACTAAGAACAACTTTTTACCCAGCGCTGATATGCATACGAAACGCGCATCCTTCCAGTGCGTGTTGCGCCTGGCCAAACTGTTTCTATATATAGTTGGCAGCGTACTCTCACGCGTGGGAGACGAACCAATGATATGTGACTACGACCATGGGGCTCGTTCTCAAGTTGATATTCTCAAGCAGAATTTTTCTACAATGCCTAATAACGCTCAGGGCACGCTACGTGCTATTTCGGCCAAGCTTGCCGAGATTTTGGCTACAGAAATGCTTTCAGCTAGCCAAGAGGGCGAACGTTGTCGTGCTCTCTTTAGCTCTACCCTGCAGTGGTCCTGCCCAGATATAAGCACTATCAAGGCGGTGGTTCACCTAGCCTGGGCCTCCTCTTGCGGTAATCTACAAGCGTTAGGCGGAACTAACGATTTTGAGGACGATGCCATTATACCTGATGGCCAAGACTTCAGCATGTGCAAGGAGGCACTGGAGGTGTTAACGATCTCGTTTATACTTAATCCCAGCGCGAACGAGGCGCTGAGCAATGATCCCAACTGGCCCAAATTCATTACCTCAATTGTACTGAAGAATCCATTGCGCCACGTCCGGCAAGTTGCATCCGAGCAGTTGTTTCTCGCCTCCACTTATTGCGCTGGTGATCGGCGTCCTTTCGTCTATATGGTCAATCTGCTCGTGAGTGCCCTAAAGTCTCTGGTGCCTCAATATGAGGCCACATGTGCAGAGTTTTTCTCGGTGCTCTGTCGCACGCTCTCCTATGGGTGCATCTACAACTGGCCACTGCAGATTGGTGAGGGCCTACTTGGAGACGAGATAAAATGGCTAAGGAAAATACGAGAAAACGTCAAGGTTACTGGCGATACACAGGTGCATGAGGAACTGCTCGAAGGACATCTCTGTCTTGCCAAGGAGCTTATGTTTTTCCTTATGCCCGACTCGAAGGCGCAGCTCAACGAATTGATACACGAGCTTATCGATGACTTTTTGTTCACGGCATCGCGCGAATATCTGCATTTACGCAAGCATGGCAGCCTGCGCCTCGACACGGTGCCCCCACCAGTGTGCCGTAGTCCCCACACAATTGCTGCCGCCTGTGATCTCCTTATTGCTTTGTGCCAGCTCTGTGTTCCTAATATGAAGCTACTCACCAATACACTTATCGATTTCGTATGTACTGGTAAGTTTTTTATTAGATATTTTTTTGGGCAACTAATTAAAATCATTTCAATTAGACACTGATCCGTTACGCGAATGGGACTATCTGCCGCCTGTTGGCGCCCGGCCACCCAAAGGTTTCTGTGGATTAAAAAATGCTGGAGCTACCTGTTACATGAACTCCGTTCTGCAACAGCTTTACATGGTGCCGGCTGTGCGCGTGGGCATCCTTAAGGCGCATGGTGCCGCAACAAATGATAATGAAGATTTTAGCGGTGACTCTGACTTGAGTAGCGGTGGCATTGGACCATCCTTTTTCGCTGGATCCTCAACGATTACTTCAATTTCATCGACATCCTCGACAATTGGCGGCGAAGACGCCACTGATGTGCGCAAGAATTATCACGTTATTATATTGAAGCATGTGCAGGCCATATTTGCTCATCTTGGCCATAGTGCATTGCAGTTTTATGTGCCACGTGGACTTTGGACGCACTTTAAGTAAGTAGATAAATTGTTTATCTGTAAGTTTGATATTGTAATCAATGTTTCCAAACAGACTGCAAGGTGAGCCTGTAAATCTGCGCGAGCAACAGGATGCCGTTGAGTTCTTTATGTCTTTATTCGAAAGCCTCGACGAGGGATTGAAAGCGCTTGGTTACCCGCAGCTGATGAATGCAACGTTGGGCGGATCATTCAGTGATCAAAAAATTTGCCAAGAGTGCCCACATCGCTACTCCAAAGAGGAACCATTTAGCGTATTTAGTGTCGATATTAGGAATCATAGCTCATTAACCGAATCTCTGGAGCAGTATGTGAAAGGGGAACTGTTGGAGGGAGCTGATGCATACCATTGTGATAAATGTGATAAAAAAGTAAGTAGACTAGCATAGAATATGTAAAGTATTTTCCTCATATTATTATGAATTTACTCACACAGGTAGTTACCGTTAAGCGGCTGTGTGTCAAGAAGTTGCCGCCCGTGTTAGCCATACAATTGAAGCGCTTTGAATACGACTACGAGCGCGTTTGTGCGATTAAGTTTAATGATTATTTTGAATTTCCGCGTATTCTAGACATGGAGCCCTATACAGGTGAGAAAGTGCGATTACTTTGCAGTGACTTACTTAATATTCTTTACTACAGTTTCTGGCCTAGCTAAGCTAGAGGGTGAAGTTATTGAAGTGGGTGATAATTGTCAAACAAGTGTTGAAACAACCAAGTACGAATTGACCGGCATTGTGGTTCACAGCGGGCAGGCATCCGGTGGCCACTATTTCAGCTACATAGTATCCAAGTAAGTATTATTTAACTATTGTTTAACTTTTGTTATCGAGAAAGTTTATTAAATGCAATTTTTTCTTTTTAATTCAGAAATCCAATGAATGGCAAATGTCAATGGTATAAATTCGATGATGGTGAGGTAACCGAATGCAAAATGCACGAAGATGAGGAAATGAAAGCCCAATGCTTTGGCGGCGACTACACGGGCGAGATTTATGATAACAATCTAAAACGCATGCAATATCGCAGCCAGAAGCGCTGGTGGAATGCATACATGTTGTTCTACACCCGCTGCGATCAAAATCCCACAAAGTTTGAAACAAGTGTGGAGCAGTTATCACTGACCGAAAGCCGTAGTGGGGTGCTGCCATTACCAAAGCCAATTGAACGTAGTGTTAGGTGGGTAATCGACATTTCCTGCAATTAATTTCATATATTATTTAATATAAACTCTTTTCATTCATTGCAGACATCAAAATATTCGATTTTTGCATTCGCGTAGTATTTTCTCGGTAGAGTTCTTCAATTTCATCAAGAAGCTGGTCAGCTGCAGTATTCCATCTACACGCAGTGATAAGATTGTAAGTTTAATGATTCTATTTTCTTAAATGGTTTTACAAATTGGCAAATATTTTACACAGACATCGGCCGCTGAGGAGCTATCTCTTTTGGGCGTGCAGTTGGCCTCGCAGTTTCTGTTCCACACAGGATTTCGTACAAAGAAATCATTGCGTGGCCCTCCCATCGAATGGTGAGTAGCTTAAGGTGAATACACGTCGTAAAGATTATTAATTATTGAATACAATTTATAGGTATGATACGCTTTCACATCACATACGTTCCTCCTCGCTCGTGCGCAAGTGGTTTGCAAACCATGCACTGCTTTCGCCACCATCGCGCTTGGGGGAGTACATACTGATGGCACCCTCACCAGACGTACGCACAGTGTTCGTCAAACTGGTTGTGTTCTTTTGCCATTTCGCCATTAACGATGAGCCACTTGTCGGCTATGAGGGAAGCAACCTCTGCGAGCAGGTCCTCATTAGCGTACTGCGTCTGCTCAAGTCCGAGGCTGCAGACTATGGCAAGCATTTACCGCACTACTTCAGCCTATTCAGTATGTATGTAGGCCTGGGCACTCGCGAGAAGCAGCAGCTACTCAAGGTAATTACTCCTAAGCGTGCAGTTGCGGTTCTATAAATGTTTTAATATTTTTGTTGTGCTTGTAGCTGAATGTGCCAGTGCAATTCATGCAAGTGGCAATGGATGATGGCCCAGGCCCGTCGATCAAGTATCAATACCCGGAGTTTAGTAAGCTGCATCAGGTGGTGTCGCATCTAGTGCGTTGCAGTGATGTGAGTGACAAGTGTCAGAGCTCCAACCAGAATGCGCGCCCGCTGCCTAATCCTTACAAGGATTCGAGCATTTCGCAAGAAGAGTTGACGCCCTTGTCTACCGAGTGCATGGATATTCTCTTTAATCGCACCGGGTAAGCAATAAATTTAAGTCACATTTCCTCACAATAACTTATTTAACTTATTTTTTGTTTTCTTTTTTAGATATATTAAAAAGGTAATCGAGGATACCAACGTGGGCGACGAGGGTTTAAAATTGCTGCAGTATTGCAGCTGGGAAAATCCGCACTTCTCGCGTGCAGTACTCACTGAGCTGCTGTGGCAATGTGGCTTTGCCTACTGCCATGATATGCGCCATCATACAGACCTGTTACTAAACATCCTGCTCATTGAGGACTCTTGGCAGCATCATCGCATCCATAATGCTCTAAATGGTGTTGCAGAGGAGCGTGAGGGATTGTTGGACACGATACAGCGTGCAAAGACGCACTATCAGAAGCGTGCCTACCAGATAATCAAATGCTTGACGCAACTGTTCCATAAGTCCCCCATTGCACTGCAGATGCTGAATACCAATCCTACCATTAGCCGTCACTGGAGCATTGCTGTCGAGTGGCTACAGGAAGAACTGGAACGTCAACGCGGCATTGGCTGCCATTATAACTCGTACTCTTGGTCTCCGCCGGCACAGAGCAATGACAACACCAACGGATATATGCTAGAGCGTTCACAATCAGCAAAGAACACCTGGTCCATGGCTTATGAATTGTGTCCGGAGGAGGTGAGCGAGAAAGCGACAACGGTGCCTATTAATGAAATTTCTCTTGAAATCAGACCTTATGTTAACGTTTAACTATTACTTACAGGATCAAGAGGAAAACAACGAATCTGACTTAGAGTCCAACGATGACAACAAGCAAGAGCAACCACAGCAGCCGTCAACAACTCAGCAGACTTTAAAGGCAGATGGTAGTGCTAGTGAACAGCAGAAGCCGCAGGAGCAGCAACAGCAGCCTGATAACAAGACGGCCAACTATCCGCAATTGGCAACAATTCCAACTATTGGCGGATGGCCAGCTCCAACCTCGACTCCAACGTCAACCCCGGCCCCAGCCACGAACTCTGCAGCCCTGGATGGCAATGGGATACCACGTCTAACACGACAATTGTTTGGTGCTTACATCTCAACGGGAGGTTCCTCAAGTGGCAACACCGCTCCTGCGACAGGCAGTGGAGGTGGCAGCGGAAGTGGTGCAAACAGTGAAACGGAAAGTAGCGCTCAGGAGACAGCAAATGCTGATTCCAACATCAATGGTCTGACCAACAGCTTGGATCATGTTAAAATTTCAATGGAAAAGGTAATTAACTGAGCTTAAGACGGCTTATCGAAGCTCTGGAAGCTATTTTTATTGTAGTTGTAGTACTCCTGGTTAGTGTCCTGCCTTGCCATACAAACATACATACAAACTACACTTAACACACCACAACATGGTTACTTTGTTCTAATTCTTTCTCTATTTCAACTGTCCAATGAACTCCTTTCGGTGTTTCGCTGTTTCGTTTTGTTGTCCCTTCCTTCCTTTCTGACTTATGTGCGCAGGGAAGCCGAAATCGTGCGAACCGAGGAGGTAAATTACCGCCGGCGTCGGAGCTGCTAATGCCGTCACTGCAACAACTACAGTCACAACAACAACAACAAAAACAGCAACAACAACAGTCACATCAACATCAACAGAAACATCAACTACAGCTCCAACTACAACCAAAACAGCAACAGCAACTACAACAGCAGCAGCAGCAACAACAGCTACAACAACAGCAACTGCAACAACAAAAACAACAGCAACAGCAACGTGGTGATATTAGCAACAGTTCCACCAGCCGCTTAATTTGATTTGCCGCCAAGTTAGTTAGAGTTGTTCATTTAATTCTTTGATCCGACCACATTTGTTTGTTTATATTTAAAGTTTTGTTGTCACGCTGTCAATTCAAACAAAACAAAACCAACCAAGCTAAACCAAATCGTACTTAAATAGAGCTTGTGCCATAGACACTGCTTTTGATATCCACCTATTGCCTGCCCCATTGGTATGCCTATCAAACGGGGATCCCTGTGACTCAGCCCCGGCTTCCTTCAGCTACATGCTTATCGATGCAGGCACACATACACAATCATACACGTGCATATACACGTAAACGCACAATACTTGTACATACCACAATATCACACACACAAACACACACACACACACATTAAACATACACATGCATATGAATATAGATATATATATGTATATGCACACGTAGTAATTTTCTTGTAAATTGGTATGCAAGCGCCTAAAGCATACGTTAAGTGTCTTGATTGTAAACATACGTGTATGAATGCTCAATCACACGTAGAACTGGTTCTGATTAAACGAATTAATTCTGTTTATTAATTTTATTCATAGCAATCGGCGCACAGGAAAGAGCGAAGAAGGCCATTGAAAAAAAAGAATGTGTTTGGAAGTGCAGCGGAAACCACGGAGGAACCAACAGCAGAGACCACAACTGTGACAACTCCCGCAACAGCAACAACAGTTTCTAGCGCATTGAATACAACAAAATCAGTAGCAGAGCCAACAGATGCAGTTACCTCGACATTGGTGGCATCAGCAAAAACACCAGATGCAACATCCGTAGTAACAGTAACCGATACAACAACAGTCACACTAACAACAACATCAATTACAACACCGGAAACAAACACAACACCAACTACTACCACAAAAACAACGGGAGCGGCTGAACTCAACTCAATAATTGAGAAAAACTTAATTTAAAATTCTTAGAAACAAACGAAAAGTTTTTTGCAATAAAAATACTAATCGCAACAATAACAAAAACTACAACAACAACACCAATAGATTGTAAGCATCCACGAGGTGGCAAAAGGGAAGTGTGTAGTGGTCGGGTGGGTGCTGAATAGGGACAATGCGTTGTACGAAACGAGACTTAATAATAGTAATTATTATTAACAATCGAAAAACATATAATAAACCAAAAGAGAAGAAAAGAAGAACACAAAACGGTAAACGATATGTAGACAAGATCAGGAGCGAAGTAAAGTGAAGAAGTATGAAGATATATAGAAAAGAACTTCAAGAATTGGTATGTACCAACAAAGAAGGTGTTTAAATAGTTATTGTACTTTATATATTTATCTAAATAAATTACAAACATACACACACAACTCACACATGCGCATACATAAACAGCGACACACTAACACACTTCTATACTATGGTGGTTTAAGTTGCACGTTAATAGTACGATATAATTGTATTTATATAGTATATATAACAGATGTATTACGCGTTGAAAGCGAGCAATCTAAACATAAACTGAATCAAATGAAATCAACTAACAGAACTACATGCATACATACAACAAAGAAACAAACAAACATACTTAGGAAACAGAATTAATTCGGCTATTTATCGCTCAGCAGGAAGTTTTGATTAAGGCGAAAGCAAACCAAATTTCATCTTTAGTACTCACAACATAATGCCACAAGTGTCGCCCCTGAAAAGCGTTTCCAACATACAACTTTTCAAGTGAAAAACTGACGTACTAGAAAATTAGCGTGCGATTCGTGAACCAAGGGAATTCTATGGGATGCTAAATCAAAAACAGTATAATGAACGCCAGAGATGATAGGACAAATGTGGACTAAACAAAACAAAAAGAAAAGAGATCGTAAAGTAAACTTGATTATGTTTATACTAAGTATATATATACAAATATTTTTAATTATTTAGTGTTTTTGTATTAAGTGAAATTTGTTAAACATTTATTAAATTATTATGTTTTAAGTTGCAAAATAAACGCAAAATGTAAGCAAACAATGCATTCTATTCAATGACTTGTTCTACCACCAGAACAATAGCAACAATGCAATAGAAAGTCCTTGAAAACGATCATATTACTTGATGAAATATGGAACTGTATTTTTATTTATACATACACCTACATAAACATATGTCTGTAAAGTGAATGCGAAAGGTGAACACTAATACACACATAAATTAAAGGACAAACAAAAAAGGATTTTAATAAATCGAGCAAATTTTTTTGTTTTTCTTTATTATACAAAATTACGAATTTCGTGGTATTCCTCTTGAAATAAAACAGATTTCAGAACAGTTAGTAAAGCAATTCCACATTTAATGTCAAAGGACAAGACGACAATAGTCCATTAAATAGACACTGTTGTTCTTAAATCTAATAAATGCACATGGTAAAGCGTAAAAAGGTAATTAAAACAAAATTAGAATTCTGTAGATAAATGCAACAATTCCCTGGTACACATTAAATAAACACTTATTTGGTTGCTGCCTCGTCAACAAAGGTAATAACCGCTGCACCCTTGGCTACATTATCACCCTCGGCACCGCCAATAGATTTGATGGTGGCATCTTTTGGGGCCTTCAGGATGTGCTCCATTTTCATAGCTACGAGGGAAGAGAAAAACATATTACTTATATATTCAAAAGGGACCAATAAGGTATTATGCATACCAATAAGCACTGCGAGACTGTCGCCCTTTTTAACAATATCGCCAGGCTTCACCAACACCTTCTCCAAGACACCGGGCATGGGAGCTACCACTCTGGAACCTCCGCTACCAAGTTGATCGGCTTGGACACTTAAAAACTTGGGTTGCACCAGTTCGAAATCTAGTTTTCCATTCTAAAAGATTTAGGCAGTGATATATTTGAGTTCACTTGTTTACGTTCTGGACAGGGTTACCTCCAAGAAAAGCGTAACGTTAGAACCGTCAATGTTAGCATTATAAGTGGAGATGTTGTTCTCAATATTTGCTCGGATCTTCAAACGGTGGTTGTCCTGAACGCGTTTTGCTTTCACAACCTGCCATGTTCCGGCATCAACGCGGATCTCGATGTCTTCATTATCATACTTTACATCGACAGCGTAATCTAAATATGTTATTGATAAATTATAAAGATACGAATTTATTATCAGTAGATATTGGACTTACCCTTTTCGTTGGCCCTCAGATTGTATCTACGAATCAGAGCGTAGTTAAGACGCGCATTTGGTGATGATGCAAACGGATCCTGGTTGCTGCTGGCATTGCAGTTACCCGCCTGCAACTCATTGAAGACCAACGAAAGTGCGGCTTGGACTAAATGCTGCCGTTGGATGACAATTGGCGGAAAGAGAGTGTCAAAATGTTGATCAATGAAGCCAGTGTGCACATTGGCCAACTGGAATTCTGGGTGCGAAGCCAGGTCAATAAGAAAGTTAATGTTCGTCTCCAGACCAGAAATCTGAAAAAAAAAATAAAGATATCAGTTGCAGCACTTAACGAATTTGTATCAAATACATACGTGATATTCTCCCAATCGTGCAATAAGAGAATTAAGAGCCTGAGTGCGATTTTCGCCCCACACAACCAGCTTGGCAATCATTGGGTCGTAGTGAACAGATACTTCATCTCCCTGACGCACGCCTGTCTCCACACGTACTTCAGCACTCGGCTGGGGAGTGCTGAGGTAGCGCAGAGGCCCGGCTCCAGGCAGAAAGCCGCCTCGGGGATTCTCTGCGTAGATGCGGGCTTCGAATGCGTGTCCACGACGCGTGATCTGATCCTGAGTTAAAGGAAGACGTTCTCCTGCTGCAATACGAATTTGCCATTCCACCAGATCGGTTCCTGTTATCATTTCAGATATGGGATGCTCGACCTGCAGACGTGTGTTCATCTCCATAAAGTGGAAAGATAGATCCTCTTTGTCAAGAATAAATTCGACCGTACCGGCGCCCACATAGCCTACTGCCTTGGCAGCGCGTACGGCAGCCTCTCCCAGTTCACGACGCAGCTCTTCAGTTAAGCCTGGCTAAAAACCAACAAATTATTAAATTACGAAATCACAAGACTAAAACCTATTTTTACCGCTGGTGCTTCTTCTATAATCTTCTGATGGCGCCGCTGAACGGAACAATCGCGTTCCCACAAGTAAACTGCATCGCCGTATTGGTCAGCGAATACCTGTACTTCTACGTGGCGAGGTGAGCGCACATAACGTTCCAGCAGTACAGAACTATCTCCAAAGGCCTTTTGCGATTCAGTGCGTGCCGAGTTCAATGCGGTGAGGAAATCCTCCGGTTTTTCGGCAATTCTCATGCCCTTGCCGCCACCTCCGCGAACCGCCTTGATCATCAGCGGAAATCCAATGACGGCGGCTTCAGCCTGCAAACACTCGTCAGACTGGTCGTCGCCGTGATAGCCATTAATGATCGGTACGCCGGCAGCAGCCATTATAGCCTTGCTTGTGCTCTTGATCCCCATGTCACGAATCGCAGAGCTTGGGGGTCCCATAAAAATGATGCCTTCACGTTGACATAGCTCGGCAAACTCTACCGACTCTGAGAGGAAACCGTAGCCCGGGTGAATTGCCTGAGCGCCAGACTCTTTGGCAATCTTTAGAATACGATCGCCTCGCAGATACGAAGCAGCTTCTCCAACACGATAAGCCTCATCGGCCAACTCTGTATGCAGGCTGTGCTCATCGGGATCCGAGTAGATGGCTACTGTGCGCACGCCGAGTTTCCGAGCGGTTTTTATAACTCGACAGGCTATTTCTCCACGATTCGATATGAGAATTTTGTTTATCGGTTGTACTTTTGGCGTGGCCTTTGTAGCCAAGCACCTGGAACAGAGAATGTTTATGTAACATGATCATCAGAAAACCGTTCAACACATAAAATCTACGTCCTGATATTTCTATGCGTTTTATTTTACCTGGCACTGTTTCCGAAACGATGCAATAACCTCGTATACATTTGGCTAGCTAAATGTAAAGAACCTATAAATTAATGATATACTCTTTAGCTGCCTTATCAGAAGTATTTATGAACACGATCAACAGATATGGTCACACCTGTTCCATGCATGTATGTCATGCAACTAGACATCGTACATCACGTATGTCATTCTATACATTGTTATTATGTGTTATTGTAGTAAAAGTTTGTCAAGGCAGTTCAATAAGTCGACAGCTGTCAAATAGTATTAACATGTCTGAAGTTTGACAATAAAATATATTTAATTTGTTTTGTTTTTACGATATCAAATATCGAAAGTTAGAACATCGATTACATTGCTCGGTAAATCGATGTTTCACCACATCACTAATAAATCGTGTACTGTGACCGGCACAAAATCTGGGGTTGGCCAAAAATCGGAGGTAAACTTAAATCCCCGCAAGAATTAAAAGGAATTACTGCAGGGTAATTGTAGTTTGAAGGTCAACCACAATTTGATACTTAATTCTCTGTAAGTATTTGGTTGTTTTGAAATTCTTATCAATACACATGTTGCTTCTAATAGGGCTGAATTAAAATCATATCCCGTTGATATTGAAGCATGGACAAACGTGTCACAGTGCTGATGCCAAATGGACGTCGTCAAAATGTTGCCGTCAAGCCCGACATGACCCTACTGGAAGTCCTGGAGACAGCGAGTGCCAAGCATGGCTTTGACTGCGAGGAACATTGCCTGAAATTCCACAACAAGGAGATAAGTCTCACGCAGCAGTTTCGCTTTAGCGGACTGCCCAACAACTGTGTACTGGAAATGGAACCAACGAGCAAGAGGAGGACACTGAGTAAAGTTGTGGTATGCATCCAGTTAAATGATGGGTCACGTGAGCAAGGGGAATTCGCACCGACCACCACCGTTTGGCAAGTTGTCGAAAATCTGTGCCTCTCACAGTCGAAGGGCTACGATAGTCCGGTCATCGTATACATGCGCAGCGAGGTCATTGGCATGGACCAGATGCAACGGACGACACTTAAATCATTGGGCATTCTCGAAGGACGTGCCATGATGCGACTGGTTAACAAGAAACCAGAGGAACTCAAAACGCAGGCTAACGTTTACAAGCCGGCTGAGGTGAAACCAAAAGAGAGAGATGATGAGCAGCCTGGCACATCTCGCTCGGCTATGGCTGCATCCGCTGCTGGTGGCGGTGGGTTTTCACTGACTAGCGACTTAGTTAAAGCTCTTAAACGAACAGCGAATGATGAGAGTGCCTCAAAGGAAACGAAGGACAATTCCGAAACCAAAGCAGCAAAAAATGTAGAGGCTGTGCAGCCCAAATATGATTGGGACAAAGGATTGGGCCAAACACTACATCAAAACAGCAAGACAGAACAACTCGCCGAAAATGATGAGAGTCCTGTAAGAGCACCACCACCCGTTAACATTATTGGACCAAGACATGCTGTTTTGTTCTCTTTGGATGCGACGAACAAAAATAACGATGACTTGCCAGATTCGTTTTTTGATTTGACTGTTAATGATTTGAAGATGGTGTTGCGAGATCTAAAGCGCACCGCGTCGGGCAATGAGGATGCGCCGTTACTCACCTCTAATTTGCGAGAGCTGGAGCGCCAGAAAGCCATGTTGGCAAAACTCAACCAATATAAGGACTGTGTGCTGCGCATACAGTTTCCAAATCGTTATGTGTTGCAAGGAATATTCAAACCACACGAACCAATCTCCAGAGTGGAGGAGTTTGTTCGAGGCTTCCTTGCAAAGTCCAACGAAGAGTTTCACCTGTTCACAATACCACCCAAGAAGGTGTTGCCCGCGGATGAGAGTCTGCTGGAGCTGAACTGTGTGCCCAATGCGGTGTTGCATTTTTCGTTCGTAAATGAAAGCCTGAATGCAGATAGCAATCGGTTCCTGCAGGAGAAGTTCACAAAACAACTAACCTCTGAAGAAGGCGCTCACTTTGCAGTGCAAAAGTACCGTCTTAGTAAAAGTTCTAGTTAGTAATCATCGAATATAACATTATATAATAATGGCTTTAAGCGAACAGTCAGTGTGATTCTAATGAAATTCGTTTTATTGCGCTACTCCAGCCTCCTTCGGCATGGCCTAATAAACATTTGATCCATTCTTTAAATCTATTTTGTTCTTAATTAAGAAGAACATTTATGTCAATTAGAATATGGAACAAGGTTCTCGCGTATTTCAATCCAACAATTTAAATACTTGCACCTTTTCAGCAGGGCATTCGTCGAATATGTGTCGTCGTATTGTTGAAGTGCTAATGTTAATGTTAGTTTTCCCATCAGAAGTATTGTACAATACCGCGACGAGACTCCTAACGCCCTAAACTGCCAGAAGTTCGGAACGTTAATATTTTGCATTCTCAATTAAATCCACAGCAACAAAGCAAACTAGATTATTATAAACAGCTTTTTCCATTTATGGGTCGCAACCATTCGAAAAGTCGTATGTAGTAAGTATTTGCATCTAAATAGAAATTATATTGGAGTGGAACTTGTCGTTAAAGTACATCCGATTATATGCACTTAAGTCCCTTTATGTTTTTTACAAACATATTTTCTACATTCAGCAAATAATTATAGAATGTAGCTAGAAATATGTTGTATTAAGTTGAACTGACTTGGTTTTCGTGAATAAAAGTGGCATGTTTATAAGACATGACCGATTTTTATCTCGTGGAACACACATGTAAGGAGAATTTCAAAAAATGGTTTTGCGAAGTAATGTCTATTAGTAGATTCAGGCCAGCAGCAAGGCTATCGATAATAAGAGAGCCGAAAGTATAGATTTACAGGAATTAATGATGAGTTTGCCATTATACAATTGAGAATAAATTAAGATGTAATTAGTTAGGGTTGTCAGATAGGTGTTGTGTGATATCAGTGATAAAAATTGCAATCCTACAATTGGTATAAGGTATTTTTATTTTGTGAAGTAATTTATGAACTGCATATTTTGAAACAAAGTAATTACAAAGGATAATTAAGATTATATTGTTTACCTGGAACAGATTCCAAGAAAAAAATTAAATATCGTGAAAGTCACAATTATTCTACCGTCTCTTGCTAAAGAAAATGTACAATGTGTTAATGTACTATATGGCATAGAGCCTGCCGGCGACAAGGTGATTGTGCTTGATTGTGAGGCCACAGTCAGGATATACATAGATAGGCTGGTCAAATGACTGGGAAGCAGATATTACGGAATGATCGAGTCACCTATCGAAAAGTACAAACTACAAAGTGCACCGAATCAATCGCTTGGCAACATCAATATCAGATAAAATGGATGTCTTATGCGACAGATTTAAAAGCCCAACCTCTCAAAGACAATTAAACAGTTTATTTATTTGACTTCAACTAAATCAGTCGACTTGAAATTAAAATAGTTATTAATTATAAAATTAATTACAAAGTAAAATTATCATTAAAAATATATTAAAGTATACATTTTAAAATTAAATATAATACACTTAATATAGCATTATAGTAACACACAACTCAATAAAGTTTTCGTGTCTTAAGCGGAAGTCTTAACGTAATTTATCGTATGAAATATATAATTTTACGCTATAACTGTATTGGATATGCTCAAGAGTATTAACAACACTATATATAATAAAGACTTCACTGTTAGCTATCAGGTTAAATCTGTTGGGTCAAAGTCGAAAATGAAGCTCTTGTTTATATTAGTTTTGATATTTTGTGATTTCATATGCCATATGTCATGTAATCAGTTTGGTGCATCACCTTGTAAGTTATCAAATGAATACATTTTAATGTTATATTTACTAAACACATAAATTATTCTATTTAGCAAGGTGTAAACAGATGTGCCTCATGGTTAACAGGGATCAACCCCCAATAGTAAGAGCCAATTGTTATCAGAGCTGTTATGATTAGTACCAGTATATACATGTACAAACAAGAACGTATTCTTTAGTTGATGTTATTGGAACAAGTTCCAAGAATAAAGTTCAATATCGTGAATTGCATGGAAAGAAACATTACAAGGGTTCTGTTGCAGAGTTTTTTGATTTTGTGAAATGTTTTCTGATATGCTTTATTTATAAGCAAGCCAATTACAGTATAGGACCCTGAGTTGTAAACAAATTACCCCTAGAACGTCGCTAGGGCCCTGAACAAATTTTATACATTTTCCAACCTTTCTGAAACATTTTATATACCACCGCGTCCAACGCCGCGACATTGATTGATCAAATTGATCATTTCGTATTCGATGTAATCTATTTTCACATATATAACATATGTATGTACACATATACCTCTAGCAAAACAGTCATAACTTATGTACATCTTTAGTAAGGAATAAATAAAAAAGACAGCGAAGCAAGAATAAGAAGAATCAATAATTTCTGGTTATGTTACATGCATAGTATATACATATTCATTTTTAGCATGCTAGCATAATTAGTTGTCGCAAATGAATTAAGGTCGCACATTAGACTTTGTTGACGACTATTCCGTGTTAGTTCTTAAGGCACCATTTAATTAAAAGAAGATTGTTGGACCGAAGTTCAAAAATCCTCTTATCATTGGTCAACTTCATTCAAATGCGCTGTCCACATTTTGTGCCAGTGTTGTAAAGCGTAGCGCGAGCGGCCTCCCATATGAGAGAGGCGCACAGACATACGCATGCGCGCAGCCGTCACGTCGCTTTCGAAACCGAACCATAAGTGCAAAGAGGCCAGTTCGGCTCGGCTTGGTGGGTTGGTTCGTTGGCTGGCCACAATTTCTGATTCATATTAAGTTTTCAGTCGTCTTTGGTCGCCCGTCGAAGTTGCAGTTTCCCGCGTCGCGCATACTCAGTTCGGTCGCTTGTCGTTTTGCCGTCTCGAAGCGTATTCGGTAAAGGAGACTTCGTCTAGCAACAATTGCAGACCTCAATAAGATCGCAGACATGCATATTTATCGAAAACAAAAACAACAACAAATTAACAAGAATGCGTGCCAATGTGAAAAAGTGAAACACAATTTTAAATAATTTGCCTGAACCGTTGCGAGGCCAATGCAATTTTCTCGAGACATATTGAAACTGAAATAATATTTTCAAATGTGAAATGTGTGAATTTGTTAATTGTGCTAATAGGAGTGAATGAATGAAACCCAGAAACAACGACTTTATACAACAACACAATTTAAATGCATATCGAAAACAACTTTTACCCAAGATTCAAATCTTTACAAGTTTCTCGAGCGCAGAACCGATTGTCGCACGTTGTGCGATAGTTTTATTTTGGTTTCTTGTGGGGCCTGTCCGTCCGGACTCCGGACGTGTCGACGTTTTCTGGGAGGGGGCGTGGCTCGTGGCTCGACGACGAAAACAAGCTACGAGCGACAATCCGACCGAGTGATTGGAAAGTGCTCGTCGTTGGTCCGTTACGCCCGAGAGCGTTGCGACGATTTTCATTTGATAAATACAAATTATATTAAATAGATAGACAACAAAATCTAGCGGCCATCTATATGCTCATATTTTGATTATTATTAAAATCGATCGGAATTACAACGTTTTCGGCCCACGCGTTGCTCGATTTTTATCGTCGATCGCCAGCGACAGCGACGACCTCGTCGTCATCGTCTTCGTCGTCGGCGTCTTCACTTTTACTTCAAACCGAAAGAGAGAGTGTTTGTCCAGCTCATTTGCGTTTTTGTTTACCGGTTTTTCAATTTACGCGCATTTCTTGGTCCCGCAATTGCTCAGCTTAAGCTTCGATTTTTGTTGTGGCTTTTCAGTTTTTTTTCATAATGGCGAACGGGAGAGAAAGAAGATATGTGTGATGGCTTAATTAAATTTAATAAAGGCAACTACGGATTAAGCTTCCGATTCGGCGCGCATCTCTGACGGCACGAGTCGTTCATGAAGCTATTTTAAAATGCGCATACATCTCTTTCTCTCGCGTTTGCTCTCTTTCGCTATATCAAAATAATTCCGAGTAAACGTTATGTTGTTTTTTATTATATTGTTTATGTTCAACGTAAAGCTAGGCTTTGAATGCGTGTAACTGTTCATTCAACGAGGAAATCGATAAACATTTATGAATACGAAGTAATACTAATTAACGAAAAATATATTCCCTAATCAAACTAAAATAAAGTTATCAAAATAAAGTGCCCGAAAGAGTTAAAAAAATGAATTTTTTTGTTATTGGATTTCTCATCATGCAGGCGGCAAGTGAGTAAACAGTTTTTCCATATACTTTCGCGGGTGTCAGTTGACTTTTTGGTATATTAAAAACTTAACTTTTAAAAGTAAACATAAATAATAAACACATCTATTCGATATAGGCACGGAACCTCATGCAGCTGTGCCAATTATCTCTTTTTCTTTTTGATTTGTTACATTGGGTAATTACTTATTATTAACAGGTTCGGGTGATTTTCGAAATCAAGTTCGTGCCTTAAGTCTTCTGTTAGCGCTGCCATGTCACGCATGAAATCAGTTAATAAACGTAGCACTTGCCACACAAACGGAGGCACACTTGGTATGCTATTAACACAGACAATCTTTTACATCACATTTACGGGTTATGGTTCGCACTATGCAGAAGAACAAACAGAGACGATCCGGTAATCTTGTAACAAATTCAAGTTGCTTTAACTGGTTGTACTTAGCCCGAATTGCGACTAATCCAAATAAGATAAGCAGCAAATTTGACTCACCTGTCATTCGCAGGTGGGTTGCCTCAACAAAAGCGCACGCTTAAAACTGTAAAACGGCAGTGGGGGAAAACCATTGGCTGCTTCTGCAAGCATTTTCCAGCTCAGTCACGACTTTTATTGCTCCTATCGATGTTTACTTGTTTTCGTCAAATACTCTTTAGTAACTGCAAAGGGGTATGTTACGTTGTGAATCTCTAAACGAAAACGAAAACTACCTTCCGCATATCGAAGGCTCTATACGCTTGCAGGTTTTTATATCCTCCGATCGTTCCAATACTTGCCATATAAAATATAATGGTGCAGAAATTAATGGGATTGTGTATATTCAATAATATGTATGTCTGACATTGATTGGCACTGAAAAGTAAGTTATTTCTAAAATCAGAACTGGTCTTTATACAAAAACCTTCATTTCGACCGATTGTTCCTATGACAGCTATATGTTATAGTGGTCAGATTTTGATGAAATTTTATATACATATTTATATATCTTGAAAAAATCCGATGTAATTAGGTTGCAATATCTTGACAAATAACAAAAATAGGCCGATAGTTTGTATGGCAGCTATACGATATATCGATCCGATCCGGCTAATTTTGACTTATTTAGAGCGTGCAGCAATAAGAAGCATGTGTACTAAATTTCATTAGGATACACGGACAGAACTCGTTTGATTCCTCTGTTATATGTTAAAAACTAGCTTTAAAAATAAGTGAACTCTCAAATGTTTTTTATTAATTTTTTTATTTTAATTATTTTTATTGGAAGAACCATGTTTTTTTAGTCGCGCACTTCTTGGTGGCAATCTAATATGCTTTTGTCTGTTGTTTTGTTTCATGTTGCACATTGTCTTTGCGCGTTTCATTTGCCTCTTTGCGCTTAACCCGATTACTCGGATAGTTTCTGTCTTCGCGAGTGATGGGGGGAGATGTAGTAGAGAGCTCTGTGGTTTCTCAATGCAAACGAGCCCGAGCAGCATGTAAAACCTGCTACTGGTTCGCCCGCCCAATGACTTGCAAGAATGTTTGTACCTAAGAGCTTGGTTTCGTTCTGTGTCTCGATTAGTGAATATGTAACTGATAGATAATGCATAAGTATGGATACACTGGGCTCGTTAGAATGAGAACTCATAATGGGCTTGGAGCACAGCTTAAGTGTGTGCTTGGCTTGCCCAGCTGGAAAAGTGCCCAGTTTACTCATTGTTATATTCATTCAGGGCCATCTCAATTTGGCAGGTGTCTGGCGATAATGTTTACCATTTGCCATTGAGTCTTGGAGCTATTAATCAATTCGCATGCAAATTGAAAACACCAATTTGATTCCGAGATAACCTTCATTCTCAGCAATTTGTCTCAAGTGTTACAAATCACGTCTCTTGTAGGCAAAGTACAATCTCCAGTTAGTCAAGTGTCAAAATCGAAACCAATCCATAAACACACAAATAAAACCTACCCCACAGATCGTCATTGAGAGATACTGACATATTATGGGCATTCTGCCTAGCACGGCACGCCCCGCCCCAGTCAAAGCTCTTTGCGCGTCGGTCTTCAGAAAATCGGTCAAGTTCAGGCCCAAGCTGGGCAAGTAGAGCAGAGTAGACCATGCTCGGGCCAAGTCGATTCGGTGTTAATTACCTTTTTGGCTTGCGATGCCATTCGACACGCTGCGAACTCGAACGACTGATAAATCTGCATAAGCCGCGTGTAGATCATTTGCATACGGGCAGCGAGAGAATGTGAGCTGGAGTTGGAATGCGGAGAGTGCAGTTTCGAGTCATGATTTCGCCAGTCAAAAATCTAGCTGAATCATTTCAGCTAGGAAGATGCCCGTGCACACCCAACGCGATTGCCCAATGACCCCAAGCGGGCCCAATCGGTGTGTGGCCCAATGGCCGGAGCGGCTCATCATGATGATGGCTTCATCTGGGTCTGAGTCTGGCAATCGTGCTGGGTGATTCATCAGTTCGCTGCCAATCAGTTCATTGAGATGCGTCTACAGCCACTGCGGCCTTTTTCCCCACTTGCTTTATGCGCGTCTTCTTTTCTGTTTTGTGGTCAATGACGCAGCGCTTTGACTGCTCTGATCATTCTCTCTCAGGTAGCGAGTATGTGAGTGTGTGTGTGTGCGTGAGTGTGGCTTATTTTTATATAACCCACATATTGCCAGAGAGCTTTATGCAACTTCTTGGTACAAATAACAGAAGCGAAAGAGGCCGCTGAAGGGCTTGCAACGTGCGTTGCTGTTGTTGCTGCTAATGTTGTTGTTTCTGCTAATATTGTTGCTGATGCTGCTGCTGCTTCTGTTGCTGTGCCAAGGGCCACTTAAGGCAGACGGAGGCGCGACCAAGTGCCCAATAATGTGCATACACCCTGTCGCACTGACAAACAAGTTTCAAATGCCTTTTAAACGGCAATTAGCAATTTGCCTATTCCGTTTTAACTTAATTAAGCAGCCCGTTGCAACAACAACTACATTCCACCACATTTTAGAAACTGCATTGTCACATTGATGAATCGCACAAGAAAGGGCTCGCAGTGGCCAACTCGCCAAAGTGAAAGGCAAAGTCAATGAAAACGCCCAACTGACAAGCCGCAGTCCTTTCCATTCTTCAGTATCCACTTTAGTTATAGAGCACCTGTAATAATATCTCAATCCCATTCTCAGCTGATGCCATTTTCCATTTCGGTGTGCTCCACTTTTCGCGGACGTGTGACCCAACAACTCCCGCATAACTCAAGCAGATGTCGCGTTTTGTAGACAATTAACAATAAATTAAAGCATAATTATCGCATCTTCGGCCTCATGCGAGTCACAGCCTCATGCACTCATTTGCCTGACTTGAGGCGTCTATTGTCTTACGGCTGGGTCTGAGTCGAGTCGCTTGTAGGCTGCCTGACTTAGGATACTTAGCCCGCTCACGCAACCCTCGCTCGCTCACGTAAGACCTTCAAAGGTCACGCACGCCGACTCCAACTCTGACTCCAATTTGGTCTCTTAACTCACACATTCCACGACAGTTGTTGCAGACTCATTTGCTCACCAGACGGCGCTGCATCGCTTCTGGGCGTCTTTCTAACCCAGTTATCTTGTTTCTGGTTACCCTAACTTGAATCTTTTCAACTTTTATTACTTAGTTTGTAACATATAAACGTATGATCAATCTTTTTCTAAGTAGAAACGCTAAAGTATTTCAAAAGTCGAATATCTTAATCTTTTCGAAATCATAAAATGCCTATTAGGAGTTTGTTTGATATATGATATCAAATTAAATTTGTGAAACTAGTTTGCATAGAAAGTTTCATGTGTAAGGTTGCACGTGCTGATCATAATCTTTTTCAAAGCCTATAACTCTACTCAATGAAATGATCATTTATGTTTGCTTTGATAAACATCTTAATGGCTTTTCGGTTTATGTAAGAGCGATATTTTTTACTTCACAATGAGTTGCTTGCCTGTGACAAGAAATTTGTGAGGTATTTATACATAAGTGCTCAGCCAAGTAGCTATACATATTCCTGATGAAATCTAAGCTAGATCTTTTGCTTAAATAATCCTAATAAGATTAATAACAAACGGCTATTGATTTTACGATCCTGCCCAAATCAAAGTTAATTATATTGTTTTATCTGTTTGCACCTTATATACATTTGCGAGATCTTTATGACAATTTTTCAGTTATATTTGTGAGCGTATTTGAGCTTCACGTCGACAATGAAAAAGTATCAGCTCACACCTTATTATTGTTTCTTACGCACACACATACAATGGCTCTCAAATTGCAATTTAATTCGACATATTGTGGAGATCTCTTGAAGTGGGCAAACATTTTGATGGGTGCTTTGTTGTCGGGCCCTATCACTCACTGTCAAGAGCATCCATCGTTCAATTAGCATAATTAACTGACAAAACGAATTAGCATGCAGATTGCCAGCTGACACTTTACACATCCATATAGCCATTTTGTCTGGGCCTAGATGACCCAGCGAAACGGGGAGATTCATCTACATCCATGCAGGTATGTGGGCAAGGTCAACTTAGCAGAATTAGCTTCTATAACCATTTAAGATCAGTGAGGTATCGTTAAAGTTTTTCCTGTTCATTCCGCTTTGATGGTCTAATGGAATTTTTCGTGGAAATTAGAAACCTCTTTGCTATGGCGAGGTCAAGTTTAACTATAGCAAATTGTCTAGATATTTATCTCGATCACTATTGAGATCGTTGCTTCGACGAAAGGGAATGGAATTCTCAGTCGCAGATTCATTCACTCCGAAATCGTTCACTTTTAAACGATTCACTGTTGTTCCTTTTATAGTCAACAGTAACAACAAACGCTTTATGCGTGGTATCTAGGCCTGTAGATGGGTCCGACGAATGGGCAACATCAAAAGCGTCGCACAATGCGCTCGCGCGCTGACAATGAAAGATATCGAACATAAAAACGGACGAACAATGCGAACTGAATGTAAAAATTGCTGAAAATTGTTAAAGATGGGCGCAAAAAGCAAAGCATAATATTATATACGACTCTTTAACGGATAGGGGAAACTGGCGTTTAGAGGTTAAGGCTTTGCGGGCCACATAAAGAAACACTTACCAGCAAGCTGCGATTCGAGCTGAGGCTGCGCCCATAATTTATACGAGATATTTGCATTTATCTGGCGAGCATCAGATTGAATTAATGCCCAGCAACAGCGACAAGCGCCAAGTAACAAGCAATGAAATATTCGGTCAGGCATACGCGGCTGTAAGATACCCTGCTGACAGTTACTTGCGAAAGGTGCTGCTGCCGGAACGAGCTCCGTATCGGAGAACTGACATACAAACTACCCGTAGATTTTTGTTATTTGTCAAAATATTGCAACCAAATTTACTAAATCGGACCTTTTCTATATGTGAAATATGCATATACAATTCCATCAAAATCGGACCAACATATGTTTGCCATAGGTATAATCGTATAGAAGTTTTTAGAATGAAGACCAGTTTTGATTTTAGAAATAATTTAATTTATCAGTGTCAATCAAAGTTAAACATAATATTGAATGTACACAATATGATCGGAGGATATAAGAACCTGCAAAAATAGACGTCAACATATTCCTTATTCGAAATAGGAGCAGGCTGATCATAATTTGAGATATCTTCCAACTCTATATGTTATAAAAATATATACTTTGTAAACCTGTTTATGATTTTTGTCGAAAAACTATCTAAGATACACATATTAATATAATAAGACTTATACATCAATCTTAGTATGTCACCCTGCATAATAAACCATTGAAATTTCAAATATTTGCAACAATTTATCTACCCTGCTACTGGCTACGGGGTATCAAAGACATTCCGCAGCAATTTACCTATATTAATGTTTCCTCTGTCAGACGAGGACTGACCCACTTTCGCGGCAAAAGGTGCTAACTGATGCTGGGCCTGGGGATTGAGTCTGGGCGGATGGGCAGCGACGAGGAGGCTGATGGCCGTGGCTGAAACGGAAAGTAAGCACATGTTGAGTCCGTTATGTCCGGTCAATGGCACGCTCTCCGGCTTTCTGGCACCGGCTGCATATTTATGCCTCATTATTTGTTCGGTTTCAATTTCTATTTGCTTGGCGTGGCGTGGTGCGACTCGACTCCACTCGGCTCGATTTGGCTCAGCAAACGGCGACAAGTCATAAACCGAAACCAACTAAACATTTCATACAGACGCACGAGAGATGATGACGGTGAAAGCGGCCTGTGACTAACGTTCCTCCTCCTCCTCCTGTTTTTCCTCTTCCTCAGCTTCTCGCTTAAGCTGTGGTGTTATTAATGTTGTTGGTGCTGTTGTTGTCTCTGCCTCGTATACTTGCCGGCTATTGCTCTGCAACAGTCACAACTGTTCATATTTGTTTGTTCCACTGTTTTCTTTCGGTTTTCCACTATCAATTGCCAAATTAATATTTATTTTGTTAGCATGGTTAATTGCTTTGCTCCGTCTTCCAGTTGCCAATTTGGCGCCAAGCAATCAATTTTAATGTCTTTATTTTTTTATTTTAGTCTGCCATTCATTAAGGGGTGTAATTTAAATTTTTGCTTGATGCAAATTTCCAAAAAATTCGCGTGACCACAATTACAATTGGGTAAAAGTGCAATTAAGCTAACACTAAATCATTTTCTGCTAATAACTCGGGTGCAATGAATGAAAGTAGTCGATTCATAATCTTTATAATCTACTATATACCTTTAAAGTAACTTATAATAAATAACTTCAAAGAAGAAGAATGCAAAAAAACTGAAAACATTTTTTGGTTATGATTAGGCCCTACCAGCTAATTGAAGAGAACTAAAAAGCCAATAGGTTAATTAGCTGCCGAAATAAAAATCAGAAAGAAATGCTACCTTTGGCATGCCGGTCTTGTTACCTTGCAGTTTTCGACTCTAATATCTTCGGATTATTCCTAAAGTTGTGCATAATTTTATGACATTTTCTGCGTAATCGTATAAAGCTATAATAACCATTGAAAATTATAAAAAAAGGTATACTAACTTTGTGCAATGTGTCTGTCTGTCTGTGTGAACACACAGATCAGCTATTATAAAAGCTAGAGATACCAAGCTTGGCAGGAAGATTCCTGTATACTATACTGATCGAATTTATTTCAATTTTTGGATGCCAATTAATAATTTAATTTTTCAAATCGATTTTTGAGCGACATATAAAAGATATAACTTTCTGACGTTGACATACACTTAGCTGATTGACGTATACTCTAAATTTCAATCCGATCGGACAATAACATCATAAGTTATTCAAGAAAAGGAGATCATAACACCTAGTGCTTGTATGTATCAGTCAGTGTGCCGCTCTACTGTTGCTCTCGATTTGTTTTGATTATTTATAATTCTGAATGATTGTTCCTTAAAAATTGTAGAATGTAGTTGTCCGATTAAATATAAAAATATATATACTTAGGTTAGTCTTTGGCTCTTTGATTGGCAATCATAATTTGAGACCTGCATTTTGGCCGAATGTTCCTATATTTTATATGAATATTATATACATGGAAAAAGTTCGATGTAGTAAATTTTGTTTCAATATATTGACAAATAAAAAAAAATCGGCTGATACTTTGTATGACAGAAAATCGATATATAGGTACGATCCGGATCACCTTGGTGATGCCGATTCAGAATATATACTTTATAGGGTCGGAAATGACTCCTAAGGTACGTTGCAAACTCCTGGCCAAAATTAATATACCCTCTCCAAGGGTATAAAAAAGATCAAAACTAACACAAATAGAGTTCAAACGAAAATATGTTGTTTTTTTACGAAGTAAAGAATTTTGAAAGTCAGGTTAAAAGCTAAAACTGAATAAGGTAATAAGGAAGTAAGTACGCACAATTTACCTTGCCTTCATTGAGAGCTTTAAGCAATTAGGCGTTAGCTTACTTACGATATGTAATTTAAAATAAATTATACACTTTAAATTATTACTTTAGGTGCTAGAAAGCACTTCTAAAATTAGAATCGACCATGAAACCACCGAAAACTATCGGTAAGGTTATGAGGTCTTGTCATGCCGATGATGATATTAGACTTGGGTTCCTTCTTCCTAAGATGCTTATGATAATGTCAAAAGTGATGATGCCTTGTCATTTTGACTCCACATTATGTGGTTTTGACTCCACTAATGGAACTTATCGTTTATTTGAGCGAGTGTGTAACCTCTGGCGAACCGCAGAATACGCTTAAATCTCAAAGTTCGGCCCTCGCTAATGGCAAAGTCTAAAGCACGCTCCATTTTCCTTGAACCAATGTCTGACGATGTAATTAATTGGTCGGTTACAGGCGCCGCTCGCTAAGTGATCCTATGGTCTGACTCGGTCGATGCCAGCATCGGTTTAAACTTCAACTTCTCGACTTATGAATATGGATAAATTACCCGCCGCCATCGACACTAAATCGAGTCGTACGCTTATTTTGTAAGAATACACACATAACGCGATTATTTCATGTCCCACTTGACATGCTAACAATTTAATTTGAACCCAAGACATTGCAATTTGGCTCAGCTGGTTCAGGTCGTTGTCTGGTTTTATATTGTTGTCTTAGCGATTGGCCAACATTAGTCACATTATTCGCACTGAAATGAGATTTTTTCATCGCAACTTTTAAAACGAGCATCTATTTGGGGTCATCTTTTCAAAAGGTTCTCAACTATTTAGTGTAGAACCCTATCGGAGGTAGAGTTTTAATACGTTGAAGGGGCAAATAGGAAGGTTTCGTAATTATCTTGTTTACGGCACCATTAGCTAAGCTGCGTGTCAGCGGGTTGGTGCCCTTTGGCTACGCCCTGTATTTCGTATTCGTATTTCGGTCCATAATTGCAAATTAAGAAACTTTTGAAAGGTTTCCGCTTCAATGCAGACAAACTTGCGATCACCTTATTGTTAGATTTGACACCTTTACGCGTTCGATGTTTCGCTGTGGATATCACTTCAGGCCGTCATTAATCAGAGATTCGGCCAAAGATTCCCAAATTTATTATCATACATTAAAAGTGAACATATATATTGAACTTATCGTATTCGTCACAATCGTAGTTAAGACCCTTATGCGGAGTTTTGCTATGGCCTGCAAAAACTGTGCCACCGCCAGTCACGGCAATATCGAGACCTGTTTAATTGTCTCGCGACGGTGGCTGGCCCAACCCAAAATTAATAGCAACCCAGCCCAGTGCAGTGCAAGGCAAACAATGTTTACATCAATCATAAGTCTACTTCACAGCCCGTATTATAAATATATATATACTTAGTTTGTGTATTGTTGATAACATGGTAATGGTACTCGTGATACCAATTTATTTTTTAGATTCTTCATTATCTTCCTGACTAACACCACCAACTGTGTACTAACCCAATTTCACCTTTGTATTATATTTTGAGAAAACTATCCTATTCTGTGTATGCTTTTTATTCTATTTACTTATAGGATTGGCTTGCGGGACGTGCGTTTTTATGTCCGATTTCGGTTTCACACTCGATTGTAACTTCAAAAAGTCTGGACTGTTTCGTGTACGAAATTTGGGTGGCGTCAAGGCGCATTTCGGTTTAGGTAAATCCACTTGGACTCAATCCCAACCGTTATTCCAGAAACCCCATCCATCCCTCAACCCGACACCAACTATATCTATAACTATACATTAGCCGTATTAATAGTATCTCTTGTCTATATCTATTGTAAATACGATATATCGGAATGTATGTATATAGAGACTAGTCTAACTCAAAGCGAGTTAATCGCAGCGTTTAAGTCATCAATGAATTCATGCCAATGCCAATGACAATGTCAAGTCGACTTTGCTATGCGTGAAAGAGACGGAACGAACGGACTGCGGAGAGTGGAGAGTGGAGACCGAGGTGCGGTTCAATATCCGTAGCATTGACCGCCGTTTGGTTATCTCGATTCACTTTTTATCTGTACATATAACCCAAACAATGATCACACAATGGCCAAAAACTTCGCCAGGGATAAACAAAAGAAGCGTAAGACAAAGCCGCGTAATGAACCCCGTCTCCGTCGCGGTCTTAGTCTCCCACAACGTCTCAATCTCCGTCTCAGTCTGCGTCCACATATCTTGTTTCGGTTTTGATTGATGGCTTTTCTCGGAGTATACACTAATGATGATTGTTTTCAGGTCTCAGTGTGGGCGACGAGTTGGGTTTCAAGGAGTCCCTCAGCAACTTGGAGAGCGATCGCCGACGTGCTATCAGCTACAAAAATGGACCGCCCGAGTCGGTTGGGGTGTTGCCCTCCTCCAGGCAGCAGGAGGTGAGTGCACAAGAAGTGCCCATTAAGCTAGTTTACTAAAGACTTTCCTTGCAGGCCCACATACCCGCACAGCAGCCTCTGCCGGAGAAGCGCATTATTTCCCGCTCCACGGGACCCGTGCCCAACAACCTGCAGCTTCTGCAGCAGGCGGCTGTGGCAAAGCTGCAGGCACAACAACAGCAACAGCAGCAGCAGACGCAGCTCATGACGCAGGCGAGGCCTCTTCCTCTGGGTGTGCCCGCTTTTCGGCCCATACCACAGAAGTCCGCTGTCCTGGAGGCTCAATCGGCACCGGTTGGTGCACAGCGTCGTATTGCTGTGGATACGCCGCAGCCGCGTGTGAGTGTCAACAACAAACTAGTGGACAGCAATGATATGCCGGTAAGTTACACGAATCTCATGGTTCGTTCTTGGCTTGTAGCACTATCTGGCTATTGCAGCATTCCAATCGCACATTCCATGCGGACAATCCGGTGGTGTCACAACCGCAAGCGGTGCCCGTGTTCCAGGCCATGCCGGAGTCCATTTCACGCATTGCAAATGTGGGAAAGACGGAGGTAGTGCGGCCAGAGCAGCGAACGCTGGCCAAGCATCCCAATTATCTGCAGTTCGAGGAGCCCAAATTCGATCTAAAGGATGTAACCGTTGAAGAGCTTGCCGCAGCGGCAAATGTCACAGTGGATACCATCAAGCATGCCATATATGTTCGGGAACAGCAGCTGAAGGCGGAGCATCGTGCCATGCTGGCATCCAAGTTGCGGGAAGAGTTTATGCGCACCTCCACAGTGAAGACAACAACGACTACGACGACAACCACCTCAAAACCTAGACAGCTGGCCGAGCACAAGGTGTCCAAGGTGAGACACTCTCCAACTTTTCTACATGCTGTCTCTTTAATCTTCTCTCATCAGGTCATGAATGCACCCAAGGAGTACTACCCGGTGGGGTATGACAAGGACTTTGATGACAACTTCAAGTCGAAGGTGGATTTGCCGCCCACAAGTTTCTCCTGCGGCAAACAGAAGCACTTCCCAGGACTCTACGCCGACACCGACCTGGGCTGCATGGTAAAAAGACACAGATCCACTTTCAATTGGTATTTGTATTGTTATTGTAATTGTAACCCCTCCAGGTTTTCCACGTGTGCGCTCTCACCGATGAGGGCATGGTGCGCAAATCTTTCTTGTGCCCGGAGAACACACTCTTCGACCAGACGATTCTCAAGTGCAATTGGTGGTTCTATGTCGACTGCAGCGCCAGCACTAGTGTCTACGATTCGAACATACCCATCTCGAAGAGCTACCAGCTAATGAAGAGTCTCACGTATTTCTCCAAGTACAATAACCAAAATAAGGAGCAAGATGGCGAAAAGGATGAAAACGCGGTTGACGTAGATACGCTACGCGAATCCATGGAGGGTGTAGCCCGTCGCCTAGAACAGGCGAAGAACGCACAGACCCAGTTGGACATAGTCAAGCCGTCGGTGCAGCCGAAAGCCGAGCACGAGCACACCGTGCCCGAGGGCGAAGGCCAGCAGCAGTTGGCCAACTAGTGTTATAGACCAAGTAATTGCTATCTGAGATCTAGGTTAAGTTAAGTTCACGATCGAGCGTCTCTGGTCGACATTCTGGCAACGTCATATAGTCAATGTCTTGCGAAAACCAATGGTTGTCTGTAGTCTTTGGCCAATCGTTTTATTTTCCTGGGGCAGCTCTCCAAGCCCAAGTCGGTGCCAGGTCCTAGCTGTAGCCCCTTAAACCTAAACTAGTTAACTCTAAGCGGATTATCTCTAGTTAAACGACGTAATCTAGAACGATTCATTAAGAGTGTATCGTATGCAACTTATGCGGTTCGAGTTATTGCTTATAACTATTACTATTTATTTATTGTATTTTTCGAAAAATAAAACTCGTTATCCCCATAAATATATCTTAATATTGCAATTAAATATTCACACTTGAGGTGTATATGGTGTCTGTGGTGATGTGTTATTCAAAATAGTCGACTGAAAGATACCTTTCGGCTAGAAAATAATCTCCCAAATAGTTCTCAACAATAAAGTCTCCTTACTCAGCATACCAGACACTGAACTGCTCGAGTCTCCGAAGAGAATTGGAAGTGAATTACTTCAGTGTTTGTTGTGAGATATGCAATTGCGATTCGGAGAATACGTTCATATTATTACAAATAATGATTTGTGTATACCGAAGCTAAGACCAAAATAGTTACCTATGATCGCTAGCTAAAGTCGAGTGAGCTCGACTGTGATATACTCTCTACACACCTGATCAAAACGATTTCTTAAATATGGAACGTCTATTTTTAGCGTATTTTGTGTTGAGTACTTTGGGGAGCAGTTTGAATATAAGTAACTCTTAAAATTATTTCTTAAATAAATTTGAAGTTAATTATCTTATCACAACCAAAATGTCCTACATTCAAATTAAGCTTAGAGCTTGGTTATTATCGATTTACGGGGTCGGAAGAGGACGTGGTCAAAATCTAAAATAAACTTGATCTGCACGCAGAATTTAAAAAAATGTTTATTTTTTTTGGTAGTCCTAGCTTGAAGATCTAAATTTTTATACGGACAGACAGACATACGTACATGGCTATATGGACTCGGCTGTTGATACTGATTAAAAATATATACATATACTTTGTGGGGTCTGGGGTTGGCACAAAGTTACCTTTTTACTCTATGTGTAGAGGGTACAAACAATAAATTGTCAGAATTGTAAACATCTCTTGTTAATATCGAACGGAACGACGAACATACAGATAGGCGGACTACATTAGCTCGATTAGGTGTGTTCTAAAAGTATCACGAATTTGGAATTTTTGCGCGTTACGTATAATCGAATTTCGATTCCAACTGTCGCACAAATGTTTGCATGTATATACAATACTTTGTAGGGGCTTCCACGCCTTCTTTTAAGCGTTACAAACCTTTAAACAAAACTGGTATACCCTTTCTGGCAGTTGCAATGGCCTAAGGTTGTATTTACAGGGTATGCTGAGTACCAGCATTAAGCTGCTTTCCCACTTAATAATGCTGCTTATGTAACCCCAGCAGATGCGTGCAGTTTTATTAGGCAAATTGTCCATACGAAACACAAATGTAATAAATAATTGAGTTCAACTTAAGAGTTAAGCAGAGTTACGGGCTAACCACAGCATAGCGGAATCTCCGGCTGACCGTGACCAAGGGGTGTCCGTTACGGGTCGGGCCTACGACCGTTTTCGTGAGGGCGATGTCGCCTCCTGCACATTGCGGTCGCTCTTGTCGTGCGCGTGTACCGCTTCGCTGAGCTCGACATTAGCGTGGAGAGCTGCATCATTTGCATTGAGCTGCGCCTCCTGAGCGGAGAGTGTGGCCTTTTCGGCCGCCTCTCGCGTCTCCTCGTAGTCCAGACGTGCGGCATACATATGCGATTCGGTCTGTTCCAGCTTGCCCTTGGCCTGTGCTACCATATCAATTTGAGAGGCCAACTCTGCGGCGGCCTCAGCGGCCGACTTCTGCGCCAGCTCCGAGGCGGATTGGGCATTGTTGAGGGCGGCGGTGAGCACACTGACATGGTTGATGGCCTGCTGGGCGGAGTACTGCGCAGCTTTGGCCGAACGTTTGGCCTGCTGCAGTTGTTGCAATTCATTGTCCACGGCCTTGTGCGCCTCTGAACTTTGCTCCTCCAAGCGGCGCAGCAGTACCTCCTTGCCCTTGAGTACAGCGACAGCCGTGCCAGCCGCCTGAGCCGCAGCCTGGGCTAGGGTGCTCTTTGCCACATACGAGGCTTGCTTGCCGGCTGCATTTTGGCTGGCCACAGCTGAGATGGCTTGATTTGCCGATCCCTTGGCGATGCTGCGTAGTCCGTTGTCCATCAGGAAGCTGCCACTGCTGCTGCTGTGAGAACTGTGCGAAATGTAGTCGGCACTCTCGTAGCGTGTAGGTGGACTACCCAGATCATGGTGGCCGTTGTGCTCGGGGAATTCGTCATGATTTATGGCCTCAAAAGAGTAAGGCGGTACCTCGTGATCTATGACCACTGTCTGCGCGGAGGCGGAGCCATGCTGCGGATGAGGAGGCGGATGTGGCGGAGGCGGCACACTGAGATGGTAATGGGCATCCTTACGCTTCACCTTCCGGCCAAATGCGGGAACCTCTGCTAAAGTGCCGGAAGTCATAGGTTTGGATTACTATCTACACATATTAATCCCGCTGTCGAGCCTCGACTTACCGAATAGCAGCAGCAGCATCAGCAGGTGCAACAGCGGAGACATCTCGTCGTGGATTTTGGTTTATGCAACGTGACTGCAAATGGAGGAGACAAACAAAACATCTTACATAATTTCATGGCAGACAGGAAGTAGCAGTTACTGCATGTGTGTGCAGTTTCTGTGCAGATCAACAGATCGGGCTGTGGGTGAAAAGCGCCGTTATGCCACTTTAACCGGTTAAACGGATATTGCGAATTTCTCGCAGTAACCTTTTGAAAAGCGCCTTTAGCTCTCTAGTTGGGGTAAGCGAAAGTATGTTGCAAATACAATTCAACTCTCGATGCAACAAAGAATTTATTAAATGCGATTTTTAATACGAATATAAACAAGAAAGTAAGGCTACCTTTGGCATGCCGAAAGTTTTTTACGCTTGCTGTTTTTTGTTTCATTCTCCTTCGATTCTTCCAATACTTATTATGTGCAATGGGGCAAAGTCTTAACCCAAATCGTTGGACATATATTTTTCTAACTGATTATTCATATGAATGCGATATGATAAGGTTGTCCAATTTTAATGAATAGCAATAAGAGTACGTCGGTTAATATAAATATAATTTTGATAAATACAAAATCTATAAAATGTCGATTATTCGTATATCTGCTCAATGTTACAGTGGTTCAATCTTAATTTCAAAGTCTTTTGAGTATATAACTTATATAGGCTGTAGTCAGCAAAACGGAATGGATCGGTGCGGTCCGACTCTTTCCGATTTATTTACTACGTGGAGCAATAGGAATTATGTGTGCCTAGTTTCATCAAGATTGGTTTTAATACTGAGACTCGTTTAAGAGACGCACAGACTGACATAGCTAGTTTGACTCATATGATTTCTATTAATGTTGATTATATACATTATATATATACATCATAGGGTCAAGGCGTTGCAAATTTCTGGCCAAAATAAATGTACCCTCTTCAAGAGTATAAAAAGCCTCTACTCATTGGTTTATGCTCTAAATAAATTGGAGTGAGCTGAGGCGGTTCGGTTTCTCCGAAGTCCTGTATTGTAAACAGTGAACTGCCTGCAAACTTTCTCGATTTGGTATTTGCAGCACCCATTCATACTGTTGGTATGAGAATTAATAAAGCCACCCACGAACGCATAAGTTTCATCAAACTTCACTTAATGCAACGAAACAAGGTAACCTTCTTTTATGTTTTTGGTAGATTTTCGCCCATTTTATATGTCGAGATTTATTTTATCGTGATAGTTCAGATATTGACTTAGGAGAGTGAACTTATTATTATTAAACTTATACTTTTTAAAGTTTACTATGTTTGAGCGCAATCGCGGCCACAGTTTTGACTTAGTACACGTATTACACATGTATTGTATCACAGATAAGGCGATGTTGTAGAATTTCTTCTTATCTGTGTCAATTGGCAGCAAGCAGAACCTGTTTCTTTTTAAGGCCGGGACCACATCCGACAAAAACTGGACACTGCCACCAGTGTTACACGTACATACAAACACCGAACACACGCACACAGTCAGCAGGCACAGTAATCACTCAATTGACAGTTACGCACAATTTGACACGCCACTTACACGACGACACGGATATTGCGCCTACTCAAGTGGTACGTCCTGCGTAGTGTGCAGGCAAATCGCTTCTAACGGCAGCCGCTCGAATGCGTGCCACAAGACAAGTAGTCGCTGGCTGTAAAGACAGATGGACAGGTTTGGTGGAAAACGCTTTTACTTTCACGGCGGCAGCAACGGAAATGCATTGAAATGCATCTGCAAATTCGGTGGATACCCGACGACGATTGCCAGTAGCCACCTGCAAGCGGCAGGTATTTATAAACGCTCCATGGAGCAGTCATGCGGTGCAGCTTGGCTCGGTCTGGCCTAGCCTGGCCTGGCCGGGTGGGTTGGGCGCATCTGGTGGCAGGCGGCAGGCGGCGACCCGATCGTGTCGAGTCGTGTGTAATGAAAGTGCAAACCCGTTGTTCGTTTACTTTATGAGTTTGCAATGCGGCGTCAATTGCTCCGTTTTGTTGTTTAGTGAAAAGCACACTGGAACAACAACTACAAAAATCTCTACTACAACAACATCAGGAGTAACACCAACAACAATTACAACTGGCCGGGTCATTGCTTTCTTGCTGGACCATTGGGTAATTTGAAGCCGCTCGCGTGTTAATGGAAGCGCATTTCATAATTGCCATGAGAAGGTTTAAACGGCGAGTGGCCGTGGCGCCATGATGCATATGACATCTTCCATATATATTTACATACATATGTACATATATGTACGTTTACGGCTACGTACACAGTGATTCGCTGCGCATACTTCCTATCTGAGGAAAAAGATATGAAACCCCTGTTTTGAGTTACGAAAGACATTGCTGACATTGCAAACTGGTCGAGGAAGTCGCTGCGTTCTAAATATTATCATTGTTATACCCTATGAACGAACTTACACATTTGAAAACGTAATATATAGATTATATGAATAGGCGTAAAGATTATTTTTTTAAGATTTCATGTTTCCAAGTTTCGTTGGCCTGAATTCGACCACAATGCAAGCCGATGCTTTGTACACGCGGATCCCAGACAAAGAAAAGTCCACCTGCCGCCCAACCGACCGAGAGGTATTGTCATAGAATGTACGGCTCTAAAAAGGGAGAAGAAATAAAATAGGCAAATATGAAAGGGATATTAGGTAAGTTTGTCCTATTTCTAGATAGCTGAGACAGGATTCAAAGTTTAATGAACATATTATTTAATTTCTCAACCAGTGCCACAATGTTAATACCCGATATACTATATTCTAGGTATTTTAAGTGCACTAAGAAAATAAACAAAAAACCGTTCATATATGTTTTTTTGTTTATGGAGACAAAGGCACCCTCACCCGAATCGTGTAAACAAAGCAATATATAAACAATGACAAAACAAATAAAGTTTAGCGTTATGGAATAATCTTACATATAACAAGTTAGCTTAAACGATTTATATCTACGACTGGGACCAGATAAATTTCAGCGTTGGCTACTTCCAGAATTTCTTGACTGACATGTTCTTCTCAGAGTCCTTTTGCATTACCTTAGAGACGGCCATCTCGAAATCCTCTTGTGTGACATGGATACGACGCTCGCGCAGCGCATACATGCCAGCCTCGGTGCATACGCCCTTGACCTCAGCACCTGAAGCGCCGGGCATAAGCTCAGCAATCTTGCGAAGATTGATGCCCCGAGTCAAATTCATTTTTCGCGAATGAATGTGTAGAATGTCGACGCGTGCCTCCTCACTGGGTGGTGGGAACTCGATCTTACGGTCAATGCGACCGGGACGCAACAGCGCCTGGTCGAGCACGTCAATGCGGTTTGTGGCCATGATGACCTTGATGTTTTGCGATGCCTCGAACCCATCAAGTTGGTTTAGCAGCTCCAGCATGGTGCGTTGCACCTCGGAGTCAGCTCCTCGCCCAGATTCGAGACGTGATGAGCCAATTGAATCGATTTCGTCCATGAATATGATGGAGGGGGCATGCTCTCGGGCCATTAAGAACAGCTCACGGACCATTCGCGATCCCTCGCCAATGTATTTCTGCACCAGCTCCGAGCCAGAGACGCGTATAAAGGTGCACTCCGTGTGATGGGCGACAGCTCGGGCTAGCAGCGTCTTGCCGGTGCCAGGTGGTCCGTAGAGCAACACGCCCTTCGGCTGGGCAATGCCCAGGGCATCGAACAGCTCCGGATGTTTGATGGGCAGCTCAATGACTTCCTTAATTTCGGTAATCTGTTTGGACAGCCCACCAACCATTTCGTATGTGGAGTCTGGCACCTTCTCGACCAGCATGAGCGACACAAGCGGATCCACCTTGTTTGGGAGTATTTTGTGGAGGGTGTAACTATCGTGACGAAGAGCCACACGACTGTTGCTTGTGACGTCATTGATGTCGATGTTCTTCTCCAGGTCGACAACATACTTGCCATCGTGGTGCACCTTGACCAGCACTTTTTTCTTATCAATTGGCTTGACTACCTCCCCCACGTAGCTGCCCTGCTCCTGCAACAGCTGCAGCTCCTCACGCAGCAAACGCACTATTGCCAAAGGTGAGGAATACCAGTAAAGGACTTTACCATATTAAACGTACTCTATACTTCCGCTTACCCTTAGAGTTGAGTTCGTTACGCTGCGCCTCTAGACGCTGCAGATTGCGCTGCTTCTCCGATACGATGAACTGCAGCTCCAAAATCTTCTGCTGGTAATACGAACTTAGTCCGCTACCGTCGTCGTTTTCGTCGGGATCCAGTTTCTTCTGACCAGACGTCTGAGGATCCTCCTTAGATTTCTGCTGGAATAATAATTAGTTGGATTATTCATTCATTCACCTTCTGCGTGTACTCACAAAAGGCGGCATTTTTAATTGTTTATCGAAATTTTTTTGAAAAAGTTAACAACACCTATTTTTTGTAGGGCCGCTCGGAAGGTATTTTCTCTGTATTCAAGTTCGGATGAGACGGCAGTTTTAGTTTGAACTAAGTGTTGGAAAATGTGTATGCCGTTACGATTGATGTATGTGCCTCCTGACCAGGGTGACCAGCTGTTTTTATGTGTCATTTTTTGATAGTTGGCTAAGATGTTGCAGCAAAAAGAGAGACCATTTTATTAATTTAATGCAAATAAAAGTTACATACGTAAATCATTTTGTTTTGCCAATCTATCCTAACTGGTTATAGAACTTGCCGTAAAAAACTAATAAATAATTGTGTGGAAACGAGTGCAAAGAGAAATTGCTTTCAACACAAAGTTACTTTTATTGTTGGTACATATTTTAATTTTTAAAATATATATTTAATGTTTTAATATAATGCTCACCATTTCTGAGATACATTTTTTCAACTCTGAATATTTTTAAATAACGTTTTTATTGCTGCACGCTATATTTAAGTCATCGGGCCGAATCGGCCATATAGTCATACAGACTATCGGGCGGTTTCGTTATTAGTTAAGATATTGCAATTAAATTTACAACATCGAACGTTTTCTATATATGTATAATGCATGTACAATTCATCAAAAACCGACCCCTATAACATATAGCTGCCACAGGAACATTCGTCCGAAATGAAGGACTTGTATGTAGACCAGTTGATTTTAGAAATAACTTATTAAATAACTTATCAGTGCCAATCAAAGTGATACAATATTGAATATACACAATCCCATTCAATTCTGCACCATTATATATAACTTGTATTGGTACGATCGGAGTTAAGTAATAAGATAATATACACAACCCATTCAATTGTAAGCCATTATATATAACTTTTATTGGAACGACCGGAGATAAGCCCTGCATACGAAGGTAGCCTTTCTTCCTCGCCCATATACATATATAATTTTAATAAAGTTGATGATTTGATTAAAATCAAAGTACAATCACATAATTTGTAGAAATCGTTATCCTAATTATTCAAATCGATATTTAATCAAAAAGCATGAGAAATTACATAAATTTACAAATTAATGATATTTTAACGGTTTACAGTTTAACCAATTATTTCACTGGTTAAAAGTATGCAACAGAAATTTGGAATGTTATTACTGTACAGAGTGAACAAAGTATGCACCACTACTCGCACGGAGTACAACGTGCCAACTACGGTACATACAATTGGTACACTTGTACCTCGACGGTTCGGGGTCCTTGTTCAAAACATTACAGAAAATAAAGGAACTTTTTAATACTTTTAAACTTTTTAAAACTTATTTTAAACTTTCAAAAATCATGAATCATCTTATACTTATTAATCGTAATTATTATATATATGTACATACATTATCAATTTCACATAATGTTGAAAATGTATTTAACAGTCATAATAACGCGTAGCCCACGCCACAAAGCATATCGCAGGGAGGAGTGGGCCCTTGGGCTTCGCGCACCCCTCACACGGCAAGCTACGGGCCTGGCGTTGGCCCCTCTTAAAAAAATGGAGATTAGACGCAAAACTGAAATTAATATAGGTAAAACAACAATACTACATAGGAGTCAGATACAATCACGGAACAAGAAGTACAAACTTGTACTCAATTCTAACAATTTAACGAAAAAAAGTTAATTGAAAATTCAAAAAATAGAATGAAGCATCGCACATTGATCAGACGCACTGGACGGACTAGCCTGAGTCATTTGAATTAATATTTACGGCACTTAAATATATTAATTAAGTTCCCAACCTTCGACTATCTTATCGAGAATTATTCATTGCCTTAGAAACACGCAATTCGGCCGTGAATTTATTAGCTGGATCAATCGCAAAATCACGTCCCGTCAACCAAATTGAGGGAAAGTATTAAATCTGGCAGCGCATTCGATTAGATATTGCATAAGGCAGGCGATCTTTATATTGTATATGGCAGCCTTCAATCATAAACTAACAAAGCAAATACAATGATTAGCCAAAAAAGGAGATATTTATGGGCGATCTGCCAATCTTTGTTGACGTTGGGGCTAAAGAAAGTCGAGTGTGATGTAAAAATATTTGTGCTTTATTAAAGTACTTGCTAGGGGTAATACTCCTATATATAATACTATCTCACAGCAATCTCAGAGACGATAACAATGAGGTGCAAACTTTTGTTGGGTTTGCGCAAAACCACATCGAAATTCACAGGCGAATAAATAATGAAAGATTGCTTCAACTTAAATGCTAATTAAATTTACGGAAAATATTTGACTATTTGGCTGGTGACGTTCGTTTTCGACTGCGTCTGCGTCTGCGTGGGTTTCTCTACTACAATTTTTTCTTCTGTTTCTGTTTCTCTTTTTGTTTCTTTTACACCTCTCTGGTTTTCTTCAGTTTTTTGTTGCGTATTGCGGGCGAGACAAGTCGCTGGCCTCGCGAAAGCATTGAAATTGGTCTAGCAGAGTTTTGTGAAATAAATACAAAGATTAAGACTAAAACAAATCTATCATTTAACGAGGTTATATCGTCGTTGCCGGCTTCTCGGCCAGCTTCTCGTGCAGCGCGCCGATGTCGTAGATGGCCACCAGATCTTTGTTGAGGCCCTCGAAGACCTGCGCCACCCGAGGCTGCAGATTGTAGAAGAGCAGCGGCTGCTCGCGCTGTGCGAAATCTGTGACCATTGTCGAGATGACCTTGGCGGCGGTGAAATCGGCACCATAGATGTGTGTACAATCAATCACCACAGGCAGTGTGGACTTGACGCCCTGCTTGTTGATGACCTTACGCACAAACTCCATGGAGGGGAATATGAGGCAGCGATCGGGTGTGAGCATCAGATAGCGCTGACCATTAGGAGTCTGTGGGGAGAGGCAAAGGGAGCTTTAGAGATGATCCAACAGGTGCCAGTTCGGGGTAGGGTACTTACCGAGAGAGTCTCTATACTGAGTTTGGGCCGTGCTGCCTGGTAGAGAATGAAGATCACATTGATGCCAATGCCCACTAGAATACCCAGCTGCAGCGGCAGCACCAGGCACGCAACAAAGGCGCTCAGTCCAGGTATGAGGTCCGTTTCTGAAGGGGAGAAAATGAGATATTGTCAGCATAGACATTGGTATTGGTGAGTGGGGTCTACTTACTCTTGCTGTGCCACATGGGCTTGATGACACGGTACTGCACCATGAAGACCACCGCAGCGATGATGATGGCGGCCAACGCCGCCTTTGGAATGTAATAGAAACAAGGCGTTAGGTAGAGTAACGCAATGATGACGATGACACTTGTGTACAGGTTCGAGAGCTGAGTGCGCACTCCGCTGGCGTTTAGAATGGCGCCACGTGCCACGCCTCCGTTGCTGCGCAGGCCCTGCACAAAGGAGTTGGCCACATTACAGATTCCTGACGCGATCAGTTCCTGCGTTGCATCCGTGGGCTTTCCATCGGCTGAGGGAATCCAAATTAAAGAATAAGCTACCGATTTCCCCAGGGAGGAAGAGAGACACTTACCAAATGCCTGGACCACAGCCATCGTTTCGAGCAACGCTATTAGTGGCACCACAATAAGACCCGATCCTAACGTGCTGACCATGTCCCAGAAACTTTGAGCCTCTTGCAACAATTCACCCGTCGTCTCGTTCACCACGGCGTCCATGTGGAACGGAGGTGGACGGAACTCTGGCATTCCCTTTGGAACAAATCCCACGGTGCGCACCAGGTTTTCATTTCCGCTGATGGACAACCAATAGCCTAGCCCAGCTGTGCCACACACGAGCAGCGCATTACGCGCCGTGCCAACGGTCCAGAAAATGCCCGTCAGCAGCTTCTGGCATGTGGTCTTATCTTGCTTGGGTCCCACAGTGCAGGCGGCCAGGGCACGTAGGCTGAGCAGAAGCACAATGCAGATCAGACCGAGGACAAAGTCCGGCCAGCTGATGTTGTGGATGTCGTTGATGATACTGATCCAGACCTGGAGGAACGTATTGCCGCTGGTGTGAATGCCAAGCAGATCCTTCATTTGCGAACTGAAGATTATAAGTGAGACGGCGCTGGTGAATCCGGCGCCCACAGGACCCGACACGAAATCGATGAGGAAGCCGAGTTGAAAGACGCCCATTAGTATCTCAATGAGGCCGGTGAGGAAGGTCAACAAGGTCGCCATTTGCCAGCTGCCTCCGGCGATTTGAAACGAGAGGAGCGCGGAAATGGCAGTGGGTCCGATGGGCACGTCCTTGCTGGACCCGATGAATATATAGATGAAGCACCCCAGAAAGCAGGCATACAATCCATACTGCAGATCCAGTCCGGCGATGCCAGCATAGGCCAGAGCCTGTGGTATCACAGTCAGCGCCACCGAAATGCCGGCAACGATGTCACCAAAGATGTAATCCTTCTTATATTGGGGCAGCCAGACGAGGATTGGAAAACGCTTCTGCAGTGTCTTCAGGCGGAAGATGTTCGAGCAGGTGCTGCGACAACAGTCTCCCCAGCCACCTGACGGCGCCTCCGGCTCCTCCTCCTGCACAATGCAGTCGCGGGATGTGTGATACAGTGTGTTGGTGGGTATGTCCACAGACACCTCGCTGCCATTGAAGGCACCGTTCACATGGCCCGTGTCTTTCGCAGTCATCTTCAATGTGTTTTCTATTCGTGTGTCTTCTACGGAGTCGTATTCACTTCGGTCTAACACTTGTTTCTTTGGCCAATCAACTAGGGCTTCATCTCAGTGCTCCACTGAGCTATCACTTCACTTCACTCCACACTCGAGAGTCGACTTGGGTTGACTTCTTGGTGGGTTAGCGCGGAACCGAAAGCGAAACAAAAACAGAGACAGCAAATGGCAAACGGCAAACGGCGCAGATTATAACGAAAGTCGAGACAAGCGAAAGAGGCAAGAGCCAAACTATTCACGAGCGCGTTGAATGCGGGAATGAATTGAATTCGAGATCGAGCCAGAAGCAGAGACAGCACAAGCAGCAGCAGCGAAACCGTCGACGTCGTTTGGAGCGCCGAATGCTTGGGAACTGATTATAAATAGGTGCGCGTCGGCAAGTCGGCGATTCGCTCGTGTCAGCGTCACCTGCAGCTGCCGCCCGCTGCCAGCGGCAGCGCGACATCCAAGCGAACTCGCCGGCTTTCGTCCGAGTGGAGCCCCCGCAAAACCGGCTCTCGTGGGGCTTTTCATTTGCGGTCACTCGCGCACCTCTATCCATGCGTGTGTGCGTTGGTAGATGTGTATGTGTGAGTGTGTGTAGGTGTTGGTGTCATGTAACCGTCTACCGTCGACGGGTCGAAGAAACACACTCGGGCTGATTAAGCCCGAACCAGGCTGCATCTTCTCGAGCATTGGCCAGGGGGATCCCAGCACATAGTAGTGACATTGGCAGTGGTGACAGAGGGGGAGTCGACGGTGGGAGAAGCAGGTGAACCAAATCTCGCTTTTCAAGTTTTGCCATTGTGCACGTGCTGTAAGCAACAACAACAACCAAGCAACAACAATACAAATTCCAGTGCCAACTTCATTCTGAGCAAATGAATCGCTGGCGATTTCACACCGGTCACATGATCACTGGCCACGCTTAATTGGCATGCAGCTCCAGTTGCAGAGAGCGGCAGTAGCCCCTGCCTTTCCCTGCTCTCCCTTTCCCTGCTCTGGAGGCAGTCGCGGCATTCGGCTATCACAATATTTGAGCATGATATCTGACTAATCGCAGACATTACAAATAAATAAATAAAAGCCTCGCACAAAGAGTGGGGAAAAGTCCAAACAACATAACAAAATATAACGCATATTCTGCGAAATTTAACGAGTTTTGTTTATATCCGAAAAATTCCATAAACGAAATATGGTTGCTATAATTGAACTATGATTTAGGGCCAAGTGCAAGGATGGCACTAAGTGGAAATGGAGCCAACTTTCGCCGTTAATTGACGCTCTTTGAGGGTGCGATAATGCCCCACTCGACGGGCTTTACAGCCCCGATAAACGATGTATTACTGGAAAGGGAAGGGTAAGGAAAGGTGTGAGGGGGGGTCTTCATCTAATCAACTGCTGTGCCGTAAAACAATACAATCGTAAATAAATCAGATTTAAGTGTGGCCACTGTAAATCAGCAAGGTGCGAACCGTGGAGAGCCAGATCGGATAACTGTATAGTATAGTTTGCAGTAGTAGCAAACAAGCAGGAAGTGAATGCGAATCAAACTTATATACCATTATATAATATAGTATGTATTATAGCAAATAAAATCAATTGATTTGCCTTAAACCGATTCAAATTCTTCGCTTTTATCTTCCGCGTTTTAGCTTGATCTGAACTGCATTTGCATTTGCGTAGATTCTGCAGAACTCGCGCGTGTGGTATTTACCCAAAGAAACTGGATTCTTCGGGGTTTTTCAGGGGTTTTCTCAACACGAGGCAACGCGACATGTCTCCAGAGTCTAGACTCATGAGTTGTCTTGAACTCTTCGTGTGAGCAGAATAATAATATAATTATTGTTGTCGGAAAAAACGACGCCGATATATGAAATTGTAACCTACAATTTTTGATGAATTGCCCCAAGCAGCCAATCAATCAGAAACAAAACACGCACACTCACACATACACCTACACACACCTGCAGAGAGGCAGCGAAGCGTCAAAGTCTATTTGAGATCGGGCAACACGTGTTGAGCGGATGACGAAGAGCTGCACAAGCAAAAACAAGAGAAATATTCAATAACGAACGACGAACACAAAACAAAACCAACAAAACAACATCAGAAAAAAAAAAAACGAAAAACTTAAAAAACAAAAAATGAATCCACATAATCAAAAATTCACTAACAACAATAAACTATGAGAAAAAAACAAAAGAAATCCCACGAGATTTGAGACGCCGATGAAGCGCACTTTTCCACTTGAACACAATTATATTTGTATATAGTATGTACACGATATATCCGCCATATTTTTCTCCACATTCAGCTGGCTCATCAAATTTCAAGCTACATATTAAATAACTAACAAGCAATTAATTAAGGCGAAAGATATTTCACGAGGCGACAAAGAGAAGAAAACAATAGCGATAGGGAAACCGCAGTGGCAGTTCCATACGATGTTAGAACTAGTTAAACTGGTAATTAGCTCTGTCCGAAATCGGCTGTAAGATTCCGTCACTGACTAGATGGCGGAATATGTATAATAACGCCATTAAGTCGAAGTCGCGACTGCGCGAATCATCGTCGAGTCGCGTCTCAAGCTGAGCGAGTTGTTAACCCTAATTATTGCATATCTGAGATACTTTCGGTGCGGTGAATGTGCATATAGATAGAGAGATACATTCGTATATATCATTTAAAAGTACTCACGTAACTGATTCATATGCATTATAGCAATATATAATGTTATTCTCGTATGTATAAAGGGAATGTGATTTACTTATTGTTTTCCAAGTGTTTTACTTTCGAGCGCTCAAATTACGTTGCACATAAGTTGCGACCCCTCAAGACCACCTCTGCCCCCCTCCCGCCCTTGTCACATAGAGAGTGGCACATCGAACAACAATTAAATGTGCATAACTAATCGGAGACCGTTAATTACGTTTCGTATAAATTAAACGAAGTCTTAATGTCGCTGGCGTGTTGATAATTGTGTTTCGCGGCTGGAAAAGCGATCGGAATCGACCCAAAATAAGAAACAAAAACAAAACAAAAACAAAAAAAAACAATAACAAAAACGTAGCGAAACCTGTCGCGGAATTTCTCACAGCAATTAGGGGATAATTCCCTACGCCGATTCGCAACATCATTCCCTTTATGGCAGT
This sequence comes from Zaprionus capensis, assembly GCA_018903675.1. Taxonomy (NCBI): domain Eukaryota; kingdom Metazoa; phylum Arthropoda; class Insecta; order Diptera; family Drosophilidae; genus Zaprionus; species Zaprionus capensis. The sequence continues at coordinate 7,193,410 of JAEIFN010000011.1, forward strand.
GCCATAAAGAGCCATAAAGTCGCAGTACCACGGCCTAATTTCGCAACCTGCACCTGCTGCTGATGTTGTTGCTGCTGTCGCGCGGGACGAAAGCCCTTGAGCTGTCCCCATATACCTGACTGAGGCTAAGGCCAGAGCTGAAGCTGCACACGAGTGACTTTTCGCAGTGTTTATCGCTTATCAGGTGAGCCGATAAATGGCCACGCTGCGCTTATCACACATCGCAGCCCACGGCAAGGAAGGAACAGGGGGGAGTGGTGGAGCATGTCGATTTGTATGCGCTTCAGTTGCAGCTTTGTAGTATTTGCGTATTATTTATGATGTGCACGTAACGCCCGACAAAGCTAACTGTAAAGTGTAACTCCGGCAAACACGAGCGCGGGGCCGTGTGTGCCGAGTCAGCTGATCATTGTAATCGCCATCGTCCGCGATCATGACGAATTGCTGCGGGGCAAGTTTGCCAGGCGCAAACAGCGCAGCAGCAGAAACGGTTAATTGTGCAGGCGATTAATTTAACACTATCGAGCAGCACACGGACAACAAAACAGACAAATCAACAACAGCAATAGTAGCAAGCCAGACAGCACAATGGCATCTGGTGGGCCTACTCCGAATTATGCATTACGCAACGATATGGAATGCATTGAGGCATGTAAATTAGTCGCCGCGACTCGCGAGGCTGCTCACGTGAGGCTCCTCATATATCAATATATCGCATGCGATCCGATCCGGTCGCGTTATGCAACTATATCCCTCTCTCTCCCCCTCACTTTCTTGCTCTGCCCTTCTAAGTCTTAACTTACGCTTTTGTAGGAAGTGCCCCGGCCGCGCCTGTCCGGAATGCGTGTCAGGGTCCACCACACTCCACTTGACCAAGTTCAATGCCAGCTGCAATGCTAAACGCATCCAGCGCTGTTCCGGGCCTGAGCCCGGGTCGCCGTGCACTGAGACAAATTTGATGAGATATACAAGTATAATATGTTTATATCTGACGATATTGTGTGGATTTCCTTAATATTGTTATTGTTTTTCATGCGAATCGGCGGCGAATTCCCCGTCAAAACAAAACAGTCAATAAATATGTTAATTAGTATAACTGGCTGGCCATATAATGATCATTCATGAAATCGGCAACGCTTTTGCCCCGCCCTCCCCTCGGTTAGTATCAATCACCATAAAGACGGGAGGCTAAATTAATTCGATCACATGACCAAACCCAATTGGCGACAGCACAAACGCAAACAGGCTGGCCATACAGCAGGCCTGGCAAATACTTTTACCATGGCGCAATACGGGTACTCATACGAGCTGACAAATGAATGCAAGATTTGAGACAAGTTTTCTGACAATGCAAAATCCGAACTGAACTTGCAGTTCATTGAACTCGCAGCAGTTCTTTGTTTCGCATATTTTATTGATAACTGATGATTTTCTCAGAGCTTAAGCAGTGAATACCCCTGATCAGCTGGGGAAAACTATAAAAAACTTTAGTTAATGAGCATGAAAGTACAAAAAATACTACAAAACAAAAAACGTAATGGAATCTTAAATTGCCTTTCGCCTTTGTTGTTAAATTGCTAAAAATATTTTTGTTAATTTCAAAATTGCACTGAGGACGAAATTATCCAAATTTGATTAGGCCACTTAATAGGTTCAATTTCGTTTTCGTTTTTTCCACCATTAACGTGCGTTGTTAACAATTGAACACCCGGACGCAAAGTGGCGCTAAACGGCGGCCATTCAGACGATTTACGAGTGCTAATGAATCGTCAACAAGCAACTCGAATTAGCAAATCAATTTTTGGAGTGATAAACACAGAGGCACAGAGGCAAAGCAGAAACAACAAAACAGAAGAGCGATCGGCCTAGGTGAATTAATGTGTCATGCTCGCACTGATAAAGCATGAATGCTTTCAGATACATATGAACACGTCGCCGGAGAGACACAGGAACATTCGATATGGCACTCTGTTTGTCATTTGGGCCATTAACTTTGATGGGTCACTAATCAATATGCCAGTCGTGGTGCAGCATACGGAAATTACATTGAGCACTCGCAGTGAGTTCAATGCACGCCACCGCGATGCCAGCCAGCTGTCGGGGCAACGGGGCGGATGCGCACTGAGCTGGCCAGCAATCTAGCGTGTTTATGCGTGACGTCGCCGCTTCACGTGATTGCCCAGCTCCGACTTGAGTAAGGTCTATGAGGCCTATGCTGCGTGCCAACAATTGTTAAGTGCGATACATAAATTTGCATTAAAAGCGCCCAAAGAGACTCGGTCTGTAATCCTGACAATTATCGGATTAGAATTTATTTTTAATTGCAGCGTGTGCCAACCGGTACTAAGTACTTAGTGGGTGCCAAATAGAAGGTCTCACAGGCCTTCAGAGTAAGCTGAGCAAATATTTTGAGCAACGTTATCAACAATGCTTCAGTCAGATAAGACAGCTTCAACTGACACATTGTTGCGTCTTCTGAGTGAGTTGGCAGCGAAAACAGCCGCAAGCAATCGCGCTGACCTCCCACTGTGCAAATATGCGCCAAAATATATATTTATAAGAAAAATATGTTATATAAAGTTGCGCCATGCAAATACAGTTACTAGTACAGTTACTAGTAAGTCGTTACTAGTTTCCATTGTTGCATCATTAAATTAAAGTTTCCCGGACTGCATAAGAGAAGTTCTTGGCTCTGCCCGATCTGCTGCGGGCATATTAACATACTTCCCCGACGTTGTCCGGGAGAATGACGCAGTTCGTTGCATTCTTCTCCCAACAGGCGGCACAATGCAAATGTCATTTGCATATTCTTAGCACATTGCCGCAAATATTTATCGGCTCATGTAGCTGTGGGAGACTGGCAGACTGCCCTTAGTTGGGTCGGGTTGCGCCCGTTGTTGGGAGTCGTAAAATAATGCCAATATTTGTTGTTTCACTATTCACAACAATGAGGAATTTACTTCAGTCATTGCGGCAATTTCAAGTTCTACAAGCTCCAAAGTTGCATTTCAGATATGCATGACGGGCCGTAATCTTATCAGACTGTTCTCATTTCCGCCCGTGCCTCAAACAGTAACAGCGTGCGAGCAAGGGAACGGGTAAATATTGGCTAGAATATCTCTTGTCAGCCTCCGTAACTCATATCAGAGTCTCCTCCTCTATTTGTCAAAAATGTAAATTCGATTATATATACAAGTTAATATTGCAAAAACTTGTCAGCTGGAAAATATATTGTATACCATAAATCATGAAGCAATTGCATATTCAGATGAATTTCTTATTTATTGGCACTGTGCAGTAAACTTTATATTAAATTTGAAAAAGTATATAAGCAAAGCAATCACTAGCCCACTGATTAGCACAGAACGTAATTGGCCGTAATGAATGCAAAATTATGCGACCCAACAATTTATGGCTGCTATTACATTTATATGTACATACATTCGTCTGGTACTTATTGAATTCGAATTGCCATTATAAATTTAAAGGAAAGCCCAACGGAACAGCTAAATTATGATTTACCACATAGATTAGCCACCGACAATAATTGTTAACAATGGTCTTTCCGTCTGGAGTGCAATCGGTTAATTATTAGGTTAAAAACCGCTCTTGATTAGATTTTTATTTTATTTGCAGTTAAAAAATTTATGGAACAGGCTTGTGGGTTGGTTACCTTAAGAATAAGTACGATATCTATGTTTGTATAAATTTGATACTAGTGAGTTGAACAAGTGCGGAGGAGTTAGAGGCATGAGAAGATACACAGCTACTGTGTATGTGTGTATGTAAGTTTTGTATCTTTGTGTTTAAGTGATCACATTGACCAAAGCCCGAAAGTATGCAACACAAAATATAACAATTAATCATTCGTCGCAATTCCAATCGAAAAATTCTCCAATTTTAAAGCATATTTTTAATTTTATTTGAGCAGAGCGCGCTAAAGGTATGTGATTAATTTAAATTAAAGAGGGTTTTAGGGGGGATAAACAAACATTGTAAAGGCGCAACTTCCGTGAAGAAATTTCACTGGCAAATGACACTTTGTGACACAGTTCAGTGGGTGATGCGTGGGTGTGCTGATGTTACAATAATAAAACGTGTCTCTAATCCTCTAGAGTAACATTGCGAAACAGATATGACATAGACTCCTTGTTGTGAATACGGCGTATAGCTTCAGCGATCAATATCGATATATCGATCGTCTTGATTTTGTTGCACTGCAACTTCTGCACTTCATGTGGAATGGTATTGGTAACGACGATCTGAAAGTGAGAGTGATGTAGTTAATAGAAGCATCTCATAGAAAATATATAGCTACACACCTCGTCGATGACCGACTCTTCAAGCAGGCGAGGCGCATCCGAACTAAGCAGTCCGTGTGTGGCAAGCACATAAATCTTGCAGGCTCCATTATCCTTCAGCATCTCGGCAGCAGCCACAAACGATTGCACATCGTCAATTAAGTCGTCCTTCAAGGCCGAAGTGTACATATGTTAGCCATTGGGTGGATAAGTTTTCCGTAGGTTTATACTTACCACCATGATAGCAATACGCCCATTCACATCGCCCACAATTGTTAGCGGCGGCTTAACCTTTACTGGATGCTCTGGCACGCCCACCGAAACGGAGGTGGTGCGCGTGCGGCTGCTACTGGGAGCATGTTGTGGAGTAGAGTTTCTATGTGATTAAAGTGGCAGTTGGCATTTTGGTTGCAATATGCAGTTTGTGGTGCATGGTATCGTGGGTAGATGGTGGTGTGAGGTGTTGTCGGACGACAAGTGCAGGTGTTTGTGTGGTGCGTGTTGAAGTTGTTGTTGTTGTTGTCGTAGTGAAGATCGTAACCAAAAAAGAGAAATGACAATACATATGGAGTTCGCATTTCGTTGCAAATTAAATAGTATATCGTTTATGAATCGAAATTTAATATATATACAAACCTAGACCCCATCGGCACGCACATTTCAAGAGAATTTCCTAATATATTGCAATACGCCCTGCATAACACAAATAACAGAAATGAGGAAAAACAAATTTCGGTTTCTTTTCGTAACAACGTTGAACTCGGAACAAGGAAGTGGCAGCTGTTGCAAGACTCCAAATCGAAAGGTGTTTTTGTCTTGCAGAGCAGATAAAACGCAATTGCTAGCTGAATAAATGTTATGCGCGATACATCTATGCATCGATGTGATGGGTTAGTCAAACTTATAACGCTTTATAGCTTTAACAGTCAGTGCAGTGTGTAATGTTATTATGAGACTCATGTCATCAACTCGAAATTAGGGCTGTAGTTTGTCATGTTAAGCAAACAATATCTATGTTCTTAATAATCTTCTTAATGCGATACAATGCAAAGACAACACACAAATTGCTACTCGAAATACAAAACATATAAAGCACAGCAATTAATTTGCGATAAATAGCAAAATTATGAAAAATTAATACTAAATTGAAGTAGAGTACGTGACAGGACAAGTTGAATTCTATCTCTTTAGTCATAAAAGAAGGCTGCCTAGTTTTAACAAATGCGAGCAGACAGATGAGCTAAGCTTGGAGACTCACCTGGTCGGAGGTGGCGAATATCTGCCGTCAACCTCATCGCTTTCAGCCTCCTTTTGCTCGCCGTGTATAACAGCCAGGCCAAGACGCAATCGTTCCGCGTAGGAGTTAGCCTTCTTGGCAACGCCCGGGTTGCGTGCTACAATCACAGAGTTACGATAGTCGGGTATCTGTTGGAGAAATGGAAATAAGTTACAATAGCGCTACGTCACTTATGCCTCGACTACCACTTACGCTCTCCTGAATGTATTGTAGTAAGAATGGTGAGGCGCGTAAATTGTCGACGGGTATGTCAAAAAAGCCTTGGATCTCCTTCTGATGCAAGTCCATGGTGATAATATGCGTAAGACCCGAGGTGCACATCATCTTGGCCAGCAGTTTGGAGACGATGCACCCACGCTTGCGCATCTTGCACTGTTTCGAGTACGGTAAATAGGGTATGACGCCAACAATGGAGCGTGCCGAGGATGTCTTGCACGCATAGGCCATAATAAGAAGTTCCATAATGTTGTTGTTGGCATCCCTGGCAAGTAGATAGCATAAGTAACTTTCGGAGTAGAGAGTGTATATCTCATTACTCACTTGGTGCCCGTTTGTATAATGTAAATGTCCTTGCCGCGCACCGAATCACTTATCTCAACGATGGTCTCTCGATTCGATTTGTGGAATACCGAACAGCCTCCATTCTTGACGCCCATACGCTCGGCCACCATGTTGGCCAGGTCCGGATGCGAGTTGCCATTAATAATAACAATGTCCGAGGTTGAGGTGTTATCCATATCGCTTCTGCAACGCTTCGGTGGGCGCACGCTGCCTAATCTAAAAAATGCATGAGGGTTTCACATTAGAATAAGACTCAGATGATGAAATCATTGCAAAATCGACACATAACAAAATAACAATTTAACAGTGAACAGTGGGCGCTAAGTGGGTGTAATGGCAGATACCTGCGCTTGGACATGCTATAAACGATATGGCTTCCCTGCTATGCGACTAAAACAATCGTTAATATTACGCGTATGGCGGCGTTGCCCG